>CM033474.1:139568354-140893354 GCA_019447015.1 Hymenochirus boettgeri
AGTGCAGTAAATAATTTGCTGCCTCCTGAGAAAAGTGTATCTTTGCTTTCATTAATGTGAGGAGTTTTGCGGTGTATAACATACATGCATATGTGAATGCATTTTTCACCCTGAAACAACTTACTGCTTTAATTTTTTTTTCTATTGGACATACGTATAGAACTACATCTAATTATCAGGTTAGTGGTGTCCAAAACTGCCCTCAGCACGTTCCCAAATTGTGGATGTATTCCATGGATGGACATTTCTAATAAATCTGCTTGAGGTCTTTGCATGAGTTTTAATCTTTTTTTTTTACAACTTTCTCCAAGTTAATGTACTTATTAAACATTAAAATATAGAATATACCACTTTCCCTTGTCCTACAAAGTTGTAACAAAGGTATACAATTATTTATACTGGCAATGTAACAATGTAATGTTTCTGGAAAGTATTCATTAGCACTCTTGAACATTTTTCATCAATGACTTTAATTAAGTTTTAATTGATTACAAATTCTTGAGAGCTGACTGTCTCATGATACAATGTTCTATTTGTAGACCATGCGTCCTGCTTGGCTGATTTAATTTTAGTCCTTGGCTTGAGTCCTCAGACTTCAGTGCTTACTGTATTTTATATTAAAATACAGCTAAATGCCAAAGTAAAGGAAATTTTGACATTAGCAACTATTTAAACATAGTAAAACAATTATACTACTGCTTGGTTTTTGATGGACTGTACATGGGGACAATGCCTCCTCCCACCATAGTTTACTATTTGGAGTGAACTGCATTTTGAACCAAAACATCAATATGATAGTGGTTGTTGCTTGTAGTTGACAAATTTTTGCCAAAAATTGCCATGCTAACATGAGCTTGAGCATAACCATAAACAATGTAGCTTAGTAAAATCCAACAGCTAAGGCTGCCATAAATATCCAACCCTATGCTTCTCATCAAGACACCCAATGTTAAACCAGATGTAAGGCTAGTGGGCCTGTCTACCAAATGGTCATTGAGAAAGCAGTACTAGGTATACTAGGTTTGTTTAGTACGGTGATCCTCAAACTGCGGCTCTCCAGATGTTTGAAAACTACAACTCCCAGCATTCCTCAACTACAGAGAGAAGCATAGGAATGCTGGGAGTTGTAGTTTTCAAACATCTGGAGATCCGCAGTTTGCCCATCAGTGGTAGTATATATAACAGTTGGCACATAATTTTAAAGGCCACCTCCCTGTGAGTATTTTCAGTTTTCTTTTGCTTCTAAACATATTTGTTTATTTAAATGTTGACTGCTACCCTGCTTTAGACAATTCCAACAATAATAATGTCATTATAAGCCCACCCTGCTTACAAAGGCTTTAGTGGTTGTATCACTGAGGGGGTAATTGCAATTAAAACTATAGAATTATTGTCCGGTATTTATATTTTTTACTGCCACTGCTATTGGTTTACTAGAAGGAGCAACCCTATATTTGGCCCCATTTTTATTAATGTGATTGCTGTCTTACAACATATTTTTTTTATTTATTAAGGGTATTGTTAGGATTAAATCAGTTAGTTGTATTAGGGTTTACAGTGTTACCATCACATTCTGTTTTTGGAGGCAGAAACTTGCTAGGTTTTTCTATGATCAGCTTCATTTGTGTATGTAACTTCTTGATAACCAAGTGGCTAGATTCCTGCATGATTGATCAACTACAAACATAGCTACAACATACATACATAGCTTCTTTGTCAGCCACCTACTTTTGAATTATTTATGTGAATTTACTTAAAGGGTAACTGTGGTCCAAAAATGACTATAGGTAAATTGACAGGAATTGCTTTCCAGAGGATGTTTGCAATTTACTTTCATTATTTATTTTACATAGTTTTGAAGATATTTACATTTATATGTGTGATATGGTTGCAGCATCACCAGATCCCCTGCACTTCCTGCTTCCTGCACTGAAGCCATGTGTCTCTTCCGTGTTTCCTCCTCCTCATGGGCCCCCATGGCCCCTCCCTTTGCAGCCCCTTGGGCCTTTCCCTTGCAGCCTCCTGTGGCCCCTCCCACTCATGTACTCTGTGGCCCCTCCCACTCATGGCTCTGGAGGCCCTCCCACTTGCAGGCCCCTGGGGCCACTCCCACTTGTGGGCCCCAGGGTCCCTCCCTCTTGCGGGCCCCTCCCAATTGGGGGTCCCTCCCACATAGGGGCACCGGGGCCCCTCCCACTCGGGAGCCCCAGGGCCCCTACCACTTGCAGGCCCCAGGGCCCCTCCCTCTTGCAGGCCCCTCCCACTCAGGGCCCCCGGGGGCCACAGGACCCACGAGTGTGCCGAGCCACAGAGTGCATGAATGGGAGGGGCCACAAGGGGCTGCAAGGGGAGGGGACACAGGGCCCATGATTGGGAAGGGCCAGCAAGTGGGAGGCATTAAAAAAAGCAGTGCTATGGGCTGTGCTGTTCTCCCCACCCCCTCCTACCCTTCAGTCATGCACTCAGCATGTGCCAACCGCAGATTAGAGGAGGAAATAGTATTTCTGACCACAGATTCAGAACCTCCCACCCCCTAACTTTCTGATCAGTGATTTCTTCATATTTTGGGCTGTGCAGCACGCAGAAAGGTGGTTGATGGCCTTTCATTTAAAATAAACTTGTTTGGAGACCACATTTGCCCTTTAAGGTTGTGCTAATGCAGTGTGTAGTCTTGCTGTAACATGGGATATGGCTGACCTAGAGTAGTTCAGAAAGCTCTCAGTCATTATTCTGGCATGTGTGTGATATCAAATTTATTTTGCAACAGGCTATTTGGCAATTAGGCTATGGGATCATGAGAGAGGGGAAGAGTCAGCATGTTTTGTGTCAACACAAGAAGAACACTTCAAATGTTGTGATTTGGCAGAGCTGTTAGCCAAAGGAAAGCAAGCAACAGTAAACTGTTACTCTAATTGATAATCCACTTTAATAAATAAATAAAATAAATAGCCTATCACTATATAAGAAATATATCACTATATAAGAGAAAATCAGGGAGATTCACCCGCATGTAAGTATTTAATGCCAGCTATCAGCTGGCGTTAAATACTTATGTGCAAACAGCCACGCAGCCTCTGGTAAATAGGCCTGCGATAGCTGCATGAGTGCTTCTTCCGGTACTCGCGCAGCCACCGCAAACCAAGGCTTAAAGTTGCGCTAACCGATCGTAAATCGGTTAGCACAACTTTAAAAGCTGAAAATTAGAGATGGCCGGTTCGCGGACCCGGATCCGCCGCGGATTTCTCCCGTCCGGCGGATTATTCCGGACTTTCCGGACTTCCGAACTGCGGATTTTTTTTTTTACAAGTATCTCCGTAATTACGAGGATCTACGATACTTTCGGGATCCGGAAAAACCGAAGATCCTCGAAATTACGAGTATTCTCGTAATTACGAGAATACGCGTAAAAACGAGTAATTCGTGTAAATTTTTCAAGACGGAGCAAGCAACATGATCCAAATTAGCCAATGACAGCTATCATAGTTACGAGAAAGCCTCGTTTTTTTACGGAAATCCCGTTTTTACGGGAATCCTGTATTTTCGAAAAATAACGTTTTTTTAAAGTCAGCTAGCGGACTGTACTTTTTAGGATTGTTGGCATTTATACGTGTTCCAAGGCCATACCCAGGTCCCTGAGTGGTTAAGTGTACGTTACCAAGGCTATTTAGACCACTTTAATGCAGATTTTGCCGAACTTTCATTTTAATACGTTTTAACGGGTCCGCTCGCGGATTTTCGAATTTTCGGATTTTTCGAAGTTCGGACATCTCTACTGAAAATGAGTAAATATATTTGCCTTCATGGTAAATGGGGGCAAATGTTCACTTACTATGTAATATAAGGATTTTATTACACAGGATGATCAGAAGGATTATTTGAAAATATGGGTCAGCAGCAATATACACTAGAAGCCACAGTTTACACTTTCAGACCCAGAGTATTATGTAAAAGCTAAGGATTTCATGGTTTATACAATATTAGGTATATGCTTTTTTTTTGTAAAAAGTATTTGTTATGTAAGTGTAACTCTATGATGCATCTCTTTGGGGTTTACTTCCTATTTAACTGTTTTCTGTTCTTGTTTGTTGTAACAAACATGGCTTCTGTGCAGTAATCACTTGTGTTGTCTTTACTTACACCACATGAAACAGTATTTGACACTACAAATATAATGCAACCGTAAGACCGTAGATCCATAATAATCCTAGTCAGCATCATTTAATCTTATTAAAAGAGCATGTCCATCCTTGAAACAGAAAATATGGTTAATTGTCAGTTACCTGCCCCCAACAACAAATTTATATAGTTTGCACTTTATTGCCTGAATTATTAACCAGATAACTAAGGGTTTGTTTTATCCCCATTCCAGCAGAGTAAGCTGGTCCCTTCCTCTATGTAGCCAATCAAGGCTGTGACAACTGACATCACAGCCAATCATTGACTGCTGTTATATCTGCTGCCTCCTCTGCACATGATCAAGTTTATAAAAAGCTTATTAAGCAAAGGCAGGTTTCAGATACATTTGCAAGATAGGAATAGAAATGATCATTAAATATCTGGTTACAAATGTAATAAACTGGTTAAAAAAAAAAGTAGTTGGGGTTACAGACAGATAACTGACAAGTCACAATTTTTTTTAAGAGTGTACACCCGCTTTAATTATTTTGTTACAAGTTACAATAAATAGTTGCATTGTGTTCTGTAACAAACTAGAAACTGTTTAATATTACAAAAATATATAGTATAGTAGCCAGAAGTGGAAAAAATAAACCATCATTAATACAGAAGTATAAAAAGCCTCAGGGTTGTGTGCAACTTGTCTAAAAAATTGTATAATAAGACTAGTGAATGGATGCGATAGACTTTAGAAATAAGTTTATTACCTATAAGAAATGAAGCAGTCACAAGAACCATATCCATTACTGCTTTGGCTGCAGTTCATAAAGACATGTATGCTGCACAGTTAAAGATTATGACATCAGTTGGATTTCTTTAAATATGACAAATATATCTGTCTCTGGTGGATTGTGTACTATGCTGTCTAAAACAGTTAGCATAAATACTGTATGCCTGCCCTATTTCCAAAGCCCCTGCTGTGTCTAGTGTTAGGTAAGGTAACTAGCAGATGTTTGATCAGTGACAGAATGCGTTCACTTTCAGATTTTAGTTCCAGAGAAAATGTATTTTTATTCTGAAGGCCTACATTAATTCTTCCACTTGTTTTCTATTCAGTTTTATGTTTGAAGTTGGAAAAGGATGAATATCTCTCAGGTAACTTAGAAATATATTTTGGAAATGTTCTGGAAACAGAGGTCTGTCATGGAGGCAGATGTTTCCTTGTCTTTGGATGAGATAGCATTGTCCTAATCTTATAAAATCTATTTTTCTGGAAACCATTTGTGGTATTTTCAGAACAACAATAACAGTTGCTTACAATCTGATCCTTTTAAACATGAAGCCAATGTTGTTAAAAAATCTTACAAAATGGTGCCAATTGTGCCCCAGCCAATCATATATTATTTAACATTCGAAAGGTAACATCTGATTGGTTGGGACAAAATTAGCACATTTTTTAACGATAAGAACTTTTTTGAATAACCCTATTAATGTTTAAACATTTATTTATTTTTTAAAATATCAGCTAGTTAATTAATATTTTAATTATACACATAAGAACCCTATACACAATAACTGCACATTTTATATTTAAAGGGTAAGTCAAGCCCTGAAATAAAAACTTATATACAGGTAAATCACCCCCCAAAACGCCAAACTGTAATAGTTTGAAATCTGAAATAGTCTAACCTGAAATCCTGCACAATGTCCTGTTTCCCTGGTTCTGCTTCCTGGTTCTTCCAATTAGCAACTGTCAGTTATGGATTTGACAGTTGACATCACAGCCAATGACTGAATGTTAATCCCTGTATCTGCCTCTTCTGAGCATACTCAGGCTCAGTACAGGCTCAGTACAGGTTTCTAAATTGCTCAGTTTCCATGAGACATCCAGAAGCATAGCAGGCATACAGTATTGAATTCATAGGACAAACTATAATATATCAATATATTTTAAAGAGGCCATTCTTTCTAAAAGATGTTCTTATGAGGGTGGAGTTGCCCTTTAACTTATATACTGCACATTATATATA
Source organism: Hymenochirus boettgeri (assembly GCA_019447015.1). Taxonomy (NCBI): domain Eukaryota; kingdom Metazoa; phylum Chordata; class Amphibia; order Anura; family Pipidae; genus Hymenochirus; species Hymenochirus boettgeri. The sequence goes on from CM033474.1 coordinate 139,574,501, forward strand.
TTAACTTTAACAAAGATTAGAGGAGCTAAAATATATTTTTTGACAGTTTTTTCTAGTGATGAAATAGTTGACTGTGACAGTTTTTTTCGAAATTCCAGGGACAGAAAATTACTGATTGGTATTAAAACAGCTCCAAAGTTTAAAGGGAAACTAAAGTCTCCAGACAACATTGTCCCAATAGACAGTGCACAATCACAAAGGTACAAGAATCTGTGTCTCACTTCTTCCTTAGCTTTGGCTGATGGGTGATTTATAAAAGTACAAACATAGAAGTACAAAACATAGTTTTGACCAGATCAGTAGCACTTCCGCTAAATGTAGTTGTAAATTAGCCTAATTGGAGTGCTTCCACAATTCTTGTAGTGGATTTATAAAAGTAACCTGTGGGTACTAGGGGTCAGCTCCCATAATCTACCTTATGGTCCTCACCCAGGTACTTGCAAGAGGAAGGGGGAAGATTTTAGGACCATGGTTGTCCTATAACCACATCAAAAATGTTGCAGACAACAATGTAAAATGGGAACAGTGGTCTTAAAAATAGCTGTAAATTAAACAAAGTGTGTGACCTTAGCAAAGTGGGAGTGTGAAAAAAAATGTGATTTACCATGAAAGGGCCACTTGGTTATATTTGCCCCCAGGCCAAAAGGACCCAGTCCTCCCCTGTGCATAAGTGGCTATAAAAATTCCCTTAATGATCTTATATGAAGATGGTTAAATAGGCAGGGAACAGTTAAAACAATTAAAAACATTTATATAACTGAAAATCCCTGTAAAACACAAAAATGTCTTTTAAAAAAGGCTTAAAAAGCTTATGCTGATGTAAAGTTCACACAAGGAAATTTTGTTATCCTAGTTCTCTGCATTATAAGAAAATATGTTTAAAACAAAGATTTCTTAGGTACACAGTAAAAAAAAAAACCCATTGTGAGCTAACTTTCCCAGCTCAGAGCTGCTGAATCCAGTGAATAATTTAGATATAATACATAAGTGTGATATTTTATAATGGGAGCTGCAGTGGTATATATCCTTATAAAAATCACTCAGCTATGTCACTAAGCGACTCATTTCTTATATTTCTTATATCCCACTACTCTGCCCATTCCAGAGTTCATGCCTGGACAATGACTCAACACTTTTGCAGTGTTAACTTCACTAACGGAACCAGCTGGAGCTGCTTCCTGTCACTGCATAATCAATGTCTCTATCCTCCTCCACAAAGATTTGTTTAACTGCATAGATGCTGGGCTGGGATGTTCCTTTTTACTGGGTTTTAGTTGCAGAAGGTAGCTTGGGGGTTTAAATTAAAACGGGAATAGGGACAAGGCTAGAATTTAAAATGTGAATGGGGTGAAGGAATCTAAAACTTATGTATTATAAGAAATAATGCGCTCCTTCACATTATAATATAAGGACATTACGCCACCTCGGAGTTCCCTGCCCTGTATAAAAGCACTCAGCCTACGGCCTTGTGCTTCTATATGGTCAGGGAACTCCTCGGTGGCGTAATATCCTTATATTATACTGTAAGGGGCGCATTATCCCTTATATAAATACATTAACTTATATATTCTAATCTGATACATACATTTATCCATGTATTTCAAAAGATCTCATAAACTCTAAACTTTAAACGCCCTGCAGAAATTTGGTGTCTAGTAAGATTTTATGTGTCTTAAAAATCAATCCTTTTGATAATAACTCAAACAGGGAATTCTCTGTTCCGCAGACCTAGAGACAGATATCTTAAAGCCTCTAATCTCAATTTGGATTTCTTTATAGTAATAAAAAACAAAATATGGCAATGTATCAACTCTGCAGTATCAAATTAACACAAGTTAGAAGAATTGTGTGAAATATTTCTACATTTGGTATAGCAGCAAGCACTTACTAAAACATTAAAAAATAAAAATAGCATTTGCCACAAAATGAGAGCAAGTCTTACTAAATATTAATTTGGTACTGAGTTTTAAGATGGTCATACAAACCCTGAACAACATTTGCATGGATTCACCCCCACTTTGATTTGATTTGCAGGGATTTAGCCCCACATTTGATTTAAAATTCCACCAATAAATGTTGATGTACTAAAATCAAAGTAAAATACTAATAAATTGTGTGTTGATGGGACTGCTTCAAATGCTGTTTATGGGTTCATTAGCAGCATTACCCTTTTTTGTGTTAGAAACTCTGGAGGAAATTATATATTTTTTATATTAGACTTAACAATTTGCTTTCCTAAAACTTAAATTTAAGGGTTGTGGTGCATTCAGCTCTAGGTCATTGTGTGACAAATGCATAGTGGGAGCCACCTAAGTATAAATTATTTTGATTTTAAAGGGTCACTCAGTGCCCAAAGTAACTTTATTTTCTATCTTTATCATTTCCTGGGAGCAGGGCCGTCTCTAGACTTTTTGCCACCTGACACAAAATTCTAAATGCTGCCCCCCTCGCCGCCAGAAGGGGTGTGGTTTTATAATTGGAAGTGGGTGGTGCTTTGTCCGGAAGTGGGATGTGGCTTGTTCAGACGTGGGAGGGGCTTTATAGACGTTGATTTAACTTGTGTCATTATCATTGTATTTACATATCATTCCTCCATTTATTTACGATACATTGAAGGACCCTCTAGAATAGCATCCCCAAAAGATCATCTATCTATCTATCTATCTATCTATCTATCTATCTATCATCTATCTGTCTATCATCTATCTATCTATCATCTATCTATCATCTGTCTGTCTATCTATCTATCATCTGTCTATCTATCTATCTATCTATCTATCTACCTATCTACCTATCTATCTATCTATCATCTATCTATCATCTGTCTATCTATCTATCTATCTATCTATCTATCTATCATCATCATCATCATCATCTGTATATCTATCTATCTATCTATCTGCCCACTGCCAAACGTTTCTGTGAGTGACTGTGCCATCATGAGGGGAACCTGGGAACCTGTGCTGATAGTGCATGGTGCTAGCTAGTTATAACCACTGTGCCCCCCCCCACCAGCTAGAACCATGCAGGAAGGGCTCAAGCCCTGGAAAATTAAATTGAGCACTTGGGGTGGGGTATAGTCAGAACCCATCCCTATTATAGTTGTTAGTTACAGGTTTAAGATGATAAGATCAATCAATTATGGATGTTGTTGCCTTGCCTTAAGAGGAGATTAGAATTGGACACTGGACACTCCGACTTGTAGGCCACAATGCTGCGCTGGTGCTGCTAGGAAAGCAGCCTGTACTGGTCCTGCACAGGCTGAACTACTGCTCTTTCAGTGCTGACGTCACGACGTCACGCACCCTGACGCAGCGCACGCCGATTATCCAGGAAGCAGCCGCGTTGATCCAGGAAGCTGCCACTGCCGGTTCTGGTGCCGGTGACTGCCTGGACAGATCAGGATGCAGACAGTCCAGAAGAATGCAGCCAGAATTCATCCGGTAGCACACACACACCCCCCTCCTGGACCGATTAGGCGGTGGGGCAGACCCCGGCCTCCAGTTAAAAAAAAAAAAATTCTTTCTGCCTTCCCTACAGGGTGCCGCTTCGCTACAGGGTGCCGCTCTGCATTGTGCTGCACCCTGCTTCATTAGCGAAGCGGCCCTGCCTGGGAGGTAGAAGGGAGTACAGGAATTCAGCACAAAAACATTGGAGCTGAGTTGTCAAAGATAGCACTGTTGGATGTCTGACAGCTATTCAGCACACCCTTAAGTCCACTCTCCCTTCTCTATCACAGGCAGTGATCCCTATCAGCTGTGTGGTTGTGGGCACACACATAGCTCTTCAGGCCTGCGCACAGATGTTAAAGTAGTGCACCCACAATCCTCTGGCATATAAGCACTGCTATATGTAATGCACAAAATTTTATTTTATATGCGCACAGAAAATATATATCTGCACACACTGAAGATTTAAAATTAGAGGAAACACTGATCATAGGCAAATTAGTTCCTATGTTAAAGTTGGGAGGAGTGTTGGGGGCAAAGTAGGGAAGGAGCAGGAGAGCTAAAAGGGGAATTAGGGTTCTCTTTTCCTACCTTCTACAATATGGGCATTAAAATGTGATGGCATGTTGGCGGTTGTTCACAACACAGTGAGTTTAACTACTGACAAGTCTGATGAGGTACCAGTTAATTTTTTAAAGAGTGAGTTAATTACCTTCCCACGGTGGAGTTGGGGCTGCTGGTACACTGTGCACTCCTTGAACAATTCCAGGTCACCAAAAAAGGAGCTGGTGCTGAGTAGTTAATAGAGAGGTTATAAATGGAGAGCTGGTGGTTTATACAAATTCAATGATACCAACTCGCAGTGAGAGGCACAAACAGGTCTTTCACAATGCATAAACTCTTGTCGGAACACTGATCAACCTGTTTCAGCCACAAACAAGGCTGTCCTCAGGATCAAACATTCCTTTGCTCTCCACAATCTTTTAAATCCCTGTGAGACGCCCCCCCAAAAGGTTAACCCTTGTGCATTATCCCACAACACTAACCTAAACTCGGTAATTCCATGATACGCTTTGGCTCAATCAATAATCAGCACACAGCAAAAATCAAAAACTCGTTCCAAAGTCCCCCGAAAATAGAACGAAACCTGGCAGTTTCAGTCACCCAATGCTCAGGTCACCCTATGGAGCTATTTAGTTTGAACCACACAGTGTGTCAAGATTGCTTGGGTCTATTCTCAGACCTGCAAGATTATCATATATGGTTCCCCTGTATGCTGGTGACTGAGTAACAGTTTAAAATATACCTGTGTAAAGATGTAAAGATTCTATATCCACTGTATCCATACCAGCCAAATGAAACTGACATTCTTAAAATTCAACATGCCAATTTGACCAGGGGAGAGATTAATGTTTTACAGAACCTGCAACGTAATGCCAGCATCACGATCAAACCCTCAAAGGGGGTGCCGATCAAAGGGGGTGCCATCGTGGTGCTGGATGCGTCATATTACGAATCTAAAATATTGTCCCAATTGAGTGATGATACAGTATACAAACTATTGGATAGTGATGCTACAAATGAATACTCTCACTATTTGTGTACGTTTTTGGATGAGTATGTAGAGAGAGGCAAGGGACATTTTGGTAGTCCATTTCCCTAGGGTGCCATATCTATATAAACTTCCAAAAAAACCCTATTGTCTTGGGGTGAATTCGATGTTTGTACCTTTAGCGACCTTTTTGGATCAGGTGTTGGCGCCATTGGTACGAAACACAAAATCGTACATCAAAGATACATCTGATCTTCTGCAGAAGCTGCGAGCCATCTATGTGGAGGATTGGAGTGATATCATACTGGTCACTATGGATGTGGCCAGTTTGTACACTTCCATCCCCCACATGGATGGCCTTAAAGCCACTCGTATACTACTGGGACAAAGTTCCTCATACAGTGAGACAGAGATAGACTTTTTTCTAAAATCTTTAGAATTAATCTTGACTTTGAATTATTTGGTTTCTGCTAAGTTTTATCTGCAGTTACGTGGGACCGCGATGGGGTCAAATGTCACCTTGTCATATGCCAACGCCTTCATGGTGGGCTTGGAGGAGTAGCACATCTATCAAAATAATCTCTACCAAGTTCTTTGTTTAGCCTGGTGGAGATTTTTTGATGATGTGTTCCTCCTATAGCAGTGTGACGTCCACACTATCACGGTTCCACAAACAGGTTAATCAGTTCCATCCCTCCATAAAACGCTCTATGGAGAGTAGTATAAATTCAGTCCAATTTCTGGATGTAAAAATTGTGAAAAATAATATTGGAGGCATTGAAACAGAACTGTACACCAAACCTACAGATCTTAATCAACTGTTATACTACAGAAGCTACCATCCAAGTCACCTAAAAAAATCCATCCCTTATAGTCAACTCTGTCAAGTGAATAGACTAGTAAGTAATCCAGATAAAAGACGCCAACAAATGAACGAGATGTGCGAAAAATTTAAGACTAGGGGTTACCTGAATAAGATTGTTAAGGATGCCAGAATTAAAATGAACAGAGCAGATTAGTAAGATTCTGAAACAGCATTGGCATATTTTAGAAAAGGCATACCCTGATATTAAAGATTTCAGGTCTTTCCCCATGATGGCATACAGAAGAGGATACAGATAGACTATTGGATCTATGGTTACTCATACGAAACATGGGATCTATGGTTACTAATACGAAACATGGGTTAGATACACATACACATAAAACAACTTGGTTGGGAAGAAGACAACAGGGAATGTACCCTTGCCTGAATTGCGTGCACTGTAGGTCTGTGATGAAAGGACCTAGTTTTGTACACCCTGGCACAGGCACGTTCTCTTGCAATTCTAAATACATTATATATGTCATCACCTGCCCATGCAAATCACTATACATAGAAGAGACTACCCAGCAAATCAAATCCAGGATTAGCCAACACAAACCGGAAGTGCGGACAGTTGAGCCTGGAGCCTGGCAGGACGGGATAGACCACCCAGTAGTGGGGGAGTTGTGCCAAGACACTGCAGGAGCAAGTGTATCGCAGCTCTACCCTGGGGTGATACCACAGTGAGTAAAACCAGGACTCCTGTCCAATATATATGCTGTGAATAACTATTGTCAGAGACTGTAATATCTGATATAAGGGGCTAAAGATTTTATACTCCACCAAGAGTATGGAACAAGAGGTGTTTAGTTATTCAGAGGTGGAGGCCAGGAATGTCTTAAGGGGATTGGTAGGATCTACTGATTTTCTAAAGACACCTGATACTACACAACTACTGAAACAATTTGAAGTTGCATCCAATAGAAACATTGATTTGGAATTGCATGCAGTAACTCACTGAATACCATCAACAAAAACAAGGGTTAATTTGCGCCCTACCTTGTTTCTCACTAACGAGGAATACAAAACACGATTCATGCAAATACTAAATAAATGTTCTATGGATTTTAACAATCGAATATCTGAAACTTTGGGAAATGAAATCCAAGATTTGGAAAGTCAACTTAAAGGACAACTAACTGTCCAAGATTTTGACACCTATAAGTCTGATGTCACAGAGAGACTTAAGGAACATAAAAAACTAGGGGAACAACAAAGTAAGCAAAAGGCAGAGCTACAAATCCCAGCACTCCCTATTAATCCAACACCTGTCAGGAAATGCTGGGAATTGTAGTTAGAGGTCCAGAAAAAAATCCCAGCTAATGCTCCTGGACAGTTACTAACCATGGGCCCCTGTACGGCAGACAGCACCAGTTGCAGTGGAGCCCAATGACGAGAAGTGTATCACATAATTACAGGTATTATTAACCTACCAGTGTCCATGGAACCAGACTTGCTGCTTTTGGGACTTAAACTCCTTCCGCGCTTCCGGACGCCGGTCTCCTAGCAACTCTACGGAGAAAGCACCTGTCATCATCAAGGGATAGGCGGGAGGGAAAGTATCGCAAGACGTAGTAGATGGTCTCCAGCTATTGGGGCGCACAATCCACTCAGCCAATGAAGAAGCGGAAGAAAGGCTCAGCCAATGGACAGCCGAGGGGGGATGTGATGTAAACGGAGCACAGATTTTACAGAGGTTAGGGACCCGAGTATAAGCCGAGGTTAGGTTTTCAGGCTATTTTTAAAGCCTGAAAACCTCGGCTTATACTCGGCAGCACAAAGGTTAGATTTGCACCCACAAAATCATAACCTGCACCCGACCCTCTTTGCTGGTTGGTTCTATAACTGCACCCAATCCCGCCTGTAATTAGCCTGACCTGCAAGGCAACCTGCACCCAAAATTTAACAGACTTGCAACCCACACCTGCTACTTGTCATGACCAGCTCTTACAGCTTTTTAACTGAATCTGATCCGCAATCTATTAAAACTCACTGCAGCGGGGGGCGTGTCCTGGATGTCTAGCTGAGTGGACGTGCTCTGAAGGGGCTCCCGCTCTGACTTGAAATATTTCTTATATCTAGAGGCCAACGCTCCTACAACCCCACAAAAATGGGCAGAAGGAAGGACTCCAAACCCCTACAGACTGACCGGAAAAATCCAAAGGGAACTGGGACAATACTTTAACCACGAGGCCAAAGGCTCAGAAAGCTCCGCCGATGCCATATTGGAATCCGCTGCCAAAATCACTGCAGCGAATCAGGACCAAGCAGACGCCTCTCCTCAGAAAATGCCTCTCACGCCAAAGAGAAGTCTACCAGAGGAACTACCCGAGTCCCAAAGTCCAGACCAACGAGGGGTGATATCCCCCCCACGAGAGTACCCACAATCCCCGAGCCCTCAAACAAGTGACAGATACTCACCCCCGACTCCCCGATCCCCCCTTACACAAATATCCAATGCTGACCAGAGCCCTCCCAAGACATTACCACCAAGCCCCCTCCCTCCAAGGGATCAAACCCGCAAGGACCACCAAACGGACTCTACCAACGACCAGGCCTCTAAGGCCCAGGCCTCTCCTAATATACTGCGGACCATAGAGGAAAGACTAGCCACTATCCCTACAAAAACGGACCTCAACTCCCTGGCCCAGCAAATCCAACAGGCATGTAAATAAGAAATTGCCTATATCAGAGGGGACCTCAGGGCAGTACTGGGCAGGATCGAGGACCTTTTAACCAAGGTTACAGACATAGTGACGGATCAGACCCGTGCTATTCGCGACCTATACAGATACATGGAAGACATGGAAAATCGCAGCAGGCGTAACAATATAAGGATTAAGGGACTTCCCGAGTTAATAACGGATAACAAACTCAGGGAATCGATCACATCACTATTTAACACAATCCTAGGCAACCCTACATCTCAAAATATAGAGATGGACCGGATACACCGCTCCCTTCGCCCAAACAACGCCTCAAAAACCCAGAGAGATGTGATATGTCGAGTTCATTTCTTCGGACAAAAAGAATCGATCATGGTGGAATATAAAAACGTAACTGATGTGATCCATGAAGGAGACCACGTCCAGTTATACCTAGACCTGGCCCCCTTTACATTAATACGCTGCAGACAACTCTCCAAACACTCAGGGACAAAAACATACCCTATAGATGGGGATTCCCCTTCCAACTAATAGCCAGACTTGCTGGCTCAACTCACACCCTAACATACCCAGAGGAATTACCCAATTTTTGCAAAGCCCTGAACATTCCAGAGATTTCCTTACCCGAGTGGAGAAACTTACCTACACTACCACGACCCCCCCAGAGCTCCTGGACATATGTCCCACCCCACAACTCCTTGTCCCCAGACCATCAGTCCAAAAGAGCCAAAAACTCAACATCTACACCATCGCACTCTGGATCCTCTTCTCGTCTGATGAATCCCTAAGAGAACAAATTAGAGGGCCAAAACAAACAAATAAAAAGCCCACTCATCTACACATGAGTAACGAACGATTCTAGACAGCAAGAAGAAACCCCTAAGTCACAAAGGGGATCTCCTGTTCCCATCCAGACTATTTGAAAAGAAAACATCACTTATAAAGCTATGCAATAGGGTTTTCTTTTTTTTTTTTTTATAATACTTTAATAATATACTGTTACTGAATACTTATATTACTATTGTAAAGAATCTTGAAAAATCATCAATGCTTAATAATTGATACCCTTGTGACCCAATAGAACCAAAAGAGAATGCGAAACAATATGTAATAAAAAATGGTGTCTAATTCATTACCGTTAGGAAGTCAAAGCTGATACAAAAATGCAAATAAGGGCTATAAGCAAAGGTTCAATATAGACGGGAAAAGAAACTAGATAAAACTATTTAGATTTTTAAATCTGGCCCCATTCCCCCCCCCCCCCCCACCTTGCCTATTATTCCTCATTAAGTGCTACCCTACCACCCAAGTGCCACTCAGCATATTCGATAAATGATGATACGAAAAGAAATTTTCACTTGACCCCGAACGAAGCCTACAGAGAAACAATCTTGAGACTCACTCAGGCAATCTGATAAGAATCTGCTGGGCACTAATCTAACAAACTGGGACCCCTATATCTGTTTTGGGTCAAAACCAATAATACTAAGAAGCAATATTTGACCCTGAGGGCACCCAGGATCAATGTCCATTGAGAGGTTTTCGTGGAGTCATAGGAAAAAACTAAACCACAAATCCAACCAAAGGCAGACCACTGCCTATAGCCACACAATAACACCGCCACCACTACAAACCCCCCCTATACCCCTCAAGAGAATATAGCAACAAATCTCACTAATTATTACTATCAAAGGAGAGACTCCTCTTAAATATTAAACCAGAGGACCCTACGAGACCTCTCTCTGCTCTACCCTAGTGGTAAAAATACCTATAAACAAAATAAGAGTTTTCAACTATATAAAATCAGTCAGGGCGGGGCCCCAGTGGGAGGGTTAGCGAAGTATGGACCTCGGGACATGCACCCCCCAGGAGAAAGGAATAAGCTTCCCATGGCAGACAGTGCCAGCCCCACAGAGGAGGCAGGCCAGCCCCCAGGGAGGTAGATGTTTCCTCTCCCAAGTCGAGAAGAGTATACCTCTCTCTGACATTACAACTGTTTCAAGTTTTTTGGATTATGTTATATCCAATTGTAAATATTTGTTAATTTTTCCAATGTTGTTGTTTGGACAGATTTGCAAAATGGAGGCCGGCCCGAGCTGCTCTGCTGGTAAAACCAAGATGGCACCTAACACTGCTCAGGTAATAAACCTACAATCCCCCCCTCACAACTAAATGGTTAAAATAACGACTCTTAACTTGAAGGGACTGAGATCCACAAAAAAGAAATCTACTAATCATGGAAGCTAGAAGGCTCCGTCCAGATATTATCCTCTTACAGGAAACACACCACACACCCTCTGACTACATCCTACAGTACTCACAGCCACCCATAGCTCTAGAAAAGCTGGGGTCGCAATACTTATACATAAAAACCGTTCCCTTTCAACTCCTTTCCCACACCAAAGACCCCAAGGGCAGATACATTATAGCACCGCCACTATAGCTTCACAAACAATAACACTCGGCAACTTCTACGCCCCAAATGCAGGCCAAACAAATTTCCTAGCAAATCTATTAAATAAAATACAATCCAACACCACCCAAATCAAGATAATTGGAGGAGACTTCAATATGTGTATGTCACAAACAAAAGACAGACTAACAGCGACAAATTCCCAACCAGCTTACAAATCCGTTAAACTTTCCCAATCCTTTCGCTCCATCATAAGGAAACATGGGCTATACGATACTTGGAGAATTAATAATCCCACAGCCAAAGCCTTTACATTCTATTCCCCCCCCCACAAAACCCATACCAGAATCGACTACATCTTCACCACACAGATGAGAGCCCTGAAAACCTCCAACATTGATCCTCCTACATGGTCAGATCACGGCCCAGTCACCACCGATTTAGAACTGTCAAAACAAATACCCAAGCACTTCCAATGGAGAATCAACGAGTCCCACCTCAAACAACCCATGCATAAAGAAAACATACAAACAGCCATTAAATCCTTCTTTGACATTAACGAAGGATCAGTTACATCACCTAAAACGCTATGGGAAGCCCATAAAGTGACCATAAGAGGACACTGCATACAATTAGCTTCCAGACTAAGGAAGGAACAAACCAAAAAATATCAAGAAAATGTCACAAATCTCTCTAACGCCGAAAAACGACTATATAACAACCCAACAATACCCAAGCTACAAAAAGTAATACGCCTCCGAACAGCCATCAAATACCTCCATTTAACAAATGTAGATAAAAAACTTCTATGGACCAGAAGGACATTCTACGAGAAAGGTAACAAGGCATCAACACAGCTAGCTAACCTACTTAGAGATCGTAGAACCCCAGCTACCCCAATATCTGTCAAAGATGACAAAGACAAACCGCTATATGACCCAATCCAAATAGCCGACAGATTTAGGAAATGCTACGAGACTCTATATAACTCTGTTCACCCCTCCAAAGACAACATCACCTCCGAGATGAAAACCCGCATGGCAGAATACATCACAAATAGCCACATGCCTACCCTAACACAAACCCAAATAGACACTCTGGAGAAACCAGTTTCAGAAACCGAATTAAAATCAATAATTAAAACCCTACCCCAGGGAAAGACCCCAGGCCCAGACGGGTTTTCAAATAACTACTACAAAACTTTCCAGGACCTACTAATTCCCCATCTACTCCCAGTATATGATGCCATAATGCAAGGAGAACCAATCCCCTCCACTTTCACTAACTCTCACATGGTTGTTATCCCCAAACCCGGAAAAGACACCTCCCTATGTCCCAGCTACAGACCAATAGCCCTTCTGAACTGCGACTATAAAATCTTTACCAAACTACTAGCAAACAGACTCGCCCCACTACTGCCTGAAATTATCCACAGAGATCAAGTAGGTTTTATTTATCAAAGACAAGCCGGTGACAACACCTGCAGAATAATCGATTTAATAGACATTCTAAACAAACGTTCACACTCAGCCCTGATTCTAAGCCTAGACGCCGAGAAAGCCTTTGATAGACTAAGCTGGCCATTTCTATTTTCCACCCAGGAACAACTCGGACTGAAAGGACAATTTAAAACTGCAATAACTAATCTCTATTCCACAGCCACAGCCTCAGTTAAATTCCCCATGACTACATCCCAGATGTTCCACATCACCAATGGCACAAGGCAGGGATGCCCCCTATCTCCACTCCTCTATGCCATATCCATAGAACCCCTGGCTTGCTATATCAGATCAAACCCAGATATCAAAGGCATAGAACTAAACCACACCTCATATCTCATCTCTCTATATGCCGATGATGTTCTCCTTACAATCACTAATCCAACAATATCTCTACCAAATCTATTAAAAGAGATAGCCTCCTATAGCGAGCTATCAGGGTATAAAATCAACCAAAACAAAATTGAAGTCATGCCTATGAATATCCCTCCACAACAATACCAAACCCACACTCAAACATTCCCATTCAATTGGAAAAAAGAATATATCAAATACCTAGGGGTCCATATCACCCCCTCCTACCCAGCTCTCTTCTCGGCCAATTTTCTCCCTCTCCTAAAAGACACTAGAAAATTACTTAATTCATGGAAAACCCTTAAGCTCTTGTGGTTTGGGAAAATAACGACTATCAAGATGTCTATTTTGCCAAAATGGCTATACCTATTTGAAACCCTACCCGTTCAAATCCGAGGAAATTCTTTCAAACACTACATAAAGAGATCCTAGACTTCATTTGGACCAAAAAAGCCCATAGGATTTCCAGACAGGTAATGATGTCAAGCCATTCCGATGGAGGCCTGGCAGTCCCCAACATGAATAAGTATTATCAGACGGCCCAACTCAGACATGCAGTATATTGGTTCGACCCAACACCTAGGGCACTATGGGTCCAGCTAGAACAGGACTGGGTTTACCCACTACATCCCGCAACACTCCTATTACAACCTCCCGACCCTAAATCCCGTAATACAAAAATAGATCTTCTGCACACAATGTATACAACTAAAGAGGTTTGGAGGAAAACCTGGAAAATCCAAGGCTTAACCTCAGATCCATCTCCCTTAACTCCCATAGTTGGCAACCCAGAAATTCCCTCCAGCCTGAGCCCATTACATATAAAACAATGGAAAAACACTAAACTCACCAGAAAAGAAGACCTACTAGACCCCATAACACGGAACTTACACGACTTTACAACTTTAACAACCCAAAAAGCAGTACCCAACAGAATGTTTTATTCATATCTACAAATACGCCACTATATATTCACTAAAACAAAAGGACAATCTCTCCCTCCGAAAACCCCCTTCGAACATATTTCCAAAAAAGGACCCCTACAAAAGAAATTGATCTCCCAAATATATAATATCCTAAATTCACCGCCTGACACAACACAAGAAATTAAACACAAATATATGACACCTTGGCAATCACTCCTTAATAGGACTATAACCCCGAAGAATGGAAAACAATATGGAAACAAGCTGCCACCACCTCCATATGCACAGTCTATAAAGAAAATGCATACAAAATCCTTCTTGAATGGTACTACACTCCAGAAAAACTTCATAAAATCTGGCCAAACCAAACAGACAGGTGTTGGAGGGGGTGTGGCCAAAAAGGAACACTCCTACATATACTCTGGGAGTGCCCCCACATCCAAAATATATGGACACAAGCCTCTAGACTTATCTACATCCTATTTGGGTACCAAACCCCTATGAATCCCATCCATTGGATCTTAGGCCTCCCATTCAAGGGCCTTTCCAAATATCCCAACAAACTATGTGTACACATACAAGTAGCCAAGGCTAATCACTTTATTCTGGAAATGCACACTACCCCCGACAGAAGAAAATTTACTCCAATCTATCGCAGATCTAAGATCCATGGAAAATCTAACAGCCTGGATCAGAGACCAAATAGATCGATTTACAAAAACTTGGGCCCCTTGGGATATACGAATGGAAACACCCTGAGCAGTGCCGTCTCTCTAAAAAATTAAAACCTATCCCCATGAACACCATATGCGGAAAAAGAAAAAACCAGCGGAGTGGGCCGGCCGGTCAACCAATCAATTAATCAGTTAAAGTAAGTAATTTAATAAGATATGACCTTGTGAACTGCATTACCCACCTATGTATATGTATGCTCAGAACCAATACCAACCTCTATCACTATTTACACAAAACTGTATAATGTTCATAAAATATAACTGAATGAAAATTACTATAAAAATAAAGTTATTAAAAAAAACTCACTGCAGCATGCAGGACTCTAGGTCTGATTTCATCCTCAATTAACTAAGGCCAGGGCCAACCCATTTGAACTCAAGGGCCTCATATGTCGTCCCTGAACACCTTTGATTAGATTTTTCCCATCCGCCATAAAGTTGATGAACTCTGAATCCTCTCTGTAATAATGAACACTGTGTACAAATTGTTTAAATATCTGTATACCTGGCATACTTGTATAATCTCTTCTCTTTCTACCTTTACTATCACTATATACACCATGGGGTTGTCATGAAAAGTAATTTCGTTGTGTTACACAATGACAATTAAGTGCTTGAAGTTGAAGCAGCATTTACAGTAAAATATTCATGGGAGATGGATAAAAACTTAACCTGAAGCGTTCAGCTTTACACAGTATGTTTCTGAAGCATCTCCCAGAGGGAAGCATCATGAGTAGATCTGAGTTTGGATGAGAGTGATCCAGACGTTTATCCAGTTCTTTATCCTTTTCACACAGTGATTCCTGCATAGATCGGCTATAGCTGGTAAATCAGAGCCTAAAATATGTTGCGCTCGATTAACCACTCTTTGCAATGTATTTTTTTTCCTCATTGTACAATAACCATTCCAGGCAAGAAAATTATTACACAGTATACTGTACTCTCAACTGTACTACGACAAAAAGTTAATAAAATTTTATGTGAAAATTGTTCCCTTTTTAACATTCTTAACAGTCTGGATTGTGCTTCATTTTTTAGCACTTTGAGGGCCACCCAATAGATTTATAGTGCTAATATGATTATATTATAATTAAAATGTGCAGTAGACTGAGTCAAAATTTGTCACTAATTACAAACTGCTTTTATTGTGACTCACAATGAAAGCAGTTCATTTCAATAAGATTGCAATCAGTGCAGCCCTAAAAATGACATTACTACTGGAGAGCTGGCTATGACACTTGGTGACCGGAGGGCTTACTGTAACACTGTACTGAGCACTGAATGATATTAAATACTGTGAAAGTGCTACTGACAAACAAGGAAAAGATATTCAATGCACATTCTCAAGCCTCGTACACACCTATGGTTTGCTGGCTGATGCACGACCACCAAGCGTGTGGACACGCGCGTCGGATTGCCATTTTGACTGATAATCGCACGTTGCATTCCCTTGTGCGCCGTTCGTCCATTCACCATGGTGGATCAACGAATGAAGCCCAAAGGAACGTATATACATGCATGACCCTTCAGCGTGTGGGGGTCTTCTACACTAACCTAATTCAAAAGTTTAATTTAGAAATGCAAACGCTTGAGAACCTTTTCCCCAAGAAAAAGCAATTACGGTAAAAAAGGTACAAAGTGAGGAACTTCCTGGTTTATCTGGGCATGGTCGGAAGGCTTTTCTTACCTATGAACATAATAATGTAACTAAAACCCCTTTTGATTATAATGCATGCAAGTGCACAGATAATATGATATTGATTAGGGCCTAGGAATGAGCAGTGATTATTCTTTGTTCTATTCATTAAATTACTTCAGTGCGCTAGTAGCAATGCAACCAATTGATATTATTTAGTGTTTAAAACACATTTAAATATAAAGAAATATATTATTTTAATGATTTAATTTATTAATTTGAGTGTCTGGCTCTGCGCAATGTGTGCAATCTAGAGCAAAAAATAACATAACCAAATATAAAAAATAAAATGTAGGAAATAATAGTGCAATAACTATAAACGTTGTGAAAAGTTTACTGTTGAATTAAACATTAGAGATCTAAAGACGGTACCTTGGAGGGCAAGCCTGCAGATTGCAAGGAATTGGTCCAGTGACTGGTCGATTCTTGGCATTGCAAAAGGAAATATTGACTTGTACACGCTGGTCTTTGTAGCAGCCTTCCTTTGTATTCATGTGACCTGTAAACAAATCTAACATTATTGATGCTAAAATATGTTTGAAAAGTTTATATCAACATGATAAAGGGAATATTTTTTTCATGAGAAAACACCTTTTATGCTATAAGACGGATTGTTTTAAACAACAAAATGTGATTGTGGGGGCCGACCTGCAAGGCACGATTTGTATGCACGTCCATTTCGGCTGACAATCCTGCCATATATGGGCACTTTGTCAGGCGAAACAACCTTGTTGATGCTTTGTTGGGTGATACGACTGAACGGCCAAAGAGCCTATACACGGCACGGTTACCGGCTGAAACAGCCAAGTATACACATTGAACGTTGCAGGTCTGCCCCCACTATTGCATGCGTGTATACACCTTATGCCTTTAAAATTCAGAATCCCAATTATTTTTACATTGCTTTAGGAAGTCAATAAGGATCTTGCATTTTAAAGCTTCATAATTACACAATAAGATTGTTATCACACAAATAATGCAAGGCTGGGTACACACGGGGGGACTTTTAGTCCAGATCAAGTGTTCTCTACTAATGAGTGCTCGGCCGGGACAAATGACTGTCAGTCACAGCAATAGTGGCCACGGTCGACAATTTGCATGACCGATTGTGCGGTCCCACAGGGATCAGCATGATCGCCCGTGATTTACCAACAGTCCTAATCACCCGTTTGTCCGTATTGGACGACCGAGCTCGGTCGGGGCCACCCCACCCACACCATACGATAATTCCAGACAAACGACCGATACACGTCACTTCACGTGACTATACGTCGGTGTGTACCCAGCCTTAGGGAAACAATTGAATTGAAAAATGATTTTACAATCACTTTCTGTCCTTTTTTTGTCATTGTCAACACTTTTCAAATTAATGTATAATGATACTTTTGTACTGAAAACAATACAGTTATTGTATGGTGTTCGCTTTTCAGAAATCCAAGGGCACACCCATGTCGGAGATATACTGTACCTTATTAGAAATATCAGCCATTTCCCTCCAGAAAACACAATTTAACGTAGAATTCTCAACATTCTAAGCAAATTAGACTTTTAAAAAAAAATATTGTTGTAAATATTGAAAGTACACTCTTTATATGTCTAAATTTTATGGTACAATAAGATATTGGACTGTTTAGAAAGTAATATTATTCTGTAGATTAATCTCATAAGTAGCACTCTTTGAGGTTTACACAAAAACAGGCATAATAAGCTGTAGTTTGTGTTAGATCTTGCAGGTATCTTCAGGTTTATGCCTTTCAAAAGTAAAGGCAATATTTTCTTTTACATTTTTTAACAATTGCTAATTATAGTGTTAAAGTTGTGCTAACCCTTTTGCGGCAATGTTAACACTAGAGGTGAGTCCCAGTTTCTGAAAGTCAGAATTTTTCGAAAAAGGTAATATTGAAAATTCGGAAAATGCATCAAACATTTTAATTTCAAAATTGAAAATTCTAAAATTCTATTTGAAAAGTAGCAAATCAAAAATCACACTGGAAATCACATCGAAAATACCAAAATTGGGTTTGAAATGGATTTTCGCAATTTCTGCGTAACCGTTAAGAGAACAAAACTAGCCAGTTTGTTCATCTCTGGCTTACACAACTTTAAGACTATAATTATGGCTGTTGCATCGGTGTGCAAAATGAGGGTTGTGCAACTGTTATACCAAGCTGATTGCGTCTCTTTTGCGCATGTTCTTTAACACTAGCAAATAGCTGGTATTTAAGACTTGTAAAGAGTAAATAGCTTATAGATATATTTATCTCTATATATCTCTATATTTAGAGACAGCTGGCTCAGTACTTCAGATTAGATGTGCAAAATAGAGCAATATCAGCTCACTGTATATCGCCCTGGCTATTTAGAAAAAAAAAAGTTGTCTGGAAAAAAACGGTGTCTGACCATTGCCTATTTAACATGCCCATACATTATTAAACATACATCCTGAAGTTCTTGTGGTTTTCCTCAAAACTGGCTAATCCCATTACTTTGAGACCGACATTACAGGCATAACAATGATCGCAAAGCATTATCCTTCTGGGAACAAATCATAAACATTGCAAGGTAAGAAGCAGGTTCAAGGCCCAACATTGATTCGAAAGCCATATTGAGATAACGTCAGGCCAATGTATCTATTACATCACTGTTTGTCCATATGCTGCGGAACTAACAGAGGCATCTATATATATAAAACTCAATATATGTATGTATATATGTATATTTCAGAAAAACTTCAAAACAGCTGGGACAATTTTCATGAGACTTGGTATACTTATGTTTAGGGACCAAGGAAAAAAACATAGACTACTTTCCAACTTTAACAAACACCTCCTAATCCCTTTTTTCAGACCCCTTATAATTTAATTAACCTGTGCACTGCCATCTAGTGGTAAATAGAGTAATCCCAACTGTTAGAACGGTACTGTCTAAAACAGTACAATGCTTTTTCTTTCTCCTTTTGTTCTGTTGCTGCTGTGATAGGAGGATACAACAACTGTCAATCACGAGAAGCAGCAGAACACATGCTGTTACAATGTAATTTGACTGCACACTTAGGGGCCAAATTTGGACTTTTCGCTATTTATAAAGCAATGATAACCAGTGGCGAAAGGTCATTACCGCTACTTTTCAAAAAGTGTATTTTGGCTTTAATTCGCCAATTCTGAGGCAGCGAAAATGCATAAGTGGCGATTTATTTAGCCAGCCAATGGGTCCATGGAAGGTGTCAGTACATTGTGGAGTGTTTCTCAAGTACTCAGAGGGGTGTTGGACTATTTTCCAGCATTTACTGTAATACAATGTGTGATTTTACTTTTTTAAGGTTTATTTTTTGCTTTTTTAATATCTTTTTTTTTAAGGTTCTGATTTTCTTTATTTATCAATAAAGTCAAATGCAGGTCTGAGGGACATATTTATAAAGGGGCATTATTTTTGCTTTTTTCCCCACCACAATCAAAGTTATTAAAAAGGCGAATTTTCATCAAAAAGGAAAATTATGCAGCAAAAAGTAGTACTAATAATGCTGAAAAAGTTCAAAATATATGATGGTAAATAGTTAATATAATATTGTAATGTTAATGGAACATTCTAGTTCCAAGTAATGATATTTGGTGAAAATTCTGGTAAAACTGCAAAAATGCAACAAAAGTGAGAAAAGGTGTTAAAAAGGCGAATTTTTAAAATAGCTTTAAATTAAAAAAAATGACAAAAATAGCTCTGAAATTACACTAGAGAGCAATCTCTCTTTTCTCAGTGATACCTCACTTAACGCAATGTATAAGGCGAAAACTACCGTTACACATCGCAGCAGCGATACTTTTCTGCAAAGGCGAAAGAGAAAACTTATTTATTTTAGAAATAAGTAGAAAATAGAGCTATTTGTTATTGTGATGTCCTGCGATAGCGAAGTTTAGAAATATGCCCATTAGTCTCTTCCTCTCACTTGTGGTTCGCTTGTTGGGATCAGCGGTCGGTCAGGGCTAGGAGGTCTGGTGAAAATCTTTAGGTGTGTACAAGCCTTTAGTCTCCTTCTCAAGAGTCAAGATTGAGAGTTAACCTGGCCAATCCAAGATAAGTCTCTTGTACAGGGGGATGGGCAGGCAACTTCTCATGGAAAACAAGGGAGATCACAGTTTGCAGCAGTCTGGTGCAGTGTTCAAAGAAGACAGCTAAGGAAATGTGTAGTTTCCCATTGCAGGGTGCTGACAGCCAGGAAATGTATATGTGCAGCACAAGGTAATAAATCATATTTGACTTAAAGGGGAAGTTCAGTTCAAATTCATATAATTAAAAAAAAAAATTACTTATAATTAACCCTAATGACCTTAGCCTGCCCATTCAGCATTTTGTCTGTGTATAACTGAAAATACTGACTTCCTGTTTGCAGGACCCCTAATAGAGACCGTTATGGTCTTGCCTATAGCCCAGTGCCTGGGTTGATTCAGTTGCTCAGTAGAGATCTGAGCATGTTTTAGCCATCCAACAGCCAATCAGTAGAACATTCCAAGGTAGTGTGCATTCTGGGACAATGAAGGACCATTACAGAACCTAAAATGTCACCTCACTAATGTCAACAGCAGGGAATAGCAAGGGGTATAAATTCAACTGATTTTTCAAATGGAAGAGTATAGAATAACATAGGTATGCATATTATAAACTACATTTTTTAAAAACAATATTTTCCACTGAACATTCCCTTTAAGGACAGCTGATAAGTGTTGTGAATGGGATGGCACTGACATACTACAATACTACACTGTAAGGGGTTAATTTTCATTTACAACTTGTGTCTCTTTTCCCCACAAACTACTCAAGCCCCAGTACAAACTCTTTTCACCTTATGTCTTTCTCCTAATTTTAAAGTTTTAATTTCCTTTTCCAGTCTTCATATAGTAAGTAGAGAGTAAGTAGAGATGGCCAAACTTCCAAAAGTTCGGTCCGTTTTCGAACTTTCGAACTATATGGAAAGTTCAAAAGTTCGAAAACGGACCCGTTAAAGTCAATGGGAGTCAAATAGTTCGAAAAGTTCTAATGAAATACAATTAAAATATCAATGGTAACTTAATGTAAATGGTTCTGGGACTTGGGAAATGGTCTGGGGAACACTTTTGAATATCGAGAACTTTCAAAAAAACTATTTTATTCTCACACGCGGTACTTTCGAGCTCCCGCGTTCGAACATTCGATAATTATCCCATAAACGATTTGAACATTCCATAATTATCCCATAAACGATTCGAAGATCGTTAGATTTTTGAATTCGATAACTATTGAAAAAAGTCCGAGAAATCCGGGATAGTTCGAGAAGTCCGAGGCCATTCGAACTCGATAAGTTCGGCTCGAACTCGGGTTCGAGTTCTAGTCCATCTCTAATAGTAAGGATTCTCCTCCCACTAGAATTCAGTGAGATCTCACGCTAGCTCTAAATGTTTCATTCCCCTTCTGATTATGAAAGTTTAATTTACGATACATTATACAGAAACAGGTACACTATTGAGAAATGCTTTGCATGGAGCTGAGCTAACATCAGGTTAACTTTATTATTCTCCTCCTGCAGCTCTGTTCTGTTTTTTAACAGTGTATCTATTAAATTGGTAATATTAAAGGGTATGCAGATGGAATTCAATCTGTGATTGTGCCAGATTTAAAGAGATTTTTAGGAGATTCAGGCAGATTGAAAGCAATATCTAGCATACTGTGTCAGATTAAAAGCAATTTTGTGAAGCTTGTGACAGATTGAGTCTGAACAAATGTGAAATCTACATATTACAAGGCTATGTATCAGTTCATTAGACATGTAGGAATGCCTATTAAAAACACATGCAGCATGGCTGAATGATTGTTTAGTTGCAGTGCATCCCTACTAACTACATTTATTAAGTGTGTACCTAACAGAACAAATTATCTGGCAACCCAATTGTCACCTCCCCTTTAAGACAGAAACACATATAAAATCTACATGTCGAAAGGCTGGTTGGTTTTTACATTAGAAGTATGATGCATGCTACACTGATTTCAATGTAGCCATACACCATGTCATAATTAAATAATACATAGCCTTGTAAAATGTAGATTTTATGAGTTTAGACTCAATCTGTCACAAGATCCACAAGATTAGTTTTAACCCGCACAGATCACAGTATAAACCGACGGTAACACGTGTTACCACCCGGCACTGTGTAGCCAGTGGGAGGAGTCTCCTTACTATAGGATGAAATCCAGAGGTAGGAGACTCCTTAATACAAGATGAAATCCAGTGGAAGGAGACTCCTTACTATAGTTAGACTGGAAAAAGTGATAAAGTCAGGTAAAAAAACAAACAAAATAAATGAAAACATTGAAGTTAATAGAAAGAGAAAACTATCTGTTCCGCTCGAGGATTCGCAGATTTCTGAAAAAATTAGAAAATTGAAAATCCGCGAATTTTGGCATTAAAGTCAATGGGGAAAGAAGTTTGAAACTTTCCGCCAAAATTTAAGGGATTAAAGCAGTAAAGCATTAAGCAGTTGTAATTTACCGTAAATGGCTTTGGGACCTGGGAAATGGTCCATGGACCACTTCCCCATGGAAAGAATAGCAAAAAAACAGAATTAGTGCACACTTCCGTTTCCGCAGGCCCTTTTTAGGTATTCCTCGAAACCTTAATTCGGCCGTTAAAGTATTCCTGAATTTTTAAATATTTCCGGAGTTCAGAAAAAGTTTGTAAAACAAATTTCTGGAAAATCCACAAAATCCACTGTTCGGATCTGCGAAATGGCCATCCTTAGTTAAGTCATCCCTCAGTTCATTTGCCAGGATTGAGTCAGCCCTCCAGGTTCATCAGCCAGGGTTAAGTCAGCCCTCGCTTCATTAGCCTGGTTTAAGTCAGCCCTCCGGTTCATTAACCAGATTTCAGTAATTGTAAAGCACTACGGTAAATGTTGGCGCTATATAAATACACAATAATAATAATAATCTGATTGGTTGGGGCAAAATTAGCACCATTTTTAACGATGAGAACTTTTATTAAACCTCCCTGCTAATGTATAGCATTGTTTTATAAGTAATGTTATAGGCTTTGATTCTAATAACAGATAATGGAAAACAAAGCTGGCACCTACACATCTTCTTGGCAAGTGAGAAAAAGAATGAATGTATGATAACTTGGAAGTGGTTCAGGTCAAGTGTAATGCTTAAATAGCCCCCCCCCCCCCCCCCACAATTCTTCTAATGTTCTTAATCCACATCTGCACCACATAATATATCATCACCCATCATGCAGTCAGACATTCCACACACTCATTTTTGTTTTACTTGTTTGAACTGTGTGCACTGCCATCTAATTATCAAAATTTTCAAGAGGAAACAATCTCTTTTGACAAAATCTTACTAAATATTTCAGTTTATTCCTTTCATTTTATTACATATTTTTTTATTTATTACAGATATGTAATCATTAATTATACAACAAACTGTGATTTGAAACTAATGTTTGTTAAAATCCCCTGCCCTGAGAATAATAATAAATAAATAAAAAGTTACATAGATTTGACTCCTTTTTTCTTGAAACATTCTCCTAAGCCAAGAGAGATGTTACAGCATATGTGAATGACACAGTGGGACATAATGAATACAGATAAATACCCTAAATTGCTTTTGGTGTTTGATAAACAAAAGCCAATAGCTAAATTTCCATCAACTGTCTTTACTCTTCCTACTTGTATCCATTACTGCTTGATAAATATCAGGCTTTGTTTCTACTTCTGCATGGTGTCTCATTTACAAAAGTCAGTGTTAAACTTTGAGTCAGCGAAACTGAAAGAGACCTTCAGGGTGTGAGCCAGCTCAGTCCTTCAAGGATACAAAAGCTACAAAAGTTCCCTCAAATTCCCATAATTTTACAGCAGATAAACAACTCCAGCAAATGACTAATTCTGTGTCTGTAATAGCGTGAAATTCAAACAAATTAGAATGTTTCGGTTGAAGTCAAGACTTTTTTTTTCACAGTTCCTTTAAAAGTGTGCATATCATAAATATGAGTCAATGTCTTCCTTTATTAGCTCTTGGCAGAAACACATTTCACTCTGTGCACTTTCTTCAGTCTGACAGATTTATGGTGTAGCACTTAACTAATCCTGATGGGAGGCATGTGAACTTAGGTAGGTTTAATCTTTTTTTTTTTTTTTAAACATGGACATTTAAGAAGCTCTTTATGAATGTCATTTAAATCAAGGAATAGAAAACCAAACATGTTAATAAATTTGTTCTTTAACAAGCTTGCGGGGGGGGGGGGGGGGTTATATTCAGCAGAAAGCTTATCATCTTTCACTGACTGAAAACCAGAGTTTGCTGAATGATAAATGGGGCATTGTTGTTAAGCAAGAGCTGAATAGTGTGCACATGAATCTGGAAGTGCAGATTCTGTCATGTAACAAGTAATGTACTCTGAAGAGGGGTAAAGCTCCCACTATGAAACGTTATGTGCAATAAATCTAATTGTATGGAAATAGCTCAACAATTTTTGGTTAAAGATATCTGTTATGAAGCTTGGGTATTTATCAGCAAGATAACATATACACAGATACTATTTAATAATGATTATAAGTACAGTCTAGACAACACTGCTTTCCTGAAAACTAAAATGCCTATTCACTACTAATGCTGGGAACACACCTTAAGATCCTTCGTCCCGACCAACTGTTCAGCACTTCTGACCAATCAGCCAGGACAAAAGCCTGTTGATCATGGATGTAGGTCATGGCCGGCCCAATATATTTCGGCCCAATCGACCAATACACTGAAATGTCGGTCGGGCTGAAATATTGGATGGTGTGTACACAGCTTTCCATATTAGCTAAATTGAAAGTTTGTCTGTAGACGGCTGTCTAATCTATCATCCATGTACAATTATCATATGATATGGCCATTCAGTCAACCACTTGTTTGTCACTGGTCGAGCACAAAAAAATACTGCAGTTAAAATTTCAATAGTGAAAAAGGGGTCATACATGAGGCAAGAAAAGCTTGTAATCAAACATTTCATTTTAGTCGTCCATGTAATATTATAGTCTTCACTCTATGCTGCTAAATAACTGGGATTCTGGCTTGAGAATGAAAAAAAAAAAAAAAGATTTTAGTAAAATAGATGAGGTGATAGCTAATGCAGTGTTATTACTTCTGTCTTTCCTCTGGTTTTACAAAGGGATACTTTCTGGTAAAAATAGGTACATGGTTTTGGGAAACTGTGTGTTCTGTACATTTGTATAGCACAGACCATTTATTTTGCACAGGGATTTACATGTCATGTGCTTCTGCTCAGTCTTTGATAAAATGCTTTATTATATGCCTTTTATTAAGGCAGAACAAGTGGAATGCATAAAGGGCTCTTAATGACCATATCCTGCTCTGACAAGCAAATGCTCCATGTACTAGATTGCTTATGTCATCTTATAAAATTCAAATATATCATAAATTCATTCTCGTGATAGATTCTGCCTCCCTTCTTGCTTCCCATAGTTCTCTGGCAGTCAGCCAGCCTAATTAAAGTCTATTGGGTTGGTGTCAAATAAAGATTTGGATAACAGGAAGGTGTAAAGCTGGGTACACACAATGAGATATTTCGGTCCGATCGACCGATAGTTCAGTGTATCGGTCGATCGGACCGAAATTATCGCATCCGAATGTGCCCATGTCCGATCGACCGTTCGTCCGAATCGGATGAAAGGACTATCGGACAGGGTGGAAAACCTCGTCCAATCGTGCAGTCCTCTATGGCCCGCACGATCGGTCGCGGTGACTATCGGACGCGGCTGCTTTTGCCGCGACCGACAGTCCTTCCTCCTGGCCGACCGGTCGAAAGTATCGAACGGTCGGTCAGGAGGAAAAATCGCTAGGTGTGTACCTAGCTTTAAGAGCATCAAAGTACCTCAGGAAAAAGTAAAAGCACCAGCCACACTTTCTTCAGTTTTTATGTAAATACAGTATATGCGTATATATCAACATACCGGGGAAAACCTGAACTTCTATAATTCTATTAAAATGAAAGTACTGTCTTTCTACCAGGCTCACTGATCAACTCCGTACCTGCACATTACTCCTAACATCTAGTTCAGGGCAGATGGCAAAAACAAACATTTGCAGTGTTGTTATAACAATTAAATAGAATTGATGGAGGAGAACAAAATGGGACAATGATGCTTTTCACATGTCTGTTTTTCACACAGCTAAACAGGGCCATAGTAGGCTAACAGGCAGGGTATTAAAGGGTATGTCTACCCTAAAGGAAAACTTTGGATTGTAGCTCTCCCTTGCCCACCCCCAACTGCAGAATTACATCTCTAATAAAAGCTTCCGAATCATACTTACAGCCCTTTACTCCCGCAGCTGTCTTCTCTGGTTCTCTGCTAACCGGAAGCAGCATAGAGGGGCAAGCCAGCAGCCGCGTCTGTGATTGGCTGCCAGTTAGCCAATCACAGACCCAGCTACTGGCTATGAAGACAGCCGCGGGAGCAAAGGGCTAAAAGTATGATTCAGAAGCTAAAGGAATAGTTCACTCGAAAAGTGATTTTAATGTATTGATTGAAGCCCGGGAGATTAAGGAGCTATTACATGCCTTCATCCCTGGTTCATCCTTAATTGATTGAAGAACGGGAGGTAAGACATAGCTCCTTAACCACCCTGGCTTCAAATCAACATTAAAGGAATAGTTGACCTTTCTAGTGAGCTATTTCTTTTATGCTGGCAAACAGTCAAAGATGACACTTTTCAATAAAATGGCTTGTTAGTACATATGGCACACTGTATACATAGGAAGCAGATTTTCAATTTTTTTGCAGAGCAGAACAGATTCAGTGAGTTCTGCCATCTCAATTGATATCCAAAAATCTAAAATAACAATAAAACAGCAACTGCTGTTTCACTATCTAATTGTAATGTATGCTAAGTTCCATTTAGAAACTTTTGATCACCTTTAAGCTCTATGTTATGTGCCCCTTACTTGGAATGTCAATATTTACTTATTCCATGAAGAAATGACACATGATGGGAAAAGGTCCCATTTCCAATTATTCCTTTTCAAATTCTGCTAATGATCTCCCATTGTAGTTACTCTGCCGTTATCTTATTCCCTGTTTACATCAGTTTATCCCATTTCCTCATTGTTTCATTGTATTGGATTTTTCCACTGCCCTTCCTTTATTTACATAGTTGTTTTTCTGTATCTTTTGTTTGTTTTTCTTTATCTCTGTGGTGTAATTTATTATTAAATTGCACCTAGTTTTTCTGTCAGTGCCATGGCAATTTACAAAGAATTCTTGGCATTGTGGGTGTGTTAAACTGACTGCCTTTGAGCCTTTTGGGGCTTAAGGGGTCCTGCAGCTCAAAACCGGTACCCCATTTCTGTGATTTAGAAGTGCCCTTTTGGCACTAACAAGTGCCTTTGTTGGGGGTCCTGCAGCTTTAAACCAGGAGCCCAATTGGCTCTTAAAATAGCCCTTGTGGTTCTAATAAGACCCTTTATAAATACGATTGAGCGGTAACAGCGGCGATAAGCTGACCGCCAATTGTGCGTATAATGACTGATCACCGTCAGTTACTGCCCCTTCATAAATTGGCATAACTCCGGACCTTTATAAATATGCCCCTTAGAAAACATTTGACAGTACTATCATTTAAATTATACTTTTCTGCCTAGGATATAAGCATGCATCATAGCTGAGCAATATCGGATTTCTAAGCAGTTATCTAATTAAAACCAAAGCAATTTAAACAATTTTGCTAAAATGTTTTCATCTATGATCACTCCACACCACTTATGACACACTATATGGAACCATAAAACTATCGCCTACTTTAACTAAGCTGTCAGGGTAACCATGCAATAAAATTTTTATTTTAGTAACTGTGCCAGCGATGCTGAGGAAGTTGTACAGACATTAAATCAGCAGACCTTAGATGTCTTTGCATGCTCAAAGGTAATGGATTTTCTTGTGCTATTCTTGCTGCGCACTAAGCAAAGGGGGAAAAAAGTATGTTATAGGAAGTAAATTATATTAATAGCGTAAGGTATCTACAGACAACTAAAATCAATTTAAGGGCAAGTCCACTCCCTAAAATGATATTTTATATTCTGATAGAGGAACCCCAAAAAGGAGATTCACCCAAAGCTCTCTGAGCTTTCCATGTCGACTAATGTATGACCAGCTTCAGGAATATTTCAAAAGCAAAAGGAAAATTGCAGGGCCTAAATTTGCAGCTGATCACCAACCACATTTGCAAAGGGAATTACATCAATTGATTTTAAAATCATTTAGGATTACTTAGGTATGTGTAATGTAAGCAAATAGCAAACAAAATAATGATCTTTTCCAGTGAACTTTGTTTGAAGTAGTCTAAAAAGGAGTCAAAACAAAGTTGCCATTAGTCTCAGTTAGGGTCATTAGGACCATTTTTTAAGGACAAACAGGGAAAACTCATAGCACGATTGGCTGGGTAAGTATTGTTGGTTGCAGCAAAAAAGTATCAAAGATGTTTTAACTTGATCAACCAAAATACTGGAATATCGGACAAGATTTTGCCTTGTGTGTACCTAACCTTATATTGTACCTGGGGTAAATGAACATGTGGTAGTTTGGACACTTACCTACTATAGGCAGTGCATCCCCAGAGATATGCATCCAGGGGAGCAGGTAGGTAAGTAACAACTGCTATACTTCCAGGGATGGGGACTTAAGTTGTCCAAATATTAGGAACTCTCCTTCCGACTATCCCATGACATTCGAGCTGAAGGAACCGCCTGCCCCATTCTTTTTTGTGATCGCAAATTGATAGTCCAGGCGGGGCTGTAGAAAGGTGAGAAACTGTCTAATGTATTTTAGGGCTTTAGGCTGGAAACAAACAAGCAGATTCTTTTGGCCAAAGCAACCAATATTTCCATGTATTGATCAGTGGGACGAAACAATCTGCAGTGATTTAGTTGTTGCCCGGACCGGGAGAACAGCAGTGGACCTGTCAGTTAAGTGTGCAAACGACCAGTTGTTGTGACAGTAATTCATCACGGTCAACTGTTCTATAGTGGCCAAGATGAAAAATTTGTCCGTGTGTAACCAGCCTTAGGTTTTCATCTTTTTGACTTTTATTTTCCTTATAATCTTGTCCAAAGAATTAGAATTAGAATGAGGACAAGGGCAATAGCCTTATAGGGTTAACATACACATCAAAGTTTAAGCCATTTGCACATTTTGCTTACAGTTTCACAGCTTTAAAGATGAAATCACGAAGATGGCACAAACAACCTGTAGAGAATAAAAAGCTGTAATGAGACATATAAAACTGTGTTTTTGATATACTTTACCTCCCCCACAGGAGACAGAACACTCTGATTTAATTAATGCCCAAGTATAGTTATGCTTTATAGCTGGCTTTTTGTCACTTTCTGATTTGGGCATAGAGTATTCCCATATAATTCCAGGATTTTTACCTTGAAGCAGAACCTATGGACATAATAAATAAATGTTAATTGTTATTTAAATTTGTCTACTAGATACACGCATTATCCTGACTGGAAGGAAATTACTTTTCAAGTTTAAATAACTGCTGAACTGCCCAAACATTCTTAACTAAAAGTGCCTTCATTTAATATAATGGGGGATCTTTAGAATATGGATTTAAACTATTTAAACTATTATTTCTATTTTATTTCAACTATAACTTTTTCTACAGATTTACAACATGTATTAAAAACATTGCTACTGTCCTTGGAAACAGGCACATGATGAGCTGTATCATAAGCTCACCCCCCAAAAATGACCTTTTATAAAGCTAGTTACAGAACTACAACCATCCTCTATTTTCCTGTACCTATACAAACCTTAGGGAAAGAGACATTTTCCTTTTCAAAGCATGAGGCAAGCTTAAAAAATTGGGGGGTGGGGTTTTATAATGTTTTATAACTGTTTTATAACTGTTCCAGTAGTAAGATACAAGCAATTAGCTGGCGTTATAGAGTCGGATGAAATACATGGGAAAAAGAGAGCATTGGCGTTTCTCTCTGACCTGTAAGTTGTGTACAACTAGTCTAGTTTATTATTAATATTTACAACAAATATATGAGCTTACAAATGAAAATGGTTGGGGCTCGCTCAAGATATTAAATATGTTAAATAAACACATTATTTTAGGTATTGCAATCCTATAATCACTACAATACTCACCTCAACTACTAGAGTTTCATTTGTGGGCCCAGTTGTACTCAAGCTTTCAGGGTTATTGTAAGGCCTTTTGTAGTCAAACACTGAGCCTGCAAATTTGTATTGTCCAGGCCAGTCTATAGTCCAATGTCCATTGATGTAATATTTTTTATGGTTGTTTCTTATAGCTATATAGGAGGTAGATATGTTCATTTCATGAATGCGTACACTGTGAGCTCCAGCAGGAATGGTTACTACAGTGTAATACTCTATAATTCAGAAGATAACAAGAAGGATAAAAATGAACATAAAAATGATTACCTTTAACCAGCACAATAATAATTTAATTTAGTTATTCTTAGAACCTGCGAGACTGCCATAAGCTTTAAACAAGTGCTAATTTTTAGGATATCATAATGGTCTTTTTTTTTTTAATATATATTCTTTTATTTTTATTTTGTTTTTCACAAATAAACATTGTAAGAGAAAGGAAAACTGTACAAAACAAACAAAACAACTAGAATAAATTGTGTCGTCAACAATGGCCAGGAGCAGCTTCCAAAGCACATCCCCTAAAGCTAGGTACACACAGCACAGATTTCTGAAAGATGACAGACAGGATCTGCAAGATCCTGTCTGCCATCTTTCAAAGATCTGCATACACACAGCCCGAGCGTTCTCCCTACGAACTTCATAAGGAGAACGCTCGGGACTGTATGTTTGGCCGATGAAAATTTTCGGCCTTTCCCAAACGAGCGTACGGCCGACCCGATCGTTCGGCGGCCTCACGCTCGTTTGGGAAACGAGTGTACACACATAACAATAAAGCCCAGATACCGTCGGATCCGACGGTATCGGGGCTTTATCGTTACTGTGTGTATCCAGCTTAAGAGCATTATATATTTGACAATGAAACCTCTGATAAGGTGATTGATTTTCCTCAAAGCATCGTGTCCCCTTGTGATATAATAAGAGATATTGTGATTATATTCATATTTGGGGGAAAGTACTTTTGGATAGAGGAGAAGCTGACTCAAGCCTAGTATGGTCATTCTATTTCTTCAAATGATATGACTTGCCACAGGTTCTATCCCATTAACCCAACTTCAAAATCCTCTCATACAGAATCTGAGAATCTGATGTCTAGCATCAGTATAGCATTGTAATCATGGGGAGACATATTTAAGTCCAATAATGCCTATGTATGTGAAGATGTATCTGTTTTATCATTAATCATAGCAGTGGGATACTCCATATTCAGAAACTCAAGTATCCTGGACAGTAGGTTCCCTTCTGTTGGGGCACAAGCGAAAGGAGGTCCATGGTAGAGGACCTGAGAAGGGAGCACCTTAGAAGAAATTTGCTAATAGCCACTAAGGAGTGCCTAGGCCCGAAATCCAGTTTGCAGTACTTCCCTTCTGTTGGGGCATTCATTTCCAGTAAAGGGCAATGAGACAGAAATTTGTCACTGTGAAATGTGTGCGGAAGTGTGCCTCTGTTCTGGACAATCTTGGGAGGGGGAGACCTAAGACCCAAATGAAGGGGATCTGAAGGGAATTGTTTTCCCAGAACAGTTTGTATCCCAAAATGGTTGAATCAGCATGCACTGCTATTAGATGTGAAATAATGTCCCCTCAGAGCCACAACCCCTCCACAATCCCTCCAGCACTTGTGTGGGACATTTTTCCATAACCTGTGCCATTTGTTAGCAGTGTAATATCACCTCAATTGTATTTTATATTAATTATATGGAATACAGCATGCTACTGTATTCCATATGTCCTTTCAATCTTCCCTACTAATTCCTGTTTCCCAACCTGGCCTCCCAGTCGGTTCCCTCCTGTTGGGGCATTTATGGACCACAGGGGGACAGTCAGGCGGTGTAGCCAGTATACCATATTAAATCAATATTTGGTAAGGTCTTTTAATAATTGGCCACACACATGGGAATCTAAATTGTGCAAACAAGATCAGGCTTGTTGCAAATGTTACTAGTTTTTGGCATGTATTAAAAAGCTCTAATTTTCACTGCAAGTTGGATTTCATATGATAAGATGCAGAAAAAAACATTTATCCAGTGATTTTACAAAATGCATTTTTGTTCCTAAAACTAATATTGCATCAAAGAAGACTCTATGAAATCTATATTGTTTTTCTATTTGTTGCATGGAAGTACTCACGGTTAGAGTAGTGCTGCTTAGTGTACTGATTTCTATAACTCTTGCATGTAGAATTATTACCATTGCATATACCACAGATATCTCGAACAGCATTAGAACCAAGAACACGATCACATCCAACTGTCTGCCAGAGCAAAAACATTGCTTAGTTATCCATATTAAAATAATGATACACATATTGCAGACCTTTGAAAGATGATAGACTGTCTGTCATTTTCCAAAGATCAAGATACACACAGTCCCGAGCGTTCTCCTTATGCTTCCGATACCATTGGAACCGACGGTACCTTGTAATTTCTTAAAAATGGTTTGCTAGGAATACCCCCTTTTTTACACCCAAGAAAATAAAATTAAATTAGCCAAAATGCAATGTCTTATTTCAATATTTTAAAAATTAATTACTTAAAGGGGATGTCCAGTGTAAAAAAATTAATGTATATAAAATGTATATTTTGGCAGCTTTCCCTTTAATGAATATAATGCCTCATCAAATTTTTTCATTAGGTGTAGACTCTTATCACCTACTGTGCCCCAGAGGTTTTGAATAGGGGCTGCCATTTTAAATAGAGTTCTGCCTTTCTCCTTCTCAGGATGCCCCAAACACTTTTCAGTTAGAAGCATGTTGCCTGTTTTGCGCGTTACAGATGTCAAAACGAGCCTGAGGAGAAGCAGGAGAAGTCTGTGCCGGGAAAGTGCACAGGAGCTTTGGGAAAGCATGAGAAAGGTTGTTCTGGCAACCAAGTGTGAGATGAAAGTAGCAGGAAGCTGCGTATGATTTCCCTGTCAGGCTCCCAGTCAGGCAGGTCTAATCAGCTGTTTCTAGAGGTAAGTATCAACTTGCAGAGAACTGATCCAGGCAGAAACCCAAGGTATGAGCATGCTCACTAAAGACTTAATGTTGGGAAAGAGAGTAAGTCTCTGCACAGACATCTACATAAAACATTCAGGAGAATATTTTATATTATATTGCTAAACCTTTTTAACTTCTCACGAGTTTCTCCTAGTGTTGTGATCCACTGCTCATTTAAAAGATAAGATTGAAGACTTTTTGTGTCACTGCAGTTCCTATTGACTCACCACTAGGGGGAGAGTCTCTGCAGTTCCTATTGACTCACCACTAGAGGGAGAAACACAGGAAACACACAGAGGGAGAACAGCAATTAAACAGACTGCAGGTAAGGTTGCTTGGGACTGGGGCCCCTGGATTTGGGACAGAGTGGCCCCTGGATTTGGGACAGAGGGGGGCCCTGGATTCGGGACAGATGGGGGGCCCTTGGATTTGGGACAGAGGGGGCCCTTTGGATTTGGTAGAGAGGGGGAGCCCTGGATTTGGGAGGGGGGCTGGATTTGGGACAGAGGGGGGCCTCTGGATTTTGGACAAAGGGGGGCCCTGGCCATGGGACACTAAGAGGGTACTCTGGCCTTGGGACATGGAGAAGGACTATGGCCTTGGCACACTAAGGGGGCACTCTGTGCTTCTAGCGCCCGTTATTGTAGCGGGCTTAATGTCTAGTAATGCTATAAGTTTGCATAGACTGCAGCTAGAAACATGATCCTGGAATAATTTTTAATAAAGAACACTTGTTTGAAGACCGCAATTATCCTTTAAAAGTACAGAAGATCAGGACTCTATGGTGGGTGGGGTGAAGTGGGGTTTGCTCTTTGAAACTTAACATGTTCAATCAGTAAGTTTATATATAGTTTTATATAGTTTTAAAGTATAAACTTCTATTTTGGTTTGAAATGCTGCACAAAGCTCTATTAATGTGAGTGTCAGCGTGTGCTTTGAGTTTTGAAACCTGCCTATATGACACAGGCATTGACAGGTAATCAGCACTGATTAGATCTGCTCACACCTAATCGCAATCAAGAGGCAGTTAATCAGCACTGATTAGGACTGCTTACAATCAAATCGAATCAAACAGGAGCTAATCAGTGCTGGTTAGGACTGCCCAAAGCTGATGCAATCAAAAGCCATGCGTTGATTGTGTGTGTGACATGTCCATTAAAGTCTATTCCAAACAAGTCCAAAAATTTGCAAATAAATGGGTAATGCATTTATATCACCCCAACTGGCGAGGGAGAATAATATTTTTCTCTCTTGAATCTATTCCTCCTTTTATTGTCTTGTATAAAAGGGGGAATAGATTCAAGAGAGAAAAATATTATTCTCCCTCTTTACAAGGCACTGGTAAGACCTCATTTGGAATATGCGGTGCAGTTTTGGAATCCCATATACAAAAGGGACATCTTGGAAATTGAGGCAGTTCAGAGAAGGGCAACTAAATTAATAAGGGGAATGGAGGGGCTCGAATATGCAGGCAGATTAGACAAGTTAGGGCTGTTTACATTGGAGAAGCGACGTTTGCGTGGGGACATGATTACCTTATACAAATATATTAATGGGCCATATAAAGAGGGTGAATAGGTTGGACTTGATGGACGTATGTCTTTATTCAACCTTAATTACTATGTTACTATGTTACTAACTGTGTCTGTTTCTCTGGGATAGACCCAGTTTGAAGGGCCTGCCCTGGTTTCCCGGTAATCCCAGAAAAGCGCGTTTGGGTGGGTCTTAATTTGGGGTGTGGCCATGACAATTGGGGTGTGATGAGGCATTCCGGGGCCAGACCAACTACTTTTGGGCTCTGCCCAATTTCTGGTCCTTGTCTTTGGAAAGTTGTGAGGTATGCACTTTTTTAACTGATTCCTTAGCTAGGTAATAGCACACTTCTCCTATATGTATCGCACGTCTGTACTGAATTTCTGGTCTCTAGCTCAAAAATAAAAGGGAAGAAAGAGAACATGAAGAAATGCAATGAATAGTAATTTGTCTCTTTTAAACCAAATTTATTCTCCATGTATAATTTATATAATCCTATGGCACTTAAATCCTTGTTTTGTCCTCAAGTTAAATGAAGGGTATAAATAATACATCATTTCATATAGTGATATAGATCAGATGGAAAAATAGCTGCCGTCCTAAAATTATTTATATTTCATGAATAGCCTACATGTTGCCAATTGTGCACCTTGTTTTTATTATTACCTCACAAATCCCATCAATACACACATTATGAGTGTGTTCAGAACAGGGTGTTCCATCTTTTACTTTGTTCGATAATGAAAAAAAGAAGTCAAAGCCTTCAGCTATGCAGTACAGTTTACAATAATCCCGTTCTAAAAAATAAAACAAGAGCAATAAAATGAAGCAACATATTATACTACTAGAAAGCAACTGTTTAACATGCTTTTACAGGTCTAGAATAAAAAAAAATAGAATTTACACAGCATATCCTGCCAGGAATGCACAGAATTTCATGCCCAGAATGCTTTCAGTGCCAGCAGTATTACCACAGTATTACCATTAACCCATTTAGTGATAGAAGACTTCCCCACAGTATTACCATTAACCAATTCAGTGCCAATGTGCTCTCCCCATGGTATTACATTTAACCCTTTCAGTAAGAGCAACTTTCCCACAGTGCCTGTATTGATATGTAATACAGTATGTACCTCTTCCATGGAGTTTGAGCCATTTCAGCTCTACCCCCAAACAAAAGTTCAAACTGGAGGAAGAAATGAGGGGCAAAGATGTCAGGATTGCCTGTCACTCAGCTCACCTCACTTGGCTTAAATATTTCAAAGTGAACATTACTGAAATAAAGGGGGAAAGAAGGAGAAGTAAAAGCTCAGCTATGTGTTTTAGGGGTGAGGTCCAACCGGAACAGAGCAGTTTTCATGAATAGGCTAACCCACTCGAACAAACCCACCCCTGAAAGTGTGTGAATTGGCAGATATTATTGTTTTGGTTTTTGGATAAACATTTTTTTTTGCCGGGATTCACGGGTAGGCTTAGCCTTCCAAGCTTTTAAAGAAAATCTGCCCATGGTTGCACCCACTAGTTTTTTTTAAAATCATTTATCTATAATTGCTATCTAATAATGGCCATGTTCTATCATAGATGTTCAGCTGATTAGACAATTAATTTGACAAAAACACAGAATAAATACAACAAATAATAAAAAGGACATTCATTTTTGAATAATATTATGGACTAGACTATCTGTTGTATTTAAAGTCGCACTCCGTAGCAAAATGTGAAAACTTTTAATCCAAACCACACATCAACGTACACAACGTTTCGAGGTTCTAGGCCCTCTTCATCAGGTGATGATCACCTGATGAAGAGGGCCTAGACCCTCGAAACGTTGTGTACAGAAGGAAAGAAAAGAATAGGTATACCAACAGTGAAGGTGAAAAGCAAAACAGGAGAAAGAACATGGTCATCCCATATGTAGCAGGGGTCCCCGAGAAATTAAGAAGAATTTTCAATAAACACCGTATCCCTGTCTGCTTTAAACCGAACAACACACTGAGGCAGCTATTGGTACACCTGAAAGACCCAATACCGAAACACAAGATAAGTGACATCATATATGCAGTGCAGTGAAGAATGCTCTGATTTGTATGTGGGGGAGACAAAACAGCAACTGCATCAACGTATGGCCCAGCACTGAAGAGCCAATTCCTCAGGTCAGGACTCAGCCGTGTACCTGCATCTTAAGGATAAAGTACATACCTTTGAAGATTGTAATGTTAACATATTGGCAAAGGAATGTGACTGGTTCAAGAGAGGTGTCAAGGAGGCCATTTATGTGAAAATAAAGAAACGAAGCCTAAATAGAGGTGCGGGGGTTCTTCACCAACTGTCTGCCATGTACAATGCTGATATGCTAATTGGGATTTTCCAAGGTACATAATTGCCACAGATTCTAGTCATTCTGAATTAAGAAAGCCAGTCGGATGGCTAACGAAACGTCTTCAAGAACTAAACTTCAAGTCCAGTTGATCTAATTGAATACAACAGATATACCATGACCTGGATGAATGAGAACCTTCACAAGCATATGGACTAGACTGTTCACTTTCAATTGATGTTAGAGCTTAATTTCAACAACAAAATAAGGAAGATGGTGATCATGGCCCCTCTACGGCCAAAAGGCATATCCCCCTAGCATGACAACCTTTGTATAGATTACTTAAACAAGTTAATCACACCCCAAACCGCAATATTTACACAGCTAGAAAATGCATCATAAATCTCATACTCACTGCAATGTTCTAAACGGACCATCACTGTCCATTTTGAATAAATTGACGCATTCTTTTAAAACTGTATAGCTTGGGGAACAGCAGTCAGTCATTTGCTGTGATGTCAGTTTTTATGGATATGACTGGCTGCTGCCATCTGTAGGAAACTCAGGAGAAAGAGAGAGGAGGACCGAAACATAAGATTAGCAATACATTTCCCAGACGTGTGAATATTGTGGTTTAGGGGGTGATTAACCTGTACAAGAGTTTACATTTTAGGTGTGGACATGCCCTTTAATGATTTGTAAATCGATATATCAGCTGTACATTATATAATGAAGTAGGATGTTATTTCAAATGCAGAACTATGCAATGTTTGAATGCTATGAACATGGGCATTAAAATAATCATGTACATTGCACATATTCCACATTTACTGCGCAAGTAATTGTTTTCTATTAGTACAACAAAAATGTAAAATATATAAAAAACTACAACAAATATCAAAGAAATTCAAATGCGATTTGTACCTTCAACCCGAGTGTAGGGTTTCCACCTATAGTACCAGCCTCTGAATGGTTTGCTGTTAAATTCTGCACATTGCTGTGCTCTAAAATCAATGCTGTTTTTGGGGCAGCTGTCACTGCTGCACAGTTTATATAATCGTGAGGAACCTTCACAGAACTTCCCTCCATTCAAAGGCCTGTGTGTTAAACAAAAGGAAGCTGCTTAATCAAAATGATTAAAAGTTCAAATATGGTTCAGAAAGTAAAGAAAGAAACAGGCATATTTCTAAATGTTAACTTTTTGCGGACGGGTTTCCAACGGTTTTCGCTACTAATGCACTTTATAAAAAGGCGAAACCCGAAAGTGGAAAGTTAATGCCTCCGTAACATTGCATCTGCACTGTGGATGGTCGCACACCCCACCCTCGCCGCGAAGTCCACCCGCTGCACAACCCCTTCCCAGCAGCCCCTCCCAGCACCCTGCCACGTACACTCAAATTACTACCGCACATCGCCGCAATGTGGGTAGCCTTTATAAGGTGAAAATATTAATTTTACCGCGGCAATGTGCGGTGGTAATTTTGTGGAGGTAATAATAGCGTTTATAAATATAGAAATATAGATACAATAGACACTTTTGCAGCACCACAGCCAGCATGTTTTATTCACCTTTGGAAGAAAAAATCTTCCAAATGTAGTTCTGCATAATCACAACAAGAAATTCAGGCTCTTTCATATTAGT
This sequence comes from Hymenochirus boettgeri, assembly GCA_019447015.1. Classification (NCBI taxonomy): domain Eukaryota; kingdom Metazoa; phylum Chordata; class Amphibia; order Anura; family Pipidae; genus Hymenochirus; species Hymenochirus boettgeri. Next base: position 139,613,339 of record CM033474.1, read on the forward strand.
GAAATTAATTAAAAAGTTTTAAATGATTTAGTTTACTACATGTTTTTTCAGTTTCTTCACAATCTATTAGTTGAGATAAATCAGATTAGATCAGATTACTGCAATGTGAATTAAAATATTTTTTCTAAAACAAATTGCTGATTTAAATGATATACAGACAGATGAGAGAGTCGCACTACAAAAGTACATGTGGTGAACCACAAAAATCACGTTTCAGGGGTGTTACCCCTTCATCACCTGATGAAGGGGTAACACAACTGAAACGTTGTTATTTTTGATGTTTGTAGTTCACTATTAAACACATGTATTTTTTGAGTGTGGCTCTCTCATCCTGTCTGTATACTGTATTCCTATACCCCTAGGGGTGGGATTTTTGAGACATCTGCACCCTACTAGGTGTGAGTGCATTTGGGACTTTGCTTCTATACTGATTTAAATGATCCCTCTTTCCAAATAATTCCCAGCATTGGCTATACCTCTGGGTGAGGTTCAGTCCTTAAAGAGAAACTGTGGTCTCCAAACACGTTGATTTTAAATGTAAGACCAGATTCCTAACTTTAAAATGAGCCATCAACCACCTCTGTACAGGCTGCACAGCCAAAGATATGAAGAAATAACTGATCAGAAAGTTAAGGGGTGGGGGTTCTGAATCTTACAATACTACTTCCTCCTCCTAATCTGCGGTTGGCACATACTCAGTGCAGAAGTAACCAGGAAGAGATCGAGTTACAGTAACTGAAGCAGGTGTGGGAGGGGCCACAGGGTTTCAAAAAGACTGCAAAGGTAGGGGCCATGGGTGCCCACAAGGAGGAGGAGGAGACACAGGGAGTCACATGGTTTCAGAGCAGGAAGTGCAGAGGATCTTACCATATCACACATAAAAATGTAAATAGCTTCAAAACTATCTAAGAAAAACAATTAAAGTAAATTGCAAAAATATTTAGGAAGGTAATTTAACTAAAGTTATTTTTGGACTACAGTTACCCTTTAAGTCCCTTTCAAACTCCTTCTCTAGCCCTTGGTCAAGGTTATATGTCCCCAATAATACAGGTCTATGTTTTGTAAAAAAAATAGTAAGGAAAGAAATGCATAATTTACCCAAAAGTTTCTGTTCTAAAAATTAACAGGAATATAATTTAGCAGAAACTTCTACTTAAAACAAATTAAAATCTGCATACAGGCAGTACCCAGGTTACAAGCATACAACTTACATACAACTCTTCTTAAAAACGGCCCCCCAACTCTCCCCTTTACCCACCTTGCGCTGAACCAGACGCAGAAGTTAAAAGCAGCTAATCACAAAGCCAGGTCAACACCACAATCCCTCTTTAAAAACATTGTATTTACAAAGTTGTATTTGGAAAGAAAATACAGAACGTAATAAATTATTTTTCAGATGAAAAGCATGCTAAATATTTTATTAAATAATTCCATAGCATCCAGTTATCAGATTTGAGTAATATCTGCATTTTATGCACCATTATTGTATTATCAGAGTTACAATGTTTTCTAGTGTATCTAATAGTTTGGCTCATTTAATAAAATCAGCAAAGCCAATACATGACTGAACTCCTTGGTTTATATACAGACAAATTTTTAAAGAATGTGCCAAGTCATGAAGCATTTAGTTACTTTCCCTGTAGAGAGCTGTTAGTGCTGCATTCACAGCAAATGCATTGTGCTGAATGAAATGTGAGTACTGTGGCTAGTGCTTCACCATGGCATGCTGAAAAGTCTACACAACCTTTTGGAGAAAATACATTCAGGGAGATTCAATAAAAGTTCTTATTGTTACAAATGGTGCTAATTTTGCCCCAACCAATCAAATCTTATTTAACATTTGAAAGCTAACATCTGATTGGTTGGGGCAAAATTAGCACCATTTTTAACCATAAGAACTTTTATTGAACCTCCCTGTTTGTGTTCTACAAGATAAATGGGTGCTAATACTCAAGTTAATCAATAAGGCCTTTTGTTTATTTTATGTTTACCTTTGCTCTTTTTTTTGTGCGTTCACAATCAGTTATATTCTTCTTTAATAGCAGCAATTAATTCTAGTGTTTTCAAACTGTACTTTTACCCTTTGCAGAACATTGCAATGGAATAAGTATGTTACCGTGGGTTAGTGCACTGACGTTCTTTGTATGAAACTCCTCCCCCACATGTTCTAGAACAAGGGAACCATGCTGACCAATCTGACCAATGACCATCTATAGGTTTGGGTCCTTCATCCCCATGTTTTACACACTGGCCTCTTCGACACCACTGTAACAAAGTTAAAAAAGTAGAAATAGATAGTAGAAGTAGATAGATAGAATGGCAATATGTGTCATTTACCATGTAAAATAAAAATATCAGTAAATGTTAAACTTTTTTTTTTAATTTATAACCAACAAATTACTTTTGAAAAACTTTTGGCATTTAATGAATGATAATATAATGTAACTTTATGGCATCTAGTCCAATCCTGTCAAAAAAGTAATATAATTATGGGATAACAAAATTAAAAAGTACTTACCATATTCATTAATCTAAGATTAAGCTCTATTTATACCTATAAAAACCAACATAACTCCAGCAGGGTTATTCAATAAAAGTTCTTATCGTTAAAAATGGTGCTAATTTTACCCCAACCAATCAGATGTTAGCTTTCAAATGTTAAATGAGATCTGATTGGTTGGGGCAAAATTAGCACCATTTTAAACGATAAGAACTTTTATTGAATAACCCTGCAAATCTTTAGTACAGTACCTTGTAATTATTGGCTATTGGTTTCCTCCTTAATTCTGAAACCACCTGGTTATTCACTTTCTACATTTTTTAAAGTCAGATATTCATTTCATAGTTTAAAAAAAACAATCCAAAGAGTAGCTGGCGCCACAATTAATGCAAATTCTTCTGCATTTATATACCAGGTTAGTATGACTTAAATACTGTACAATCAACTGAATTAATGCAATCCTGGCTTCCAACCAACTTACTGATCAATATATCCATTGGTAAGTTGTTGGCTGGGAAATAAGCATATTTAAGGGCATATTTAGAAATTGGGGAAAACCTGTAAAGAATTTTGGTGGGATTTGTTTTCCCTAGAAAAGCTATGTCACCTATTTATAAATATCTGAAAAATCTTTGATACTAAACACTAAGCACATAAAAAATGCCATTTAACACAATCATATGCAAAATACTGCTACTTTAAGGGCTACTTTACACAGTTGCCCTTAAATTGACAGTTGCTAATTCTAACCCAATAAAACACTGCCGAAAATGTATAATATGGAAAAGCTCTGTCATATTCCAAATACATTTTAACAGTTCTTTGTTAAGGGGCAACTGTGGTCTCTGAATGAGTTTAGGTTAAATAAAAGCTTGCAGTCTTTCCTTTAAAATGAGCCTTAATCACATCTCTGGCTGCAGCCTGTGAGAAATTATATTGTGGTGAAAGTTCAAATTTCCTGCTTCCAGTAGGTTAAATGATATCACCAGACCCTCTGCTCTCCCTTCCCAGGAGAGAAGAATGCTCACTTAAGACTTAATGCTGGGAAAAACAGGACAAATCTGCACAGACATAAAAAAGATATTTGAGAAGGGGAGCCTATTAATGCAGGCAGAGACTGATCACATGGCTGAAAACAGGACATTTCCAGCAATAACTTCTCACAAATGTTACCTAGAGGTAATTCATTTTTTTGGAAAATGAATTAAAGATAACCGTTACACTTTAATAGTAGGTAATACATCAGTATTTACATATCTGTCACTGTAACAAATGATCGAAATCAATATGATTTCAGAAAGTAATTAATAATTTTACATATAATTAAAGGAAATAAAATATATTTGGATGTAGTAGGAGTAAATGTAAAACAGTTGAATAATATCTTTTAAAAAATTTTTTGTAGTTTCATTGTTTTTAATGTGGATTCCTAAAATTTTAATTAATTGCTGCAGATGAACATTTTCATAAGTCCGAGCTTACTCTCTGCCTCTCCAGAAGACTAATCTCCTTGGGAAAATTATTTAATGCAGGAGCTGGAGGAACCCAGATCCTGAAATGATTTTTAGAAAAAGAAAAACAATTCCTCTTTCCTTTCTCCTGAACAAACAATGAGCACTTGACAAAAACTCACATCCTGACATAAATGGTGCTTTTAACCTTGGAAGATTACAAAATAAGAAGGTTTGAGTGGGAGGGAAAACTATTGAACTAGTCTCACAGTTGTGTTACTATACCACAATGTTCTTTACCTGTCAAGACTATATCAATCTTTTACAGATTTAAAACAAAAAAAAACAACAAATGAACTGTGGCTGAACTACAGTTATTTCATCCATAAACTATGAGTCTTTACCTTGTTCATGGTTTTGAACCATCGCATGGGAAAGACCATCCCAAAAAATCTCTCACAGAATGGGTGCCAATAAGTACCACTAAACATCATTTAAGTTCCTATCGCTTGCTGATTACTACCCATATATGTAATACACGTATATAAAATGAATATTTTGTATGGCCTACCATTCACATAAACATACAATTTTATAAAATGGCTAAAATTTTATTGCGTTAAGTTTAGCCATTCCAATTCGCCAAGTCTGAGGTGGCAAAAACGCATGGTCATTTATTTAGCCTGCCAATGGGTCCATGGAAGGTGTCAGTACATTGTGGAGTGTTTCTCAATACTAATAAGTACCCAGGGGGGTGTTAAACTATTTTCCAGCATTTACTGTAATATGATCTGAGATTTCGCTGTTTTTTTTCACTTTTTAAAGATCGCTTTTTTTTTTTTGAGGTTTCGATTTTCTTTATTTAATAAAAAAGTCAAATGGGGTTTAAGGTACATATTTACAAAGGGGCATTATTTTCGCCTTTTTTTGCCACCAGACTTCACCACAATTTTTTAACTTTCAAAGTGGATTTTCAAAGTATAAAATTCAAATTAAATTAATACACACTGAACACCTCTATCTTTGTTATTTAAAAACTAGACAGTTAAGCCTGTTATATAAACGGGTGCTAGACCAAGAGTCTCTCTCTCTCCTCGTCTCTATGTACTACTCCAGGTCAGGGAAGTGGATGTGCGCGCATTGCTCTGGCCTCCCTTTCTCTTGTCCGGGTCAGTGAGCTGGATGATCGCACATAGCCAACAGACCCCTCCTCTCGCGCATGCGCATAAGCAAAAAGCCAGAAACGGGGGCAACAGGACATTGTGCAGGATTTCAGGTTAGACTTATATATTTCAGATTTCAAACTATAAGAGTTTATGGTTTTGGGGGGTGATTAACCTGTATATAAGTTTTCATTTGAGAGCTGGACTTGCCCTTTAAGGATACTGTGATATGTAATTCTGAAGCTGTATATCCATATAGATTACATGCCAAACTTGTTTAATACAGTTCTAACAAAGTTCCAATTATTATTGAATGCCGATATAACTGTTATTTTCTCTCTTTTACTGGACAGCTTATCCTTAAAGATCATTTCCTACCGAATACTAGGCTCTTTTATAAGCTTTCCACAACCAGGATTTTGGTTAACCTCTATCTATAAATCTCCTTATCTTATTTCATTTAGTAGTGACCTCTGTCTATAGGTGCTTCACATTGCAAAACCAGAGGCCTGCGCTAAACTGAAGATGGCTCAATAAAACCGAAACCGGTCTCTCTCTGTTTGTAAAAACCTTTTTCCTAAGAGCTACCACGGAAACATGGAAACTACGAAGAAGTCTCTGTTCCTTATTGGCAAAACTTTCAAAGTCCCCCAAAGTGGAACAGTTCCTACATGTTTCAAAAGTCTTGTACATTGTAAAAAGAGGGTAGTAGATATGTATTACAATGCAAATGAGAGAAACTTTACGTGGCAAAAACAACAAGAACTCTAGCTGAAAAAGTACTAGAACATATCTGATACATCCCAAATCAGAATGAAAGAAGGACAATGGCTCGTCATTTTAGGGATTTCCATGAAAAAGATCTAAAGGCATGGGGATACAAAAGGTTAATAAACCAAAAGAGGAGGTGATTGGGTTAGGTCCATCATGCAAGATCTATAAGAGGCCCCATCATGCAAGATCTTAAGAGCCCCCTCGGGTTTAAATGTAAAACATACTTTTAGTATGTTTATGTTAATGGTAGGCCATACATAATATTCCTAACCTTGTGAATATTCATCCTTTGTAAATATATGGGCAGTAATCAGCAAGCGATATGAACTTAAATTGTTTCATTGTTTCCTACTATAAGAATAAGTGTGTTGCACAATCATATGACCCAGAAGAAGACTGGTGCATTTTCGGAAAAATACATTGGTTCAATGTATTCATAATGGGCACGTTTATGTTCTCTTTATATTCAGGTCCCCATTTGAACTTAAGGGCATGTCCACCCCCAAAACTATAATTTAACCCCATACTGGCCCCACTTTGTAGTTTAAAATAAACCTTACCTTACATGTCTGCTACTCATGGTTCTCCAGCTAACTAAGTGCAGTCCCCCCCACCACCACCATCCAGATCCATTCTCAGCCATTGTTGCAATCCTCTGGATGTAAGGTAGATAACACCCCTGTTTACAACCACCACAATAAAATCCACACTACAAATCCAAACAACAAATCCACACTTGCAAAGCCTTCTCTCCTGCGGTGTTTCCAGTGATGTCAGCCTCGTCTGTGATTGGCTGCCTCTCAAGCCAATCACAGATGCGGCTGACGGTCCAGCCCCTGCTTGCAAGCAGGAGGCCAGATCGGATTGCCACGGGAGAGAAGGCTGTGTAAGTAGAAATCTGGGGATTTATTGAAATATTGGCTTTGGTGGTATTGGCAGTTGGGGATGGGTAGGGGTTACATACCTTACCCCCAAAGTTCATTTTGGGGGTGGACATGCCCTTATATGAATTGATTCAGCTTGTGGTACTCTAAGGTTACTAGTTACAGCTCCCACATAGACATGGAATCAAGAGTGTCCTGAAGGGGGAGATTCAGTTTTAAAGTGCATTTACAGGCACGCCATAACTACACTTGCAACGGTAATAACTTTTTACCTACCTGCAGCACGATCAATGGAGGTTGCAATGCAGACTTCAATATGAAGGCCAAATAAGTATTTATTAGGAGCCCGTCTACTGGCCATTGCACTTTAGAGTTTTAAATATATATGAATTATATAGATGAATTGTAAATAAAATTAATTTCTAATTGTCAAAAAGCATATTCTATTCTAATTCGTTTTTGATGTAGTTAATATTTATTGCATTTTCAGGGTTAATTATGACAGCTTTATGTGCCCGTCTCCTTTGTGGGGACAGTTAGAGGTGGTATTTATTGGCACCAGTCTCTGGGAGCTTATTTTTATCTTTTGTATTTTGGCTACTTTACCCTAAGCACCAACATTAAAGTGCTGACTGATTATCCCCTTACAGATCCCAATCTTAGTAGTGTGTCTATAAATAAAATCAATTGTTTAAAAGTTTTGACAGTTTGTAAAATGTACACTGTTCATTGAAGGCTTATAATAATGCCAGTAGTAATCTACAAAATGTTAAAGGGCATGTCCACCCCCAAAACTATAATCCCCCCAACTACTGGCCCCACCATGTAGTGTAGTTTAATCCTTACCTCACATCCCAGCTCCATAGGGTTCTCCTGTAAACCCCCCCCCCAAAGTCTCAAAACTAACCACCAGGAGGATAGCAGGTCTCTGCCTGCTATCTAGCCTCCGGTAGATATTTGCCATGCGCACTGCAGCCCTTCTCCCTCCCCCTCCCTCTCCCTCCCTCTCCCTCCCGTTCTACTATCCCTCCCCCTAGTATTAATCCCCCTTAATATTCTGCTCCCCCATGTCCCCCAGCCCCAACCGCATGGTTTTTTTTTTCAAAAAGCTCCCCAAACTCTTACTTACCTCTCCGCTTTCCTCCGCTGCACTGAATGACCGGCAGCCGCGTCCGTGATTGGCTGCCGCTCAGCCAATCACAGACGCGACTGCCGGTCCCGCCCCTCTGCTTGCATTCTCGCAAGCAGAGGGCCGGCAGTGTGGCAGAGGATCGAGGGGAGGTAAGTAAGAGTTTGGGGAGCTTTTTGAAAAAACTAAACATGTGGTTGGGGCTGGGGGACATGGGGGAGCATAATATTAAAAAATGATTTTAGGGGTGGACATGCCCTTTAATTATCTAGGCTTAAGAAGAAGATTGGTCTGAGCTATAAAAGCAATGCCCTATTTAGGATATCTGCAAGGTCTGTGATTGGTCAGGGGATTCACAGATTCACATGTTAAAACAGACGGTCTACCTCCTGGTCGCAGCTGTCAGGCAATTGGGTGTCATGCTGCGCCTTAACTGACAGCCACAACCAGGCAGAGGAGCATCTGTCCGCAGTAGCAGTGGCGAAGGACCAGGTCAGGTAAGGTTCTGGGGCACCTACACAAATATAGAGGAGCACACTATAGTAGTGATTCAAAGTTAATGCAAATGTTGTATGTTGTCAACTATACTATAGTGTGCTCTAGAGATGGCTGAACTTTCTGGGGAACATGTTCAAATATCCAGGACATTCGAAAAATCAATTTTACTCTCACTCGCGCTATATTTCGTAGATACAATGGACATTTTACTCGCGGATTCGATGCTTGTGTATAGGTTTTAATGGACCCTTTACTCGCGGATTCGATGCTCGCGTATAGGTATAATAGGCATTTTACTCGCACAATCGAACGGTCGAACATTCGATATTTATCGAAAATCCGGGTCCGGGAAAGTTCGAGAAGTCACAATTCGTTCGAATTCGAATAGTTCGGCTCGAACACGGGTTCGAGTTCTAGTCCATCTCTAGTGTGCTCCTCCATATTTGTTCGTGTTGGAGTTCCTTGGCCCTGGGAATAGAGGGCAGGAGGATTGCACTTATTAATTGTCTGGCAGACAGCCAACAGCAGTGTGCTGGAGTTCCTTCGGACTCTATTTCAATAAGGTTCTGGGGCATCTTTGAAACTTAAAAATATTGCAAAACCTAGGTTTGTGGGGGGTTGTAAAATATTAAGCAAAGTTTATTTTAGGGTGGATATGCCCTTTAAAAACAGAAATGAAAATAAATATTTCACTATGTTTGCATATTACTGCATTTCCAAGAATGCCAAGTCTTAGAACATTCAGTAGCTTCAATAATGTGGCATTTTTAGGTGGGGAAACATATTAATAAACTGTTGACAGGCACCACACAGGTTAGGATGGCCCCTTACAATTAACTAACGTATTATGTGTGCTTGTCCTTTGAAAGGATAATGTCAATAAAAAACAATCTCTAGAAACAAATGCTTCATTAGATATCTCTGGCTTAAAAGTGACACTATGATAATGAATTTGGACATCTGAGTCATTGCTTCAACAGATGTTATTTTTGCCAAGGTTTAATCCCACTTGATACTATTAGGGTATATAACTTGTAGAACACATAGAACAGATCGGAATTTGTCTCACTGCTTTAAATGTTCACATTTTCCTGTCTGCATTGTATCCTGCACCTTATGTTATCTCTGGGGTGATTTTAAAACAATGATACCTTTTCACTTAAATCATGAGCTATGGTATGTTGATGTTAAAAAAAAACATTACTTGTGTTAGGTAACACAATTAATGTGTAACAAACTTGCCAGGCATTCCTGTTTTAAGCCTTGAAGCCTTTTTAATCAGAATTCCTATGTTGTGTGGATTCCTGTTGTGCAAAATTACCTGTATATAGTGTATTATATTCTTTAATGTTTATTGTTAATTTGGCTTGAAAGAGACAAATTCCTGTCCTTTCTATTTCTTTTTCTTCCTTCACTTTTTTGGCTAGAGACATGCTGGACACATAGGAGAAGTGTGCTATTTCCTAGCTATGGAATCCGTGAAGGTGTTTCCAAATTATTAATTTGGCTTGAAGAGCCAAATTACTGTTCTTTCTATTTCTTCTTCCGTTTTATTCTTCCGCTTTTTTGGACTGTATCTCCTCTCACAGTCTTTGAGCTAGAGACATGAAATTATGCATATAGGAGAAGTGTGCTATCTTCTAGCTAAGGTAACCGCAGAAGCGTTACATTGTTATCGACATATATCGGGACATTTTTTTCCATAGACTATATTGGTAACAATCCTCAAATGTGGATGTCAAAACAGTTTGTTTCATGGTCATAAAAACCAACCCCCCACACAGACACAGGTACACCCACCTACTGACCTACATTTCCATTCCCATGGAAGCTAAACTTAAAGGGTAACTATAGTCAAAAACTAATTTTGATCAATCATTAATGAACGTTAGTTATATAGTTATATAACTATATATATACATGCAAAAACATGCACCCCCACCTCACACAGGTACACACACCTACTGACCTACCCTTCCATTCATGTGGCAGCCTTACTTAAAGGGTAAATACATAAATAAAAAGTTATTTTGATATATCCTCAATAAATGTTAGTTTTATGGTTATAAAAACAAAAAAGACATACCCCAACCTCACATAGGTACACACACCTACTGACCTACCCTTCTATTCCCATGGCAGCCTTACTTAAAGGGTAACTAAAGTAAAAAAAGAATGCAAAGAAAACCCAAACAGGAAGTAAACAAGGCAAAGAAAACCCAAACAGGAAGTAAACAAGGCAAAGAAAATCCAAACAGGAATAAACAATCCAAAGACAATACAAAAAGGAGAAAACAATGCAAAGAAAAGCCAAAAGGAAGTAAACAATGCAAAGACAATCCAAACAGGAAGTAAACAATGCAAAGGAAACCCAAACAGAAAGTAAACAATCCAAAGACAATCCAAACAGGAAGTAAACAATCCAAAGGAAACCTAAATAGGAAGTAAAGAATGCAAAGGAACCCCAAACAGGAAGTAAAGAATGCAAAGGAACCCCAAACAAGAAGTAAACAATACAAAGAAAACTCAAACAGGAAGTAAAGAATGCAAAGGAAACCCAAACAGGAAGTAAATACAAAAGAAACACAAAAAGGAAGTAACTAAACTATGTTTAGGAAATCTAAACAGGAAGTAAATAATGCAAAGAAAACCTAAACAGGAAGTAGACAATTCAAAGAAAACCCAAACAGGAAGTAGACAATTCAAAGGAAACCAAAACAGGAAGTAAAGAATGCAAAGAAAACCCAAACAGGAAGAATGCAAAGGAAATCCAAACAGGAAGTAAACAATGCAAAGACAATCCAAACAGGAAGTAAACAATGCAAAGGAAAGTCAAACCGGAAGTGAACAATGCAAAGACAATCCAAACAGGAAGTAAACAATGCAAAGAAAACCCAAACATGAAGTAAAGAATGCAAAGAAAACCCAAAAAGGAAGTAAACTATGCAAAGGAAACCCAACCAGGAAGTAAACTATGCAAAAGAAACTTAAACAGGAAGTAAACAATGCAAAGGAAACCCAAACAGGAAGTAAACAATGCAAAGGAAACCCAAAAGGAAGTAAACAAACCAAAAAGGAAGTAAAGAATGCAAAGGAAACCTAAACAGGAAGTAAATAATGCAAAGGAAACCCAAACAGGAAGTAAAGACTGCAAAGGAAACCCACAAAGGAAGTAAAGAATACAAAGGAAACCCAAACTGGAAGTAAACAATGCAAAGAAAACCCAAGCAGGAAGTAAAGAATGTAAAGAAAACCCAAACAGGAAGTAAACTATGCAAAGGAAATCTAAACAGGAAGTAAACTATGCAAAATGAAATCTAAACAGGAAGTAAACTATGCAAAAGGAAATCTAAACAGGAAGTAAACAATGCAAAGGAAACCCAAACAGGAAGTAAACAATCCAAAAACAAACCACACCAAACAGGAAGTAAAGAATGCAAAGAAAACCTAAACAGGAAGTAAACAATGCAAAGAAAACCCAAACAGGAAGTAAACAATGCAAAGGAAACCCAAACAGGAAGTAAAGAATGCAAAGAAAACCCAAACAGGAAGTAAACAATGCAAAGAAAACCCAAACAGGAAGTAAACATGCAAAGAAAACCCAAACTGGAGAGAAGAAGTAAAGAATGCAAAGAAAAAACCAAACAGGAAGTAAAACAATGCAAAGAAAGAAACCCAAACAGGAAGTTAAGAATATAAAGGAAACCCAAACAGGAAGTAAGAATACAAAGGAAACCCAAACCAGAAGTAAAGAATACAAGGAAACCCAAACTGAAGTAAAATATGATAACCCAAAATAGGAAGTAAACTATGAAAAACCCAAACAGGAAGTAAAGAATGCAAAGGAACCCCAAACAGGAAGTAAACAATGCAAAGAAAACCCAAGCAGGAAGTAAACTATGCAAAGGAAATCTAAACAGGAAGTAAACTATGCAAAAGGAAATCTAAACAGGAAGTAAACTATGCAAAAGGAAATCTAAACAGGAAGTAAACAATGCAAAGGAAACCCAAACAGGAAGTAAGCAATCCAAAAACAAACCACACCAAACAGGAAGTAAAGAATGCAAAGAAAACCTAAACAGGAAGTAAACAATGCAAAAGAAGAAAACCCAAACAGGAAGTAAACAATGCAAAGAAAACCCAAACTGGAAGTAAAGAATGCAAAGAAAACCCAAACAGGAAGTAAACAATGCAAAGAAAACCCAAACAGGAAGTTAAGAATATAAAGGAAACCCAAACAGGAAGTAAAGAATACAAAGGAAACCCAAACCAGAAGTAAAGAATACAAAGGAAACCCAAACTGGAAGTAAACTATGATAAACCTCAAACCGGGACGGAAACTATGAAAAACCCAAACAGGAAGTAAAGAATGCAAAGGAAACCCAAACAGGAAGTAAACAATGCAAAGGAAACCCAAACAGGAAATAAAGAATTCAAAGGAAGAAAAGAATGTTCTGCTTTAATATTACAACTTTACAACTACATCCTCCCCTCTGTATAATTAATTTGTCTTGAAGAGCCAAATTACTGTTCTTTCCATTTCTTCTTCTTCCGTTTTATTCTTCCGATTCTTCTTCTAGCTAAGGAATCAGCGAATTTCGGGATATTTTTTTCCCATAGACTATAATGGTAACAATCCTCAAATGTGAATTTCAAAACAGTTTATTTCATGGTCATAAATAAAAATGAAACACCAACCCCCCACACAGACACATGTACACCCACCTACTGACCTACCTTTCCATTCCCATGGAAGCCATACTTAAAGGGTAACTATAGTCAAAAACTAATTTTGATCAATCATCAATGAACATTAGTTATATAGTTATACATGCAAAAACACACACCCCCCCACCTCACACGGGTACACACACCTACTGACCTACCCTTCCATTCCAGTGGCAGCAATACTTAAAGGGTAAATAAAGTTAAAAAAAACTTGTTGTTTGTGTCTGTTGTGTAGTTTTGTATGTTTGTGTCAGAGAGACTCAGTGTGTAGTTAATGTAACCTTGAACCCAGGTGTACTTATTGAAGAATACAGTGACAGTTGGTATTGGATTTGATTACAAGAATCTGAAACCACTGAATGTTCATATTTGAGTTTTGGTCCCATTATAGCCAAAAGGAAAAAAAATGTCCTAAAAACCGCCAAAAATGCAGTAACGCTTCCATGGATTCCTTAGCTAGGTAGTAGCATACTATTTCAAGCCAAATTAACACCTGCCCTTGATTGCATCAGCTGTGAGCAGACCTAATTAGCACTGATTAGCTGCCACTTGATTTGATTCACCTGTGAGCAGATGTAAACAGTGCTGATTACCTGTCTGTGCTGATTGCCTTTGTCACATGCGTAGTTTTTAAAATTCACAGCACACGCAATCACATTGATAACGCTTTGTGCAGCCTAACTACATATTTTTTAATAAGCGTTAGCCCCCAAAACCCACATATCATTTTAGCCTAACTTTCTAACCTTATGTTTAGTTACTTTTGGGCTGGAGTTGCCCTTTTCTTACATGACTTGCAATGTATTTTGTACAAAGTAAAATGTGTTTGACTCATATGTCCATATGGCTCTCTCTATTATTTCAATTATAAGTTTTGTACATGCTGCCTTACAAAGGAAGGTCCAATCTTTTTCCTGTGTCAAAAAAACTAATTATATTTAAATGTTAATTATTAAAATCACTGATAACCACCTAAAATGGATAATTAACAAAACACTGCACTTTCAAAAGTGTAACTACTACGGTTCCAGACACTTCACAAGTCACAAATGTTCCAACATATATAACATTACCATGTCAGGGCCACATAAGGTGCCTTCAGCTGCTGGCATAAACTTTGTTTCACATTTTCTTCCAATTCTGTGGCACCAAAGTGCTTTACATATATCCTAGGAAAGTAAAAAACAAATGAAGATTTAAAATCCATGCCCCATGCAGAGATATCTAATGTAGTGCAGTTATCTAGAGTTTTTGTCTACATTGCTAATCAATAGAGATGGACGAACTTTGGAAAGTTCGGCCCGTTTTCGAACTTTCAAACTATAGGGAAAGCTCGAAAGTTCGAAAACGGACCCATTAAAGTCAATGGGAGTCAAGTAGTTTGAAAAGTTTGAATAAAATACCATTAAAATATCAATGGTAACTTAATGTAAATGGCTGTGGGACCTGGGAAATGGTCTGGGAAACATGCTCGAATATCCAGGACTTTCGAAAACTTGATTTTACTCTCACGCGCACTACTTTCGAGCTCTCGCGTTCGAACATTCGATAATTATCCCATGAACGACTCGCGGATTCGATATTTACACGTGTATAGGTATAATAGACATTTTACTCTGATTTGATATTTACTCGCGTATTGGTATAATAGACATTTTAATTGCATATTCGCACACCTCGAACGTTCGAACATTCAATAATTATCGAAAGCCTGGAAAATATCAAAAACCAGGATAGTTTGAGAAGTCCGAGTCCGTTCAAACTCGAATAGTTCGGCTCGAACTCAGGTTCGAGTTCTAATCCATCTCTACTAATCAATTTAGAAAGCAAGATGCTGCCTCCATTTTTTTCAGGTCGAAAACCTCTCTCACAAAATGTTCTTACATTCTATTTACCTTTTTAAAGTCCAGCATGCAGAGTTTGGCCTTTTCCCCAAACTGCCATTTACACTGTGTATTGGCATCATATAATTCTCCCGGAAGTCTTTCAGGATATTTATATTCTTTGCCAGGTTTGGGATCATCAGCTAGGCACACAGCCTGAGCTGAGCTGTAAGGACAAGTAGCCAATAAAAAAATTACAGTATAAAATGTATATGTCTGATTTTTCACGTCTAATCAGTACGCAATCCTTTGTGAATTTTTGGCAATGTATTATCTTAATTAACTTATGATTATATATTTGTTTTTATGTTGGCTAAATAGAAAATGTATTAGTAGAATGCAATTTTAATTTTTTTAACTTAGCAGCAAAAAAGTTAGAGGTTTCAGAGCATGTCAGTTGATATGTCCCTACACAGATTGCAATCTGCAATTTTGTATAAACTGCAGTGTTTAGCCCTATGAGAGGGAGATGGAGGGCGAGCTCTACTAACATCACAGTACATCCTAATACTTCTGAGACAAAAAACAATCCTTGATGTAGGAAGGTCACTACAACCAATTTCTATCAATGGGTTAAATGTTGTTTAATCCATATAAACTGTATTTTATAGAATATTTTGGATGCTTAGAAGGTTCCTACTAACTCTTTTAGAAGTTGCAATTAATTGTAGGTGTGCCAGTCATTGAATCATTGTGATGGTAGGTGACAGATGGGTGTGTTGCAGTATATTGCTGTTAAATTTTTTTTTGTAAAATTATTTACATTTTTATTGATTTATTGTCTAGGAAATAATTCCCTGGATTATAAGAGAAGTAGGAGAAATAAATAGATAGACCAACAATGTGATGCAGCTGCCACTCCTTTGTTTACCGAACTTTTGTGATGCAGTATATAGTTTATAGTACAACACAGTAAAATAGTTAATTGAGGTTGAATAAAGACATATGTCAATCAAGTCCAACCTTTTCACCCTCCTTTATAACCCTACCTAACAGTAGATTCAGAGGAAGGCAAAAAAAAAAAAAACAGATTAAAAGGGGGAGGGATACCTTCCTGACTCCAAACTGCAATCAGAAAGTATCCCTAGATCAACCAGAACTACAGAATATGATACTTAATCTGATTAATCTGATTAAGTATTAATATTGATTACGGTAATACCAGTATTCAAGGCTGGATTTACCACTAGGCACAGCAGACATGCGCCTAGGGGTGCCTGAGGTTGGAGGGACAGCTGTCAATCTCCTCCCACCAATTTAACCCCTTTATAGTCTATTTTCTTCCCCAAAAAAGAGAAAATAGGTGTGTTTTGGGGGTGTGGTCTGTGTTTATGGGTGGGGCTAAGGGCGCCAGGCTCTTTGGACCTACAGGCTCCTGAGATGTAAATCTGGCCCTGCCAGTATTCAATAAACTTGCCATTACCACATTTTCTTCCAATCTTAAAGGAAATGTCCACCCCTAAAACCATATTTTAATATGTAATGGCCTGTACAGTACCTTTTTAAGCTAGCCAAACCATGTGAGAATCCATCCAGGGAAATTCAAGATACATACGTTTTGGTTAGACTAATTTTGCAAAGCAGGAGCTCTGTGTAAAGACAAGCTTGCATACATCACCTTGCGCTCATGCCTTATCCGTTCCTGCACAGCCTGGATTCTCCCTGTCAGCTTCTACATTGACTTGTGCAGGGGAGCCCTTTCTGTGCAGGGGAGCCCTTTCCCCCTTCCCTTAGAACGCGGGGGGATCGAAGGATTGTAAGTAGAGTTTTGTACACTTTTTTTTATCAAACAAACCTAGCTGTTGGGGGTGGGCTATGATGCCCTACCATATGTTAAAAGTTTCTTTTAGTGTGGACATACCCTTAAAAGGATGTCCACGAATCCTCTGATATGAACATATAAACACGTATTTCTCACTGACCTTTCACATGTTTGAAAACTACAACTCCTACATAGACAGGGTAATATATTTCTATGGGAACTACTGTATCTAAGAAACAAGTCTTAAACCTATTACATTTAAGAAGAAACTCAAATTACAAATAAAATATACTAAAGAGTCTCAGCTTTGTATAAGCTAACAGATTTCACTTGACAGGCTTCTCCCAGCAAATGTATGAAGTCATTTTTGGAGGTATTCTGTGTTTGGTAGAATAAGATGACTAAGATTCTTTCCTGGTTTGTCACTTTCTCATATTACTTGGGTACCAGACTGAATATAGCTGCATTCAAAGTAACAACAATGGGCACTAGTATTAGGAAAGCCCCTTTGTAGTATCTGGATTGCACAACATGAAAGGAAAGTCAAGTTATCCCCTAAGTGTTGGCTACGTTTCTGTATATTTCCTTTTACACTAATTATTTAATCCCTTATACATGTGCTAATAAATTAATGGCAATATGCACAGTTGTCCGCTGCTATAGTAAGTATGAAAAACAATAACAGGGTTATTCAATAAAAGTTCTTATCGTTTAAAATGGTGCAAATTTAGCCACAACCAATCTGATCTTATTTAACATTTGAAAGCTAACATCTGATTGGTTGGGGCAAAATGAGCACCATTTTTAATGATAAGAAGTTTCTTAAACTGTCAATTTAAATATATATTACAAAAAGAAGAGTGTCTTGTGCTTGCTACACAAATTCATGTTCCACTGAAAAGATATCTTTAGGAGGTTCCATTTTTAAAAATAAACTTCAGACCTTAAACTGCACATTACTATAAATTAAATCCCCAAGAAACATTAACATGTATAAATGTTTGCATCTAATATTCTTGGTGCTATTCTCTTATATATGCTCTTTTTACTATAATTGTGACCTGCTTTTGCCCACTAACAAGTAGGTTCTACAAGAGAAATATTTGATAATAATTGGCTCTTGTTCTTGGTCACTGCCTTACTCAGAAACCAGCCTGCAAATTTGATCAATAAATGAGCGTACCCGTAAGACTTTCAGACAGTATAATTGAATCTGCCTTAACTAAAATCCAAGACAGGGAGTATTTTTTTTTTAAATCCCCTCCCATGAAGGAAATTTATTGATATGAGTCAGGTAAAGAGTTACATACTATTTGATGAGCATTATTGTATATACATAGAGCAAATAAACAGTGTATAAACACATGGAGCTTCAGAATAGTTGTTGGAGTAAATGGTTAGGTGCTTGCATATAGCACATCTTGTTCCATGTCATAGTTTTGCATTATGATACCACATTTATGTGTCCGTAGTGAGAGGGTAAGTACAACATTAACTTACAATTAACAAACTTAAACATTATTTCCTGGTTCACAATTATTCAGACCCTCAAAGGGTCTTTATGAATACTTTAATTATTATTGCTATGTTCAAGGGCAGTGAGGTCTCTCTGTTTCGTAGAATTATTTGACCTTTTTTTCTATTTTCCCAATTTCACTGACTTTATTCGCTTCCTAATCATTACATGTCATTGGGGAAGATTCCCACCTGTTCCAGGTTTTATTATATTTATTGGAGCATCTTTTATTCATGTATATTAATTTTTTGTATGCTAATGTGGAGTTTATCTGGGCTTTCCATTGAGAAAGTGTAGGTACTGTAGCCTGTATCCAGTTCTTAGCTATCAGCTTTCTGGCAGTAAAATAGCGTTTTGCATAGAAAGGATGTTGTAAATTTGTCTAGCATTAGGTATTCCGTTATGCCCAACAGGCATATTTTGTGGTCTAGGCCCACTGGACTGCCCATATGGTCATGTAAGAATCTTATTATCTGTTGCCAGAACCCTTGTAATTGAGGACAGCTACACAGTAAATGGTAGAAAGTGCCTGAAGCCCCATTGCATTTAGGACATAGGGTGCTTCTACCCTGTCTAAACTTCGCTAGTCTAATTGGGGTGAGGTAAACCCTATGTAGAATATACAGATGAGTTTGTCTTTCTGACACCTTTAGGAAGGCAGTTTTGGGTGGGAGTATTTTTAAATAAATATATTATTAGTGTGATCTCCATGCAGTTAGGTAAAGACCAGTGGTGTAGGGATCACCATAGCAGTCATAGCAGCCACTGGGGCCATGATACTGTACTTCAGATTAAGGAGAAACTCTGCTCTGCGGCTGTGCCTGTACTTCCCTCTCCAGCCAGTCCTTTACTGCTCTAAGTTCCGTGTTGAAAGAGACCACTATCATACTGCAGAAGGGAGATTAACGTGCTCCCTTCTGCTTTTTCCAGTGTGATAGTGGTCTCTTTCAACACGGAACTCAGAGTAGTAAAGCTAGGTACACACCTACCGATTTTTCCTCCTGACCGACCGTTCGATACTTTCGACCGTTCTGCCAGGAGGAAGGACTGTCGGTCGCGGCAAAAGCAGCCGCGTCCGATAGTTACCGCGACCGAGGTTTTCCACCATGTCCAATCGTCCTTTCGTCCGATTCGGACGAACGGTCGATCGGACATGGGCACATTCGGATGCGATAATTTCTGTCCGATCGACCGATACACTGAACTATCGGTCGATCAGACCGAAATATCTCATCGTGTGTACCCAGCTTAAAGGACCGGCTGGGGAGGGAAGTACGAGGCAGTCAAACAGGGCAGCCTGTAACTTTAAAATGTAAATCAGTGTCTCTGGGTCTGTTACTGAATTGGAGCTATCATTAAAGGTATGCAAATGGCAATTGGACCCTTAACAGATAGAGAGGGAGGTCATGTGACACACTAGAGGAGGGGGATATACAGTACATATAGATTGTCTTCACTGCTGTCCATAGGGGAGGGAGGGTTGGGGGTTTACTGGTCTGTTTGTACTTAAGAAAAGGAAGGTTTGTTGCTTTGGAAATAAGCATGGAAGGTTGACCTGCTGTTGACCTTCAATGCAAACAGACCAGCAAGTTGGACAGTAAGCCATCTTCCCTTTGCTCATACAGCTTAAGGCTTCGTTCACACTAGTTCAGTTTCTGATAGAAAAGCTTGTTGCGTTTTTTAATAGATCAGTTTGACCCGGTGCGTAAAAAAAAAAAGTACTGCTACATGCATTTCTGACCGGAAACTGTTTTTTATTTAATTTAAACTATAGCAAAAATGGAGAGGTAAAAATGGACAAAAAAACAGACTGTCCATTTTGTTACATTTCTTGTGTGAACGTAGGCACTGTATCTATATTTAAGGGGAACTTTACTCTTATACATGGCTTCCCACCAGGTTTTTCCATAATGTACAGGGAGAGGGGAGATGCTACTCGAACCTCTGGTATTTTTTATAGTAAAATTGCAAGAAACTCCGAAACTTTTACTATGACAAGCATAAGCAATACAAACAAATTAACTACCTATGTAACTTCCGGAGATTGGAGTAGCATTTCCCATCTTCCTATAAGTTATAGAAAAACCTGGTGGAAAGTTACTTATTAAAGTTAAATGTCTCTTTAATATAATATTTTGGCCTGGTACCCAAGGAGGGTTGATGGTGAATAAAGCCTGGTTCACTGATACTGCTTTCTCTTACTGTTGGGAGGGAGATGCTGGTGTAGCTAGCTTGCACATGTTCATTTATTGTGGGTTCAGGGCCTCATCCAAAATTTTGCTTTGGGGCCCAATGATTTCTAGCTACGCCCCTGGTAAAAAGGCTACATATTTTATAGTAAATTATTTTTTCCCATTACTCTAGTTCCCTTGACATCCTAAATTTCTCTAGGAACATACAGTAGACTTTATTTTATTATTATTTTTTTTTCATAAGAAATTTCTCACCAAACCCTTGGGAACAATTTAATTAAAATTGCAGTACAAATTAAAGCAATGTATTTTTTTTTATTAAAAGGCCATGTACCCCATTTTCCTCTCATCTTTATATCTCTTTGCTGCCTTCAAAATTTTCTTTTCCTATGTTCTTTTTTTTGTCATTCCTAAATAACTATTTTTCCAGAACATGAAATGCAGACACAATCTAATATGAAGGGGCATACCATTTAAACCCCCTATGTTAGGACACTTGTAATCATGACATTTGTGCCTTTAATTATCCAGTAAGAGTACAAAAAAGGCAATGTTTCAGGCTCAAACTTTGCCCTTTCACAAGCCTCAGGCAAAGTTAACACATACACTATCTATCCAGAATCCAGTGCAGAATACAGTGAGACCCCTTCCTATATGAACTAGAAAAATATATTGAATGTTTACAAATGACAATTAAAAAACAACAGCAACAAAAATTCTGGAATCCATGTTTGATATATACGGTATGCAATGCTAAAAAAAACATTTTGGCCCGACCAACCGAAACACTGAAATTTGTGTACCCAGCTTAAGCTTACTACAAATCCTTTTAATATTAATAAGAAAATATATTTTGCCATCTTTATTTTTGCAATTTATTGTGAGTCTGTGAGGGCTTGATTATATGGGTAAAGCTGGGTACACACAGTACAGATTTTTGAAAGATGACAGACAGATCCTGTCTGTCATCTTTCAAAGATCTGCATACACACAATCTAAGGGAGAACGCTCGGGAATATGTGTTTCCCTCGGCCGCGGCAGACTCCCTCTACAGGAAGTTACCATTGCCAAGAGAAATTTACTGACTTTTCCAATGCCTCGGCCGACCCAAACATTCGTCAACCGCACGTTCGGAAAAGCGCCCACACACAGTGACGATAAAACCCTGATACCGTTTTTTGCAAGAATATCACATCTGTTTTAGTTTGTGGCATGTAAATGTTTGTGTGGGAGGAAATGTAAGCTTTTTGTTTTATAACTTATGTCTTTTTCTGTAAGTGTTTTTAAGATGACTACATTATAGAGTAGCCATTTAAACATACAGAAATAATGTGTGTACCTAGCAAAAACATACACACACACAGATGATTGGTTTGTTTTTTTAAAGGACAGACGGCAATAAGTGGAATTACACTGAGAATGATATTTTCAGGTACAGAGGTCATTCTCTTTTTTGCAGTTAATATGAATATCAACTCAAGCCTGCCATGTTTATCACTTCATTGAACAGAAATACCCTGGGAGTGAATTACTTAGTTTGTGGTGTGCTCAACAGTATCTGAATGACATTGACATAATTATAAGTGCATCATCTATAGTGGGATTTTTTTCCAATCCCAACATTTTAATCCCCCCCAAACCCCTTGGTACTGTGGAAATCACTTGGGAAGATAATGGGGGACTGTAGACATTACTGGGGTTAATAGTGGAGTAAGAAATCAGGGTGTAAATAAGGTAGTTGGGGGAGGAGAGGGGCTAGCACTGAGGAGATGGAGGCATGTACATCAAAATGTGTAAATAAATTATAAAAATCTATGATAATGATAATCTATTTTTTCTTTGGATTAACTGTTAAGTAGGGTTTATGAGTAGGCTATAAAGGATGGACAAGATGGACATATGTCTTTATTCAACCTCCGTTAGTATGATTCTAAACAAAAATGTATGTTTACAAATGCAAGAGACCTGAAAAAATTGAAGAAATAGAACTAATAGCTTTAGAAGAAAAGTATGATGTCATTGGCATAGCAGAAACATGGCTAAATAATTCATAGGACTGGACAGTATATTTAAAACGTTACTCCTTGTTTAAAAATGATAGAGTACAAGAAAGTAGGGGGTAAGTTTTTATGGTAAACAAGAGTTAAAGACAATTTTAAAAGTTAAAATAGCTGGGGGTATAAATGATAAGTCTGAAGCAATATGTGTGTGGAGCTGTGCATAGGAAGCAAGAGTGTGGGCGGGTAAATTAATTGACATGCCTGTTACAAGCCACCAAATGCTAGTGAAAAGGAGGAAATTTACCTCCATGTACTGGATAGATTCAAACTAACTGAACAATATACATCCTCATACAAATTAAATTAAGTAAAAGTTCTATCATGTTTGTTTTCCAAAACATTAAGTCTTTAGGCAGGTCATTTTAAATTGGGACATACCTTAGAAATTTGGATAAGTATTGACGACTGCAGGATGACCAGGAGAAAACTCCATTATGCCCTGCCAATGTTGGTGACATTATGTTACCTTCAGTCTTCTTGCATATGTTCCCCTCTCCATCGTGGACCATGCCAAAACTGCAATCCAATACACAAAGAAACAATGAATATTCTATCTCCAATCACTATAGAGGGTAGGTGTTCTACTAAGCATAAAGTATGTCAATATGTGTGAGTTTGTGTTAATATTTAGCTACCTTTGTAAAACACAATATAATTTATAATACTTTATTGCATAATAAATAAATGCTTTATCCAAAATTAGAACTCTCTGTGTCTCTGCACATGTCATAATTATGTCTGTTGGCTAAATAAATAAAGATTAGCCATTAATACCAAACATTAATTAATGTATTAATTTAAAGGTCAAGGTGTCTGAGTGCACTATTGCTTTAAGGAGTCACCGTGCATCCCAAACATTACTAGGATGCTCCAAAACCAATTCTATTAAGTACAAAGATAACCCGTATACTAGGTACATTGCACATACAGCTCAAAACACAACCCATCACTCCAACCAAATATAACGTACACAGAAAGTACAACACTTGTACACTTGGACCACGCTACAATGTATTGGCTGAAACGTCTATATGTACATGTTACTTTAGGCAGCCAATTTGCCTTTTTTTACTGCAAAAAATCAAATGTTGCAAATCAGCTGAACGTCCAGAGGAGTGTGTGTATGTAACAATCCCAAGCTC
This sequence comes from Hymenochirus boettgeri, assembly GCA_019447015.1. Taxonomy (NCBI): domain Eukaryota; kingdom Metazoa; phylum Chordata; class Amphibia; order Anura; family Pipidae; genus Hymenochirus; species Hymenochirus boettgeri. Next base: position 139,637,021 of record CM033474.1, read on the forward strand.
CCACTCCATAATAATTATAGCAATCACACTCCAATATAGTCTTAAGCTGGCCATACACTACATCAACATTATACTGACTAGACATTCAATCTAAGATGAGTGTCAAATAAATTGTAATGTTGAGTGTAACAGCAGCCTTATTTGCCAATGCCAATTACAATCGATATTATGATTGTACTATTGATTTCAAAATGAATGGGCCAGGCAGTTGTTGGAACATTGTTTAGACGTTAAAAGGTAAGTATGTATTGTATAAGAGATTAGCATTAGAGGCAGATGGTTTTAATTGTGTCCTGATTTAAGTAAGCTGCGCCTGAGAATTCTTCAGAACTACAAACATTTGAGCCACAAAAGGGTTTGGAGATTCATGCAGCAGCTGTTTTATAGGGATCTCAACATTCTGCAGTGCTCCTACTGTAGTATTAAAGTCATGCTAAACTATTTACCCCCCAGTTAGGATGACATTAAGACAGGAGTTGCAATGGCAGTGCAGGCTTTGCAAAAGATGCCTGCTCAGCCAGTGCAAGCTATTTAAAGGTTAACTGTAGTCTTCAAACAAGTGCCTGATAATTACTATTAAAAATAGCTGCCATACCTATCAAACAAGCCTAAGATATAGGCTTGTGAAGTTACACCTCCTAGTCTGCACTGCCTCTCTGAGTTTCTGTGACAGGCTAATGATTAACTGTATAAAAAGCCCCACACTCCAAAAATCAACATTTTAAAAAGCTAGTTACAGACATGCAACCATTCTGTCTTTTCCTCTGCCTAAGGTTAAACAAATATTGATAATTTCCGCTGAACTGTCCCTTTAAATAATAACTGTATTGCCTCAATGCATTTTTTTTAAAACTGCTTTCAAAAGAGTATAGGTATGCAGCCCTCCCTATGCATTTCTCTCTGCCTTCAATTAGCCACGCTGTGAAGGGGGTGTAACAATTCTGTCTGCCTGTAACTGTCACTCAAAACTAGCATGTGAGAAAACACTCCTCCACCCATCCTTGATCAGCTTGATTATGTAGGCTGTACATCCTAGCAACCGAACAGTTCAAGTTTGTTTGACTGGCAGAGGAGGAGGAGAGAGGTTGTAACAGACATTCCCACCAGCCAATGACAAGTGATATGTTAATCAGGGCCCTGGGCCCTCTAGGAGGCGGGCTTTTAGCACTCATCTTTGCTGTGTGATATCTAAGGGAGGGCAGCACGGCTGTAAATGCGAGTAAGTGATTTCAGCTGCTGGAAGTGTGGACATGTAATGGGGGGTGATGTTATTTTTTTTTATATTGTTGTCCTTTAAGTAAGTCTTACATGTGTTGGGGCTTTGTCTGTGTCACGGGGTGGTGCTGATACACATTTGATCTGCAGGACTGTAACTGGTAGACTGTGGCACTGATACACAACTTTGACCTACAGGCCCGTGACCTAAGACGTCCAGCTGTCGCCTCCCTGGTAATGCAACCTGTGCGGTTGCACAGGTCACCCATATCAAAGGCAGGCCCTGAAGCTCACAGTGTAAGCAGGCTGCACTACCCCTTATACTGCCGTAAGTCTGGATAGATTGCTAATAGAAACATGATTGTGGATAAATTTTAAAGAAAGGTGTGCGCTCTATTCCCTTTTTTACATAGAAACTGCTGCTGTTTTTTGTGTAACTTCCAATAGCTGACATTAAAGTTGCGCATAAAGTAGAAAGTGATCAGTAAAGCCACAACTTACTTGTGACCAGATTCATGAGCAATAGTAAAAGCTAACCCCAAACCAGTATCCTCATTCACTGTACAACTGCGATATTTACTGCACATACCACTGATTGGGGCAAATCCTAAAAAAAAAACAAAAAAAAAAAACCTTATATTAATTTTTTATCTGCTTTATAAGTTGTCCTTTACATAACATTAATTATCAAAAAGTAATTCTGTTCCATTTAAATCTCATTTTATGCACAACTGAGCAGAAAAATAAATTTTATGCAGAAAATGGCAATTATACTAGATATAAATAATGTGATTTTTAAACACTAAATTTGTAATAATGGAAGCAGACAGAGTTGCTTTATTGATTATTCCTTTTTGTCTAGAAGGATACAAGAAAATATGGAAAATGCACAGCTTTTATATTCTTGGGTCATGCAATGCGTTTTTCATTGGGTAAACCTAATGAAATAAAAAGAACCCCAGCAACAGTTCTAAAGTAGTTTATGTTATCTGGCTGTTCAATGACCTATCTGTGTTCTATTTTTGTTTCCCTTCTTCAAACCCAAAAGTCAAAAAGTCTTACCCAAAGTATCACACGGCTCATTTTTCCAAGAACATATGTCCAAACCAGTTAGCAGAATAGCATGATCGTGCCGACTTCCATCTTTTCCAACAAGGCCAGATTGCCACTGACAGAAACTAGTGAGTGAGTGGTCAGCATGGTGATTGATGATAAGGCCTAGCTACAGCAAAGATTGTGAGACATTAAAAAAAACACACCTTACAACAATACAGTTGTTCTTTAGGGTCTAGCTAGTTTTCACACAAAGAGGCAGAATTAATTGAAAGTGGCAAACGAATTAACAGATTGTTGAAAAAAAAGTAAGTCTCTTTTTTTTCTGGAAAATGCACAAAATTTTAATTATTTACAACATTTAATCAAGACCAATCATAGTCTTTGCTGGGGTTGCATTTGGTCCTGTATCATTTATAATATAAGAATTTAACATCAACGGTTTATGTTCCTGATCCCCAGAAAATAAAAAAATCCTCAAACATGTTAAATATCTGATATTATTTAATAGAAAAAAAAACATATATGCCCACATACTGAACTTTTTTTTTTATTCCTCCTGTATCTGATTCTGTGTAATGAATTGTTTAGGTTGCAAAGCATCTCAGCAGGGAGTTGGCATGTGACACAGCCCCTGTAGGGACATGTGACAGTTCAGTGCATCTTATGTCTGTGTACCATTGCAAAAATGGTAGACATTCTAAATTAAAGCAGAGAGGGCTTTTTATCCCTTGTAGCATGCCTTAAATTCTTTACTGAGTGGTTTCAGAGAAAATTGCATTAATTAAACTTAACACAGGTGTTTGATCAAAAGATAGACTTCTCCTGCACTTTGGAGGCTGGACTGAGTCCAAGTTGTAAAAAAAAAAATGTTTAAATGAAAAATAATTAAACTGCTACAGAAGCACTGATTGTTTTCTGCACATGAACTAAGGCATTAATGTGAAATAATCATAAAGCTTGCTGTGTGACCCTACTGACATTGCTAACATATTTTGTTGTATCACCTGAAAGATTTATTTAATGAATTTGTTACAGTCAGTGACTGATTCAACCTACTAAAACTACATAAGGAAAAATTGATCTGTCAGAATTAATGGTTCACCTGTAACAAATATCAGAACTGATTATTAATCCAGTACGGGGCATTATGCATTACGATCCTTTTATACAGTAATGGTGTCCATACACATTATGATATTATTAGTGATATTAATGGCCGATACACGGTTGGCCTGATTTTGTCTTCAGACATTTTCATTTTATTTATCAGACATGGAGATATTATCGGCCATCATAATATAAGGCTTTTGATTTATGTATGCGTTTTGATTTGTCTGCAGTGCTTTACAGTTATTTAAAGGAGAAAACTTTCCTGCAGCGCGATCCACCGCTGGCTTCTGACAGGTCTCGACTGCTTTTGGCTCTAAGTAAACTATAGTGTGCATGGTTGAATGCATGCTATAGTTTACTTACAGCCGGAAGCATTTAGAGGATCCAGCAGTGGATCACGCTGCTGTTAAGTTCTCTACACTCTACTGATACATGAAGTGAAGGACAGGAGGTAAGACATAGCTAGTTAACTTGCCGTTCTTCACTTAATGCTTAAAAGGCAATGTTCACTTTGACAGTGAACTAATCCTTTAATCTATTTACATTAGGCCCTGCTAATGAGCATTCTAATCACTTTATTTCACACATACTACCTATTAGTATATCTAATTGTGGGGGAAACCAGAGTGCCTGGAGCAAACCCATGCAACTCCTTGCAGATGTTTCCAAGGAAAGATTCAAACTCAGAACTCAGTGCTGCAAGGCATCAGTGATAACCATTGAACCACCATACTGCAATGCCAATGCAATGTTCCCTGTCCTTTGAAACAATGTATAATTTTAAATGCATACTATAAAACTTAGAACACATTGCAGTTTATCTGTTGTATTCAATTAGATCAACTGGACTTGAAGTTTAGTTCTTGAAGACGTTTCGCTAGTCATCCGACTGGCTTTCTCAATTCAGAATGACTTGTACAAGAATCTGTGGCAATTATATACCCTGGAAAATCCCAATTAGCATATCACAGCCAAGTGTTAAGGGCATGATTGGATAGTGGCTAAGAGGTGTTATAGGAATGCCCAGAGTAAGGTGTCAAAACAGCATTGTACATGGCAGACAGTTGGTGTCGAAGCCCCCCACCTCTATTTAGGCTTGGTTTCTTCATTTTCACATAAATGGCCTCCTTAACACCTCTCTTGAACCAGTCACGTTCCTTTGCCAATATGTTAACATTACAATCTTCAAAGGTGTGTCCTTTATCCTTAAGATGCAGGTACACGGCCGAGTCCTGACCCAAGGAATTGGCTCTTCTGTGCTGGGCCATACGTTGATGCAGTTGGGATTTTCCAGGGTATATAATTGCCTCAGATTCTTGTACAAGTCATTCTGAATTGAGAAAGCCAGTCGGATGACTAGCAAAACGTCTTCAAGAACTAAACTTCAAGTCCAGTTGATCTAATTGAATACAACAGATATACCATGACCTGGATGAATGAGAACCTTCACAAGCACATTGCAGTTTAGTTACATAATTCACTAAGACATGTATTTAACTAACAGACAATGCCTGAAAATGCCAGCTAATCACTGTAGTTATACACTCTTTATTATTTTGAAAACTGAGTGCTATTCAATTCTGCTATATTGTGTTTCATTACATCCCTTCTATGCCAAGCCCTTTTTGTTGTGCTGATTCGAAAATCTATCGAAAAAAGTAAAATGAAAAACCTCTGCAGATGTTTCCTCAGCTGTAATGCTAAAGATTGCCACTGAAGACAAGGAAATAATTAAGAAATCTTTTGAGAAATCTCTTGCTAAACTACGCTTCTCCCAAAGGAGAATTAAAAACACAATCTTTATAAAATGTGTTTTTCTTGGAAACATAAATAGTTTGCTGATAATTGGTTACCTAAAAGAGTGAGGTAGAATATAATCTCTGGCTTGATAACATTATATAAAGCTGGGTATACCTGGCCAAAATTTTCGTACCAACCAACCAGCGAGCGGTCAGCAAGGATGATCTACTGCCGACCATTCGCCACGACAGATTGTGCAGTCCATAGGAGACCACATGATCAACAGTGATTTACCAACATGTCCAACCGACATTGTTCACCTAGCCTAAGATGTCTATAAAACATATCTACTCCATACACCATTAGCTATAATTGCTGTAAAAGTATTAAAAGACATGTCCAACCCCAAAACTAAAATTTCACCCACAACTGTGCAACCTTACCTCTCTGCTCCAAATTGCTCCTGCAATGTCTGTCCTAAGTCCCAGAAAGTAAAGAACAGGAGCCTGTCTGTGATTGGAAAGGTTTCCCCCTCTTACCTTTCCTCTGAGAGGTTTCTGGCATGTACAGTGAAACCCTTCCCCTCCCCTCCCCTCTCTTCCTCTGGGATCCAGAGATCTTTGCTGCCTGATGCCCTACCTATAAAACATTTTTCTGTAGTGTAGGGGACCCTATCTCAGCTCTAACCACCATGTTTCTTTACAAAAAAAAATGAATCAGTAGTTTACAGAGCTTCATTCCCCCAACGTTCTGCACGGCAGCCGCATCTGTGACTGGCTGCCTCTCAGCCAATCATGGACGTGGCTGCTGGTCCAGCCCCCTGCTTGCACTATCCTGCAATCAGAAGGCCGGGTCTGAACGCTGGGGAAACGAAGCTCTGTAAGTACCTTTCTGATTATTTTTTTTTGCAAACAAACATGAAAAAGTTTGTCTGGAAGGTGAAGATACCCTTTAAATGTTCCAATACACCAAATTTTCTTATCTTGCTTGTACAATACATTTATCACATATGTTAGCCTTGGTTGAAGACATATATATAGATTTAGTAAATAAAGGCATATCAAAATTATGTTCTAAAGAATGTTCCTTTTACCTGTTCCTCTTCCAGGAGAATTAGACCTGTAATGGCGATATTAATATTTCCTCCTATTGTACCATCTTTAAATAATGCAGAAACCTGTGGAAATATGTACAACATTAACAATACAGATCTTATTTTTAGAGTAACTGTGGTCTCCATACAAGTGCTCTCTATTTAACAGAGCTTTCATACCTTTTAAACAAGCCTAAGATGATGTCTCTAGCGTCTCAAAATCTTAAGTTACAGGCTTGTAAAGTTAAGTTCCTGGTCTGTCCTGTCTGTCTTTGTGACAGTCACATAATGTTCCGTGTAAGAATCCCCACCCTCAAAATCAATCTTTTCTGAAGCTATAAACATACCTGCAACCATTCTCTATCATGTCCTCTTTTTCCGCACACTAGAGAAAGGCTTGTGGCTAGCTTTAAAAATGACTTAGAAGTTTTTGGGGTGGGGATTATGATGCAGCTGATGATGTCCAGCAGTGGGCCTGCTCCAACTGTAAACAGACCCCAGAATTCTGGTGATGTCACAGATCACAGTTCTAGCAAGAAAAAACACCCTTTACACTGCTGTAACTTTAGATAGACTGAAGCTAGAAGCATTATCCTGGAATCATTTGAAATGTAAGGATGTACCCTTTATAAATAATGGCCACTTGTATGGAGACCAGTTCTCCTTTTAAGTGTTTGTACACTGGGAAAATATTTTTTTTAAATTGCCCATTATTGGAAACTATAATTTATCCCAACTATCACTGTACCATTTTTTTGTTGATCTGCCCCCTATTGCATTAGATATCCAATCTAAAACATCGTACATTTCAGCATTTCTGTAAGCAGTTTTGCTGTAGCTGGAATGGTTTGACAGTTGGTGTGCTGTATGATGCATGCAGTTTTGACAGTTGGTATGGGGGGAAATTGTCAGGTCAGTGATCAGAGCCTGAGAAAAGTAAGTATTGTATTGTAGGCATGCAGCAACACCCACACCTCAGAATAAGTGCTACTTACATGTATTTATTTATAGGTTAAAATGACGCAAAGTCATTTTTTCAGTATACATACACTTTAAAGGGTAACTGTGGTCTAAAAAATGGTAAATTGCTAACTTTCATTATTTATTTTTACATAGTTTTGAAGATATTTACATTTTACATTTTTATGTGTGATATTGTAGCAGCAGCACCAGATACACTGCACTTTCTGCTTCCTGCTCTGAAACCATGTGATAGCCCCTCCCTGAGTGGGAGGCATTAAAGGGACAGTTCAGTGGAAACTATCAATATTTGTTAAATTGTTAGTTTGTGTATTGCCTTCTTAGTTATTCTACATATTCTCTCCCATTTTGAAAAATCAGTTGATTTCATACCCTTTGCTGTTCCCTGCTGTTGACATTAGTGAGCTGACATTTCAGGTTCTAACGGTCCTTCTTCTTCCCAGGATGCACCACATCCTTGGACAGTTATTTCTATTGATTGGCTGTTGGATGGGTCAAACATGCTCAGATCTCTACTGAGCAACTGAATCAACCCAGGCGCTGGGTCAAGGGCAAGACCATAACGGTCTCTACTAGGGGTCCTGCAAACAGGAAGTCAGTATTTAGGTTGCATTTATTTATAGATAGACAAAATACTGAATTGGCAGATTAAGGTCATTGGGATGAAAAAATACTGCTCTTTTTTCTGAAAAGCATATATATTTCAACTGAACTTCCCCTTAAAAAAAGGCTGTGTAAGCCCTCCTTCAGTCACTGTAACTTGATCACTTCCAAGTTTCTTCTGCTTTCTCCTGCACTGAGCATGTGCAATCACAGATTAGAACGAGGAACTTGTATTTTGACTGCTGATTCAGAACCTCCCACCCCCTAACTTTCTGATCAGTGATTTCTTCATATCTTGGGATGTGCAGCACGTAAAGAGATGGTTGATGGGTCATTTTAAATGTGGGAACCTGGCCTTTCATTTACCATCAACTTGTTTGGAGACCACAGTTCTCCTTTAAGGATTAACATTTGACAAATAATGAAATACAATTGTGCTTGAACAGTGGTTTCCTCAAGCTTAATGCTCGACTGGATTGTTTAACCACTGCAAAGTAAAATATTTTTTATATATCCAAGTGGCAATCGGAAATATCCCTGGATCATCTCTAACTCTATGTATCAATACCAGTAACATGCACCATTCTTTATTTTAAACTATCCAATAAACCTGCCATCACCAATGGAAGACAGTTCCAAAGTTTTATCATTCTCCTAGAGAAAACCCCCTTTCAGATTAAACTTCTTTCCTTCCAGTCCTAAAAGATATCTATAAAAAACTAATGAGAAAAAAAAATCACCTTATTACTTTCACATGGGGCACCTTTGGTAGACCTGTAACGCAAGGACGGAAACTGGGTTGTGCGTTACTCTTATATTATAATGCCTAAAGGATGTCTGCATGTCCTCTGACATGTTCTAATGATGAACAATTCACCAAATAGTTTATTGTATGGCCCGTTAATGTATTTTTACTCAGTGATCATATCCCCACGCAAGCACATTTTCACTAGTGTGCGTAAATTTATCCAATCAGTCTTCATAGCCAAGCTCCCCGAGTCCCCTTTATAATTTAGTTGCCCTTTTCTGAACTCTTTTAATTTCCAAGATGTACTTTTTATACACAGAATTCTAAACCTGCACAGCACATTCCAAATGAGGCCTTACAAGTGCTTTGTAAAGAGAGAGAATAATATTTTCCCCCTTCAATCCACACCCCTCTTTATACAAGACAATATCCTGCTGGCTCTAGCCATTGCCGCCAACCACTGCTTGCTAAATTAAATTTTTTTATTCACAGAAACTCCAAGATCCTTTTCCAACAGAGAATCACTTTTTGAACCCAAAATGCATCAACTTACATTTATCAACATTGAATCTCAACTGTCACTTAGCAGCTTAAAGGGCATCTATTGTGAGAAAATGAACTTTTTTCCCCCTTTCCTTCCATATGTTCTATAATTCCCCCCAACCCCCAGAGTGTCTTCACTTTTTTCAGATTCTCTCTCTGTCCTGAGATACACAAGTTAGAAGAATACATGATTGCATTCCTTTATTCCTACTTGTACTGTCAATCAAATCTGTGACTTGATCCTTTTCCCTGCTCAAGTCCCTCCCTCCTCCATGTACTTTAATAAACATAAAGATAAGAGCATTAGCAGCAGGGGAGATGTAGCTTTGATGGCAGAGATAAGGCTACACATGACCACCCTTCTTGATAGACTTCACTGATTGATGATGGGTCACAAAGAGAGAGATCAGGGCACGGAGAGATCCATGTATCCAGGACAGCTTTCTTACTATTGGCCACTGTGAGTGGGTGTGTTTTTCAGGATGTTGAACTTTTAATACCTACTGCACATGATAAGTTTGTCAGTTAGCAGGAGTTGAGACATGGAAGAGATAACAGAGGGGAGGGGGAAGGGGGGAGTGCTGCACAGAGATCTGACACCATGAAAAAACAAAGTCACTGACAGATATAGGCGAAAGGCAGCACAGAGCTCATGAATTTAACTTTGCAATGGGCCAATGTGTTTTTTTTCACTATAGATGCTCTTTAGTGTAACAATCTATCTAGATCTGCCTGCAACAATTTAGCATTAAATTAAAGGTCCTTGTTGAGGGCGCTAATACTACAGGGAAGCTTGGTCTATCTTCCTGCAGAGCAACTCTGCTACATTACATACACAAAAGGGGGGCTGTGGGAGCATTCCTTAGGTAAAATAACTATAATATACAGTGGAAGTGATCTGACAAAAACATTAGAACAAACAGAGAAAAAGATGATCAATGCACATTCATGGGCCCAATATATCGTAATATCTATGCTAGTGTAAACAGTAATAACATGGGGTTTTAGTTACAATTTTATGTATAAAAGGGTGAAGTCTTCCAACAACATCAAGGTTACCCCATTATGGAAAGTCCTAACTACCGGTAATTACCTTGGGTCATTTATCATAGCATGTAACACTAAGCCAACACAAGGTCAGGTAGACAACCTTCCCAAGAAAATGCAACCAAGCAGGGAGTATCAGCCCAGATGAAATAACCCAAGATACTTAGTTAGGACCTGCCATACTGGGGTTACCTTGACATGGTTGGAAGGCTTCTCACATTTATGCAGAAAAACAAACCCCTATGTTTGTATGCAGTCGCACAGATATTATATGGGGCCAAGGAATGTGCATTGATAATCTTTTCTTTGTTTGTTCTAATATTTTGGTCAGATCAGTAGCACTTCCACTTTATGTTATAGTAATTTTGCTTAAGGAGTGCTCCCACAGCCCCCCCCCCTTTTGTGTAAATAAAGATGTGTCTACACACACTCATGAGCATTCTCCCTATTCAAAGTATAGGAAGATCGTAAGGTGTGTGACTGCCATAGTTAGCAGGCAACTAACTATACTTTAGTACAGGGAACCAACCGCGGAGCGAGTGGTTCCGATGCCGACACACATTACCGGTAAAAGTCGTACAAACATTACTGGTAAAAGGCCAATCCTGTTGGTACCAACAGATTTGGTCCTTTTCTCTTATGTGTGTACCCAGCTTTACCAAGGGCAAGGCCCCACTTAGGCGGTTTTTAAGCGTTTGCGCACGCGTTTGCGAAAGCGCATGCGATTTGGTTATAATGGAAATCGCGGGAACGCAAAAATCCCCGCGATTTCCCATGCGCATGCGATTGCGCATCCGTTTCCGTTTTGATAATGCATGCGTTCACCATTTTTGGTGCGTTAACGCATGCGTTGCCATAATGGAAAATAGCAAAATCGCGCACACAAAACGCACGCACAAACGGAAAAGGCACAAGAATGACGCACGCAAACGTGTGCGATAACGCTCACGATTGCATGCGCGATTTAGTGCGTTGTAGTGGGGCCATAGCCTAAAGGAAATCTTGTTAATTTTGTTAATACATGGAGTTCTGTGCATTTGCATTTAAAAGAGGACTGATAGGACCTAATAATAAATAAAGTTCAGGTGATTCCTCTTGTAATTAGGACCTTATCCTAATTTTGAACGCTAACAAATCAACCCAATATTTAATGCTTAATGTTTTCCTGTTCCCCATGATCTTTTGCTGGAGGTAATAAGGATTTAGCTCACCGGGAGGAGCAGAGGAGCTTGGAAAGATGAGTAGGTAAGAGTACCACCAACAAACACATCAATTTTTAGTAAACTAATAAGATTTTAAAGATTAATAATATAGCAGTTCATATTAGTTACATGGAGGAGCATCTGGATTGTATTTATTATTAGACTTTCACTCTCCTTTAATTTCTTCAGACAATATAATATTTTCTCCAGAATATAACCCAAGAAGCAGTCATTCTGTATCTTACCATATTGAGTATTGTTAATACATAGGTGGTGATGTTTTCATGCCCATGTTGTTGCATCATCTTTTTGTCAACAACCACAAGAGTTTCCACATTTAGTGGTTTATTTTTCTGTGCCTTAGAAAGTGATCGCTTGTTTCTTCTTTGGCTTTTATATTCATCTGGAAAAACATACATATCTTCCTTTGGAGGCTTAGGCATATCTGTGATAAAAATCCATTATCCATTAAAAATATAGCATTTGTAGTGGATAGGAGTATCAGACAGTAGATAGAAGAATCATATTTTATACATTTAATTTGAACACTTCAGTGCTGTATATACTGTACTAAAATGAATAGTGTTGCTAAGGTATAAAGTAATAGGAATACAATTTGCAGCTGTTTGTCTCATTCTGGGGCCAAGGGGCAGTAAATAATCTTTTTAGCATTGTAATGACTTTTCATTTCAATACTGATGGTAAACAAAATAAATCACAAAAATGTATTTTGTATATGCATTTTCCCCCCTTATTTTCAAAATCCAACTAGTAGGTCATCACAACCATCTAGAAATGAAACAAAGCATTGTGAAATTGTTTTGTGTGGGTATAACAAACTGTGTAAATTACAGCTTGTACCAAAATCACTGCAACTGATCTACTTAACTAGCATGTTCTAAATGAAAGTTTCAGTAATTCTTTTGATACAGCCTCTACTTTACTTCTTGACTCGTTTTAGAATGCAATCAACAGGACACCCTGCAACTTGTACTGAAATTGCATTTACTTAGCTTACTTCAAGCAGTAGTGGATAGCAGCAGTAGTGGATGGTACCGTATATACTCGAGTATAAGTCAAATTTTTCAGGCTTTAAAGTTAACCTGAAAACATAACCTCGACTTATACTCGGGTCAAGTCCTAATTTAGATCCAAATTCTGCAATTGCACATAGTAACCAGTAGGTGGCGTGTGTTAACCTGCATAGAAAGTTACAGGAGCTGATCTGCCTTTACACTTCCTGCTTCCTGTGGTTAGGCTGCTGGACTCACTCACCACTGCCACTTCTCATCTGGATGCTGTAAATCTGATGGGTCTCCTCAGTTTGGGGCAAAAAACAGCTGCTAGTACAGTGCAAATGACAGCTTGAAACTACAACTCTCAGGTGACATTTTTAACTATTGGGGTCAGAGGGCCCTTTACTATATGGGGTCAGAGGGCCCTTTACTATATGGGGTCAGAGGGCCCTTTACAATATGGGGTTCAGGAGAATTGTAAATGATGGTAAGCTTAATTAAAAGTTTACTGAACCTTGCCACTCCACATGTTTAGAAACTGCAACTCCCAGCAACAAAGCATATTGGGAGTTGTAGTTTCCAAACATCTGGAGTGCCAAGGAATTGGAGGTTACTGGTACTGGATTTGGCTATTACTGTATGGGATTCATGTATGGGAATTATGCTGTCCATTTAAAGGGCAACTTAAGCAACAAAACAATACTGAATCAGAAGGCAGTAGCGGTCATAATTTCTACCCTCGACTTATACTCGAGTCAATCGGTTTTTATAAATTTTTCAGGTATAAATAGGTACCTCGACTTATACTCGGAACGACTTATACTCGAGTATATACGGTACTAATGTTCCAGGAACCATATATTTACAACATTTTACTGCATCATTTTCTGAAAATGTGCCTCTTTATAAATACAGCAAAATTATAAATGACATTTTTTAAAAAATGTGTCAGGTGTATAAAAGAGAGAAAATAATGCTGCTTTATAAATATGGTCCATGGTTCTGTTTGAGCATATATACTGCATATATAAAATGCATTTAACTTTTAAAATAGGAAATGCAGAGCTGTGCATTTGAATAGACTAACAGGGTTATGCAATAAATGTTCTTATCGTTAAAAATGGTGCTAATTTTGCCCCAACAAATTAGATGTTAGCTTTCATATGGGGCAAAATTAGCACCATTTTTAACGAAAAGAACTTTTATTGAATCTCCCCGTTTATTTGCCAAAACAATGAATGTTTTGTACAGTAAAACATATTACTGTTTTAGTTTCCTTGGTATAAGATAAAATTATTTTTCATAGTAGACCTCTCTACATTGTTTTTCATGTTTTAATAAACAGAATAGCAGTTGCTATTAGACAGTGCAGCTACTTTCAAATTCTGTAAACAACCTAGTCATTATGTGCAATATAATCCCATATTGAATGTTTATTAGTGGCCTTTTGAGCATTAAAACCCACTAAAATAAGCAAATGGCTGCATGTGTTTCTTAAAAGAGCAAGAAGCCACCAAGTATCAGAAAGGTAAGGGGATAAATTACTGTTAAGATATAATTTGTTTATGTGATAAATTGTCCTTTGGCAATACAGTTACCTAACCTTTCATTTTTTGAGCCCATGTTTAGGATATTTTCTTCTTATAAAAATCAATATGTTATTGGGTCCTTGTGGTAGGATTAAAAGGGAAAATGTTTCTCTTTTCTTTTTAACCAGATGTTTTTGCCTTAAAGTTAAATGTGAGTGTACAGCTTAAATAGTACAGCCTTCAAATCTTTCTTCCATGTGAAATAAATTACTCAAATGTGTCCAGCTGAATCTGTGGAAAGCTGAATGTGTAGGAAGCATAAGATAATAGTTAGTTTGCTCCCTGCTGTGTGCCACCAGACAGTTTAAGTTATCACAAGATCTACAGGCTCCACTCCGCTTTACTCCATCCAAGGAAGAATACAACTGGAAATAATAAATGAAGAAGCCAAAGCAGGTAAACTGCAAATATAAACATGTCTCATTATCAAGCGTAAGTAAACAGGCAAGGAGATATAGTATATAAATTGTCCTACAAACATTTGTACCTATTTAGAACCTGGAATATGGCTTACTTACAGGCCGATACTCCTCAGTAACAAAAAATAATGTTTCAAGCAGTGACAGAAAGAGTTTGCCTGTTTTGTGCTCTTACAGCTTTCTAACTTATGTAGTTTATCTTTTATAGCTCTAGTTAGCTATTAATTTCAAATCAATCTAGGCACTACAGGTCACGTTTATAGCTGGAAAAATCTGAAATATATCAGACATTTATTGAATGGTTTAAATTCAAATATAAAAATGTAATTAAATTGAATACAGTAAAAAAAACTTTAAGGCCCAACATTTGTTGCATTTATAAAATCATGAATCTTTGTCTTTTCTGGGTAAAGCAGAGCATTGTTTTTTTTTTGTCTTTGTGCCTAATTCAATAATATGACTGGGTTCTTTAAGATATGGGATTTGACTTGAAAACCTATATTAGTTAGTATTGGGGGTAAGGAGTTTGCCCCACAAAAGTAAAAAATTTGGAAATCAGGATTAGCTTAGTAACATGTTTTTCTTATATATTTTATTGTTAATGTCAAATAATTGTGTCAGGGGCCTGGCCTATTAGAAGACATTCTCAGCTAGAAGCATGTGTTCTCATTGGCCATGTTCCAGTCACAAGCTAGGGTCAGGACTAACCGATCAAAGCCCAGGGGAGAAGATTTAGCTTTTTAGGGCCTCAACCTTTGTACTTTTATTGTGGGGAATACTACAATAGGTAAACTTGCAAAAACAATGAAACTATGTTCTATATGTATTAAACTAAAAACTATAGCCAAGTATATTAAATATGTTTTTATATCTATTGCTATAGAAACTTTATTTTATTGGTTGTTATAATAGCCAACATACATTTTGAATGTTTGTGCTATTTATGCTTTTAAATTGAATGATATGGATCTGGAAAATGTATGTTTGCAAATATATCACTGTCTTCATTTAAATTTAACCAAATGTGAAAAAAAAGATTGGTTAGAGTTTAAAACATCTGTTTTAAAAATTAAATTTGTAAACTGATAAGGTATTTGTGCCAAATATGATATATATTTTAAGTTTAGCTTTCTATGAGATAAACAATGAATCACATTTTAAATACATAAGGGACTAACTGAGTATGAAGGCGTATTATTCATCGAATTCCCACTGAGCTTAGGGTGTACCCTAATAAATGAGTCTGGCCTAATTAAGAAGTTTTACTGCACCTGAAATGTAGTTCCCTTACATTTAGATGTTTAAAAATATATCTACAATATGTATCTAAACACTGTGGGGAGATTTAACCTTCAGACTTTCAACCCTCAGAGAACAGGGTATTTAAATACATTCATTTGAATTTATTGATTATTCAGACAATACAATAAAAATATTTTGTGTTATACTTTTGTAAAAGTATCGCCGGGAAAAATACAGCTATCGCCATATTTATAATGGCGAGTGGCATCGCGGTGCGCTAAGTACAATACCACCGCAAATCCCAGAGCAGGGGGCAGGGAGGGCATGCCGGGAAAGGATTGCTGCAGCTGCAGGTGGTCGCGTTCCTCAGACGGGCGCATCGGGGTGTAACCACCCCACCCCACCCTCGCCCCCCACGGCAGATGCAACCACCCGCTGCGACCCCTTCCCAACAGCCCCTCCCAGCCCTCCGCTCCGTACTCTCGCGGGGAGGGGGAGGGAAGGGCCGCTGGGGGGGTGGAGGGACCCTCCAGCAGGGGCACCGAAAAGTGCCTTTTGGGGCTTAAGTGGTCCCGCAGCTCGAGCCGGGATCCCCCTTCCTGGCCCTATCAGGGCCTTTGCGGCACAAGTGCCCTTGCGACTCTGACAAGAGCCCTTTGGGGCTTAAGGGGTCCCGCAGCTCGAATTGGGACTCCCTTCCCTGGCCCTATCAGGGCCCTTGCCGTACTTACCAGTGCCCTTGCGGCCCTGAGAATGGCCTTTGGGGCTTAAGGGGTCCTGCAGCTCGAACCGGGACCCCCCTCCTCAGCCCTTATAAGGGCCCTTCCGGCACTTCCAAGTGCCTTTGGCGGGGGTCCCGCAGCTGGAACCGGGACCCCCCCAGTGAGCAGCTCTTAAAGGAGCCCTTTGGCGGCATCTTTTTTCTTCCAGCCCTGGCGACACCAGCTCCACTGAGGCCGCCAACCCCCGAGAGGTACCCCTGCGGCCGCTTCTTTCTTCAGCCATCTACTGCAATGGTCAATTTTTTGTGGTTTACATGTTTTACAATAACCAATCCGAAATTTAAGGAAATCTGATTGGTTAATGTAAAACATGTAAACCAAGCATTAAAAAATTGACCAATCAGAAACGGATTAGGGTTTTCTGCAAAACAATATAAAGAGGTGCACTCCGCCGCGGACCTCAGATGCAGTAGAAGGCTGAAGAAAGAAGAGGCTGGCAACATCGGCTCTGCTGAGGCCGGCGGTGCCAGTGGGCTCTGCCTGGCATAGGTGACCTCAGTGGGGTTGGGGTCGCCAGCCCGAAGATGTTGCGACGGATCAAGATGCCAGCAACATCGGGCTCGTTGAGGCCGCCGGCGCCCGTCGGGGGTACACCTGGCAGCCGCAGGGGTACCTCTCGAAGGGTCGCGGCTTCAGCAGAGCAGGTGTCGCCGGGGCTGGAAGAAAGAAGACTCCGCCAAAGGGCTCTTTTAAGAGCCTCTAACTTGGGGTCACAGTTTGAGCTGCGACACACTCACCAAAGGCACTTGTAAGTGCCGCAAGGGCCCTTATAAGGGCCGGGGAGGGGGGACCCGGTTCAAGCTGCGGGACCCCTTAAGCCCCAAAGGCCCTTCTCAGGGCCGCAAGGGTACTTGTAAGTGCCGCAAGGGCCCTGATAGGGCCGGGGAAGGGGGTCCCGGTTCAAGCTGCGGGACCCCTAATCCCCAAAGGGCTCTTGTCAGTGCCGCAAGTGCCCTGATAGGGTCGGGGAAGGGAGTCCAGGTTTGAGCTGCGGGACCCCTGAGCCCCCAAAGGGCTCTTGTCAGAGCCACAAGGGCACTTGTAAGTGCTGCAAAGACTCTGATATAGCCGGAGAGGGGGGTCCCGGCTTGAGCCCTTAAGCCCCAAAAGGCACTTTTCAGTGCCCCCGCTGGAGGGTCCCTCCACCCCCCAGTGGGCCCTTCTCTCCCCCTCCCTGCGAGAGTACGGGGCGGGGGGCTGGGAGGGGCTGCTGGGAAGGGGTCATGGCGGGCGATCCTTTTCCGGCATCCCCTCCCAGCCCCCTGTAATCTCGGACGTTTTCGCCACCCTCAAGGTGGCGAAGTGAAACGGCCGAGATTAGCACGGCACTTCAGTTACCGCTGCTTTATAAAAAGAAGCGGCGGTAACTGTTGAGATAGGCGCGAAAAGTTAACGAGGCGTTAACTTTTCGCGGCCACTTTCCGGCCATTTAGAAATCGCAGTAATCACGATTTTTGAGAAAATGGCGGGAAAAGCGCCCGCGAAAAGATAACGCTCGTTTATAACTATGCCCCTTAAAGATTCCATTTTTTCTTGCGGCTGCTGTTGCTGCCCTATTTAGTTTTAATATTAAAGAAACATCACTATATTTGTAGTGTAGATTTATGCCAAAGCTGCTTCAGTTTTGATCTTACAGATTTGTCCCTGTAGTGAATTTTTTTTGTGAATACTGAAAAAGCCCTTACATACATTTCTTGCGCCTTCCACAGTAGTGCTGTTTTTCATGCCTTTCATGTCTGGAATTCATTTCCTGGTCATTGTTCTGATGAGATAGGTTATCCAGGTGTTGCCTTTTGTAAATTTGGGTTTCTTGTTGCCTTTGAACCCCAGTAATGTCATCATTCCTGAACATGTGGTTCTCAATAGATCTTTTATACAAAACATGGTGCTGATGGTCATTTGAAGAAGAGTAATTGTGTTTGCTTGCTATATGCTGAGGCAGCGGCTTAAGAATGTAGTCGGCTTCCTGTGTCCTTATTAAACCTAACTAAAAATGTGAAATATAAAAAAGGTATTATTAAATATGGAAAAGGATTACGTTTATTAAACAATATACACGTAAATAGAGATGATCATAAAATACTATAATATTAATCTATTATAAATGCAGAACTAATACTGAAATTACAGCAGTTTAAAAGGTATTTTTTCTTACTGTGCAGGGACAGAGCATCATCAGCTGCATCCTGAACTTTTTAAAAATATTTTTAAAGCTAGCTACAAGCCAGCAAAAATAATGCTTTCTCTACCTAAGGTGTCCATAGGTAGGGGAAATGACAGAGAAACGTCGGTAACTCGATTTTTGGGGGTGGGGCTTCTTACACAAAACCTCATGTGACTGTCAAAGACAGTCAGGGCAGACAAAGAACAGTAACTTTACAAGCATATAACCAAAGATCACAAGAAACTACATATGTCATCTCGGGTTTGTTTGAAAGATATGAGAGAGCTCTTGTATGGAAATCACACACTGTCAATGCAGCCTATTTTGTTCAATTTAAACCTAACCAATTGTCTGAATCTTTTTAGCCCATTGTTATAATGGCAATTTCTATTGCCTTTATTGCCTTGATGTAAAACCAGTACTGAAAATATAACTATGATATAAGGATTTTTAAACTAAATTTTAATTGATTTTGACCCACAACCAATTTGTAATATTTGCTGATTTATGAAAACTCAGAAAAATACTATGTGACATTTAATCAAGTACTGTAAATATTTATTTTACTGTAATTGTTGTGTCTCTGAATAAACAATAAACATTGCTTAAAATGTCAGTACTATAGCTATACATGTAACATGTTGATTTATTATGTTTGTTTGAGCCAATGAAAATTTCTTAACAGATCTTAGGATAGGAATTTTCTTAAATTTAAAATATGCTGTACTATTAAATATTATTAGATAATCTTCAGAGCAGAGCAGAGCTATTGTTATCTGTAAAAGTGTGAGGCATAAACATCAATTTTCTCATATACAAAGCCATTCTACATAATCATATAATGACTGCACCATTGATTTATATCTCAATGATATTAACAATTATAATTTAAAAATGAAATAATAGAGCATAATCAAAACCTTTTTACCTAATCCTATATACTGGAAAGCTGACTGAACCGTGGCCGGTGAACTGTAGGGCTGACCTAGAAGGGGCAGCTCTCTAGTTCTGCAGCCACTGTTAGTGCAGCCCTCCTGTTCATCAGCCACTGTTAAGTCAGGCCTCCCATTCATCAGACATTGTTGGGTCACCTCTCCAGTTCACCAGCCAATCAGCAGAGATTGTTATGTCAGCCCTCTAGTTCAACAGCCACTGTTAGATCAGGCCTCCAGTTCACCAGCCAGTGTTGACTTAACAGTGGCTGGTGAACTGTAGAGCTGACGTTAGCATGGCTGGTAAACTGGAGGGCAGACCTAGCAGTGGCTGGTAAACTGGAGGGCTGCCCTAACAGTAGCTGGTGAACAGGAGGACTCAAATAACAGTGGCTAAAGGACTGACATATATATACCACATAAAGTATAGTAGTAGTAGTATAGTATAGCATAGTATAGTATTTGAGGTTGAATAAAGACATATGTCCATCAAGTCCAACCCATCTAGCAATATTCTCATTTCCTGCTTAACTGTTGATCCAGAGGAAGGCAAAAACCCCACCAAATTTATGAAGGGGAAAGAAATTCCTTCCTGACTCCCTGGATCAACTCTACTTTATGTATCAATACCAGTTACTTGCAACATTCCTTGTTTGCAGAAACTCATCCAGCTTTTATTTTAAACTGACCAGTGAACCTGCCATAACAACGTCCGCTGGAAGACCATAGCTTCACCATTCTCACAGTGAAAAACCCTTTCTGAACTTCTCTTCAAATTCAAGCTCCCCCAATCCCCACATTAATTAAGTTGCCCTTCTCTGAACCCTTTCCATTTCAAAGATGACCTTTTTGTACACAGGATTCCAAAATTGCACTGCATATTCCAAAGGAGGCCTTACCAATTCTTTGTAAAGAGGGAGAATAACATTTACTTCCCTTGAATTCATGCCTCTCTTTATAGAAGACAATACCATGCTGGCTCTCGCTGTTGCCGCCTGGCACTGCTTGCTTCCTTTAAGTTTGTTATCCACCAAAACTCCAAGATCCCTTTCCAACAGGGATTCATTTAACACAGAGCCATTTATAGTATAGTCAGCACAAGGATTTTTAAGTCCAAAATGCATCACCGTACATTTCTCAACATTGAATCTCATCTGCCACTTAGCAGCCCAATGTGACAATCTACCAGTATCTAGATCCCCCTGCAAGGATTGCACATCCTCTGAAGTTTTTAATGGTCGACAAAGTTTTGTGTCGCCAGCGAACACAGAAACCTTGCTGACAATACCCACTTCCAAATCATTAATAAATAGATTAAATAGAAGCGGCCCCAACACAGAACCCTGTGGCACCCCACTTAGCACTTTAAGGTTTATTTAGGTTTTCATTTGTATAAACAAATGCAGATGTTTTAGCAGCTACAAAGGTGTGGTTTATCCTACCATTTTGATTATTTCATATAAAAAATGGGTACCAGCTCTGTAAATTTCTTTCAAAACTACCTAATATAAGTCAGTATTATACTTTATTTACATTTATTTATGGTTATTTAGATGATAATAGTGAGAAATTATATATATATGTATACATTTACACCTTTCCTATATGTAATATTATATACCCCCCACATAATTGGTAGCTCCTAAAAACCTAAAAATGTTCCTATGAACATATCATCTTAAATTATAGGATATATATATATTATATATATATATATATAATCTGCTGTGGGTCCCGCACTCACGTTTAAGGTTTCTCAAGCCCCGGTGCATCTATAGAAAACATATACTTCATCCAAAGATAGAGCACTCACGGGTCTTCACACATAAAACTTTTATTCGTACATCAACGCGCGTTCAGCTGACTCAAGCAGCCGTCCTCAGGATGTTGCCAACATCCTGAGGACGGCTGCTTGAGTCAGCTGAAACGGTTGATGTACGAATAAAAGTTTTATGTGTGAAGACCCATGAGTGCTCTATCTTGGGATGAAGTATATATTAATATATATATATATATATTATATATATATATATAATATATATATTCTCTTCCAAATGACTGCACTCACAGGACTTATTTTTCATTGGTGGATTAAATTAGCGGGACCGAGCTCTCGGATTGGCTTGGCCATATGATTATACTGGGGATCGGGTGCATACCTATGATGTAATATTATGGGGACGGTTGTATCCGTCCACCCTGGACCATGTACCGAGGATTGCAGCATAAGGGTGAGTGGATGAATAGAGTATTAGTGAATGGGAGTCACTATGGTGAATTAATATATGAAGGTGTGTGGGTAATTTGACACGGGGTGACTGGAGGGTACTTAAGGTCGTTTGGCACATGGTTCTGGTTGTTCTGATGACAGTCCGTGTGGGGACTGAAACGCATCAACATGGCATAATCCAATAAATTATCAGTTAAAGAAGTCCTGTGAGTGCAGTCATTTGGAAGAGAATTTATATTGAAGTATTGAATTTGCACCCAGGCGGCTATACTACAGGGTCGTGAGTGCTTTCCTGCTGGATATATAGTTGGTTGTTGTCACACTTCAATTCCATCAAACGAACAAGCTGTCAGCTTGAAAAAGGTCAAAAACCACGACCGAAACGTCGCTGTCTACACTAAATATGGGAGAATAAAAATAAAATGTTCCTTATGTGTGCACTGAAAACAACCAACTATATTTAAAATTCTGATCAGTAGCACCAAGGCATTAATGAGTGCCTAACAATACCACAGATCTCTATATATAGATATATATATATATAACAAATACAACAGTGTTGGCGGCACTCCGTATTAAGATAGGGATATAGGCGAGTGCAGGCTCCTATACAGGTCCCGCATACCTGTCTACATATAGAAATAAAGTAACATGAAGCAGCACAACTTAATCATAGGAAAAGCTTTTATTTATTTTAGCAAATGATTACATGTTCAAAAAACAACGTTTCGGGCGTTGCAGCGCCCTTTATCAAGTAGCATAAAGTGCACTTTATTTGGATGTCACATGCTACTTGAGAAAGGGCGATGTTCAAAATGTTGTTTTTTGAACATGTGACTATTTGCTACAACAAATATAAGATTTTTCTATGATTAAGGTGTGCTGCTTCATGTTATTTTCTATGGTGTGCTGATTCATATTCAAGAAAAGAAGACAGACTTAGATAAATTGCAATACTAGCACAAAAATAAATACTAAGCATTGTCACAGAGTTTAGATTGACCTATTTTGCTACAGCAGTGAACACAAACTATTACTCAGTTTCTAAAGTTCAATATATGCATTAAATGTCATTTGCTAGATTTCTAAAACAATGGGAAGTATCCAATGGACTTGCAAGGCGAGTGCACTGAAATATCACTTATAAATAAATAACTGAATTCCTCTTGGTAATATACATACTGTATATACACACACACACACACACACACACACACACACTTTGGTTCTACCAAGAGGAATTCAGTTATTTATTTATAAGTGATATTTCAGTGCAGTTGCCTTGCAAGTCCATTGGATACTTCCCATTGTTTTAGAAATCTAGCAAATGACATTTAATGCATATATTAAACTTTAGATATTGAGTAATAGTTTGTGTTCAGTGCTGTAGCAAAATAGGTCAATCCAAACTGTGACAATGCTTAGTATTTATTTTTGTGCTAGTATTGCAATTTATCTAAGTCTGTCTTCTTTTCTTTCAGCAAAAGTCTTTCAATTTTATTTAGATTTACAAAACCATCCTCAGGAGGCACCTCAAACATTGTACACAAAGAGCAGTCTCCTAAATAAATAAAAAAATAACAATGTATTCACAGCTGTTCCACAACCAATGTGTATAACTTACAAAGTAGTTTAGGCAAGATTCCAAGGCAACCTAGACAACATGAAAATAATTACCTTTGCTGAATCTCTCAGTTCCTCCTATAATTGATATTTCCCAAAAAAAGGGCACTTAAAATTCTGTCACAACTTAGCTACACATTTTAGCTCCATTTAAGACTACTATAAGTGATATCTATGTTAAGTCTATTACTGTATATACTCGAGTATAAACCGACCTGAGTATAAACCGAGGCACCCACTTTTACCTTTAAAAAGGAGTAAAAGTGATTGACTCGAGTATAAACCGAGGGTAGAAAATAGGGCCACAACTGCCTTCTGATTCTGTATTGTTTTGAGGCTTTAGTTGCCCTTTAAATGGACAGCAGAATTCCCATACAGTAGTCCCATACAGTAATAGCCATATCCAGTATGACTATTGCTGTATGGGAATTCTGCTGACCATTTAAAGGGCAACTAAAGCCTCAAAACAATACAGAATCAGAAGGCAGCAATAGATAACATTCTCCTTCTGATTCTGTATTTTTTTTAGGATTTAGTTGCCCTTTAAATGAACATCAGAACTACCATACAGTAATAGCTATACTGTATTTGGCTATTACTGTATGGGAATTCTTATGTCCATTTAAAGAAAAACTAAAGTCTCATTTCTTGCCACAGCAGATGTTTGGAAACTACAACTCCCAGCATGCTTTAGATGCTGGGAGTTATAGTTTCCAAACACCTGCAGTGGCAAAGAATTGCCACTGCAGGAATTACTGTGCCTTCCCCCCTTCCTTCCCAGGTGCCTTCTCCTACCTGCTCCCCTGCAGGCTTCTCTGGATCCTCTTTTCTGCTCTGACGGCCGCATGCTTCACTTTCCTCTGCTGGCTGTGGTCATTACTCGGGGCCGGCCTCACTTCCCGGCGCCGAGTAGTGACGTCAGCAAGCAGAGGATGCGGAGCGTGCGGCCACTGGAGCAGGTAAGTGCTTGACTCGATTTTCAGGCTACTTTTTTTAGCCTGAAAATTGCGGTTTATACTCGAGTATATACAGTATAGTAAATCTGGGAAGGCTATCCAGGTGGTTCACCGAGAGCCGCTATCGGAGCATTGCTAACTGGCATTTTTTCTATTATAGCACTTTTAAAGCCAGCTATTAGCTGGTGTTGAAAATGCCGCAACAAAATGCCGATCTCACCATATAACATCACTTGCAGTGGCTGGGATGTTTACTTAGCCACGCAGCCACCGCATTGAAGAAGTTTAAGTCACAGTAACCAATATAACATCGGTGAGCGTGATTAAACTCCAGAACAGGAGCAGTGCACCCATTGATTCATCGCCCTCTATATAGGGAAAACAGATTTTTTGTCTATTGTAATTACACCCACCACAGGTGTCATAATATCATCAATGTTTTTGCAGTCCATTTTTAATGACTGTAATAGCTGGGCTGATTCTGCCCAGAACACAACCACAAACTGCACATTACCATTCTCACGTGTTGGGTCCTGCTGGCTGTGTTTTTTCCTGTGAACGAACCATGGTTTGGGCATAACTAAGCTAACTGTAGATACAGAATCAGTATAGGTAGTATAGTATTCTGCTTTTATGTATTAGAGAAGAAGCATGAGTAACATAAATGAGTATAAATGGAATTCTTTATATATTATACAGATTTCATACATACCACATTGCATCTTTTTAATATGTGTTTTATGGTGACTGGAGTTTTTATTGTGGTGAACAAGTATACTGTATAGAATGGTATGTTTACTATGATGTCATATCTCAAAAAAAGCTGCAGTGGAGCTAAATGCGTGGAAATTAAGTATGGAGAAACCGGCTGTGTTCATTCAGCTGGTGGGTTCCAGACCCAGACTCAGATTTGATGCAGAAATTTTGCCCTTGAAAAAATCTAATTCTGTGTCAAAATATCATTTGTTTTGCATTAAAATTTTGTTGGTAGTTTTCACCACTGAAATTTTCTCAGGTGTATGGTAGTTTTGACCTGAAACCAAGTTTTGTTACAGTTTGGTACATTCATAGTGGATATGTTGTTTTGTTTAACAAGCATATATGTAAATACTTCCTATAGTATAATATTATTAGGTTCATAGGAGTTTTTAGGAGCCACCAATAGGGTGGGGGGGATATAATATTGCATATAGGAAAGGTATATATGTGTGTAATTTTTAACTTTTACCATCTAAATGATCATAAATACGTGTATATAAAGTATATTACAGACTTATATTAGGTAAAAAACAAAATATATTAAGTTATAAAACTATTTACCCCTATTTTAAATAGAATAGTCAAAATGGAAATTTTAGCCACACCTCAGTCACTGCTGAATAAATCTGTAAGTTTATATTATGCATACCTAGCTATTCTACAAATTTTTTTTCATTTTAAAAAATCAGTTGAATTTATACCCCTTGCTATTCCCTGCTGTCGACATTAGTGAGCTAACATTTCAGGTGACGGTCTTTCTTCTTCCCAGAATGCACACTACCCTGGAATGTTCCTAACTGTAATTTCTACTGATTGATGGATGTGTCAAACATGCTCAGATCTCTACTGAGCAACTGAATCAACCCAGGTGCTGTGTCAAGGGCAAGACCATAACGGTCTCTATTAGGGGACCTGCAGACAGGAAGTCAGTATTTCGGAAGCATTATTTATACACAGACAAAATGCTGAATGGGCAGGGCAAGGTCATTAGGATGGGAAAATACTGCTCTTTTTTTCTTAAAAATAAATGTATTTGCACTGAACTTCCCCTTTAAGATGGCTCTATTTAATTTTATGCCCACAGAAACAATAACTCTGTGTCACACACACACACACACACATTAGTGAACATTTCTCATGATGGGGCATGGTAATTAACCCATGGTATCGGAAACTTCTAATACTGTGGATTATAATATAATGTATAATACCATGATGTACTAGAGTACAGCAATGGTATTGTATAGTTGATCATACAATTATATTCACAATTGTAAATGTACGATGCAGATTGGAATTGTACAATTGCGGTCATAAAAATAGCTGCAGTTTAAGGCGCGGTGTCACTATTTTGCTATAAATATTGGCTAATATTTCTATGAATAGTGGGCAAAACAAAAAAAAGTCCAGATTTACCAAACATATAGGCAAGTGCTTTAAGGGACAATTAAACATTATAGTCATGTACGGTGCATCTTTATTATTCACAGGAAGGTGAGGTCACATATTCCCAGATCCCTGTGAATAATAGAATGCCCAGGTTCAGAGTTAAACTTACCTGTTGGTGCTGGCTCCCCTGCACATGCCAGAGAAAGAAAAGCAGCAGAGACCGGATGAAACACAGACAGCTACTACTCTTCACTTTTTGGGAATGTGGAAAAGCACTGCAGGACAACCATAAGGACAACCATAAGGAGCAGAGAAGAAAGGTAAGGATTTTTGAACACTACATAGTGAGGCCAGTAGTGGATTAAATTTTAGTTTTGGAAGTGGACATGCCTTTTAAGATCTTTCCTCTAGCTGTGCCATTCTAGAACACTAATCCTTCTTTAGTAAAGTTATTGCTATTTTGATTTAGATGTAAACTTTAAAGGGTATCTCCACTTCCTTTTTTCAGTTTAATCGAAGAACAGGGGGTAAAGGAGCTATATTTTCCCACCCGGTCTTTAATTAAAGCATAGATTTATATGTGTGGGGTGGACATGGCTTTTAGTAGTAGTAGCTGCAGCAGCAGCACATTTTAGTTACTGTATTTGGCCATCTTGTAGGGGAATTAATACTATTGAAGTACATAGACCTTTGCTCTGGAACAAGGCAGGAGAACTGGACTCTGGTAAAGAAAAGATGATAACTACAGATTAAAGGGGAATTGTCGTCTCCATGTCTCTCTCAAAGAACACATTTCAGGATCATGCTTCTAGCTGTGGCCTATCTATACAGCAGTTTAAAGGGTGCTAGCACTGTGATATGTGACATTCCAGCACCATTGCTCTGCCTCCCAGGCTCAGGCATGTGACTGGGGGGCAAGCACTCTAGGGAATTCAAACTACAACTCCCAGCATTCCTCTACAAGCACTCTGTAGTTAGGGAATTCTGGGAGTTGTAGTTTCCAAGCATCTGGAGATCTACTGGTTGCCTATCCCTGATATATAGATATCCCCCCCTGTCCAGCAAACAGCAGCTCTCCTTTTTGTCTATAGAGAGGGGAGGGGTGGGGTGGAGTTAGGTGAGAGTGAGAAGAATGTTTTTACTAAGACTGTCACATTTTACAAAGAATGTGACATATAAGTCTTGCAACTTCCTACTAACTTTCTACTTCCTACTAACACTCAGAAAATGTTTTGATTCGCTAACACTGCTGTCAATCTAATATTAAGCACACCATTGGATACAACACTAAAAGGGAAGTGAGAGATATGTTCCTTTGTAAGCTTCCATTGCCTCCCTGTAAAACTTCCTGGGGTGTGGTTTAACAGTCCATTTTGAAGATACCATTACAAAACAGTAGTAGAGTGGGTACTACTAAGTACTTTTATTTATTTATATATTTTGCCTTATTTACATTTCTATATACTTTAATGTCATTACTACATATTTGTTAATATTTATATAACTATTTATTTAGTGCTTAAATAACACATCAACACTGTCTTTATGTATATTACTTTTACCCACCCCCACCAACATAGTACCTCCGAAAAACCCGATGTATTCCCCATGAAATTGTAAATGTATTTATATAATATAAGGGATTTAGGTTTCTCTGGGAAAGTTTAAGAATATAGTATATTCTCAGGATGTTTGTCATAATATTACATACCTAAAAATAGGCTTGATAAAGGGAAAGGTGTGCCCAAAACATTGCCCAACATTGCCCTTTGTATGTGTAATATGGGTGAATACATTTCCTTTTCACAAATTGCAACTCTGTGCTTCGTCTCAACTTTTTTGACCACAGGCAGTGTGACCAGCAGCATTGTGGATCAGTGAACCACAGCAACAAACTGGGTTTACCAATAGAAGATACCTAAACATAGGGGCATATTTATAAAGGTTTGTTAACTTTTCGCGGCCGTTTTCGCGGACATTAACGCATAAATCACGTTTAATGCGATTTATAAAAGTCCGAAAACGGCCGCGAAAAGTTAACGAAGCGTTAACCCTTCGCGGCGATACTTACCTGTTACCGCCGCTTCTATTTATAAAGCGGTGGTACTGGTTTCGCTCGGCTAGTATCGCCTGTTTTACTTCGCCACCTTGAAGGTGGCGAAGTCAGCCGATACTAACCTCCCGCAGCGGGGAGGGGCAGGCAACCCGCGGCGGGTGGTCGCAACCCCCCGGGAGACACGCCCACCCCACCCACACCCCCCGCGGCGACCACCCGCCGCGCACCCCCTCCCTGGCAACCCCTCCAAGCCCCCCGCCCCGGCCGCTCCCGGGGAGGGGAAGGGAGGGAGCCTTTTGAATGGGTGGAGGCTCCCTCCAGCGGGGCCCTGAGAAGGGCCTTTGGGGCTTAGGGGGTCCCGCAGCTCGAACCGGGACCCCCCCTCCCCGGCCCTTTAAGGGCCTTTGCGGCACTTACAAGTGCCCTTGCGGCTCTAACAAGAGCCTTTTGGGGCTTAAGGGGTCCCGCAGCTCGAACCGGGAAACCCCCTCCCCGCCCTTAAGGGCCCTTGCGGCACTGACAAGTGCCCTTGCGGCACTGACAAGTGCCTTTGGCGGGGGTCCCGCAGCTCGAACCGGGACCCCCAGTGTGCGGCTCTTAAAAGAGCCTTGGGCGACGTCTTCGGCTGGCGACACCAACCCCACTCAGGTCGCTGATGCCACAGACTCACTGCGGCCGCCAGTGAGCCCACTGGCACAGGCCGCCTCAGCGGAGCCGATGTTGCCAGAAGCTTCTTTCTTCAGCCATCTACTGCGATGGCATCTGAGTTCCGCGGCGGAAAGCTCCTCTTTATATAGGTTTGCAGAAATCCATAATCCGTTTCTGATTGGTCAATTTTCAATACTTGCTTTACATTACCAATCAGATTCAGAACTTTCCAGAAATCTGATTGGTTAATATAAAGCAAGTATTAAAAAATTGACCAATCAGAAACGGATTATGATTTCTGCAAACCTATATAAAGAGGAGCTTTCCGCCGCGGAACTCAGATGCCATCGCAGTAGATGGCTGAAGAAAGAAGCGGCTGGCAACATCGGCTCCGCTGAGGCCGGCGGTGCCAGCGGGCTCACTGGCGGCCGCAGTGAGTCTGCCTGACATCGGCGACCTGAGTGGGGTTGGTGTCGCCAGCCCGAAGACGTCGCGTCGGATCAAGACGCCGGCAACATCGGCCTCGTGAGTGGCGGCGGCCTCGGCGGAGCTGGTGTCGCCGGGACTGGAAGAAAGAAGACGCCGCCCAAGGGCTCTTTTAAGAGCCACACTGGGGGTCCCGGTTTGAGCTGCGGGACCCCCGCCAAAGGCACTTGTCAGTGCCGCAAGGGCCCTTATAAGGGCCGGGGAGGGGGGGTCCCGGTTCGAGCTGCGGGACCCCCCGGGGAAAAGCGGCCGGGGCGGGGGGCTTGGAGGGGTTGCCGGGGAGGGGGTGCACGGCGGGTGGTCGCGACCACCTGCTGCGGCCCCTTCCCGGCAGCCCCTCCTAGACCCCCGCCCCGGCCTGGGAAGGGGGCCCCGCTTCCTGCTGGGAAGCGGCGGCGGGTGGTCGCCGCCGCTGCCGCGGGGTGTGTGGACGGGGTGGGCGTATGCCCCGCCCCCTTAGGAGAGGCGTCGCGAAGGGGCTTAGAATTACTGCAGCACATCGCGGCCGCGATACATATCGCGGGAATAGGGCTCGCCGTTATAAATACGGCGATAGCGCTATTTTCGCGGCCGCGATGTGCGGCGGTAATTTTTTGGCGCTATTATCGTTGCTTTATAAATATGCCCCATAGGCTTAGAATGTGCAATAATGCCACCTAATAGGCAAACATACCTGATTGTTAGCCAAAACGCTAGTTAAAAACAGAACTTTCAGCAGCCAAAACATAGTCGATGACAGATTTAACAGGTTTTTTTTTTGGATTGGCAAAGCATGACTAATTCTACAGACGTGGAATTTTTTATGTTCATTGCTAATAAATACTATAAATGTATTTTTACATCTGTGAATATACAAAGGAATTTTAATAATCCACAGTTTTTAGCTATTTTTGACTCCCATAACTTGTGTCCCTTTCCGAAAAGGTTTTGTTCACTTAGAATAAAGAATGAACAGGTAGCATGTGTAATTAATTGTATTGTTAATTTGGGCACACTGTAGACCAGCATTGGTGGTTAAATAGAATGTACTTTTTAAAGAATGGAAACTATTAATAGTGCCAGAAATTGGGCCTTTGTTACTTAGGGCCAACTGACTGGACAGTGATGTCATTCTGTAGTTTCAATCAGTTTCACAGTTATTCAGTTCTAATATACTGTAGATGGTAAGAGACAAATTCACTGCACAAGGTATGGGAAAGGAGTGTGAGTTCATCCACTTTGAAAATGCCAGACATTTCAAGAACACATGATCTATATATAACAATAGATGTTGAATTATACCATTTTTACTTTTCAGCTGTACCTTTATCAAAAATTTTGTATTTTGTTTGGTAAATGTGTCAAGCTGTGGAGAAACAATTTTGCGAAAAAACCTTTCAGTGACAATGTAGCCAATGGGGAAAACACTTATTTGCTACATCAC
The DNA here is from genome assembly GCA_019447015.1 of Hymenochirus boettgeri. NCBI lineage: Eukaryota > Metazoa > Chordata > Amphibia > Anura > Pipidae > Hymenochirus > Hymenochirus boettgeri. Next base: position 139,668,073 of record CM033474.1, read on the forward strand.
GGAATGCAGAAGAAGACTGCAAGGGAACCTTAATGTATTCCAGCTTCTAGGTAAAGGTACTCAGGGGTGAGAACTTAGTGGTTTAGGTCCTCAAACTGGGTATTATGCAGGTGTGGAAGAAGAGGAGCCAGGATGAGTTAAATTGTCCTTTAAAGGGCATTCCCACCCCCAAAACTAAAATGTAACCCACCACTGGCCCCACTGTGCAGTTTAAAAAATCCTTACCTTACTCCTCTGCTCCTTATGGTTCTCCTGCAGTGCCTTTCCAAAGTTTATGAAACTGAAGAGATGGAGATGTCTGTGTGTCCCTGCTTCTTTCTTGTCCTCACTGAGAACTGTGACATGTGCAGTGGAGCCCTTTCCCAGCCTCCAGATCCCTAAATTGCTGCCTCAACCCCTAACTTTAAATGTTCTTTTATTTAGTGTAGGGCACCTCTTCCCACCCCCTACCACCAGTTAGATTAGTAAAAAAAAGCAGCAGAAACATACTTACGCGCCTTCGTTCCTGCGACTGTCTTCATAGCCAGCAGCCAGGTCTGTGACCCAGCTGCCGGTTTAAACCGTTTGCGACTTCTGGCACACAGAGGGACAGCCGCGGGAGTGAAGGACTGTAAGTATGATTGCGCTGCTTTTTTTAGAAATACAACTTGGCGGTTGGGGGTGGGCAGGTGTGCTTTACAATATATACATTTTATTTAGGGTGGAGATACCCTTTAATGTTCAGTTCTGTATTTCATACACAATATCAAGATATAGTGATGTTAATATTTTACGTTGGGTTTACTGAAATTTTTGCCTTTTATGAATTTGTAACCAGTTCTATTCTGTTCGACAAGTAACCAGAAATTTGTTTTAAGGGTGGACATGCCCTTTAAGATTACTTTTAAAAGCTTTACCTTCTTAGATGTCAAACTGGAAAGCCTATAATTAATTTATAAAGGTCCGTTAAACTTTTTGCCTTCTTTAACGCAGCCTTTTCGCCTAATTTGGACTTTTCACTCTTTATAAAGCAGTGATAACCAGTGGCGAAAGGTCATTACCGCTACATTTTGCTTTTTGCCATACATCGCTGCGGTAACCACTCAAGCATATTTATAAAATGGCGAAAAGTGTATTTTTACAAAAATAAATAAACTCAAGAACTGGGTAAATAGAGAATACAGCTAGGTACACATCGTACCGATGCTATGAATGATGTATAACAGTATACAAACTCGAAACAGGTAACAAAGATACCACAGTACCATTCATCGCCCAATCGTACATGATACGTGACACGCTGCTCAATACAATATAAGTCATACGGACTAATGAGGTGACCCAGACGGTCATAGAAGACACGGTAGGTTAAAACATGAGCTTTATTCTAAATATAATGAAAAACCATAAACCCTCTATTAAACCCCAGTAAAAAATGGTATAAAAAATATACTAGGCAAGCTGAAAAAAAATGTGTCCCAACAGGTAAGTCTAAACACACTATTAAAGTCAATAGAGGCTGCAGATGCTGGTAAAAGATAGAATGACAGTACTGGGATAAACAAATATACTCAAAAAGCAGATACGTGAATGATCTCACCCATCTTCCTAGAAACCGTAGAACTCACACACTCCATATAGAAGGTGTAATGGTAAGTCGCTCCCAAGTACGGTCCCAGCTCTTGCTCCTCCTAAGAACGAATAGTGGTAAATGAAGACTGCTCCTGCTGTATACAAAATATAGGTTCATAGGGTGTATCGTCTGGGCGCTCGAATAGCAACCAGTCCCGTGGTGAACAGAGACCGGGGGCAGATAACAGGTGTACCATGCGGCACCTACCTGATCCTAACCCAAACCCGGACAAAGTCTCCACCTCCCGCTCCAGGCAAAGGCCGAGCAGGGGACAGTGGTAGCAGCCACAAAGTAATAGAGTCAGCACAGACTCAAGTAAACCAATTATGGGTTCAGCATTCCAGCCTAGTAAAAAAGCACCAAACTGACCGATGTGCGTTTCGGGGCCATCTTTCCCCTTCTTCCGGGTCACATGACCGGTGCTGCCTCCCGGTTTAAATACCCTAAATGGGTCGTCCATATGTATCGAGGTCCCTTCCCCTTAGGGGACCTGGAGTCCATTCTATAAATCCACATAGCCTCCCTTTGTAAGATCTGCCGATCCCAGTCCCCCCCTCTATTAGGTTTAGGGACCTTATCTATTCCACAGACTTTTAGTGATGAAGGGTCATTGTTATGTGCCTCAGAAAAGTGACGGGCTATGGAGCTCTGTTGATTAGCATGATGAATATCTCGAACATGCTCCAACGTTCTTTCTGCTAAAGTACGTATAGTTTTACCAATATAGATCTTATGACACATATTCACATTGTAGCATATAAACCACGCCTTTCGTTTTACAATTAATAAAGTTATGAATTTTAAAGACTTCATTTTTATTATTTTTAAATGTGTCTGTCGTTTAAGATTATCATCCCCTTTAAGAACATGCCAAAATTTATGAAGTACTCCTCTAAGGAAGTGCCAATCATTATTGTAGTTGGTTATAAGTCTTAATGACTGGTCAGTTTTACAAATTTTAAAGACCAAATCCTCCCTTCTGGAGAATTTAGCACGTTTATATGCTCTTTTTAACCAACTAGATGGATATCCTCTTTGTAAGAACCTCATCTTGAGATCTTTAGCAGCATCTTTAAAGTCCGCTACTCTGGTACAGTTTCTATGTATTGACCTACTGGGATACCCCTAAGGAGGCTAGTGGGGTGCATACTGTCCGCACGTTTGTTTTCTATACATCTCAGTATGTAGTCTATTACCTACCTTTTTGATGGTCAGGTCCAAGAATGGAATTTGATCCAAACTGGATTGGTAGGTAAATTTAAGATTTAAATCATTAATATTAATTTGGGCAAAAAACCTCTCCCATTCTTGAATAGATCCGTCCCACAGGATCATCACATTATCGATGTATCTCGCCCACAAACTTATGTGGTCTGTGGCCCAGGTCAACTCCTCATCTGCGAACCGTTGTTTTTCCCACTGGCCAAGGTACAAGCCTGCATATGTGGGCATGCAGGCCGTACCCCCCTTCTGGTGGTAGTAGCCATTTTCAAAAGTTAAATAGTTGTTAGTCAAAATTATGTTCAATAGGTCCATAACCATTTTAGAATTAGCCTTATATTTCTCCCCCCTAGTTAATAAGTATTGTTGGATAGACCACATACCTTTATTATGGGGGATAGAGGGATACAATGCCTCCACATCCAGGGCTATCAATACGGTCGACTCGTTGACTCGTTTAAGTAACTAGGTAAAGTCTCTAAAAAGGGTCTCGGTAATTTATCAACATATTTAGAGATCATCTCAATGGGCCCCCCTACCCCCGAGATAATCGGGCGACCTGTTTTTGGGGTTTTTTTTTATGAAGTTTTGGAAGCCAATACAAACAGGGAAGGGTGGGATATTTAACAAAGAGACAGTCTAATTCTTTTTTGTTAATAGTACCCTCATCCAAGGCCTTAGACAGAGTAACCCAGATGATATTATTAACTTTTGGCATTGGATTTTCTGGCACTTTCTCATACTGGTTACAGTCTCTCAACTGATGGTGGGCTTCTTTCTTATAGTAGTCCACCATCATAATGACTATCTTTCCCCCCTTATCTCTTAATTATTAAGTTTTCATTATTTGATATTTCTTTCAGAGCTTTAGACTCTTCCAAACTCAGATTGGGGGAGGAAATACAGTTTTTATATCTGGAGACTTCCTCCTCTACAAGATTTACAAACAATTTGATATTAGGATATAAAGAGATAGAAGGACAATTTGATCGTCTAATTCTTTTCCTAAAAAAGGTTGTCTTAAAGGGGTGACAAAGTTCTTGTATTCAGATCTATGCTTTGAAAATCTGTATTTCCTATTTTATGGTTTTTCATTATATTTAGAATAAAGCTCATGTTTTAATCTACCGCGTCTTCTATGACTGTCTGGGTCATCTCATTAGTCCGTATGACTTATATTGTATTGAGCAGGGTGAGAGCCCCTATCATGTACGATTGGGCGATGAAAAGTGTATTTTTGCATTAAATTCATCTATTCCAATTTGTCAAGTCTGATGTGGCGAAAACGCACTAGTGCCCATTTATTTAGCCTGCCAATGGGTCCATGGAGGTGCCAGTACATTGTGGAGTGTTTCTCAATACTAATAAGTGTACCTAGCTTTTCCTAAAGCTAGGTACACACACAGGTGATAAAGCCCTGATACCAGATCAGATCTAACGGTATCGGGGCTTTATCGGCAGTGTGTGTATTGTCTTTCCTGATGTGCGAGCAGCCGACGAATGTTCCCGTTGACTTCGTGGCCATTTGAAAAAGACCATAAATTTCCCCTTAGGCTGCGTAAGTCTCTCTAAAGGGGAGTCGGCCACGATTAAGGGAAACACACAGTCCTGAACGTTCTCCCTGTGTTGTGCATAGGGAGAATGATCAGGACTGTTTATATCCTTATCTTTGAAAAATAACAGACAGGATCTTGCAGACTTTCTTGTGATCTTGTGACTTTCAAAGGTCTGCCATGTGTGTACCCAGCCTAAAGGGCATGTCCACCACCAAAACTAAAATTTAACCCACTACTGGCCCCACTTTGTAGTGTATAAAAATCCTTACCTTACATCCCAGCTCCAAATGGTTCTCCTGTAATGTTCCCCCAAAGTTAAAAAAACTGACCACCAGGAGCCTGGCCACCAGGGAAATTGTTTCCGCCTCTGAGCTGTGCTCTCAGAGGTTTTTGGCTTGCTCAGAGCAGTCCTTCACTCCCGTCCCACCCCCCCTCCCTCTTCCTCCCTCTCCCTCCCATTTTGTTCTCCCTCCCCCTAGTGTAAATCCCCTTTCCCACATATTAGGGATAGTTCCCCCAGCCCCAACCGCAATAAAATATTTATAAGAAAGTCCCCCGAGCTTTACTTAGCTTCCCTCTCTCCTCCAGCGTTCTGTACTGCCGACAGCCGCGTCTGTGATTGGCTGCCTCTCAGCCAATCACAGACGCGGCTGCCGGTCCGGCCCCCTGCTTGCAGTTCCGTGCAAGCAGAAGGCCGGACATTGCGGCGGAGGAGAGAGGGAAGGTAAGTAACGATTGGGGGACTTTCTTATAATATATAATATAGCGTTTGGGTCTGGGGGAACTAGCCCTACAACATATAAAAAATTATCAAAAGGGGTGGACATGCCCTTTAAGTCAGCCATTCTTCTTTCAATGAGCTAGGAGTAGATCCATTTTAAAGACTACACATTTTTACTAGTGCCTCTTGTTGTGTAAACAGAAGAAAAGATGCTGTTTATGATTTCTGCCACCACTACAATTTACTGTCCACCCACTAGTCAGTGTCTAAAAGTAAGGGACCCACCCAATCTTGTATTTTGTGTTGTTGCTAAATGTAAAAACAAATTAAGTAACTGTGCTTTACAACATTCTAAAGGGCTAGGCCACACTGCTGCGTTTTTTTTTTTTTGCGTTTGCGCTTTTTTTCATATAGTTGAAAATGCAGCATCGCACCGAAAAATCGCTTTTTCGGGTGCATTGCGATTGCAATTTGCGTTCCGCATTTTAAATCGCAATCGCATGCATTTTTTCAATGGAAAACAACACAACAAAATCGCACATGAAATCTTCTGGCCTACCGAAAGCTTTAACTATAAGGCCTCCACTATGTCACCTGTATTAGCCTTGATAGTTTCTTTGATGCAATGTTTTAGCTGTGTATTAGAGATAGGAGCGGGACTCTAAGTGGGGGCCTCTGGGCACAAAATCTTAGCACCCCCAAAGTTTTCCGCAGAACCTCTGAAGGTGAGGATGTTACACTGCTTGGGAGTGCCAGGTTGTGGCCCGGAGGGGAAGACCCCGAGAAGATAGGAACAATGATTCGAAAAAGATACTGGAGCCACGAGTCAGACAGTAGGTCTAAACAAACAGCAAATGGAAGGCAGGTGAGAGGGATTTAAGTAGACCCTGAGCATCTTGGTGACGTCATCTAAGCGTGCTGCGCCCACTAGCATGCCTGAACATAGGTTTGTGGAATGAGGAACCGGCACTCGTGTCACTTACATATAGGCACAATTTGTTATATTATATGAGCAGAACTAATTCCAATGTCTAGATAAATTTGTTAAGCAGAATACATTTTTTATCATTTTACATATAACTCAGATGTTAGGCTGAAAGGTCTGGGATAAGCATAAGGCTTGACAGACAAGATAGGACTATTGATATACTGATGTTGTAATAAGACTACATACCTAAACTGTATGTCTAAAGCATTTGGCATTAATTTTTTCAAAATACCTTGGAATTTGAAACAGGCTGTAAATGAATGTAAAAGATCACAATGCATGCTTTCTTTCTTTGTGTTTGTCAAATGGAAGTATAAATCAATTGGCATACAATATAATAGAGGTTTGTTTCTCAAAGCTTCCAGAAAACCATGATCTAATTTCTAATTGAACCCTTTGCATTATGTACTCTGCCATTGTATTCTCTCTTTTTCCTCCATTTATTCCTAACAAGTGTTCTCTTTTGTGTAAAAATAAGATGTATATACATTTTAGACTGCACTGAGAATTACATTAAAACTGTACATTCATAGTTCACCATGTTTGGCTTTCACAATTGGGTGAAAGATCTCTTATGTGCTGGTCCTACACTGACAATATATTAAGTCAGGCGATACAGTAACGACCCGCAATGCTGCTACCTGACCACACTTCTTAATCACTTTGCGGTAGTTTACAGCACCATGGGAGCGTGCCAGAAAAGCAGTGATGGGGAATGAGGATTATACAAGCACAGGATTTTCAATGGAGTGGAAAATGTGTGTAATAATATTATAATAATACTAGCAGTTGTACCCGGCCTTGCCCGTGTACACTTTTTTTACGTGTAGGTGTGAGTTTGGCTTAGATGGGAGAGACAGGCGGAAAAAGAAGTGCACAGTTGGTAGTTAAAGCAAATCCTTATATACAATGTTATCAGTTTTTATATACAAATGTTGTGGTGAACCTACTTGTGAACATGCTACATGGAATTTGCCGTTGGGAAAACATGTTGATTGCAACTGAATATCGCAGCACTTGAGTGACTGACAGGCATCAGTGTCTCCGAAGCATGTGACGTGTGGGCTCTTTGTCTGTGTTGTTAAATTCAGGCTTCATTCTGTTGCGCTGTCTGAACTCTGAGTGTTTTTATTAAGCGTGCTAGATTTTTTGCACATTTGTTAGCAGTTTGTCACGTTGTTTAAACTTTAACACTTTATCCTTGCTCAAGGACCACTTTACATTGACTATTTGATCCCTATCAATAAAGTTAGTTTCTGGTCCTGATTGAAAGTGCCATGATGTCTTTGTTCTATTAGTTGTAACTGTCTGTGAAGTGTGTGACATGTGGGCAGTGTGTGTCTGGTGCTTATGTCCAGGTAATGCAGGTAATTTCCATGTAGTCCATACCCCCCAACCGTACCGGTTTGAATAGGTGGATGGTGCATGTCTGCGATGTTGCGGTGGGTGGGGGCACGGCATTCTAGGGTGTGGACAGTCTGGGTCGTGTTTGTGATGTTGTGGTGTCCAGGAGGCTTGGATGTGACATTTGGTGTTCACAATATTTGGGGCATGGCCATGCTGTTTCAAAGCCTGGGCGTAGCCATGCCATTTAGGGGTGTGGGTGTGGTGTTTGGGGGTGTGCCTGTGATGTTTGGGGGCATGGACAGGATGTTTGTGTATGTGGGTGTAATTTGGGAACAGACCTGGGATGTTTGGGGGTGTGGCCATGATGTATTGGGGTGGACCATAATATTTTTGGGGGTGACCACAATATCTGGTAGTGGTCAAAACATTTGGGGTCATGGTTGCAATGCATAGCAGTTATCTTTGGGGGCGTGGCCTTATTGGGTGGGGTTTGCGCATGATCATGATGTTTGGGGGCGTGGCCGTGACAGCAATATCTGGGGCGTGGTCACATTCCAGGAGGATCTGCTTTAAATTTTTTTAGCATGACAATATCCGCAAATGTGGTTCATATCACCGATAGCAACACAGTCCTTCCAGGGTTAATATTTGTAAATAAATGTCATTCATATCACCAACAGTAACACAGTCTTTCCAGGGTTAATATATTAAAACCTTCCAGGAGCAAATTGTGATGTCTTACAGACCTTAAGGGCACGGCCACACTGCGCCGATTGCGTGTGCATTTGCGCATGCAATTTCTCATTTTGAGATATAAAATCTTTAGGTAAATTGATAGGAATTTGTCCCCTGAATTTTTGCAATTTATTTCCATTGTTTATTTTGCATAGTTTTGAAGATATTTACATTTTTGTGCATGATATGGCAGCAGAATCACCAGGTCCCCTGTACTTCCTGCTTCGTGCTCTGAAACTGTCAGTCAATTTGTACTGTGTCTCCTCCTCCCCTTTGCAGCCCCCCATGTCCCTGCCACTCATAGACCCCATGGTCCCTCCAGTTGCAGGCCCCCCATGGACCATTATCTTACAGCCCCATGTGGCCCCGCCCACTCAAAGGTGCCTAAGCCCCACCCACTTGCAGTTGCCTTAGCACCACCCACTCGTGGGTGTCTAAGCCCCGCCCACTAGCGGGTACCGTGGGTTACTCAGACTCCCCCCCAGAAATCAGTCTTTTCAGGCAGAGTGAAAACGTGAAAAAGAAGGGCTGTAGATTCCCTTACCTTCTCTGTCAGGACTTCACACAGCAGAGAGGAGGAGGGACTTCCTGTCTCCCTCACACACTGAGGGAGTCTGAGGCTGTGCTCGCCGGTGGCACTGTGCAGGAGAAGCCTCAGGAATGTCACAAGTCAGCCTCCCACCCATTAACTTTCTGGTCAGTCTTTCTGGTCAGTCATTTCTGACTATCTTGGGCTGTGGAGCATGTAGAGAGGTGGTTGATGGCTTGTTTTAAAGGTAGGAAACTGGCCTTTCATTTAAACTTAGCTTGTTTGGAGACCACAGTTCCCCTTTAAGTGCAGATACAAAACACACAACGTTTCGGCCCTGCAGCCTTTATCAAGTGTTGCTGCATGGTAACAGCATGGACAAATGTGGGTCCCTTTTATCATCAGCTCTGGTATTTTTAGACTTCCATTAGGCATCATGTTTTTTAAAAAAAAATAAACATTGCAATAATATAAGCAGGAGGCAACTGCTCAAGCACAGTATACATCAATTACATTACACAATGCTATAACATAACTATCTATTTAAATTAAGCATTTAAAATCCTGCTGCTGAAAAGACCAAATCGGAGAAAAACTTTAATCAGACATCAGTAAATTTCTGCTGACCATGTGGTCTCCTATGGTCAGCATGATTGGTTGTGTTGAAATATCTTTCCAGTTAAAGATTGGGCAAAATTTAACAACATTTCCGATCCATTTTTTGTCTGACAAAAAAAAAATGTTGATTGTAGTAAACATAGATTAACCATGTTGATTGTAGTAAACATAGATTAACCAAAATATAACATTGGGTGGTTCAATGGATTGAAATATTGAAAGCTTACAAAATAATCCTACATCTTCATCATGAAGATTGAGAGCAGCTATTTCAGTTTATAATGATACAGATAGGTTAGCGAAAGGTTTATTGGCAAAAAAAGAACATTTTTATTTTATTTCACTAAAATATAATGCTCCCTGTTTGCTTTGCAATTTGATATGCAATATGCTGCTTCTAAATATTTCTAACGTGCAAAATCCTTTTATATTGCAGAATAAAATACCCATTGTTCCATAATGGGCTGCTTTTAACTTCTCCAGAATTTTGCAGATGCCAGGGTATTTAATACAGAGTGACCAATGAAAAGAATTCTTGGCATGAGTAAATAAATAGTCACTTACATTCCAAGATGTGCACCAGATTTAAATGAAAGCATTATTTTCTTTTTACATTGGATACATTTGGCTTAAGAAAACTGCCTTGGGTATAGTTTTGTTTTTATCACTGAACTATAGTTTGAATGCATTTTTTTTTCACATTTTAATTTCCCTTTTTATTGTACTTAACGGTGCAGTGACTTCATAATACAATTAGTGTGTGTATTTTTATAAAGCCACTTTTATTTCTTTTGTTCTTTATATGTTGGCTTCTGCTATATAACCCACAGAGATCTCTTTGTGTGCCATATCTACCCTTGAGGCTTAAAAATCCAGGTGTTGGATGCATTTTTAAATTATAAGCGAAGGAAGATGAGTGCAAGTAACACTATAATACATTTATTAAGTACTGAAAAAAACTATCTCCTTAAAATGACTGTAGGATGTCGATTTCCACATATTCAACTTTTCCCAGTCTGTACTGTACAGAATGGGGCCCCTTACCTAAAATGAATTTTAGGCTGTGTCCATTTTCTTATTGGCCCACATATCCACCTTATTGCTAAAGACAGACGCAATGATTGTTAACCAGTCTCAGACTGTAAACGCAATGTTGCAGCCAATCATTGATGCGCCTGCCGGTCCAGCCCCTTCTGCCGTGCACGGAAAAGGCAAAAAGCAGTAGCAGAAGACAGCCGAGGGAACGAGTCCTAGTAAGTATATTTAGGAGCTTTGTACACATTTTGCTAGTGCTGTACCGATTTGGCCGGTTCAAGCCACAGCTGTAGCATTCATACTCCCTCCTCCTAGAGCTGCCAGTAATAGCAACACTGTATCATGTATCTGGAGATGATTAGCAAGGTCTGCACCTGGAGTAAATACAATGTTGCAATTACCAGCAGCTCTGGGAGACGGGAGTATAAATTTTACAGCTGTGGCTTGAGCAGAGATATGAGCATTGAGGAGAGATGAAGATTTTCTCACGTTAAAAAAAAAAAACAGCCTGCCAAAAAAAAAAGAGCCTCAAAACTTCACATATTTGGTATCCCCCACAAAAAAATCCACTTTTTTCTATTTTTACCTTCATCCAACCACGTTGAGGAATTAGAATTTACAGAACCATAATGCCTTGCCAGAAGTCCCTCCTCCTCTGACTCTCAAGAGCAGAGCATGGTTGTAACTGCTCGATCGATAATGGTAGTCAACTATTAGCCACAACGTCACAGTCATGCCCATGACTGACAGTCATTACCAGGAAACAGAGAGGAGACCGGCAAAGAATCATGGTTGTGTATGTTCTAATTCCTCAGTGTGGGAGCGTCTTGTGAAGATAAGAATACAGTAGAATGAAACTGGGGCATTTGCAAAGTAAACATTTGGCTACTTCCTATAAGAAACTCCATTGTAATTTGTTGATTTAAAAAACATAAAATTGCAAAAATATAATTTTTAATAAATTGCAGCTGCACAAATGATGATTAACAATTTTAAAACTTGATGCAGCTCTGAAGACCCGAAGTCGAATCCACCATTAGTCACATCTGCAAGGAGTTTGCGTGCTTGCGTGGGTTTCATCCGGGCACTCCGGTTTCCCCCATAATCATAAAGACATACTGATAGGGTGTATGTGTAAAATAAATGTGCTTCAGGGCAGGGAATGATATGTATGTATCCCTGTAATTGTAAAGATGTTTGCACTATATAAATCCACAATAATAATAATTTTTAAAAAAAGCCTCATAGGCTATTTTCTGTAGCCTTATCTGTAACATTTGCACAGAATTGATCGAATCAGGATTGTTTTTTCATTAGTGGATAAAACATTAGGGTGGCAGTACTCTGCTATTATATATATGGGGGATAAAAGATGCTGTTAATGTATAGTAGACAGTACATTGCTGTCAATATATATGGAGAGGCCAAACCACACCACCCTATATTAATAATTTGTTAGTTATTATTTTATTTTTAGAAAAGAGCAGAGATAGTTGAGACAGCTTTAGGGCAGAGCTAGATAGGGAGGGGTTTGGGTGAGACAGGTGGCATGTCCAAGTATACCTTTTCCTTTCTTTGAATTGTTGGTGGGTATGGTAGTATACTGTAAACCTTGGATATAACTGGAGTGGGTAAGCATTTTTTTAAGAAAGCTGTCTGTGATTGGGGTTACCTAGTTAACAAGGACACTGAGTGGGAAGAAACCAGATATGAATATAAGTACTGAGATAGAGATCTCTCATTGTTAACCTGAGATTCCTTAAAGCTGCTTCACGATCAAGAGGAGAAGGACCAGAATGATGAGCACCACAAGGTGCAGAGAGTAAAGTACCACAGCTCTGTAAAGTTTTATGCATGTGTCAAACCAGAAGATCGCAATCTCTTCATTAAAGGCCTATGTTGTGGTTTGGCTGAGAAAAGAGTGCTGGCAGGCCAGAAGGAGTAGCAGGGCAGTGATATGGGGCAGAAGAGAAGTAGCAGGTATGTGGGGAAAGCTACCTGTGCCTAATGCCTTTTAAAGCAAGTGCCTATAAGCATTGAGATAGATGGTGGTGTAACACTTATCCCTGCTTCCTCTGCCATATCTGCTGTTGCAAGTGGGACTGGCAGAGGCTGCAAATCCTGACCCTACTGCTTAGGTACCTCAAGCTGCCTTCTTTGAGACTTGGTCAGATCAGTAGCACTTCCACTATATGTTATAATAATATTGCCATAGGATTGCCCCCCACAGCCCCCTTTTCTGTTTTATGTAATGTAGCAGAGTTTCTCTGTAGGAAGATAGACCAAGCTTCCATGTGGTAGTAGCACCCCCAACACGTCCCTTTAATTGGAGGTTTTACACCTTGAATACTAAGCATTGGATGGCAGGCCTCTTCCCTCCTTGTTAAAAGCCAGTAGGCAGAGGGAAGTGATAGCCTTTAATACTAATCCAATGCAAGGTCAGGGAGACAATCTTCCCACAAAAATGCAACCAAGCAGGGAGTGTCAGCCCAGATAAATGATCCAAGGTAATTTGTTAGGACCTTCCATACTGGGGTTACCGTGATGAGGTTGGAAGGCTTTTCACTTTTAGGCATAAAATTGTAACTAAAACCCCCCATGTTTTTACTGTTTGCACTAGCACAGATATTATGATATATGGGGCCTAGGAATGTGCATTGATGATCTCTTTTCTTGTTTGTTCTTAGCATGTGATTTTATTAGGGGTATGTCTGTGAGACTTAGGGGGTATATGCATTTTAGGGGCTATGGTGTGGGGAGATTAGTAGTAGGGTGCTTTTGTCTAATGTGAGTTACCAATAAAAGCTGTTACCTTATGTAGCCGTTGTGCCGTTTTATGGGGCCTTTTAGTTAATGGGTTCCTTACCCCTATTAGTTTTAGATGTATCTGCTCCCCATTGATGTCCTCTAATTATATTGCATATTGTACTAGAAGCCTACAAGGACTATGGAGTGGATTGACCTGTTTTTATAAAATGACAAATTTATACAAAAGTTGGCAGTCCAACAAAATAGCATGGGGTTAAAAACATATTGACTCCTATTTAGATATGTTCGTATATATATATATATATATATATATATATATATTAGTAAAAGTAGAGATCCGATGCACTCCGTTGCCTGTAGAATGCCAGGGTGCTGCCAGGAGAAATATGTAATAATATAGTGATTCAGGCGCACTCCATGGACTTGACGAATCTTTATTGTTAAAGGTAGTAGGCCAAAGCAACCTACGCGTTTCAGCCCGGCGCTACTGGGCTGTCATCAGGGTTATATATATTGGGCTTTTAATGAGTCATATTGCAAATGGCAAATAAGTTTCCAATTCATTTTGTGATCTCAAGTTGATAGCATAAAAGAACGGGTTAGGCAGTCTATTTTTCTATAGACAAATGTCTAAAGACAAATAGACTAAAAGTCTAAAGTAGTGAATGGGCACCTTAAGGGCTATGGAACATTCAGGAAAGGAGTGAGGTGCCTGGTCAGTAGAGTGGGGAAAGGCAGGTTGGACAAAACTTGGTACTTCTAATATTCTCCCCAGTTGGAGACCACAGCTGGCCTGGCAAATAGAAAAACAAGTGTTTAGGCAGAGAACATGGGGGTGGTATATGTGAATAATAACTTAACATCCAAGTCACAGCCAGTTATAAATTTATGCTAGACATTTTGTGTTACGCTCTTCATAATATAACTTATGGTGCAAAAGCAAAGCATATTCCTGGGGCAGAGAATACAATGGCTGATTCTTCATCCCGGTTTCAGCTGTCAAGATTGTGAGATTCTTGAAACTGAAGTTTAAGGCGGACGCATGCCTGGTATACCTCTGGGATTTAGTATGAGATATCTACTGTTAAATGCTTTATCATACATAACTATCTCAAAGGAACCTTGGTAGAGCTTTATTTCAGTTTATTTTAGTTAAATTAATACCAAAGGATCTGGCAAGGGTCAAGCAGATAAGAGTTGGGAGATGACCAATTACTGTACTTTGGATTTGTTTTCTAATTTATACTATCCCTGTGGCTGTCTTGGTAAATATGGAACTGTGTTATTGCAGTTCCTATTTATATTTATATTTTTGCTGTCTTAAGTAAGTGTTAGTGAGGCTATTTCTTAATCTGGGAGGGCTGTAGGTTTAGGATGTTACATTGATCTGTGGCAGATTGAAATACATTTTAAGATCTTTGTAATTCAGTACTGCTTGATATGAGAAACTGAGAAGTATATCTCTGAAAAGCTTGTCTATAAAAATTAATTTAGTCCACATTAAAAAGGTATCATCATACACTACAGTATTTATCTTTTTACTATATTCAATTGGACCTAGATGGCTACAACAGTCTTAATCTCTTGGTTTGGTCAAGTGTCTATTCCTGAGATTTGCCCCATATCTCACCAGACATCCCACCCTGCCATATGAGGTTTCTGAGCAGGGTAGAGAAAGGGAGCGCAGTGAGGGGCATGGCTAGGGGACATGGTGTTATCTAGTAGGTGGGCGGAGGTGCGATTAAGAGCCAAAGGGGTAGGAAGAGGTGGAGTTAGGGGCATAACAGGGCCGTTCTGTGGGCATGGCATCCAGGTTAGGGGCGTTCCAGTGGAGGAGGCTACTGGTCTTTGCAGTCGTGGGAGTTTGGGGTGGTCACTCAGGAGTGTGGGAGACCACCCCAGAAATCTGGAGATTTCCTCCTGCGACTGCCGGGAGGATGGGATACTTAAGATACTTTTACCTAGCTCTTTCTTCTCGCAGTTATGTTTAGATTTAACATTTCAGAGATGCACTCTCCTATTCCTATAAGGAGTATCTATACTTCTAAAAATCACATTTTCAAAAATGATACTATTATGTCCACTACTTCAACACTTTTTTCAGATATGAAATCTGAGCTTTAGATTCTCAGAAATCTTAAACAACAGCATGTACAGGGAAAGACCTGTCACTCAAACAATGTATGCTAATTTATGTCACTCCAGTGGCCTCTTACTAGGATCTCCCAAAACATGTCAAAACATTTATTAATAGAACCCCAAATATAATGATAATCATATTGATCTCCTGTCTGTCTGTCTGTCTGTCTGTCTGTCTGTCTGTCTATCTATCTATCTATCTATCTATCTATCTATCTTAGGAGTGTGTCTCAGGAGGTCACTTATAGGAGCCCCCCGAAGCATGTCTGCTTTCCTGTTAAAAGAGAGGGAGAAGTTTCTGACACAGCAGCAGCCCCCTACCCTACCCACTATCGGCAGCATGTCTACTTGCCTGATAGAAGAGAGGGAGAAAGTGTCTGACACAGCAGTAGCCCCCTCCCCCACCCACTATCAGCAGTGTCAGGAAGATATGATAATGAGCTGTATAGTGTCGGGTTGTGAAGGCTCTTCAGAATGTGTAAGTGTCAGCTGGATTTACAAGTGGGCAGTGACTGAGGGAGGGGAGGGGGACAGTTAGGAGCAGTTAAAATTCATCATCAAAGCAGCCAAAGACACACATGTACGTAACATCATTTTACTACCCTAACATTGTACTTTTATAATATACAAAGTTGTTTCAGTGAGTATAGTGACCCTTTAAGGATATGCGCAGCTACACAGGCTACACTGTAAGGCTTAAATAAGGAAGTGATTTTGGAATTTGGCCGGTGAGAATTGAGTAGGTAAAGTATAAACTATAAGATGATTTGTTTATTCCAAGGTAAAAACAAAGGAAAATGTACTGGATGGTGTTAAGGGGTTTACATTGTAAACACATTTTGACAGTGATTTAAAATTTTGTGGATCAGGGTTACCCAGACTTGATTCTCCGATTCTCTTTCATTTGGAGGGTAATGACATTGGATAGAAAATAGTTATGCAATGTAGCTTTGGCTGACTTCATGGCAAAGGCCTTCATTTGGTAAGATAGAAAATGGTCAGTGTGTCAGATTTCCAAAAAAGGATCAAATTTGTTTGGTAAAGTTGGAAGTTATTAAATGTATTATGGTATAAAAGTTAAGATGTTATTTGTTATATATTGGTTAATAAATGCTGCAGTCTGATTTCACCAGCTTAAAGAGAAACTGTGGTCCAAAAATGACTTTAGGTAAATTGATAGGAATTGCTCTCCTGAGAGTTTTTGCAATTTCCTTTGTTTATTTTACATAGTTTTGAAGATATTTACATTTTTGTGTGTGATATGGCAGCAGGATCACCAGGTCCCCTGCACTTCCTGCTTCCTGCTCTGAAACCTGTCAGTCAATCTGCCCTGTATCTCCTCCCCTTTGCAGCCCCCCGGTCCCTCCCACTCATGGACCCCATGGTCCCTCTAGTTGCAGGCCCCCCTTGGCCCATTCCCTTACAGCCCCATGTGACCCCGCCCACTCGTGGGTGCCTAAGCCCGCCCACTCATGGGTGTCATGGCCCCGCCCACTCATGGATGCATAAGCCCCACCAACTTGTGGGTGCCTAAGCTCCACCCACTCGCAAGTGCCTAAGCCCCACCCGCTCACAGGTGCTGTAGGCCACCCCCCTAACCCCCCGAAAACTCTGTGGAAACAGCCTTTTCAGGCAGAGTGAGAGAGAAGGGCTGTAGATTCCCTTACCTTCTCTGCAGCTGCAGGTCCTTCACACAGCAGAGAGGAGGAGGGACTTCCTGCCTCCCTCACACACTGAGGGAGTCTGAGGCTGTGCTCGCCGGCGGCACTGTGCAGGAGAAGCCTTAGGAATGTCACATGTCAGTCTCCCACCCATTAACTTTCTGGTCAGTCATTTCTTTATATCTTGGGCTGTGGAGCACATAGAAAGGTGGCTGATGGCTCATTTTAAAGGTAGAAAAACTAGCCTTTCATTTAAACTCAACTTGTTTGGAGACCACAGTTCCCCTTTAATATAGTGTCCATGTGTTTATTATT
This sequence comes from Hymenochirus boettgeri, assembly GCA_019447015.1. Taxonomy (NCBI): domain Eukaryota; kingdom Metazoa; phylum Chordata; class Amphibia; order Anura; family Pipidae; genus Hymenochirus; species Hymenochirus boettgeri. The sequence goes on from CM033474.1 coordinate 139,685,319, forward strand.
AGGCTTCTTTCAGACAAACGCCAAATGCTACATGTAGCTTTCCTCTAGAGGCAAACATCTGGAATTGCTCAGTTTCACCTTAACAGGGACAAAAAGAGTAGTGTCTGCTTTTTCATTGCTTGCTATATAGTCACTGTGCAGAATACACTGTAAGGCTGGGTACACATGAGGGGACTATTTGTCCTGACCAAGCGTTCGCTATGAGCGGCAATAGGCAGGGAACCGCACAATCGGCCGTGATTTATTGACTCATCCGATCGCCCGTTCAATCGATTCTGACGATCAGACAACAGACACCGGTCGCGGCTGCGGACCAAAGCAGCACCGATTTAGGCAGGAGTATCTGTCGATTGGGCTGAAAAATCTGCCTGTGTGTACCTAGCCTTAAACAGGATGAGGAAGGTGATAAATTACTTATGCAAAGGTAAATGCTTAGTTTAAAATAGACTTCATTAAAGGGACACTATACTGCACACATTTTGTTAAGGAGCAGTATCCCCCCTCCCTCTTTTAACCACTCCCACTTCCATCTGACCTGCCTTTTTCCCACAAACCAACTGTCAAGCCTGCACACAGCACACAGCATTCGAACTGTCAAAACTCTGTCACCATTCCAGCTACAGTAAAACGACTCACAGAAGAATAGTTTTTGAGAGCAAGGAACTTGATTGACAGCTGAAATATAAGAAGTTTTAGATTGGATATCTAAAGAAATAGGGGTCAGATCAACAAAAAAAATGATACAGTGGTGGTTGGGAAGAATTATAGTTTCCACTTATGGTCAATTTAAAATAACCTATTTTTTGGTATAGATGCCCTTTAAGTTAAAGAAATGACAATTTAAAACAATGTGTATGACCTAAAAGTTCTGCATCCAAGTTCATTATACTTAACAACAAATTACGCTAAAGGTCCATCAAGCAATGCATACCTATCTAACAGTAACTATATTTAGGTGCTGCTGGTAGACACAACCTGACTTCAAATAGAAAAATTACTAGTAACTAATTACTTACCAAACCATTACAAGTTGAAAGTGCTACTGAGGAGTTTTGATGGGATAGTAGAGATCCTTGATAATAGCAGAAGTTTTGCAATGGAAATTTTTCAATGGACTTTGTCTTTCCTTCTCCAAATGTTTGAATCTTAAACCCTGGTGCTAGTAGACCGTCAGCAAGCTTAAGTTCCATATGTAAGTCCTGTCCAAATCCATGTAGCTTTAAATGAACTGGACCAGTCTTTACTGTTTTTGCCGATCTTTTTCTCCTGTGGCTGTGGTTAATGTCATGTGTGATAAAATTTCCATCTGTGTCCACTTCATAGGCGACAACAATATCATATTCTGTTGAAAGGATATGTTAATGTTTTAGACATTCCAGGTTCAGCAAAATGATGCATAGCTAAGAATTGTTTGCTAATAAACCGACAATGAAAATGTTAGGGGTATAGCTAGTAAATGGATCTAGTTTGGCACTAATGCAAAATCAACAGAGACAGGAGAAAACTCCTAAATGTTTTTATAACTTTAATCCTGCTCATGGCATGGCAATCCTGTACAGTACAAGTCAACGGCCACCACTGACTTCAGTTGAAAGGGGAGCGGCACTAGAGGCAATCTGCTCCCTGCGCTGCTATTGATCAGTTATTGACACTTTTTAAAGATTTAAACATGGCGGTTAAGTTTGGGAGGTTAGGGTTTGGAGCCCTTACACTGCAAACAGTCACTGCAGAGACAAAGGATCCGGAGGGACGGAAGGATGGGCTCCTGGATTGGATTAATTTTTGTCTGGGGATGTGCCGCTGGATTGGAAAAAAGCCAATGTAATACCAATATTCAAAAAAGTTAGTCGTTCCCAACCTGGTAACTATAGACCTGTAAGCCTAACATCAGTTGTAGGGAAGGTGCAAGAAACTTTGTTACGGGATTATATCCATCACTTTGTCCAGAACCGATCTTATTAGTAGTAGTCAGCATGAATTTATGAGATTGTGCCAGACAAATTTACTTGGTTTTTATGAAGTGAGTAAGAATTTAGATTCAGGCATAGCAGTAGATGTGGTATACTTGGATTTTGTTAAAGCTTTTGGTACTGTGCCGCATAGGCGATTAATGTATAAACTGAGGACTGTTGGCCTAGAAAAAAACATTTGTACATGGATAGAGAATTGGTTATTGGATCACAAACAGAGATTGGTGGTCAATGGAGCTACATCTATGTGGCATTTGTGGAGTACCTCAGGGCTCTGTACTGGGGCCACTTCTTTTTTAATCTGTTTATAAATGACTTAGAAGGGGCTTTGAGAGCAAGGTCTCTGTGTTTGCTGGTGACACTAAACTATGCAGAGCTTTGGAAACTTCAAATGACGTGCAATTGCTGCAAGCAGACCTAGATAGATTATCAGAATGGGCAGCAGAATGGCAAATGAGATTCAATGTTGGTAAATGTAAGGTGATGCATTTAGGGTTTAACAATCCTGGTGCAACCTACACCATAAATAACTCTGTGAGTGAATATTGAATGGAAAAATATTGGGGGGTTCTGGTAGATAACAGACTTAGCTGTAGCAAACAATGCCAGACAGCAATGGCTAGAGCTAGCAAGATATTGTCTTATATAAAGAAGGGAATAGATTGAAGAGAAAAAAAACATTATTCTCCCTCTTTTACATTAAGAATGGTGAAATTGTGGAACTGTCTTTCAGCAGATGTGGCAAAGGCAAGTCCATTAAATAGCTTTAAAAGTGGGTTACGTTTCTAAAACTAAAAAATATTGAGAATTACTGGTATTAATAATATACTGCAGTTCTGGTTGATCCAGGGATACTTTCTGATTGCCATTTGAAGTCAGGAAGGAATTTCTCCCCCCTTTTTAACTGGGTTTTTTGCCTTCCTCTTGATCAACTGTTGGTAAAAAAAATAAAAACTGGTAGGGTTAAATAACTATGTAAAGTTAAAGATTTTTCTCCCAATTCAGTTATAGTAGTAGGTGATTTTAATTTGCCTCTAGATGGCTACTGGGACAAATCCAACCCACAAAAATTGGGATACAGCAATAAAAATGGCAAGCAGCTAAGATTCACTTGCTCCAGTGAACTTCTGGAGAGTATCCTGAATGTGAGAGACTATATTTAATTCTCACCACTTTAATCTTATATAAGATTGGATTATAGAATGGGATCCCCCTCTATGTTACCGTTTTTATCACACTCCTTATTTGGGTCTCAGCCCTCATTCTCCTCGACCTATTGGCTGCCTTTGATATTCGGACCACTCTCTTCTTATGCAAATTCTATATTCTCTAGGCATCCGAAATCAAGCTGTGGCGTGGTTTTCTTCTTATCTCTCTAAATTATCTTTCTCTGTCTCTTTTGCTAATAAGACTTCCTCGCAAGTTCCGCTTAGTGTCGGTGTCACTCAGGACCCTTGCTGTTCTCCCTCTAGACTATCTCTCTGTGAGAAATAATCAGTTCTTTCGGCTTTAAGTATCACTTACACGCTGATATTGAAATTTACCTCTCCACCCCCACACTAACCCCTGAAGTTCAATCCCAAATCTCTAAATATCTCTTCTCTATTTCCTTCTGGATGGTGCACTGCCGCCTTAAACTCAATCTATCTAAAATGGAATTAATCACCCCCCCCCAAACTGGGACCTAGTCTACCCTTCTCCATCTCTATTGACAATATGGTCATTATCCCAGTTGAATTTGCATGCTGCCTTAGAGTAATCTTTGACTCCTCTCTTTCCTTCCATCATAACATTAACAATGTCACTACGATGTGTCATTTTCTCCTTTGCAATATTGCCAAGATTCTCCCTTTTCTCTCTCGCTCCACTGCTTAAATACTCATGCATGCCCTTATAATCTCCCGCCTTAAAGGGGAAGTTCAGTGCAAATACATATGCTTTTCAGAAAAAAGAGCAGTATTTTCCCATCCCAATAACCTTAATCTGCCAATTCATCATTGTGTCTGTGTATAAATAAATGCAACCAAAATACTGACTTCCTGTTTGCAGGACCCCTAGTAGAGACCGTTATGGTCTTGCCCTTGACCCAGCGCCTGGGTTGATTCAGTTGCTCAGTAGAGATCTGAGCATCTTTGACCCATCCAACAGCCAATCAGTAGAAATTACTGTTAGGAACATTCCAAGGAAGTGGTGAAATGTCAGCTCACTAATGACATCAGCAGGCAACAGCAAAGGGTATGAAATCAACTGATTTTTCAAAATGGGAGAGAATATGTAGAATAACTAAGGCATTACACAAATTAACAATTTAACAAATATTGATAATTTCCACTGAACTGTCCCTTTAACAACTGTAACATTCTACTATTTGGATTCCTGGACTCTCATCTCTCTCCTCTCCAGTCTATCTTAAACTCGGCAGCTTGGATCATCTCACTCTCATCCAAAAGAGAACCTGCAACTCCGATACTCCAGTCCATATGGTGGTTTTCCATCAAACAAAGAATTCAATACCCTTCTTTTAAACTTTAAATCCCTTCATTCTACTGCACCTCACTACTTATCTTCTCTCTTGGTCCCTTATGTTCCTGGCCGTGCCCTCTGTTCCTCACAAGGAAATCTTTTCCACAAAGCCCCAACAAACACTGCTTCCTCCCGCCTTAAACCATTCTCTCTTGCTGCTCCCTACCTTTGAAACGCTCTTGCTTCGCCAGGTGACATCCATTTATACTTTCAAATCTAGAATGTTATCCTTCCTTTCTGAGCACCAGCACAACAAATGATTGTTAGTCACCTCAAGCACTTTGTACCCATTCCCCCTTCTTGGGAGCCAGATAGTGAATTCAAGAATGAATGGGAAGGCATACTAAATGAATGTTCATTTAAACTAATAAAACTACTGGTTAAACATGATAAGGCTCTGTTAGAGACTAATAAAAAAACCATTGATGAACTTACTGCTACATTACAATCTAAGGTCAATAAACAGGAGGTCGAGGATATAAATAAGAAAATCAAATTTTAACTAACTAAAATTAAGGACAAAATTATCAAACTTAAGAGAGGAAAACTGAACAGGGATAAGGAAGTTTACACTTACAGACCAGCAGAGGTCAGTACTGGAAAAGGGACTTTCATTTTGTCCCTCAACCAATATTGACTCCTTTACCGCTATTAAAGACCTCTTTCTGTTTTGCAGGAAAATTGCTTTAAAGGCCTATTTCTTAAAGGGATCGGACGAGACAGTACAAGAGGAATCCAATCCTGCATTGGATGAGCTCTGTAAGCTTACGCAAGGTAAAATATTTAAAAAGAAATCCAGCTTTACACCTCCCTTTTCAGACTTCCCAGCACTACAGGTTTTTTACAAGTGTACTATGGAGGCTCTCAAAAATGTATCTGCAAAGCCCACAATTGGTAATAAAAACCTTTCTATGGGTGAAAAAAAGGCCATACAAGTATTGAGGAACCTGGATGGTGTTATAATTAAAGGGCAACTATAGTGAAAAAAAAACTTTGTCTGTATACAATGTATAGATCACTTAGTATAAGCTGCCTTACTTTCATGTTTCTGTGTGGCTTCGTTTCTTCACACTGGCAGAAGTTTGTACCAAGCTGTGTAGTCCCCCTCCCCTCTCTGTCTACTCCCCCTCAAGCAGTGACAGGCTGTATACAGAGTCCGAGCATTGTCAGTTGAAAGGACTTTAAATGAAGTGCTGACATCCTGTTGACCCCTCCCTCCCAGAGCTAGACTGCAAGCAATCAAAGTGTGGAATAAAGTAGCAATATGCTGAAGGGAGGGGCAGAGGGGGAGAGAGGACAAGTGGTGCTGAGATTCTTTACAAGTAAGTTACTGAACTCTGCCTGTTCTCTAACTTTGCTAATTGTTATTTATTTTTTACCTAAAGTTCATATCTCTCCCCTGCTTAGCTGAGATCATAATCACTGAAGAGAGTCAGTGTAACAGCAGCTTGTAGTGAGACCTTCACAAACACAGTGACACTGCTTGTTGTCCTGTTACATTTCAGTTGCTTTAGTCTATATATTTCATAGATTGCACTGTGTGTCTTGTTTGGTATATAGTCTGTATTACTGTATTATATATACTGTATTAGTGTTCCATTTGAGTCACTGGTTTTGTATGTATATATATATTTTTTGGGGGGGAGGGGCTGTTTTATAGTGTGTTATGCTCATATTGCTGGGTTAATGGTTTATTGATTGTGTTTAGCACTACAGCATTTGACTATATGTTGCACATGGTACATATAGTGTGGGTGAGAGAGTGTGTGACAGTACTGCAGGGGAGCTTTGGATTGTGTGGGTGTGTGCCTTTGAGTGACAGATGAGGTGTAGCAGCTCCTACAAATCACAGCATATTTAAAGGCTTATATCTCGGGGACTATGTAGAATTTAAAGAAACTAAAGGTATCCTGGTGGATGGGATGACTTATAGGATACATTAGAAGAAATTTAAAAAAAACTATTTTCTCACTATAATTGCCCTTTAAGAAGTCTGATAAGGGAGGTAATATAGTCCTGTGGGATGAAGCGTTGTATGTAAGTGAGGCCATGAGGCAACTTTCAAATAAGGATAACTATAAAATGCTCGTTTCTAATCCCACAGAGAGCTACAAGAAAAGCTTGCTTAGTATTTTAGACGATGGAAGAGAAATGGGCCTGATATCAGCTACAGAAATGGAATATTTGATAACGGAAAATCCAATCACCCCTACTTTCTATCTCCTTCTGAAAGTTCACAAGAACTCCACTAGACCACCAGGTAGGCCTATTATTTCAGGCATTGGAGGGCTCTTAGAGCCATTATGTGAATATGTGGATTATCAATTACAACCGCATGTCACAACCCTGGAATCATACATAAGGGATACCTCTGATTTTATTAGACGCATCAAGGATGTTGTTATACCTAAAGGATCCCTGGTTGTGACGTGCGATGTAGAGTTTCTTTACTTTAATATTACACATGAAGACGGAATTAGAGCAGTTCAATACTTTCTTTCGATGCAGGACAACAAGAGAGTGGGTCATACCGAGTTTATTATTAGGATTTTGAGGTTCATTCTTCATCACAATTTTTTCATCTTTGATATGAAATATTATGTACAGGTGAGAGGTACTGCCATGGGCGCCAAGTGCGCCCCCTCCTACGCCAACCTGTTTTTGTGTTGGTGGGAGAGGGAGGTAGCACTTGGTGACCCCTTGGCTAAATATAATACACATATTGATATGTGGCTACGCTACATTGATGATGTGTTTTTTATTTGGAATGGGCCTCGAGAATTGTTAATTGAGTTTATCGAGACCTTAAACCAGAACAACTACAACATCCTTTTGACTTATAAGATTTCGACTAGTGATTGTGAATTTCTGGATGTGAGGGTGGATATAGTTCTCAATAGATTTATCACACAACTGTACAGGAAACCCACATCCACAAATTCATTATTACACTTTGGGAGTGCACACCCCAAGGCCTTAATTAAAGGCATCCCTAGAGGACTGTTATAAGACCTGGATAATAGATTTGTAGAGAGAAACTGTCCGAAGTCTCTTATTAGATCGAGCCGTAGGAGTATCAGGGGATTTACTCAGGATTATCTCTTAAAACCCAGATATAGAAAGGAAGATTCATCATTACGGTTTACTACTGTTTTCAATAATCAATGGAGAGAGCTGAGACAAATACTTGCCGATAAATGGGACATTCTGAGAAGTGACCCGGTACTTTCAGATCTTATACCAGTTCACCCCCTCTTGACGGCTAAACGCAGTAAAAATATCTCAGATAATCTGTGTAAAAGTCATTTTGAGAGGTTAATCCCGAGGGTCAGAAGGAAGGACCCTCTGGTGGATACTTTCCCATGTGGGGGTTGTAAATTTTGCCCCTTCATGAGTAAAGACAAGTTCTTTTTTAACACTGATAAAACTAACAGGTTTAATGTTAAACGATATTTTAACTGTAACAGCAAATTGGTAGTTTATTTGCTTTCCTGTTCATGCCCTTTACTTTATGTGGGAAAAACAACCCAAAAGCTTAAAGAGAGATTAAGCTCACACCTCTCAAATATTAGGAATGCCAAACGGGATAATTCCCTAGGGAAACATATTACAGGGGTGGCAGATCATTTCCTCAAGGTACACAATGGCAAGATCGATATCCTTAAATGCCAGGTGATTGAAGGTGTGGTACAGAATATGAGGGGAGGTGACTGGGATACTCTTCTTTTACAGAAGGAGGCCCAATGGATTTTTCATCTTGACACCATGTCACCGAAGGGACTTAATGAAGATTGGGACTTATAACCATTTATTGTTTAGAGACTTGGTGTTAATTTTGTTCAGTGACTTACCCCCGCCTCTCTATGGACATTTATTTCTCTCCTATTTTTAATCTCATTTAGGATCTGTGGACCCTTTACATTTTCATGTGGACTGTGGGTTCCTGTGGATTACTTTACTGTTGGGGGCAGTAATAATTCTCTGTCTGGATATCGAATGAGAAGGATTCTTAAGAGATATGCAGCTATCAGGACCCATTTGGGCCCCGTCTGTGGTCTGTTCGGGGTTACCTAGAGTCATGGAATATTCGACATTATTGGAGACCTTCAATGCAGTATGGTTTGCTCTAGCTGGTCCTCTCAAAACTGGAGGTCTTCGATGCAGTACAGTTTGTTCTATCAAATTTTACTATATAGCGCAAGAAAGTATTATCTACTTACCCTTCTCATACCTGGAATCATTTGGGATTAATGGTGTTTAGACGCTGGTTGACTGTCAATAAAAGTGGAACGGACTGTGATCCACTAACTGGATTTGATTGTGGACATTCTTTGAAGATTGTGGAGACTTAAGTATAACATATTGAGATTTAAACTGTGCCCTCATAGAATCGAGACTATTATTACTATGCTTAAGGTACATGAGTACTGTGTATGTATATATTCATTATGATTATCTATTGCAATATTGTATATTTAATATAGCTTATTGGATACACTAGGGTTTTAGGTTTGTATCCTAGATCTACGGGCAGAGTAACTATTGGGTCTATTTTTACCTAGTTGGCTCTAGGGATAGTATAACTGCCTTTTTGCTCCCTCTCCTACCTTCACATTCTGTGTACAGCAGCATTTTAGGTGCTGTTTTAATGATAACACATATTTTTCAGTGTCCACAGCAGTAGGTATTCTATTATACTTATACTTATGTATGTTTGGTTATATGTATATATCTGATGCCGACCCAGGGACTGTTTTACACTATAATATGCATGAGCGATCTTACCTTTGTAAGATTAATAAGGATCGCACATTGTAATATGCATGAGCGGTCTGGTCTCTGTAGGTTTAACGAGTATCGCATATGGCTATATGCACGAGGCCTCTGGAAGATAAATGAAATTCATATGTTGAGAACAGCAGGAGCTATAGAGCCTTATGGTTAGACCATTATTTTGAGACATATACTTGCTTTGTTGATCTGGGAGAGCACATAGGAGGTACTGAGGAGGAGTTAGGCTTAGCCACACACCCCAATGGGTGTACAATGGGATTAGATTCCGCTCCCTGATGGGCTAAAGACAGTTACTAGCTGTGTTGAATGAGAGACACTAAGGATGATGTCATCATTATGCGCCTTACTGGCCTGGCCTATCCATACTAGTTGCACATGTGGTGAGTGTATTTTGGGATTTACCTGGGTATATAAGGGGATGTTAGTTACATATGTGTTGTGCTACTGACGAAGTCTGCTTGTACAGACGATACGCGTCTAGCTCGTTTTTAACTAGCTCCAGCTGCATAGAGGCCAGCATTTTTTCTAAGTATCGGTATCGTATTCTTTCATTGGTGTTACCTTGTTGGGGTTAGGATCTGCCACGTATCTGCGTACTCCTCTACTGGGTGGTTATATTGTTATGTAGATTTATTTTGACCTCAGAGACAGTGAGGGGTATTTATACTACTGCTTTCCCCATATTTATGGGATATTTATGATCCATAGGGATATGTATGTATTTTACTACCATGGCTATGTGTGCGACTTAACCAATTATACTTTGTATTTTCTGATATACCGGTATATCAACTTATTTTGCTAATATTGATGCATTACTTACTCTGTGCATGCTGGATGTGTTTTTAAATTGTATGTCTCTTATGTACTAAAGTTGCTCCCATATGTGTACGATAAACTGATATACCGTATATCAACTTATTTTGCTAATATTGATGCATTACTTACTCTGTGCATGCTGGATGTGTTTTTAAATTGTATGTCTCTTATGTACTAAAGTTGCTCCCATATGTGTACGATAATAAAGGAGTTTTATTTTACTATATACTTAGGTGGTGTGCCCATTTATACCCACTACTGTGCTCTTTGTGTAATTGTATATCGTTTGGTGGATAGGAGCACCCCCTCACTATATATGAATACTCCCTATTACTAAACTAGTGCCCTGATGCTATCTCTATGTGGTTCATCCCCCCACTTGTATCTGTATCTTGTCCCACCCACAAGCTCTTCGGGCAGGGAACTCATTCCTTATGTGTCAAGGCATGCTGCACTTATACTTATATCAATATATTCATTATTTGTATATATATATATATATATGTTTATATATATGTTTTCTTAGCATTATTTTCAAAAGCTGTAGAAAAAAAGCTTTGTTGGGCTAAACAGATTTTCTACCACAAAAAATAAGGAAGACAAACTCTTAGCCTTCTTTCTACACCCGTAATCTAAAACCCAACACATTTCACAATCACTTATGGACTCACAGGTACTAACCCCCCAACTGGAGATACTTTACAACAGCTCCAAACAAGTGGATCCTATGTCCACGGAAATTAACCTAGCCATTATCACATTAATTTCTAAACAAGTAAAATCCCCCTAGTTTCCCAAACATTATTGATCTAAGAATTTCAATGATAAATCAATTAAAAATTCTAAAATATATACAAACCGAATCAACACCTTCTTCCCCAAAATTATACACCCAGACCAGGTTATTAGGGTACTATGTGATATAATCTTTATGAACTCCCTTAACTGCATTCAACTCCCTTAACTGGGACTACTTACTCACCACCTTCTGATTGCTTAACTTCCCTCCATCATTCCTGCAAGTCTAACAAATCTACAACTCTAACCCTCAACGATTACCCACATTATCCCGAAGAGGAACAAGCTTTCCAAAATGTATTTTCCCATCTACATAGTATAGCCCTACTCACAGGGTTAAAGGTACACCATGACAAAACAGAGCTATTTGCCATCAACCTTTCCCCTTTTCACCAAAAAAGATTTTAACATTGAACTTTCACTTGTCCTGGCAGAATAAGGGTTTCAGATATTTGGAAATGTGGCTCACACCAACACAGACTGGCCTAATAGATTAACACAATCTGTCAGGCCAACTTTCCCTCACAATTTAAAACTCTACATAAAGACCTTTCCAAGTGGACAAAGCTAAACATATAATGGCTTGACAGATCTATAAATTCAAAATGAACATTTTACTGTGAAATTAATATTTATTTTGATGATTGTCTAGTTGGATAGAAAAAAGCTGGCTTGGCATTATACAAACTCAGGTTTTCTCATTTATATGGATGGGCAAAAAGCCCAAAATAAGAACGCAGATGGGTACAACTGAAATCCAACTTATTAGCACCACAACATATTGATAGTTGCTTGGATATCAAAGCCTAAATGATAGCTACCCAACGCAATAGCCAAATAGCCTTAGACATGCTAAAGATAGACAGAGTCAAAACACAAATCCAACTGACTGGCCCATAATGACTACTGCTACCCATACCCCTGATTTTACCCCAGGCTATTTAAACAAAGGATATATCTGGTGAAGGGGGGTGAAAAACTTTTGAATAGTGCAATTTATGCACTGAGGTCCTGGTTCTCCCTACAATATATGAAAAATAAATTTCAGGCCTTACTACGAGGCCATTTCCTGGTGACACAAATTTGCCATTATCTACTAAAGCTTTTTAAAAACAAAGAACCAATTGATGGCCTTACGTATTTTGAACTAGCATATCACAAGGTTTGGTCACTGTGGTTATACATCAATATGCCTCTAATCTCCCAGACTGGGTTAAGGATCTGAGTTAATAATTTTGCAGACAGTCAGGGGCATCTCTAGGGTCTGAGGAGATCTGGGGCACTCTCAGGGCACTCCCATTTAAGCCACACCCACTAGGTACCTAATAGAGATAGAAAGAGAGACAAAGAGACAGACAAACTTAGACAAACAGAGATAGAAACACAGCCAGGGAGTTGCCAGGAAGGTACAGTATTCCATTATACTGGTACCAAACTGGCAATTTCAGTATATACTTGGTAAAAAAACTCAAAATTTCAGTATATACTGGAATCAAACTAGCAATTTCAGTATGTACTGCTAGCAAACTGGCAATTTCACTATATAATGGTAGCAAACTGGCAATTTCATTATATACTGGAAGCAAACTAGCAATTTCATTATATACTGGTAGCCAACTGACAATTTCATTATATACTAGTAGCCATGGGCATTTCATCACATACTGGTAGCCATGGTAATTTTGTCACATACTGGTAATCATGGGCATTTCATTACATACTGGTAGTCATGGGCAGTTCATTACATACTGGTAGTTATGGGCATTCCATTCCATACTGGTAGCCATGGCCATTTTATTACATAATGGTAGTCATTGGAATTTTATCACATACTGATAGCCATGGGCATTTTATTACATATTGGTAGCCATGGGGGGATTTTATACTGGAATCCATGGGCATTTCATCACATACTGGTAGCCATGGGCATTTCATTACATAAAAGTAGCCATGGGCATTTTATTACATACTGGTAGCCATGGGCATTCCATCACATACTGGTAGCCATGGGCATTTCATCAGACACTGGTAGTCAAGGGCATTTCATCACACACTGGTAGTCAAGGGCATTTCATCATACACACATAGCCAAGGGCATTTCATTACATAATGTTAGCGATGGGCAATTCATTACATAGAGGTAGCCATTGTAATATTATACTGGTAGCCATGGGCATCTCTTAACATACTGGTAGCCATGGACATTTTATAGCACTCTGGTACCATGGGCATTTCATTACATACTGGTAGCCATGGGAATTTTATACTGGTAGCCATGGGCATTTCCTAACATACTGCTAGCCATGGGAATTTTATACTTGTAGCCATGAGCATTTCTTAACATACTGGTTGCAATGGGCATTTCATCGCACACTTGTAGCCATGGGGATTTCATTACATAATGGTAGCCATGGGCATTTCATCACATACTGGTAGTGGTAGCCATTGTCATTTCATCACATACTGATAGCCATGGGCATTTCATTACATAGTAGTAGCCATCACACACTGGTTAGCACTGATGCCTTGCAGCACTTAGGTCCTGTGTTAGGTTCCACCCTTGGACACATCTGCAAAGAGTTTGTGTGTTCTCCCCGTGCTTGAGTGGGTTTCCTCCGGGCACTCCGGTTTCCCCCACAATCATAAAGACATACTGAAAGGTTGTATATGTCAAATAAATGTGCTTAGATTGTAAGCTCTTCGTAGCAGGGCCTGATGTGAATGTATATATGTAATTGTAAAGTGCTACGTGCTGTTGGCGCTATATAAATATGCTAAAGTGCTGTTGGCGCTATATAAATCCGCAATAATAATAATAACACTGGTAGCCATGGGAATTTCATTATATAATGTTAGTGATAGGCATTTCATTACATAATATTAGTGATGGGCATTTCATTACATAGAGGTAGCCATTGGAATTTTATACTGGTAGCCATAGGCATTTTATGGCACTCTGGTAGCCGTGGGCATTTCATTACATAAATGGTAGCCATGGACATTTCATTACATACTGGTAGCCATGGGAATTTTATACTGGTAGCCATGGACATTTCTTAACATACTGGTAGCCATGGGCATTTCATCACATAACGGCAGCAAACTGCCTATTTCATTATATACTGGGGAAGCTTTTACTTAGCCTAAGTTCAGTGGAGCAGCAGAAGGCCAGGAATCTTTGGAAACACTCCAGCACACCGCTGTTTGCTGCTTGCCAGACAAGTAGATAGGTGCAGTCCCCCTGCCCTCTTCTCCAAGGGCCAGAAGATTCTTAGCACAAGAAGATATAGGGGAGCACAGGGACAGGGTGTCCCAAAACGTATCTGTTGTTTAAATAAAGAATTTCGGATTCACCATTGTAGTGTGCTCCCCCCTATCTTCTTATGCTAAGAATCTTTGAAGACATGCAGAGGCTGTTCCCAAGATGATGTCATCAGACTGGCATGCGTGATAATGTCATCACGCAAAAGACTACTGGGAAAAGAAGATTCGGGGCACCTCTATCAGGTAAGTTATGTTAAAACATTCAGGGCATTCTGCCAAAGATCCGGGTCACGTGCCCCGAATGTTTTAACACAGCAACACCACCGCAAACAGTATGAAAAAATGCATCTTCAAGCTTTCGGACTGTACAATGCCGAGGTAGAACATTTCCTCTTTATGGGCATTGTCGTGGAAACAAGATGCTTGTTTGTTATTATCTGTTCAATCAATGTATATTCTCATGTAATAAAAAAATTTCATCATAAAACTCTATTGAATACTAAAATAATTAACCTATTTAATATAGACTACAAGTTCTATTTTACAACATCTTGTTCAACTTATACTAAAACTTACTTTTAAGATTGTGTGGTGTTTTATGTGGTTATGTTGGGGTTAGTGGTCACTGTGTTCAGGTTCTCAAACTTCTATGTGGAAATGTGAGGGTTAATGGTCACTGTTTGTATTTGAAGGGAGGCACACTCAAAGAAGCTTTATAGCATTAATAATTTATTTACGTGCTGAACAACCAGGTAAACAGCACCTAAATAAATTATTAATGCTATAAGTGTACCTGCTTGCTCAGCACCTAAATAAATTCTGTAAGTGTACCTGCTTGCTCAGCACCTAAATAAATTCTATAAGTGTACCTGCTGCTCAGCACCTAAAAAATATTAATGCTATAAGTGTACCTGCTGCTCAGCACCTAATAAATTCTATAAGTGTACCTGCTTGCTCAGCAACCTAAATAAATTCTATAAGTGTACTGCTTTGCTCAGCACCTAAATAAATTATTAATGCTATAAGTGTACCTGCTTGCTCAGCACCTAAATAAATTCTATAAGTGTACCTGCTTGCTCAGCACCTAAATAAATTCTATAAGTGTACCTGCTTGCTCAGCAATAATAAATTATTAATGCTATAAGTGTACGCTTGCTCAGCACCTAAATAAATTCTATAAGTGTACCTGCTTGTCAGCACTAAATAAATCTATAAGTGTACGCTTGCTAGCACCTAAATAAATATTAATGCTATAAGGTTACCTGCTTGCTCAGCACCTAAATAAATTCTATAAGTGTACCTGCTTGCTCATACCTAAATAAATTCTATAAGTGTACTTGCTTGCTCAGCACCTAAATAAATTCTATAAGTGTACCTGCTTGCTCAGCACCTAAATAAATATTAATGCTATAGTGTACCTGCTTGCTCAGCACCTAAATAAATTCTATAAGTGTACCTGCTTGCTCAGCACCTAAATAAATTATTAATGCTATAAGTGTACATGCTTGCAGGCACCTAAATAAATTCTATAAGTTACCTGCTTGCTAGCACCTAAATAAATTATTAATGCTATAAGTGTACCTGCTTGCTCAGCACCTAAATAAATTCTGTAAGTGTACCTGCTTGCTCAGCACCTAAATAAATTCTATAGTGTACCTGCTTGCTCAGCACACTAAATAAATTATTATGCTATAAGTGTACCTGCTTGCTCAGCACCTAAATAAATTCTTATAGTGTACTGCTTGCTCAGCACCTAAATAAATTCTATAAAGTGTACTGCTTGCTCAGCACCTAAATAAATTTTCATGTATAAGGTACCTGCTTGCTCAGCACCTAAATAAATTCTATAAGTGTACCTGCTTGCTCAGCACCTAAATAAATTCTATAAGTGTACCTGCTTGCTCAGCACCTAAATAAATTATTAATGCTATAAGTGTACCTGCTTGCTCAGCACCTAAATAAATTCTATAAGTGTACGCTTGCTCACACCAAATTAAATTCTATAAGTGTACTTGCTTGCTCAGCACCTATAATTAAATTTATAAGTGTACCTGCTTGCTCAGCACCTAAAAAATTATTAATGCTATAAGTGTACGCTGGCTCAGCACCTAAATAAATTCTATAAGTGTACCTGTTGCTCAGCACCTAAATAAACTTATTATGCTATAAGTGTACATGCGTTGCTAGGCACACTAAATAATTCTATAAGTGTACCTGCTTGCTCAGCACCTAAATAAATTCTGTAAGTGTACCTGCTTGCTCAGCACCTAAATAAATTCTATAAGTGTACCCTCTTGCCTCATTCACCTAAATAAATTCTATAAGTGTACCTGCTTGCTCAGCACCTAAATAAATTATTAATGCTATAAGTGTACCTGCTTGCTCAGCACCTAAATAAATTCTATAAGTGTACCTGCTTGCTCAGCACCTAAATAAATTCTATAAGTGTACCTGCTTGCTCAGCACCTAAATAAATATTAAGCTATAATTGTACCTGCTTGCTCAGCACCTAAATAAATTCTATAAGTGTACCTGCTTGCTCACACCTAAATAAATTCTATAAGTGTACCTGCTTGCTCAGCACCTAAATAAATTATTAATGCTATAGTGTACCTGCTTGCTCAGCACCTAAATAAATTCTATAAGTGTACCTGCTTGCTCATCACCTAAATAAATTCTATAAGTGTACTTGCTTGCTCAGCACCTAAATAAATTCTATAAGTGTACCTGCTTGCTCAGCACCTAAATAAATTATTAATGCTATAAGTGTACCTGCTTGCTCAGCACCTAAATAAATTCTATAAGTGTACCTGCTTGCTCAGCACCTAAATAAATTATTAATGCTATAAGTGTACATGCTTGCTGGCACCTAAATAAATTCTATAAGTGTACCTGCTTGCTAAGCACCTAAATAAATTATTAATGCTATAAGTGTACCTGCTTGCTCAGCACCTAAATATTCTGTAAGTGTACCTGCTTGCTCCACCTAATAAATTCTATAGTGTACCTGCTTGCTCAGCACCTAAATAAATTATTAATGCTATAAGTGTACCTGCTTGCTCAGCACCTAAATAAATTCTATAAGTGTACCTGCTTGCTCAGCACCTAAATAAATTCTATAAGTGTACCTGCTTGCTCAGCACCTAAATAAATTATTAATGCTATAAGTGTACCTGCTTGCTCAGCACCTAAATAATTCTATAAGTGTACCTGCTTCTCAGCACCTAAATAAATTCTATAAGTGTACCTGCTTGCTCAGCACCTAAATAAATTATTATGCTATAAGTGTACCTGCTTGCTCAGCACCTAAATAAATTCTATAAGTGTACCTGCTTGCTCACACCTAATTAATATTCTATAAGTGTACTGCTTGCTCAGCACCTAATAAATTCTATAAGTGTACCTGCTTGCTCGCACCTAAATAAATTATTAATGCTATAAGTTACCTGCTTGCTCAGCACCTAAATAAATTCTATAAGTGTACCTGCTTGCTCAGCACCTAAATAAATTATTAAGCTAAATGTACCTGCTTGCTAGCACCTAAATAAATTCTATAAGTGTACCTGCTTGCTAAGCACCTAAATAAATTATTAATGCTATAAGTGTACCTGCTTGCTCAGCACCTAAATACATTATTAATGCTATAAGTGTACCTGCTTGTTCAGCACCTAAATACATTATTAATGCTATAAGTGTACCTGCTTGCTCAGCACCTAAATAAATTATTAATGCTATAAGTGTACCTGCTTGCTCAGCACCTAAATAAATTATTAATGCTATAAGTGTACCTGCTTGCTCAGCACTTAAATAAATTAATAATGCTATAAGTGTACCTGGTTGTTTAGCACTTAAATAAATTATTAATGCTATAAGTGTACCTGGTTGTTCAGCACTTAAATAAATTATTAATGCTATAAGTGTACCTGGTTGTTCAGCACTTAAATAAACTATTAATGCTATAAGTGTACCTGGTTGTTCAGCACCTAAATACATTTTTAATGCTATAAAGCTTCTTTGATTGTGCCTCCCTTCAAATACAAATATTGCAATTTACCGGCTGTGGCACGGACTTTAGGGGGAGCACCTCACAACTTACCTGTTACAACTCCACGGACTCTGTTTAATGGTCACTGTGTTGGTTTCTCAAACTTCAAGGTGGTAATTTGTGGATGAATTACCATTTGTGTGAAGGATCTTCTATGTACTGCAATTCTGCATCTTTTTTCTATATCTGCTGATATTCGCCACACCACACAAAATATATTATAAATAGTAAAAATTTTGCCAAGGTTCAGTAGTGTGATGTTATATTGAACTAGTTTTTTAAAGGGCATGTCCACCCCATTTGTAATAATTTGCTGTAGTGTAGGGCTCCTTCCCCCAGGCCCAACCGCTATAGTTATATTTGCAGAAACTCCCCCGAACTGTACTTACATTACCTCTCTCCTCTGATGTTCTGTCACGGCCCTCTGCTTGCATGAAACTGCAAGCAGGGGGCCGGACCGGTAGCCGCGTCCGTGATTGGCTGCCTCTGTCGCAGAATGTCGGAGGAGAGAGGTAATGTAAGTACAGTTCGGGGAGTTTCTGTGGTTGGGGCTGGGGGAGGGAGCCCTACACTACAGAAAATGGGTTTGTGCTAGGGGGAGGGAGAGAAAAACAGGTTGGAGAGGGAGGGAGAGGAAGGGGGAGGGCTGCAGTGCGCATGACATTTTTCTCCCGAAAGGGGAGACAGGGGTCCTATATGAACTCTGCCAGGATCCTGGTGGTCACTTTTTGGGATATTACAAGAGAACCATTTGGAGCAGGGATGTAAAGTAAGGATTTTTATACACTACACAGTGGGGCCAGTAGTGGGTTAAATTATAGTTTTGGGGGTGGACATGCCCTTTAAATATTTACCTTATAAAAAGGAGAAAAAAATGTTGAAGTCTATGGGAGGTAGAATTTCAAGAATACCTTCCTTTATTATATTATAAGTCTAATACCTCTTCTAAGAGTGTTAAACATGTCTAGGAAGCTGGGAAATCTCATGGGAAGAATGTACCAATGAAAACCTTTTTTTAAAAAAAAGCTTGCAAGTGCTGTCACATGAAGCCATCCAATGTGTAAAAAAAAGATTCACAAGAGTTTAGAGATGAAACTTTAGCCACATTTGGGAATTGGCACCATGGCAGCTATAAAGACCAAAAATGTTGTAAATTTAAAACCAAAACAAAAAAACAACTTGTTGTTATATAGTTAGCTATAAGGTGTATTTCTTTTTAACTGTTTGGTAGTTCCAGTGCTAATTCATACATGTGTAGTGCCCTCTAGTGTACATAATTGTGATTGACAATAGTGCTAGCAGGTTTGTGCTCCATGCAGAATAAATATGTATGAATAAAAACCACTAATGGATATCACAGAGTACATTGTTCAATCACATTATAACTACCCTCACAATAAAATGATTAACATAAGCTTTGCACCTGTCCAGTCCTCTTTTTAAAACACAGGCTAAAAAACCCTATCAACTATAATCAGCTGTTCCTTTCTGTGATGTCAAACATTGAGTACTGTGGCTGTCAATGACATCCTCACAAATAACTGTGGCTAGAGAAGACTGCAAGGAAATCATGTTGTAACAATATCAAGCCATTTCTTTAAGGATCAAAGAGATTATATTAGTATGTCAGGATGTTAATGGAATTCCTTTAACATATGTACACATTTTTTAACCAAGCACATTTTTTCAAAAAAGAAAAGTTTATATTTCATATACAGGTACCTCTGTCAAGATTATCCTTGTCTTTTAATTTTTAGTAAGAGATGAATCAATTTTACATAATGAGACAGTAAAGCATGACAAAAAAACACAACCTTAACTAACAGAGGTTAGTAGAATGAACTTTAATGTCTGGGTGTCCTCTCATGAACCCAAAGACATTTGATAGATTTATAGCTGAGCATTCCTAAAAAGAACATAGCTACTGTATTATGTATCTGCGTATATAAGCATGTCTCTGAAAATTATTACATTAGTCACAGCCAATCTATACCTGCTTAATGGAATAGCTTATCAGCAGGGAAAACTGTGTAGTTATTACTTACTAGAAACTGGATTGTTATTGTATATCTATGATCCTAAAATTCAAACAACCATGCACACGCTTTAAATGAATGAATTACGTGTTTTATTTGCTAAACATGGATTTAATAGACATGTGCTGACTTCCCTTTCTTTCTATAGATGCAGATCATTTCAGATAAAGCGACATTCCTTCTTTCAAACATTCAACTCCAATTATTAACCTGTGTCAACAAAGTGCAGTTTACAGTATAATTATTTAAAGGATAAGGAGGCAGCGATTGACAAAAGGTTTGCAGTTTTCTTTAGCACATGTGTAGGGTTGTGTGTAGGGCTGCCAGAGCAGTAAAACATGCAACAAGGTAATCCAGTTTACATGCAATCAGTGCTGCCATGCTAATTCCATGTATTGGGGGTCATAGTAACTCTACACGTGGATATAACATTATATAATGATGGGACAATCATGTCACAACCTACACAGTGTGGTGGGATATGACATTTTCAAACTAGCTATAGGTGTGCAATGTTGTAATAGAGTTTGTGGATAGTGAGATTAAAAAGAGAAAGTTTCACACTACTTACCGTTATTTTCAGTCAGATCTAATATGTCTGTATGCATTGCCAGATTCAGGGGAGGGTGGCTGGTTTTTTCTACTGTTTCCATCAAAGCACCAAATGCAGGTGAATTCTACAATCATTTGCCATTTCCAAATAAATATATAAAAAAGAAAACAAAATGTATTGGCTTTTGTAATCTCTCACCCATAAAGCCATAACATGCTTACAAGTAGTAGGGAAGTTAATGTCATGAAACTCACCATGCTCACAGAAAATGCTAACAGGAGGTAGCAGGTACATCCTATTATATCCATAGCTTCACTCTTCCTGCAGCGCTGCCCTGGCAATCATAGGGTATCTTCTTTAATCCTTTGCACTGCTCGCTAAATGATCTTGTAATTGCATTCCAGATAACTGTGTATTTTGGCCACTGGCAGAATGTTAAATGGACCACAGCATATTAGCAGTGTTTTCTGTAGCAGATATCTTTTCCAGACTCTTTTATTTGTGCATGGACAATTGTAAACCTGCCAAACTGTCTATGCAAAATGAAAGCTTTTCTTTGTAATTGATTGCTATGACTCTTTAATAAAAACAAAGTCTTCTGTGTGACTGATGGACTGTAAGGTACAAGCAATATTTCTCATCACAGTCTTTTTGTCTGTAATTAAGATTCCTCTCAGTCTTTCTTTTTTTCTCTCCAAACCCCATGTGTTTCAGTTGAACAGCTTTTCTTAAGTCTTCCTTTACAAATCCAAGCCGGCTTCTGTTGGTGACTGACTGTGCCCTAAAGCCAATCATTATGCCTGCTCTGTGATGTGGGCTGAGTCCTGTCTGTAAAGCCTTCAGTGTGTTTAACTCATTACAGTCTCCACAGACAGTGAATATTTCCAAGAGTGGGAAAAACAGATCCTTCCTCAGGATCTGCCTTATTGACATAAGTGATCCTTTCCATGTATTGGAAATGTACGTTTTTCCTTTTGCTCGTTTTAAAGAATTGATATTTAAAACTATTTCTCACTATGTCTTTTATAGTTTAGTAAACGACACTGCATTATCCCAACCTACATTCACTTGCCAACTTTGAGATTAAAATCTTTTCTCTCTATTAACATTTTCACAAGAAGAAACACTACTGAAATAAGATAGATACCCCCCCAAAAATTAAAATACCTTAAAGCATGGTCCTAATCACCTTTATTTTACACCTCTTCTGCATTCCCACATAAACAATCGTAAGACATGATTGGTGCAAAAGTGGACCCAAGCTTAATTATTATTATTATTATTAACAAATGTAGACAATGTTTTACTTCCTGCACAGTAATCTTATTGTTGATATCTATATATTGGACTAATACGGCACTACAATAATTTTCTGTACTATCTATCCGAACAATTTTGACAACATTTCATGCGGACATATCACAAGTTTAAATGGCTTTATAATATTTAACTTCAAAAATATATATGTGGTGTGGTCTCCATTTTCGTTTAGAGAAGAGTACTAAACATCACATCTGTCAGAAGCAAGAAACATTCATTTAGTTTTTACTTCAATCTCAAATTCTTTCCTTCCATGTTTCGCCTAACACATTAACAAATAATACATTGCACAACACATTGTAAGCAAAACATACAATTTACAAGCGGTTATTCGAGGAGTCTCTGTGTTTTTGGGATTGTACTGCGACTTGCTATTCTGGAGCAGTACTGTATATGTTTTAGTGGCCCCATTATAATCAATTCAAAAATGCCTTCTGCTGCTGGTCATACACCTATAATTATTATTATTATTATTATTATTGTGGATTTATATAGCGCCAACATCTTCCGTGGCGCTTTAAAGTTGCATTAAAGTACATAAGGAAAACATACAAGGGTAGTGCAAGTAATACAAAGTGCAAAAAAAGTGCTGGTCCAGCAGCATTCAGTGTGATAAGTTACAGCATTACTGTGGTACAATAGGATGGAGGGCCCAGGGAATAGCAAGGTATGCAGTAGTTACCCCACTTCATCGGTATCATATCAGCTGTTACCTCTAAACATATAAATCGCTTGGGCTTCTGTCCATCCTGCCCACCCGGCTACTTAACCCAGCTGTCAGAAGGTAACAGTCTGCGGAACTTACGATTTCTAAGTGCCAACTTCACACTGTTGTTTCACCCATGCCTGTTACCACTGGGGGCCCTCAGTGATAGTGTAGGTGAATTACCAAACCTTATGTCACTAGCTTCTACAGATGACAGCCATATAACTATGCATATAAGACTCGGGACTTATAAAGGTGTGCCTATAGCACCCTACCTTCACCCGGTCCGATAGCGTAGATTGACATGGTTCCCATGGTCCAATATATCAATAAAAAGCTCCTTAACATCACTCTTCAGTTAGTGTATCAGCTCTCCATTGTCCATGAGGATTGCTGGCCGACGTGCGTTTCGCTCCGCCTACCGCGGGCTTCGTCTGGGCTGACGTCAGTCTGGAATATAGGGTCAGGATAGTAATCTAGTAAGTATGGCCTTCTCACTAAAAGATTTAGATTGGGATTCAGATATAGCGGAAGTGTTTATCAGTGATGACACATCAGATGGGATAGAGAATGGAGATGGGTTAAAAGGTTTATCTAAATTGTATAAAAAATCCCTGTTAACTGAGCTAAGATTGAAATGGGAAATTGCTAGTATTGAGAGATACAAAGCCAATAACATCATACCCAGGGGACTGAGATTAAGTTTGCTCCCAGGTGCGAACCTATTAAAAGGGGATGATGGCACTTTCCAACAACAATGGGAGAATCAGCTATTGAAGTGCTCTCTAGGGATGTACTTTCGGTTCTAATAGAACCCAGTTTCAAATCGAATCCGGCGGTTTCGAAGTCCCGACGAAACTTTCCGAACTCCCGGATTTTTCGAAACTCGAATTTTCAGAGTTTTCGATTTTTATCGAAAATTCGATAATTATCGAAATCGAAAGTAGATGATTATCGAAATCGAAAGTAGATGATTTCAGTAACCCTCGAATGTAGGCATGTGCCGATTTCGCCAACCCTCGAATGTACAAGCTGATTTCGGTAACCCTTGTATTTGTGATATCGGTAACCCTCGAAAGTAATGTTCGATTTCGGTAACCCTCGAAAATAGCCCGCGAACGCTTGAAAACAGCCCGATTGTGAGGAAAGATAGATTTTAAATGAATTTTACTTATATTTACGGGTTCCTCGGACCATTCCCCAGGTCCCTGTGTTATTTACAGTAACCTACTATTACTATTTCACCCTTCAAATTGATAGAAACTTTCGAATTTTTTTCTCCCATAGACTTCTATGGGTCCGTTTTGGAATTTTCGAATTTAACTGTAAATTAGAAAATTCGAAAACGGGACGAAACTCTTCAGTTTCGAACATCTCTAGTGCTCTCTTGGTATCATAAAATTAATTAAACAAAGAAGAAAAGAAGTACTGTGTTGTTGGGTGAAGTGAGATCAAAACTAGACACATTGACATTGGATTTAGAAAAATTCAAAGAAAATGTCGAATTTACAAAAATTAATGAATTACCGTATATACTCGAGTATAAGTCGATCCGAGTACAAGTCGAGGTACCTATTTTTACCTGAAAAATTTGTAAAAACTGATTGACTCGAGTATAAGTCGAGGGTAGAAATTATCACCACTACTGCCTTCTGATTCTGTGTTGTTTTTAGGCTTTAGTTGCCCTTTAAATGGACAGCAGAATTCCTATACATGAATCCCATACAGTAATAGCCAAATCCAGTACCAGTAACCTCCAATTCTTTGGCACTCCAGATGTTTGGAAACTACAACTCCCAGCATGCTTTGTTGCTGGGAGTTTCAGTTTCTAAACATGTGGAGTGGCAAGTTTCAGTAAACTTTTAATTAAGCTTACCATCATTTACAATTCTCCTGAACCCCATATAGTAAAGGGCCCTCTGACCCCATATAGTAAAGGGCCCTCTGACCCCCATATAGTAAAGGGCCCTCTGACCCCCATATAGTAAAGGGAACTCTGACCCCCATATAGTAAAGGATTCTCTGACCCCAATAGTTAAAAATGTCACCTGTGAGTTGTAGTTTCAAGCTGTCCTTTGCACTGTACTGTACTGTACTGTTTTTTGCCCCAAACGGAGGAGACCCAATAGATTTACAGCATCCAGTGACAGTGCTGAGTGAGTCCAGCAGCCAGAATACAGGAAGCAGGAAGTGTAAAGGCAGATCAGCTCCTGTAACTTTCTATGCAGGTTAACACAGCGCCTCCTACTGGTTACTATCTGTAATTGCAGAATTTGGATCTAAATTAGGACTTGACCCGAGTATAAGTCGAGGTTAGGTTTTCAAGCTAATTTTAAAGCCTGAAAAATTCGACTTATACTCGAGTATATACGGTACTTAGGAAGGATATATAAAAAACCCAAATTGAAATAAAAGATCGCAAAAAGAAAAAAATTCCTAAGGGATAGTGATGATTATAGGAAAGGTAAAATATATAACTTCGAATCTCTCAATAGGAGCATAGGATGATGGGATGAAGAAAAAGGTGTCCCTTTAGGGGACGAAAGAAGAGAACTAGAAGGAGTAAGCGTGAAAGACAAAAAATCTCCACCCAGATTATGGGACAGAAGCAGGTGGGCTTATCCCAAGGACAGGAGGAAAAGAGGGGGGGAAAGGGAAACAACTTAGAGGTAATTAACTTGACAAATGAAATTTTGGATGATGACACTTTCTGTATTATCAAAAGGGTTAACGTTTGCCCCGAACCCCAAATTGAATAAATTTGAGGCTATTAAAGACCTCCATTTATTTGCTAGGAGATGTGTCATCGCCAAAATTTTCAGTCAAAAACCTTCGGTTGAATTAACATCTCAAGACCTGGAGATATTAAGATCCCTAACAGAATTACAAAATGAATCAGAGATCATTCTTCCTGCGGAATTAGACATAGGTTATACAACTTTAAAAGAGAAATCGATATGGAGTCCCTCTTTAGCAGGCTTTCCTTTAATACATAATTTTGTTAGTTTGGTGGAACAGAAAATTCAACAAATGGGGGAACCCATGGTGATTAATTATAACCTGACCAAACTGGAAAGAATGGCCCTAGCTAAGTTGAGTAAACGTGATGACCTGATAACCCATATAGCAGATAAAGGAGGTAACAAAGTGATAATGCAAATACATTTTATAAGAAGGAAATCATGAGACACTTAAGAGACAAAGAGCAATACACAAGACTGCAATATAACCCCATGGAAGAGATACAAAGAGACCTAAGGAAACTGTTGGAATTAGGACAATCATTAAGTGTTCTTAGCAGTAAGGAAGTGAAGTACTTGTATAATCAGCATCCCAAGACACCTACATTTTATACAATACCAAAAGTTCATAAAAATAGAACAAATCCACCTGGGAGGCCAATAGTGTCTGGGATCGATGGGCCCTAAGAAAGAGTGAGTTGTTATGTCGATACAATTTTGAGACCTTTTTTGTCGAGTTTAACCTCATATATTCAAGATACAAGAGATGTATTACGTAGGCTGGACAATTTACATATAGAAGAGCATACTATATTAGTATCTCTCGATGTGGAAAGTCTGTACTCATCGATCCCACACGCTATTGGCCTCCAGGGTTGTAAGTTCTTTTTAGACAGTAGAGGGAAAACCCGGCTAACACATACTGACTTTACATTGAAACGTTTGTAGTTTGTATTAAAACAGTCTTTCTGTTTGATGGAGCCTTTTATAGGCAGGAAAGGGGGGCGGTGATGGGGGCGTCTTGCGCCCCCTCATACGCCTGCCTACATCTTGGATATTGGGAGCAGGTTGACATCCCTGAAGTTCTATGCAGGGGAGGTTGGGAAGAATGTCTCACCCTATGGCTGAGATATGTTGACGATGTCCTGCTGTTATGGAATAGGGGAGTGGACGAACTCCAGAAGTTTGTGTCAAAACTTAATGATAATGATAAAAACATTAAATTAACTATGGAACATAGCAGAGAATCCGTGACCTTTCTGGATTTGGTGATACAAAAAGAAAACAATAGATTAACGACTAGAACTTATAGAAAAAGCACAGCAGTTAATTTCTCTTCTTCTATCTAGTAACCCCCCTGTACACAACATAAAGTTGAGGAACAGGCTAGTCAAAATGTATACCAAAATGGGTAGTGGTGCATGAAGTCATTAATAACTAATAAACATGATCAGAAAGAAAAAGAAAAAAGATTGCAGCACACACTATATGCAAAAAAAGTGTATATACAAGCCCTTTATTAGTCACATTACTATTAACACTTATAGGGCATACTATCGGAAAAAACTGTTAAAAGCAATTAAAAATATATATGTATACATATGTTTTTAATTGCTTTGAACTGTTTTTCCCAACGTCCCACAGTCAGGGCCAAAATCACGTCCAAACACCTGCCCTGGCAGCCCTGCCCCCAGAACGCCCACTCCCCGCCCGAGTTATGCCCTAACCCTGCCTCCAGTCACAGCCCCACCCTAACTCTGCCTCCACCCATGCCCCATGAAGTCATTGTGATGTCACAATCCCGCCCACTCCCACTCAAGGGGGGGGGGGAATCTTGCAACCCTGGGGGGGACTGTAAATTGGCTACCATTATTTTAGACTTCATTGTTAATCATTTTTTGCATTTAGATTAACCAGTTTTCATAAATTCGATCCAGGATTAATCAGATGCCAATTGACTCTAAGTATCTTCTTTAATCCTCTTTATTCTGAACTGCGTGTTACCCTTAATGTTCAATTATTTTTATGCACTTCTTTGTTCTTTTCTTAAATGGTATAAAATCATTTCAAGGCTAATTTTGAGTAAATGAACCTTGCTTCCGAAGTTACGTTACCTTATAGGGAGAGAATAGAATATTGTTTATATATATATATGTGTGTGTGTGAATAATCTTTTCTTTACAGGATTTTTAGATAATTAGTGATATCGTTAAGTAGGTTGTCATGTGGTTTTGAGCCTATCGTTAGGTATTAAGATATATTTTAGTGTCTGAATCTGTGTATTACAAAAACATGAGTCTGGATGACTTAATTGTTGTGTGCCAAAGCAGCAGGGGTGTTCCTAGGGTTTTTGGCACCTGAAACAACTTTTAAATGCTGCCTATAGGCAGGTGTCGCTTGGAGCATGATGTTGCGGTAAAGTGGGTGTGGCTTTGTCAGGGAAAGTGGGCATGGCATGTGGAGGGGTGAGTGGTGGGCTGGCTTACACTGGTTGGTGACCTGGAAGGCTGACTCAACACTGGCTAGTGGACTGGAGGGGTGACTTAGCACGTGCTTGTGGACTGGAAGGCTGACTTAACACTGGCTGGAGAACTGGGGGGCTGACTTAAAGGGCATCTATAGTGGGATTTTTTTTTCTTTTTCTTTCTATGTGTTCTATAATTTCCCCCAACCCCCAAAGTACCTTTATTTTCTTCAGATTCCTCCTCTGTCCTGAGATATATATGTTAAAAGGAATTAAGGTTTCAATATACCACTCCTGCTTGAGCTGTCAATCAAATCCCCTAACAGCATGCCGGTATAGTGTGTAGGCTTACACGAATTTTACAGCAAGTCTCCCAATGACTCCTTCCTGCTCACTAAAATGCTTGGTAAATATTGGGTTAAAAACAAAAGTAAAGGGAAGAAGAAGTCCCCCTCCTCCGCAAGCTTTTACCAATTTATTGCCTGTCAAAGGGAGACCAGCTGCCGTGATAACGCAGGACTCGAGTCTCTCCAAACTCCCCCCTTCCCCCCCTCCCATTCCTTACGTAGTGCTATCATCAGAACAAAGGAGAAACCTCCTCTCTACAGACTTACATACCAAGGTTTTTTTTGTTTGTTTACAAAGGTTAGAGTGATGTGTCATGTGTAGGAGGATTAATGCGCATGAGCGGCTTGTTTCACAGGTTTAATCTACAGCCGGACTACTTGAACGGGGGGAATGACCAGAGAGGAGAGAGGGAGTGGGGAGCCCTGCAGTAAATCAGACAGTGTACAAACACGGAGCCACAGAGGAAGGTAAGAATAAGGTAGAATACAATAACCTTTCTTTATCTCTGGATTGGAGCAATGTATAAATTTCACCATAGATGCCCTTTAAAGGGCATCTTCACCCCTGATATATTTTTGATATAATGTTGTCCATCCCTTTCCACCAACAACCGCTATATTAGATGTGTAAAAAAAGGATTGCACTGGCACTTACAACCCCTCATTCCAGTGCCATTCTGATCTACCTCCCTACTTGCCGGAACTACAAGCAGGGGGCCAGACCAGCAGCCGCAGCTTTCTAATATAGAGAATGCCACGGGAGCGAGGAGCTGTAAGTAGAGTTGATATTCTTTTTTTACTCATCTAATATAGCAGTTGGGGGTGGGATGGCCAACATTATATCAAAAAGATTTAGGAGAAAAGCATCAGAAGGGAGGGAGGAGAAAAGGGCTCCCCTGCGTTTCCCACTGTCCTCAGAGGACAAGTAGGAGTTGGAAACCTTTCCTACTCTTCAGTTTCCTGGACTTTGGACAGACTGCAGGAGAGCCATAAGGAGCAGAGATGTAAGGTAAGAATTTTTTTAAACTACACAGTGGGGCCATTAGTGGGTAAATTTTAGTCTGGGGGGTGTACATGCCCTTTAATGCTGGCTGGTGGACTGAAGGGCTCACTTAACACTGGTTGGTGGACAGTAGGGCTCACTTAACACTGGCTGGTGAACTGGAGGGCTCACTTAACAGTGGCTGGTGGACTGGAAGGACTTAGCACTTGCTGGTGGATTGGAGGGCTGACTTAGCACTTACTGGTGAACTGGAGGGCTGTCTTAACACTGGCTGGTGGACTGGAGGGTGGACTTAACACTGACTGGTGAACTGGAGGGCTGACTTAACACTGACTAGTGAACTGGAGGACTGACTTAACACTGGTTTGTTAATTGCAGAGCTGACTTAACACTGTTTTGTTAACTGGATGGCTGCCTTAATTATGGTTTGTTAACTGGAGGGCTGCCTTAACACTGGTTTGTTAACTGGATGGCTGCCTTAACTATGGTTTGTTAACTGGAGGGCTGTCTTAAAGGGTAACTGTGGTCTCAAGACAAGTTGAGTTTAAATTAAAGGCCAGTTACCTACCTTTAAAACGAGCCATGAACCACAGCCTCAGACTCCCTTCAGTGTGTGAGGGAGACAGGAAGTCCCTCCTCCTCTCTGCTGTGTGAAGGACCTGCAGCTGCAGAGTAGGTAAGGGAATCTACAGCCCTTCTCCGTGGGTGGGCGGGGCTTAGGCACCCACGAGTGGGCGGGGCCACATGGTGCTGTAAGAGAATGAGCCAAGGGGGGCTTGCAGCTGGAGGGACCATGGGGTCCATGAGTGGGAGGGACCAGGGGGGCTGCAAAGGGGAGGAGGAGACACAGGGCAGATTGACTGACATGGTTTCAGAGCAGGAATCAGGAAGTGCAGGGGACCTGGTGATGCTGCTGCCATATCACACACAAAAATGTAAACATGTAATACAAAAAATGTGGTCTAATACAATGTGCATGTGGTAAACAATATGTGGGATGAATGGGCAGAAATGTAAAAATAAGAATCAGGGAACAACTAAACGAGATCAAAAAGAAGATGAATCTGATATTACTATTGCATTTTAATACATGCCAAACGGATGGGAATTTAAACTTTACTTTCTGGCCAATAGACATTGTGAATATTAATGAAAGAGGAGGCAATGTACAAGCATCACTATCAAGGAGAGAAATAAAATGGATCTATGAACTTAATACCTTAGTACCTAATGGATTAAACAAATAAATCGACCTCTGGAGTTTCCTGTGAAGAATATTACTTACATTTATATATGATCATCCTTTCTTGCTGTCCCTGCTATATGTTTTTATCTCTCCCCCCCCCTTATTTTCTATGTTCCCCCTTATTCTTTTAGGTTACACTTTGTATTTAGCTGCTTTGTATTCATGTTCTTATATATATTTAATATTCTACTATGTATATGGTCCCACCCATTCTTTCTACATGATAATTTGTCACCATTTTTTAGAAGTCTTTTAGTTCCCTAAACATCCTTCACATACACACCTGATGAAACGTTGTATGATTTGTTGATGTTTGGCTTACAATAAACCGTTCACTTTTTGGAGTGCAAGTCTACCTTGGTTTTCCCTACACATCCTCCTTAATTGTGTTTCTATACCCTTAATTGTATTTTATATAGTAGCCCTTTATTATGTCTTTTAGGTATTTTACTGGGTCTTTTAAATAAGCCCTTCCACAACCTTTCATCACTGATTTTAGATAATAATGTTGACAAGCCTGATTATTTGTCACTTGCAATAATATAAGCCACCTGTAGAGGGAACTACCTTATTTCCATTTAGACACTGTTAAACTGGAACTGCACCTAAGGAAACCCGATATCCCTTATCCCATGAGCTAGAGCCTCCAGCTCCCGTCTGTTCACAGCCATATAAAGCAAAATATAATCCATATTTTACCCGACACCGTATTTTCTTCAAGTAAGCGCGCCGGGTGCGTTCCACGAGTGGAACACAAGCCACTTCCGGTTGCGCACTTCCGGTCTGGCAGAGTTTTTAGCATGCGGCCATAAACAGTCCCCAGTCGGCTGCGTAACATGTGTTGAGAGGACACAGACTACCTGATTAGACATTGCACTTATTTATGGTACCAATAGAATAAAAACCTAAGTTATATTAACCCCAAATTGGACATGCGTTCCACAGTTGGAACGCATACCCACTTCTGGTCCCAGTCACTCCAGGTTTTGTTTTTTGCCTCAAATTTAAAGGTATAAATGCCTAATGTACACATGGTGTCAATATATGATCCTGAGGAAGCCTGTGCATTTATACTCATTTTAAACTGCATTATAGTTTTTATAGTGAGAACCAAATAAAATTGACATTTTAAGAGCTATTTATCCGTGTGAACCAGCCCATTTTTTACTGCAAAGCTGCATAAAGACACTGAATGTGTGAGCAACCGTTGATAGGAATAATAGGAACACACTGGAGAACATACAACCTCCACTACAAAGTGTAAGTGGAAAACGTATTTATTTAATATATATTAGATATTTTGACTTACCTTGGTTTTAAAACAATTATTTTTTATTTTTATTATTTGTTTATATTTATGTATATGATGTACCCAGCGCAACCTGAAAACCATGTTTAAATTGTGAATTTTGAGTGACAGTTTCCTGTCTGATTTGCTGCAACTCAACTACCGTATATACTCGAGTATAAACCGAGTTTTTCAGGCTGAAAAATCAGCCTGAAAACTCGGACTCGGTTTATACTCGAGTCAATCGCTTACCTGGGCATTCCGGCAGCCGCGCGATCTTTTTCTGACTGCACGGCGCGCCGGCCTGACGTCACTGCCCAGCGCCAAGCCCGGCGCCGGGCAGTGACGTCAGCCGGCGCGCCGGTACAGGAATGGGCGCGCGGCTGCCGGAATGCCGATACCGTACCTGCCAGGAAGCCCTTGGATGAGGAAGAGCCCCAGGAAAGCCCACAGGGAGAAGAGTCCACAGGGAGAAGAGTCCACAG
The DNA here is from genome assembly GCA_019447015.1 of Hymenochirus boettgeri. NCBI lineage: Eukaryota > Metazoa > Chordata > Amphibia > Anura > Pipidae > Hymenochirus > Hymenochirus boettgeri. The sequence continues at coordinate 139,717,721 of CM033474.1, forward strand.
GGAGAAGAGTCCACAGGAGTCCACAGGGAGAAGAGTCCACAGGGAGAAGAGCCCACAGGTACAAACTGAACTGAGGGAGAGGGGGGCATTCAAGATGTTTGGAAACTACAACTCCCAGCATGCTTTATTAGCTGGGAGTTGTAGTTTCCAAACATCTTGAATGCCAAGTTTCTACCCTCGGTTTATACTCGGGTCAATAACTTTTATTAGGATTTTTAGCTGAAATTGGGTACCTCGGTTTATACTCGGGTCGGTTTATATTTGAGTATATACGGTATATATATATTAAATGTTCGGACTTCATCTTACCATTGGGCGCTGAGAGAATATTCCTTTAAACAAAAATGTAAATATAATTTTTGGACCACAGTTCCCCTTTAAGACTGGTTTGTTAACTGGAGGGATGACTCATTGGTTTGTTAACTGGAGGTCTGACACACCGATTTGTTAACTAGAGGGCTGACAGTGATTTGTTAACTAGAGGGCTGACACATTGGTTGTTTAATTAGAGGGCTGGTACTGTTTTGTTAACTGGAGGGCTGGCACACTGGTTTGTAAATTAGTGTGCTGTCTAACACTAGACTGTTAACAGGAGGGCCGACACACTTGTTTGTGAACAGGAGGACTGTTAGCAGGAATGGCTAGCTTGTGAACTGGAGGGTTGAACTGAGTGAAAACATTAGTGGCTGACTGAGAGCCATTTTAAACTAAAAATGGGTTGGGGCTTGTTTTGTAGCCATACACACATACAATATATATAACACCTTCACTGTGTTACACACATAAGATATATAGCCCCTTCACTGCTATACACATATAGGATACATTTATCCCCTTCACTGTTGTAGACACAGGATATATTTAGCCCTTTACTGCTGTACATACATAGGTTATATATAGCCCCATTACTGCTAGCGCCTTTACTGCTATACACACAAAGAATACATATAGCCCCTTCAATGCTGTACATACATAGAATATATATAGCCCCTTCACTGCTGTATATACATAGGATATATATAGCCCCTTTACTGCTGTACATACATAGGATATATATAGCCCCATCACTGCTATACCCACATAGAGTGTATATAGCCCCTTTACTGCTGTACACACAAAGAATACTTATAGCTCCTTCAATGCTGTACATACATAGAATATATATAGCCCCTGCACTGCTGTACACACACAAAATATATATAGCCCCTTCACTACATGTAGGATAACTAACCTGCAAAACCACCAACCTGCAAAATTCACCATAAGGCTATGGCCACACTACAACGCAACAAAGCGTCATTGCATGTGATTGTATATGCAATTTCTGTGTTGTTGCGCGTTGTTCCACTTTTGCGTATGCGTTTTCCGCCTCCTCCTTGTCCCCCACTACCTCCATCCCACTGTAGTCCTCGTTGCAGCCGGGTGCCCTACCTCTAAAACCTCTTTAAGATATGGTAGGGTACCCTATTCCACCCCCAACCGCTAAGTCTGTTTGTTTAAAAAATCTGCAGAACTTACGATCCTTCGTTCACCCAGCATTCTGTATTGCGGCAGCTGCTGAGAGACTGCCAATCAGAGACATGGATAGCGGTCAGCCCCCTTTCTTGCAGTTCTGGCAAGCAGAGGGCCGAGATCAGAGCGCCGGGGGATTGAAGGATTGTTAGTAGAGATCTGAAGCTTTTTTAAACAAATGGACTTAGCGGTTGGGGGTGGGATAGGGTGACCTACCAAGTCTACCATATGTTAAAAAATAATTTTGCAGTTGGACATGCCCTTTAGAGTTCCCTGACCATATAAAAGCAAAAGGCCAAAGGGCGGGTGCCTTTGTACAGGTCAGGGAACTCTAAAGGGCATGTCCAACTGCAAAATAACTCAATTTTTTTTATTAGGGTGAACATGCAAAATAAGGTGTGCAAGAAAGCAATTAAACTAGATAAAATAGAAAATGAAATATAGATAGCAGAATAAAGCAAGTCCAACCAAAAGTTTTTTTTTAAGCATATCAATAGTAAAAAGATGAGGGCAGAGAATGTGGGACCATTAAATAATGGGTCTAAAATGGTTACAGAGGATTCCGAAAAGGGTAATATGCTAAACCTTTTTCCCCCTTCGGTATTTACTATTGAGAATCCTAGAAAGCACTGGAGAGAGACAGGTGTGGTATTCAATCCATCAGTGTTATAATAATTAATGTGATGAGATGTGTGCTTTCCCTAGTGTTAAAGGCAGTCTTCTGTACATTGCCCCCTTTCTGATTTCGATAAGTTATAGACCCCTCTCATATCTAATTACTTTAGTATTGATTGGTTGCTAAAAAAGGATATAATTTTACGTCAATACAAGTACTTTTAAATCAATTGCCCTTAGCCCTTCCTTTTATTATCACATTTTTATTATTTTATGCCAGTTTTTATGTTTTTTATCCATATTTATCAACTTTGAGCACCTTTTGGCATCTTTTAGCCCCTATGTATTGTATAGTAACCATGGCAACCATCCAGAGCCAGATTGTAACAATAGCCCTAAATGTTCCCCTACCGTAATACCAACATAACCACAGATAGATGGGAGGTCCCCCTAGCAAAAAAACACATGTAAATTCAGCACATAGAAGCAAAAATATGCACTTTTATTCCAGACGCATGGTGGACTGCAAAATGTGGAAACGCGAAAAAATCCACAAAAAGCGCAAAAAAGAGTGAGAAAATGCTGAGATTTAAAGGAAACTCACCCTATACATAAAATAGGCTGTCTTGACTGTCACTGGGCACTTTATTTTTGGATACTGTTTTTATGCTGTTTGGAACCAAATAAAGCTTTTAACTCCTTGGCTGGACCTTCACCCTTATTTTATAAAAGTAAGTGGTTTTAATATATGTTTTATTGGATTTTAATTGGATAAGAATTTTTAAAACAACTTGTACTTTTTATTCTTTTTATATCTTTTATATGAGCGCAACCAGTCAATACTAAAGGAACTGTTTCATTTTGCAAGTGGATTTTTGGATTGCTGCTCTTGTTTCTGATTAATATACCACTGACGCTAGAAGTTCACAAACAACAATCCCTCTCAGATCTAACTTGGTAAAAAATTGGGCACCTACTACTTGAGAGAACAGGTCGTCAATCAGAGGGAGAGAATATATATTTTAAAAGTGATCTTGTTAAGAGATCTGTAATCTAGACATGGTCTTAACCCGCAATCATTCTTTTCCGCAAAAAAGAAAACAGCACTAGCAGGTGAAGTAGAGGGATGGATAAAACCCTTATCGATATTTTCTTTGATATAGTCTTTCATAGCCTGATCTTTCTGGACATGTTAAATTATATAAATGATCCTGGGTAAGCACAGTGCCTCGGAAGAGGTCAATGGGGCAATCAAATGGACTATGAGGTCTCAAAATGTCAGCAGTCTGTGGAGAAAACACATCAGCATACTCATGATAAGAAGAAGGGAGTTCTTTTAACGACAACACTGAAGACATGTTTTAAAACAATAAATAATCCATTTGACTACCTGTCTTGTCTCCACGTCTATGATGGGTTTATGTTTGCAAAGGTCAAAAGTAGGCCTAGGATTATGGAACAGTAGAAGAGGGAAAAGAGGAAGAAGGCTGGAGAGAGAAAGAAGATCTTTGAGCAAGTGAGGGCTCTTGCATCTCTAGTCAATGTTCCCCTAACCTACAATCAACTTTGATCGCAAGCTCGATCACCTTGTCCAGAGAACCAGGAGCTTGATATTTTACTAGCACATCCTTTATGGGATCTGTAAGACCAATCTTAAACTGACCCTTTAAAGCATGATCATTCCACCGCCCATCTGCTAAATTCTGAGGCATATTTCTCAGTTGATCGCCTTCCCTGGTGAAGAGCTCTCAGCTTAGATTTGTCTGTAGAAGTGAGGTCAGAATCATTATGCCACATGGCCATAGATTTAATGAATTCATTTACTAAAGTGGAAGTGTTATTATTCCCTAGCCCAAAGGCCCATGTTTGGGGATTCCCCTGGAGTAGGGAGATGATCAGGTCAACTCGCTGGGACTCAGAACTGGAGAAAGGTCAACAAAGTTAGAAGTACTGTACAACTTACATAAATTCATAAAGTTTCCAAACTTGTAACGGCCCCAAAAAAACTTCTCTGCCTTGGGAACTTTGGGCTCCATGAAAGGAGATGGAGCCGGAGACTGGGGCAGTTCATGATTCTCCTGAGCAGAGTCCCCGAGTATCCCTTCAGCACAGATACCCCAAGCTATAACCAAGGTATCTGTGCTGAGGCCGGCGATACTCAAGAAAAGCAGAGCACAAGTGGGCTCTTCCAGTTGGAGAGCTGGACAAAGCAATATACCAGATAAGCTAGCAGAAATCAGAGTAAGAGATGGAGCCATGGTCAGAACATAGTTAGAGCCACACGAGGTTGAAGATGCAGACAAAAACTGCATGGGAGCGGAGGAAAGGTAAGCTATTACCTACAGCAGTAATTTACAGAGATTGCAGCTAAAAGCATGGTCCTGGATTCATTTTCAAGGTATAAATTCACTTTTTTTTTAATATTCCACTTGTATGGATCCCACAGTTCCCTTTAAAGTAAAAAATAGATGTGTTATAACTTAAGTTTTTGTTCACTTATATTGTTTACAATCTAATCTGCAGTAAATAAATCTGTTTAAATGCAATGGCAGTCGCAAAGCACCAAATTAGATTGCAGTTAAGTCAATGATGTAGGGCTTGAATTTTGTTTTAGTCTGCAGTGTATGCCAAAGTAAAGTCAAGGAAGTGACTGTATCCATATGTGATCATGTCTATTTAAACTTATTTTCCACCTCAATATAATATGAATTATTTCACAGTAACAGGTAAAAAAAATGAATATATATATATTAAGTTTGCCTCTTCAAGACACAAAATAGTTACGAATGACTTCATACAAATGTCTACAACTAAATCCCCTTTGTTTGTTTATATGCTTAGAAACTCTTTATATCTTGTCCAAGAATATTTATTGTCTCCCCCTGGTCAAATGTGTTTTCCATAAATCAAAACTTAGGGTAGTTTGATCATTTTGTCTATGTGACTCATAGATCTTGACATTTGACTGTTTGGTTTCTTGCTGTCTCTTTAATCCTTGTACTGTACAGATATATAGTTATACTTATAGTTTATTATCTAATAAAAAGATAGTTCTGGTACAATTCAAGTGTTTATTATAAGCTCTGAACAATTTCTGAGCACCATAGTAAACACATTTATCTGTATTGTTTTAAGAACGGGGAGCAACTAAAATAAGCATAAAAAATCTTTGTTTAAATGCTTATTTGACAAATAAATAGGCAAACAAACACTGCATGTTAATAATTTTTTTTGCATTAAAATAGGTGGTGACACACAGATCGACCATTTCAGCTGATTCTCATAAATCCATGCTGACTACTACTAATAAGATGATCTCTTGACTTTGTCTCCAGAGATCATCTTATTAGTAGTAGTCAGCATGGATTTATGAGAAATAGATCATGCCAGACAAATTTTATTGTTTTTTATGAAGAATCGAGTAAAAAGTTAGATTCAGACACAGCAGCGGGTGTGGTATATTTGGATTTTGCGAAAGCTTTTGATACTGTGCCACATAGGCGACTAATGTATAAATTGAGGACTGTTCGCCTTGAAGAAAACATTTGTTCATGGATAGAGAACTGGTTATTGGATCGCAAACAGAGTGGTGGGTAAATGGAGCTACATCTATGTGGGCTAAAATTCTAAGCGGAGTGCCTCAGGGTTCTGTACTGGGGCTGCTTTTGTTTAATTTGTTTATAAATGACTTAGAAGGGGGCATTGAGAGCAAGGTCTCAGTGTTTGCCGATGACACTAAATTTTCGGACTTTTATAAATCGCGGTAAACGGGATTTATGCGTTAATGTCCGCGAAAACGGCCGCGAAAAGTTAACGAACCTTTATAAATATGCCCCTATATCTTACACAGCACTATGATATGTTCCCATATTAATGGAACTGGTTTGATAATTAGCTGCAGTTTGATGAAAACAAGCAATACTAAAAAAATGTGTCCTATTAATTAAATAGAGAAAATTCGCCTTTTGTGTTTTACACTATTTATCATATCCTATTAATAAAATAGAGAAAATTTGCCTTTTGAGTTTTACACTATTTATTATATATTTGCCTGAAAAAAATGCCAAATGGGTTAGGCTATTTTTATATAACAAAGATAGGTGTTCAGTGTGTATTAACCAATATAATACTACATTGAAAAACCACCAGGGAGTTACCTATTTACCATCATATGTGCTGAGCTTTCAGCATTATTAGTGCTACTTTTTGCTACATAATTTTCGCTTTAGATGAAAATTCGCCTTTTTAATAACTTTGATGAAAAGAAAGTTTAAAAATTGTGGTAAAGGCTGGTGGGGAAAAAAAGCAAAAATAATGCCCTTTATAAATATGTCGCTCAAGCCCCCATTTGACATTATTGGTAAATAAAGAAAATTGGAACCTTAAAAAAGCGGAAAAAAAACCTTAAAAAACTGGTGTGGAAAAAAATTAAAAATAATGCCCTTTATAAATATGTCACTTAAGACCCTATTTGACTTTATTGGTAAATAAAGATAATCAGAAGCTTAAAAAAAAAAAATCTTAAAAAAGCGGATTGTATTACAGTAAATGCTGGAAAATAGTCTAACACCCCCACGAGTACTTATTAGTATTGAGAAACGCTCCACAATGTACTGACACCTCCATGGACCCATTGGCAGGCAAAATAAATGGGCACTTATACGTTTTTGCCACTTCAGACTTCGCGAGTTGGAGTGGCTGAACTTAACAGAAAAATACCCTTTTTGCCATTTTATAAATACACTTGAGCGGTAACCGCAGCGATGTATGGCGAAAAGCGAAAAGTAGCAGTATTGACCTTTCGCCACTGGTTATCACTGCTTTATAATAGCGAAAAGTCCAAATTTGGCAAAAAGGCAGTTATCATAGTGAGGCTCCTTCCATTGTATACACCTGATCCTAGTTCTTATGAGACTATCCTTGTAATACCCCTTTTCTATTCATTTTTATATCTTTTTTCAGAGGGATGTAAATATTTCTCATCCATAGAGGTGATTCACATTCACAGTAAATCAGGAATATTATGCATTGTTTTTTTCAGCACAAAGTGTACTTTAACATTGTAAAAGAATTTTGTAACTTTTCTCGAAATTTTACTGGAATTATGGGTAAAATATGTAAAAAAATAAAAAATTTGCAAATTTTCATGGATTTCCCATTTTTATTTATAGTATCTAAGGTTACGCACAAAAATCTTACTGTTTCTAAAAGCTCTGATACTCCCGAGTACAACGATACCAGATATATGTAGGTAGCCCACTTTTCCTGTACAGGAGACCCCCCCCCCCAAACTAAAACTGCAACTTCAAGAATATTACACCAAATTGAAATGTATAACCACTACTGACAGTTACTGTCTTTCAAATAACTAAAATATTTTAGAAACTACACTCCCGCAGGATATTATGAGTGAAGTTTCGATCAAAATGCAGATACCTGGGCGCAGCACTTCGTCCAATTTTAAGTTATTTTCTCACATTTTCCTTTTTTTCCACAACTGTAAAATCAGAGACAAAATCAAAGGTGAATTTCAGCTAAAAACTGCGGAGGAAAGTTCAAACGCATCTCAAATATGAAAGCCTAACCCCTCCCGAATAAAACGGTATGCCACATTCATGGGTGTACCCAGAGACATGGCTACCAACTAACCCAGAGCGTGACCAGTGCCAAGTAGCAGCAAAAAAAAATTAGCCAGTTTTGAATTTGAACAGTCTGCAGTTTTTCCACAAACACCCCCCCCCAACTCAGAAATACCCCCCACAAACTATATATTCCTGAAATCTACACATCTTCAGCTATGGAACGTGTAGTTCGTTCATTCATACCATCAATGGTGTGGGCCCAGTTGTTCGTAGAAGTTTGCTAAATATCAATCTCCCAAATGTCCTGAATCAAATGGTATGCCATATGTGTGGTTACACACTCGGACGTGGAAGCAAAAAGCCACAAAGTGAGACAATGCACAGAAACAGCAAAAATATTTAGCCAACTCTGAATTTGGACAGTCTGCAGTTTTTTCCACAAAACACCCCCGTAACTTAGAAATAACCCCCACAAACTATATATTACTGAAATTTACACATCTTCAGCTATCTAAACATGTAGTTTGTTCATTCATACCATCAATGGTGTGGGCGCGAGTTCTTCGTAGAAATTCGCATTTGTCTGAAAAAATTAACAAAAACAACTTCAAAAGGTAGAAATCTGCCAAAACCTCATGGAATGTAAAAAAAAGTTACTAAATATCAATCTCCCAAATGTCCTGAATCAAACGGTATGCCATATGTGTGGTGTACACACCCGGACGTGGAAGGAAGCGAATGGCCACGAAGTGAGACAATACAACGATGGCTCAGAAACAGCAAAAATATTTAGCCAAATCTGAATTTGAACAGCCTGCAGTTTTTCCCCACAAAACAAAACCCACAAACCATATATTTCTCGAATCCACACACCTTATCACGTAATTCTGTAGTTTGTTCATTCGTACCATCAATGTTGTGGGCGCAGTTCTTCGTAGAATTTCGCAGTTTTAGCAGATTTCTAAAAAATTTGAAAAGAAAAACACTCTCAAAGATAGAAATCATGCCAAAATCCCAAGTAATGTAAAAAAAAGTTACCAAATATCAATCTCCCAAATGTCCTCAATCAAATGGTATGCCCTATGTATGGTTACACACGCAGACGTGGAATCAACTAGCCACAAAGTGAGCCAATTAACAATGGCCAATTACAGCAACTTTCAGATTTGTCAGACAACACCCTTTATATTAGAAATAACCCCAAAACTATATATTCTTGGAATCTACACACCTACACAATGGTGTGATTCCTTTATGCATACCACCAATGGTGTGGGCACAGTTTCATGTAAAATTTCGCTTTTTTACCAGATTTTCAGGAAAAATTTATAAAAATACAATTCAAAGTTAAAAATCATGGCAAATTTCATGTCAGTAAAAAAAACTTGTCAATTATCAATCTTCCAAATGCCCTTAATCAAACGGTATGCCATATGCATGGTACACACACGGACATTGAAGCCACTAGTCACAAAGTGAGCCAATGTGTAGTGGCCCAATAACAGCAACTTTTAAGATTACAATCTAAACACCCCTCTAACTCAAAAATACCCCCCAAAAATATATATTCTCAGAATCTACATACCTTCAGCTAAGCAACGTGCCATTTTTTCATTCATACACATCAATTGTGTGTGCGCAGATCTTCGTAGAATTTTGCACTTTTAGCATAGTTTCTGAAAAGAAATAAAAGAAACAACAAGTTTCAAAGTTAAAAACCCTGCCAAAACCCCAAGTAATGAAAAAAACGTTACCAAATATCAATCTCCCAAATGTCCTGAATCAAATGGATGCCATATGCATGGTTGCACACAGAGACATGGCCACCAACTAACTCAAATGGGAAGCATGCATAAGTGCAATTACAAGAAAAAAATCAAAGTGCTCTGTAATTTCAAACAGCCCCAAAACTTGGAAATGCCCCCTACAATAAACCCCCCCACTAAATATCAACTTCCACATGTCCTGAAACGGTATGCCATATGCGTGGATGGATGCACACAGATGTGGCCACCAACTAACTCTCAAATGGGACGCATGCACAAATGCAATTACAAGAAAAAAAAAAAGTGCTCTGTAATTTAAACAGCCTACCCTACTTCTAGAGAAACAGCCTCGAAACTTGGAAATTCCCCCACAAACTATATATTTTTGGAACTACTCACCTTCAGCTACGTTACGGTGCGCATGCTTTCATACATACATGAAGAATTCCAGAAACAGTGACCCAAAGAACACCGTGTTTAGGAGGTTTTGTGAAAAATAAAATAAGATGATTTAAGGGTTGAAATTCACCTAAACCCACTTGACAAGACAAAAAAACCCACTAAATAGCAATCTCCCACATATCCTGCATCAAACGGTATGCTATATGGGTGGGTGACAACAGAGACGTGGCCACCAACTAGCTCAAATGGGACGCATGCACAAATGCAATTACAAGAAAAAATCAAAGTACTCTATTTTTTGAACAGCCTACCCTTTTTCAAAGGAAACAGCCCTAAACTTGGAAATACCCCCCACAAACTATAATATTTGGAATTTTGCACCTTCAGCTACATTACGGTGCCATGCTTTCATACATACATGAAGAATTCCAGACGCTGTCATCCATAGAACTCCAATGCTTTTAGAAGATTTTGTGAAAAATAAAATAAGAAGATTCAAAGGACGCATGTAGAAGTGCAGTTACAAGAAAAAAATTAAAAAACACCACAACTCACCCACCACACGCACACTCTCCCCCTTTTAGTGCTATTTTAGTGAAAACCGGTTAGTACGGAGAGTCACACACGTTTTTGCACACTTTACTGATCCTAAAAATTTAGTCCGGTCTTTTTTTGGTACCTCTGCAAAATTTCCTTATAAAATAGGCTTAGTTTCCCTTGAAATGTACAAATAAGTATCTGCATTTACTTTACCGATATAACCGGGGACATTGGGAAGCTTGGAGAAGACAAGGTTTTTTGCTAATTTATAGTTTTAGGGTAAAAAAAAAAAAAAGGTGTGTGTATCACTTTAAGATTTTTTTTTTGTGTGCATTTCCCCTTTTTTTTGGATAACTCCCAAAGATGATCATCAAATCATCTTAGGGAATGATAACGAACTTGGAATACGGGCATTTCCAAGTTCTATTCACAAAAAGGATAGTAAAGCTGTCACACTGACAGCTTTACTATACCAGGTACTGCACTGTGATCTGAATGGAGATCGAAGTGCAGTCCCCCACTTCTACTACACCACCAGGGGCAGACCGGTGGAAGCCTAAGGGAAGACCGTGGTGAAGCAGGAATCCTGTGATGTCAGGGGTTTTCCTTATCGCACGGACCTGCTCTTCCTCCTGCTGCCGGCTGATGCTCCTGGCTCCTGCAAGAAAGGTAAGTTATCTCCCGATCCCCACATCAGTTTTGACAAAACGATGGGGGATCGAGGGGGCTAGGGGGGAGTTGAATTCTGCCCCCTGATCGCCCCTAGTGCAGGCAGAATTTTTTTTTAAAGGGGAAACCACAGATCATATTCATGATCTGTGGCAGTTTAAGCATTCTCTGCACAGATCGTGAATATACGATCTGTGGCAGTCAAAGGGTTAAAGAGGAACGGTGGTCCAAAAATGACTTGAGGTAAATTGATAGGAATTGCTCTCCTGAGAGTTTTTGCAATGTATTTCCATTGTTATTTTACATAGTTTTGAAGATATTTACATTTATGTGTGTGATATGGCAGCAGCATCACCAGGTCCCCTGCACTTCCTGCTTCCTTCTCTGAAACCTGTCAGTCAATCTGCCCCGTGTCTCCTCCCCTTTGCAGCCCCCCTGGTCCCTCCCACTCATGGACCCCAAGGTCCCTCCAGTTGCAGGCCCCCTTTGGCCCATTCCCTTACAGCCCCTTGTGGCCCTGCACACTCACGGGTGCTGTGGCCCAACCCACTCGCGGGTGCCGTGGACCCGCCCGCTCGTGGGTGCCTAAGCCCCACCCACTGACATCCCCCGAAAACTCAGTGGAAACAGCCTGTTTTTACATGGTGACAGAGAAGGGCTGTTGATTCCCTTACCTTCTCTGCAGCTGCAGGTCCTTCACACATCAGAGAGGAGGAGGGACTTCCTGTCTCCCTCACACACTAAGGGAGTCTGTGGCTGTGCTTGCCAGTTGGCACTGTGCAGGAGAAGCCTTAGGAATGTCACATGTCAGCCTTCCACCCATTAACTTAAAAGGAGCACTCCTATGACAACATCATTATAACATATAGTAGAAGTGCTACTGATCTTTGTGTGTTTAAGGCTCTTTGGAATACCAAATGCAATTGTTTTTAAGTATGTATCGACAAACTGGAATAGGGGTTGGAGGATAGAACCTACATCAGAAACAACTGACCGCCCTGCAGGTTGGTGTAAAGTTTTGAGCACTTTTGGAAGTAGGTAGAGGACAAGTACTCTGGGATGACCAATGGTAAGAAACTACCTTGTATGTTTAGCAACTAGAGCAGTGGCATGTGCTTTAATCACTACTTCATCCATTTCTCTTTTGATGTTCATTGTAGGATTGTTTCCAATGGTATATAATGAGCATCCACAGAAAGCATATGTTACAGGTTGGTGTGGTATTAAAATGAAAGTAGGAATGATGATAAGAATAGTCAACAAATATATAGTTAAGTGCCCCTCTGCACAACCCTGTTATAAGCTCTGAAAGGGTTGGGGTAAGCACGATAGCCTGGATAATTTGTTCCACATTGCAACGGCATTAATACATGGATAAATGTTATTGATGCATGCATGTAGTTAGTACAGCTAAGCATAAGCATATTAAGTGTAAGTAGATCATATCAAGCAGGACCTCTATGCATCACCAAGTAAGTATAGCCATACGTTACTCCTCCTATACATCGAGACACCATCAATTTCAGTTCTCCATATGATCCACTTGTATCTCCACAGTGTTGTTCTGCACCCGCTATCACATAACTGATCTCCTATATTCCAGCACCATCATTTCTGGCTTTCTGCTTAGTCCAAAAGTGCATCCATAATGCTGTTCTGTACCGAACACCACCTGTAACAAAAAGAATGACTGACGTACGTTTCGCAAGTTTAACTTCCTTCTTACAAAAAATATGGAACACGTATCAGATATTAAACTGGTAAGAACAGCTTCTCTGCCTTCTGGCTAAGATCACCATTAGGAGTTCTGAGACCCTATACAGGATTGAGATAAACACGCTAGGTTCATACTTTATTTACATTAGTATTTACCACAGCAAATTCTAGATTTACATTTGCTATGGGGTTAGCACAGGAGACTGATTAGCTTTATAGGTTAAGGTGAGGTGGGATTGAAGGAGTTAAAAGCTCCCCACAGAGTATAAAATGAAATAGAGCCTTCTTATAACAGAAGGTACCTCCCAGCCTCATGTTATTATTATAGCATTGTCTTAATAATCTGAAATATAAACACATATTTCTCACTTCCAGCTTTCCTAAAGAAATTGGTGGGGACATGCAAAGTATCTCATTTATAGCCTGTAGCTAATGCATGTGTCCAGATGCAATACAGCCTAATTGTATAGAGCAGGGGTGTTAAACTTGGGACTTTTCACATGTTTGAAAACTACAACTCCCATCATTCTCTGTTTGCAGTAAGTTTCTTCTTAAAGGATAAGTGCACTGTAAAATCAAGTTATGTTCATTTGGAAGCTGCAGCTTTGAAAATACGGTTGCCATATTTTTTTTTACCTATGCCCCTCCAGAGTCTACCTTTGTGCCTTGAAAGTTGCTGACATCTTGTTACTGGTTTTCTGAATGTTAAGCTCCGGCCCTCTGAGATTTCCTCTGCTTTCCCCTGCTTGAGCCTCAAATGTTAATGCCTGTGAGTTCTGTGCACTCTCCTGCTTGAGCCTCAAACAGTAATGCCTGTGAGTTCCGTGCACTCTCCTGCTTGAGCCTCAAACAGTAATGCCTGTGAGTTCTGCGCATGTGTGTGTACACAGAACTCACAGGCATTATCAACTGAGGCTCAAGCAGGAGAGAGCAGAGGAAATCTCAGAGGGGCGGGGCTTAACATTTAGCAAACCAGTAACAAGATGTAAGCAACTTCCAAGGCAAAAAGCTAGGCTCTGGGGGACATAGGTAAAAAAAAAATATGGCAACAGTATTTTTAAAGCTGCAGCTTCCAAAAGAACATAACTTGATTTTACAGTGCACTTATCCTTTAATGTGCTGTAGCTAATGCATATGTCCAGATGCAATACAGCTGATGGTATAGAGCAGGTGTATTGGAATTATGAACTTCCACATGTTTGAAACCTACAGCATTCTCTGTTCCTGTGTAGCATACAGAAAGTTTGTTTTTATTGTAAAATGTGTGATAGTCATAGCCAAACAGCACATCATTGCATGTTACCCTGACATTATCACTTTCTTTCAGCGTCCACATGGAGACCCCTTAGCAGTCACAGGGGTGTGGGTTAACCTCCAATTTTGACTATCCCATTTTAAAATAGGAATCTCAGCTCTGGGTCAGGGGGCGTGGCTCTTTGAAGCCAACATGGGCTATGAGTTGTTCTGGCTTCAACATGGAAGCCTTCTGTGTTACAGAATCTATTACTTACATGTACTAAATGCAACTTACTAGAGATGAATCTTTCAATGTATATGTGTTCTGGGGAGAAAATCTTTGACACTAGGACTAAAAAAATACATTATGAATTGAAAGGAATAAATATGTTATGTTCTGTGCATAAATCAAGAGGCCTTGATATGTTTGTAATTTGGTCTTTAATTTGTGTTATATTTAACATAGGAAAAAATCTATTTAATCCATGGCTTTCTACCATAAAATATTTATCTGCAGACATAGCCAGGGGAGAGCTATGGTCTATTAAGAGTGTAAAGGCTATAAACCATAAAGCATGACATTTTTTAAGTTTATGGCTGTTCCAGTTTTGCCGTTTTTAATCTTTTGTAGCATTAATATGCAATTTATATAAAACATTTGTGAAGTCAAAACACAAAAGCTACTTTACTAAAACATGGTCTGTGATCACATTGAATGCAGCGTAACAAAGATAATTAATTAATTAGCCAGGGGTCCCTAAAGTTTTTGGCACCCAAAACAGCTTTTGAATGCCGCCTCTAGGCAGCATGCAAAAAATGGGGTGTGGCTTTGTGGGGGTGGTTTCTTTATAACACATAAAAACATACACGTTGTAACTGGCATTAAATTAGAAATCCCTTCCATACTTTTCTAGAATAAAAAAAGATTGGTAAGCCTGCCACTACGTCAAAGTATACTCTTAGCTGGGCCCTAACATAACTAGTGTAACCTAGCCTGTAGTCATATAATTCATGAGATGTAAAATGTATAAAAATTGGGACTGTGATGTTAATAGAAGGAAAATGAGTGGCAATAGTCACCGTTCCAGTTCCCGGATACTTTAAAGTCTTGCTGGACTTAAGTTTAGTTCTTGAAGACATTTTGCTAGTCATCCGATTGGTTCTGAATGACTTGTACAAATACTGTTGGCAATTAAGTACCTGGAAGTCCCAATTAGCATATGACAGCCAGGTGTTAGGGACCTTCTGAATGCAAGGTGTAGGTGCATGGTGGTATCAAAACTGCCCAGTGTAAGCTGTCAAAAAGGCATTGTTCATGGCAGATACACAGACAGACAGATATACATACACACAGACAGACACACACACACAGCAACACAGACACACACACTTTTCTCTTACGATTCAGTTAGGGATCTGGAAAACAAGAGCTGCAGCTGCTCTGGTACGACTCCCCACAGGTCGTAGTGTTTTATCTTGGTGGTGGCCAGAGGATGAGGAAGAAGCTGCAGTGGATTCGTCTCCCCGGCTGATCACTTACATGACTGGAGCTCAATGGGACCAATCAGCGTGGGGTAGATGAGTCAATGTCATTTCTTCGTCATCCTCTGGCCACCAGCCAAGGTAACTCACTGCGCAGTACAACATGAACGGAAAAAAAAAGAACATCTCACAGACTGGCGCCTTTCTAGCAATCCCAGAAGCCCGCCTCATGAGAAATCATTTCAGATTGCTTCATGGTAGGAGCGGCCCTGTTATCAGCTGATATTAAATATAGTCTTGAACTTCCATACTGTCCAAAATTTTCTTTGTTCTATATTTTTATAGAACTATGGCTTAAACATGTTTTCCTGAGTAAATAAAATAATATATTATAGTCGGAACTAAGCACTATTAGTACAGCAAGCCCTGCATTTACTTGCTGGGTGGGATAGGCACGTCAGTGGGCCTTAAGGCTTATATAAATGTGCAATCGGAAGGCCAATCTGTGATGCATGATGTGTATGCACAGCCGACAATTGTTCCACATATGGACGCTCCTTAGGCCGACATCGTATTCGGTCGGAGCTCATTGCTGATTCACCAGGTGGATCATAACAAGATCCAATAGAATGATCCATACACAGAACGTCGTTATCGAAATGATTGTGCGTGACAGGTTGGCCCCTCAATCAGACGGTGATATGAGCCTTTACAAAGGGAGAGAGAAAGTAATTGTTGGACTTGATGTAGTTAAAGATTTTAATGTTTTTCCACAGGTATGTCTAGGAATAATTAAGAAAGATATACTGTTAATTAGCAGAGGCTTGAGGTTGGAAAATGTGTTTATTTTTCTATGAAACGTCTTAATGTATGATTATGATATAAAAACAATGTAAACTTAAACTTAACTTAAGAATATTTCTGTAGGCTTCATTGATTAGGCATTCAATTTTTCAAGCCTCCAAGCAAGTATCACGATACCCTAATGAACCCTGCAAATGAAAGAGCAGCAGGCAAAATGCGCATCGGTTAGAGTGACCTGAACTACAGTAAACTTGAGCCTTGTATGTTCAACTTATGGCAATCACAATGGGACATAGTAGCTCCACGATATCGGGGGTGAAACAGGGATGGCTGAGCTGGCTATGAGAGATCACTGAGAGATTCCCTGGTTGTATTGTGCTAGTGCGCAGAGCAACGCGGTCCTGACGTATGATTGTTGAAAAACACACTGGAAGCATTCCAGTCTCGTTTCAGAAAGGAATTTTTCCGATCGGATTTGGACCGATCTGGATTTGCACTGATCTAATGATTATCTTGGGAATGCTAAAAAAAATAAAGCAAAATGCACATACAAAAAAAAAAGTGATACACACCCTTTTCCCCTCTAAATAAGGCATACCGTATGTGTTCATGGGGGCAGTAGAAGTCACATTTCTACCCTTGGCTATAATTGAATCAATTTAGTTTACTATTTTTTTAGGTTAAAAAGTACCTCGGATTTTACTAGGATCGAATATATACGGTATTATTGATCCCTATCACCATCCTAGCAGGATAAAACACACATTCTAGTTAAAGGAATAGTTCACTCTCAAAGTTCACTCCCAAAATGAATATGTTTATTGAAAAAATGTTTGAATGCCGCTCCTAGGCAGATGTGCGCACGTGGAGCGTGCCGCCGCGGCAAAGTGGGTGTTGCTTTGTGTGTGGGCATGGTTTCTTTGATGGGTGTGGCAACATTTTTGATAGTTTTGTATTTGAAAACATTTATTTATACAGTTGAGTTTATACATAAACTTGTTTTGTAAGCCTGCCACCACGTCAATATAGACTCTTTCAGAAGGGCCCTAACTAAGCTAAATAGTCTAACCTAACCTAACAAAACAGCTAAAGCTAGCCTAACCATATGATATTCCTTTTAAAATATCCAACATATCTTAGTCAAAGAGATATATTTACACGTATCTGCAGCAAAATATATGTTTGGTAGAGCAATCTGTTAAATACTGTGTCCCCATCATCTGTTATTTAGGCAAAGTCAACAAGTCGTTTAAGTTAATTTCTTTGGTCAAAACCTTTCAATACCTTGAAACATGGTATTATCTGGTGCCGTCTTCTCTTTTCTTCAGCAAGAGGGCTGAAGTATGTAGGTGACCCTAGCACAAAATTAGTGTAGGTCCCAGCCCCCAAGTAGTAGGTAGGCCCCTATACACAAGTGGGTAGGTAGGCCCTAGCACACAAGATAGCCAGCCCCCAGACCCAAAACAGGTAGGCAGGCCCCAAGTAGGTGTTGTTGAACCCAGCTCACAAGTAGGTAGGTAGCAAATGCACTCTCACAAATCACAATAATTACACTTACAGTATGTCCCCACACTCCTGGTAGGCAAATTTGAAAGGTTTTTTAAACTCCCACCCCCCTCCCTCCCTATTCTGGCGGCGCTGCGTTGTCTTACTTTTGTTGATCATGGCAATTTTAAGCAGGAAAGAGTGGCGTGGCTGGACTCTGTATCAATTACATCAGGAATCAGGATGTCTTCACACTGATTGGTCCCAGTCCATAGCTGTTCAAGGTCAAGGGGCATGGTAGAGGCTGTATTCTCTGGCTACTGTCAGCAGTTGTGCACACAGGATGGGCCTAGCAGACAAGATGGCCCCCTCACAAACACTCTTCACACACTCTTCACACAACACAACACACTCTCACACACCGCACCACACTCTCACACACACACTCTCGCACAAACGCTCTCACACACACACTCCCACACACACAATCGACTCTCACACACACACAACACAATCTCTCACACACACCCACCCACCACAACTCTCTATCTCAACACACAACTCTCACACACACTCTCTCTCACACACACCACTCACACACTCTATCTCACACTCACACTCGCACACACACTGACTCACACAAAATCACATACACACACTCACTCACACTCTCACACACACTCCTCTTACACACACCTCATCATACTCTCACACACTCTCCTCCACATTCTTTCTAACACTCTCTCAACACTCTTACACCCACACTCTCACACACACACTCTCACACACACACTCCCTCACACACTTTCTCACACACACACTCTTACACACTCTCTCACACACACACTCTCTCACACACTCTCTCTCACCACACACTCACACACACACTCTCACACACACACTCACAGTGTCAGGGATCCGAATAAGACCTTCAGACTGCAGCCTGCAGCTGCACAAGTCCCATGGCTTCCATTCCCCACAGACCGCACTAATCGCAGGGTGCAGCAGTTTTCCCTTCCCGCGTTCAGAGTTCAAAATGTGCAACTTCCGGGTCTGGCCGTTTGACTTCTTCTTCAGGCTTTGCAGCTGCAAAGCCTGAACACAAGAGTGTTGGTTCTACCTCCCTTAGATACATACAGGGTAAATTACCCAGAGCCGCTATTTGGTAATCTCCCAACGTGATTCAATATCACATTTGTGCATGTGAGTAAATCCAGAAACTAAATTTCAGCCATCTCTGGACTTAACACAAATTGAGATCTTTAAACCTCCAATGCCATTTATGTGTGTAAATAACGCGTTTCTGTTTCCCTTGATATTTTGAACATTCTTCTGTGACAGAGTGAGACAGCCCTAGAAGCAGCACAAGACCCATAATCTTTTTAAAAAGGAATATTAAATTACCGTCTTGGCATCTCAAAAAATGTTTTACTGGCACAGAATGGCAAGAGTATTTATATCTTTTTCTAAGTAACTGTGCTTTACTTAGGGATGAGCTATGATATGCAGACAGATTGTGCTATATGACCAGGAGAGATGACCTCATACTCCCATCTTGTACTCAGAAAAAGCTTTGTAACTTGCTCATGACATAATTACATTGCATGTTATCCTAGATGTTTATGATGTAATTACCAAAGTTAAAGTCATCCAGTCTTGTTTTGATTGCAGTGACGTTTAATATCTGATGTTGGTTCAATGTAAGCAAATGTTCAGTCACAAAATCACATGCATAATTCCTAAAGAGGATTAGATATATATTAAATAAAGGAAAAACATAATTTAGTAATAGTACAGCAATTGTTATTCACATTTTTATATACTAATAGCAGTGCCGGATTTAAGCTTAGGAGCTTGTAGGCACAGATCGTTTGCCGCCTTAAGCTCCACCCAGCGTTAGCCACTCCCACTGCTAGCCACACCCACTTGGGTACTCCATGCGCCGCGCTGAGTGCGGCGCAAAATTTTTTAGGTCACGCCCTTTCTCCTCCCCAATTAGGCCACATCTATCTATATCTATCTATTGATCTATCTATCTATCTAACTCTGCTATCTATCTATCTATCTACATCATCTATCTATCTATAAACTCTGTATATATCTATTATTAAATACTATCTATCTATCTAACTCTGCTATCTATCTATCTATCTATTATCTAACTCTGCTATCTATCTATCTATCTTAGGGCTAGGCCACACTGCTGCATTTTTTTTGCGTTTGCGTTTGCGCTTGCGTTTGCGATGCGCTGCGATTTTCCAAAATATTGAAAACGCGGCAACGCAAAAAAAAACGTGCGTTTTTCGGTGCGATTGCGATTGTGTTTTGCGTTCTGCATTTTTAATCGCAATCGCATGCGTTTTCCTATACTTATTGAAGAAATCGCAATCACAAACGCAACGAAAATCGCACATGAAATCGCATGCTATTGCGTTTGCGTTTCAGTGTGGCCTAGCCCTAACTCTGATCATCTATCTATCTACTCTGCTATCTATCTAACTCTGCTATCTATATATCTATATTATCTATCTATCTATCTATCTATCTAACTCTGCTATCTATCTACTCTGCTATCTATCTATCTATCTTACTATGCTATCTATCTATCTATCTAACTCTGCTATCTATGATCTATCTATCTATCTACTCGCTATCTATCGATCTATCTATCTATCTACTACTACTATCTATCTATCTATCTATCTATCTATCTATCTAAATCTACTATCTATCACTATCTATCTATCTATCTATCATCTATCTTATCTATCTATCTAACTCTGCTATCTATCTATCATCTATTATCTATATCTATCTATCTATCTATCTATCATTATCATACTATCTATCTATCTATCTCACTCTGCTATCTATCTATCTATATCTATCTATCTATCTATCATCTATCTATCTATCAACTCTGCATCATCTATCTAACTCTGATATCTATCTACTATCTATCTATCTAACTCTGACTACTCACTCTCTATCTCTTATCTATCTTCTATCATCTATTATCTATCTTCTATCTCTCTATCATCTATCTGCATACTCTATCTATCTATCTATCTATCTATCTATCTATCTATCTATCTATCTATCGCATCTATCTATTATCTGCATCTATCGATATCTGCATCTATCTATATATCTATCTATCTATCTATCTATCTATCTATCTATCTAGGGTGGAAGCAGCCTGGTGGTCTGTCTAATTTATGGCACCTCACTCAGGATCCTCTTCTCTTCCCCCCTCTATTCACAGCACAGCTGCCTGCTTCTCCGATCCTGCTGCTGCTCTGGGCTCGTATTCCCGGCCGGCCCGATCGTTCTACTGCAGTATTTGAGTGAGATAGCAGGAGTTTGAATCTCCCGCTCTCTCTGCTGCACACGTGATAGAGGAGCACACATTGGCTGGCTGGTTCCAGGAGGTTCGGGGCACTTAGTAAAGATCCGGAGGCTTGTCACTCTGCGCCTCTATTCTGTAGGCACGGGCCTCGCGTGCCTAGTTAGAAATCCGGCCCTGTATACTAATAAACTCACATGCAAGGGAGGAAGCATTTTAAATGGACATATTTAGTACCACATAAAGGGCAGGTCCATCAAAAACTTTATTTTAAAGAATGTTCCATTAAGTAGCCAAACAATGGCAGATCTACATATTTATGAAGAAAATGTGAATGCAATTGTTCTATTGCATCATACCTATTTTTTGAAATCTAACTGAAACATTATATTTCTGCTGAACCAAAGTGTCACTTCTTTATGTGTATTGCAATTTAAACATGTACCTATTATATCTCCTAGGATCTAGGAGAATAAGAGAACTTAACCCGTTTGCTATAATTCTGAAGGAGGAAATACCATCCTTATGCATTGGGCCCACTGATCTGAAATATTGGATGTTTTATTCGGGTGGCCATGGGAAATGGGCGCTTGCTTTTTGGAAACTGTCCGCTGCGGTTGCTTTTGCCACGACCGACAGTGGTTTGTTCTGGCCGACCACTTGGTTTTACCTAGACCTATTAATGTGTAGTAACCAAAGAGATGTTAGGTTTTTACTGGTTCATGCATATAGATAACATCTGATTAGTTATGCAAATGAATAGACAGGCAAACATTTGCGTCTTTTATGCCTTATAAGGGTTTGGAAAATTTGCCCTTCTTATCCTGAACCTAATATTTTCAGTCCATCTACTTTGTTCTAGATCATTGGTAGCATTATCTACTGGTGTTAGAATAACCATAAATATTTTTGAGGTTTGTATTCCCTTTTTTAAAGAAATTCTTTAAAAGGATAAATGGCTTTCCGATTACTACATAAGATCTACATTACTACAATTTTATCACTTATTAGGTATCAATTTAATCAAAAGACTTATATTTATAAAGCTTAGAATGTAGTGAAAATAGAAATAGAGCTGTATGAAAGCTGTAGATGCTAACTAAGTTGTAATGTACACATTTACATCTTTATATTGGCTGTTCAGACAGGCTGCAAACCCTCAGAACAAAATTACATTTACATGTAAGTGTTTTTTCTGAAGGTTTAAACATTGATTTAACACTGGATAATATGATGACATTTCTTAATGACATATATTATGGAACAAAGTAGATCACTGACATTGACTCAATATTTACAGCAGGGAATTCCCTGTTTTATAAAGGGCATCTATACAAAAAATAGGTTATTTTAAATTGACCATAACTGGAAACTATAATTCTTCCCAACCACCACTGTATAATTTTTGTTGATCTGCCCCCTATTTCTTTAGAATCCAATCTAAAAGTTCTTATATTTCAGCTGTCAATCAAGTTCCTTGCTGTATGCAGGCTTGACAGTTGGTTTGTGGGAAACAAGTCAGGTTGGATGAAAGTGGGAGTGGTTAAAAGAGGGAGGGTGGATACTGCTCCTAAACAAAAATGTGTGTGATTGAAGGCATGCAGCAACACACGCAAATCAGAGTAAGTGCTACTTACATGCATTCAATTTAGATTAAGATGAGGTTAAAGGACAACTCCACCCTCATAGAACATCTTTTAGAAAGAATGGCCCCTTTAAAATATGTTGATATATATGTTATCATACTTGTCCTATGAATTCATTACTGTATGCCTGCTATGCTTCTGGATGCCTCATGGAAACTGAGCAATTTAGAAACCTGCACTGAGCATTTACTGACCCTGGGCATGCTCGAAGAGGCAGACAGGGGATTAACATTCAGTCATTGGCTGTGATGTCAACTGTCAAATCCATACTGACAGTTACTAACTGGAAGAACCAGGCAGAAACTGGGGCAACAGGACATTGTGCAGGATTTCAGGTTAGTGATATATATTTAGATTTAGAACTATTACAGTTTATGGTTTTGGGGGGTGATTTACTGTATGTAAGTTTTCATTTAGGGCTGGACTTGCTTTAAGTCATTTTTCAGTATAGTGTCCCTTTAACGTGTTCACCATTTCACCACTACCAAGACTATAGATAAAACCACTTTTATACAACCTCCAAAAGAAAAAATGAAAGCACATTTCTTAATTACAGAAAATCTAAATTAGGGGAAATAGATGACATTGCTAATAAACATTCCTAAAGGGCAACTGTGGTCTCAAAACATGTTAGGGTTAAATGAAAGCCTGCAGTATTTCCTTTACACTGAGCCAGCAATCACATCTTGGTTGGAGCCGTGAGAAATGATTGGGGTGAATGTTCAAACTTCCTGTTTCCGGTAGGTTGAGTGACAATCACCGACTCTGCCGGCCCTTTTCCCCCTGGGGAGAAGCATGCTCAGTAAGGACTTATTGCGGGGAAATCAGGAAGTACTTGAGGAAAAATTGACAGTTGAGAAGGAGAGCCTATTAATGCAGGCAAAGGCTAGTCACATGACTACAAGCTGGTCACATGGCTAAAAACAGGAAGAGTTCAACCAGGAAGTTACATTGCTGAACTTTTGCAGCAATAATTCTCACAAATTTTATCTAGAGAGTGATTTAGGTTTATTTTGAAGGTGGTGTGAGGAAGGCTTCTTATATAATTCTTACAAGTTTGGAAGAATTTGAGACCACAGTTACACTTCAAGCATCACAATTTACTACCAAAAAATCGGGTTTATACACATTGTTGTTTAAAGATAATTACAATCGTTATTAATTAGATCAAGGGTGTCAGTCAAATAAATTGTATAAAATGTGATCTCGGTATATTATATTAAACTGAAACACTCTTTTTTACTTTCATGTTAGCCTAATGTATGCTAAGGGGAAAAAAACAAATATGGCAGGGAAATAACTCAATTAATTAGCTACTAATGTGCTGTACTGTACATTAAGGAATGCCCACCCCTCTGCAAAAAAAATTATTTGATAAACTGCGCCCCCTAAACCTAGAGATCGTTTATTTTACATGTTTAAATCTGCTTCCAGCAAGAGTTATCATACTTACAAGCTCCGCGATCCACCGCTGCGGCTCTGCACTTCCCGCTCCAATTCGGGTAAGGCAGTCAGTGATCAGCGTGACAATGACGTCACGGCCAAGCACTGACTGCCATTCATGGAGCAGTCTCCACTGCGGCTGCTTGGGTACAGAAATAGAACAGAAATAGAACACAGCAGCCACAGTGGATTGTGAACTTGAATGTATGAAAAAGTGTAAGCTAAATGAAATTAGGTTTAGGATTAGTATAACATACACATTTTTTGCAGATGGGTGGACAGTCCCTTTAACAAAAGTGATAATGTGTCAAACATTATATTAACAAATATAGTGATGTGTTATAAATAATTAACATACCGGTAATGATAATGTGTTGTGCAGTATAAACATATATATCAAAATGTTGTAGAAATTCCAGTACTCATATTGTAAATCATAAATGTATCCTTTATCAACATTTTGTACTACCATGTAGCACCGACATGTAATAAAGAAACACATTTATGATGTGAAATCTGAGTGCTGGAATTCCACTACATTTTAATGTGAAAATATTGCAGATTTAGGTTCTGGTATCCTAGAAGTACCAGAATGAAAATATGAGTGCAGGTGAGTGGAATAATATTTTGATTGTCTATCTATCTATCATCCATCTACTTCACTGTAAACAATGAGTCCGACAAGGTTTTTATCGGGAAAAAACAGGCAATGCTGTGATACTGTGTCATACAGTATATTAACAATTTATTGATACTTTAAATGCAAAATGGGTGAATAAGTCTTTAAACCTTTTCCCCCTTGTTTATATCTGTTATCTGCTGTAATGTAGTTTTAGATGGTATTTCAAAAGAACAATCATTGTAAACATGCGGCCCAACAAAAAATGGTTTCTAATAACAAAAACGTGACACTGTAGGGCATGAGTATGTTTTACAGTACTGTTGCTGTCTTCTGCCAAAACAGCTTGATAATAATACTAGAAACAGTTTTCAATCCTTAACACTAGTGAGCACACTGAGCTGTGTCTGAATTAATCATTTTTTATTCAGAAGCCCAACTCAATGCGCCCTCTGGGGCAAAGTTAGGAAACTTTTAAATTATTAATTTTAAACTATTCATTTATGGTTTTTAATTATTTTTATTTATTTATTTAATATTATTGTTTTTAATTGGTAAAAATTGTAAAAAAATCTTTGTAAAAAAAAATCTTTTTGGAATGTGTGTCTGAACGCAAAGATGAAGCCTTTACATTTTACAGCTGTGGGTACTTGCTAATAATTAGTAGTCGCTAAGTTGCAGCAATATTGATTATATTAAAAAAAATGATCGTCATCCATTTGTAAAAACAATATTTATTGTATCTTTTCTCAATAAAAGATTTTTAGTATTATTTCCTTTGAATTGCATTATCACTGTCTCTAATACATAAAGGGACACTAAACTGAAAAAATGACTTGCCTTTTCTATATTTTTAGTGCTGGTCAGGAAATGATTCCCTTTTGCTCACAGTGCTCCCTGTCACTAGATCTCCTCATGTCCTGTTCAGCTCATCCTAGTTAGTATGCGTGTCTCCTCTCATGTATCCACCCCTCCCCAAACTGAGGCACAGTCATAGCATTCAACCAGTGATTTTGTGTTATAGTGAAAGTAAAACTGCTTTGCTATGGGAAGAAAGCAACACTGGGATTGTAATAACTACTTGAATCAAGTAAGATTTTCTTTAGCTGTAGGAGTTTGTGTGTATGTAGGGGGGCTTTGTTTGTATTGATTTCTTTAGGCACAGTGCTACATTGGGGTTTTAGTAACAAAGACAGCAGTAACTGCAGGGTGTGGGTGTTATCTGCACAGAAAAAGCACAAAGAAACAACTATTGCTTATTTCCTTTCCTGATCTAATGTGAATCAATTAGCTGTGACAGAGAAAAAGCTTCAATATACAATGGATAGTTTCTACATGTAGTGTGCCAGGGGAGGTCTGGATGATTGATAGTTCTTTACTAACTAGCTGTGTCCTGCCCTCTTTAAAAAGTAAACTCCCACAGCTAAAACACATGGGACAGGAAGGTCAGATAAGAAAAAAAAGCAGATTTAAGATTGGTAGTAATTAATTCTATTACTGTGTGATTTGTGAAAATGATTTTCCACAATTTACATGTCTTTAAAATGTCTGTGCAGTGCCATGTCAACAAACAAAAAGAATTGCATGAGATTTTATGACAGTTTTACAGCACTCAGTATGTTTTGCTTTCTGATTTCTTGGCTACCTTTACAGTTTAGTAAAATGAAAAAGTTACAAGACTAATATAATATATATATAGTATATATATATACTATATCTAAGGTCCGTTAACTTTCCCCACCGTGTTTTTCCCGCCATTTTCGTCAAAATTGGAATTATCGCGATTTATGAAAGGGCGGAAAATGGCAGACGTAAAGTTAACGTGGCCGAATGTTACAGCTATAACATTGCATCAGTTACCGATCGCTTCCATTATAAAGTGGCAGTAACTGAGCTCTGGCGTAACCTCTGCCATTTCAATACACCAACTTTGAGTTGGCAAAAAACGTCCGAGATCACCTCCAGAGAGTGCAGGGTGTAAGCATGGCACCCTCCTGTGGGGGGGCACACCCATCTGCCCACCCCTCCCTTACCTCCCGTGGTGAGGGGGGGTGTACACCAACCCTCACCTGCTGCACATCCCCTTCCCAGCAGCCCCTCCCAGCCCATGCCCCATACGTCACAGCGTTTCGAAATATGATTGGTTACTGTATAACCATGTGATCGCAAGCAATTGAAAGGACCTAATCCAATCAGAATTGGATTGGTCCTTCAGCAAGCCTATTACCTTATAAAGAGTGCTACATCAGAGGAGCTCAGAAGTCATTGCAGTTGATGGCAGAAGAAAGAAAGGTAAGCAACATCGGCTATGTTGAAGCCAGCAGAGTCACTGGTGGTGCAGTGACCTCACCTAGAGTCACTGGCTGTGAAGAAAGAAGACTCGTATCAAGACGCTGGTGACATCGGTACATTGAAGTAGCAAAGCCGGCGGTGCCCCTGGCGGCCCGCAGGGGCACTTCCCATTGTTGGCTACTTCAGCAGAGCTGGTGTCACCAGATGGAAAGAAAGAAGACAACCAAGGGCTCTTGTACGAGCCAACAGGGGGTCTTGTTTCAAGCTGTAGGACCCCCAACAAAGGTACCTCTCAGTGCCGCAATGGCACTTGTCAGTGTGGGAAGAGGGGGCCCGGTATGAACTGCAGGACCCCTTATGCCCCAATGGGCCCTTGTCAGGGCACAAGGGCACTTGTCAGTTGCCGCAAGGGCCCTTATAAGGGCCAGGGAAGCCGTTTGAGGGACGGGATCCCTTAAGACCCAGAGCCGCAACAGAACTTATAAGTGCCGGGGAAGGGGGGGTCCCTGTTTGAGTGTGGGACCCTAATCCCCAAAAGGCCCTTCCAAGGCTACAAGTGCCACAAAGGCCCTTGCAAGGGCGGGGGGGGTCCCGGTTCGAGCTGCGGGACCCCTAAGTCCCAAAAGAATTTTCAGTGCCCCCCCTGGAGAGTCCTTCCACCCCCCCCCAGGGGCCCCCCCTTCCGCTTCCCGCAAGCATACGGAGCAGGGGGCTGTGAGGGGTTGCTAGGAAGGGGATGTGTGACACGGGG
The DNA here is from genome assembly GCA_019447015.1 of Hymenochirus boettgeri. Taxonomy (NCBI): domain Eukaryota; kingdom Metazoa; phylum Chordata; class Amphibia; order Anura; family Pipidae; genus Hymenochirus; species Hymenochirus boettgeri. The sequence goes on from CM033474.1 coordinate 139,745,627, forward strand.
GTGAGGGCGGGTAAGTGTACATCCCCTGGCCTCGGGGGGCGAGGGCAGGGTGTATGTACACCCTGCCGCGCCCTCTCTGTCGAATGCAACAACCCGTGGCGGGTGTGACCACCCACATTGCAGTCCTTCCCAGCAGCCCTCCCAGCCCTTCGCCGCGATAATATATTTAGGCTCAAATTATCGCCACACATCACCGCAGTATTCAGTAGTATGGATTTGCATTATTAACACATCACAGAAGAAAAGAATCCATAATAAAAAAATCACAGAAGAATTGCATTATTACACATCACAGAAATATAGAATTGCAGTAATAAAACATCACAGGAATAAAGAACACAGTAATAAAACACCACAGGAATAAAGAACCACAGTAATAAAACATCACAGTAAAGAATTATTATTATGTAGATTTATATAACGCCAAAATCTTCTGTAGCGCTTTACAATACATGGATACATAACATTAGGACCTTGGCCCGAAGAGCTTACAATCTAAGTAATTTACAGAAGTAAAGAAAGTAAATCAATATAGAATCACAGCACTAAAGAATCACAAGTAAAGAACTAATTATGCTTACCGTTAATTCTCTTTCTTCTCTTCTGCCATGACATTGTGCACCATGGGGGGTAAGCTCCACCCACTTCAGAGGGCGGACAAGAACTTAAAATGGCTCCTAAATCCAGCATTCTCAGTTGAACTTCCTAGCCGAGTAAACCAACTCCATAGTTATAATCTAAAAGAAATTGCAACCAAAATAGAAGCTAATATGAACCTAGCCGAACTTTGGCCCGACATATTGACATGAGAGTAGTTGTAAATGGGGCTCATTATTATGGACTAAAATGCTAAGTGGGGGCCACAGAGTTCTGTGTTGGAGCCGCTTCTATTTAATCTTTTTATTAATGATTTGGAAGTGGGTATTGTCAGCAAGGTTTTTGTGTTTGCTGACTACACAAAACTTTGCGACATTAAAAACTTTAGAGGATGTGCAATCGTTGCAGGGGGATCTAGATAGATGTCACATTGCTGTGGCAGATGAAATTCAATGTTGATAAATGTAAGGTGATGCATTTTGGACTTAAAAATCCTTCTGCTACTTTATACTATAAATGGCTCTGTGTTAAGGGAATCCCTGTTGGAAAGGGATCTTGGAGTTTTGGTGGATAACAAAAATTAAAGGTAGCAAGCAGTGCCAGGCGGCAACAGCCAGAGCCAGCATGGTATGTCTTGTATAAAGAGAGGTATGGATTCAAGGGAGGAAAATGTAATCTCCCTCTTACAAAGCATTGGTAAGGCGTCATTTGGAATATGCAGGTGCAATTTTGAAATCCTGTGTACAAAAAGGACATCTTTAAAATGGAAAGGGTTCAGAGAGAGGGCAACTAAATAAAAAGGGGATTGGGGAAGCTGAATATGAAGACAGAATGGAAAAGTTACAATTATGTACGCTGGAGAAAAGGCTTTTGCATGGGGATATGATTACTGTGTATAAATACATTAAGGCCATACAATAAACTATTGGGGGCATTGTTCACCAATAGAACATGTCAGAGGACACAAGAACATCCCTTAAGACTTGAAGAAAAAAGGTTTAGATTCCAAGCTCGGAAAGGGTTTTTTCACTGAGAATGGTAAAGCTAATGAAACTGTCTCCAGTGGACGTTGTTATGGCAGGTTCATGGTCAGTTTAAAAAAAAAGCTGGATGAGTTTCTGCAAACAAGGAAGGTTGCAAAGGTACTGGTATGATACATAAAGTAGAGTTGATCCAGGGAAATTTCCGATTGCACTTGGAGTCAGGAAGGAATTTTTTCCCCCTTCAAAAATTTGTGGTGTTTTTTGGCCTTTCTCTGGATCAACAGTTAGGCAGGAAATTAGGGGATTGCTAGATGGGTGGAACTGGAGGGACGTATGTCTTTATTCAACCTCAAATACTATAATTACTATGTCAAATATAGCTAAAACCAAACATATTGTACCACAAAAAAATACATTCTAAATTAATAATACCTTATAGTACTTAGATTAAGGGAGGGTAAAATTGACATTGTCATGGCAAGAAAAGAAGATAGAGAATTAACTGTAAACATAATTTGTTCTTTCTTCCCCCTGCCATGCCAGTGTGCTCCAGGGAGTGCTCAGAGCACAATTAATGGGAGGGCACCACCGCCTGAAGTACTCCTTTCCCAAAAATAGCTCAAGGTGATGATCCTACATTAAATTTTTTAGTTTTTTTTTTTATTAAAAATTAATTACGGTTGAAGGTGAGGCCATGTAGCCGCTTTACAAATTTGCTCCATGGACGCCTCATTCTAAAAGGCCCATGACGTAGTTGCGTGGGCATTCACCACTAGAGGACATGCAGTGCAGAAGCCTTATAGCATTCCTTAATGGTCGAGGAGAACCAGTTAGCCATAGTCCAGATTGAAATAGAAACTCCTTTACTAACGCCTCCAAATCTGATAAAAAAGGACTTTCTGAATTCTTAGTTCTATCCATATAAATTCTAAGCAATGATATTTACACTCCTTCTCATTGGTAGGCTGAGGAAACAATGGTGGTAAAACTATAGGTTCACCATTCTGCTGATTCATGAGATATGAAGTAATATTTAGAAACCCTTCGAGGTTTAGACCAAAAAGTGGTATCAAAGTTTCATATTAAGGGCATCTATGTGGGAAATGAACTTTTTTAGAAGGTGAGGATGAAGTGACGTACTGCTAGTGGAGGAGTCCTCATCCGGGGTAGAGGTACTGTTATTTCATTGGGTACTATGGAACTCGACTCCCAAAAATATCCTTGTTTCTTCGGTTGTTACGAGACTCGCTCCCATGGTGGTTATGTTGCTCGCTGAGTATACCTGGTTTCATTCAGATATGTATGGACATTAACCTTCCAAGCTGAATCCGTTAACTTGGCTCTTCTAACCTTGCGGGGTCAGTTTCTCAGGAATATACTCGCTCTCTGTTATAATCCGGCGTCCCTTTGAAATTTACGTTGCTTGCGCTCCATGATGACATCACGCAAGTGTTGGATCATCTCCTGGTGTGAGTGCTTAATCTCGGCCCATTTTCAGCCGATACATTTGTTTTGATGCTATCTGTTGTTGCAAGTATCTCCTCCCTCATGGACGCAAATTCATTTGCACCCTTTCAATGGTGAGCACCATAAGATCGAAGCTACACTTGTTCGTGATTCTCTCCACCTGGTTGCTAATATGGAATCATCACACACAAAGCCAGGTGGAGATCGATCCTGAGTCCGCGTGGAATCTTCTTGTTGCTGACTTATTGTATTAACGAATTTGATGAAGTTTCCAAATTGTTTCTTTCTTTTGTAAGCTTAACAGGTACGTGTTGTTTCTTTTTGTGTACTTGTTCCGGTAGGTATGGCGAGGTGTTTTCTGTGAGTCGGATAGAATTCTTTCTATTTCCGAATCGATATAAGCAAAGGTATTTACCCCAGATTGTGAAAGGGTGTTAGCTTCCTCCTGAAGCATGGTAAGTTTAAATGGAGTAAGTTGCATAGGACGAATTTATCAATTTCATTAACAAAAGTTAAGTTACTCAGTCCCAGCGTACAGTAATATAGGACATCACACTCCACCGTCCTCAGTGGTAATGTCCATCGAGTAGAAGAAAAAATAGCATGAGAGCCTTCAGCAGTTAAACTGCAAACATTTATTTATTGTGTGCGGCATGTTTCGAAACCAACGTGCTTCTTTATCAAGCATACAACAACAACAGATGAATCAACTTTGAATAGGTAACAAAGTCCAACCCTTCATGTCTAATTGGTGTGAAAATACACTAATTACATAATACATTCCCGATGAATCAATATGCTAATTTCCCATCCCCTAAAAAGATCAATGTGATATCACTATTAAGTACCAATATACATAAAATTTGCCCCAGTGCTGACCCCACTGCGTAGTGAAAAAAAATCCTTACCTACTCCTTGGGCTCATTTTTGTTCTCCTGCGTGCCTATACAAAAGTCCCAGAAGAGTAGAGCTTGTGAAACAACATCTGCCACTTCTCTGTCCACCCTGAGGACTCTGACATGTGCAGGGGAGCCCTTTCCCCCCCCTCCTGATCTCTCCATACCTGCCTCAACCCCTACCTTAATTAAATTTCCATAGTGTAGCCCATCCCCAACCACAAAAGTTATATTTGAAAAAAAGCAGCAGAATGTACTTCCGTCTTCACTCCCACAGCTGTCTTCATAAGCTGGCAGCTAAGTCTGTGATTGGCTGTCTCTCAGCCAATCACAGATGCAGCTGAGTCTGGGCCCCTGTTTGCAAATTCTGGCAAACAGAGGGCTTGGGAGCAGAGGAGTGTAAGTACATTTCTGCTGCTTTTTTTTAATTTTACAAATCTAACTTGGGGGTGGGCAGGGGTGGGTACACTATATTTAAAAAAAATATTCAGGGTTGAGATACCTTTTAATTTAATTTTTAGATCCATGGCCCTTCTGTATGACAACCCTAACTGGCTTCTACAGCTGAGGCAAAATTGTGAACCCTTTGTCAAAGGAGGCGGTCAGTAGAGGAATACTCCTCTGAATGCACAGATGGTGGCAAGTAGATGTGTAACGATATGCTCTAACCATCAGTTCAAGGTTGGTATTTTAGATCCTGTAAAGATACTTTGGTCAATACCCTTGTCTTTAAAGAATATACCTCCTCATCATCATAAATTCTTCAATGTTTTTTCTTCACAGGCTGCTGATGTCCTGCCACCCATAGGATGTATGATTGCCCTATTGACCCTTTCCCTGGCACTATTCCTTCCAGGGACAATCTGTATAAATAACCGGCCCAGAAAGTCGGCTATGAAAGGTTATATTAAAGGGCATGTCCACCCTTAAAATTGTTTTTAAATGATGTTCCCCCATGCTGGCAGCCCCAACCGCATATATTTTATTTTTCCAAAAGAGCCCCCCAAACTTCTATTACCTCCCTCATTCCTCCGCCGCACTGACGGCCCTCTGCTTGCGAGAATGCAAGCAGAGAGGGGCGACCGGCAGGTCGCGTCTGTGATTGGATGAGCGGCAGACCACATACGACGCGGACTGCCGGTCTTCAGTGCAGCGGAGGAAAGAGGAGAGATAAGAAGAGTTTGGGGAGTTTTGGAAAATAAAAAATATGCGGTTGGGGCTGACAGACATGGGGGGGACATCATATTTAAGGGGGGTTTTATGCTAGGGGGAGGGATAGTTAGAACGGGAGGGAGAGGGAGGGAGGGGAGGGAGGGGGGGAGAAGGCATGCAGTACGCATGCAAAATCTCGGACGGAAGGTAGCAGCAGAGTCCTGCTAGCTCCTGGGGACAGTTTTTGGGACTTTAGGGGGGTCTACAGGAGAACCCTATGGAGCTGGGATGTGAGGTAAGGATTACCACTACTACAATGGTGGGGCCAATACTGGGGGGGATTATAGTTTTGGGGGTGGACATGCCCTTTAAAGAGAAACTGGATCTTCTTCATAGAAAAGAAAGATTGAGGGCTAATACCATGAACCTCTCATAAGATTACTTAAAGGTATAGTTTTCCCCATTCCACTCATGTCAATCTGTTTTCACAGGTGGTAGGGGCTCAGGTCTTTACAAAATTGGACCTTGGGGGGGGGCTATAATTTAACTCAGAATCAGAAAGGGGGATGAATGGAAAACCGCTTTCAATACAAGAGAGGGTATTGGGAATACCTGGTTATGCCCTTCGGTTTTAGTAATGCCCCTAACATGTTACGAGATTTTATTAATGATTGTATTTCCCGTGAATATCTGGGGTAAATTTGCTGTTTTCTACTTAGACAAATTCTAATATTTTCCCCCACACTGAGTTCCACCGTTCCCAAGTCCCTCTTAGTTTTAGAAAAACTAGGGAAAGCAAAACTGTATGTTTTGCCACAAAAGGACCTGCTTTCCTCTTGTGGGCTTCCTTATATGTTATATCATTTATATATTTATGTACTGAACTATCTATGTATTTGTTCTTTATTGTTGTATTCAATTAGATCAACTGGACTTGAAGACGTTTCGTAGTCATCCGACTGGCTTCTCAATTCAGAATGGCTTGTACAAGAATCTGTGGCAAATATGTACCTGGAAAATCCCAATTAGCATATCACAGCAGGTGTTAAGGGACGTTGATTGCATTGTAGGCTAAGAGGTGGTTATAGGAACGACCAGGGTAAGGTGTCAAAACAGCATTGTACATGGCAGACAGTTGGTGTCGAACCCCCCCACCTCTATTTAGGCTTGGTATCTTTATTTTCACATAAATGGTTCCTTGACACCTCTCCTGAAACAGTCACGTCCTTTGCCATATGTTACATTATAATCTTCAAAGGTATGTCCTTTAACCTTAAGATGCAAAGTACACGGCATGAGTCCTGACCAGAGAATGGCTTTCTGTGTGGGCTACGTTGATGTAGTTGGTGTTTGGTCTCCCCCACATACAAATCAGAGCATTCATTCACTGCACTGCACTGCGTATGATTGTCGCTTTCTGTGTTTCGGTATTGAGTCTTTCGGATGTACCAATGCTGCCTCAGTGTGTGTGTTCCGTTTAAAGCAGACAGAGGTACGGTGTTTTTTGAAAATTCTTCTTAATTTCTCGGAGACCCCTGCTACATATGGGATCATGTTCTTTCTCAAAATAGCCCAAATAGAGGTGGGGGGTTCGACACCAACTGTCTGCCATGTACAATGCTGTTTTGACACCTTACTCTGGGCGTTCCTATAACACCTCTTAGCCCACTATGCAATCACGCCCTCAACACCTGGCTGTGATATGCTAATTGGGATTTTCCAGGGTACATAATTGCACAGAATCTTGGTACAAGTCATTCTGAATGAGAAGCCAGTCAATGACTAGGATGACTAGCGAAACAGTCTCAGAACTAAAACTTCAAGTCCAGTTGATCTAATTGAATACAACAGATATACCATGATCTGGATGAATGAGAACCTTCACAAGCATATTTTCCCTTGTAGACTTTATTGTATTTCGTTGCTATACAGTGTGCGTCCCCAGTGGCGCTTTATAAATAAACTCATAATAAATTGAAAAAAATTATTTTTGAAACAACCAGTCTTAGGTACAATCATATCCAGTCAAGGTCTCATGATGGTCTCATGGATTCAGAGAAGGCTGTTCTGAATTGGTCACCTCCTTTAACTCAAGGCCTTCAGAGATTCCAATTATAAGAATTTTTCCTCTGTAGTAGCTCCGTTAAACCAATTTTACAAGAAGGGTGCAGACCTCTCTAATTGGTCTCGAGAAGCCAATGAAGCCTTGAGATTTTAAAAACAGCCTTCTGCTCCTCTCCATCTCGATTTCACATTTTGTCAGTGTTAGAGTTTAGTAGAGACCTGACATTGTAGAGTAAGAGATTGGATTTTTTTTATTTATAAGTGTAAAAAATAACTTTTAATGATTGATCAGATTTTTTTTTTTGTTCATTAAATTTATTGATGTTTCATTAAAAAAATCAACAAAAAAAACAATAAAATTGAATACCAAAAAATACTGCTGTCTCATTGGTATTATTACAATATAAATGAGCATACATAAACTTTTTTTTGTAATACCATTTCTGAACATCTAATAACTTTTATTGCTGTGCCGAATTCCATCGCTCTTCTCTTGGGTGGAAGCTGGACATGAGGTTGGGCTGCGTTTCAGTGATTTATTGGTTCCATTTCCAGTATCCAGCTGTCCCACGTTTTTGACCATGTTTTTATTATGTTTTGTAGTGTATGGGCCATATACTACATTATCATGAACCCACCAAATCTTCTTTAGTAAGAGAAATCTCGGGCTTGGTTGTTTTCAGTTGGCCGCTAATAATGCTCTAGCGTCGAGCCAAATATACATGCAAGATTTTATTTTTAACCTTAGCTGTCTTTTAATATAGGGCTGCTTTTGAAATAGAAGGGTGGGTAAGAAGGTGAGTTACCTGTGTCTGTGTGGGTATCCATACGCATTTAAAAGTGTAAAAATAACTTTTTTAGGATGATTAAGATGTAATTTTGACTTTAATTGCCCTTAACATAGGTCTATACATGGAAATGGAAGGGTAGGTTGTTTACCTGTCTGTGTGGGTATCATTTTGCATTTTTAATTATTTCATTTTTACTTTAGTTGACCCTTGTTGTAGAATAATATAAGAAAACATTTCCCAGGTCTCTGAGCCATTCTAGTAGGTGGACATTTTAGATTCCCCCCCAGTAACTTTAAGGGATAGCCGAAGTGGGCCTCAGCCTAATGGTTCCAGTCGCGGAATTCTAATTTTTTCAAAATCTGAAATTGGGGACAACAACTATTTTCTCTTAATGACAGATTACACCAACGACAATTTTTTTTATAGAAGACCCAGGCTAGTGACATCATTGCACAAACAGCAAGTGCCATAAAAAGAACACGTTTTCTTTTTGAGATCATTTTTTGTGCCTGAGCCTCTCTGTTCTCCACCAACAATGATCTGAAACCGATACTTCGAAAAGCCAGACAGTTTTCTCTATACTTATCAAGAGTGTATTTAAAATTAACACATTTCCTGAAAAAGAACAGTTACTGTACTAAACTTCTAATTGTGTTAACAGGAAATAAAGGTAAAGAATTTTCAGATGAGAAATATATAGAGGAATAGCTCCGGGAGGAACATTACACAGGTAACTCAATTCATATTTGCAGCTGCTGTAATAGCTGGCTGTTGCAGTATGAAAAGCCTTGCCAGATCATACAGCAGACAACTATAATGAGGTGTTGTTAGCTCTTTTACCTAAGGGGACGCTGTGTTAAGGTAAAAGTGTTGTTAAATGTATTTTTCCAGTCCAAGGCAGCCTGGAGTTTTGAGGCTGGGGGACCGGCTCTGTAGTTTTTTTAAACTTTGCCAGGTAGATAGGTCTGAGTCTACATGGCTAATGATGCAAGGATGTACTGGGAAGGAAAATGGGGAATATTAATAGAATCAGCAACTTCCAGTATATAGCAGAGTTTAATTTCAATAAAGATATAAAACCCAATTTAAAAAAGGCAAAAATTGGGTTATTTGGGTTATCCTCATTTAGAAACGCAAAAGGAGATAAAATGGACATATAAAATAATAAACTTGAGAGAAAGTTTAATATAAACTTTGAATTTGTCTTGAAAGTCCGCATTTTGGAAGGGAATGTGTACATCCCTGCAGCAGGTTCAAAAGTCAGAATATGCTTTGGCAATAAAAGAGGACATTTAAAGTTTCACAATTACTTCTGATTGAATGTTATATATTGTTATTGTGTGTATAGTTGCAACAGGAAAAAAAATGTGTGGGTGGGTGTATCTGTAGGCTATGTGTACCTGGTGTCTGTGGTGATAGTGGGGATATATTGTGTTTTGTGGATTTGTTGGTGCATGTTGGTGTGTTTGTGTCAGAGAGATACAGTGTGAGTTTGTGTAGCCTCAGGCCCAGGTGCATGTCCTAAGACATGGACAGTTTCAGTTTGGATTGACTTAAAGGACAATTATACTCACCTACACACCGCTCCTGCCACCCTGCCATCTGTATTACCCAGGGGAGGACCTAAACCTCACTGTCTTAACCCCGCGATTCACTTTCTAAGTCTCGCTTTACTCACCTTAAGTTTCCTTTTGGTTCTCGCTCCCATCCGGGTTCGCCTATCCGTCCAATGAGAAGACACGCTTATTTCAGAGTGTGTCTCTCACGGGTCGAAGTAGGAGGGTGGAGCATATCACACGATTGGGTTGTATAAGTTTGGGTTGTAAAAGCGTGAACAATTATTTGCACTTATTGATATAATTCAGTACAGTGGTGCCCAGGAATTGATTGAATTTATTTATGGATTGTAGATGCAGTGAAAAGGAACCGTGTGATCTGGAGGCACTGTGGATGTATGTATACATCTATGTATTGAGATAATAAAACTAAAATATAAAGTATCAACTTGTGGTTTCAGACAGATCTGTGGTTATGAGTTGTGTCTATATGAATGTCAGTTGAATGCCATAAGTGTCCACATGTAAATGCACATCTTTAACTAGCTGCTGCAAAGAAAGACAAATAGTTAATCAGCAGGGGTTCATGTATTTCTATATTTAGCAGAAAAGTGCTATTTTTGTCTTTTAATCAAAAATTGTTTAGTTAACAGGGCGTACTAGCTTCTTTTTCTGCATGAGAGTTGCCTCAAAAGCAATAAGTAAAGTTTCACATGTATATTCCAGTAAGATGTGTATCGACATCTAATATTCCCTAGGTAGTATCCTTTATGCTTCATGTTTCAAAATAGAGGTATTCAGTGAGATTTGCACAGTAAAGTAATAACCAGAACCAGACAGAAATGCGTTCTGTGCCAATTAATCAATTAATTGGACTGTTTAAAAGCACAAAAAACACAGACACATCCCAATAGTTATATAAGAAATATATGTTGTTTGGACTCAAATCAAGCGCAAGGAATAGAAAAATAAAGGGACAGAATATTAAAGGGCAAATACTGCTCTACACTAGTATGTCCTCCTAAAAAATCTTGAAGCTTTTTAACGTCCATGCAAAGCACATGACCCTCACAAAAAATAAATGTACCTGGATTGTTTGAAACATCACAGTCCCGACTCACACAGCTCTGTATATACTGCTGGAGAATTAGCTGGTTGTCCAAGTCTCCTACTGGGGTTTACAAAACTCTGACCACTCAGAGGTTTTTGGGTGCCTGCTTGCAGATCACAGTTCCTTGCCTGATCAGACTCTCCCCCCAAAACAGCTACACTGCCTATTAATTAGTGAACTCAGACACAGAAAAATAAATTTAACTATCTATGGGACTGGATCAGCACGAAACCATGAAGAATAAGTGGGCTTAGGCCACGTAAGCAAAGTACATTACATGTTTAACCCTTTCATGCTCTCGTTACAGTAACACCTACAGTACATACAAGATATGACAATCACTTTGTATAAAAGGCCCCTCCCAACTTCTGGACAAGCCACACTCACTTCCGGGACAAAGCACCACCCAACGGTCAATTAATAAAAACCTATACCCATCCGACCGACGCAGCAGGAGGGGACAGCATTGGGATTTTTTTTTTTCAGGTGCAAAAATGTCTAGAGAGGCCCTGGCTGTGTTAGTCTACTAATGTTGGTCGACTATGGCAGGCTGAATGAAAATTTCTCCATTGCAACAATTCCACCAAGACTCGCCCTCAAGCACAAGTATATATACTTAAGATGGGCACAAACTTATGCGGTACTCTGATATGACCGAAAATAAACAAAAGGAGGATTTTTTGCACTTTTAAATTACATATTTATGGGAGTGCAAACTAAAGGGGACCAAATATCATATTAAGCGTTTAAATAGTTATTAGCATAATCCAATAAAGTTTGCTTACATTATATTCTGGTTGTCAGGATAAATAAAGCAATCATTTTGTAAAATAGCAGGAATGTAATATGCCAGTTACAACAGTGTATGTTTTTATGTGTTATAAAGAAACCACACCCACAAAGCCACACCCCATTTTTTGCATGCTGCCTAGAGGCGGCATTCAAAAGCTGTTTTGGGTGCCAAAAACTTTAGGGACACCCCTGGCTAAACAGTTGTAACTGGCATATTACATTAGAAATCCCTTCCATACTTTTTCTAGAATAAAAAAAGATTGGTAAGCCTGCCACTACGTCAAAGTATACTCTTAGCTGGGCCCTAACATAACTAGTGTAACCTAGCCTGTAGTCATATAATTCATGAGATGTAAAATGTATAAAATATTGGGACTGTGATGTTAATAGAAGGAAAATGAGTGGCAATAGTCACCTGTCCAGTTCCCGGATACTTTAAAGTCTTGCTGGACTTAAAGTTTAGTTCTTGAAGACATTTTGCTAGTCATCCGATTGGCTTTCTGAATGACTTGTACAAATACCTGTTGGCAATTAAGTACCCTGGAAAGTCCCAATTAGCATATGACAGCCAGGTGTTAGGGACCTTCTGAATGCAAGGTGTAGGTGCATGGTGTTATCAAAACTGCCCAGTGTAAGCTGTCAAAAAGGCATTGTTCATGGCAGATACACAGACAGACAGATATACATACACACAGACAGACACACACACACAGCAACACAGACACACACACTTTTTCTCTTACGATTCAGTTAGGGATCTGGAAAACAAGAGCTGCAGCTGCTCTGGTACGACTCCCCACAGGTCGTAGTGTTTTATCTTGGCTGGTGGCCAGAGGATGAGGAAGAAGCTGCAGTGGATTCGTCTCCCCGGCTGATCACTTACATGACTGGAGCTCAATGGGACCAATCAGCCGGGTAGATGAGTCCACTGTCATTTCTTCGTCATCCTCTGGCCACCAGCCAAGGTAACTCACTGCGCAGTACAACATGAACGGAAAAAAAAAAAGAACATCTCACAGACTGGCGCCTTTCTAGCAATCCCAGAAGCCCGCCTCATGAGAAATCATTTCAGATTGCTTCATGGTAGGAGCGGCCCTGTTATCAGCTGATATTAAATATAGTCTTGAACTTTCCATACTGTCCAAAATTTTCTTTGTTCTATATTTTTATAGAACTATGGGCTTAAACATGTTTTCCTGAGTAAATAAAATAATTATATTATAGTCGGAACTAAGCACTATTAGTACAGCAAGCCCTGCATTTACTTGCTGGGTGGGATAGGCACGCTCAGTGGGCCTTAAGGCTTATATAAATGTGCAATCGGAAGGCCAATCTGTGATGCATGATGTGTATGCACAGCCGACAATTGTTCCACATATGGACGCTCCTTAGGCCGACATCGTATTTCGGTCGGAGCTCATTGCCTGATTCACCAGGTGGATCATTAACAAGATCCAATAGAATGATCCATACACAGAACGATCGTTATCGAAATGATTGTGCGTGACAGGTTGGCCCCCTCAATCAGACGTGTATATGAGCCTTTACAAAGGGAGAGAGAAAGTAATTGTTGGACTTGATGTAGTTAAAGATTTTAATGTTTTTCCACAGGTATGTCTAGGAATAATTAAGAAAGATATACTGTTTAATTAGCAGAGGCTTGAGGTTGGAAAATGTGTTTATTTTTCTATGAAACAGTCTTAATGTATGATTATGATATAAAACAATGTAAACTTAAACTTAACTTAAGTAATATTTCTGTAGGCTTCATTGATTAGGCATTCAATTTTTCAAGCCTCCAAGCAAGTATCACGATACCCTAATGAACCCTGCAAATGAAAGAGCAGCAGGCAAAATGCGCATCGGTTAGAGTGACCTGAACTACAGTAAACTTGAGCCTTGTATGTTCAACTTATGGCAATCACAATGGGACATAGTAGCTCCACGATATCGGGTGAAACAGGGATGGCTGAGCTGGCTATGAGAGATCACTGAGAGATTCCCTGGTTGTATTGTGCTAGTGCGCAGAGCAACGCCGGTCCTGACGTATGATTGTTGAAAAACACACTGGAAGCATTCCAGTCTCGTTTCAGAAAGGAATTTTTCCGATCGGATTTGGACCGATCTGGATTTGCACTGATCTAATGATTATCTTTGGGAATGCTAAAAAAAATAAAGCAAAATGCACATACAAAAAAAAAAGTGATACACACCCCTTTTCCCCTCTACAATAAGGCTATACCGTATGTGTTCATGGGGGCAGTAGAAGTCACCATTTCTACCCTTGGCTTATAATTGAATCAATTTAGTTTTACTATTTTTTTAGGTTAAAAAGTACCTCGGATTTTACTAGGATCGACTTATATACGGTATTATTGATCCCTATCACCATCCTAGCAGGATAACACACATTCTAGTTAAAGGAATAGTTCACTCTCAAAGTTCACTCCCAAAATGAATATGTTTATTGAAAAAATGTTTGAATGCCGCTCCTAGGCAGATGTGCGCACGTGGAGCGTGCCGCCGCGGCAAAGTGGGTGTGGCTTTGTGTGTGGGCATGGTTTCTTTGATGGGTGTGGCAACATTTTTGATAGTTTTGTATTTGAAAACATTTATTTATACAGTTGAGTTTATACATAAACTTTGTTTTGTAAGCCTGCCACCACGTCAATATAGACTCTTTCAGAAGGGCCCTAACTAAGCTAAATAGTCTAACCTAACCTAACAAACCAGCTAAAGCTAGCCTAACCATATGATATTCCTTTTAACAATATCCAACATATCTTTAGTCAAAGAGATATATTTAAACAGTATCTGCAGCAAAATATATGTTTGGTAGAGCAATCTGTTAAATACTGTGTCCCCATCATATCTGTTATTTAGGCAAAGTCAACAAGTCGTTTAAGTTAATTTCTTTGGTCAAAACCTTTCAATACCTTGAAACATGGTATTATCTGGTGCCGTCTTCTCTTTTCTTCAGCAAGAGGGCTGAAGTATGTAGGTAGACCCTAGCACAAAATTAGGTAGGTAGGTCCCAGCCCCCAAGTAGTAGGTAGGCCCCTATACACAAGTGGGTAGGTAGGCCCTAGCACACAAGATAGCCAGCCCCCAGACCCAAAACAGGTAGGCAGGCCCCAAGTAGGTTGTTGAACCCAGCTCACAAGTAGGTAGGTAGCAAATGCACTCTCACAAATCACAATAATTACACTTACAGTATGTCCCCACACTCCTGGTAGGCAAATTTGAAAGGTTTTTTAAACTCCCACCCCCCTCCCTCCCTATTCTGGCGGCGCTGCGTTGTCTTACTTTTGTTGATCATGGCAATTTTAAGCAGGAAAGAGTGGCAGTGGCTGGACTCTGTATCAATTACATCAGGAATCAGGATGTCTTCACACTGATTGGTCCCAGTCCATAGCTGTTCAAGGTCAAGGGGCATGGTAGGAGCTGTATTCTCTGGCTACTGTCAGCAGTTGTGCACACAGGATGGGCCTAGCAGACAAGATGGGCCCCCTCACAAACACTCTTTCACACACTCTCTCACACATACACAAACACACTCTCACACACACGCACACACTCTCACACACACACTCTCGCACACGCTCTCACACACACACTCTCTCACACACACAATCTCTCTCACACACACACACACACACTATCTCTCACACACACACACTCACTCTCACACACTCTCTATCTCACACACACTCTCTCACACACACTCTCTCTCACACACACACTCACACACTCTATCTCACACTCACACTCTCACACACACTGACTCACACAAACTCACATACACACACTCACTCACACTCTCACACACACTCTCTCTTACACACACTCACTCATACTCTCACACACTCTCTCTCACATTCTTTCTAACACTCTCTCACACACTCTTACACCCACACTCTCACACACACACTCTCACACACACACTCCCTCACACACTTTCTCACACACACACTCTTACACACTCTCTCACACACACACTCTCTCACACACTCTCTCTCACACACACTCACACACACACTCTCACACACACACTCACAGTGTCAGGGATCCGAATAAGACCTTCAGACTGCAGCCTGCAGCTGCACAAGCTCCCATGGCTTCCATTCCCCACAGACCGCACTAATCGCAGGCTGCAGCAGTTTTCCCTTCCCGCGTTCAGAGTTCAACTGTGCAACTTCCGGTTCTGGCCGTTTGACTTCTCTCTTCAGGCTTTGCAGCTGCAAAGCCTGAACACAAGAGTGTTGGTTCTTACCTCCCTTAGATACATACAGGGTAATTTACCCAGAGCCGCTATTTGGTAAATCTCCCAACGTGATTCAATATCACATTTGTGCATGTGAGTAAATCCAGAAACTAAATTTCAGCCATCTCTGGACTTAACACAAATTGAGATCTTTAAACCTCCAATGCCATTTATGTGTGTAAATAACGCGTTTCTGTTTCCCTTGATATTTTGAACATTCTTCTGTGACAGAGTGAGACAGCCCTAGAAGCAGCACAAGACCCATAATCTTTTTAAAAAGGAATATTAAATTACCGTCTTGGCATCTCAAAAAATGTTTTACTGGCACAGAATGGCAGAGTATTTATATCTTTTTCTAAGTAACTGTGCTTTACTTAGGGATGAGCTATGATATGCAGACAGATTGTGCTATATGACCAGGAGAGATGACCTCATACTCCCATCTTGTACTCAGAAATAGCTTTGTAACTTGCTCATGACATAAATTACATTGCATGTTATCCTAGATGTTTATGATGTAATTACCAAAGTTAAAGTCATCCAGTCTTGTTTTGATTGCAGTGACGTTTAATATCTGATGTTGGTTCAATGTAAGCAAATGTCTCAGTCACAAAATCACATGCATAATTCCTTAAAATGAGGATTAGATATATATTAAATAAAGGAAAAACATAATTTAGTAATAGTACAGCAATTGTTATTTTCACTTATTTTTATATACTAATAGCAGTGCCGGATTTAAGCTTCAGGAGCTTGTAGGCACAGATCGTTTGCCGCCTTAAGCTCCACCCAGCGTTAGCCACTCCCACTGCTAGCCACACCCACTTGGGTACTCCATGCGCCGCGCTGAGTGCGGCGCAAAATTTTTTAGGTCACGCCCCTTTCTCCTCCCCAATTAGGCCACATCTATCTATCATCTATCTATCTGCATCTATCTATCTATCTAACTCTGCTATCTATCTATCTATCTACATCTATCTATCTATCTATATAACTCTGCTATATATCTATCTATCTAACTACTATCTATCTATCTAACTCTGCTATCTATCTATCTATCTATCTATCTAACTCTGCTATCTATCTATCTATCTAAGGGCTAGGCCACACTGCTGCATTTTTTTTGCGTTTGCGTTTGCGCTTGCGTTTGCGATTGCGCTTGCGATTTTCCAAAATTATTGAAAACGCGGCAACGCAAAAAAAACGTGCGTTTTTCGGTGCGATTGCGATTGTGTTTTGCGTTCTGCATTTTTAATCGCAATCGCATGCGTTTTCCTATACTTATTGAAGAAATCGCAATCACAAACGCAACGAAAATCGCACATGAAATCGCATGCTATTGCGTTTGCGTTTCAGTGTGGCCTAGCCCTAACTCTGCTATCTATCTATCTATCTAACTCTGCTATCTATCTAACTCTGCTATCTATCTATCTATCTATCTATCTATCTATCTATCTATCTATCTAACTCTGCTATCTATCTAACTCTGCTATCTATCTATCTATCTTACTCTGCTATCTATCTATCTATCTAACTCTGCTATCTATCTATCTATCTATCTATCTAACTCTGCTATCTATCGATCTATCTATCTATCTATCTATCTATCTATCTATCTATCTATCTATCTATCTATCTAACTCTGCTATCTATCATCTAATATCTATCTATCATATCTCATCTATCTATCATCTATCTATCTATCTATCTATCTATCTATCTCACTCTGCTATCTATCTATCTATCTATCTATCTAACTCTGCTATCTATCTAACTCTGCTATCTATCTATCTAACTCTGCTATCTATCTCTCTATCTATCTATCTATCTATCTATCTATCTATCTCTCTATCTATCTATCTGCATGATGCATCTATCTATCTATCTATCTATCTATCTATCTATCTATCTATCTATCTATCTGCATCTATCTATCTATCTGCATCTATCTATCTATCTGCATCTATCTATCTATCTATCTATCTATCTATCTATCTATCTATCTATCTAGGGTGGAAGCAGCCTGGTGGTCTGTCTAATTTATGGCACCTCACTCAGGATCCTCTTCTCTTCCCCCCTCTATTCACAGGCACAGCTGCCTGCTTCTCCGATCTCTGCTGCTGCTCTGCTGCTCTGTATTCCCGGCCGGCCCGATCGTTCTACTGCAGTATTTGAGTGAGATAGCAGGAGTTTGAATCTCCCGCTCTCTCTGCTGCACACGCTGATAGGAGAGCACACATTGGCTGGCCTGGTTCCAGGAGGTTCGGGGCACTTAGTAAAAGATCCGGAGGCTTGTCACTCTGCGCCTCTATTTCTGTAGGCACGGGCCTCGCGTGCCTAGTTAGAAATCCGGCCCTGTATACTAATAAACTCACATGCAAGGGAGGAAGCATTTTAAATGGACATATTTAGTACCACATAAAGGGCAGGTCCATCAAAAACTTTATTTTAAAGAATGTTCCATTAAGTAGCCAAACAATGGCAGATCTCACATATTTATGAAGAAAATGTGAATGCAATTTGTTCTATTGCATCATACCTATTTTTTGAAATCTAACTGAAACTATTATATTTCTGCTGAACCAAAGTGTCACTTTCTTTATGTGTATTGCAATTTAAACATGTACCTATTATATCTCCTAGGATCTAGGAGAATAAGAGAACTTAACCCGTTTGCTATAATTCTGAAGGAGGAAATACCATCCTTATGCATTGGGCCCACTGATCTGAAATATTGGATGTTTTATTCGGGTGGCCATGGGAATGGGCGCTTGCTTTTTGGCTGAAACTGTCCGCTGCGGTTGCTTTTGCCACGACCGACAGTGGTTTGTTCTGGCCGACCACTTGGTTTTACCTAGACCTATTAATGTGTAGTAACCAAAGAGATGTTAGGTTTTTACTGGTTCACTGCATATAGATAACATCTGATTAGTTATTGCAAATGAATAGCACAGGCAAACATTTGCGTCTTTTATTGCCTTATAAGGGTTTGGAAAATTTGCCCTTTCTTATCCTGAACCTAATATTTTCAGTCCAGTTCTACTTTGTTCTAGATCATTGGTAGCATTATCTACTGGTGTTAGAATAACCATAAAATATTTTTGAGGTTTGTATTCCTTTTTTTTAAAGAAATTCTTTAAAAGGATAAATGGCTTTCCGATTACTACATAAGATCTACATTACTACATTTTATCACTTATTAGGTATCAATTTAATCAAAAGACTTATATTAATAAAGCTTAGAATGTAGCTGAAAATAGAAATAAGAGCTGTATGAAAGCTGTAGATAGCTAACTAAGTTGTAATGTACACATTTACATCTTTATATTGGCTGTTCAGACAGGCTGCAAACCCTCAGAACAAAATTACATTTACATGTAAGTGTTTTTTCTGAATGGTTTAACATTGATTTAACACTGGATAATATGATGACATTTCTTAATGACATATTTATTATGGAACAAAGTAGATCACTGACATTGACTCAATATTTACAGCAGGGAATTCCCTGTTTATATTAAAGGGCATCTATACAAAAAATAGGTTATTTTAAATTGACCATAACTGGAAACTATAATTCTTCCCAACCACCACTGTATAATTTTTTGTTGATCTGCCCCCTATTTCTTTAGATATCCAATCTAAAAGTTCTTATATTTCAGCTGTCAATCAAGTTCCTTGCTGTATGCAGGCTTGACAGTTGGTTTGTGGGAAACAAGTCAGGTTGGATGAAAGTGGGAGTGGTTAAAAGAGGGAGGGTGGATACTGCTCCTAAACAAAATGTGTGCTGGATTGAAGGCATGCAGCAACACACGCAAATCAGAGTAAGTGCTACTTACATGCATTCAATTTTAGATTAAGATGAGGTTAAAGGACAACTCCACCCTCATAAGAACATCTTTTAGAAAGAATGGCCCCTTTAAAATATGTTGATATATATGTTATCATACTTTGTCCTATGAATTCATTACTGTATGCCTGCTATGCTTCTGGATGCCTCATGGAAACTGAGCAATTTAGAAACCTGCACTGAGCATTTACTGACCCTGGGCATGCTCAGAAGAGGCAGACAGGGGATTAACATTCAGTCATTGGCTGTGATGTCAACTGTCAAATCCATAACTGACAGTTACTAACTGGAAGAACCAGGCAGAAACTGGGGCAACAGGACATTGTGCAGGATTTCAGGTTAGACTTATATATTTTAGATTTAGAACTATTACAGTTTATGGTTTTGGGGGGTGATTTACCTGTATGTAAGTTTTCATTTTAGGGCTGGACTTGCCTTTAAGTCATTTTTTCAGTATAGTGTCCCTTTAACGTGTTCACCATTTCTACCACTACCAAGACTATAGTAAAACCACTTTTTATACAACCTCCAAAAGAAAAAATGAAAGCACATTTCTTAATTACAGAAAATCTAAATTAGGGGAAATAGATGACATTGCTAATAAACATTCCTAAAGGGCAACTGTGGTCTCAAAACATGTTAGGGTTAAATGAAAGCCTGCAGTATTTCCTTTACACTGAGCCAGCAATCACATCTCTGGTTGGAGCCTGTGAGAAATGATATTGGGGTGAATGTTCAAACTTCCTGTTTCCGGTAGGTTGAGTGACATCACCTGACCTCTGCCGGCCCTTTTCCCCCTGGGGAGAAGCATGCTCAGTAAGGACTTATTGCTGGGGAAATCAGGAAGTACTTGAGGAAAAAATTGACAGTTGAGAAGGAGAGCCTATTAATGCAGGCAAAGGCTAGTCACATGACTACAAGCTGGTCACATGGCTAAAAACAGGAAGAGTTCAACCAGGAAGTTACATTGCTGAACTTTTGCAGCAATAACTTCTCACAAATTTTATCTAGAGATGTGATTTAGGTTTATTTTGAAGGTGTGATGGAAGGCTTCTTATATAATTCTTACAAGTTTGGAAGAATTTGAGACCACAGTTACACTTCAAGCATCACAATTTACTACCAAAAAATCGGGTTTATTACACATTGTTGTTTTAAAGATAATTACAATCGTTACTTACATTAGATCAAGGGTGTCAGTCAAATAAATTGTATAAAATGTGATCTCGGTATATTATCATTAAACTGAAACACTCTTTTTTACTTTCATGTTAGCCTAATGTATGCTAAGGGGAAAAAAACAAATATGGCAGGGAAATAACTCAATTTAATTAGCTATCTAATGTGCTGTACTGTACATTAAAGGGAATGCCCACCCCTCTGCAAAAAAATTATTATGATAAACTGCGCCCCCCTAAACCTAGAGATCGTTTATTTTACAATGTTTAAATCTGCTTCCAGCAAGAGTTATCATACTTACAAGCTCCGCGATCCACCGCTGCGGCTCTGCACTTCCCGCTCCACTTCCGGGTAAGGCAGTCAGTGATCAGCCGTGACAATGACGTCACGGCCAAGCACTGACTGCCATTCATGGAGCAGTCTCCACTGCGGCTGCTTGGGTACAGAAATAGAACAGAAATAGAACACAGCAGCCACAGTGGATTGTGAACTTGAATGTATGAAAAAGTGTAAGCTAAATGAACTTTAGGTTTAGGATTAGTATAACATACACATTTTTTTGCAGATGGGTGGACAGTCCCTTTAACAAAAGTGATAATGTGTCAAACATTATATTAACAAATATAGTGATGTGTTATAAAGTATATTAACATACCGGTAATGATAATGTGTTGTGCAGTATATACATATATATCAAAATGTTGTAGAAATTCCAAGTACTCATATTGTAAATCATAAATGTATCCTTTATCAACATTTCTGTACTACCATGTAGCACCGACATGTTAATAAAGAACACATTTATGATGTGAAATCTGAGTGCCTGGAATCTCCACTACATTTTAATGTGAAAATATTGCAGATTTAGGCTTCTGTGTATCCTAGAAGTACCAGAATGAAAATATGAGTGCAGGTGAGTGGAATATATTTTGATTGTCTATCTATCTATCTATCCATCTACTTCACTGTAAAACAACTGAGTCCGACAAGGTTTTTATCGGGAAAAAACAGGCAATGCTGTGATACTGTGTCATACAGTATATTAACAAATTTATTGATACTTTAAATGCAAAATGGGTGAATAAGTCTTTAACCTTTTCCCCCTTGTTTATATCTGTTATCTGCTGTAATGTAGTTTTAGATGGTATTTCAAAAGAACAATCATTGTAAACATGCGGCCTAACAAATATGGTTTCTAATAACAAAACAGTGACACTGTAGGGCATGAGTATGTTTTACAGTACTGTTGCTTGTCTTCTGCCAAAACAGCTTGATAATAATACCTAGAAACAGTTTTCAATCCTTTAACACTAGTGAGCACACTGAGCTGTGTCTGAATTTAATCATTTTTTATTCAGAAGCCCAACTCAATGCGCCCTCTGGGGCAAAGTTAGGAAACTTTTAAATTATTAATTTTAAACTATTCATTTATGGTTTTTATTAATTATTTTTATTTATTTATTTAATATTATTGTTTTAATTGGTAAAAATTGTAAAAAAAATCTTTGTAAAAAAAAATCTTTTTGGAATGTGTGTCTGAACGCAAAGATGACGCCTTTACATTTTACAGCTGTGGGCTACTTGCTAATAATTAGTAGTGCGCTAAGTTGCAGCAATATTGATTATATTAAAAAAAATGATCGTCATCCATTTGTAAAAACAATATTATTGTTATCTTTTCTCAATAAAAGATTTTTAGTATTATTTTCCTTTGAATTGCATTATCACTGTCTCTAATACATAAAGGGACACTAAACTGAAAAAAAATGACTTGCCTTTTCTATATTTTTAGTGCTGTCAGGAAATTGATCCCTTTTTGCTCACAGTGCTCCCTGTCACTAGATCTCCTCATGTCCTGTTCAGCTCACTCCTAGTTAGTATGCGTGTCTCCTCTCTATGTATCCACCCCCTCCCAAAACTGAGGCACAGTCAATAGCATTCACCCAGTGATTTTGTGTTATAGTGAAAGTAAAACTGCTTTGCTATGGGAAGATAAGCAACACTGGGAGTTGTAATAACTACTTGAATCAAGTAAGATTTTCTTTTAGCTGTAGGAGTTTGTGTGTATGTAGGGGGGCTTTGTAATTGATTTCTTTAGGCACAGTGCTACATTGGGGTTTTAGTAACAAAGACAGCAGCTAACTGCAGGGTTGGGTGTTATCTGCACAGAAAAAGCACAAAGAAACAACTATTGCTTATTTCCTTTCCTGATCTAATGCTGAATCAATTAGCTGTGACAGAGAAACAAGCTTCAATTATACAATGGATAGTTTCTACATGTAGTGTGCCAGGGGAGGGTCTGGATGATTGATAGTTCTTTACTAACTAGCTGTGTCCTGCCCTCTTTAAAAAGTAAAACTCCCACAGCTAAAACACATGGGACAGGAAGGTCAGATAAGAAAAAAAAGCAGATTTAAGATTGGTAGTAATTAATTCTTATTACTGTGTGATTTGTTGAAAATGATTTTCCACAATTTACATGTCCTTTAAAATGTCTGTGCAGTGCCATGTCAACAACAAAAAGAATTTGCATGAGATTTTATGACAGTTTACAGCACTCAGTATGTTTTGCTTTCTGATTTCTTGGCTACCTTTACAGTTTAGTAAAATGAAAAAGTTACAAGACTAATATATATATATATATAGTATATATATATACTATATCTAAAGGTCCGTTAACTTTCCCCACCGTTTTTCCCGCCATTTTCGTCAAAATTGGAATTATCGCGATTTATGAAAGGGCGAAAATGGCAGCGTAAAGTTAACGTGGCCGAATGTTACAGCTATAACATTGCATCAGTTACCGATCGCTTCCATTTATAAAGTGGCAGTAACTGAGCTCTGGCGTTAACCTCTGCCATTTCAATACACCAACTTTGAGTTGGCAAAAACGTCCGAGATCACCTCCAGAGAGTGCAGGGGTGTAAGCATGGCACCTCCTGTGGGGGGCACACCCATCCTGCCCACCCCTCCCTTACCTCCCGTGGTGAGGGGGGGTGTACACCCAACCCTCACCTGCTGCACATCCCCTTCCCAGCAGCCCCTCCCAGCCCCCTGCCCCATACGCTCACAGCGTTTCAGAAATATGATTGGTTACTGTATAACCATGTGATCGCAAGCATTGAAAGGACCTAATCCAATCAGAATTGGATTAGGTCCTTCAGCAAGCCTATATACCTATATAAAGAGCTGCATACCTCAGAGGAGCTCAGAAGTCATTGCAGTTGATGGCAGAAGAAAGAAGGTAAGCAACATCGGCTATGTTGAAGCCAGCAGAGTCACTGGTGGCTGCAGTGACCTCACCTAGAGTCACTGGCTGTGAAGAAAGAAGACCTCGTATCAAGACGCTGGTGACATCGGCTACATTGAAGTAGCCAAAGCCGGCGGTGCCCCTGGCGGCCGCAGGGGCACTTCCCATTGTTGGCTACTTCAGCAGAGCTGGTGTCACCAGATGGAAGAAAGAAGACACACCCAAGGGCTCTTGTACGAGCCAACAGGGGGTCTTGTTTCAAGCTGTAGGACCCCCAACAAAGGTACCTCTCAGTGCCGCAATGGCACTTGTCAGTGCTGGGAAGAGGGGGCCCGGTATGAACTGCAGGACCCCTTATGCCCCAATGGGCCCTTGTCAGGGCCACAAGGGCACTTGTCAGTGCCGCAAGGGCCCTTATAAGGGCCAGGGAAGCCAGTTTGAGGGACGGGATCCCTTAAGACCCAAGAGCCGCAACAGAACTTATAAGTGCCGGGGAAGGGGGGGTCCCTGTTTGAGCTGTGGGACCCCCTAATCCCCAAAAGGCCCTTCCAAGGCTACAAGTGCCACAAAGGCCCTTGCAAGGGCCGGGGGGGTCCCGGTTCGAGCTGCGGGACCCCTAAGTCCCAAAAGACTTTTCAGTGCCCCCCCTGGAGAGTCCTTCCACCCCCCCCCAGGGGGCCCCCCCTTCCGCTTCCCGCAAGCATACGGAGCAGGGGGCTGTGAGGGGTTGCTAGGAAGGGGATGTGTGACACGGGGGGTGAGGGCGGGGTAAGTGTACATCCCCCCTGGCCTCGGGGGGCGAGGGCAGGGTGTATGTACACCCTGCCGCGCCTCTCTGTCGAATGCAACAACCCGTGGCGGGTGTGACCACCCACATTGCAGTCCTTCCCCAGCAGCCCCTCCCAGCCCTTCGCCGCGATAATATATTTAGCGCTCAAATTATCGCCACACATCACCGCAGTATTCAGTAGTATGGATTTGCATTATTAACACATCACAGAAGAAAAGAATCCATAATAAAAAAATCACAGAAGAATTGCATTAATTACACATCACAGAAATATAGAATTGCAGTAATAAAACATCACAGGAATAAAGAACCACAGTAATAAAACACCACAGGAATAAAGAACCACAGTAATAAAACATCACAGTAAAGAATTATTATTATTGTAGATTTATATAACGCCAAAATCTTCTGTAGCGCTTTACAATTACATGGATACATACACATCAGACCTTGCCCCGAAGAGCTTACAATCTAAGTAATTTACAGAAGTAAAGAAGTAAATCAATATAGAATCACAGCACTAAAGAATCACAAGTAAAGAACTAACTATGCTTACCGTTAATTCTCTTTCTTCTCTTCTGCCATGACATTGTGCACCATGGGGGGTAAGCTCCACCCACTTCAGAGGCCGGACAAGAACTTAAAATGGCTCCTAAATCCAGCATTCTCAGTTGAACTTTCCTAGCCGAGTAAACCAACTCATAGTTATAATCTAAAAGAAATTGCAACAAAAAATAGAAGCTAATATGAACCTAGCCTGAACTTTGGCCCGACATATTGACATGAGAGTAGTTGTAAATGGGGCTTCATTATTATGGACTAAAATGCTAAGTGGGGTGCCACAGAGTTCTGTGTTGGAGCCGCTTCTATTTAATCTTTTTATTAATGATTTGGAAGTGGGTATTGTCAGCAAGGTTTCTGTGTTTGCTGACTACACAAAACTTTGTCGACCATTAAAAACTTTAGAGGATGTGCAATCGTTGCAGGGGGATCTAGATAGATTGTCACATTGCTGTGGCAGATGAAATTCAATGTTGATAAATGTAAGGTGATGCATTTTGGACTTAAAAATCCTTCTGCTACTTTATACTATAAATGGCTCTGTGTTAAGTGAATCCCTGTTGGAAAGGGATCTTGGAGTTTTGGTGGATAACAAACTTAAAGGTAGCAAGCAGTGCCAGGCGGCAACAGCCAGAGCCAGCATGGTATTGTCTTGTATAAAGAGAGGTATGGATTCAAGGGAGGAAAATGTAATTCTCCCTCTTTACAAAGCATTGGTAAGGCGTCATTTGGAATATGCAGTGCAATTTTGAAATCCTGTGTACAAAAAGGACATCTTTAAAATGGAAAGGGTTCAGAGAAGGGCAACTAAATAAATAAGGGGATTGGGGAAGCTTGAATATGAAGACAGACTGGAAAAGTTACAATTATGTACGCTGGAGAAAAGGCTTTTGCATGGGGATATGATTACTGTGTATAAATACATTAACGGGCCATACAATAAACTATCTGGGGCATTGTTCACCAATAGAACATGTCAGAGGACACAAGAACATCCCTTAAGACTTGAAGAAAAAAGGTTTAGATTCCAAGCTCGGAAAGGGTTTTTCACTTTGAGAATGGTAAAGCTATGAAACTGTCTTCCAGTGGACGTTGTTATGGCAGGTTCATTGGTCAGTTTTAAAAAAAAAGCTGGATGAGTTTCTGCAAACAAGGAAGGTTGCAAGTTACTGGTATTGATACATAAAGTAGAGTTGATCCAGGGAAATTTCCGATTGCCACTTGGAGTCAGGAAGGAATTTTTTCCCCCTTCAAAAATTTGGTGGTTTTTTTTGGCCTTCCTCTGGATCAACAGTTAGGCAGGAAATTAGGATATTGCTAGATGGGTTGGACTGGATGGACGTATGTCTTTATTCAACCTCAAATACTATAATACTATGTCAAATATAGCTAAAACCATAACATATTGTACCACAAAAAATACATTCTAAATTTAATAATACCTTAATAGTACTTAGATTAAGGGAGGGTAAAATTTGTACATTGTCATGGCAGAAAAGAAGATAGAGAATTAACTGTAAACATAATTTGTTCTTTCTTCCCCCTGCCATGCCAGTGTGCTCCATGGGAGTGTCTCAGAGCACTAATTAATGGGAGGGCACCACCGCCTGAAGTACTCCTTTCCCAAAAATAGCTCAAGGTGATGATCCTACATTAAATTTTTTAGTTTTTTTTTTTATTAAAAATTAATTACGGTTGAAGGTGAGGCCCATGTAGCCGCTTTACAAATTTGCTCCATGGACGCCTCATTCTAAAATGCCCATGACGTAGTTGCGTGGGCATTCACCACTAGAGGACATGGCAGTGCAGAAGCCTTATAGCATTCCTTAATGGTCGAGGAGAACCAGTTAGCCATAGTCCAGATTGAAATAGAACATCCTTTACTAACGCCTCCAAATCTGATAAAAAAGGACTTTCTGAATTCTTTAGTTCTATCCATATAAATTCTAAGCAATGATATTTACACTCCTTCTCATTGGTAGGCTGAGGAAACAATGGTGGTAAAACTATAGGTTCACCATTCTGCTGATTCATGAGATATGAAGTAATATTTAGAACCCTTCGAGGTTTTAGACCAAAAAGTGGTATCAAAGTTTCATATTAAAGGGCATCTATAGTGGGAAAATGAACTTTTTTTAGAAGGTGAGGATGAAGCTTGAGTACTGCTAGTGGAGGAGTCCTCATCCGGGGTAGAGGTACCTGTATTTCATTGGGTACTATGGAACTCGACTCCCAAAAATATCCTTGTTTCTTCGGTTGTTACGAGACTCCGCTCCCATGGTGGTTATAGTTGCTCGCTGAGTATACCTGGTTTTCATTCCGATATGTATGGACATTAACCTTCCAAGCTGAATCCGTTAACTTGGCTCTTCTAACCCTTGCGGGGTCAGTCTTCCAGGAATATACTCGCTCTCTGTTATAATCCTCGGCGTCCCTTTGAAATTTACGTTGCTTGCGCTCCATGATGACATCACGCAAGTGTTGGATCATCTCCTGGTGTGAGTGCTTAATCTCGGCCCATTTTTCAGCCGATACATTTGTTTTGATGCTATCTGTTGTTGCAAGTATCTCCTCCCTCATGGACGCAAGTTTCATTTGCACCCTTTCAATGGTGAGCACCATAAGATCGAAGCTACACTTGTTCGTGATTTCTCTCCACCTGGTTGCTAATATGGAATCATCCACACACAAAGCCAGGTGGAGATCGATCCTGAGTCCGCGTGGAATCTTCTTGTTGCTGACTTATTGTATTAACGAACTTTGATGAAGTTCCAAACTTGTTTCTTTCTTTTGTAAGCTTAACAAGGTACGTGTTGTTTCTTTTTGTGTACTTGTTCCGGTAGGTATGGCGAGGTGTTTTTCTGCGTCGGATAGAATTCTTTCTATTTCCGAATCGATATAAGCAAAGGTATTTACCCCAGATTGTGAAGAGGTGTTAGCTTCCTCCTGAAGCATGGTAAGGTTTAAATGGAGTAAGTTGCTATAGGACGAATTTATCAATTATCATTAACAAAGATTATAGTTACTCAGTCCCAGCTGTACAGTAATTATAGGCTCCAATCACACTCCACCCGTCCTCAGTGGTAATGTCCATACGAGTAGAAGAAAAAATAGCATGAGAGCCTTCAGCAGATTAAACTGCAAACATTTATTTTATTGTGTGCGGCATGTTTCGAAACCAACGTGCTTCTTTATCAAGCATACAACAACACAGATGAATCACCTTTGAATAGGTAACAAAGTCCAACCCCTTCATGCTAATTGGTGTGAAAATACACTAATTACATAAGTACATTCTCGATGAATACAATATGCTAATTTCCCATCCCCTAAAACTGATCAATGTGATATCACTATTAAGTACCAATATACATAAAATTTGCCCCAGTGCTGACCCCACTGCGTAGTGTAAAAAAAATCCTTACCTTACTCCTTGGCTCATTTTTGTTCTCCTGCAGTGCCTATACAAAGTCCCAGAAGAGTAGGAGCTTGTGAAACACATCTGCCACTTCTCTGTCCACCCTGAGGACTCTGACATGTGCAGGGGAGCCCTTTCCCCCCACCCTCCTGATCTCTCCATACCTGCCTCACCCCCTACCTTTAAATTAAATTTCCATAGTGTAGCCCATCCCCAACCACAAAGTTATATTTGTAAAAAAAAGCAGCAGAAATGTACTTCCGCTTCTTCACTCCCACAGCTGTCTTCATAGCTGGCAGCTAAGTCTGTGATTGGCTGTCTCTCAGCCAATCACAGATGCAGCTGCTAGTCTGGCCCCTGTTTGCAAATTCTGGCAAACAGAGGGCTTGGGAGCAGAGGAGTGTAAGTACATTTCTGCTGCTTTTTTTTAATTTTTACAAATCTAACTTGGGGGTGGGCAGGGGTGGGCTACACTATATTTAAAAAAAATATTCAGGGTTGAGATACCTTTTAATTTAATTTTTTAGATCCATGGCCCTTCTGTATGACAACCCTAACTGGCTTCTACAGCTGAGGCAAAATTGTGAACCCTTTGTCAAAGGAGGCGGTCAGTAGA
Organism: Hymenochirus boettgeri; assembly: GCA_019447015.1. Lineage (NCBI taxonomy): Eukaryota > Metazoa > Chordata > Amphibia > Anura > Pipidae > Hymenochirus > Hymenochirus boettgeri. The sequence continues at coordinate 139,774,964 of CM033474.1, forward strand.
GGAATACTCCTCTGAATTGCACAGATGGTGGCAAGTATTATGTGTAACGATGATGCTTCTTAACCATCAGTTCAAGGTTGGTCTTTTAGATCCTGTTAAGATACTTTGGTCAATTACCCTTGTCTTTAAAGAATATACCTCCTCATCATCATAAATTCTTCAATGTTTTTCTTCACAGGCTGCTGATGTCCTGCCACCCCTAGGATGTATGATTGCCTATTGCCCTTTTCCCTGGCACTATTCCTTCCAGAGGACATCTGTATAAATTAACCGGCCCAGAAAGTCAGGCTATGAAAGGTTATATTAAAGGGCATGTCCACCCTTAAAAATTGTTTTTAATATGATGTTCCCCCATGTCTGGCAGCCCCAACCGCATATATTTTATTTTCCAAAAGCCCCCCAAACTTTACTTACCTCCCTCATTCCTCCGCCGCACTGCCGGCCCTCTGCTTGCGAGAATGCAAGCAGAGAGGCGGGACCGGCAGTCGCGTCTGTGATTGGCTGAGCGGCAGCCAACTCACGGACGCGGCTGCCGGTCATTCAGTGCAGCGGAGGAAAGAGGAGAGATAAGTAAGAGTTTGGGGAGCTTTGGAAAATAAAAAATATGCGGTTGGGGCGACAGACATGGGGGAACATCATATTAAGGGGGTTTTATGCTAGGGGGAGGGATAGTAGAACGGGAGGGAGAGGGAGGGAGGGGGAGGGAGGGGGGAGAAGGGCTGCAGTACGCATGGCAAATATCTACCGGAGGCAAGGTAGCAGGCAGAGTCCTGCTAGCCTCCTGGTGGACAGTTTTGGGACTTTAGGGGGGTCTACAGGAGAACCCTTGGCGCTGGGATGTGAGGTAAGGATTACACTACACTACATGGTGGGGCCAATACTGGGGGGGATTATAGTTTTGGGGGTGGACATGCCCTTTAAAGAGAACTGGATTCTTCTTCATAGAAAAGAAAGATTGAGGGCTAATACCATGAACCTCTTCATAAGATTACTATAAAGTATAGTTTTCCCCTTCCACTCATTGTCAATCTGTTTTCACAGGTGGTAGGGGCTCAGGTCTTTACAAAATTGGACCTTTGGGGGGGGGGCTATAATTTAATCAGAATCAGAAAGGGGGATGAATGGAAAACCGCTTTCAATACAAGAGATGGGTATTGGGAATACCTGGTTATGCCCTTCGGTTTTAGTAATGCCCCTAACATGTTACGAGATTTTATTAATGATGTATTTCCCGTGAATATCTGGGTAAATTTGCTGTTTTCTACTTAGACAAAATTCTAATATTTTCCCCCACACTTGAGTTCCACCGTTCCCAAGTCCCTCTTAGTTTTAGAAAAACTTAGGGAAAGCAAACTGTATGTTTTGCCACAAAAGGACCTGCTTTCCTCTTGTGGCTTCCATTTATATAGTTTATATCATTTATATATTTATGTACTGAACTATCTATGTATTTGTTCTTATCTGTTGTATTCAATTAGATCAACTGGACTTGAAGACGTTTCGCTAGTCATCCGACTGGCTTTCTCAATTCAGAATGGCTTGTACAAGAATCTGTGGCAATTATGTACCCTGGAAAATCCCAATTAGCATATCACAGCCAGGTGTTAAGGACGTGATTGCATTGTAGCTAAGAGGTGTTATAGGAACGACCAGGGTAAGGTGTCAAAACAGCATTGTACATGGCAGACAGTTGGTGTCGAACCCCCCCCACCTCTATTTAGGCTTGGTATCTTTATTTTCACATAAATGGCTTCCTTGACACCTCTCCTGAACCAGTCACGTTCCTTTGCCAATATGTTAACATTATAATCTTCAAAGGTATGTCCTTTAACCTTAAGATGCAAGTACACGGCTGAGTCCTGACCAGAGGAATTGGCTCTTCTGTGCTGGGCCATACGTTGATGTAGTTGGTGTTTGGTCTCCCCCACATACAAATCAGAGCATTCTTCACTGCACTGCACTGCGTATATGATGTCGCTTTCTTGTGTTTCGGTATTGAGTCTTTCGGATGTACCAATTGCTGCCTCAGTGTGTTGTTCCGTTTAAAGCAGACAGAGGTACGGTGTTTTTTGAAAATTCTTCTTAATTTCTCGGAGATCCCTGCTGCTTATGGGATGATCATGTTCTTTCTCAAAATAGCCCAAATAGAGGTGGGGGGGTTCGACACCAACTGTCTGCCATGTACAATGCTGTTTTGACACCTTACTCTGGGCGTTCCTATAACACCTCTTAGCCACTATGCAATCACGCCCTCAACACCTGGCTGTGATATGCTAATTGGGATTTTCCAGGGTACATAATTGCCACAGATTCTTGTACAAGTCATTCTGAATTGAGAAAGCCAGTCAATGACTAGGATGACTAGCGAAACGTCTTCAAGAACTAAACTTCAAGTCCAGTTGATCTAATTGAATACAACAGATATACCATGATCTGGATGAATGAGAACCTTCACAAGCATATTTGTTCCCCTTGTATGACTTTATTGTATTTCGTTGCTATACAGTGCTGCGTCCCCAGGTGGCGCTTTATAAATAAACTATACATAAATTGAAAAAAAATTATTTTTGAAACAACCAGTTCTAGGTACATCATATCCAGTCAAGGTCTCATGATGGTCTCATGGATTCAGAGAAGGCTGTTCTGAATTGGTCACCTCCTTCTAACCTCAAGGCTCTTCAGAGATTCCAATTTATAAGAATTTTCCTCTGTAGTAGCTCCGTTAACCAATTTTACCAAGAAGGGTGCAGACCTCTCTAATTGGTCTCGAGAAGCCAATGAAGCCTTTGAGAGTCTTAAAACAGCCTTCTGCTCCTCTCCTATCTCGATTCACATTTTGTCAGTGTTAGAGTTTAGTAGAGACCTGACATTGTAGGAGTAAGAGATTGGATTTTTTTTATTTATAAGTGTAAAAATAACTTTTTAATGATTGATCAAGATTTTTTTTTTTGTTCATTAAATTTTTATTGATTTTTCATTAAAAAAATCAACAAAAATACAAATAAAATTGAATACCAAAAAATACTGCTGTCTCATTTGTATATTACAATATAAATGGATGCATACATAAACTTTTTTGTAATACCATTTCTGAACATTAATTAACTTTTATTGCTGTGCCTGAAATTCCATCGCTCTCTCTTTGGGTGGAAGCTGGACATGAGGTTGGGCTGCGTTTCAGTGATTTATCTGGTTCCATTTCCAGTATCCAGCTGTCCCACGTTTTTGACCATGTTTTTATTATGTTTTGTAGTGTATGGGCCATATACTCATTATCATGAACCCACCAAATCTTCTTTATAAGAGAATCTCTGGGCTTGGTTGTTTCCAGTTGGCCGCTAATAATGCTCTAGCTGTCGAGCAAATATACATGCAAGATTTTATTTTTAACCTTAGCTGTCTTTTAATATAGGGCTGCTTTTGAAATAGAAGGGTGGGTCAGAAGGTGAGTTTACCTGTGTCTGTGTGGGTATCCATACGCATTTAAAAGTGTAAAAATAACTTTTTTATGATTGATTAAGATGTAATTTTTGACTTTAATTGCCCTTAACATAGGTCTACCATGGAAATGGAAGGGTAGGTTTGTTTACCTCTGTCTGTGTGGGTATCATTTTGCATTTTTAATTATTTCATTTTTTACTTTAGTTACCCTTTGTTGTAGAATAATATAAGAAAACATTTCCCAGGTCTCTGAGCCACTTCTAGTAGGTGGACATTTTTAGATTCCCCCCCAGTAACTTTAAGGGATAGGCCGAAGTGGGGCCTCAGCCTAATGGTTCCAGTCGCGGAATTTCTAATTTTTTCAAAATTCTGAAATTTGGGACAACAAACTATTTTCTCTTAATGCAGATTACACCAACGACAATTTTTTTTATAGAATGACCCAGGCTATGTGACATTCATTGCACAAACAGCAGTGCCATAAAAAGAATCACGTTTTCATTTTTTGAGATCATTTTTTTTGTGCCTGAGCCTCTTCTGTTTCCCACCAACACTGATCTGAAACCGATACTTCGAAAAGCCAGACAGTTTTCTCTATACTTTATCAAGAGTGTATTTAAAATTAACACATTTCCTGAAAAAGAACAGTTACTGTACTAACTTCTAATTGTGTTAACATGGAAAATAAAGGTAAAGAATTTTCAGATGAGAAATATATAGATGTGAATAGCTCCTGGAGGAACAGTTACACAGGTAACTCAATTCATATTTGCAGCTGCTGTAATAGCTGGCTGTGCAGTATGAAAGCCTTGCCAGATCTACAGCAGACAACTTATAATGAGGTGTTGTTAGCTCTTTTACCTAAGGGACGCTGTTATAAGGTAAAATGTTGTTAAATGTATTTTTCCATGTCCAAGGCAGCCTGGAGTTTTACTGACCTGGGGACCTGGCTCTGTAGTTTTTTTAAACTTTGCCAGGCTAGATAGGTCTGAGTCTACATTGGCTAATGATTGCAAGGATTACTGGGAATGAAAATGGGGAATAATTCGAATCATGCAATTACCGTATAGCAGAGTTTAATTTCATATAAAGATATAACAACCCATTAAAAAAGGCAAATTGGGTTATTTTGGGTTATCCTCATTTAGAAACGCAAAAGGAGATAAAAATGGACATAAAAATAATAAACTTGAGAGAAAGTTTAAGTATAAACTTTGAATTTGTCTTGAAAGTCCGCATTTTGGAAGGGAATGTGTACATCCCTGCAGCAGGTTCAACGTCAGAATATTGCTATGGCAATAAAAGAGGACATTTAAAGTTTCACAATTACTTCTGATTGAATGCTTATATATTGTTATTGTGTGTATAGTTGCAACAGGAAACAAAAATGTGGGGTGGGTGTATCTGTAGGCTATGTGTACCTGTGTCTGTGGTGATAGTGGGTATGTTATTGTGTTTTGTGGATTTGTTTGTGCATTTGTGTGTGTTTGTGTCAGAGAGATACAGTGTGTAGTTTGTGTAGCCTCAGGCCCAGGTGCATTTCCCTAAGACAGTGACAGTTTGGATTTGACTTAAAGGACAATTATACTCACCTACACCCGCTCCTGCCACCCCTGCCATCTGTATTACCCAGGGTGAGGACCTAAACCTCACTGTCTTAACCCCGCGATTCACTTTCTAAGTCTCGCTTTACTCACCTTAAGTTTCCTTTGGTTCTCCGCTCCCACTTCCGGGTTCGCTATCCGTCCAATGAGAAGACACGCTTATTTCAGAGTGTGTCTCCTCACTGGGTCGAAGTAGGAGGGTGTAGCATATCACACGATTGGGTTGTATAACGTTTGGGTTGTATAAAAGCGTGAACACTTATTTGCACTTTATTGATATAATTCATGTACAGTGTGCCCAGGAATTGATTGAATTTATTTATGGATTGTAGATGCAGTGAAAAGGAACCGTGTGATCTGGAGGCACCTGTGGATGTATGTATACATCTATGTATTGATATAATAAAACTAAAATATAAAGTATCAACTTGTGGTTTCAGACAGATCTGTGGTTCATGAGTTTGTGTCTATATGAATGTCAGTTGAATGCCATAAGTGTCCACATGTAAACTGCACATCTTTAACTAGCTGCTGCAAAGAAAGACAAATAGTTAATTCAGCAGGGGTTCATGTATTTTCTATATTTAGCAGAAAAGTGCTATTTTTTGTCTTTTAATTCAAAAATTGTTTTAGTTTAACACGGGATACTAGCTTCTTTTTCTGTCATGAGAGTTGCCTGCAAAGCAATAAGTAAAGTTTCAAATGTATTATTCCCAGTAAATGTGTAATCGACATCTAATTACTTCCCTAGGTAGTATCCTTTATGCTTCATGTTTCAAAATAGAGGTATTCAGTGAGATTTTGCACAGTAATAACTACCAGACCAGACAGAAATGCGTTCTGTGCCATTAAGTAATTAATTGACTGTTAAAAGCCAAAAAACACAGACACATCCCTAATAGTTATATAAGAAATATATGTTGTTTGACTAAATCAAGCGCAAGGAATAAGAAAGAATAAAGGGAGAATAGTTAAAGGGCAAATATGCTCTCAACCTAGTAATGTCCTAAAATCTTGAAATGCTTTTTTAACGTCCATGCACGCACTGACGTCACAAAAATAAATGTCCCTGATTGTTTGAACACTCACAGTCCAGGACTCACACAGCTCTGTATCTCTGCCTGGAGAATTAGCTGGTTGTACCCAGTCTCCTACTGGGGTTTACAACTCTGACACTCAGAGGTTTTGGTCTGCCTGCTTGCAGATCCACAGGTTCCTTGCCTGATCAGACTCTCCCCCCAAAACAAGCTACACCTGCCCTATTAATTAGTGAACTCCAGCCACAGAAAAATAATTTAACTAATCTCTGGACTGGATCAGCACTGAAACCATTAAGCATAAGTGGCTTAGGCCACAGTAAAGCAAAGTACATTACAAGTTAAACCCTTTCATGGCTCTCGTACAGTAACACCTTTACAGTACATACAATGATAATGACAATCAATTTGTATAAAGCCCCTCCCACTTCTGGACAAGCCACACTCACTTCCGGACAAAGCACCACCCACTGTCAATTATAAAACATAACCCATTCCGACGACGCAGCAGTGAGGGGGACAGCATTTGGATTTTTTTTTTCAGGTGCCAAAATGTCTAGAGATGGCCCTGGCTGTGTCTACTAATGTTGGTTACTATTGCAGGCTGAAATTTCTCCATTGCAACAAGTTCACAAATACTGACTCAAGCACAAGTATATATACCTTCAGTATGGGCACAAACTTATGCTGGTACTCTGATATGACCGAAAATAAACAAAATGAGGATTTTTGCACTTAAATTACATATTTATGGAGTGCAACTAAAGTGACCAAATATCATATTAAGCGTTAAATAGTTTATTAGCATATATCCAATAAAGTTTGCTTACATTATATTTCTGTGTTTTCATGGATAAATAAAAGCAATTCATTTTGTCAAATAGCCATTTTATAAAAATCTCACACCAAGGTTTGTTTCTGTGCTTGCCATTTTGAAATTTGTGTATTAGTTGATTTTGTTGTTATGTGTATTAGAACCTAGTAGAATCTATTTTTTTTTCTGAGAAATGATTATGTATAGTAATTCATAAAAATAGTCCAGATCCTGGGCACTCTTAGGTTTATTCACAAAAAACTTTTATTGTTTTATCACATGAAATCAATGTTTCGGTGCTAGGTTATGCACCTTCATCAGAATACCTAATGAAGGTGCATAACCTAGCACCGAAACATTGATTTGATGTGATATAACAATAAAAGTTTTTGTGAATTAATCCAAGAGTGCCCAGGATCTGGGGTGGAGGGGTAGGTCTTCTGTTTTTCCCTTTCTGCCACTTTAAACTTGTTTATCTTCCACCCTCTGTTGCTTTTTCTTTATTTGAAGTCCATGCTGTCCAACTTTTCCACCCCTTATGTCTACTGGTAGCAGTGATATACAGACCCCCTTCTACCTCAGCCTCAGCCACTTTCCTTAAAGAGTTTGAAACCTGTCTCTCTATCTTTCTTTCCTCCGACCGTCTGGCTATAATTCTAGGTGACCTTAACTGTCACATTGATGACACTAAGCAATCCTGACCCTCTCGCTTTCTCCACCTAACTTCCTCCAGCAGTGGACAAACACCAGCACCCCTAAGGATGGTCACTTCCTAGACTTGGCCTTTACTAAAAATCTTTCTGTCTCACAGTTTGCCAGCACTTCTTTCCCTCTCTCTGGTCACAATCTAATTACTTTTTCTACTACACCTATTCTCCCCTCTCCTCTGATTCTCCCATCTACTGTCCTTGTTCACAACACCCAAACAACAGACCTTCCAGATCTATCCTCTTTTCTCAGTTCTAGCATTGCTTCCCTTATGTCTGATTCTAACCCTGATTCCCTGATACATTGGTAAAACACATTATAATATATTACTGACTACTATTGACTGTTTTTCCCCCTACAAAATCACAATGCCTAGTGAATTTTACCATTTGTGTCAAAACTTTTAGAACATCTTGTGTCTACACACATTACTTAATACCTCCATGCTAATAACCTATTGTACTCATTGCAGTCAGGATTCCGACTCATTGCAGTCAGGATTCTGACAGGGTCATTAAACTAAAATGGCCCTCTGCAAAGTCTCAAATGATATATATAGAAGAAGATATACCACCTGAATAAAATCAAGGGGTCCTAAAGACCCTATAACGGCACAACCTATTACAAAAAATGAGACATAACAATAAAGTATGTCACTAAAGCACAATATTTATTACACCCTTTACAAAACCTATAAAACTCCCACCATAAAAATACACATATAATAAAGTGCTCAAGTATCAACAAATATATACAAATGTGTTGGATCAGTTGAGATGGGCCTCTAACTACTTTGTTAAAGAGAAATGCAAGGCCTAAAGATTTTTCAAAGGTTTATTAGGTAAGAAAGAAAATAAAGATAAAGGTAACAAAGAAATGGTAACGCTCCAAGATGTTATAGTGTCTAGCTAATAGGAAGTTACAAAGAGTAAAAAGAACTCCCTTCTGAGGCCTTTTGGGGGCTCTCTTATATACCAAATTGGACACATTCACTCTCATTCATAACCCAAACTCCACCTCTACTTAAGGATAGTCACACCCTGAAGAAAGTCCCAGCCAATCAAGTCGATGTTATACTAGACTCCTCCTAGTACCATACTTTGTACCATCCTGTAGGGGTCAGTATACGTCCAGGAATGGATAGTTGATATCACCTGAGGGTGGCAGTATTATATTCCCAATAAATGTTGGACCGTTGACTGCTTCCAGGCGGAGAAAGCCATCCATGGTATTTTCATTCATATGGATAATCACTATTGCAAAGTCCAGTTGTCGCCCCACAGGTGTGGTTCTCTATTGTTGTAGTTGCTTTGAACATGTATGGTGCATCCTGTTTATACTCTGGACCTATTGTTGTAGCTCCTTTGAAGATTGCATGTTGATTACTTGGGGTATTTAACAATCACTGTTGTAAAGTCCAGTTGTCCCCCACAGGTGTGATTCTCTAATTGTTGTAGCTGCTTTGAAGATTGCATGTTGATTAAATCTTGTCTTCTCTTGGTTTGGGGTAGACCATTTGTTTCACTTCAGGGCTTATGTTGATATCATCTATTCCCAGCCCAAATCCTGGCAAGATGTTAACTCTTTATCTACCACAAGGCCATGTGAACAATATGAATATAACAAAATGTAAAAACATCCACTTATTTAAAGCAAAAGAGAAAATATAAACTATCCCCCCTGCTATCAATGGAAGAGGAGAAACTAGTGCCTGTTGTAAACTTTAAAGTCTTAAATGACCTACAAACTGCCAAAGCCAAGGGCCAGTTCTCTGTCCTCATTCTCCTCAACCTATTGCCTGCCTTTGATACTGTGGACCACTCTCTTCTTATGCAAATTTTATATTCTCTTGGCATCCAAAATCAAGCTGCAGCATGGTTGTCTTCTTATCTCTCTAACCTCTAACAAATCTTTCTCTGTCTCCTTTGCTAATAAGACTTCTCTTCTCAAGTTCTACTTAGTGTGGGGGTCTCTTAGGACTTGGTATTAGGACCCTTGCTGTTCTATCTCTACATTATCTCTCTGGGAGAAATAATCAGTACTTTTGGCTTTAAAGGGGAACTGTGGTCTCCAAACAAGTTTAAATGAAAGGCCAGTTTCCTACCTTTAAAACGAGCCATCAACCAGAAATGACTGACCAGAAATGACTGACCAGAAAGTTAATGGGTGGGAGGCTGACTTCTGACATTCTTGAGGCTTCTCCTGCACAATGCCGCCGGCGAACACAGCTTCAGACTCCCTCAGTGTGTGAGGGAGACAGGAAGTCCCTCCTCCTCTCTGCTGTGTGAAGTCCTGACAGAGGAGGTAAGGGAATCTACAGCCCTTCTCTTTTACTGTGTGATTCCACAGAGTTTTCTGGGGGGAGGGTCTGAGTAACCCACGGCACCCGTGAGTGGGCGGGGATTAGGTGCCCGTGATCGGGCGGGGCTTAGACATCCGTGAGTGGGCGGGGCCATGGCACCCGTGAGTGGGCGGGACCACGGCACCCGTGAGTGGGCAGGGCCACATGGGGCTGTAAGATAATGGGCCATGGGGGGCCTACAACTGGAGGGACCATGGGGGGCGGAGATACAGGACAGATTGATTGACAGTTTCAGAGCAGGAAGCAGGAAGTGCAGGGGACCTGGTGATGCTGCTGCCATATCACACACAAAAATGTAAATATCTTCAAAACTATGCAAAATAAACAATGGAAATAAAATGCAAACATTCTTAGGGGAGCAATTCCTTTCAAGTTACCTCAATTTACCTAAAGTCATTTTTGGACCACAGTTCCCCTTTAAGTATCCCCTATACTCTGATGATACCCAAATCTACTGGTCCACCCCAAATCTCTAAATGTCTACTCTATATTGCTTCCTGGATGGTGCACTGCCACTTTAAACTCAATCTATCTAAAACGGAATTAACCATTATCCCCCCTAAACTAGGAACTAGTCCACCATTCTCCATTGACAATATGGTCATTAACCCAGTTGAATCTGCATGCTGCTTTGGAGTAATCTTTGACTCTTCTCTTTCCTTCCATAATCACACTAACAATGCCCTTTCCTCTCTCGCTCCACCACTAAAATGCTCATACATGCCCTTTATAATTTTTCTTGACTACTGTAACATTCTGCTACTTGGACTCCTGGCCTGTCATCTCTCTCATCTCCAATCTATCTTAAATTCGTCAACTCAGATAATTTCACTCGCCTCTAAAATAGAACCCACAACCCCAATACTTAGGTCCATAGGGTGGCTTCCCATCAAACAAAGAATCATATTCGATACCCTACTTTTAAAGGGTACGTCCACTCCCAAAATTAAATTTAACCCACTACTGGCCCCACTATGTAGTGTTTAAAAATCCTTACCTTACATCTCTGCTCCAAATGGTTCTCTTGCTGTGCCTGTTCAAAGTCCAGGAAAGTGAAGTGTATGAGCCTGTCCATGAGTCATCCGGTGCCTGCTATTTCCCTACCTCAACAATTATGTGACATGGGCAGAGGAGCCCTTTCTGTAGTTTTTTTTCTGTAGTGTATGTCCACCTATCCCAACCCCAACCGCCAGGTTCGATTGTCTAAAAAAAGATCAGAACGGTACTGTATCCATCCCCTACTTGTATCTGTATGTTGTCCCACCCACTTCAGGCAGGGATCTCATTCCTAATGTGTCAAGGCATGCTGCAATTATATCAATTTATCCATTATTTTATTATTACATGTTAAAAAACGCTGCAACACATTTCGGCCATCTTGTGGCCGTCGTCAGGCATGACGTAATGAAATACATCACTTCCTTAAAAACACAACACACCCCCAGTGTCACCCCCCCCCCCCCCCATCACCCACTCCGCCAACTACCACCATCCCCTTACATGGATGTCTAAATTGACACAGCAAGTCAATAAATATAAGGAGGATTTAATCCAATTCAAAAAGAAAAAAATCAACAAAGGTAGACCTTGATTATGAACATAAGTCTGTATATGGCCCTGCTCACAGGCAGACAACAAGGGAAAACTGGATGGAGACCAAGGTTCAAAAGGCGCAACACATTCCACACTGTGGACAGCTCTGATGAGTCGCTGACCTCAGACGTTGAAATGGGAACAGGAGCCATGCCGAATGAGGGCATGGAAAGGGGCCGAATGTAAAAAGAAAAAAGCCTGCTAGGGCTAAATGTGTAGCATTGTTACGAAATGTTTGCTAATATAACTAGGATAACTCAGGTGGTATCCAATCATACAACGCCCACCTTTTGTATCAATTGGTCCGGGTGCTTAAGCCCCGGGCCCGTCGCTGTGATTTCGATCTGCGTTAATATATACTTCTGCTGTCACACACGGCTACTCCTTTATCCATATAATAGTTATATTCAGCACTCACCATTCCCCATCGGTGGTCCGGGTGCAGCCTGCCCCGAACCTCTCGCTCCAGTTCTATCCACTCGACAACTTCCGTACTGAGGAGCCTGGCGCACTCCGGTCAACGATTCAGCAGGCACATCAGTATATGTTAAAAACACTATACTTTATTAGACAAAGGTTAAAACAACATTACCAGAATGGCAGGTATGCCCTGACGCGTTTCGGGCTAGACATAGCCCTTAAACATAGGTGCAGACCCCGCCATCTTGGCGTCCTCTTGTATACTATTCCTCGTGACGTCAAAGAGGGGTGGGACCACACACCCCCCTGCACATCAGAGCAACGAGGAAACTCCCTTCAGAAAGGGGGCGGTGCCAAACGGAACCTAACCCCTTACTGAACCGTAAAGTACAAGAGGAACCCAAGAACGAAACAGATTCAACAGGCTAACCCTTAATGCGTAACTACAGGTTAATACATTTATAAACACAAAATACATATATACGACCAAAAATCCAACCTCCATTGTACTAGATGGTATAAAAGGGGAAGATGGATACCCCCACTCATTAACATGCTTTAAACTAGCATGTTACCTACTAACACTTAGTAGATAATAAAAGTTCATACGATAAAAACATAGGTTTCTATATAAGTGAACAACAGTTTGTGATATGTACACATACATCTAAACTATGTCTAGTTGTGACTACTAATACTATCTGGCAAGAATGATAATAATGTTCACTAGATACCTCTATACTCATGAGATGCATATACCCCAGAAACCCCAGAAACCCCTCCTTAGAAAAGACTAATTGTAACATTGGGGGATAGGTAATAACCCTTAATCTATGTACATACACGTACAGAAATGTCTAGCCACTGGGCTCTTTTGGTTTTTATTTTTAATATCTCTCAGATGTTCTCTGATACGACATTTGAGGGTTCTTGTAGTGCAGCCAACATACTGGAGACTGCATTTGCCGCAAGTCAGAACATAAACCACAAACTCAGAGTTACAATTGATGTATTGTTTCAATATGTAACTCTTTCCCCTGGTTGTACTTACACATTCCGGGCTTTTATCTATATAATGACACGTTATACACCTCACAGACCCACATGGAAAGGTCCCTTTAGCTTTTAACCACATATCCTTCCCGATATCCCGGGACTGTATCATACTCGGGACTATCATGTCTCTAATGGATCTTGCCCTTTTGGGGACAAATTTACATCCTCTTTTAGCTCTGTATCCTGCTCCAGTATCGGTAGATACTTACGGATAATTCGTATAATTTTGTTATATTGTGGACTGTAGCGTGTCGAAAAGACAACCCCCTTAGGCTTACCCGTTTTTGCTTGCCCTTTATCTGGGTGTGTGCATCTAACCCCTTTGAGGAGTTCCTCCCTATTTTTTGTCTTAGCTTTCTCTAGAGACTTCTTTAAAGTTTGTTTACTGTAGCCTCTTTTGATGGACCTGTTTGTCATCTCATATGTCGCTCTCTCAAAGGTCTGATCTGTAGAACAGTTTCGCCTTAACCTTAAAAACTGGCCATACAGTATGGCCTCTACGCAGTGTCTCGGATGGCTGGAATCAAACCTAAGTATGGTGTTGCCTACTTCGGGTTTTCTATAGTCCTCCATCTGGATCCCCTTGGGTCCAATGGAAACCGTGACATCCAAAAATTGCACTGCTTTTTGGTCAAACGTATGAGTAAATCTAAGGTTATAAGGATTGTCATTCATGAATTCCACAAAGTCTAAAAAAGACTGTTGGGAACCATTCCAAACCCAAATCAAGTCGTCTGTATATCTTCGATACACGACGACTGACTGGTGAGTCATATGAAAGGCGGGGTGGTGGTAAAGGACAGTTTCCTCCCACCACCCCATGAACAAATTTGCATATGTTGGGGCGAATTTCGCCCCCATCGCGGCTCCTTGTTTCTGGACAAAGAACTTACTGTCAAATTTAAAGAAATTATGGTGAAGGAGATACGTTAACGCTTCTAGAATGTTTGACATTCTATTGTATATGAACTATACAGTTCTAAATGATATTTAACAGATTTGATGCCCCATTCGTGGGGAATAGAGGAATAAAGCGAGACCACATCAGTAGTTGCCAATGTATAGTTAGGTTTCGTTTGAACACAATCAAAAATGCTCAAAATACTGGTGGTATCCTTCAAATAAGAAAATAGCCTTTTTACCAAAGGTTGTAGCATGCGGTCTATAAGCTCTGATAGACCTTCGTTTATAGAGCCAATCCCTGCTACTATTGATCTACCCTTCGGGGGAAAATCCTTCTTATGTATTTTGGGGACATGATGGAAGATAGGTGCAACCGGATTAGATGGTACCATGGTTTTTTACATTCTATCTGTAATAGCTCCCACATATATACCATTTCTCACCAGTTGTTCTAACTTAAACTTACATATCCTGGTGGGGTCATCTTTAAGGAGGGCATACGTGTTGTCATCTTCTAATTGACGGTAAGCTTCCTGGATGTAATCGGCCTTGTTTAACACCACCACCGTCCCCCCCTTATCCGCCCCCCTAATAACTATCTCCTGATCCGTACTCAGACTTCGCAAGGCTTGTGTCTCTTTCTTAGAGAGATTCTCCCATTTGCCCAATTTTGTATTCTTGTCTCTATGTTCGTAAAAGACTAGTTGCATGAGCTCATCCTCTACTAGTTGTTGAAATTTATCCACCTCTGGACCTCTTAGATGTTTTGGATAGAAAGAGGATTTAGGTCTAAAATAATTCTCATACTCCCTCACTTCTATTCCTAACTGGCCTTTGCTGTGGGGTTGTTGGTGAGACACATCCCAAAGATATTGCAAATTATTTAACACTTCACTTTTATCCATCGGTTCATCTAAACTCACTGTGAACTCACATCTTTTGATAACATCATTTGTATTCTCCTTAACTTTCTTTATAAACCATTTACCCAAAATAAGCTTCCTTATGAATCTATTCACATCCATTAATGTCTCTAACATGTCAAAGTTTTTAGTCGGGCAAAAAGATAGGCCCTTGCTTAGAACCTTATATTCATCAGCTGTAAGAGTTCTATTGGACAAGTTCAATACATTACTTTGTTCCGGTTCAGGCGTGGTCTTAGACTGTACCCCATTGTATTCGAATCTTGATTCCTCCTGTGATCTTGTTCTCCTTTTC
Source organism: Hymenochirus boettgeri (assembly GCA_019447015.1). Classification (NCBI taxonomy): domain Eukaryota; kingdom Metazoa; phylum Chordata; class Amphibia; order Anura; family Pipidae; genus Hymenochirus; species Hymenochirus boettgeri. The sequence continues at coordinate 139,790,120 of CM033474.1, forward strand.
CCTCTCCTAAAGGGACCCGTTGTCTCTTATTTATAGAGTAAGGTCTGTAGTCCTCCTTTTGTCCCGTTATTGTCCCATATTCTTTCGTGGAAGGGTCATGTCTATAGAAGGTTCTGTCAGACCTCTGTTGTGTCTCCTTCCGTTGCTTTTGTCTACTTGTTAAATGTCTCATTGGCTTGCTGGAAGACATAGAAGAAAAGCCGGGAGAGGATCTCTCCATTCCACAATCATGTTCAATTTCGTATTCACTGTCCCATTCGTGATCACTACCACTAGTGGAAAAGCGAACTTTTTTCCTACTCTGTCTATGTTTCTTTAGAATGGATCTCGCTGGCTTCTCTTGATAAGATCTATTAAATTTCTTTCTATAGGGGGTGTGAGGCCCCTGTTTATAATTTTTTTTATATACCATATTGTTTCTTTAATCTCTGACATCTCTGTCATACTTTCTTCCCTTCATTTCCATTATCTGTCTCTCCATCTTATCCACCCTATCATATACCTTATCTTTCATTATTTCGTAACCCTCCTCACCCCTCTGTTCATTTACACCTCCCTCTTGAGCTTTGATGAGGTTCTGTACTTCCTCTAGTTCCTTCCTCTTATGTGCCAAAATCATGTTCATCAATCTGAAAGAGCAATCTGACAGTACTTGATTCCAATTGGACATAAACTCAGTGTCGTCTTCTACATAAAATGTGGGGTATTTCTGCAATCTCACGCCCCTGGGTATCATAGCATTTTCTACATATTTCTCAAGTGTTACAATATCCCACCAAATACGGGTTTCTTTCGTCAATTGTTTCTCTAGCATATTAAATTTGTACTCGATGTCATCAGACACCGTTGATTTGTCCCCTGTCGAATTGAACAAATCCGTAGCTCTCTTAAGCCTAATATCATTCCTTGATTCATAACTATATGTGGACCTGTTTCCACCCTGGTTACTTTCCATCCTAAAGATATAAGGAACTGGCTAATTAGCCTCCTATTTCCAACAATCTGGGGGAATAAAAATCTCTGTGACTGTATGAAATATAATCCCCTTAGGACCTTAACTTAAACTAAACTGTGTGCTGCTTACTGCTACTGCAAGAATAGTATTAAACTGAATGTAAAAAGAAAAAAGCCTGCTAGCGCTAAATGTGTAGCATTGTTACAAAATGTTCGCTAATATAACTAGGATAACTCAGGTGGTATCCAATCATACAACTCCCACCTTTTGTATCAATTGGTCCAGGTGCTTAAGCCCCGGGCCCGTCGCTGTGATTTCGATCTGCGTTAATATATACTTCTGCTGTCACACACGGCTACTCCTTTATCCATATAATAGTTATATTCAGCACTCACCATTCCCCATCGGTGGTCCGGGTGCAGCCTGCCCCGAACCTCTCGCTCCAGTTCTATCCACTCGACAACTTCCGTACTGAGGAGCCTGGCGCACTCCGGTCAACGATTCAGCAGGCACATCAGTATATGCATCAGTTAAAAACACTATACTTTATTAGACAAAGGTTAAAACAACATTACCAGAACGGCAGGAATGCCCTGACGCGTTTTGGGCTAGACATAGCCCTTAATCATAGGTGTAGACCCCACCATCTTGGTGTCCTCTTGTATACTATTCCTCGTGACGTCAAAGAGGGGTGGGACCACACACCCCCCTGCACGTCAGAGCAACGAGGAAACTCCCTTCAGAAAGGGGGCGGTGCCAAACGGAACCTAACCCCTTACTGAACCGTAAAGTACAAGAGGAACCTAAGAACGAAACAGATTCAACAGGCTAACCCTTAATGCGTATTTGACAGATGGCAACAAGTAACTACAGGTTAATACATTTATAAACACAAAATACATATATACAACCAAAAATCCAACCTCCATCGTACTAGATGGTATAAAAGGGGAAGATGGATACCCCCACTCATTAACATGCTTTAAACTAGCATGTTACCTACTAACACTTTAGTAGATAATAAAAAGTTCATACGATAAAAACATAGGTTTCTATATAAAGTGAACAACAGTTTGTGATATGTACACATAACATCTAAACTATGTCTAGTTGTGACTACTAATACTATCTGGCAAGAATGATAATAATGTTCACTAGATACCTCTATACTCATGAGATGCATATACCCCAGAAACCCCTCCTTAGAAAAGACTAATTGTAACATTGGGGGATAGGATAATAACCCTTAATCTATGTAACACATTACATCATATATAGAGTTCATGCCTCTCGGCATTCTGGTGGCTAGCTCAAAAATCCACCTAAATTCTGCTTTCCTTAGGGATGCTGTTCTGTTTTGATTCCTGTTATTTTGTTTTGTTTGTTGAAGCCCTTGAACTTTAAGGTACTTGTCGCTTCCTCCATTGCACGTACAGAAATGTCTAGCCCCTGGGCTCTTTTGGTTTTTATTTTTAATATCTCTCAGATGTTCTCTGATACGACATTTGAGGGTTCTTGTAGTGCAGCCAACATATTGGAGACTGCATTTGCCGCAAGTCAGAACATAAACCACAAACTCAGAGTTACAATTGATGTATTGTTTCAATATGTAACTCTTTCCCCTGGTTGTACTTACACATTCCGGGCTTTTATCTATATAATGACACATGGAAAGGGGCCCTCATCCCCATCACTCACCAGTAGGGAATCAAGCTTTTTTAGGGGTCACTACTCGATCAGGAGCAGTGACGGACCCAAGAAAAGGAGGAAGATCACACGGAGGGGGGGGTACATGGGGAAGAGGCCGACTTCCGTGACAGCCCCCATCGAGGATTTAAATACGGTTTATAATCTAAGCCGGCATGTATTGACTTCCACTGAATTAAAATTGTTGAATAAAGGGTTATCCTTTGTCCCAACCCCAAGCACCATGTATTTATGGAGGAGGTTGATTTATATAAATCTCAGCGAAGACTAAAACTGAGAGATCAATTTAGAAACAGTGGGGCTCCTAAGGGACCATTCAGAACGGCCAGTAAATATGAGCCCTCCATTACTGCACCGGCTATCAAGGTGTTCAATCATCAGATCAAGAGTGGTATTAATGACGAGGTCACTCAGAATAATCAGAACTAGATAGTTCCCCCGCACACCTGCAGTGTATAATTGAAATCGCTGGGTGCTGCTCCAAAAACCATAGCCAATGGCAATAGTATCCAAACAAAAGCAATTCAGAGCGCACTCCAGTCTTAAATGTTCAAATTCATTTATTAAACACGTGACGTTTCGGTGTCCGTGCGACACCTTCCTCAGACGTATACACATTTAAGACTGGAGTGCGCTCTGAATTGCTTTTGTTTGGTCACTCGGAATAAATCCATAACACGGTACCATAACCTGTCCTATGAAGAGAGACAAGCGATTGAAACGCTTCGCCAGGACCAGAATTTTCTGCCTGTGGATAAGGGGGGGGGGGGCTACGGTGTTAATGGACATACAGTATTATAGGGAAGAACTTAAGGCTCAGTTGGGGGATGCCACTGTATATGTCAAACTATCAGGGGACCTGACGGAGAGTCTCAAAAGACTTGTGGACATGAAGGTACAACAAGCTGTGATGGCGGGTTGGATTTCAGCCCCAAGAGGCGAAGTTCCTCACTACAGATCACCTGAAAGTATCCATTATTTATTTGGTGCCGAAAATCCACAAGTCTTTGAGCCATCCACTGGTCAAGCCTCCATGTGGTAAAAGCACCCCCAACATGCCCCTTTTATGGGAGGTCCTATGCCTTTAATATAAAGCACTGGATGGCCTCTTCCCTCATTTTAAAAAGCCAAAGGGCTGGGGGGAAGGGAGAGAGCCTTTATATGGATCCAGTGTGTAAGAATGAGAAATGCAAAAGTTTGCTAATCGTAATTGAAGTAAAAGTAATTGAAAAGGTTAGACGTTAGGACCTTCCAGACTGGAGTTACCTTGAAGTGGTTGGAAGGCTTTTCATTCATGTGATGACAGTAATGTATACTAAAACCCCTTTATTTATAAAGTATGCCAGTGTGCAGGTAATATGATATTGTATGGGGCCTAGGGATGTGCATTGATTATCTTTTCTATGTTTGTATATATATATATATATATATATATATATATATATATATATATATATATATATATATATATATATATATAATACGTGTTCTTAACCTATGTATGAAATTTTATTTATTTGTTGCTTGCACTTATCCCCTTGTTTGCATACTCTTTGCATTTTATAATGTACAGCCCTGCATACTGGAGTGGCACATTATAAATGAAATGATACATACATACTAGACTAAGCACATAGGAGTTCCCTCCCCCCACTACATTACAGATTTTACTACACGCGTACTTTACACAATTACCAAGGGGGGGGCTTTTAAATATAAATTAAAATTCTTAATTTTGCTAAATTACTAATTCCCTTAAAGCTTAGATATGACAAAGGCACATTTGCAAAATTAGGAATGTAACAATTCCATCTCTATGTTTAAACTACTCAGTTTTGTGCTTGTATTGCTTTATTTTAATGATTGTGTGACTCAGCATGCAAAATAGAAAATAATTGATTGGATAGCTAAAAAAAACAGCAAACAGCAAAAAAACAATACAAACATTCCCTTGTGGTGTCCCATATCAAAGTATGTAATTTGCCACTGTACGTTAAACAAATGATGTTTATAAGTCAATAGTATATTAACCTAAAAATTATCCAATAAAAACACACCAGAATTAATCATGAAAAAGTAAACAGCACACAGTTACAACGATAGAGAGTAAAGATTGTGTGAACTGCATCAAGAGATACATTCATGATGTAAAGTAACTTATAAAAATAATCTTTTTGCATTTTCTCTGCTGCAATTTGGGTTCGATTTTAAATGGTAATTACATTTAAAACTTTGCAACAGTTAATAAAAACCGGAAGAGTGCTTTCTTTGGCATGTTGGGGTAATCATTTAGATGGGTAAATTTCCATTTCTTTCCTAAAATACATATTCTGACAGATAATTGCCAGCTGAGAGAGATGTTTCACCAAGTAACCAAATATACTGATTACAAAATTACCTTAGCAAAAGGGAACGTGGGAAAATCTATAGACGTATAGATCATAGAGAGAGAGAGAGAATAGACGGAGCATTGGAAATAAATTAAATGTTATTATATTTATCACAGGATACAGTTCCCAATATCATCAAAGGTAAATTTGATAAAAAAATAGAGTTCAAAACCAACACAAATATGAAAGACAAACCCCTCCTGAATAAAACGGTATGCTATATGGGTTGGTGCACACTGAGACATGGCTACCAACTAGCCCTGAAAGCAATCAATGCATAAGGACAATTATACCTACAATTTCAGTTATTTCTGCATTATGAACAATATATTTTTGGAAAGTACAAACCTTCAGCTACTAAATGGTGCCATTTTGTCATACATACAAGCAGAATTGTGGCTGAAAATACCTTAGCTTCTGTTCTTCAATCAATATCTAATGCACGCTATAGTTTATTAGAACCAGGAAGCAGTTAGGACCTGTCAGTGCTGCTGCGGTGGATCGTGTGAAAAGTAAGTTTCTTCTATCTTCGTCCCTGGCTCCTGAGGTATTGATTGATGAACAGAAGGTAAGGCATAGCTCCTTAACCTCCCAGTCTTCAATCAATACATTAAAGGAATAGTTCACTATTCCTTTAACATTGTCTACTTTTTTAGTTGACAGAGGGGTGGAATGGACCGGTGTGCAGGGGGAAACTTTTAGTAAGCATAACAGCTGTTAGGTAAAGTACCCAAGACTGAGGACTTAGTAATTTAGGTCCTCACCCTGGGTACTATGCAGCTATGGAATGGGGGAAAATGTGATATAATTGTCCTTTATTAGCTTTCTTACAATCCTTATTAAAGTGTTTATAGTTTCTAAGTAATCTCTGATGCAAATATTTTGAAATGCTTTTTTCCTTTTTTTGCATTTCCCTTCTCACCTCAGACTTAAGCTGTACAGATGTGGACATGAGATGAATGGTACTGCCGACATCTGTCCCGAGATTGGATTTTCTAAAAAAAATTGAAAATCTAAAAACGGACCCATAGAAATCATGATAAAAATCTGAACGTTATGATTAAATCAATGGGAAATGCTCTGGGGAACATTTAACCACAACTTCTAAAAAAAAGGAACTTTCTTCACATGTAAGTTATTTTCGAGTTCCCACATCACATTTTCAAATTTTTTTTGGAATATTCTAAATCAAGTTAAATTCGCTATTTCTCCCATATTCTTAATTAAGGGTTCACGTATTCAGAATCGAGGGTTCATATATTTGATATATCTTGAAATCGTCCAGTATATTCAATTATTTATGAATATTCGATTTAGAAAATTGTATACAGTATATAGTCGAATATAAACCAAATTTATTTACCTTTAAAATCATCTTAAAAGTTTCCCCTCGGTTTATACTCAGGTCTGTGCTGATCTGGATGCTGCTGGACAAAATCACATAGCCCTGGGAAGGGACAAAATCACATAGCCCTGGGAAGGAAGTATGTGAAAGTCTGCATGGGAGTTGCACTTCTTGTACCAGTTCTAAAGCAACAGACTGATCAACCCTTTAATGCCAAAGATAGTAAAGGGGAATACATGTGGATTTTACAAAGTCTCTTCTGTTAATGTTTTGTGGATGTAAGTTGGACTGGTCAAGTTTATCCTGTTAACAAACTGTCAGGGAGATTCAATAAAGGTTCTTATTGTTAAAAATGGTGCTAATTTTGCCCCAACCAATCAGATATTATTTAACATTTGAAAGATAACATCTGATTGGTTGGGGCAAAATTAGCACCATTTTAAACGATAATAACTTTTATTGAATAACCCTGTGTATATGTAATTGGGACTTACCAATTTTCTTATGCTAAAAATTCAACACCCAGGATCCCTGCCATTTATAGTTGAACTACAACACTACTACCCAGTACAAGCCCTCTTAAGTTGGACATTTTCTGTGATCATTAGACTGTTTTGTTACTTAATAAATAACATCTGTTTTTGCAACAAAACCCTTTTTCCTTATTTGCCACTGTTACATATTTTGGCATAGTCCGCAGGATGGTTAACTAAACTGCTAAAATGGAACTAAACTGCTAACCCTGTAATAAGTAGCAGCAACCCTCTGCACCTGCCATTATGATGCCTATTGGATCAATACTGGCTGGTATTCATAAATTTGATTATGCAAATATTCCATTGTCTGATTGGGTTGAAAGACTTAGAAGTGCTGCACGGCTATACCAAGTGTCCATAGTACATCAGACAGATATTGCTCTAAATGCACTGGAAGGAGATGCACTCAAAGCAATGTTACTGCTTCCTGAAAGTGAAAGGACAACTATAGAAGAAATTGTGACTTATCTAGAGGGGATTTATGGAGAGGTGGTGTCAGCCACAGACCTTCGGAAACATTTTTTCACTAGAGGGCAGAAAGAAACTGAGACATTACAACAGCTTGTTATTGCTCTGCAGGAATTATGGCAAAAGCTATCCAAAAAGGAAGGCAGCAGATTCTCCGCAGTTGCAGAACCAGATAAGCTTCTAAGAGATCAGTTTGTTTCTGGGGTACACAATTCAGTACTAAAAAGGCACTTAAGGACTTGATCAGGGCAGATGCTGATCTCACATTTCAGTCTACATTACGAGATGCTACTGAGAGAAAAGAGGATGAGGAAACTGTGTGGATGGTCACCCAAAGTGTTACAACTAAAACCACAACCCCTGCAAGTACTAATAATTCAACAGTGACTGTTTTAGAGGGATTAGTGAAAGATTTTACATGATTCATTGGCTGCTGTTCCAGAGGAAGTATCAGCTCTCAAAAGGGTGGTTCAAGGCCACAGTACCTCTGTTAGAGAAAGCTGCAGAGGTCAAAACAATACCAGACGATGTTTGAATTGTGGTCAGAGTGGGCAACTGGTAAGAGCTTGCCCTGCAGACAGGAGAGGCGGGTCTGGAGCTGCTCCATTAAACTAAAGTCCCCCGTGGTTGAGGGGCACATCGCGGGGTTTCAGAAATTAGGCCTCCGCTTGGATACTTAGAGGTTCCTGTCCTATTGTCAATGCAATTATAAATGGGCAAACAGTACCCCTGCTGGACACAGGGTCAGAAGTAACCACTATATCCTACCAGTGGTATACTAAACAACTTCAGGGAGAGCATGAATTGCAGAGCCCATGGTTTCCCTTAAAGGACAACTCCACCCTCATAAGAACATCTTTTAGAAAGAATGGCCTCTTTAAAATATGTTGATATATTATAGTTTGTCTTATAAATTCATTGCTGTATGCCTGCTATGCTTCAGGATGCCTCATGGAAACTGAGCAATTTAGAAACCTGTACTGAGCCTGGGCATGCTCAGAAGAGGAAGACAGAGGATTAACATTCAGTCATTGGCTGTGATGTCAACTGTCAAATCCATAACTGACAGTTACTAACTCGAAGAACCAGAAAGCAGAAACAGAGAAAATAGGACATTGTGCAGGATTTCAGGTTAGACTTATATTTTTCAGATTTCAAACTATTAGTTTAGGGTTTTGGGGGGGTGATTTACCTGTATGTAAGTTTTCATTTTGGGGCTGGACTTGCCCTTTAAAGCTGCTAATAACCTCCCAATTCCTATTGTAGGAGTGATATGGGTGGACATTGTTCTTTTCAACCAGAGATTAACAAATAAGAGTGTTGTGGCAGTAAATGCAGCAACCTTTCCTGAAATACCCCTCATTGTTGGCATGAATGTGCTCCAAGATCTGGATGATCTTCTCTTCAAAATGCTGGTGCCCACCTATTGGAATGCTGTAACAAATAGGCAACCAGAACAACACACTCTAACCTGAAACAAGTGTATAGTCTACGTCAATTATTGGCTACAACTAATGGACGTGTTGGCATTGTCAGTACTTTCCACAGACATACACCTGTCCTTCCGCCAGCTCATGAAGTTCTATTGCAGTTAAAAGTTGGGACTCATTTAAAATTTAAGGGAGCTGAGGTCCTGGTATGGTGATTGTACGGATCATTAACCAAGCCCAAGAAAAATTCAATTGCCAGAAAGCTTTCCTGTTGCAGAGGTTCATATAGTCCCTGGTGAAGGTATTCACTCTCAGGGATATCGGGAAATAAAATAGATAGATAAAAGAGACTAATACCTTAGATGTTAACAATACAATACAATACTGAGTGGCTGTTCCAGCAATTAAAGCTAACCTCTCTACCCCTGTCTGATGCCCAGAAAGATGTACTAAAACAACTTCTAGTGAAACATTTAACTGTATTTTCCAGACACGAAGATGATTATGGGTGTACCAATGCTGTCACTCACCCTATCCATACTGAACAAGCAGCTCCCACCCATGAAAGGTACCGTAACATTCCTCCTGCCCTCTATCAAGAGGTAAAAGTGCTAATCAAAAAAATGTTGGATAGAAAGTTATAAAGGAGAGTCCATGGGCTGCACCTATTGTCTTGGTAAAGAAAAAAGATGGCAACTTGCGTTTCTGTGTAGACTATCGTAAATTAAATGCATATACTATCAGAGATGCATACCCCCTCCCACGGATAGAGAAGTCTCTGACAGCACTGGGACCAGCACAATGTTTTGCTACCCTAGACTTAGCCAGTGGCTATTGGCAAGTTCCTGTGAGGAATGAAGATAAACCAAAAACAGCTTTCGTTACACCAATGGGACTGTACGAGTTTAATCGAATGCCTTTCGGGCTGACCAATGCCCCAAGTACATTCCAGAGATTAATGAACAGATGCTTAGGTGACTTAAACTATGAGTGTGGTCATCTACTTGGATGACATTGTGATCATTTAGATGATATTTTGGAGAAGTTGGGGCAGTATGGTCTAAAGGTTAAACCAACAAAATTCCATCTAGTACAAGAACAAATAACATATCTTGGCCATCTTATTAGTGCTGAAGGCATTGCACCTAAAGATGGAAAAATCAGTGCAGTGGAGAAGTGGAAAGTGCCATCCACGGTGGCAGAGTTGAGATCCTTTTTAGGTTTTGTCTGATATTACCAACGTTACATTAAAGATTTTGCCAAAATTGCTGCCCCACTAAATACATTATTGCACGGACATGCTTTGGAATACAAAAGGAAAAAAAAACACCCCTTGGCCGCACAGTGGGGTCACCTACAGCAGCAAGCTTTTGAAAAGTTAAAACACAAACTCGTAGCTGTTCCTATTCTGGACTTTGCAGACTTTAATACACCTTTCCTGCTGTACACTAATGGTAGCTTGCAAGGCTTGGGTTCTGTTCTGTCTTAAGCTAGGTACACACCAAGAAAATTTTCCTCCTGGCCGACCGTTCGATACTTTCAACCGTTGGTCTTAGCAAAAGCAGCCGCGTCCGGCAGTTACCGTGACCGACCGTGCGGTCCATAGAGGACCACACAATCGGACAAGGTTTTCCACCATGGCCGCATTCGGATGTGATAATTTCGGTCTGATCGACCGATACACTGAACTATTGGTCGATCGGACCGAACTATCTCATCATGTGTACCCAGCTTTAGAAACAAGCAGGCCAGGAGAAAGACCATTGTTTCTCATCTTTTCAGATTCACTTTGGTCTGGGGATGTGTCGCTGGATTGGAAAAAAAGCCAATGTAATACCAATATTCAAAAAAGGTAGACGTGCACAGCCTGGTAACTTTAGACCTGTAAGCCTAACATCAGTGGTAGGGAAAGTGCTGGAAACATTGTTACGAGGTCATATCCTTGACTTTGTCTCCAGAACTGATCTTATTAGTAGAAATCAGCATGGATTTATGAGAAATAGATCATGCCAGACAAATTTTATTGTTTTTATGAGGAAGTGAGTAAGAATTTAGATTCAAGCATAGCAGTGGATGTGGTATACTTGGATTTTGCAAAAGCTTTTGATACTGCGCCACATAGGCGACTAATGTATAAACTGAGGACTGTTGGCCTAGAAGAAAACATTTGTTCATGGGTAGAGAATTGGTTATTGGATCGCAAACAGAGAGAGTGGTGGTAAACGGAGCTATATCCATGTGAGCTAAAGTTCTAAGTGGAGTGCCTCAGGGTTCTGTACTGGGGCTGCTTCTTTTTAATCTGTTTATAAAGGACTTAGAAGGGGGCATTTAGAGCAAGCTCTCTGTGTTTGTTGATGACACTAAACTATGCAGATCTTTGGAAACTTCAAATGATGTGCAAGTGCTGCAAGCAGACCTAGATAGATTATCAAAATGGGCAGCAGAATGGCAAATGCATTTGGGATTTAATAATCCTTGTGCCACCTACACCTTAAATAACTCTGCACAATGCCAGACAGCCACATCTAGAGCTATCAAGATATTGTCTTGTATAAAGAGAGGAATAGATTCAAGAGAGAAAAATATTATTATCCCTCTTTGCAAGGCACTGGTAAGGCCTCATTTGGAATATGCAGTGCAGTTTTGGAATCTCATATACAAAAGGGACATCTTGGAAATAGAAGCAGTTCAGAGAAGGGCAACTAAAATAGTAAAGGGAATGGAGGGGCTTTACTATGCAGGAAGATTACACTAGTTGCGTGGGGAAATGATAAACTTATACAAATATATTAATGGGCCATACAATAAACTCTCTGGTGCATTGTTCATGAATAGGTCATATTAGAGGACTTGTGGACATCCTTTAAGGTTAGAAGAAAAGAAGTTTCATCTTCAGGTTAGGAAAGGTTTCTTTACAGTGAGAACGGTGAAACAGATATGGTAATGGCAAGCTTTAAAGGGCATGTCCACCCCCAAAACTAATTTCCCCCCCAGTAATGGCCCCATTATGTAGTGTAATAAAATCCTTACCTCACATCCCAGCTCCATATGGTTCTCCTGTAGTCCCCCCCCAAAGTCCCAAAAACTGCCCACCAGGAGGATAGCAGAGTCCATATACGACTCTGCCTCCTATCTGGCCTCCGGGAGAAGTTTGGCATGCGTACTGCAGCCCTTCTCCCCCCCCTCCCCCTTCCTCCCCCTCCCTCCCGATTAGGATTCCCTCCCCCTATTAGAAAGTGCCCCAAACATTACTTACCTTCCCTCTTTCCTCCGCCGCACTGAACTCCCAGCAGCCGCGTCCATGATTGGCTGCCGCTCAGCCAATTACAGACGCGACTGCCGGTCCTGCCCCTCTGCTTGTATTTTCTCGGAAGCAGAGGGCCTGGCAGTGCGGCCGAGGAAAGAGGGAAGGTAAGTAAAGTTTGGGGCACTTTCTAATAATAAAAATATAGCGGTTGGGGCTGAGGGGACAGGGGGAATGTTATATAAAAAATTTTTGTTCAAGGGTGGACATGCCCTTTAAAAATGGCCTGGATAAGTTTCTAAAACTAATTGAGAACTACTGGTATAAATACATTTACTGTCGATCTGGTTGGTCCAGGGATACTTTCCGATTGCCGTTTGGAGTTAGGAAGGATTCCCCCCCCGATTGATGACATATTGGAGGGGGTGGAGATCCCACCTGTTGAAGTAAATTCGAGCCCTGACCAAACAACTTTAATATCTCTGTTACAACAACAAGAAGAAAACATGCCAGAAATTTACAGTAAAGCTGAGTGGGCCAAATTACAAACTCATGATCATGACATACAGCAAGTTGTTTTATTTTTAAGACAAGGACGTAAGCCCAACACTAGAGAGCGAAACCAGCTATCACCTAGGAGCTGGACAAATCATTCACCAATGGGACTGGCTGACTGAAAGAGATCAAGTGCTTTATAGGAGTGCATTTTGGTCACCTGAGCAGCGAGAGGTCTGGCAGTTAGTCCTACCACATAAGGCAGTTTCTAATGTGTGTTGTATTATGCAAGAGGCTGGGGGGTCATTTTAAAGCTGAAAAATGTGATCAAATGATTCAACGACATTTTTATTACCCTAATCTGGCAAGATTTGTAGAAATGGTATGCCAAAAGTGTCCATCCTTTGCAGTACATAAAGCAAGGGAAAAGCATACTACTTGAATGACTATTCATACTGGAGAGCCCTTCAAATTAGTGGCAAAGGACTACCTTACTATTCAGGATGCCACTTCTGGTCATCGATATGTATTAGTAGCGCTCGACCATTTCGCTAAATTTGCTATTGTAATTCCTACCAGGGATCAGACTGCTGCTACCACAGTAAAGGCATTATGGATGTCCCCAAAGATTTTTATCGGATCAAGGGCCCACAGTTGAAGAATGTGTCAAAGCTAATTGAAGAATGTGTCAAAAGCATGGAATAAGAAAAGCACGGACTACCCCATATCATCCCCAAGGAAATGGGGCATGTAAATGCTTCAACCGTACGTTACTGAACTTGCTTCGACCTTTAGGGGACGAATTTCAAGAGAAGTGGCCTGAATATATAAAAGATGTTGTGTGGGTCTATAACAATACGGTTCATAATGCCACAAAACATACTCCATCCTTTTTAATGTTTGGGCAACATGGCCAAATGCCCCTAGATTTACTGCTTGACAGCCCAGAACCCAATTTCCATTGAAATGTAGATCAATGGATTAACAAACATGGTACAAGGCTAAAAACAGCATGTTAACTAAGGAATTCATCTGCCAAGAACCCTTCACAACCCCAAAGGTCATTTCTGAACTTCCACTCCGGAAAGGAGATTGTGTGATGGTCAGAAATTCACAAGTTAACAGGGGCAGTAAATTAACACCCAAATGGGATGTGCAAAGAGAAATAGATGGAACTCATCGGAGATATCTTCATCGCAATCTCTTAAGGCCATCTGTATTTGAAATCAAACAGACTGTACCTGCTCAGGATTCTGCATTGCCTGAATCTTCATTTGAACAGTCTGCCTTTGAGCATTGGTACTTACTGCCGATGGATGACACGGTGGTGCATGCTAATGAAGTGAGGACATTTTGGAATCACCTGCTTCTAGTGATACTCGTCGGTTCCCTATCAGAAGTACTTGTGGATTGTTACCTGCCAGATTGGGATTGATTTACAATTCTTGTGACAGGGACTGTTCACATTATGTGATGGAGGTGTGTAAGAGGGAGAAGGGAGGCATGGTATAGTAAATTTAGAGAGATTAGACACTTCTAAGCAGCTTAACCCCTCCCATAATTTATACACTCACTATGCACTTTCTTTGGACCATGAGAGCATATTTAGAGAAGCTGGCTGTACCCAAGAGGGTGGGGAAAAAAAGGAAGGAAAAATGTGAATTGTGGATGCAAGTTGGACTGATCAAGTTTATCCTGTCAACAAACTGTATATGTAATTGGGACTAAAAATTGCAACACCCAGGATCCCTGCCATTTAAAGTTGAACTACAACACTACTGCCCAGTACTAGCCCTCTTACCGTATATACTCGAGTATAAACCGACCGAGTATAAACCGAGGTACCCAATTTCACCTAAAAATCTAATAAAAGTTGTTGGCTCGAGTATAAACCGAGGTAGAACTTGGCATTCAAGATTTTTTGAAACTAAAACTCCCAGCTAATAAAGCATGCTGGGAGTTGTAGTTTCCAAACATCTTGAATGCCACCCTCACTTGGCATTCAAGATGTTTTGGAAACTACAACTCCCAGCATGCTTTATTAGCTGGGAGTTTTAGTTTCCAAACATCTTGAATGCCAAGTGAGGGTGGCATTCAAGATGTTTGGAAACTACAACTCCCAGCATGCTTTATTAGCTGGGAGTTTTAGTTTCCAAACATCTTGAATGCCACCCTCACTTGGCATTCAAGATGTTTGGAAACTACAACTCCCAGCTAATAAAGCATGCTGGGAGTTGTAGTTTCTAAAACATCTTGAATGCCACCCTCAAACCCAGTTAAGTTTGCACCTGTGGGCTCTCTTCATCCAGGATCTGTGGGCTCTCCTCCATCCAAGGGCTTCCTAGAACTGTGTGCTGGTAAGTTCCTCTCCAGTTCCTCTCCGGCAGCAGCGTCCTGGGTGTTGCCAAGCCCGGCGCCAATTAGTGACGTCAGCCGGCGCGCCAGTACATGGACTGATCGTGCGGCTGCCGGAATGGAGAGGACGCTGCTGCCGGAATGGAGAGGACGCTGATCTTCAAAGGTGAGTGACTCGAGTATAAACCGAGTCCGAGTTTTCAGGCTGATTTTTCAGCCTAAAAAACTCGGTTTATACTCGAGTATATACGGTAAGTGAGACATTTTCTGTGATCATTAGACAGTTTTGTTACTTAATAAATAACATCTGTTTCAGCAAGAAAACCATTTTTCCTTATTTGCCACTGTTACATGTTGAATAACTGAAAGAAAGGGGCAGTGTCGGACTGTCCCACAGGGCTACAGGGAAATCCATTCAACCAAAAAAAGAGATATCTGCTAGAGCAAAAGGAACAGTGAGAAGTGCAATTACAATAAACAGGAGTCAGTAGGAGTAAAGGTGGCGATTTCCACAGCATGTGTACTGAAAATCACATTGGTATCTGTCGGCACATGTGCTGTGGGAACAGCACACACGGACCCAATCGGTCAGCCGTGCGGCCATACACAGTACGATCGGATCGGCTCCTTCTACTTAAATTAAGGGAGCCGATACTGACCAACAGAAATTTTCCATCACTCCTGACCAATCGTGTGTCGATTACGGTCGTTCGATGGTCAGAAAAAACACCCTAATTATAATTGGTAAATCCCATCGTTCCCCGACAGGATTTACCCATTATCGTTTGAAGGTATGCAAATGAGTGATAATAGAGATGTGAGATGTTAGGTGGGCCCTTAGGCTGGGTACTCACGAATAGATATTTTGTCCCGACTGAGCGTTCACTACAAGCTAGTGCTCGGCTGGGACAAATATCTGTAGGTCGCGGCAATAGTGGCTGCGGCCAACATTTTATGCGACCGAACGTGCGTTTTACCAACACGTCCGATTGCCCGTTCGTCCAATAGGGACAACGGGAGACCAACATCGGTCGCCCGTTGATTTTTCAGCTCAACTGACCTATACACGGAAGTATTGATCGATTGGGACGAAAAATCTGCCCGTGTGTACCCAGCCTTAACTCATCTTGGTGGGACCCTGGTCTTAGGTTTTTGTTGTGGTTTATAAGTACATCAGGTATTCTGTGTCATTTTGGAAAGAGAAAAGAAAAATGTCAAAGTTTACATAATTATTCCATACAAGATCTACAAAGAAAAAAAAAATGCATTTTTTCTTCAAATTAATTTTTAACTAGATCAGAAGGCTGGAGTTACCTTGGTGCTGTTTGAATACTTTTCATTTTCAGAGAACCAGTCAAATGTTAAAGGACAACTACACTGCAAGGCTGGTTACACACGGGAAACTATTTGTCCCGACCAAACGTTTGCTACTAGCGAGCACTCGGTCGGGACAAATGACAGTTGGTCATGGCAACAGTTTGCGTGACCAATCGTGTGGTCCCATAGGGAACCGCATGATTGGCCATGATTTACCAACGGGCCTGTATGTCTGACCCAGACGAACGAGCTTAGTTGCAGCCGCCCCGCACACACAGTAAGATATTTTCGGCCATGTGTGCCTCGCATAATAATTAATGTTTAAAAATAAAAAGTACCTGTCGCAGGGAGGTAAGAATGATTATTCTTACCTCCAAATATAATTTTGTTGAGGAGAACAAACACATTCAGCTTTCATCTGCCAGGTTAGTGTCATGGGCCTTTCTGTATTAAAGATAGTTCTGAAGCTTGGAGAAAGTCTGTCAGTAGCAGTTTTCTTTGGGCTGGCAATCCTCACAGAAACAATATTGGGAGGTAGGAATTACTGTATCGATAATATCTAATTAAGAAAAATAAACGTTAGCACTAAATGGCAGTATTTATATGATATATATGAATACATACAGTATTAAGACCCTATTTAACCCTGTAATACATTGCATACATTAGAAAAGCACCACACCTGTTTTATTTATTTTAGAATATGGAAGTGACATAATAACAAATGGGCAAACTGCTGTGATCAATATATAAAAGAGCAATGCTCTTACAGCACGAGAAAATGCAACCCACCCATCTAACATTGTGCATGCTCTTTATAGCATAGTTTTTGCTATAGATGACATGTTTATTGGGATGTTACACATGATACATTAACAACCAATAGAGATGACATTTTTGGCAGTACAGAAAATGTCTAAGGATTTAGTTCCAGTCTACTAAAATAGTGCTGCCTTTTTTACCATGCCAGCCATAGTATGGTGTAAACACTACATGAATCATTACCCAATTTTATTTTGGCAGAAGATGCTTTACTTCAATTTTATTCCAACTTTTATCCTAAACTGTTCTATGAGCCAAATGCTTTCATTTAAAAGTATCATAGACATGACCATGACAATTGACATGGAAACACACATTATTCAATAAAAGTTCTTAGCATTAAAAATGGTGCTAATTTTGCCCCAACCAATCAGATGTTAGCTTTCAAATGTTAAATAATGTCTGATTGGTTGGGGCAAAATTAGCACCATTTTTAACGCTAAGAAAGTTTATTGAATCTCCCTGACAGTCTATTATAAGAGGTCATACTATACAAATTAAAGATTTGTGTTGTAATGCACAGATGCAGCACTTGGATCTTGAAAATAAACTAATACCTTTTATTGGCTTACTCCACACCACATTGGCTTCTCTCCCTTGTATGCATAGTGCAAGTGAAAGTGGACGGAAGGGTAAAACATCACAATCACAAGGTGCATGTCAAGCTGTCTTTTATACCCAGGGGGTTAGCACTGCTAAAAATAGCTGTCATTTTAGAATTTGGGACACATGGATGTATCTTTTCACCACATTCGATAAATTTCGAAAATTCAAATATTGGAGAATTCGAAAATTCTCAAAAGTTAGAAAAACTCAAAAAGTTCTAATAGTCCAACTCGTAAAATCTGATTCTAAGTCTATCTCTACTGATGCCTAGGACTCACAGGATGATTTCATAAATCACACAGAAGCAACAACAATGGGAGAGGTGAGACACAGCTTGTTGTACATTTGTGAATGTGCTCTGGGCCTCATTTACCTAGACTCGCTGGGCAAATTTACGGTTTGCTACCGGTTAGCGAGACTTTAGCTCCATATTAGTGTTGGATGCGCAGGCTACGCAATCACCTGCGCATCCGTCTCTCGCGGTTTAATATTGCGTTTGCGCTTGTTTTTAGTGCAAGATTTTAACGCCAGCTAAAATCCCGCAGTGGCTAAATCCCTGCTGGGAATTTCCCACATTTGTAAACGCGATATTAAATCGCATACAGGACTTTTACCCAGAGCAGTAGGTGCTCTGGGTAAATGAGCCAATGAGTCTGTCTATTGGGACAATGTTGTCTCGAGATGTAAAAGTCTGAAGGTTCTAGTATAAATGAGATATGTATAGGTGTGGGTGGTTTTTGAGGAATTCAGCCTGATTAATTCTATACGTCATTAAAATTGGAATCTACAATTTAACTTAATACCTTTACAATTAAGGTGCAAACCCTGCTTTTTACCTGGCCGCGATCTGGCAATGCAGTAAATTTCACAAAGGTATCATGGGGTCTTGAAAAGGTAAGTAACGCATATTTCTTTACTACATCTGCCCCTAAATCTTATTTGCCATTTGTAGCCCAAGTCTATTTGAATTAAGTGGAGACATTTAACCCCCTTTAGTCCTGCTTAATAAGCCTATAATTCTACGAATCAGTATTTTGGTCAGGGCTCATAGCCCAATTCACCTGGCGGATCCTCAGCAAACCCTGACCAAATGCCCGTTTTTGTCTGTTCAGGTGCACACGTATAAACTGGACTACGTTTATTTCCAGTTTCAATATATCTAATATATTCCCTAATGCGTGATTTTAGGGGATCTGTGGTACAACCCACGTATTCAATAGATATATAGACATATCCTTCCAGATAGCAGAAATAGAGACAGAATGGCCCTTCTGCGTAAAGCAGAGGTAAGGTGGATTTTTAGGTTGGAGACCCGAACACCTGGTAGTCTTACAGTAACTCAAGGTATGACATTTTGTGTTATGAGGATTGATATGTATTACCTTGTACATTTAGGGTTTTGGCGATTAAGTGTATAAAGTTGATGTACCTTTTCTTTTAGTTTTCACCGCGAGCCATAGTCTTTAATAGAGAACTATACTTATCTGTAATGTGTTTCCCTTTTCTTTTCAATTTTCAGTGTACACTTCTATTAAAATGCACCTTTTGTAATCCTTTAAGCATTTCTAAATCCAAGTACAAATACTAAGGTCAAGACAATTGTTACTTACGTAACACCACTGTTCCTTTATATAATTAGTAACATTTTATGTAAATTATTACATTTCATCTGCTTTTGCCCCTGCTGTTTTTTTCTTCTTCTGATTGGTTCTTTTAACCTATTTTAGTTCCTGTTTACTCTGTCTTTCTGCCAGGTGTGACGTTTTGATCTGATTTCCCATTCCTGATGCCTCCTTATCCCTTGACCATATTTTTTTGTTGCCTGTCCTGACTTCTGCCTATTTCCTGACCACGATTCTCTCTTCATCATTTTTACTGATTGACCTTTGTGTTTGATCCATGGCTGATTCCTGACCTGAAGCGAATGGTGAAGATCAGAGTTTCTGTCCTGAAGGGATACTCAGGTATTGCGGTTAATACACTCTTTTAGTAGTTTTAAGACAACAAGCACTTGCTGGTGTTCCTGGTTGTCTGTGTGTGGCCACGGGTATACTGGTGTTATTTCCATCTCCTCACTTTTTTTTTTTAAATTCTACCAGGTTCTGTTTTCAATGAACTAGAAGTGGATACATTTTAAAGGAGTCACTCATTTACTTGCCTCATTAGTGTAACAAAATAAAGAAGGAGTTTTAAGGGACACAAAACTGATAAGAAGGTTGCCTGCTCTGACCCAGAAGAGGCTGACATCTTAAAGGGACATTAACTAATTTATCTGTAGCGCTCGACTCCCTGCTTCTCTCTGCAGCTGATGATCGCGATGTCCCGATAGCACTCCTATCTTTATTATAGGCATGCATGCACAAAAGCTCGTAGAGAAGAGCGAGACGAAGGCAGGCAGGTAAGTTTAACTCTGTAACCAGGGCAGCTCTGACCCAAAAGTGGGGAGGAGGCAGAAGTCATGACCAAGCTCATAAATCCATTAGAAACTAATAACAAGGGCTCACCTAGGAGAAGATAGAAAAAATGTCTTACAATTAGGCAGTTGTGCAGCGTTCATGGCACCTTTAATGAACACTGAACGAAAGCTAATATATATATATCTATATGTATGTCTCAGAAATGGGCGAAATGCATCAATTTTAGGAGTTCCAACACTTGTTGATTATTGTAGAGTGCCCTTGTTGTGGTTAGTTTTATGTATTCATTATGAAGGTACAGCACCCAAGCATCGTCAATTCCCCATCTCTTCTTGTTTCCCATTGTCCTGTTGCCGGTAATGTATGCCTAATTTAAGCTCTATGGGGCTGGTATCAAACAAAGATTAGGCTAACCGAGATGTTACCAGAAGCAGAGAGTAGCAGCCACAAACACATACTGTACATTTTAAGTAAATAATTGTGTTCTAGGATTAAAAAAATATAACCATTTAGATCCTTGTTACATGGGGAGTCATCTGAAATTAAATTATTATTAGACTTTCCTTTAATAATACTGTTGCTTCTTTATACTGTTGTCTGTGCAACGTGATCTTCATCATCATCACTATTCCCAAATGCGCACCCAAACAAATATTAGCTACTACTTCAGGATTATTAATGATGTAACAGAGAATCTTTTGGTGTTGGCTCATATTCCAATTGGGACAAAATTCTCATTCAACATATTTACTAACCAATGTGCGTTTTCTGGTTTGCATTTCCCACATGTAAAATATGTAGGCATGGACAACCTGCTAGGGCGCAATTCAAATGTGGATGGCGCCTATCAAAGTTTTTTTCTTTTAAAAGACAGGGATCCTTATCAGTCATATAGCAACAAGCTGTTACGAATCTAGTTTCCTGTAGCCTCTCTGTTTACAAACAATATAACCATCTTGGCTGGGTTTTCCAATCTATGCAAAGAGTACAGTTGCCCATACATTAGAATTTACCAGCTGACCAATCCTACAACATTCAATCAATTCTTCAAGAACCGCCTTTCTGGATCTTCTTTGCAACCAACATAGGAATGCTAGGTACCACCTGGTCCATTCATTTTGCAGTCATATGTTGCTTGTGAAGAAGAACCAGAAAAATCCAAGAGGTGGTTGGGGGGAAGTTTCAGTTGAGAATGGGTCACCAAGGGAGACCTGCTTAGGGCACAAAAATGGCTAGAACCGAGCCTACTTCAGTTTCTGCAAACTCAAGGAAGTTATAAAAAAAAAAAACAGTGATATTAACCCAGAGCAGTTTCGTCCATATCTGTCTAGAAACATAAATTTGAAAGAACGTTGGCGCTGAAGCCAAACACATTTAAAAGCTTCACATATTTGTGTGGGTTGTTCCAAAGAGACAGACAGGGAGATTTAGGATAAAGAAAACTATGATCCCTATTATATACTGGCATAAGGAAAAGGTGAAGGTTTTGACGGCAGACATACAGATTCAGAAACTAACAAAGAATTCAAAAGTGACAGGGAAACAAACATGCCTTGTCTTTATTTCCCATGACAAATTATGGAAAATTATGGCTGCCCTGACAAAAGGCAGTAAGTCAAAACTACAACATTTTTAGAGAACAATAAAGAATTGAGTTTACATGCCAAAAACAAAGCAGGCTTAAATGTTTTAAATTAACAGAATTTCCATTGACATAAATAGAAGCATCTCAACAAAAAAGAATAGGCGTTCTTGTGCTGCTTTTTCTGGTTACAAATGGATGAGCGCAAGCATGATTTTGACCTAAATTTATATTTTCTTAAATTCATAAAAAACCATATACGGTAATTGTAAATTAATTCATTGCAGCCATGAAATTATCAAAAGTTCAAACCAAACTTAATAGTTACAATAACTTAATGGCTAAAATGTGTTTTTACAGTAAAACATTTTCTCCATTACAAGACCTGCAAACGTGCTTTTTTGCTAAAATTTTTGTAATAGCTGCACCTTACTGAACCGCGCTAAAAAACCCAAACTTAAAAAAAAATTAATTTTTTCTAAACTTTATGACAAGCATCTAACATTAAAAGCATGTACAGTTAAGGATCAGCCACGAAACTTCAGGGGCCCAGCCCCCCGCACGAGATTGGAGGTAAGAGGGCCTGCAGTCCATGCACCAAACAGTTTTGTTCTGGTCTTTTTATTTTTATTGCATACACACAATCAGCTGTTTAACAGCTGATCACAGACCTTTGGTTCAAAAATTGCGGGCACTCTTACCTCCCAGGCCCCCATGGTCGCAGGCCTGATCAAGGTTGATGCATCAAGGAAGCGTTACCACCAAACAAGCTCGGAAAAAGGTCATGACCGAATACATCTATATAGTCTGTTACATATATGGATCATATATTAAGATCATATAATAACATAATATATTCTCTACTTGCCATATTTATTATCAAAGTTAGTCAATACAGATATCCCATTTACGTCACTTTTATTATAAAAAAGTATATAAATATTACCTTCTGTTTTAATTTTCATGCAAGCCTGGCACAAACTTTAAAGGGGTGCGGCAATCCTGTCTAAATGCAGCCATTGACTTCAATTTTAAGGGGAGCAATCTGCTCACTGAACTGCTACCCCTAGCAGTGCCCCAGGCTGTGTGGCACGTAAATTACTCATACAGAAGCAGTATTGGCTTCTACCAGATGGTGAGGGAAGGTCTGTAGAAGTATTTTTGTTAAGTATAGTGAAAAATGTGTTGTGGGGTTTGCACAACAGGACAGCTCTACCCACCTCAGCCCCAATCCTCTTCTTAACCCATTTAAATGTACCCAGGGTGAGGACCTAAAGTAGTAGGCCCTTACCCCTTGGTTAAGGTTCTAACTTCTAAACGTACCTCTTAAAATTGGGATTCTGGAACACTTTTCTTCACTTCAATGAGCAGACCAATAGTCTTCCTATTTGTATTGCTCCAGGCCAAGAGTGGGAGGTAGAGAACAGCGTGAAAAATAGTTTAAAAGGTAAGTGCAGGAGTTCAAACCTAGTGGTTAAGGTAATTAATTACCCTGGGTACTTTCAAACGGAGAAGGGTGTATAGGAAACTATTCTTGTCCTTTAAGTTATAACGGTGGAAAGGTCATTTAAAGAGGAGTTTTGAGAAAAGAAATCCAAAATGAAGGTAGGAGTACTTATTCCTACCTTCCCTATAAATAGGAATAAGATAACTTAACTTTACTATAAAAAAATAATAAATAAACAACTAAACTTCTTGCAGAATGTGAAACATATTTCCCATGAAAAAGATTGGTTTGCCCAGACAAAGTAGTGTATCTAAACCCAGTGTCACCAATCACCTCAGGCAGCTAAAACAGTCTATGTAACAAGCACTGGAAAGTACAGCAGCAGACTCAGCAAGCAGAAAGGGGGGATTACGGGCATTGGTAAACCCCCCCAAACTTGCCACTGGTATAGATAAAAAACACAATGCTGTTATTGTGGAAATATTATAAAGGATTACGTTTTGCAATTGTTATCTTCTTAGTTGCTCCGTAATGTAAATCTCCCGGGGAGCACAATTACAATGTGTTTTCCAAGAATGTCAGTTAAGGTACCAATACACTACTTAGATATTACATAGATTAGACATTGGTCTATAGATGAAGGTCTTATCTATTTTTAGCAATGGTAGTTTCTTTTGACATTTTGACATTTCCGAAAACTCCTACAACAGTCGCAAAACAAGATTATTAGGTAAAACAGAACTATTGCAGTAATCTAGCACTCTAGATTGCTGATGATTTATCATACTAATTGTACTAAAAATGTCCAATTATAATTAAAGCTGACCATACACATGCAATCCCACAGCAGGTGTGCCGACAGATCACATTGGTATACGCTGTATGGGGATCGGTCCACCGTGCGGCCATACACAGTACAATCATATCGGCTCCTTCTATTTAAAGTAAAGGGAGCCGATGCTGACCGACAGCAATTTTCTGTCATTCCTGATCGTAGTGCTGACTATGGTCGTTCATCACCACCCTGATCAGTCGGGAATATCCCCTACACACGAGCGATAAAAGGTAAATCCCATCGTTTCCCAACGGGATTTACCCATTATTGTTCGTATGTATGGCCACCTTTAGGCACTACTTTGCCAACATGATTGTGTGGCCTCAAATCCTCAGCCCTTTTGTGTCTCATTGTAATTGGGTTAGCAGCCAGAGAAGCTGCTTTGCATATGTGCCAGCTCTCCTAAATTCCAGCAGCAAGGGAGAGAGTCACTGCTCAAAGGAAAGGATTAATGTAACTTCTCAAATTGTTTTGCATTATACACATTGTGGTATGCGCATGGTATAAAAAATAAACATGAATCCTATTAGATATAAAAGACAGGGTTTCCTAGAGTTGGCATGTACTGTAACCCACAGAACAACTATTTAATATTGTAAGGCCACTAATATATTGGTAAAGCTGTATGGCTGCCTTTCTGCAGTGATTTGGTAATCTTGGCTAATGTGTGTGCGTAAGTACAGAAAAAGGGGATTGAAAAAAGGGGGTTTTGAAGTGTCACTATACAAAAACCAACATTAATATTGTACTAATTTTGTGGGAGAAAAATTGGTCTTTGGGGTACACCTCCTTTTTTCACTATGGATTATGAAATTCTATTGAACTATGTAGATTTTAAGATGTTGTTTTGTCCTTTGGACCCATATGCACTATGCCTGGAGCAGAAACCAATTATTGATATATTTGTATTTTTCCCTCTACAGGTGATGTAACAGAGGTAATACCAATATTCATGGATATACCCGTTTCTAGGGAATACTATGAAAAAGAAACTTGTACTTATATTGTGGGTTTTATTTACAATGTTATTGTTAAATTTGATTATTTGTGGTTTTTCCTTTAACATTAGTCAGATATACAATTTTCCAAGATGGAGGGATTAATCTATATCCACACCTATGTATTTGTCATTGGGTTACATGGTGCTGTAATATGCCCCTGTTTAAGATAGCACTTGAGGCAATTCTAGCCTTCTTTAAGATGGTATTTGACCATCCTATACTTTAGGTTTCTGAGTTGTTTTGGATGCAACTTTAGCTCATACACACATTAGTTGTGATGTTAATAGACCTCGCTATGGACAAAGCCCAGCACAATGGACAAAACAAGTTTAGCTGTGTTTTTAACATGCTCCCACACCATACCTCCTGATGACCGGTGCGGTATTTGTTCAAAACTCATGATGGTTGGGCCTGCCACATTTTAATACCCCTGTGATGTTTTTATTGGTTAGGCTGAGCTTACATTTATTTTTGCTTGCATATTTACTATATGATGTATATGTATTGGACTATTACTCAAGTTCAAATTGTTACCATATGATGAATGGGATATGGGACTATTAATGTTTGTTTTAAAAGCATCTTTAAATGAATGCTTATTCTCCCCCCTTTCACCTTATATACCAGTATATCAGTTACATAATATGAGCTCACGGATGCATGAATATGGGGTGTGCCATTTTTTTGCCATTTCTATTTTGGTACCTGCTTGCAGTAATTGCACATCTTTTGAAATTTCCAATGCTCTCCACAGTTTTGTGTCATCAGCAAACACAGAGACCTTGCTCTTAATGCCAACTTCTAAGGTTCGTACACATGTGAGATTGCAGGTGCCAACCTGCGATGCACAATGTGTATAAACGGCCGTTTCAGACGATAATCGTCCCGTTTATGTTCAATTTCTCGCCCGAAATGGGATTGTTGTCTGACTGGCCTGGCAGAACTTCGAACGATTGGCCGTTTCTGCTGAGAAAGTGTCCATACACAGCAGGATTATCAGCTAAAATAGCCATTCATACACATTGTGCGTTGCAGGTTGGCACCCACGATCGCACGTGTGTACGAACCATTTATAAACAGACTATATAGAAATGGCCCCAGTACAGAACCGTGAGGCACACTTTTTTTTTTTTACACAATCTAACAACTAATTCTCTATCCATGTACAAAAGTTTTTTCTAGGCCAACAGACCTTAGTTTACACAGAAGTCGCCTGTGTTGCACAGTATCAAAAGCTTTGGCAAAATCTAAGTATACTACACACACTGCTATGTCAAAATCTAAATTCTTACTCACTTCATAAAATATAGGCAAGTTATTTTTTTCAAGATATATTTCTCATTAATCCATGCTGATATCTACTTATAAGATTAGTGCTTGAGACAAAGTCTAAGTTTGTTCCTGTTTAGGCCTACAAGACAATATTGTTTTTGTCACAAACTATACTATCTTCCTTTGTGTGGATGCTACAAGTGCACTCATATAGCTTAAATAATGTGGGTCCAAATACTTTTTTTTAACAGGATAGAATAAATTCTATCAAAGTGCTGCTGGGCCAAGTATTTCCTGTCTTTGGATTCGGTATGTAAATAAAAATGAATGAATACAGGTTTAAATATATATAGTAATTGAGGGTGAATAAAGACATCAAGTCCATCAAGTCCAACCTATTAACCCTCTTTTTTTAAATTTTTTTTTAATCCTAACAGTTGATCCAGAGGAAGGCAAAAAAAACCCCCCAAAAAACATCAAAAAAAAAGGGACAAATTCCTTCCTGACTCCAAACGGCAATCGGAATGTATCCCTGGATCAACCAGACCTATATGCATTAATACCAGTAATTCTCAAAATTTTTTAGTTTTAGAAACTTATCCAGGCCTTTTTTAAAGGGTATGTCCACCCTAAATTCAAAATTTTAATATGTGACCCCCCCTGGGCTCCCAGCCCCAACCGCATTAATTTTATTTTTAGAAAGCCCCCCAAACTCTACTTACCTCCCCTCTTTCCTGCGCCGCGCTCCCGGCCCTTTGCTTGCTAGGAAATGCAAGCAGAGGGGCGGGACCTGCAGCCGCGTCTGTGATTGGCTGAGCGGCAGCCAATCATGGACGTGGCTGCCGGCAGCTCACTTCCGCGTTGGAAAGCGGAGAGGTAAGTAACAGATTTGGGAGCTTTCTAAAAATAAAATTTATGCGGTTGGGGCTGGGGGACATGGGGGAAGGCTGACCCCCACTCTGTCCCAGACCCAGGGTCCCCCACTCTGTCCCAGACCCAGGGTCCTCCACTCTGTCCCAGACCCAGGGCTCCTCCTCTGCCCCAGATCCAGCCCCCAACTCTGTCCCAAACCCAGGTGTCAGCACCTTTTGATAATCAGCAAAAGTAACTTTTAGGCTATTTTCACACCACTTGAGACGGTTGCAGATGCTAAACTACATTGTAGTGTTCTACCCTTAAATATATAAAGATATCCATTTGCTATGGTTAAGCAGGCCATACACACATTGACTGAATTCAATCGAATTATTGACATCTGTTTTCTAATTTTTTATCATAACTAAAACATGCAGAAGATCTGCAACGCACATGGGAAATCCTGCTTTAGTATAAATGCTTACAATTTCTGGTGCAGAAAAGAGAAAGACTACAAAACTTTAGTGAACAAAATTTGCTTGGAAATGAAAGGGCATGTCCACCCCCAAACTAAAATATAACCCACTACAGGCCCCACTGTGTAGTTTAAAAAAAACATTACCTTACTGCTTGTTGTGATTCTCCTGCAGTGCTTTTCCAAAGTCCAGCAAACTTAAGAATAGGAGGTGTCTTCCTGTATGAAAGATTTCTGCCTCCCCCTTGTCCTCTGAGAGGACAGCGGCATGTGCAGGGGAGCACTCCCCCCCCCTCCCCTCCTGTTTAAAGGGCATCTCCACCTTCTATATCCTTTTTAAATAAAATATAGGGCATCCCTTCACCCCCCAAACCGCTATATTAGATTGCTAAAAACGAGTCCTAACTATACTTACAGCCCTTCACTCCACAGCATTCTCCATTGCCAGCAGCTGCAATGTAATTGGCTGCCTTTTATTCAATCACAGCCACGGTTGCCAGCCTGGTCCATTTGCATGTTCCAGCAAATAATAGTGCAGGATTAGAGCGCTACATGGGAGGAGGGGCTGTAAGTATAGTTCTGCTTCTTTTTCTAACAATCTAATATAG
This sequence comes from Hymenochirus boettgeri, assembly GCA_019447015.1. Taxonomy (NCBI): domain Eukaryota; kingdom Metazoa; phylum Chordata; class Amphibia; order Anura; family Pipidae; genus Hymenochirus; species Hymenochirus boettgeri. The sequence continues at coordinate 139,818,282 of CM033474.1, forward strand.
TGGTTGGGTGCGGGAAGGGATACCCTACATTTTAGTTAAAAATTATATAGAGGGAGGAGATACCCTTTTAAACAACTAGGGGGAGGTGCTATATCCCCTAAAGAGGTGCAGAAATACCAGGAGCTAGGTAGAAAGTGTGTTTAAGATGATTGGTCTATCCCTGCTCTAAGGAGAAATATGGTCTCCAAAAATGTTGTGGTTAAATAAAAAGCCTTCAGGCTTTCCTTTAAAATCACCCCCCAAATCACATTTCTAGGTTCAACCAGTAAAAATATATATACCGTATATACTCGAGTATAAACCGTCCTGTGTATAAACCGAGGTACCTAGTTTTAGGTAAAAAAAGAAGGAAAACCACATTGACTCGAGTGGAAACTACAACTCCCAGCATGCTTTATTACAACTCCCAGCAATAAAGCATGCTGGGAGTTGTAGTTTTTAAACATCTTAAGTGGCAAATACTTGCAAATAGGGGTAAATCCTCCTTTATTTGTGCATACAGTATGCACAAATAAAGAAGGTTTTACTCTTATTTGTAAGTATTTGCCACTTGTGTCCCTGTGTAAGTAAAAGTTTCTCCTACCTTGTCCGGCGGCCACGCGATCCGCATCCTCTCTCCACAGCCTCTGCGCATCCGGATGATGTCACTACCCGGCGCCTCTCACTTTGCGCAAGGCTGGCGGACAATGTAGGAGAGGCTGACTCGAGTATAAACCGAGGTAAGATTTTCAGGCTTTTTTTAAAGCCTGAAAACCTCGGTTTATACTTGAGTATATACAGTAGTTAATAATTTAGCAATACAACTTCCTGAAAGCTTCCTGTGACAAGCACACAGCTCTGCATGCATTGATAACAACTTAGCTACAAATGCAGCTTTGTATTAGCCACTGGTCTTTAGGACAAGCGCACACAGCTTAAAATATTAAGCAAATAAAAATCTGATTGAATATAAGCACTGTGACATGCAGTGTGTAAAGAGCAGAAGAAATAGTGGTCTACTGCTATTCTTTGCCTCCCACAACCATATTCATGGCACATTCAAGCAAAAGGAATACATATAGTAATTGAGTGCATCTTCCAGTTATATTTTATTCATTTCATTGTACCTGGCTGCAATTATTCTGACCAAATTCTTATTCTAATATGCTACCAATATATAATAATGTATGTCCAGTTTACAGTATCGTTTTAGATTTGATTGTCAAAACTAAAAAAATTAATGTCCGACAGTGCAATTCTGGGCATTCATCATTGCCTGAACTCTAGATTTAAGCACGCTTTATATAAATAATATATGTAATTAATATATATATTAATTATAAATTACTGAGATTTCAATACCTAGGGAGGTTTGCAGGATGGCTTAAGCTGGATACACACCAAATTATTTGTTTGTCCCAGTTGGCCGTTTACCACTAGCGAGTGGTTGGCCGGAAAGAAGCAATATCCATCAAGTAAAAAGAAGCTGTGGCCGACAGGTCCCATGACCAAGTGTGTGGACCATAGAGGACTGCAAGATTGCCTGTGGTTTTCCAGCACATCCAATCGACCGATACACTGACATGTCGGTGTGGACAAAATACTGGACGGGGTATTTGGACCTGACCAATATCACCGTATCGGTCGGGATATAAAATCAGATGGTGTATTTGCGGACGCCCAAAACTTGGATCAGACAAGTGGAAAATCTTGTCCAATCGTGTGGCTCCCTATGTACTCGTTAGTGTTCCCACGGTTATTATTTTTAATGGAATTGGAAGGTGTGTGAGGCGGACACACTTTATAAAACTGCTAATCCTAATTTATGCTCTGGTTACTTAAGACATTCTCTTTCAAAGCATACAATGAGCATGAATACACCAGTGTCAGTGGCACCTCTCCTTATTCACATGCTTGGGTTGTATCAGAAGGAAACCTTACTATTACTAATTACTGGTAGTGTCATGCATGTATTAGAACTTTCCCCTCATCCATGGTAGCTTAGGGAATGTACAGATAAAAATGGCTTTGGAATAACGCACGGAAAAGGGTATGATTAGCATATTGTGTTTCATACAGTTTCAAGAGACATATGAAACAGATATTTTAAAGGTAAAGATCCCTACCATCTAAAAAATATAGCGATACTCTAAATCATAAAAAAAAAAAAACATTTATTGGAGAAACAAAATAAATAAATAAAATGGATATTTTTACCTACCCACATAAGAAATAACATGTGTGTTTCTGTATCAATAGGCTACCTTCAGGCATAAAAAGGTTCCAATGCCTGCATCGTTATGGTTGTACAATCATACCAATAACATTCGTAGCAATATACATTGTTCAGCATGTAAATGTCAATAGTCAACACTTTTGACAAAGTATAAAAATACTATGCTTATCCCCACCTTTAACAGACTTTATATTGGTTATTTCAAGGCTAAAACCAAAAAAGGTCTGTTTCCCCAAAGTGACATTTTGCAAGCCAACATGCTTGTTAAAAACCAGGCAACACTCAGCACAAGCAAGCAGGCAAGCCCAAAGTAGGGCAATATACCTAAGATTATTGCCACAATGCAAGCAATCCTACTCGTTTGCATCTCACTGCATTTCTGAAGCTACAGCACTGGTGTACAGCACAGGCTGTAAATAAATATTCTCTCCATCAACTAGCTACCGTTGCCAAGGAAACGCACATAGCAGATTTCAAGAGCAAGTGTCTAAGTTGACATTTGTAAAAATGCTCACACAGGGTACATTGATGTGAGCTCGCCATCTATCAATGTTCGTGCATATAAAGCTGGCCATACACTAGGCAGACATTAGATAGATTTGAGATATCTATCTAATGCCTAAATACCACATTTTACAAGCAGCATTTTTTATCTTGAGATGTCTGACCCATTCATTTAGTGATCTCAAATTGATTATATGAAAGAATGGGCTAGGCGGTTCTATATAGATTGGACAGTTATCTTGTGAGAGATTGGACATCTGTCTAATGTCTTACGTAGTGTATGGGCACCTTTAGGTCTTCTCCAATATTAAACCCAGTCTCGGAGCAGGTGTTAACTCATGGATCTACATACCCCAACTTCCACCTTGAACCTCAACCATATCATTCCCACCGAGGGCAAAATATACCATGAATCATTCAGTTACATAGTAACATAGTAATTGAGGTTGAATAAAGACATACGTCCATCAAGTCCAACCTATTCACTTTTTTTTTACCCTAACAGTTGATCCAGAGGAAGGCAAAAAAAAAAAAAAAAGGGGGGGGGGAGATTCCTTCCTGACTCCAAACTGCAATCGGAAAGAGTCCCTGAATCAACCAGATTTACAGTACATGTATTAATACCAGTAATTCTCAATATTCTATAGTATCCCTGTACCAACCAGAACTACAGTATATGTATTAATACCAGTAATTCTCAATATTATATAGTATGCCTGTACCAACCAGATCTACAGTATATGTATTAATACCAGTAATTCTCAATATTTTTTAGTTTTAGAAACCTATCCAGGCCATTTTTAAAGCTATTCAATGAACTTGCCATTACCACATCTGCTGGAAGACAGTTCCACAGTTTCACCGTTTTCACTGTAAAGAAACCTTTCCTAACCTGAAGATGAAACTTCTTTTCTTCCAACCTTAAAGATGTCCATGAGTCCTCTGATATGACCTATTTGTAAACAATGCACCAGAGTTTATTGTATGGCCCATTAATATATTTGTATAAGGTTATCATATCCCCACACAAACGTTGCTTCTCCAAAGTAAACAACCCTAACTTTTCTAATCTGCCTGCATATTCAAGCCCTTCCATTCCCCTTATTAATTTAGTTGCCCTTCTCTGAACTGCTTCCATTTCCAAGATGTCCCTTTTGTATATGGAATTCCAAAACTGCACTGCAAATTCCAAATGAGGCCTTACCAGTGCTTATTTGGAATGAGCTGAGTTGAGCTGATAAAACGAAAGCATGAATTTGTGTTTAGAATCACAATATTAATTTAAGTCTTTTCCTGTGTGTACAAACAGAAATACAGTTCAATTTATTTGGCAAATATCAAAATAATTTTGAAATGCAAGCGGAGTATTAAACGTTCTAAAGGGCAAACAAACCGTGCATAAATAATGCTTAACATATATTTTCAACAACAAATACTATAAGAATACCTTATATCGAAGGACAAACTTTTTTTTTACATTATTAGCCAGTCACACTTGGCTCCTGGATTTTTCTAACATTTCAGGTATCCAGTCATATAGGCATCATTAAAAAATCCTCAAGTAGAAAGTTGTAGCCAGCAGAAAAGGTCTACTCACACTGGCTACCTGGGATTTGTATAGACCTGCCTTATACTATAGAAGGACACCCCTGAAATTACAAGCATGCCATATTGCTTGGGTCAGATTAGGAATCTTGTTTGCAAACTACCCGATGCCCAATGCAGGAAGCGATACAGGTAAAATATAAAACAACAAGAATTAGTATAAAATAAATTAGCAGATACACAAATAAAGAATGCCTCATGTTCCTATGTAAAGATAATAAGCAGAAGTGGACCGCTTTTTAAGGGATATTAAATTATTACAATTCTAAATTTATACCTTTAGGCAACAAGTGTAAAAAAATTAGGTCCACTCCTGCCTGGCTTAATGCTCAGGTAAAAAGAAAAAAGTAAAACTATTTTTTTAAGTATATCAATGTGGGACCATTAATTAATGGGGCTGAGATGGTTAGAGAGGAAGCCAAAAAGGCTAATGTGCCAAACCGTTTTTTTTCCCCATCAGTATTCACTGTAGAGAATACTAGTCCTTATAGCAGGGACTGTAATAATATGGAGGGTATAAATGAGGAATATTCACTCTGGCTGACAGAGGATATGGTACAGAAACAATTTGAAAAAGTTAATATGAATAAAACCCTAGGACCGGATAAAATACATCCTCAGATCTTACGATGGCTTAAAGGAACACTAAACCCAAAAAAATGAGTATTTGCCATTTGTTTGTATTATTCACAGGGAGGTGAGAACGCTTATTCTCACCTCCCTGTGAATAATATTACGCTCAAGGGGCCTGGAACTTACCTTACAGCCGATCCACTCGCAGCCGCTTCTTCACTGAACAGCTGTTTTCTCCCGATCGCGCGCCCTATCTTTTGTATTGGTGCGTATGCGCCTAAGATAGGGCACGCGGTCGGGACAGAGCTGCTGTCAGTAAAGAAGCGGCTGCGAGTGGATCACGGTAAGGTAAGTTCCAGGTCCCCCGAGTATAATATTATTCACAGGGAGGTGAGAATAAGCGTTCTCACCTCCCTGTGAATACAAACAAATGGCAAATACACACAGTACAGATTTCTGAAAGATGACAGACAGGATCTGCAAGATCCTGTCTGCCATCTTTCAAAGATCTGCATACACACAGTCCCGAGCGTTCTCCCTATGAACATCAAAGGGAGAACGCTTGGGACTGTGTGTTTCCATTGGCCGCGCTAGACTCCTCTATAGGGAGTCTAGCGTGGCCAATGGAAATTTTCGGTCTTTCCCAAACGAGCGTTCGGCCGACCCGAACGTTTGGCGGCCGCTTGCCCATTCGGGAAATGAAGGTACACACATAACGATAAAGCCCCGATACCGTCGGATCCGACGGTATCGGGGCTTTATCGTTACTGTGTGTACCCAGCTTTAGTCCAGTTTTATCTAGGCCACCATTTCTCATCTTTTCAGATTAATTTGTCTAGTGATATGCCGCTGGATGGGAAAAATGTAGTGTAATATGAATATTCAAAAAAGGTAGTCATTCCCAGCCTGGTAACTATACACCTGTAAGCCTATCAGTGGTTAGGGAAGGTGCTGTAACCTTATTACGGGAGCATTTCCTGGACTTTGTCTAACAGGATCTATTTCTCATATATCCATACTGACTACTACTTAGAAGATCAGTTCTGGAGACAAATTTACTTGGTTTTTATGAAGAGATGAGTAAGAATTTAGATTCAGGCATAGCAGTGGATGAAGTATACTTGGATTTTGCTAAAGCTTTTGATACTATGGCACTAATGTATAAACTGAGGGCTGTTGGCTTAGAAAAAAACATTTGTAGATGGACAGAATTGGTTATGGGATCGCAAACAGAGTGGTGGTCAATGGAGCTACATCTATGTGGTCTAAAGTTCTAAGTGCAGTGTCTCAGGGTTCTGTACTGGGGCCACCTCTTTTTAATCGGTTTATAAATTACTTAGAAGGGGGCATTGAGAGCAAGCTCTCTGTGTTTGCTGATAAAACTAAACTATGCAGCACTTTGGAAACTTCAAATGATGTGCAATTGCTGTAAGCAGACCTTGGGGTTTAACAGTCCTTGTGCCACCTACACCATAAATAGCTCTTAAGTGAATCTCAACTGGAAAAAGATTTGGGGGTTCTCGTAGATAACACTTAGCTGCAGCAAACAATGCCAGGCAGCAAGGGCTAGAGCTAGCAAGATATTGTCTTGTATAAAGTGGGGAATAGAGAAAAATATTATTCTCCCTCTTTACAAAGCACTCGTAAGGCCTCATTTGGAACACGCAGTGCAGTTTTGGAATCCCATATACAAAAGGGACATCTTGGAAATGTAAGCAGTTCAGAGAAGGCAACTAAAATAATAAAGGGCATGGAGGGGCTTGACCATGCAGGCAGATTAGATAAGTTAAGATCACTTTATTCAAATACATAAATGGGCCATACAATAAATTCTCTGGCACATTGTTCACTAATAGTTCCTATCTGAGGACATGTGGACATCTTTTAAGATTAGAAGAAAAGAAATTTCATCTTCAGGTTAGGAAAGGTTTCTTTACAGTGAGAACGGTGAAAATGTGGAACTGTCTTCCAGCAGATGTGGTAATGGCAAGTTCATTGAATAGCTTTAAAAGTGGCCTAGATAAGTTTCTAAAACCAAATATATTGAGAATTACTGGTTTTAAAGGAATATTTCACTTGAAAATGTATTGATTAAAGCCCGGGAGGTTAAGGAGCTATGCCTTACCTACAGTTCTTCAATCAACTGAGCAGGGCCCAGGGACAAGGAAAGTATATATACCTTTCGCACAAAGAGAGATGAAAACCTCCGACCTCTTCCTGGTTCTAATCCTCTATAGTGTGCATTATCGCAGCAGCATTGACAGGTCCCGATTAACTATAGCGCGCATGCGTGATAATGCGCGTTATAGTTAAACAGACCCAGGAGGCGGAAGAAATTTTAATGCTGCAGCGGAGGATTGCGCAAAAGGTAAGTTTGTTCTATCCTCGTTTCTGGCTCCACGTGCTATGATTGAAGAACAGAAGGTGAGGCATAGCGCTTTTTCCAGCGAAATATTCCTTTAAATGTACCTTCACACTTTATGGTCAACTGAGACACAAGCAAAAGATGAACTGGAAAAATAACCGATTTTCCCCATTTACTTAATTATGTAATACGAATAGGTGAACATTTTTCTAATTAGTAAACCTAACATTCCATAATATTTCCAGAAATAAAACATGGCTTCCACAAAGAAGCCATGTCCAAATGAACAGGGGAAAGAAAGAGCATAAAAAAAAATATTTTCCCTATGAAAACATCAAAACTTATTTTGTGTGAATGTATAGTTTATTCATATAGTGCCACTTGGGGAAGCAGTGCTGTTCAATAACAAGATATAAGTCATGCAAGAGAGGCAAATACAAATAGCTCAGTACATAAATATAACTATATAAGTGCTAGAGCCTTGCCACAGGAAGTAAGGAGGTCTCTGCCCTGTAAAGCTTAGAACATAGTTAGAAGGGTAACACTCAGATACAAAGGAAAGGGTAGAAGTACAGTAGTGAGACTTATGCAGTGGAAATTAAAACGATCATATACTGTGCCGTTTACCAGATAGGTAGGATTTAAGGCTAGATTTAAAGCTAATGGAGGCTCCTTTATGAAGAGAATTCCAGAGGATGGGAGCCAAAAGAGAGAAAGGTTTAAAGGGTATGTCCACCCTTCTAAAAAAATTTTTACCTAACATTCCCCGTCCCCCCAGCCCCAACCGCTCTATTAGTATCATCAGAAAATGCCCAAAACATTGCTTACCTTCCCTCTTTTCTCCGCCGCGCTGCCAGGCCCTCTGCTTGCGAGAAAATGCAAGCAGAGTGGTGGGACCGGCAGTCGCGTTCTGTGATTGGCTGAGCGGCAGCCAATCACGGGAGCGGCTGCCGGGAGTTCAGTGTGGCGGAGGAAAGAGGGAAGGTAAGTAATGTTTTGGGCATTTTCTGATGATACTAATAGAGCGGTTGGGGCTGGTAGAGGGGGGGCATGTTGCCCACACTTACTGCCCACGGTCCATGTGTATGGGGGGGACTATGGCGAACAGGACTTTTACCCAGAGAGATAGCAGCTCTAGGTAAATGAGCCTGATGGTATTTCTTTGAAGGCAAACTCACATTACCTTTAACATTAAATATTAAAAATGATCATTTGAGAACTCACGGTTTTCCTGAGTCAAAGCAGAGTGTCTGGCGAGCTTCAGTTTCCTCTCCATCTCTAATCAGTCGATATAGAAAATAATCATCTCGAGGAAAGTCAACGTTTTCAAAGTCACATAATGGTAATCTGGAAGGTTGAAATCCTGCAGATTGGAATCCAGGGTCTTGATAGTTTATATCCCACAACTATAATCCTACTTTGCAATATTCTAGAACAATATGGAACAAGAAAAAAAAAAAAACAACCATTCCATGGTTATTCACAAGAGACAGTCGGAAGAACTAGGATTGGTTCACAGGCAATTTTACCAAAAATGAAAACATACATAATAAAGCATTACCATATAGGTACATGTATATCATTTATAAAAGGAGGTAATACCGTTATTTATGAAGGTAATTAATTACACTATATCAAAGTTATAATCTACTATATAAATTACATGCGTCTGTAATAAAATCTTATTTAATCTGATCTATGGTATGGAAGTTGCCCTCACAATCACAGTAATAACAGATCTAAAACCCATTTACCAAAGCATTGGGACTAAGATGCAGCTGGAGGCACAATATTGTTTTCAGAATAAATCATTTCACTGCTAAAAATATTGTGTGTGTCCCCTATGCAGCTGATAGTGGAACATTCCAACGGACATTGAAATCACATCTTCTCTGTATCGTTCCAATTTTAGTATATGTGCTGCCGAAGCAACGGGCCCTATGTAGAGGGGGGGCATGTTGCCCACACTTACTGCCCACGGTCCATGTGTATGGGGGGGACTTACTGCCCACGGGCCATTGTAGAGGGGGGGCATGTTGCCCACACTTACTGCCCGGGGCATGTTGCCCACACTTACTGCCCACGGTCCATGTGTATGGGGGTACTTACTGCCCACGGGCCCTTGTAGAGGGGGGGCATGTTGCCCACACTTACTGCCCACGGTCCATGTGTATGGGGGGGACTTACTGCCCACAGGCCCTATGTAGAGGGGAGGCATGCTGCCCACACTTACTGCCCACGGTCCATGTGTATGGGGGGGACTTACTGCCCACGGGCCCTTGTAGAGGGGGGGCATGTTGCCCACACTTACTGCCCACGCATGCAGGCAGATTAGACAAGCCCTAACTTTTCTAATCTGCCTGCATATTCAAGCCCCTCCATTCCCCTTATTAATTTAGTTGCCCTTCTCTGAACTGCTTCCATTTCCAAGATGTCCCTTTTGTATATGGGATTCCAAAACTGCATCACATATTCCAAATGAGGTCTTACCAGTGCCTTGTAAAGAGGGAGAATAATATATTTCTCTCTTAAATCTATTCCCCTCTTTATACAAGACAATATCTTGCTAGCTCTCGCCATTGCTATCTGACATTGTTTGCTGTTATCTATCAGAACCCCCAAATCTTTTTCCATTACAGATGCACTTAACACAGAGTTATTTATGGTGTAGGTGGCACAGGGATTATTAAATCCCACATGCATCACCTTACATTTATCAACATTGAATCTCATCTGCCATTCTGCTGCCCATTTTGATAATCTATCTAGATCTGCTTGCAACACTTGCACATCATTTGAAGTTTCCAAAGCTCTGCATAGTTTAGTGTCATCAGCAAACACAGAGATCTTGCTCTCAATGCCCCCTTCTAAGTAATTTATAAACAGATTAAACAGAAGTAGCCCCATTACAGAACACCGAGGCACTCCGCTTATAACTTTAGCCCACTTAGATGTGGCTTCATTTACCACCACTCTCTGCTTGCTATCCAATAAACAATTCTCTATCCATGCACAAACGTTTTTTTCAAGGCCAACAGTCCTCAGATTATACATTAGTGACCTATGTGGCACAGTATCAAAAGCTTTCGCAAATCCAAATATACTACATCCACTGCTATGCCTGAATTTGTCTGGCATGATCTATTTCTCATAAATCCATGCTGACTACTACTAATAAGATGAGCTCTGGAGACAAAGTCAAGGATATGATCCCGTAACAAAGTTTCCATCACCTTCCCTACCACTAATGTTAGGCTTACAGGTCTATATTTACCAGGCTGTGAACGACTACCTTTTTTGAATATTGGTATTACATTGGCTTTTTTCCAATCCAGCGGCACATCCCAAGACCAAAGTGAATCTGAAAAGATGTGAAACAGTGGTCTAGATAGAACTGAACTAAGCTCTTTTAAAATCCGAGGGTGTATTCCATTAGGTCCTGGGGCTTTATTGATATTAACTTTGTCTAATTGTTTCCGTACCATATCCTCCTTCAGCCAATGTGAATACTGCTCATTTCTCCCCTGCATATTATTACAATCCGTGCTGTAAGGGCTAGGATTCTCAACAGTGAAAACTGATGTAAAAAAACGGTTTAGCAGATTAGCCTTTTTGGCATCCTCTGCAATCATCTCAGCCCCATTATTTAATGGTCTCACATTCTCAGTCCTCATCTTTTTACCATTTATATACTTAGAAAACATTTTGGGGTTGGACTTAATTGCTTTCTTGCACTCTTTATTACAGCTTTTATACTCCCTGTAAGACTGTTCTGTTCCCTCTGATTGCTCTTTATTTTAGTAAATTGGTAATTAATTTGGCTTAAAGAGACAAATTATGGTACTGTTCTTTCTATTTCTTCTTCTTTTATTCTTCCGCTTTTTTGGACTGTATCTCCTCCCACAGTTTTTGAGCTAGAGACATGAAATCCGGTACAGACATGCAGGGCATATAGGAGAAGTTTGCTATTACCTAGTTAAGGAATCCGTGGAAGCGTTATGGCGTTATTTCCCTCAAAAAACTGATACCCCCAACCCCCCACACAGATACAGCTACACCCCCATACTGACCTACCTTTCCATTCCTGTGGCAGCCATACTTAAAGGGTAAATAAAGTTAAAAAAAACAATTTTGATATATCCTAAATGAAAGTTAGTTATATGGTCATACCTGCAAAAACACAACCCCTAACCTCACACAGGTACACACACCTACTAAACTACAATTCCATTTCCGTGGCAGCCATATTTAAGGGGTAAATAAAGTTAAAAAACAAATTTTGACTAATCATTAAAAAAGTTTGTTTTTTTTAACCCCCGACCTGACACAGGTACATACATCTACTGACCTACCCCTCCATTACTGTTGCAGCCATACTTAAAGGTTAACTAAAGTAAAAAAAAACAATTTTGACCAATCATCAAAAAAGTTTGTTTTTTTAACCCCCAACTTGACACAGGTACACACACTATAGTAACTATAGTCAAAAAACAAATTTTTACCAATAACCAAAAACTTTAGTTTTTTTTAACCCCCAACCAGACACGGGTACACACACCTACCAATCTATTCATCCATTACTGTGGCAGCCATACTTAAAGGGTAAGTAAAGTCAAAAAACTAATTTTGATTAATAATGAAAACAGTTTTTTTAAAATCCATCCTCACACAGACACACACACCAAATGTGCTAACCATTCATTCATGTGGCAACTATATTTAAAGGGTAAATATAGTTTTAAAAAAACTTTTTTACCAACCTTTAAAAAAGTTAGTTTTTTATCCCCCAACCAGCCACAAGTAAATACCAACTGACATACCCATTCACTCCTGTGAAAGCTATATTTAAATGGTAAGTAAAAAACAACAATGTGTTTTAAAATCTGCAGCGCAAACACACACATTGCCTTCCAAAATGCAGCCTTTCAAGCCAAATTCAAAGTTTATACTTAAACTTTCCCTTTCCAGTTTATACTGCTATTATTAGAACCCATAGAATGTACGCTGCTGACATCTAGTGGAGAATACACATTTAAGTCAAGGCAAGTTTACCTCATTAGAATTTTTGCAAAAGAAATACATTATTTTTTTAAAAAAAGAATACAATACAAATGCTTCTTGTTTTGATATACAGACTCTTACACATTTCTCCTGAATTATTGTCCCCAGTATCACATGTGTAATTCATAACCAAAGCTGCACATGGCAGTGTCCATGTTTAGACTTTGTTTTAAACACCTCCCCTTTAGCACAAATCCCTCTCTCTTATTACAGTAAGCATTGTGCTAGGAGAGGTGGCAGTAACTGTAGGGGTTTTTTTTGTATCAAAAACAAAGGATGCACACATTTCTGGCTTATGAGGTTATGTATATTTTTCTTTAATGCTTGGAACATCTTTTTATTGTGTTCTAACAAAATTCTTACAAATCTGTTTTCTGTGTTCTACTTCTAACAAAGTTGCAGCATATTTATATCTCGATTTATGAAGTGGTGATAACATTTTCCAGTTTGAAAAAGCCCCTCTATTTAAAATAATCCTCCCTTCATATTGTATGGAATCTGACTCTGATTATCTTTTCATCATCAGAAGAAACTGAAAGAATTTATCTTCTGTTTTGTTACAGAACATGCTTTGTTTCCAGTGTGAATGAAATAAACATTGAGAAAACACAATGACCTGACACAATCAGTATTATAGGTTTTAACCCTTTCATGGGGAGTGGATGATGGACCTAGACCGCTTATGATAATAAATAAAACACAACACACGTATTTTAGTGGTGAAAACAGGCCGCATCGATTTTTATTAACCAACCATTATATTATCCAAACCTTTAGTAACCTTCAATTATTTGTTCCATCTTCCAGGCCAGCCCATTACCAACCAGTGGGCTGCCTGTTATTGATAACCTTTAAACCATGAGCTCAGCCCTCAACTAGCCAAGAGCCCATATAATTTTCCATTGCCTTCACGCCAGGTTCAGCTGACCCCTCAGCTTGGGACAGGCCTTCCCCCAACCAATAGTACTTTCTCAATGGCTGACTGAAGCCCGAGATTGAAGATATCTAGTCCTATATCTGATAAATGAATAAAGTCTTCCCTATAACTGCCTGGTTCACCACCCTCCAGATCAAAATGCCGCCAAGTGACAAAATGGAGAGATTTAGCAAACAAGCTAATGTTGTGATTCACTTTCCGCCTGCATTTTTCCAGCTTCGACAGATGAGGGAAGTACCACACCAGGCGAGGGATGATCTCAGACCAAATGACTATTGCGTCTGGGATCAAAAGGCAAATCTGTGCCAAATCCTGTTTCATGTCCCTTACAAGTGAACTTGTGGTACGATGGCCAATCTCATTCCCCCCTAAGTGAAGCGAGATCACATCTGGATATCCACAATTTACTCCCCTCATTTGAGCTCCCCCCATGGCAAACCCCTGACCCCCATCCAGTGGATCCTGATTCTAGATTTGTTGAGCCCAAGATGAAGTCCATATGGACGCTTTGTAGCTCTTCTCTGGGCCCAATACACAAAAGAATGCCCTATGATCCAAACGGTTGCTGGATGACCTATAAAATGAAGCAGATACATGAGGTTACAGGGTCATAGAAGGGCGAATATATGAGCGGTATCTGTTGGACTCCCATCTCCCTATTCTCATTATTACCTCTTTGCTCATACCTAGAGATGCTGCTTGTGTAGCTGCTCCAATTCGAAAGGAATGGGACTTAAATTGCTCCCCAGGTAGGTTCAACTTTACAAGACCAAGCTGCAATACTCTAGATAGCTGATATTTAGAGACAAATGCCCCATGTGAATGAATGAAGAAAGGACCAGCCACTGCAGGCCGAAGCGTAATAAATTTGGAGAAGTTTTGAATGGGACATATCTCTGAGATTGCTACCGGACCAATCCAGGATGTGATTCCTCTTTTAGATTTATCAGTTTTTGACATTCTAATAATGACCCTGAGCTTAGACTCGACCAGACTAATATCATCCCGACTTAAGCCGCCTGGAAAACCTTTGGATGGCGAAACAGCTTCACTTACCCTTAACGCAGCAAAAAACATAACTGAGAACAAACATTTAAACAATGTGGTTTCATATTCGTCCACGCAAACTGATGGAAGAGCTTGGACTAGGTTTTGTAATAAATCAATAGTGATCGGACGCCTACTATCCTACTACTACTACTACTACCACTACTACTACTACTACTACTACTACTATTATCCTACTACTACTACTACTACTACGACTACTATCTTTGGATACTTTAGTGTTCACTAAACCTTTTAACATCAGCTTTATCAGAGGGCATTTAGTAAAATAATACACCCCTAATAACTTAAGAAAAATGAGATCCCTGCAACATTTCTACGTATTATAGCGGCAGAGAGATTGGCCTCTATCTGTTCCAGCAAAAAATATACAAAGGAATCCCTATCACTTCCACGATTTAACAGAACACTCTGGGTTTTCAAAGATTCCCAAGATTTCCAACTCGCAATGTAAGTAGACCATGTGGACTCACATAAAGAGTTCAGTACTAAAGCCTTCAGTTTGTCCACACCAGATTCCATAGGTGCTGAGGGCTGTTCCTCGTCTGTCTGCCTTTCACTCCAATTCCCAAAATTTCGACCACTGCAAGCGGGACAGAGAATCTGCAGTTTTGTTATCAATACCTGGAATGTGTTTTGCTTTAAACCAGATATTAAATTGGAGTAACCTAAGAACTAAGTGTCTTAGCAAAGACATCACAGGAGGGGATTTGGAAGTGAGATTATTGATGACATATACAACCCCCATGTTATCTGTCCTAAAATTAATGCGACGGCTTGTCAGTCTTGCTCCCCATATCTCTATAGCGACTATAATTAGGAATAGCTCTAGTAAAACTAGTTTTTTTGTAAATCCATTGGGTGGGCCAGGTCCCAACACTCCAACTTCCCTCAAAAAAGGCCCCGTAACCAACAGACGCAGCTGTGTCTGTAAATAGCTGTAAATCCTGGCTATCTGCAAACTCCTGCTGCCAACAAGACCTCCCATTATATTGCTCTAGAAACTCTTGCCAAATTTTTAGGTCCTTTCGAACCTCCAGATTTAATCTAATGTGGTGGTTTGGGTTACCAATACCGATTGTTAGGTCTGAAATGCGCCTATTGAAAACCCTACCAACTGGCATGATACGGGTTGCGTAGTTCAAGTGACCTAGTAAAGATTGTATCTCACTTAGCTTTAGTTTCTTTAAGGCCAAGGCTCTGACTGTGAGAGATCTCAATTTCTTAACTTTTTCAGCGGGTAATCTGAACACCATAAGTACGGAGTCAATTTCTATTCCTAAAAACTGAATGGTGGTACAAGGAGGAATCGTCTTTTCCTGAGATAGGATGGGACACCGAATGTTTTAGTTATCCATTTGAAAATGTTTAAAATAAATAAAAATCATCTAAATAATGAATTACAAAGGAACATCCTGACTCAAACTTCACTCCCCATTCTAAAAACTGGGCAAAGATTTCAAAATACGAACATGACAATGAACATCCCATTGCTTATCGAAATAAAAGGAACCATCAAAATGAAACCCTAAAAACCAATAGCAATCTGGGTGTATGGGGAGTAATCTAAAGGCCGACTCGATATCTGATTTAGCAAGCAGGGCCCCTCTACCACATTGCCGCAGAATAACAAGGGCTTCATTGAATGAGGTATCTGAAACTGAACACAAATCTCTGTCAATTCCATCGTTCACAGAGTCCCCAGAAGGAAAGGTGATGGAACCTGCTTCCTTTTTTGGGACCAGACTCAGTGGTGACACCTTAAATGATGGAAATGGAAATTCAAGAAATGGGCCTTGCAATGTGACCAAGAAGCAATTATTTTTCTATTTTTTCCCTAACAATCTCTGGGGCCTCCCTGACCGATTTTAAGTTATCGGCTACAATTACTGTGGGATGAATATTATTAGATGGTATATAAAACCCTCCTTTAAACCCTTCCTTAATTAATTGAGCCTTCAGCTGATTTGGAAAAGCCTCTAGCCAAGGCAGCATTCTTAACCAACTCACTGGAGTTATCAACTCGACTGTTGAAGTCCTTATGGGATTTGTTTGCAAGGGAGAATTTTCTAATACAGCGAAAGGCAGGGTGTCCTCCACCACACGTGGCACATTCGTGGCAAAATTTACAATTATTCTGCCATTTACATTTGCGATTTGTTATATTCCCAACAAATGTTGGGTTTTTGTTCTGTACTCTTATTGGCATATGGCTGTGGTAACATGGGTCTTGGGGCTAACATATTAAGCCATGAATCTACATCCTTCTTACCCCAGGTCAGCTCAGGATGAGCTGCCATCTTTTGTCTAAATTTATCATCGTAAAAGAACCAGGCCAGTCCCCCAAACCCTTTATACGCCTCTAGTACAATATCCATGTGTTTAAAGAGCAAAGGACCTAACTTTGGATTGTGATTGGCTAGAACGTTGGCGTAAATGCAAAATGCTTGTAACCAATTGAAAAAGGCCCGGGCGACTGGCCTCTTCTTTTCTTCCTCTGAATCTTTCTTTTTCTCTGTCTTAAAATCCTTGGTGGAAGGTAATAGGGACAGAATATCAATGTATTCCCCTTTAACTGAGGCTGTCAGATGCAAACCTAAGGGGGTAGTACCTCATGGCATCACATCCCTTAGACAAACCTCCGGAACACTCAAGGTCCTGCTTCCTCCACTACCTGATAGGGAGCTAGATGCTGCTTTCTTGTTCCAGGTAAACAGACTGAGGTCCTAAGACACTATACTATACTAAACTTTCCTGCCCAGAGCCCTGGTCGCCTTGGAAACTCCAATAAACAAACATTCTGCCATCAGCATATATGACACCCCTGTCACTAAGGCTGCACTCTGACCTGCAGCCAATCAAGTGACCCTAATACTGTACCAGCTTGTCCCTGCCATCCCCACCCCCATGCCTGTCAGCTCTTACAGATCTTAACATTACATTATTGATATGTCAAGTAAGGGCTTGTTCACACTACATCAGTTTGTATCCGTTTTTCAAACGCAGGTGCGTTTCACACTTGCTGCGTTATATTCCGTTCCACTCTAGTGCGTTTTAAAAACACACCGCAGTACACATTTTAAATGCATGAAAATGATGTACAACGGATAACAAGGGATAACAGCGTTTGCATTTGTGTCCGTTTTTCGAAAAGGATGCCTGGGAGTGCCTGTGATGTCATTTCCGATCAGCAGGCTATAAGAAACACGCGGGAGAGGCGCCATTTTGCCTGTCAGCTACCAGCCATCAGCAAGCCAGCCATTTTGCCTGTCAGCTACCAGCCTTTAGCAAGCCAGTGTGCCAGCTCTTTTGCAATTTCCAGCAAGCCAGTCTGCCACAATGGCAGAAACTTTTTTGTCAACTGATGAATTAATAAATGCAGTACAGGGTCATCCTCAACTATGATAAAGGCCTGAAACTCCCACACTCCCAGGAAGTGACATCATGATTTTGTGTTCTTTGTCCTGCTCCCTTAGAAATTCTAAAAATGCGGTCAAAAACGTATGTAAACGCAACAGACACAAACTGATAATAAACGCAAACGGGCAGCAAAGGATACAAAAACGTTTTGAAACGTCACAACACAATGCGTTTTTATGTTGCGTTTTTGTCCGTTCCTAGTGTGAATGAGCCCTAAAACAGCCACTCTGGTTATGGTTGAGTTTTTAATGCACATAGCATGTTAATTTCTGGTACAAAAAACAAACCACCATCTTTATGGACTCTGTAAGAAAGTACAATTTAGCTTGTCCATGTCTAAAGTAAATATGTAGAAACACATTTTTAAACTTTAATAACATACATCCCATAATATGAAACACCATAAGCTTAATAACCTATTTACCTGCCCTATTTCATTATTTTACATCATTTTGTACAATCAGCAAATGGTAGCATCCTAGAAGCCATCCAGTAGTGGTACTGTACTGTGTTAATAATACTATGAACAAATGCAGCCTGTATGAAACAGTGATACATCTGGGTTCAAAACCTTAGAAACATGTTAACCTATCTGGAAAGAATTACCCAATCTGCAAATAAACCCTGTGAAATTCTTTGCTGGGTTGAAAACTGTAGATGTACAGAGATTATCTACAGGGATAAAAACATTATGCTTATTTAAAAAAATAGCATTAAGTAGATCAGATTCAAAAGTTAAAGAGGAACAGTGGTCCAAAAATGACTTTAGGTAAATTGATAGAATTTCTCTCCTGAGAGTTTTTGCAATTTATTTCCATTGTTTATTTTACATAGTTTTGAAGATATTTACATTTTTGTGTGTGATATGGCAGCAGCATCACCAGGTCCCCTGCACTTCCTGCTTTGAAACTTGTCAGTCAATCTGCCCTGTGTCTCCTCCCTTTTGCAGCCCCCCTGGTCCCTTCCACTCATGGACTCCATGGTCCCTCCAGTTGCAGGCCCCCCTTGGCCCATTCCCTTACAGCCCCATGCCTAAGCCCCGCCCACCCACGGGTGCCTAAGCCCCACCCACTCGTGGGTGCCTAAGCCCCGCCCACTCGTGAGTGCCCAAGCCCCGCCCACTCACGGGTGTCTAAGTCCCACCCACTCACGGGTGCCTAAGCCCCATCTGCTCACAAGTGCTGTGGGCCACTCTGACAACCCCCCCCCCCCCCGAAAACTCTGTGGAAACAGCCTTTTCAGGCAGAGTGAGAACAGAGACAGAACAAAGTGAGAACTCTGCCTGAAAAGGCTGTTTGCACATAGTGAGAGAGAGGGGCTGTAGATTTCCTTACCTTATCTGCAGCTGCAGGTCCTTCACACAGCAGAGAAGAGGAGGAGGGACTTCCTGTCCCCCTCATGTCACTTCCTGTCACATGTCAGCCTCCCACCCATTAACTTTCTGGTCAGTCATTTCTGTATATCTTGGGCTGTGGAGCACGTAGAGAGGTGGTTTATGGCTCTTTTAAAGGTAGGAAACTGGCCTTTCATTTAAACTCAACTTGTTTGGAGACCACAGTTCCCCTTTAAGAGTGTTGTTTTTTCCCCCCTTATGAGTGTTAAGTACGTGTTATGAGTTTTTCACTGTAATTAGACAATTACTGACTTTCAGTATAAAGATAGATCTTATAATTGTGTGTGCATTGTGTAATTACATTGCTAGGACAATAAAAGAGGAAATGCAGTGCACCAGTAAGTGTGTAGTATGTTTGTGTTTTTATTACTATAAAACTAACATTTTTGATTATTTATATATATAGGCGTATCTGTTTCTGTATGGCTATTTTATGATCCCGATCGTTATTTTATGATACCGCAAGTGTAGTTTACCACTGGCAATTTTATATAAGAATGATCATTATCGATTGTTGTTTTCAAAAAAAAAACTTTGCTTACCTGCAGTACACAGTTATTGAAACCGACCATGGTTTGGGTTCCCATGATAACCAGCCAACATAGCTGGTTTCAATCACTGAGTACAGCAGGAAAACTAATGTTTACGTAAAATAATGATCAATAACGATTCTTATTTTACAAAAATTTTCAAAACAAATGTAAACTACACCAGCGAATCAAAAAATAGCGATCGGAATTGAATGTCACTTTGCATTACCGCTGTTTTGTTTTTTTTACACAGAATAGAATTAGAATAGAGGGGGATCGGTAGGTATGTTTACCTGTGTTTGTTTGGGATTGGGGGGTATTTTTTTGCATACGACTGTAAAAACTTTATTTCAAACTAAAATTAATAAAAAATAATTAAGTACATACACTTTTATTATATATTGGCATAACAGTACTGTGTGTATGTGTATTGTTTGTGTATTTATGTTTTTGTGTCAAGGAGACACAGTGTGAGTTAGAGTATGCCTCAGATCCAGGTGTATTTAATTTGGAATTTAGCAGTTAGGCTTTAATTACATGTCCTTGACATGCTTTTAAAGATTCTACCCAAAAATGTTGACAATGGGCAAAAAGTTAGGAAAGCTCCTACTGATTCCTTAGCTAGAAGGTAGCATACTTCTTGAATGTATGCTGTGCATCCATGCTGAGTTTTGTGTTGTTTTAACATTTTCAGGAAGAGATACTGTCCCAAAAAAAAAGCCAAATAAACAAGCCTGTAAACAAAGGTTTTTTTGATGAATTATTTATTGACTTCATTAAATTGATTAGACTTTAAATTTATAAGCTGAATGGCAGGAGTACAGGAATGCAGCAAAGGCTTAAACTGGTCTTAGCTTCCCGGATGGTCTTCCACCTTCATCCCTTTTCTTTGTATGAGCAGGGCATTCTACAGAATGAGGAAGTGTCTAAAAATGCAATTCTATCTCCAATACTTTTCTTTTAATGTAAAATGTTCAAATATCTTGATTATATTCTGTAACTATAGATGCCCTTTAATTACATTAAACAAATGAACAAAATGATATCTTTATGTTTTATACTGAAATTTAGACTTTCTATAAAATCCAAAACAATGTGTGCTATCTTGCAGAAATGTAATCCTCCAAGATGGCCTCAGTTAACCTGCTTTTGGTTTAAGTCTACTTACTGTAATGTATTTTTTTATCAGATGGCAATTTTTTCAGTCAGTCCAGGGCCAAATCTTAGATTAAAGGGCCACTATACTCACTCAAACAACTTTACATTATCTAAAGCTAGAATTTGAGAGTAGGTAAAATGGTGGTACTCACATATTTATCTGTGCCTGCTTTTTCATTAAATCTTTAAAGTTGAGTGTGTGCTCCTAATTGCCCTCTTGATTTCTCCTCCTCACTCTCCCTTCCTTCTTTTCTCTGCTGATTTACTTAACTGTTACAAAATCTTTACTGTCAAGCAGCCAAAGATCCTTGTAAGAGGTCATGGGAGGAACTCACTTAATTTTTTTCTGGTTTGAGTGACAAGCCTTTCCTTGTACATGCTGTGATTTCCAATGATGCTTTCTCAGAATCTACAGCTCAGATTTAAAATTCCAAAAAAGTTGCCTCTTGCTCTATTTTTTCTTGAGCAAAGATACCCTTTAAAGCACTATTTCACAACCATCATTTTTTTTTTTTTAAATGTGTCCTCATCGATATAAATGTTGTGTACACTGGGGCTAGCGTGTGTCTTTAAATTCATTTTAGGGGCCATATTTCTAAAGCTGTGGTATCGCTTTTTAGCAATACCCCAGCGTAGATAATTTACCATCGCGGTCATAAATGTGCGATTGTACATTTACGACCGAACGTTCATTAATTAACGAACGTTAGATCGTAGAATACCGTGTGGTAGTAAACTACAGCAATGGTATTCTATGTGGATCGTAAATGTACGATTTTGTCATCGTAGATTTACGATTGGTATCGTAAATTTACGATTGTTAAACTGATAGTTAATCTCCGATCGGTTTAACGATCGTAAATTTGCGATACCGATTGTTAAAGTTGCGGTAACGCTAAAAAGTGATACCGCAGCTTTACAAATATGGCCCTTGGATTATATTCACAATTTCTTACAAACTTAAAAAGTTTACCTCTTCCATATAAATTTGTGATGGTATTTTAATGCATGTTTACTGAGATTAACCCCACATGCATATATTATCTACTCAAAAAACACTTTATTTAAAATATTTTAGTATGTCCAATATTCTCTCATGATTCAAATGTAAATACAAACCAGATGTTACATATGATTGTAAGTTAGAGTAGAGAATCAGATTTAAATTCTGCACAGTTCTTCTCTGTGTGTACAGTATTTATGTACACACAGTGTATGTACAAAGATGTTTGTGAAGTTATTTCTCCCCTTGTTCGCTGACCTTGGTCTTGGTCATAACTGTATATGGAACGAATTAAGCTTCTACTAGCTGGAGTGCTTTTAAAATGCATCTTCACCCTTGAAACAAAAAACTGGTCACTTTGCATAAAAGTACCCAGGTTAAGAACCTAAACCACGAGGTCCTCAACTCTGTTACCTATTTTATGAAAGAGCCTTCCAAAATTGGCTTCTTAAAGCAGCTTTGCCTACTCGTCCAGTCTGACCAATGGGAAGACACTCCTTGCAGAGCATGCCTTCCCATTTATCATGTGTCAGGCAGAGCCCACACCAAGAACAATCTCATTGGTTCTACCAAAATGTGATGGTTTGGCTCATATAAAGCAAATGTGTCTGGCATGTGTTTTCTAAAA
The DNA here is from genome assembly GCA_019447015.1 of Hymenochirus boettgeri. Taxonomy (NCBI): domain Eukaryota; kingdom Metazoa; phylum Chordata; class Amphibia; order Anura; family Pipidae; genus Hymenochirus; species Hymenochirus boettgeri. The sequence goes on from CM033474.1 coordinate 139,840,742, forward strand.
AGGCATAATGTTTCATTTAGCTTGTATCTGTATCTGCAGGAGCAATATTTTTTATTTAGAGCCCCAACAAACATGTTAAAGGAATAGTTTAATTAGTTCACAGTAAAACTGAACTATTCCTTTTATGCATTTATTGAAGACTGGGAGGTGAAGGAGATATGCCTTACCTGCTGTTCTTTAATCAATTTCTGTGGAGCCAGGAACAAAAAGTGAAAGAAACACACATTTCTAATTAACTTTTCTTTTAACATCCAGGGGTCTGCATTAATCAATGTATATGGTCTAATTAATTATTCTAATCATCATTTTGGTTGGGTGTGCCCTTTTCAATCCATAGCTGTTTTATGTGTGTTTTTGCTGTTTATCTATTGTGGATGGAGCAACCTGACTTCATTGGGGATATATTCTACCCCTGGATATTGCAGTAGTACCGGGCTATATATAGTTCTCACTGGAATTAAAGGCAGGTCACTTGGTGTGTGTACTCATGTCAGGCTGGGGGATAAAATACTAACTTTTTTGATGATTGGTCAAAATGTTTTTTTTTTTACTATACTTACCCTTTAAATATGATTGCCACATGAATGAATGGGTACCTCAGTTGGTGTATGCACCTGTGTCAGGTTGGAAGTTAAAAAAACAAACTTTTTTTGATTATTGATCAAAATTTATTTTTGACAATAGTTACCCTTTAAGTATATCAGCTACAGAAATGGAAGAGTACTGTAGGTCAGTAGGTATGTGTACCTGTGTCAGGTTGGGGGTAAAAAACCCAAACTTTTTTGATCATTGGTCAAAATTAGTTTTTTTGACTTTAGTTACCCTTTAAGTATGGCTGCCACAGTAATAGATAAGTAGATCAGTTTGTGTGTACCTGGGTCTGGTTGAGGGGGTATGTCTTTTTTTGTGTTTACAACCATAAAACTATCTTTTATTTAGGAAAAATCTAAATTAGTTTTTTTGACTATGGCTGCCAAAGGAATAAAGGGTAGGTTAGTAGGTGTGTGGTGGGGGGTATATGTTTTTGTATGTATGGCCATATAACTAACTTTTATTGATGATTGATCAAAATTAGTTTTTTGACTATAGTAACCCTTTAAGTATGGCTTCCATGGGAATGGAAAGGTAGGTCAGTAGGTCACAGGTACCTGTGTCTGTGTGGGGGGTTAGGGGTATCAGCATTTATATTTATGACCATGTCATTTACCAGATTTGTAAACCACAAAGAGATAGCATCAGGGCACCAGTTTAGTAATAGGGAGTATTCATATATAATGAGGGGGTGCTCCTATCCACCAAACGATATAGAATTACACAAAGAGCACAGTAGTGCATATAAATGGGCACACCACCTAAGTATATAGTAAAATAAAACTCCTTAAGGTGAGATCGCTCATGCATATTATAGTGTAAAACAGTCCCTGGGTTGGCATCAGATATTATACATATAACCAAACATACATAAGTATAAGTATAATAGAATACCTACTGCTGTGGACACTGAAAAATGTGTTATCATCAAAACAGCACCTAAAATGCTGCTGTACACAGGACATGAAGGTTGAAGAGGGAGCAAAAAGGCAGTTATACTATCCCTAGAGCCAACTAGGCTGGCTTCTATTGAATATTGTATAGTTAATATAGCTTATTGGATACACTAGGGTTTTAGGTTTTATATCCTAGATCTACGGGCAGAGTAACTATGGGTCTATTTTTACCTAGTTGGCTCTAGGGATAGTATACTGCCTTTTTTTGCTCCCTCTTCAACCTTCATGTCCTGTGTACAGCAGCATTTTAGGTGCTGTTTTGATGATAAACACATTTTTCAGTGTCCACAGCAGTAGGTATTCTATTATACTTATACTTATGTATGTTTGGTTATATGTATAATATCTGATGCCAACCCAGGACTGTTTACACTATAATATGCATGACGATCTCACCTTTGTAGGATTAATAGGATCGCACATTGCAATATACATGAGCGGTCTGGTCTCTGTAGGTTTAACGAGTATCGCATATGGCTATATGCACGGGACCTCCTGAAGATAAATGAAGTTCATATGCTGAGAACAGCAGGAGTTTTAGAGCCTTATGGTTAGACCATATTTTGAGAACATGTACTTGCTTTGCTGATCTGGAGAGCACATAGGAGTACTGAGGAGGAGTCAGGCTTAGCCACACACCCTCAATGGGTGATACAATGGGATTAGATTCGCCCGCCTGGAATGCAAGTACAGTTACATTTTTTGTAACGTACTAGCTTTGAATGAGAGACACTAAGGATGATGTTATTCATTATGCGCCTTACTGGCTGGCCTACCCATACTATTGCACATGTGGTGAGGTATTTTGGGATTACTTGGGTATATAAGGGGATGTTAGTTACATATGTGTTGTGCTACTGACGAGTCTGCTTGTACAGACGATACGCGTCTAGCTCGTTTTTAACTAGCTCAGGCATAGAGGCCAGCATTTTTTCTAAGTATCGTATCGTTTCTTTCATTGGTGTTACCTTGTTGGGTTAAGATCTGCCACATATCTGTGTACTCCTCTACTGGGTATATATTGTTATGTAATTTATTTTGATCTCAGAGACAGTGAGGGGTGTTATACTACTGCTTTCCCCATATTTATGGGATATTATGATCCATAGGGATATGTATGTATTTTACTACTATGACTATGTGTGTGACTTAACCAATTATACTTTGTATTTTCTGATATACCGGTATATCAACTTATTTTGCTAATATTGATGCATTACTTACCGTATATACTCGAGTATAAGTCGAGGTTTTTAGGCTTTAAAAAAAGCTTAAAAATCCTACCTCGACTTATACTCGAGTCACTAACCTGAACTTTGGCAGCCGCTTGCTTCCTCTCTCTTCCGCATCCTCTGGGCTGTGGCTGACGTCACTACTCGGCGCCGGTCTTACCTGGCGCCGTGTAGTGACATCAGCGCCTGAACATTTGATGAGGAAGAGGGAGGAAGAGTGCTTCTGCCGGAGTTCAGGTTAGAAATGCATTCTTCTATCTGCACAGCCTGGCTTGGATTGTTTTGGAGGCATTACTGAATGTTAAGGCAGTTTCTCCACTGGGGGTTAAGGCAAGTACTTCACTGGGGGATGGGGTGGGGTGGGGGGGGTAGGTGCACTGCTTGCCACTGAAGAGTTTGGAAACTACAACTCCCAGCAACTAAAGCATGCTGGGAGTTTGTAGCTTCCAAACATCTGGAGTGGCAAGAAATTTAGGGTTAGTGTGTGGGATTCCTATCATTTAAAGAGCAACTAAGCATTACAAAATATTAGATTCAGGAGAATGGTATGTATGTTTCTGTTATTTTGGGCTTTAGTTGCCCTTAAATGGACAGCAGCATTCCCGTACAGATATAGTACATACTGGATTTGGCTATTATTGTATGGGATACTGTAAGGAATTCTGCTGTCCATTTAAAGGGCAACTAAAGCCTTAAGACAACACAGAATCAGGAGGCAGTAGTGGCCATATTTTCTACCCTCGACTATACTCGAGTCAATCATGTTTTACCAATTTTTTAGGTAAAAATAGGTACCTCGACTTGTACTCGGGTCGACTTATATTCGAGTATATACGGTACTCTGTGCATGCTGGATGTGTTTTTAAATTGTATGTCTCTTATGTACTAAAGTTGCTCCCATATGTGTATGATAATAAAGGAGTTTTATTTTACTATATACTTAGGTGGTGTGCCCATTTATATGCACTACTGTGCTCTTTGTGTAACTATATCGTTGGTGGATAGGAGCACCCCCTCATTAATATGAATACTCCCTATTACTAAACTGGTGCCCTGATGCTATCTCTTTGTGGTTTACAAATCTGGTAAATGACATGTCACTAAATATAAATGCTGATACCCCTAACCCCCACACAGACACAGGTACCTGTGACTATGACCTACCTTTCCATTCCCATGGAAGCCATACTTAAAGGGTTACTATAGTCAAAAAACTAATTTTGATCATCATCAATAAAGTTAGTTATATGGCCATACATACAAAAACATATACCCCCCACCACACACCTACTAACCTACCCTTTATTTCCTTTGGCAGCCATAGTCAAAAAACTAATTAGATTTTTCCTAAATAAAAGATAGTTTTTATGGTTGTAAACACAAAAAAAGACATACCCCCTCAACCAGACCCAGGTACACACAAACTGATCTACTTATCTATTACTGTGGCAGCCATACTTAAAGGGTAACTAAAGTCAAAAAAACTATTTTGACCAATGATCAAAAAGTTTGGGTTTTTTTACCCCCAACCTGACACAGGTACACATACCTACTGACCTACATACTCTTCCATTTCTGTAGCTGATATACTTAAAGGGTAACTATTGTCAAAAATAAATTTTGATCAATATCAAAAAAAGTTGTTTTTTTAACATTCCAACCGACACAGGTGCATACACCAACTGAGGTACCCATTCATTCATGTGGCAATCATATTTAAAGGGTAAGTATAGTAAAAAAAAAAACATTTTGACCAATCATCAAAAAAGTTAGTATTTTATCCCCCAGCCTGACATGAGACACACACCAAGTGACCTGCCTTTAATTCCAGTGAGAACTATATATAGCCCGTGTACTACTGCAATATCCGGGTAGAATATATCCCCAATGAAGTCAGTTGCTCCATCACAATAGATAAACAGCAAAAAACACACAAAAACAGCTATGGAGTTGAAAAGGGCACACCAACCAAAATGATGATTAGATAATTAATTAGACCATATACATTGATTAATGCAGACCCCTGGATGTTAAAAAAAGTTAATTAGAAATGTGTGTTTCTTTCACTTTTTGTTCCTGGCTCCACAGAAATTGATTAAGAACAGCAGGTAAGGCATATCTCCTTCACCTCCCAGTCTTCAATAAATGCATAAAAGGAATAGTTCAGTTTTACTGTGAACTAATTAACTATTCCTTTAACATGTTTGTTGGGGCTCTAAATAAAAATATTGCTCCTGCAGATACAGATACAAGCTAAATGAAACATTATGCCTTTTTAGAAAACACCATGCAGACACATTTGCTTTATATGAGCCAAACCATCACATTTTGGTAGAACCAATGAGATTGTTCTTGGTGTGGGCTCTGCCTGACACATGATAATGGGAAGGCATGTCTGCAAGAGTGTCTTCCCATTGGTCAGACTGGACGAGTAGGCAAAGCTGCTTTAAGAAGCCCATTTTGGAAGGCTCTTTCATAAAATAGGTAACAGAGTTGAGGACCTCGTGGTTTAGGTTCTACCTGGGTACTTTTATGCAAAGTGACCAGTTTTTTGTTTAAGGGTGAAGATGCATTTTAAAAGCACTCCAGCTACGTAGAAGCTTAATTCGTTCCATATACAGTTTAGACCAAGACCAAGGTAGCGAACAAGGGAGAAATAACTTCACAAACATCTTTGTACATACACTGTGTGTACATAAATACTGGTACACACAGAGAAGAACTGTGCAGAATTTAAATCTGATTCTCTACTCTAACTTACAATCATATGTAACATCTGGTTTGTATTTACATTTGAATCATGAGAGATATTGGACATACTAAAATATTTAATAAGTGTTTTTTGAGTAGATAATATATGCATGTGGGGTTAATCTCAGTAAACATGCATTAAAATACCATCACAAATTTATATGGAAGAGGTAAACTTTTTAAGTTTGTAAGAAATTGTGAATATAAATCCAGGCCATATTTGTAAAGCTGCGGTATACTTTTTAGCGTTACCGCAACTTTAACAATCGGTATCGCAAATTTACGATCGTTAAAACCGATCGGAGATTAACTATCAGTTTAAAAATCGTAAATTTACGATACCAATCGTAAATCTACGATGACAAAATCGTACATTACGATCCACATAGAATACCATTGCTGTAGTTTACTACCACACGGTATTCTACGATCTAACGTTCGTTAATTAATGAACGTTCGGTCGGTAAATGTACAATCGCACATTTATGACCGCGATGGTAATTATCTACGCTGGGGTATTGCTAAAAAGCGATACCACAGCTTTAGAATATGGCCCCTAAAATGAATTTAAAGACACACGTAGCCCCAGTGTACACAACATTTATATCGATGAGGACACATTTAAAAAAAAAAAATGATGGTTGTGAAATAGTGCTTTAAAGGGTCTTTGCTCAAGAAAAAATAGAGCAAGAGGCAACTTTTTTGGAATTTTAAATCTGAGCTGTAGATTCTGAGAAAGCTCATTGGAAATCACAGCATGTACAAGGAAGGCTTGTCACTCAAACAGAAAAAAATTAAGTGAGTTCCTCCAATGACCTCTTAAGCATCTCTTTGCTGCTTGACAGTAAAGATTTTGTTAACAGTTAAGTAAATCAGACAGAGAGAAAAGAAGAGGGAGAGTGAGGAGAGAAATCAAGAGGGCAATTAGAGCACACACTCAACTTTAAGAGAATGAAAAAGCAGGCACAGATAAATATGTAGTACCACCATTTTACCTACTCTCACAATATCTCAGCTTTAGATAATGTAAAGTTGTTTGAGTGAGTATAGTGGCCCTTTAATCTAAGAATTTGGCCCTGGACTGACTGAAAAATTGCCATCTGATAAAAAATACATTACAGTAAGTAGACTTAAAACCAAAAGCAGGTTAACTGAGGCCATCTTGGAGGATTACATTTCTGCAAGATAGCACACATTGTTTGGATTTTATAGAAAGCTAAATTCAGTAAAAACATAAAGAATCATTTTGTTCATTTGTTTAATGTAATTAAAGGGCATCTTAGTTACAGAATATAATCAAGATATTTGAACATTTTACATTAAAAGAAAAGTATTGGAGATAGAATTGCATTTTTAGACACTTCCTCATTCTGTAGAATGCCCTGCTCATACAAAGAAAAGGGATGAAGGTGGAAGACCATCGGGAAGCTAAGACCAGTTTTAAGCCTTTGCTGCATTCTGTACTCCTGCCATTCAGCTTATAATTAAAGTCTAATCAATTTAATGAAGTCAATAATAATTCACAAAAAACCTTTGTTTCAGGCTTGTTTATTTGGCTTTTTTTTTGGGACAGTATCTCTTCCTGAAAATGTAAAACAACACAAAACTCAGACATGGATGCACAGCATACATTCAAGAAGTATGCTACCTTCTAGCTAAGGAATCAGTAGGAGCTTTCCTAACTTTTTGCCCATTGTCAACATTTTTGGGTAGTAATCTTTAAAAGCATGTCAGGACATGTAATTAAAGCCTAACTGCTAAATTCCAATTAAATACACCTGGATCTGAGGCATACTCTAAACTCACACTGTGTCTCCTTGACACCAAAAACATAAATACACAAACAATACACATACACACAGTACTGTTATGCCAATATATAATAAAAGTGTAGTACTTAATTTTTTTATTATTTTAGTTTGAAATAAAGTTTTTACAGTCGTATGCAAAAAAATACCCCCCAATCCCAAACAAACACAGGTAAACATACCTACCGACCCCCTCTATTCTAATTCTATTCTGTGTAAAAAAAACAAAACAGCGGTAATGCAAAGTGACATTCAATTCCGATCGCTATTTTTGATTCGCTGGTGTAGTTACATTTGTTTTGAAAATTTTTGTAAAATAAGAATCGTTATTGATCATTATTTTACGTAAACATTAGTTTCCTGCTGTACTCAGTGATTGAAACCAGCTATGTTGGCTGGTTATCATGGGAACCCAAACCATGGTCGGTTTTCAATAACTGTGTACTGCAGGTAAGCAAAGTTTTTTTTTGAAAACAACAATCGATAATGATCATTCTTATATAAAATTGCCAGTGGTAAACTACACTTGCGGTATCATAAATAACGATCGGGATCATAAAATAGCCATACAGAAACAGATACGCCTAATATATATAAATAATCAAAATGTTAGTTTTATAGTAATAAAAACACAACATACTACACAGTACTGGTGCACTGCATTTCCTCTTTTATTGTCCTAGCAATGTAATTACACAATGCACACAATTATAAGATCTATCTTTATACTGAAAGTAGTAATTGTCTCTTTACAGTGAAAAACTCATAACACGTACTTAACACTCATAAGGGGGAAAAAAACACTCTAAAGGGGAACTGTGGTCTCCAAACAAGTTGAGTTTAAATGAAAGGCCAGTTTCCTACCTTTAAAAGAGCCTAAACCACCTCTCTACGTGCTCCACAGCCCAAGATATACAGAAATGACTGACCAGAAAGTTTAATGGGGGGAGGCTGACATGTGACAGGAAGTGACATAGAGGGGACAGGAAGTCCCTCCTCCTCTTCTCTGCTGTGTGAAGGACCTGCAGGCAGATAAGGTAAGGAAATCTACAGCCCTCTCTCTCACTATGTGCAAACAGCCTTTTCAGGCAGAGTTCTCACTTTGTTCTGTCTCTGTTCTCACTCTGCCTGAAAAGGCTGTTTCCACAGAGTTTTCGGGGGGGGGGGGGTGTCAGAGTGGCCCCAGCACTTGTGAGCAGATGGGGCTTAGGCACCCGTGAGTGGGTGGGACTTAACACCCGTGAGTGGGCGGGCGGGCTTGGGCACTCACGAGTGGGCGGGGCTTAGGCACCCACGAGTGGGTGGGGCTTAGGCACCCGTGGGTGGCGGGGCTTAGGCAGGGGCTGTAAGGAATGGGCCAGGGGGGCCTGCAACTGGAGGGACCATGGAGTCCATGAGTGGAAGGGACCAGGGGGGCTGCAAAAGGGAGGAGACACAGGGCAATTGACTGACAAGTTTCAAAGCAGAAGTTGCAGGGGACCTGGTGATGTGCTGCCAATCACAACAAAAATGTAAATATCTTCAAACTTGTAAAATAAACAATGGAAATAAATTGCAAAACTCTCAGGAGAGAAATTCTATCAATTTACCTAAAGTCATTTTTGGACCACTGTTCCTCTTTAACTTTTGAATCTGATCTACTTAATGCTATTTTTTAAATAAGCATAATGTTTTTATCCCTGTAGATAATCTCTGTACATCTACAGTTTTAACCCAGCAAAGAATTTCACAGGGTTTATTTGCAGATTGGGTAATTCTTTCCAGATAGGTTAACATGTTTCTAAGGTTTTGAACCCAGATGTATCACTGTTCATACAGGCTGCATTTGTTCATAGATTATAACACAGTACAGTACCACTACTGTGATGGCTTCTAGGATGCTACCATTTGCTGATTGTACAAAATGATGTAAAATAATGAAATAGGGCAGGTAAATAGGTTATTAAGTTATGGTGTTTCATATTATGGGATGTATGTTATTAAAGTTAAAAATGTGTTTCTACATATTTACTTTAGACATGGACAAGCTAAATTGTACTTTCTTACAGAGTCCATAAAGATGGTGGTTTGTTTTTTTGTACCAGAAAATTAACATGCTATGTGCATTAAAAACTCAACCATAACCAGAGTGGCTGTTTTAGGGCTCATTCACACTGGAAACGGCAAAAACGCAACAAAAACGCATTGTGTTGTGACGTTTCAAAACGTTTTTGTATCCTTTGCTGCCCGTTTGCGTTTATTATCAGTTGTGTCTGTTGCGTTTACATACGTTTTTGACCGCATTTTAGAATTTCTAAGGGAGCAGGACAAAGAACACAAAATCATGATGTCACTTCCTGGGAGTGTGGGAGTTTCAGGCCTTTATCATAGTTGAGGATGACCCTGTACTGCATTTATTAATTCATCAGTTGACAAACAAGTTTTCTGCCATTGTGCAGACTGGCTTGCTGGAAATTGCAAAAAAGAGCTGGCACACTGGCTTGCTAAGGCTGGTAGCTGACAGGCAAAATGGCTGGCTTGCTGATGGCTGGTAGCTGACAGGCAAAATGGCGCCTCTCCCGCGTGTTTCTTATAGCCTGCTGATCGGAAATGACATCACAGGCACTCCCAGGCATCCTTTTCGAAAAACGGACACAAATGCAAACGCTGTTATCCCTTGTTATCCGTTGTACATCATTTTCATGCATTTAAAATGTGTACTGCGTGTGTGTTTTTAAAACGCACTAGAGTGGAACGGAATATAACGCAGCAAGTGTGAAACGCACCTGCGTTTGAAAAACGGATACAAACTGATGTAGTGTGAACAAGACCCTTACTTGACATATCAATAATGTAATGTTAAATCTGTAAGAGCTGACAGGCATGGGGGTGGGATGGCAGGGACAAGCTGGTACAGTATTAGGGTCACTTGATTGGCTGCAGGTCAGAGTGCAGCCTTAGTGACAGGGGTGTATATATGCTGATGGCAAATGTTTGTTTATTGGAGTTTCCAAGGCGACCAGGGCTTGGGCAGGAAAGTTTAGTATAGTATAGTGTCTTAGGACCTCAGTCTGTTTACCTGGAACAAGAAAGCAGCATCTAGCTCCCTATCAGGTAGTGGAGGAAGCAGGACCTTGAGTGTTCCGGAGGTTTGTCTAAGGATGTGATGCCATGAGGTACTACCCCCTTAGGTTTGCATCTGACAGCCTCAGTTAAAGGGGATACATTGATATTCTGTCCCTATTACCTTCCACCAAGGTTTTAAGACAGAGAAAAGAAAGATTCAGAGGAAGAAAAGAAGAGGCCAGTCGCCGCGGCCTTTTTCAATTGGTTACAAGCATTTTGCATTTACGCCAACGTTCTAGCCAATCACAATCCAAGTTAGGTCCTTTGCTCTTTAAACAATGGATATTGTAACTAGAGGCGTATAAGGGTTTGGGGGACTGGCCTGGTTCTTTTACGATGATAAATTTAGACAAAAGATGGCAGCTCATCCTGGCTGACCTGGGGTAAGAAGGATGTAGATTCATGGTAATATGTTTAGCCCCAAGACCCATGTTACCACAGCCATGCCAATAAGAGTACAGAACAAAAACCCAACATTTGTTGGGAATATAACAATCGCAAATGTAAATGGCAGAATAATTGTAAATTTTGCCACGATGTGCACGTGTGGTGGAGGACACCCTGCCTTTCGCTGTATTAGAAAATTCTCCCTTGCAAACAAATCCCATAAGGACTTCAAACAGTCGAGTTGATAACTCCAGTGAGTTGGTTAAGAATGCTGCCTTGGCTAGAGGCTTTTCCAAATCAGTCTGAAGGCTCAATTAATTAAGAAGGAAGGGTTTAAAGAGGGTTTTATATACCATCTAATAATATTCATCCCACAGTAATTGTAGCCGATAACTTAAAATCGGTAGGGAGCCCCAGAGATTGTTAGGGAAAAAAATAAAAATAATGCTTCTTGGTCACATTGCAAGGCCCATTTCTTGAATTCCATTTCCATCATTTAAGGTGTCACCACTGAGTCTGGTCCCAAAAAAGGAAGCAAGGTTCCATCACCTTTCCTTCTGGGGACTCTGTGAACGATGGAATTGACAGAGATTTGTGTTCAGTTTCAGATACCTCATTCAATGAAGCCCTTGTTATTCTGCGGCAATGTGTAGAGGGGCCTGCTTGCTAAATCAGATATCGAGTCGGCCTTTAGATTACTCCCCATACACCCAGATGCTATTGGTTTTAGGGTTCATTTTGATGGTTCCTTTTATTTTCGATAAGCAATGGATGTTCATTGTCATGTTCGTATTTTGAAATCTTTGCCCAGTTTTAGAATGGGGAGTGAAGTTTGAGTAGGATGTTCCTTTGTAATTCATTATTAGATGATTTTTATTTATTTAAACATTTTCAAATGGATAACTAAAACATTCGGTGTCCCATCCTATCCAGGAAAAGACGATTCCTCCTTGTACCACCATTCAGTTTTTAGAATAGAAATTGACTCCGTACTTATGGTGTTCAGATTACCCGCTGAAAAAGTTAGAAATTGAGATCTCTCACAGTCAGAGCCTTGGCCTTAAAGAAACTAAAGCTAAGTGAGATACAATCTTTACTAGTCACTTGAAAACACGCAACCCTATCATGCCAGTTGGTAGGGTTTTCAATAGGCGCATTTCAGACCTAACAATCGGTATTGGTAACCCAACCACACATTAATTAAATCTGGAGGTTCGAAAGGACCTAAAATTTGGCAAGAGTTTCTAGAGGCAATATAATGGGAGGTCTTGTTGGCAGCAGAGTTTGCAGATAGCCAGGATTTACAGCTATTTACAGACACAGCTGCGTCTGTTGGTTACGGGGCCTTTTTTGAGGGAAGTTGGAGGTGTTGGGACCTGGCCCCCCAATGGATTTACAAAAAACTAGTTTTAACTAGAGCTATTCCTAATTATAGTCGCTATAGAGATATGGGGAGCAAGACTGACAAGCCGTCGCATTAATTTTAGGACAGATAACATGGGGGTTGTATATGTCATCAATAATCTCACTTCCAAATCCCCTCCTGTGATGTCTTTGCTAAGACCTTAGTTCTTAGGTTACTCCAATTTAATATCTGGTTTAAAGCAAACACATTCCAGGTATTGATAACAAAACTGCAGATTCTCTGTCCCGCTTGCAGTGGTCGAAATTTTGGGAATTGGAGTGAAAGGCAGACAGACGTAGGAACAGCCCTCAGCACCTATGGAATCTGGTGTGGACAAACTGAAGGCTTTAGTACTGAACTCTTTATGTGAGTCCACATGGTCTACTTACATTGCGAGTTGAAATCTTGGGATCTTTGAAACCAGAGTGTTCTGTTAAATCATGTGAAGTGATAGGGATTCCTTTGTATATTTTTTGCTGGAACAGATAGAGGCCATCTCTCTGCCGCTATATACTAGAAATGTTGCAGGGATCTCATTTTTCTTAAGTTATTAGGGGTGTAATTATTTTTACTAAATGCCTCTGATAAGCTGATGTTAAAAGGTTAGTGAACACTAAAGTATCCAAAGATAGTAGTCGTAGTAGTGTAGTAGTAGTAGGATAATAGTAGTAGTAGTAGTTAGTAGTAGTAGTGTGTAGTAGTGTAGTAGGATAGTAGGCGTCCGATCACTATTGATTTATTACAAAACCTAGTCCAAGCTCTTCCATCAGTTTGCGGGACGAATATGAAACCACATTGTTTAAATGTTTGTTCTCATTAATGTTTTTTGCTGCTTTAGGGTAAGTGAAGCTGTTTCCGCCATCCAAAGGTTTTCCAGGCGGCTTAAGTCGGGATGATATTGTCTGGTCGAGTCCTAAGCTCAGGGTCATTTTAGAATGTCAAAAACTGATAAATCTATAAAGAGGAATCACATCTGGATTGGTCCGGTAGCAATCTCAGAGATATGTCCCATTCAAAACTTCTCCAAATTTATTACGCTTCGGCCTCAGTGGCTGCTGGTCCTTTCTTCATTCATTCACATTGGGGCATTTGTCTCTAAATATCAGCTATCTAGTAGTTGCAGCTTGGTCTTGTAAAGTTGAACCTACCTGGGGAGCAATTTAAGTCCCATTCCTTTCGAATTGGAGCAGCTACACAAGCAGCACTCTAGGTATGAGCAAAGAGGTAATATGAGATAGGGAGATGGGAGTCCAACAGATACCGCTCATATATTCGCCCTTCTATGACCCTGTAACCTCATGTATCTGCTGCTTCATTTGATAGGTCAATCCAGCAACCGTTTGATCATAGGGCATTTTTGTGTATTGGGCCCAGAGAAGAGCTACAAAGCGTCCATATGGACTTCATCTTGGGCTCAACAAAATCTAGAAATCACGGATCCCGGATGTGGGGTCAGGGGTTTGCCATGGGGGAGCTCAAATGAGGGGAGTAAATTGTGGATATCCAGATGTGATCTCGCTTCACTTAGGGGGGAATGAGATTGGCCATCGTACCACAAGTTCACTTGTAAGGGAACATGAAACAGGATTTGGCACAGATTTGCCTTTTGATCCCAGACGCAATAGTCATTTGGTCTGAAGATCACCCTCGCCGGGGGTGGTACTTCCCTCATCTGTCGAAGCTGGAAAAATGCAGGCGGAAAGTGAATCACAAACATTAGCTTGTTGCTAAATCTCTCCATTTTGTCACTTGGCTGGCATTTTTGATTGGAGGTTGGTGAACCAGGGCAGTTATGGGAAGACGTTATTCATTTATCAAGGATATAGGACTAGATAATCTTCAATCTCGGGCGTCCAGTCAGCCATTGAGAAAGTACTATGGGTTGGGGGAAGGCCTGTCCCAAGCTGAGGGGTCAGCTGAACCTGGCGTGAAGGCAATGGAAAATTATATGGGCTCTTGGCTAGTTGAGGGCTGAGCTCATGGTTTAAAGGTTATCAATAAAAGGCAGCCCACTGGTTGGAATGGGCTGGCCTGAAGATGGAACAAATAATTGAAGGTTACTAAGGTTTGGATAATATAATGGTTGGTTAATAAAAATCGATGCGGCCGTTTTCACCACTAAAATACGTGTGTTGTGTTTTATTTATATACTAAGCGGTCTAAGGTCCCATAATCCACTCCCCATGAAAGGGTTCAAACCTATAATACTGATTGTGTCGGTCATGTGTTTTCTCAATGTTTTATTTCATTCACACTGGAAACAAAGCATGGTTCTGTACACAAAACAGAAGATAAATTCTTTCAGTTTCTTCTGAGATGAAAAGATAATCAGAGTCAGATTCCATACAATATGAAGGGAGGATTATTTAAATAGAGGGGCTTTTTCAACTGGAAAATGTTATCCCACCCATCATAAATCGAGAATAAACTATGCTGCAACTTTTGTAGAAAGTAGAACACAGAAAACAGATTTGTAAGAATTTGTTAGAACACAATAAAAAGATGTTCCAAGCATATTAAAGAAAATATACATAAACCTCATAAGCCAGAAAATGTGTGCATCCTTTGTTTTTGATACAAAAAAAAAACCCCTACAGTTACTGCCACCTCTCCTAGCACAATGCTTACTGTAATAAGAGAGAGGGATTGTTTGCTAAAGGGGAGGGTTGTTTAAAACAAAAGTCCTAAACATGGACACTGCCATGTGCAGCTTTGGTTATGAATTACACAGTGATACTGGGGACAATAATTCAGGAAGAAATGTGTAGAGTCTGTATATCAAAAACAAGAAGCATTTTGTAATTGTATTCTTTTTTTAAAAAATAATGATTTCTTTTGCCAAAATTCTAATGAGGTAAACTTGGCCTTGACTTAAATGTGTCTTCTCCCTAGATGTCGCAGCGTACATTCTATGGTTCTAATATAGCAGTATAACTGGAAAGGGAAGTTTAAGTATAAAGTTGAATTTGGCTTGAAAGGCTGCATTTTGGAAGGCAAGTGTGTGTTTGCCGCTGCAGATTTTAAAACACATTGTTGTTTTTTTTACTTACCATTTAAATATAGCTCTTCAGGAGTGAATGGGTATGTCAGTTGGTATTTACTTGTGGCTGGTGGGGGAGAAAAAACTAACTTTTTTTAAAGGTGTGTAAAAAAGTTTTTTTAAAACTATAGTTACCCTTTAAATATAGTTGCCACATGAATGAATGTTAGCCATTTGGTGTGTGTGTCTGTGTGAGGATGGATTTTAAAAAACTGTTTTCATTATTAATCAAAATTAGTTTTTTGACTTTACTTACCCTTTAGTATGGCTGCCACAGTAATGGATGAATAGATTGGTAGGTGTGTGTACCCGTGTCTGGTTGGGGGTAAAAAAACTAAAGTTTTTGGTTATTGGTAAAATTTGTTTTTTGACTATAGTTACATAAGTGTGTTACCTGTGTCAAGTTGGGGTTAAAAAAAACAAACTTTTTTGATGATGAGGTCAAAATTGTTTTTTTTTACTTTAGTTAACCTTAAGTAGGCTGCAACAGTAATGGAGGGGTAGGTCAGTAGATGTATGTACCTGTGTCAGGTCGGGGGTTAAAAAAACAAACTTTTTTAATGATTAGTCAAAATTTGTTTTTTAACTTTATTACCCCTTTAAATATGGCTGCCACGGAAATGGAATTGTGTTTAGTAGGTGTAGGGTTGTACCTGTGTGAGGTTAGGGGTTGTGTTTTTTGCAGGTATGACAAATAACTAACTTTCATTTAGGATATATCCAAAATTGTTTTTTTAACTTTATTTACCCTTAAGTAATGGCTGCCACAGATGGAAGGTAGGTCAGTATGGGGGTGTAGCTGTATCTGTGTGGGGGGTTGGGGGTATCAGTTTTTTGAGGGAAATAACGCCATAAACGCTTCCACGGATTCCTAACCTAGGTAATAGCAAACTTCTTCCTATATGCCCTGCATGTCTGTACCGGATTTCATGTCTCTAGCTCAAAACTGTGGAGGAGATACAGTCCAAAAAAGCGGAAGATAAAAGAAGAGAAATAGAACGAACGTACCATAATTTGTCTCTTTAAGTGCCAATTAATTACCAATTACTAAAATAAAGAGGCAATCAGAGGACAGAACAGTCTTACAGGAGATAAAAGCTGTAATAAAGAAGTGCAAGAAAGAATTAAGTCCCACCCACATGTTTTCTAAGTATAAATGGTAAAAAGATGAAGGACTGAGAATGTGAGACCATTAATAATGGGCTGAGATGATTGCAGAGGATGCCAAAAAGGCTAATCTGCTAAAACCGTTTTTTTTACATCAGTTTTCACTGTAGAATCCTAGCCCTTACACACGGATGTAATAAATGCAGGGGAGAAATAGCAGTATTCACATTGGCTGAAGGAGGATATGGTACGGAACACAATTAGACAAAGTTAATATCAATAAAGCCCCAGGACCTAATGGAATACACCCTCGGATTTTAAAGAAAGGCTTAGTCAGTTCTATCTAGACCACTGTTTACATCTTTTCAGATTCACTTTGGTCTTGGGAGTGCCGCTGGATTGGAAAAAAGCCAATGTTAATACCAATATTCAAAAAGGTAGTAGTCGTTACAGCCTGGTAAATATAGACTGTAAGGCACCGTACCGTTATTAGACTAGTGATGAAACTTTGTCCGCCTTCTTATCTCCTGCTGTCTTCCAGCTTCACTTATTATTTCCTACTTGTGGTCATTGATAACTTTGGCCATTGAAAACTGAGTTCTACATGTCATCTATGTAGTAGTCATATTATGTTATGCGATGCATGTCCAGACAACTTCAGGGCATAGCGGTGCGCATGTAGTATATGTTGGATTTGCGAAAGCTTTTGTATACTGTGGCCAACATAGGTCACTAATGTATAATCTGAGGACTGTTGGGCCTTGAAAAAAACGTTTGTGCATGGATAGAGAATTCGTTATTTTGGATAGCTAAATGGGAGTTGCGTAGATGAAGCATCTACGGCTGATTTTAGCGTGAGTGTCGTGTTTTCTGTAATGGCTACTTGTTTAATCTGTAGTAATTCTGTAAAGTGTATTGAGAGTCTCGGTTTGTAGGCACAACTTCATGCGGCTTTGAATTCAAGGTCAGTGTTCAGCACTAATAGATCAAGGGCCTCCATGATGTCTAGTGGTACTCTCATGTTGATTACAATGTTAGTTATTAGATGTGGCGGATTGTCTAGATGCAAAATCCCTGTGCCCTTTACACTGGTGAACTACTGTAGTAACCTATGCAGGTCTGTATGAGAAACAAGTTTGTGCGTATGTGTCAATGTTAGCAAGCAGCAACAAGTAGATCTAATCAATGGGCAAGCTGCAAAATGTCTGGACGGAGGGAAAGATTATAGATTACTTTTACAAGATGTACCTTGGATATATGGCTTTGGATCATAAATCTGAATAAGAGTCGGGACATACTAAGGGAATGAGGCTTCAATAGGCGATTAGAAAGTGGGTTGAATCTGCTGCATGCGGAGCCTAATTGGGTTTACATGCCCCTACAGCTCCGTGCAGAAGCCACCCCAAAGATACACCTTTTGCTCGTGAAGGCATCATGTATTTGGCAAGCAAGATTGCCCTTCCCCTCTTTACTCATAGGGTGTTGAGCAATAATAAGTCCCCCAACACATTGACGTGGATACTGAGGCACTTGCCCCTTAACTAGCAAGGCCTGCCCCATGTAACCCATACACAGACGTGGGCATAATTATTGAGGAAATAGTCCCCTCCTGCTACATAGCCCTGGCATGGCCCCTCTACATGACTCTTTGGAATAGACAGTAATTTGACAGTCCTTTCCCTATAAATAAGGGCTCTGAATGGAGTCAGTTCCCATAACATGGGACCGAATAGGGGTAAGTGTGGGCTCTAATAATGCAGGCAGCCCCCCTAGAAATTAGGGCTTCTAACTGCTCCGTGGGCGAGTTCTCCCCCCTACTGTGCCAGTTGTGGTAAGTACGTGGCCGGAAAGCAATGCCTCCCCCTCTACAAGGGCTCTACGTCCCGGCCAAGTAACAGTCCCACTCCCATACACATGGGACCGTGGAGCATGTAAGTGTGGGAGATGCCTCCCCTCTACTCATAGGGTCCTTGTGTGGGGCAGTAAGCCCCCCATACACTGGACGTGGCGTAGTGTGGGCACCTGCCCCCCCCTCTACCTATGGCCGTGGGCAAGAGTAAGTACCCCCCTACACATGACCGTGGGGCAGTAAGTGTGGGCCACATGTCCCCCCCTCTAAATGGCCCGTGGCAATGTAGTCCCCCCCATACACATGGCAACGTGGGCAGTCAGTTGGGGCAAGCATGCCCCCCATCTAAAGGGGCCTGTGGGCAGTAATCCCCCCCATACCCATGGACCGTGGGCAGTAAGATGTGGGCAAATGCCCCCCTCTCTACAATCCTGGGGGTCCCTCCCCCTGGGACGTGGGCATAGTTGTGTGATCATGCCCCCTCTCCAACATGGCCGTGGGATAAGCCCAACAATTGGATCCGGTGTTGCGCAGTAACAGTGTTGGGCATATGCCTCCCCTACATGCCGTCCGCTGCGTAATCCCCCTACCACATGGACCTATATAGGGGTTCTGCCCCACACCGTGTGCGAGTCCCTACACTGGATCCGTATTGGCAAAATGCCACCATCCGGTGGCCCCCCATACACATGACGTGAGGAATGGGCCATGCCCCTTCAGGGCCGTGGCAGTAGCCCCCCAACCATGGGTGCTAGTGTCAGCATGCCCCCCCTCTACTAGGCCGTGGGGGTCCATTCTCCGTGGGTATGTGGGCAAGCTCTAGGACTGAGTAGTCCCCCCCATCACAGGACGGCAGATTGGCCATGACTACCAGCCCGTGGGCAGAAGCCAAACATGGACGTGGGCGTAATGGCCACTGCCCCCCCATACGCATAATGTGAATGTTAGAATAGTTTTTATTAACTGTTTATTACAGTTTATGGGTTTTAATGTTTGTCACTTTACTTTTATTTCATAGTTTGAACGCTTTTGACTAAAAGATTATACTAAATGACTCTGATTGAATTTGCCCTGGATTTCTTAAACAAACATACTTTGGCTTCAGATTAATTTTTTTCACATTTCTCTTTATTGAACGAGATGTTGTAAAAAGGCATTTTCCCTAGGTTAGGTTAGATTAGCTAGCAATTTGTTAGTTGTTAGGCTTAGGTTAGACTAGTTATGGTTAGTTAGGTCCTGCTGAAAGAGTTTCTACCTTGACGTGGTTTTGCAGGGCTTACACAATCTTTTGGCCAAATATTTAATTCTTAATATCGTTTGTAGAGGAATAAAATGTCTATTTGGGAAATGTATAAATAAATACCATCAGTATGCCAACGTCTCAGCAAATACCCACCGTGGCAGGCACTCCCAATCTTTCAGCCTTGCCACCCCCACAGACGGCAGTGTGGCCGCATAGAGGCTGCAGATACGTTTTGTAGGATGGCAAAAAACCCTAGATACATCCCTTTAACTCCCCCCCATATGCAGGCCCTTGACAGTAACACCACCATATCAAGGGCCCGTGGGCAGTAAGTCCCCCCCATACGCCATGGACCGTTTGGCCAGTAGTAAGTTGGGCAGTATGACTACCTTTACATAGGGACTTTCGGCAGTAATTCCCCCATACGCATGGACCGTGGGCAGTAGTTTGGCAGCATGCCTCCCCTCTACATAGGGCCCAGCGGCTAAGTCCCCCCATACCATGGACACAGTGGGGCAGTAGTGTGGGGCACATGCTTCCCCCTCTACATAGTGCCCATGGCGTGTACTAGTCCATACACATAATGGGAGATAGTTAGAATAGTTTATAACTGTTTTATTAGAGTTTATGGAGTTTTAATTGATTGCACTTACTTTTTATTTCATAGTATTGAAAGCTTTTGTTTCATACTTACTAAAAGATTTAACGAAAGACTCTTATTGGAATTTGCACTGGATTTCTAACAACATGACTGCTCTTTTGGCAAATATTTATTATTTCATTAATTATGTTGAGGATAAATGTCTCATTTGAGGAATGTATAAATAAATTACCTCAGTAATTGCAAGTTCAAAATACCCACTTACCAATCTTTAAGCCGTGCCCACCCCACCGAGGTGGCAGGCGTGGCCGCATAGAGGCTTGCGATCAGTTTTGCTAAATGGCAATAAAAAACTAGAGACATCCTAGTAAAAAAAAAAAACTCCCCACCCCCCATTTGCAGGGCCCTTGGGCAGCAGTAAGCCCCCCCATATGCAGCGGTCAATTGGACTAAGGAATCCCCACACCATATGCAGGCATAATGAATATATACATACACAGTACTCATGTACCTTAAGCATAGTGATAATAGTCTCAATTCTATGAGGGCACAGTTTGAATCTCAATATGTTATACTTAAGTCTCCACAATCTTTGGAGAATGTCCATAATTAAACCCAGTTAGTGGATCACAGTCCGTTCCACAAAAGACATATCTAATGGAGACCATACGCAAGTAAGTAGAATATTCTTCTAGTGGATCACAGTCCTATTATCCAAATATCTAAAAAGTGCGTTGTAAGAAGTTCCTTCATAAATTCACTGAAGAAGATAAATATTGGACCATGCATTTAGAGCTCAAAAATGGATCCCATATACCATGTTCCTTAAAGTCAACATCTGTACGATGTCTAAAGATGTCTGTAGGTGTATCTAATTGTTAAAACACTTTTACTGACAGTCAACCAGCATCTAAACACCATTAATCCCAAATGATTCCCGGTATAAGAAGGGTAAGTAGAAAATACTTTCTTGCGCTATATAGGAAATCTCTTAAGAATCCTTCTCATTCGATATCCAGACAGAAAATTATTAGAGCCCCCAACAGTAAAGTAATCCACAGGAACCCACGGTCCATATGAAAATGTAAAGGGTCCACAGATCCTAAATGAGATTTAAAAAGCATAGGAGAGAAATAAATGTCCATAGAGAGAAGGGAGTAAGTCACTGAACAAAACCAACACCAAGTCTCTAAACAATAAATGGTGATAAGTCCCATTCTTCGTTAAGTCCCTACCCAGGGACTGTTTTACACTATAATATGCATGAGCGATCTCACCTTTGCAGGATTAATAAGGATCGCACATTGCAATATACATGAGCGGTCTGGTCAGGATTAATAAGGATCGCACATTGCAATATACATGAGCGGTCTGGTCTCTGTAGGTTTAACGAGTATCGCATATGGCTATATGCACGGGACCTCCTGAAGATAAATGAAGTTCATATGCTGAGAACAGCAGGAGTTTTAGAGCCTTATGGTTAGACCAATATTTTGAGACATGTACTTGCTTTGCTGATCTGGGAGAGCACATAGGAGGTACTGAGGAGGAGTCAGGCTTAGCCACACACCCTCAATGGGTGTACAATGGGATTAGATTCCGCCCTGATGGGCTAAAGACATATATACTTAGGTGGTGTGCCCATTTATATCCACTACTGTGCTCTTTATGTAATTTACCAGATTTGTAACATAGGTTAAAGGTAAAGTCTTTCTTATTGCTGTGATTAAAGGAAATGTGTGCAAATTACCAAATATTGGATATGCAAACATTAAAGTGTGTAATTTGTAAGAATTTTAACTGCAGATTAAAGTGAAAGTATGCCATTTAAACTTTTTTTAACTTTTTTTTTCTACTTTACAGAGATTAAAGTTTGCCATTTAGCAGGTACTTTCTGTACAGTGATAAATGTGAACATATGCCATTTATCAATCTTTTAACTGCAGAAACTGAAGAAAATCCCAAAGGGGTTTTATACTAGGGGAGGGAGAGGAAAACGGAAGGGAGAGGGGGGAGGGCTGCTTTGAAAAGCCAAAAACCTCTGAGAGGATGCCTCAGAGGCGGAAACATTTTCCCTCCCTGCAGTGCTCCTGGTGGTCACTTTTTGGGACTTTGGAGGGACATTACAGGAGAACCATTTGAAGATGGGATGTGATGTAAGGATTTTATTACACTGCACAGTGGGGCCAGTAGTTTTGGGGGTGGATATGCCCCTTAAACAGTAATTCCCTGGGTGTGCACAACTTTTCCCCCAAATACTAGCTGTTGTTTCCTATTTCACCAAGGTGGGGGCGCCCCTTCTGAAAGCAGAAATCCTTAAGTGCTCCTAAGCTCCTAATAGGAAAGGAGGCAGGGCCATTTTCACAAGACCACTTTTCTTCCCTGCTTTATACTCAGCAGATCCCCAGTCCATAAGGGTGTCTCACTCTGGCATGGGATGACTTACTGTTTTCAGTAGCAAATTGGTGGGACAGTAAATCCAAAGGAATCCTCCTTTGGATTTACTGTCCCACCAATTTGCTACTGGTTTGGTTTGGAGGCAAAGCCTGTTTCCTGGACCTGTCATAAACCTCAGGGGAATAATCCTAAACTGGATGATCACTGCCTTTCACTTCACAGGAGATCTCTCTCTCCATTCACTTGCTGCTCCACACCTGGCCACCTCTCCATTCTCCTTGGCAGCTTACTGGGCACTCCCCCCTCCTCCTGTGCACCTCTTCTTCACCCCAGTCCTACAGAGTACAGACACTTTAGTTCCTTTTCACCAAGTTCCTATGCATATTGTCTTTGGTAGCACTGACAGGTTCAGCACCTGCAGATTGTTACAGTAGTTTAAGTAGTAGGCAGGCATCCCACCCATCCCGGGAGTCTCCCGGATTTTGGGGTGGTCTCCTGCACACCCGCAAGACCACCCAAAACTCCCGCGACCCGAACTTACCTGAGAGTCCGCCTCCTGAACGCCTTCTTTCTTCTGGCCACGCCTCCTATGTGACGTAAATTACGTCACACGGGCCAGTTACGCCCCTAGCCACGGCTCTAACGTGACGTAATTCGTGTTACAATGTAGCTCAAAACTAAACACTGAAAATTGGATCAGGTGTGCTGCACTGTTTCCAGAAACATTTGCCCTAAAATCTGTGTAAAACCCACGGTAACCTAATTGGCTGAGAGGCAGCCAATCACAGCCGCGGCTGCCATTAATACAGAATGCCACAGGAGAGAGGTTCTGTAAGTAGGGTTTGGAATACATTTTTTAAGTTCCAATATAGCGGTTGGTGGTGGGAGGGCATGGCCTGCAAGATATATAGAGGATTAAACGCTACATCAATGCCAGCCATGGAGGGATCGGAAGGAAGAGGAGGGATCGGGAGGAAGGGAAGGTATCGGGAGGGTGGTGGAAAAGGGCTCCCCTGTGCATGCCAGCAGCAACTGAGAGGACAGATCAGAGGCAGCAACCTTTTGGATAGGAAGACATCAGTTTCCAGGATTTGAAGATGCAAGGAGCAGGGATGTAAGGCAGGGAACACACAAGTCGATATTTTCAGCCGACTGACCGATTCACTGCACTTTCGGTAGGCCGAAAATATAGGCTGGTGTGGGGCGGCCGGCCACGACCGACCTTGATCAGAAGTGTTGGAAAATTACGATCGATCGTGTGGTTCCCTATGGGAACTCTCGATCGATTATTTGCAATTTCAGCAGCGGGCGAATTTGCCACGACCGACAGACATTTATCCCGGCCGGTCAGGACAAATAGTCTCTCAGTGTGTACCCAGCCTAAGGTAAGGATTTTTGTTTTGTACAGTGGGGCCAGTAGTTGGTGAAATTTTAGTTTGCGGGGGTGGAGATGCCCTTTAAACCTTCCTGGGTATTCAAATTTATTGCATGGTTACTTGCATATACACAGGGCACCATAATGAGGTATTTGTACTTGTTGAACAGGATATGATGTAATGTTAAACATAGGGTTTCCAGATTTTGAAATTCAAAATAGAGGATACATGCGAGTGCGCACGTAAGCGTGCCAACATTTCTGGTCATGCCCACTTTTTTCAAAGCCACACCCACTTTTTTGAGGTAACGCCCACTTTGAGGTAAACACCTGGTATGCTGTAAACATAGTATTAGCTCTCGAACACACTAGGATGGATAAAAATTGACCAAAAACACACAGTCCTTTTTTTTGGTACATTTTTGTCCATTTTCTTTTTCCGTTTTTGGGATTACCCGACGAATTCATCAATATCAGGGTAAAGACCCATCCTGAAGGAATATCTTATAGATCATGTCAGGAGTTGCGGGACTGTATTTTTACACACACACATCCCTAATTATAAGAACCCAGGTTTTAGGACCTCACCATGGTTTTTTTCCCCAAATGTGTGTGTGTGTGTGTGTTTGTTACTCCTTGATGATGGGTCTTTACCCCGATAATGATGAATTCATTGTTAGTGCCCAAATCCCACATTCAAAAGTACTAAAAGGCAACTATAGCAGATATACAGCTAAATTAAAAAAAAGATTTCTTTCAAATGGATGGAAAAGAAGATCAGGGCTGAGGTGATCAAGTTGTCCTTTCATTTTAAAGGGTATCTCCACTGAGGAAAATCAATTTTGGGCTATTCAGTTTTATTGAAAAACGTGAGGTAAAGGAGCTATGTCTTACCTCCCTTTCCTGAATAGCCCAAACTTAATTTTCCCCAGTGGAGATACCCTTTAAGAAGCCAGACACAGGTAAAACGACTTCGAATTACTGCACACATGCAGGGAGATTTGCCCAGAGCCACTATCACTGTGGGTAAATCTAACTTTCATGATACAATGCACCATTGGCGCGTGTGGGTGAATCCCAATCCCACCGCTCGACTTTAACTGCTGCCGTTAAATAGTCGAGCAAAACCTGGAAATGTAACCAAGGGAATGCAACAATGTATCGTGAACTTTTCTCCTTTGGCTGCTGTGCTGGTGTTTGCAACAAAGGTATATCCCTTGAGAAAGCTTTACCTACACAGTGAAACGAGTTGGTGTCTATATATATATATATATATATATATATATATATATACTAGCAGTTGTACCTGGCGTTGCCCGTGTATACATGTGGATATAGTATTTTTTACATGCAGGTGTGTGTTTGGCTTAGATGGAAGAGACAGGAAGTGCACAGTTGGTAATGTACATCATGTATGTAATAGTTATGAGTTGAAGAGGTGATATTGTTGAGGGAGTTATAGCACATATGTTTATAGCAAAACTTTATATACAACGTTATAGATTTTCCACTTAAAAATATTGTGGTGAACATGCTACATGAAATTTGCCATGGGGAAAACATGTTGATTGCAACTGAATACTGCAGCACTTGAGTGACTGATGGACATCAGTGTCTCTAAAGCATGTGAAGTGCGGCTCTTTGTATATGTTGTTGAAGTCAGGCTTCATTCTGTTGCGCTTTCTGTGCTCTATGTGTTTTTATTAAGCGTGCTCTATCTTTTGCACATTAGTTAGCAGTGTGTCACTTTGCACTTTAACACTTTATCCTTGCTCAAGGACCACTTTATATTGACTATTAGATTCCAATCAATAAAGTTACTTTCTGGTCCGAATTGAAAGTGCCATGATGTCTTTGTTCTTTTAGTTGTAACCATCTATGAAGTGTGTGACACGTGGGCAGTGTATGTCTGGTGCTTAAAGGGGAAGTTCAGTGCAAATACAAATGCTTTTCAGAAAAAAGAGCAGTATTAATCTGCCAATTCAGCATTTCTGTGTAAAAATAAATGCTTCAGAAATACTGACTTTCTGTTTGCAGGACTCCTAATAGAGACCGTTATGGTTTGCCCTTGACCCAGTGCCTGGGTTGAATTAGTTACTCAGTAGAGATCTAAGCATCTTTGACCCATCCAACAGCCAATCAGAAATTACTGTTAGGAACATTCCAAGGTAGTGGTGCATCCTGGGAAGAAGAAGGGCCGTTAGAACCTGAAATGTCAGCTCACTAATGTCAACAGCAGGGAACAGAAAAGGGTATAAAATCAACTGATTTTTCAAAATGGGAGAGAATATGTAGAGCAACTAAGAAGGCATTACACAAACTAACAATTTAACAAATATTGCTAATTTCCACTGAACTGTCCCTTTAAGTCAAGGTAATGCAGGTAATTCCCAGGTAGTCCATACACCCAACTGTCCTGGTTTGAGTAGGTGGATGGGGCATGCCTGCGATGTTGCGGTGGGTGGGGGCACGGCATTCTAGGGTGTGGATGGTCTGGGGCGTGTCTGTGATGTTGTGGTGTCCAGTCCCCCATAGGCGACTAATGTATAAACTAAGGTCTGTTGGTCTGGGGAGTCACATTTGTACATGGATAGAAAATTGGTTAATGAATAGGATGCAGAGAGTAGTTAGACTAAAGTGCTTAGTGGATGGATGTATGTCTTTATTCAACCTCAAATACTATACTATACTAGATACAGGTAATAGTATATATGTAACAAGATAATTG
This sequence comes from Hymenochirus boettgeri, assembly GCA_019447015.1. Lineage (NCBI taxonomy): Eukaryota > Metazoa > Chordata > Amphibia > Anura > Pipidae > Hymenochirus > Hymenochirus boettgeri. The sequence goes on from CM033474.1 coordinate 139,867,317, forward strand.
TAACAGGAGGCTTGCACGTGACATTTGGTGGTCACAATATTTGGGGGCCTGGCCATGCTGTTTTAAAGTGTGGGCATGGCCATGCCATTTAGGGGCATGGGTATGATGTTTTGGGGTATGGGTGTCAAGTTTGGGTGTGGTGTTTGGGGGTGTGTCTGTGATGTTTGAAGGCATGGACAGGATGTTTCTGGATGTGGGCATGGTTTGGGGTTTTACCTGTAATGTTTGGGGGCGTGGCCATGATGTATAGGGGCGGATTGTAATGGTTTGTTTTTTTGGGGGGGTGACCACGATATCTGGCAGCATGCTCACATTTGTGTTGTTGAATTCGGGCAGTGCACAAAGCTCAGGCCCTTCACCTGAGTTATTGAATTGGGGAATCACACTCTGCAAGTGACGTGCAGGATTTTTATTGGTCAAACTGGACTTCACAGCTATTATGTGGTAATAGCACCCCCAACACGCCCCTTTAATGGGAGGTCCTATGCCTTTAATATAAAGCACTGGATGCATGGCCTCTTCCCTCATTTTAAAAAGCCAAAGAGCTCGGAGGAAGTGAAAGCCTGTTATATTGATCCAGTGTGCAAGTATGAGAAATGCAAAAGTTTGCTAATTGTAATTCAACAAAGGTGTGGCAATTAAGTTAATTACCAAGCTACCCACTTAACTCCGGACCACTCCAGAGGCACTCAAAGAGCTATATCGAAGGAGATATACCTTTCCCACTAAACATATATATCATTAAAGGGGGAAAGAAAACTTAGTAAACCAAGGTATGTATATACAAGAACCTTCCAGCAGACATAAATATAATGGATAAAACTAAATTTTATTAAACACTTAAAAATATTTCAACAGCATGCTTATAAAAGTACCATATAAATATGTGCATCCTGGGCATCCCCAGATAAATAGCAAAAAACTAACACTAAAATTAGATGGCAAGGAGCAGCAGCATAGATAATAAGCGGAGTATATCCAACCTTTGTTGGATATACTCCTAATGTACCCACAGCACCAGCATTAATATATGTGTGAGCCTTAAGGTCATTTTATTATAGATACCATATTCTTATTAATTATTTGCTAATTGTAATTGAAGTAAAAAAGGTGAGAAGTTAGGACCTTCCAGACTGGGGTTACCTTGACGTGGTTGGAAGGCTTTTCATTCGTAAATGTATACTAAAACGACCTTGGTTTATAAAGTATGCCAGTGTGCAGATAATATGATATTGTATGGGGCCTAGGAATGTGCACTGGTTATCCGAACAATATTCTCGCCTTATTGGATATACTAATAAAAAAATCTCAGCAAGTAAATAGAGTGGCTTTTGTGTCTGATTCCAATCAGCAAAGCTCTTCTATTAAAAATATTCTTACCCGTCATTGGAATGTGTAAAGAAATTCATATACAGGTATTATGGAATTTGGTTCACCTCCTCTGTTCTCTTACAGAAGAGGAGAGACCATTGGATCTAGGTTGAATCGTTCTGGTATGGTAAGGAATAATGAGGGTAATAAAGGTGACACGAAAATGTGGCTCAAAAGTCAAAAGAAAGGGATAGTACCCTGTCACAACTGTGTACAATGTAGCTCAGTTGTGAAGGGGACCAGTTTTGTACATCCCCTGTCTGGCACAAAGTTCCCATTACGGGGACTTTATACTTGTAAAGTTATGTTATACCATATATGTGCTTATATGTCCATGCGGTCTTCTATACATAGGAGAGACGACCCAGAAAGTGAAAGCTAGGATATCACAGCATAAATCCTCTATTAATCTTCAACAGGTAGTCCTGCCAGTACCACGTCACTTTGTGGATGCTAGGCATACAGCAGAGGACCTTAAGTTCATGGTCCTTGAAGTTATACCGGAAAAGGGACAGGGTGACCGAGAGGAGGGGTTGAAGAAAAAAGAGGTTTGGTGGGTTAATAAGTTGCAAACATTAGCCCCAAGGGGACTCAATAGGGACTCTACTGCACCCCCTCCTACAGGAGAGTGGGTATCGGGGTTGTCGGCAATACTACTCCCCAACAGAGGGAGCCATGTTAATTCCCCCCTACAACCCACAGTGGCAGACGGACAAGGTAGATCCCCTGCACCTCCCACAGCTGGGTCCAGTACCGTCACTGCAGCACACCAGGGAGAAGAAAGAATATACTCCTCCCTTGGGAACAGCACCACAGCTGGACCATCAGGTGAGAACGCTCCAGCTGTATTAAGGGAAAAATACGGGCAGGGGGGGAGGGTTGTAAATGAATTTGTGTCGGGGCTTAGGGAATTCCTGGGAAGATGAGAAGCTAAAGAAAAGGAAGTCGGGCCGGTGGGAGTGTGGGAAAATGAAGGGGCTATTAGTGCTCAAAGGAGCTCAAGGGCGCTAGGAGTACAGGCACAGGAAACAAGTTTGCAAATAGTGGAACAACAAGGGCCACAAGAAAGGGGAATGAATAGTACAACCTTTCCACAACAACAACCCCATACGCAAGGGTCAGGTAACCTAACATTAGACGGGGTAACAGGTGCTCAGCACAATAACATAGGGTAAGAAATGGGGGAAAAACCCACAGAAAGACAGGTTTCAGATCGCGCATGGGGTAACGCATACGTGTGCTTCGAAGGGCCGCTAGGGGCACATCTAAAGCAAGAGATTAAGGAAAAGATTTGGCGCAAAGAATATATAGACATATTTACCCGACTGCCATGGGAGCGTTTCAATATAGATAAGTGGGAGAAAGCTAAGGAGCACAGGAAAGAGGAGGATGAGGACCGCAGGAGATTTCGGTTAATACCAAGGTCTTTCACTAATTGGTCGCAAACATTCTGTATTCTTGGAAGTGTTTTAGGTGAGAAGCACCCTGAGTTATGCTCAGGTTTATTTTGTTATCTTGACACCATTAGTGAGGCATATAGAGTTTACGGCGGTAGCGCTTGGCTCAAATATGACGAACAATTCCATCAGAGGATGGGCGTACGCCCGTCATTAAACTGGGATCATCGAGACATCGGTCTTTGGATGAAAATAATGGTAGCCACCAAGTCCCCAGCTATCACCTCTGGCTCACAGCCCTTTCACTTCGGGCCCGGCGGAGCGACAACTGCCCTGCTGGGCACAGGTAGGAGGGGAGTATGCTGGCTGTACAATGACAGCGCGTGCAGATCGGGGGTATCATGCCGTTTCCGGCATGAATTCTCCATATGCGGAGTGGCCAACCATCCGGCATTTAGATGCTTCCGAAAACACACTCCAAGCAACCGACAGGCGGACAGATCAGACCCGGGGGGTTTGGTGAACAAACGATATATTAGTCAATTAATATTACTAAATATCAATATACTCGCGGCCACCACATTCCGATTAAACAGCGGAATGACCTTTACCTATATCTATGGGGATATCCACACCCCTACTTCTAACAACCTGTAAGAAAATTGGTTATTCACCCCTATTATTCTATACACAGTTAAACAATATATCTATATACCAACACAATACTTCTCTATAGTAGCGTACTTCGAAGACACAGGTTTGTTTTGGGATATACTCAGAATAGGACAATAGCCTATAAATGATTTTATATCATTTATTAAAAGTTGGACAAAAATAGTGCATAAAAATATAAAGAAAAATAAAATAAATCACTGAACATAAAGCGGTAACAGAAGTGAGTGTAGAAATGGGTAAAAGAAGGAATACTTAAGGATAAATGGCATCTGAAATGTCCGTGAGCAGAGTCCAAATAATATTTCCTGCGGTAAGCCAATACGGTCCGTCCTGTTGGCTTGATGTTATTGTAAATGTTATGACGGACACAGAGCTGAGACCCAATTCCACTTTTATCCTTTACTAGAAAATGGGAGTGGTCTGGTCCCTAGAGGGGGTGGACTTGGTTCTGCCCCCGAAGGTTGGTTCCTATTTTTGGAGGGAATTTTAAAAATCCAATTCCCCTCCAGTCCATAATCCGTGTACCATATATGTCACCTTCAAAATAATATTATGATGGTCCATAACTAATTTTTCCCAACAGAATAAGACCAAATACGACATATCTGGGATATCGTAGGCTTAGGAAGGATAATATCTCAAGTTTGGTTCAGGCTATGATATTATATCAGGTATCTATAAATGCAGAATTAATTATTGGATAAACTGGGGTTATTTATGAAAACCTACAATAATTCTACATCCTGAATTATTAAGGAATATGAATTACCTTTCATCTGCCATTTGGTTTCTGCTGTGTTCTGTACTAGGAGATTCCCTGCTGTTTTGGTGTCTACCAGTCTATGACATTGTTTGTATATTACAGAGGCTTCACACCTTGCCCAGAGTCAGACCTCTTGCTAGGTCAGCTAACAACACCACATGGCCATGCCTTTGGGGAAAGGAAGCAGGGCTTACAAGTTAACATGAATTAACTCTGGGACAGGGAACAATGTGGGAGCTGCCATACTGCTGGATCATGCCAATATGGTGAAATAATTGAAAATTGGGAGTGCAATTTCAGATATTGTCTATGGAGTTTTACATTGCACCCCTGCTCGTCACACCATGGTCCCTTACCTAAATAGTTACCCCAACCAGACACATGCACGAATGTTAAAAAGGGGGTTTCGGGAGGGTTTTGACATACCAAGTCAGGGAGTGGTAGGGCTTGCCAATTGCAATAACCTTAGGTCAGCAATAGAGAAGATTCAATTGGTTCGGGAAAAATTGTTAAAAGAGGTGGTCTTGGGTAGAATGGCGGGACCTTTCAAAGAACCTCCGTTGCCGAATTTGATTATCTCCCCCCTCGGTCTAGTACCCAAAAAAGAGGTCGGGAAATATCGCCTGATACATCATCTATCGTTTCCCGAGGGCTCTTCGGTAAACGATGGAATAGAGGAAGAAAGGACGAGAGTTTCATACGCATCCTTCGATCGGGCAGTGCAGCTAGTACAACGGGCAGGGAGGGGAGCTCTCATGGCGAAGGCAGATATTGAGGCGGCTTTCCGTCTTCTCCCGGTGCACCCAGGGAGCTTGCGGCTATTGGGATGCATGTTAGATGGAGAGTATTTTGTCGATAGATGCCTTCCCGTGGGCTGCTCGATCTCCTGCGCCTATTTCGAAGCTTTCAGCACGTTCCTTGAGTGGGTGGTTCGTAGGGAGTCAGGCAATCAAGATATTATCCACATTATCCATATTATGGTAGGCTCGTCAGCTGAAAAAAGATGCGAGCATTCTTTAGCTGTGTTAAAAGCAATCTTTGCCCGTTTTGGTGTCCCGTTATCAACCGAGAAAACGGTGGGCCCCAGTACAGTCATGTCTTTTTTGGGGATCGAACTAGATTCTAGCCAGATGTTGTGCAGACTGCCCACAGACAAGGTTGAGGATCTCCGGGTAAAAGTGCAAGAGGCCCTATGGGCAACAAAGTTAACACTAAGACAGATTCAATCTCTATTAGGCAAGCTGATGTTCGCCTGTAAAATTATCCCCATGGGCCGGGTCTTTTGTAGGAGGATGGCTATGGCCACTTCTGGTATTAAAAAACATCATAATTTCGTACGTTTAACCAAACCAATTAAGGCTGATCTTAAAATATGGGCCCGTTTCCTAATAGAGTTTAATGGGCGATCTATATGGTTGGAGAAACAATCCTCTGAGGGTCTAGAGCTCTTCACGGATGCGGCAGGTTCGGTGGGTTTTAGGGCATTTTTCCAAGGGCAGTGGTGTCAAGGAAGGTGGCTGGAAGAGTGGGTCACGTTAGGCCTTACCCGAAACATAGCCTTTTAGAACTTTTCCCAATCGTGGCCGCGGTGGAGTTATGGGCACAACAGTTAGAAAATAAAAAAGTTGTCATTAAATCCGATAACCTGGCCGTAGTACACGCAATTAATCATTGTTCAGCATTCTCCGCTCCCCAGTAGTAAATCTGTTGCGGCAGCTAGTTTTGAGATGCCTGCAGCACAATCTATGGGTTAGGGTGGCTCATGTGCCTGGCATTAACAACAATATTGTGGATGCCCTCTCTCGCTTTCAGATGACCCGTTTTCGGGAGTTGGCACCAGCAGCAGAGCGAGACCCAACGCCATGCCCGCAACATCTTTGGGGCATTCATTTGACGAACTGGCAAGCTGGGTAAGACAGTCGGTGGCGCCTTCCACATGGGCAGCTTACCACAGAGTATGGCATAGCTGGATGGAACTGCAAGAAAAAGTTCCTTATCCGGTGAGTGATGCTATGCGTGAGGATTTGGTGATGGAATGGGTGACTAAGCTAGCATCTGCAGGGCAATCGGGAGTCTCCATAAGTAAGCTGTTAGCAGCATTGGCATTTCTGTTTAAGTTGCAGGGAGTAAGGGACGTCACCAAGTCGTTCCCGCTGCGGCAAGCTCTAAAGGGCATGAGGAGAATCCAGGTTAGACCGGACGAGCGTCGCCCGGTGACTTTTAACATTCTTGCAGGACTGTTCAAAAAATTGAGTGCAATATGCAGAACACCTTACGAGCTGCTCTTGTTCCGTTTAACCTTCTCGTTAGCATTTTTTGGGGCGTTCAGGTTGGGATAACGTGTCTTTAACAGAAGGGTCCCTCAACCTCACAATATTCCACTCAAAAACAGACAAGCAAGGCAAAGGTTTTAAATCTGGCATCAAGTGCCAGATTGCGTTTCATGTCCGGTAACATGCTTTAGAGAATTTGTGGCAGTGAGGGCCAAAGGGGTTTCGTTGCTACTCCATGCAAACGGGTCGAGTTTGTCTAAGTACCAGTTCACGCATAGGAGCAGCGACAGAAGCAGCTCAGCGGGGACTGAGCGATGCATCAATTAAGAGAATAGGGCATTGGGAGTAACATTGCTTCAGATTAAACATTCGCCCTCATTTACTGATACTATTTCAAAATCCTAAATGCAAAAAAAAACCAAAACAACGTTTAAAAAAAAAAAGCGCATAATACGTTGCAGCATTTCTTTGTTTTGACAGGTATGGCTACATGTGTGATCTGGGTGGTAGGTCACTCCTACGTGTATTGGGCGGAGCAGCGAGCAAAACTTCGGTTGCAAGGCACTCGGTTCGGCAACCTGAAGAGGAGGTGCAAGTTCGCTGGTTTGGGTTTAAGGGCTTAGGCTGGGAGAAGGTAAGGCCACAGCTTGAGGCTCTGTTCGCAACAGGTAATTTACCACATATGTTGATTTTGCACCTGGGTCTTATCCCCATAAGGGACCTGATTGCTCAGGTAAAGAGGGACATCATTTTCTTAATAGAGTGCTTCCCAAAACTAATTATATTACGGTCCGAAATTGTTCCCCGCCTTAGATGGCGCCACGCCAGATCCCCAAAAGCCATAAAAGTAAATAAGGCAGTGGCAAAGTTTGTGAGGCTTCGGGGGGGGGGGGGGGTTGGCGATCCGACACTGGATGCTAGAAAGAGACCATAGCTACCTACGTCAAGACTCTCACAGATGTAGGTCTGGACATTTTCAATTTCGGCCTTAGGGAAGGGGTAGAGTTGGCCCTAGAATTGTGGAGCGGCAAGGGGGATTGAGGCGTCAACCCCCCCTTGCCATGGAGGTCATTGGCAATGCGGTTAGGCCCAAAAGGGCTATGGAAATAGAGAAAAGAACATGGGTGGATTGGATGGTAACCTCGCTGGGGGAGGGGCTAAGGAGCACAGAGCCCTCGGGAGGTAGGTTTTAAAAGTGTAGCATTTACCCCCGTAAGGGTGGCTGGATCTTCTTTTTGTTTCTCTTTGGACATATTTAGGTAACTAGTGCCATTGTATTGTATAGTCTACCCACTGGCCAGTGGTTCTATGGACTTGGGTCAGCCGGCGTTGGGGCCCTTTAAATTGTTTGGTGGAGCGCTCAACTCCCAACTGGAGTATTTGTAATCCACAAGAGGATGGCAATATAGGTTTTTTCCAGAAAGGGGATCTCCATCCAAGGGTTTGAAACAGTGCAAAGGAAATTGGTTAAAACTGCTCACCAGTCTGATGTCCAGCACATGGTCCCTGTTCACAGTCTCTTCAGATGCAGGATTAGGCAACAGTTCAGTCAGTTCAGTGTAAAGTTTAATGAAGCCTGGCTGGCACTTCTGATGATCTGTAGAATCTCCTGCACACACTCACTGTCCCTGTTTCTCCTTCTCCCTCCTGGGCTGTGTCTTCCCCAGACTTCCCTTTCCTTTCTTTTCTGCCCCCTCCCTAAAGAGTCCCCCCCCTGCAACAGAGCTTGCTGCTGAACAGTTCTGGCTGAAACTGACACAGGTAAACATTCCCTAGTAGGGGCTACAAAAGCAACCAGGCGTACACGCCAAGCTTGAGAGGTCGGCGGCTGGCGGTTAGTATGGTTAAATAAGGGGTTGCAAGGCATTGCCAGCTAGACTGGGGGACAGTTTAAAACAATGTTAGTAAATTTTACAGAAGTTGTTAATTGATTATTAATTGATTATTAATGTTTGAACAGTAAAAGTTTGTTTGTTACAATAAAGCTGTGGCCTAATTTCATTCCAAAGCGGAATCTCTGGTGTGGTGTCAGTTATTTAAGGTAGAATATGAAGGTTAAGAGTAAGGAGGGATAAGGGGTGAGTACCATCCTTACCCTTCGGGTTTAGCGTTACCGTCATGTAGCCCCCTTGCCCTTTATTCCTCTTTAAATAGAATGCTTAAAATATAGAGAGTGGTATGTGGATTAATTGATGTGTTGTCACTTCCTGTAAGGAACTGTATAAAATATAATGTTTTGCTGGTGTTTTCACTACTGCTCATATCTTGAGAAAGGGAGCTGTGACTCCCAAAACGTTGCATATGTCAAGGTAAAATAATATACATTCAAATAGATATCAGTCACTAGGCCCAAATATCACATATATCACAGCTGTGAGAGAACAGATCACAAGACACTGGAGTCTCTTGAGATAGAACTGTTCTGGTTTATTGTTACATTGCAAGATTATTTATACCATTTGCAATTACTAGCATATGTCATTATTAATTAGTTACATATTTAGTCATGTGATTACATTTACCCAATCAATGGTTAGAATTTAGCTCCAGATCACTGAGAGTTAAAACGCTGTTTATCCATCAGTTCCAACTTGGACTTTGGTGGACTTGTCCAATCTTATTATTCTATTGTGGTAATTTATGACTACGTGGTTACTCTTATCAAACTTGACAACTCACAGATGTCACTACAACCTGCTAAACAGGGTCAGGGAAACCTTATTCTGTAATTAACTGCTTAGTAATACTGAATCTTGTATTGAACTTATTTACTATATATTTGTCAGGAAAGTGTGTAGTGACTTGGCAAGAATGGGTTAACTATTGGTATTAGTTCTTGCAAAGGACCAATAAAAATGCCATTCCACCCTGGAACAGTCCTATTATTTATATTACGATTATTGAAGCATGGAACCAGATCTTGTTTTCCAGACAATGTGGGGCCGAACCGTGTATCTGGAATTCTCTTCAGCTAGGGGTCTGGTGGGTACCTTAAGAGATCATTTTAAGGACAACCATACATGTAAAATAAATGTATTTCGGTATTGGAATATGTAAGACAGAAACCAATAATATACTTGTGAATGGGAAAGTAGGCCCATTAAAATGATACCCAACATGGAGCCTTATTCCCTTGCCAAGGCGAGTTATTAATATCTTGGGAAATATGGATTACACACAGGTCATGTTTGGTATTGGAGGAATTGATAATTAATATGTGGTCAATATCCCAATACAATTTACTTATCTACATTTATATGGAATCTGCCTAATTGATGGGGAATGAATGCTTTTGGCTAGTCGTAAATCTGGACATTCCTAGACACTCCCACCTCATGCATAGCAGGAGGGGGGTGGTTCATCAAATGGTTTAAAAATCCTTGTAGCCCCTATAACTGTGTTCATACTGAGGGGACATGCTAAAAACGTGTGTTTGGACCCAATGTTTCATCCCGCCCCGGGATACAGGACTTCTTCTAGTGAGTAGGGTCTGTAAATATTTTTAGCCTTTTTATTTTATATAACTGTTTTACCTATTGTATGTCATTTTATTATAACACCATTTTCTTTTATTTTTGTATTATATGCACTGTCCACCTTTTGGAATATTAAATGTAAAATTTAATAAGTTTTGTCTTTGATGCTCTAAAAGAACTCAATTAGCCTCTGATAAGTTTATATGGAGTTGAATGGGGTGTTTTGCAGTGTAAATGCTAATTAACTCTGTGACTGCTTGTGAAGGACTGATGCTAATTAATCAGTTAGTTGTTGGAGTGAATGGTGTCGTGTTAACTATTTAGCTGCCAGGACAGGGGTGTGCATAGTCAGTGAGAGTCAAGAGTGTTTTTGGGGCGTCTTTAAGGCCATAACTTAAAGTGTTGGCAGCGAGTACCGATTGATTGGTCAGATCACGTGCCCAGCGAACTGGCGTTCGTGACAATATTGAAAGAATTAACTATAATTATAAGACCACCTTATTACATATCATGTGGGCAGGTGTTTTTCTATAAACTTATAAAGCTTTTTCTATTGCAAAAAAATTGGTATGCAGCTCCATATGTATCATATATATAGAACAGTCAATTGCAGGCACTCCTTCACTCACCCTTTGTGACCCAGGTGCTACTGTGCGATCCACTATAAATAACTTCAGTAATGGTCAGTGCACACTTGGGGGCCTTTTAACAATTTTTATTGCACACGAACACTCGTGACACAGATATGAGTGTAGGTACAATAAAAAATGATTAGTCTGATTAGTCTGTCTGATGGGAGTGAATAACAATATTTTGATCCAACCAATCATGTTGCCCTTTCATAACTACAAGGTCTTGCTGAAAAATATGGTAGGAAAATCTAACATTTTGTATTGTGGTGTTCTATCGAGTTGAAATATCTGCCTGTGTGTAAACTACAAGATGATTATACAATCCTTCCATCTTGTCTTAATAGGACTTATCAATGGAATAGTGAGTTAAAGGGTTTCTCCACCCCAAAATATTTTTTTGTTGTCGTATAGGGCACCCCAGCTTAACCTTAACAGCCATGTTAAATTTTTTTTTAAAAAAATCAACTTACCCAGCTTACTTCCCTCGGCTCTAATACTACTCTGTTCGCGGAAATAGCAATAGGGGCTGGACCAGCAGCCGCATCTGTGTTGATGAGGTAAGAGTCAGCCAATCACAGGCACGGCTACCGACTATGGAGAGAGCCGATTGAACAAAGCATGGTACTGTAAGTCTATTTCTGCGCTTTTTTTTTTTTTACATTTTACATAATTTTATTGCTAAAAGATGATGGCAGCATGGTGGTATCTGGAGGGTGGGAAGGAGGGCTCCCCTGTGCATGCCAGAGTCGCATGCACAGGGGAGCACTCCAGGAGAACAAGGAAGTAGCAGGCTCTGGATGACAGTCAGATCTCACTCTTCACTTTTTGGGACTTTGAACAGGCACTGCAGAAGAACCATAAGGAGCTGAGGTGTAAGGTAGGGATTTTTACATAGTGGGGCCAGCACTGGGGTCATTTTTAGTTTTGGGGGTAGATATGCCGTTGAACTTTATATTTCCCCATGGGCGTAGCTACCAGGGAAGGGGGGGGGGGTTGTAGCCACACGAGGGATATGAGTGGCTTTTTTATATTTTTCCTCTCACAGATACAAGACACCACCCCTGCAGCCAATATATACCACATAGAAAGGGGCCTCTTTCATTCTTGTTATGACCCTGTTATGAAAAAAATGACTTGCCTTTTAGTCTTTTATATATTTTTAGTGCAGCCAGGAACTTGATCCATTTTTGCTCTCAGTGCTCCCTGTCACTAGATCTCCTTATGTCCTGTTCAGCTCACTCCTAGTTAGTATGCATGTCTCCTCTCTATGTATCCACCCCCTCCCAAAACTGAGGCACAGCTAGAGTGTGGAGCATGTGCAATGGAGATGATCTGCACCCCTTACAGCCAATAGCATTCACCCAGTGATTTAGTGTTATAGTGAAAGTGAAAGCAAAACTGCTTTGCTATGGGAAGGTAAGCAGCACTAGGAGCTTTAATAACTGCTTGAATCAAGTAAGATTTTCTTTTAGCTGTAGGGGTTTGAAGGTGTGTGTGTTTGTGTGTTTGTGTGTATAGTATAGTATAGTATAGTATTTGAGGTTGAATAAAGACATACGTCCATCCAGTTCAACCCATCTAGCAATATCCTCATTTCCTGCCTAACTGTTGATCCAGAGGAAGGCAAAAAAAACCCCACCAAATTTATGAAGGGGGGAAAAATTCCTTCAGTAATTAAAGGGTATATTAAAGTCAATGCAAACAGGGATACTTCTTGAAAGGTATCTGCTCTTTGCGCTCCACTCACGGGTAAGGCAGTCAGTCTCGGCCGTAACAGTTAAAACATTGTTACATAATAAAATTAAAGTGCATGTCCAGCCCCAAAACTAAAATTGAACCCACTACTGGCCCTACTGTGTAGTGTTAAAAAATCCTTACCTTACATTTCTGTTCCTTGTGGTTCTTCTGTAGTGCCTGTTCAAAGTCCCAAAAAGTGAAAAGTAGGAGCTGTATGTAAATCATCTGGTCCCTGCTGCTTCCTTAACCTCAGTAAGGACAGTGACATGCACAGGGGAGCTCCCCCCTCCCTCCCTCTGGATCTATCTTTGCTGCCTGGGGCCCTACCTGTAAAACCCTTTTCTGCAGTGAAGAGCACCCTCATCCCCCCCAACCGCCAAGTCCATTTGTTAAAAACAATTATCATAACTTTACTTAAAGTCCTTTGTTCCCCTGGCATTCTGCATTGCCGGCAGCCATGTGTGTGATTTGCTGCCTCTCAGCTAATCACAGATGTGGCTGCCGGTCCAGCCACCTGCTTGCAGTTCCAGCAAGCAGAGGGCAGAGATTAGAGCGCCAGTTGGGGGTGGGCTAGGGTTCCCTACAGCATATTAAAAGTTTTTTAGGGTGCAGATACCCTTTCAAGAAGTATCCCTGTTTGTATTGACTTTTAATATCCACTCATAAAGTATCAAATGTCTATCTTTCATATTTGTTTATTTTATAGTGAGAGTAAACATGTACATAAACTATATTATTGGTGTGATTCTTGGGTATATAGATATCCCTACTACAAAATCATAGATGTTTGCAGCATGCCTACATGTGCATATGGTTAAGGAAGGACAGATAGGGGAGCCTACCATTCAGGACTACAGGTAATTACAGGAGGTAGGGGTATGTTATTATATCATTCATCCAGGTAACTATTACAACATTAAATCTCCTTAAGCAATGGTTAGGAGTATGCACAATAGCTCAGTAACCGAAATTCTAAAGGCGCCCAGGGGTAACACAGAATTTAAACAGACTGGATACTGTAGGGATGCAGGAGGGAAGAAGATAAGAATGAAAGGGGGAAATAAAATGGTGTTGGAGTAGATAGGACGCAAAAAGGTAGATTTGATGAATGGGCAAAATGGATGCAGGCAATGAAAGATTTAACAGAGAGGCAGACAGTTTCTAGGCATAAGCGACTTTGGTGAACAGCTAGGACACCATTTAAATGTAGAGGACACTATTCAAAGTTTTTTTTTTAAATAAAAGACAGGGATTGTTATCAGCCATTGAGCAACAAGCTGCTACCAATCTACTAATCTAATTCTTTTTGTAATCATCTTGGCTGAGTTTTTCAATCTATGCAAAGAGGTGGTTGGGGGAAGTCTTGCTTAGGGAACCAAAATGGCTAGAACTGGCCCTGCAGAGGGGAAAGAATTTAAGGAGGAGGGGACAGAATGGGTGTAATGTTATGGGTGTAATTGAATGTTAAATAAGAAGACTGGATGGGGGATAGAAACATTGAAAAGAACTAGAAGAATAAAGGCAACATATAATGAAGGAGAGGAAGAGAATTCCGGTAACTGAAAAGAGTGAAAATTAAAGGGAACACCCACCCCTCTGGAAAAAATTAGTATGTTATGCCCCCTAAAACTAGAGTTATTTTTGGTTAGACTATTTAAATCTGCTTCCAGCAAGAGCTCTCATGCTTAAAATCTCGATTCACCGCCATGGCTCTGCTCTTTGCGCTCCACTCATGGGTAAGGCAGTTAGTCTTGGCCGTGACGTCACGGCCAATCACTGATTGCCATTCCCCGATGAGCCTTCACTGCAGCTGCTCGGGAACAGAAAAAGTAGACAGCAACCGCAGTGGAGAGGGAGCGGGGGGACAGGAAGCAGAGGTGGATTGTGAACTTATAAGTACGATTTCTCATGCTGGGAGCAGAATTAAACAATGTAACCTAAAGGAACTCTAGGTTTAGGGGGGTCCTGCATAATATACTAATTTTTTATCCAGAGGGGTAGACAGTCCCTTTAAAGAGAGGAACATTTCACATTTAAAGTGGGAAAGCAGAATGAGATCTAATTGGTTAGAAGAGGCAAGAGGTGGAGCAGTTTGGAAGGGTTAGCTAGAGAACTTTTTTAAATAGCAGAATGTAGCAGAGTTTCCGTGTATCGGATTTTGCAGGTGGCGGCAATCAATGTCAGTCGCCTGTTCGTGCGGATCGGACAAGTGGGCAGTAAGACATATCAGAAAATCTCCTATGGACTGCACGATCGGTCGCAGCAAACTGTTGGCTGCGGCAACATTCGCAACAACCAACAATGATTCGTCCCAGCTGACAGCTTGCTAGTGGCAAATGGTTGATCGGGTCAAAAAATCTGTCTATGTGTATCCATCCTTAGAATGATAACTGATTACTGGGAAAGAAAATATTTATTACCATTATCTGAATTTCAAAGGTTATGTAAACATAAATGATTTGTTTGTTTAAACTATGATTTTTCTCATTACAAAATAAGGTGTCTTTTCTCATAGATAAATAATGAAGTGCATCTATGTGACATATTAACCTTGATTTTATTAGGAAGGGATGACATTTTTTTCCTACAAGCAAATAAAAACGGTTGCAAGTTTTTGATGGGGGTGAGGACTGAAGGACCTAGGGCCATATTTATAAAGCCGCGGTACGCGGGTTAGTTAATTTACGATCGTGGTCGTAAATGTATGATCGCTATTGTAAATTTACTACCCAACATTTGTTAATTAACGAACGTTCTATCGTAGAATACCGTGCGGTAGTAAACTACCGCAATGGTATTCTATGGGGATCGTAAATCTACGATTTCGTTATCATAGATTTGCGATCAGTATCATAAATTTACAATTGTTAAACCGATTGTTAATCTCCGATCGGTTTAACGATCGTAAATTTATGATACCGATCATTAAAGTCACTAAATAGCGATACCGCAGCTTTATAAATATGGCCCCTAGTGTCCTCAGCTGGGTTACTTCAAATCGGAGGGGATGGTTGGTAAGGTGTTATTATAGATTGCCTGTCAGCTCAAAGAGAGATGTTGATTAGGAGGATAGATAAGCCATGTGATCTACCAATTCAGAATAACTTGTAGGTGTCAAAACAGCATTGAACATGGCAGACAATTGATGTCGACCCCCCACCTGTATTCAGGCTCGGTTTCTTTTTTTTTACATAAAAAACCTCCTTGACACTTCTCTTGAACCAATCCTGTTCTCTTGATGCCTTAACCAAGTCTTTTTGAATTGAGAATGAATACAACATATATATCATGACCTGGACGAATGAGAGCCTTCACAAGAATATTTAAATGTATTTATTTATATTACTCATACCTCTGTAATTCTACATGTTCGCTTAAAAGTTCCTTCACTATTCACTATTATGGTCAATACTGAGCTGCAATTTCATATCCTGTAACTCTTTCTTCCATTCAGGATTTTCACTTTTTTAAAAATATATTTTGTTCTCATTGACTGTTAGGTAGCTGTAATATGCTCTACTGAGCAACTGATCGACCAGGAAGCTTAGTCAAGGACAGGATTATAAATGACAATATAAGGGGTCCTGGCATCCAGTAAGTCATGAATCACTACAGGAACCATATGTCAAGGGCAAGACCATAACAGACACTATTTATTCATGAAAAGACAAAATCCTAAAAACATACAGGGTTATTCAATAAAAATTCTTATCGTTTAAAATGGTGCTAATTTTGCCCAAACCAATCATTTGTTAGCTTTTAAATGTTAACAAAGGCCTGTGTGCCGAAACGTTGTGTGTATTTTTGCTGTGTCTGCACAAATAAATGGGAGCACCCCAGATTGCATCCTAAAGGACTGGACAACCCTCATTTCATTAGACTTTCAAATGTTAAATAAGATCTGATTGGTTGGGGCAAAATTAGCACCATTTTAAACGATAAGAACTTTTATTGAATCTCTCTGATATTTCCTTAAAGCACATGTAGTGGACCATTTAAGTAAAGCGTAATGTTCTACATAATGTTCTAAATATTTTTTATTTCTTACTTAGTTATCATATTTAAAAGTATAGTAATGCAAATGAACATTTACAACTATGTGTTTATGATGACAGCAAAGGTCAGCAAATTATAAGTTATCTCCTTGTCTTGACCCATACCTTTGTTTTTCCACCAGAGGGCACTGTGATTTAAGGTTTAAACCTTTAGTTATGCTGAAACACAGAAGCATGCAATTATCAACGTATCTAGCTTATCCAAGTTTTTTTTTAAAAAAAAAAAAACAAACTAAGAGTGACACATATTACACTGAATGGTATAAATTTTTTCTTCTTTTGCTCATTCCTAAAAAATAAATAAATAACAATACATAGCATCCTCATTAAGACTCACAGTACAGCATAAAATCTATTGCATGTGAAGAACATTTCAAAGATGTTAATCTTCTATTTATGTTGTTGCATTGTGTGCACTTTTTATAGGAGGTGAGAAGGGAATAAGGCTAATTACCATTGTATTTCTATTTCAGAAAAAAACATAAAGAAAAAGACTGTCAGTACTAGTTCTGTCAACAAGAGCACAAAGACAAAGCAGTTTTCTTTGTTTAATTGCTGTTGTGAGCAGAAAAGAAAATGAAATCTTGGCAGAATTCTATATATTTTTTCCCAATAAGCAAATGAAAAAAGAGAAAGGTTTGAACTAAAGAGCAGTATCTTGTGCATTTTTTTTAACAAGAACCATAAACAATAATTAAAGACAAGTGCCTTTTATTACACACAGAATAAAAAAAAAAACAGTGCATGACAATTCTGATGCTTTGACCTCTATCAAAAATAAGTGTAGGCCCTTACAATTTATTATTCCATTTCTAATACTTTTTACAGTCTTTCTTCTCAGTCTACGGCTGCTATTTTTTCCCTTTAAAAGTAATGAGGCAATTGAAACAAAAAATGAAACTGACATGTAAGGAATGTACTCATGATCATTTTTATGCCACCAATTTATCAAAGTCATGTTGAAATTTTGACACCATTTTTTTCCCTCATCATCTGCTGCCTAAGCCTCATTGACACTTCTTTCTGATATTTCTTCTTACCTGACATGCAGTTATACATCTAAATGTATCCTTTACGCTCCATGCAGTGCTCACCGTTACTCTAGCTTTAAAGTTAAGACTTTTGGATTTTATGTTTGCTGCTTCAATTGAACGGTAATTGAATTTAGAACTTATAAAATCCATCTTGTCCACATTTTTCTGTCCTTAAAAGAAATATCAAAGAAAATATCGAAATGGGAATTTTAAATTCATCTTTACTTTTTTACTGTTAAGGCTAGTTTTGAACCTTTTAAGAGAGTAAAAGGGCAATGTTTCAGATTAACACATTAAGATATTTTGGCTCATTTACAGAGAGCTGCAATTGCTGATCATGTGGCTGCCAAGTTTAACAAAAAAAGTTCTGATTGTATTTTATAGGTGGCGGTGGGTATAATGAAATAAATGGGAAAACAAGGAGTGTGACTATGTAGAATAAGTAGATGCGTTAGTGTTATTCACACTGGGAGGTGACAGTTGTGGATAATGCTTCCCATACACTTGCTCAATATTTACAATCAATTCCATGACAGATCATTCTAAAATCATGTATAGAATTAATACTTTTCATTGTAAAATGATCAGGCAAAGCTTTTTTTGGTTGGTTGGTGAAGTTTTTATCAAAATGAGATCAACATGCCCGTACCTTATGTATGTTTCAAGTACACATAGTGCAAGATCAATTGTGTATGGGCACATTTGGCAAATAATGTCAGTTATACTATATGAGTCAGAATTTCAAACATTATATTGATTTAAATAATAAGTTCAAATAAGAATAATTTACAGCAAACGATCACTTACATTACATCACAATACAAATACATTAATCGCTTATACAATAAACCAAAAGAATGGACATTTTGACATTCCTTTAGATTAAAAGAAACAAAGTTTTGCCTTCAGATAGGGTTTTTTGGAGTCAGGACATTGGAATCAGGACACATTCCTGTGTATAAGCTGTATGCAGGCATTTTGTATAGGGAAAATGTTTGGACTAGATGGGACATATGTATGCCTTTATCCAACCCCTAGAACCAAACAATAGGAAATTCTGGGTATTCACATTCAGTTCACATAAAAATACAATCCAAAGCAGATCTGCACTATTAAGAAATAGTTATAAACATAAGACATTTTAAAAAGTTACAATAGAAATGTAGAATGAATTGCCCCTAAAAATTTATTTTGGGAAAAAAAATGTATTCAGCCCTACTACCTTCCTCACCACTGCACATTTGTCATGCAGAATAATAATTTTGAATATATAGACCTTAAAATCCTTGAACACACTTTCCTCCCATATAAAAAAGCACTTGCCCCTTTAAACATGGCAAGGACTACCTGCAATACAATTAGTAGCAGAGTGAAAACGCTTTTTCATTTTTATTTTTTTAAACTGTTTTATATTCTGCAAAAGGGACACTATTGTGGAAATCTACGTTTATGTCTAGTATATTCATAAAACCCTGTTATTTGCAGCGGAAGGTAAATATCAAAGGTAAATCCTGACCAATACATCCTTTGTGATTAAAGTTGAACTAAAGTCACCATCCACTGCCAATCTATTGACAGCCTACCAATTTACTTCACCTTATGTCTCACCCCATTTCCTCTAGACTGTAAGTTCTTTGGGCAGGGTCCTCTTTCCTATAGTATCACAATATTGCTGTAAATAACTCACCACTCCATGTACTTATATTATATGCATTACCTTTCTATGTATAACTTTGTGTAATATGTATTACCCTTGTATGTAATGGATAATTGTCATTCTAAAGTGCCATGGAAGATGTTGGCGCTATATAAAGCCTTAATAAAAATAATAATAATAATATTCCCACCACAGGTTCCTAAATCCTGACATTGTTGACATAACATTTTTATAACCAAACACATAAAAGTATATTCGCTGAAGTATAGTGTACATTTCAATAGTTTTATAGTTTAAATCTAGGCTGGGTATTCACTTATTTCTAGTTTTGTGGAACCGACACAATGGAACTGACACAATGGATCTATTTTACATTTATCCTTATGTGTTGTTTATTATTCAATGCTGGACTTCTTATCTTTATTTGCAATTGTTGTATATTCTTTGTGGTTTATATCTGTTTCATGTTTTTACTCGCTTGTATTAGTCACTAAGTTAGATTTTGGATTTCTGGTAATTGGTTTAGTTCGTTATCAAGTAGTACATATTTCTAGGCATCCCAATGTCCTTTTTAGTTGTTCTGTACAATACCATGTAGTGTATTGGAAAGCTTTCATCATATCCTGTATTTCACTATTTGAAAATGTGCCTAAGATCAGTTATTCTTGGCACTTGGGGGAATATTTTTTTTGGCTCCAACAGAATGATGTGTTCCTATTTTGATATTGGAATTTTTTTGATAAATGTTTCAAGTGAGATGTCATTATTATCTATCCTTTTTATCTGTTGTAGTACACGTATAGTTTTATTTTGTTGCACTCCCAAATGGCGTGATCAAATTTGGCATTTGTTATTTTCCATTTTGGACATGCGTTTCTTTGTCCTTGGTTGTGTGAGGGAATTATGGCCCGAACATTATAGGCTCTGTAGGTTTCCCTGTGTTTTTCATTTGTCGTTGAATTCCTAATCTTTGTCCAACCATAATGTATTTTTAGGATGATGTCTTCAGTGGATAGGTCTCATTCATTTCTTTTTCATGTTTGCTTTTTCTAGTGCATCAGCTTTTGGGTGGTAGAGATAGTATTTCATTATCACGCCAATATCACCATCCAGGGGTATGTTTACAAAGGTTTGTTAAATTTTTTGCCAGTGGCATACATCGATGTAGTAACCACTCGATCATATTTTTATGGTGAAAAGTGTTTTATTGCTTTAAGTTCAGCCATTCAAAATCTCCAAGTCTGAGGTGGCGAAAAAGCATTAGTGCCCATTTATTTAGCCTGCCAATACGTCCATGGAAGGTGTTAGTACATTGTGGAGTGTTTCTAAATACTAATAAGTACCCAGGGGCATGTTAGACTATTTTCCAGCATTTACTGCAATACGATCTGCTGTTTCTGATATTCCTAAGGTCACTCTTTTAGGTTTGCGATTTTCTTCATTTATTAATAAAGTCAATAGGGGTCTAAGAGACTTACAGGGTTATTCAATAAAAGTTTTTATCGTTTAAAATGGTGCTCATTTTACCCCAACCAATCAGATGTTAGCTTTCAAATGTTAAATAAGATCTGATTGGTTGGGGCAAAATTAGTTTTAAACGATAAGAACTTTTATTGAATCTCACTGATAGTTATAAAGGGGCATTATTTTTTTCCCACCAGACTTCACCACAATTTTTTAAACTTTCAACTTTTTTTTTAATCAAGGTGGTTTGTCTGAAGAAGGTGTGCGCTCACATCGAAACGTCACGCTGTTTTCATTACTAAATAAATTAGTCGTTGTTTAAGACTGGTGTGCCCAGATTGTTGTTCCTGTCTACTTCGGTATAGCAATTTAGCACTGGAGCACCCAGCATCTACCATGTATGTATACATATTTATATAGGTGTGCATGACCATTCTGTGACTTTGATTTCTTTTCATCATAGGTATTAAAAAGGCAAATTTTCATCAAAGGCGAAAATTACTTAGCAAAAAGTAGCACTAATAATGCTGAAAATGTAGCGAAAATTTAAGTTCAATGCATGTGATGGTAAATAGGTAACACTCCCTGGTGGCTTTTCAAATTTTGTCAAATTGGTTAATACACACTGAACACCTATATTTTTTGTGCAAAAATAGCCTAATGTTGGGGGGGGGGGGGTTCAGAAAAAGATATGATAAATAGTGTAAAACTCACCCAGACAAATTTTCTTTATTTTATTAATAGGACTCATTTGCTTATTTTCCGCAAACTGCAGCTAATTATCAAACCAGTTACATTAACATGGGAACATACCATAGTGCTGTGTAAGAAATAGTCATGTTAATAAACATTCCAGTAAAACCCACATTGTGGCACTTTTTAAATACCGCTTTGATTTTCATTTAATGCTATGAAAATATGTCTTAACGATGTTGGAGAAACGTTTGGTAATAGTTTAAAAAATGCAACAAAAGGCAGAAAATGTGTCAGGAAGGCGAAATTTCACCTATTTAGAAAAACTTACATCTAAATTCATCGATAATGTGAACATGTTTTTTTGGGGGGGGCGGGATGGTGGAGAATATTTATAAGCAAAGTTTATTTTAGGCTGGACACGCTCTTTAAATTAATTTGCTGGAGGTTGTTAGTTGCAGTTGATATCTGTATAGATAATTTTCCATATCTATTTTGCAATGTTCTACTTCCTGCTGTTGGTCTGCATGTGATTGGAGCTATTGTGTGATGGTTTGAGTGCTTTGCTAGTGCGGGTGCCGGGTGCCGACCCGCAACGCATGATATGTATGAACGGCCGTTCCGGCCGATAATCATGCCGTGTATGGGCACTTTCTCGGGCGAAATGGGCATTCGGTCAGGGATCATTGCCCAACCGGCCAGGCGGATCTTCGAACAAGCAGCCGTTTCGGATGAGAAAGTGGCCATACACGGCACGATTATCGGCTGAAATGGCTGTTCATGCACATCGTTCATTGCAGGTTAGCACCCTCAACTGCACATGTGTACGAAACTTTACAGAGCTGGTTTGTTCCTGTTATATTGTTGCAAAATAGTGGACACAGAATGGCAAAGCAGCAGTTATACAGAGCAGCAGGCCCCAGGACTCACCAGAACTTCCAGAAAAGACTCTCCTATACACATCCATGTTCAGCAGAAGGAGCTAAGTTTCAAGATGAGCTAAATGGGTGAAAGGAGAAGATTGGAGCATTAGAAGGGCTACAATAATAAGAGGAATTGAAAGCTACAGTGGAGAGTTAAGGCACATAGGGGGAAATTCAATATGGGCCTTTTCCATCTTCGGGTTAACGTGGGTTTTAGACGGATTTTAGAGCACAGCGCCATTTCCAAATGTTTTTGGAAATAGCGCCGTGCTACAGATGCAAAACCCCTACCGTTAAGTTTTGCACTACATAGTAGCGCGACACTTAATGGCACTGGGTGGGAGGCGTTAAACCCACGCTCTTACCTTAGCCCAATCCCGCGATGCAATAACTGATGTAATCTCGTTTACGTCAGTTATTGTATCACGGGATCGGGCAAAGGTAAGTAATGCGGTGTCAGGAATTGGATCTCCCCCATAGGATGTTTAACCTGCCGAAGGACCCCAGAGCACGATGCACACAGGTGATGAACGCCCATTTCGGACGATAATCACACGTGTGAATGTGTTTGGTCGGGTGTCATTAATTTATCTGCCATGACGTTAAGGTCTTTTCCTACTCTTGTGGGAGCTCTAGGCAGTTAAATGAATGCATGCTTACTAATACTAACATATACAAAACTTGTAAAGAAACTTTCATCCATCTTTTTTGCCCTGGCTATATAACACACAATTCCACAATTGGTCTATTTGGATTTGGATGCAGTTTTAATAATTGGTATTAAATGAGGAACCAAAATACATTGCACGTATCTTACCAATAATCCGTGAATGTTATTTACCGCTTGAACATTTCATCTGGGGGAATTACATTAAATTGCAATTAGCTTACAGAGGGATTTATATCTCACTGAGACATTGAAGGAATAATTCTGATTTCATGTTCCCTCCAAGATAAATACACCCACAATGAAAATGTATTTCTTCACCGCCCACCTTCAACGTGTTTTTTTTAAAAGATTAAGCAGCAATCTAGCAGAATTTAGACACTTAAGATTTAGAAATAAATCAGCAATGGGGACCAGCAATGCCCCATTGAATATCAGAAAGACCTCATACAACTTTTTTCCCCATAGTATGCTCTGAACGGCACAGAGTCATCAGGTAACAAATGTCTGGCAGATACAGGGTGTCATCTGTAAAAAGAAATGAAAATTTGATTCAGGAAGGCTAACTGCACTGTTCATGGAAAGAATAAAGGGAGCTGCTATTTTTGTGCCTAAAACTGATCACTTCCATGTATCTATTTTAAACTGTACACTTGCATGTGCTGGTTACTATGTGCAAGAGAGGTTAAAGATAATCTTAAAAATTTTATATACAATTTCTTAATTAGCTAAAAAGTTCACCATGTTCTACTTGTTGTGAAACAGTCTATAATTTCCACTGCACACTACTTTCTTTTTTTAATTCACTTGCTGAAGGCTTATTGCCTCTAGGCCTAAGAACTGGAGACTCCAAGACAGCTGCAGGGAATTCATACTCAAGGGATTTTTTCATGTGCCTCAGTGGGGGAAATTTTAGTTTTATTATTGACTGAATATCTGAATATGCACGGTAGCTGTAACGGAGACATTCCAAGGAGATGTGTTTTTTATAGAAATAGAGACACACATTGTTCATTTAACATTTCAACATGCTAATAAAGTTTTTCGTTTAATGCATTTTTAACAAAACTGAACAGAAAAGTTAGTTAGTCTGTAAGTAGAGGTTATATTAATTTTAATATGTGTTAAACGGAGAATATATAATTATACTGACTGATATGATACTGACTGCACAGAGCATTTCAGCTTAATGTATTTCTATTTAGATGCAGTTTTGATATGATGAGAGATCTATTAATTTTTGGAATATGTGATACATTATACAGTTATAATCAACCTCTGCTATGGATCCCGATAGGATCAAAATTTGTTTCTCTCAAATTCTAGCAATCTGGCAAGAGTTAAAGGACTTGACAGTTTTATATAAGCTCAAGAGTCACATGCAAAGAAGTTTATGAACATGAAATAACATCAAACCTCTATTTCACATTCAAAATAGTTTTTATAGATCGGTAGTGCAGCAGATTTTGTTTTAAAATAGGGATGTCTGAAACTTTAACATTTAATTTTGCTGCAAATGTTGATTTGACCCCCCTGCCTTAATAGTAACAGAAACAACTGGGCAGGTAGTCCATAATGCACCCACCAGCTTCAGCGGGAAACCAAATTCAGAAAAAAATTTGCAAATATACTGCCAAGAATATATGGAACTGACAAATTTGATATTTCAGGTGTAAATAAAAAGTGAAAATAATGAAAGTAACATTTAGAATTCTTTCTCAAAGGTTCATATATTTATTTTGTGTATGCCTCTCCTGTTTTTACATGCATACTTAAAGGGTATGTCCACCCTTAATTTACATTTTTAGTATATAATAGTAAATGTGCCCCCAGCCCCAACCGCTATAAAAATTCTCTTAGAAAGTCCCCAGATAGTTACTTACCATGCCTCGCTCCTTCGCCGCACTGCCCCGGGCCCACTGCTTACACGGAAATGCAAGCAGGGGGCAGGACCGGCAGACGCATCTGTGATTGGCTGCGATCCAATCACGGACGCGGCTGCCAGCTTTTCAGTGCGGCGAAGGAGCGAGGCATGGTAAGTAGCTATCTGGGGACTTTCTAAGAAAATTATTATAGCGGTTGGGGCAGGGAGCACATTTATTATTATATACATAAAGGGATTTACGCTAGGGGGAGGGAAACCAGAGTGTGTGGGAGGGAGAGAAGTGCTGCACTGCGCATGGCAAAATTCTCCCGGATGGAAGACAGGAGGCAGAGTCCTATATGGACTCTGCTCTCCTCCTGGTGGCCACTTTTTTGGACTTTGGGGGGGGATTACTGGAGGACCACTTGGAGCTGGGATGTAAGGTAATGATTTTATACACTATACATTGGGGCCAGTAGTGGGGGGGATTATAGTTTTGGGGGTGGACATGCCCTTTAAAAGATTTTAGCTCCTTTAGCTTCGCAGCAACATTTTAGTTTCATTTTCACATTATTTAGAAATCTCAAAGATGTCTCTGAAGGGACTTACCTGACCTGCTCCCTTGTTGCTCTGCACTGCTCTGCTGAACTTACACAGCCTCTTTCCCGCGGCGTGCACACATGGCCCTCTGCTTGCTTGAAACTGCAAGTAAGGGGCCGAACCAGCAGGAGCGTCTGTGATTGGCTACAGAACCCTAGTGGAACTAGGCTATGTAAGTAGAGTTCAGCTTATTTTTTTTACAAACTAATACAGCGGTTGGGGGTGGGAAAGGGAGCCCTACACTACAGAAAAGGGGTTTGGAGTTAGGGGGAGGGAGAGAAAAACGTGAGGGAGAGGGAGGGATTCACTATGCATGTCATTTTTCTCCCGGTTCAGGTAAATCCCTTCAAAGGCATCTTGAATATTTCTAAATAATTCTAAAATGGGGTTGGGAGGGTCCTCTACCAGACTGAAAAAAGTTTTTTCTAGTCTGGACATGCTCTTTAAAATAACTTATAATAATTGCAAAATGTTTCTTTACAACCATTTAAAACAAATTGCAAAATAAAAGGGGTTGTAAAGTGTAAAAAATAAATATCACATCAGATTTGTTTTACACATATCTGGATATTCTACATTTTCTCTTCATAATGTTAATTTCATATCTTTTGCTATATACCCTGCGGTGGTCAGAAATGAAATGCCAGTTCAGGTTCTGCAACTGTACTTCACAGGATGCCCATTTCCTGAGGAAAATGTATACTCACTATAGATCTCCTTTAAGAAAGTTTCCTTTTTATTGAATCATTTGATATGCATTTATTTATAAGGTTTTATATCAATCTTTGGGAGTGATGCCAAGATCCTATTTACAATGTATATAATTTAGAGTAGAGGGAGACTTCATCCTAACACAGGACACCTGGTCAGTCATGTCAATCAATATGTCAATGGACATTAAAATGATCCGTACCAGAGCTATAAATACCAAGTATACTATGGGATGTGGCATGAAATGTAATGAATTTTAAAATAAACAAATAAAAGTGTACATTTTAGAGAATATAAAATTTCCATAATAACTAATTTCTATGCAATATGCTAATTAACACTGGTTGCTGGACTGGGCAGATCAGTTGCATATGTTAATAAAAAGTTTTAGTTTACACACAATGGAAAACATGTTGTCTATAGGAACAGGAACCAAATGTCGCCTGTCCATATAGAGTCAATATGATAGTTTAGGAGTACTGTGGGGGAAGTGAAGGGAAATGGAATATATAGCTGTGGTAGAATCCAGTAAAGGAAAGTTCTTTTGGACTAGTAAAGTACTTTTGTACAGGATTCTATGAATGGAAGATTGGGGAAGATGCAAACTGAAGACTGAGGACAGGGTGGAAGTCATGCCACAAGGATGTCATGTGGGACCTGCTGCATGTAGGCAGCCAGGATTAATGTGGAAAACTAATGTAGCCAACACGTCATCATTAGTAATTTACTGGATATATAGTAATTATTATGTGTCTAAATATTTGTTTTGTTGTAACAGTAACTTGTCAAATATTAATATATATACATTTTTTTATATAAATAGTTATCAGCATGGTCTCTTTTCTTATGGCACAAACGAACAGTATATAGATTTTTATGTTTATATCCAATAAATAAATAAATATTATGCAAGAGAAAGACCATACCAAATATTTATAGGGGTCCTGTAAACAGAAAGTACCGGTAAGTACTTCACAGAATGGGTAGAAGGGTTAGTGGAATGAGGAAAAATATCTTTCACTTGAAAGTGAAATGAACTTCCACTAATAAGCATAAGGTAAGAACACGGAACATAACAATTTCACAACAGGTCTTGTATGCCTTAATGATGTATGGATAAAAACAAAGATATCTACTTTACATACAAATATGAAATTTAGGAATGCAATCTGTGAAATTAATAGGTCATTTGCATTCTTTAGCTCACTAAGCCTTGATGACATTTGACTGTAAATGTTTAGAGCACCTTTTTATTCTTTGGACTACTTCTGCATGAACTGATATTTCTCTCATCTTTTTTTATCCTAAGGGAAGTCAATGCCTTCAAAGGCGATAAATAATCTCATTTTCATTCCATGACTCATTACCAACCTGCATGGGCACTTTTAATGAGTTCAAATGAAAAAACCTTGTAAGCTAATTTGTACAAACTACACAGTGTGGCACACAGTAGGAATCTCTAAACATCAATAACCTCTTAAAAGTTTGGTAGCAAGTCATTTCTGTCAAAGTCTTTCATGCCTTATAGCCTAATATTGTTGAAAACACATCTTAACAAGACCCACTTGTGCTGAAATTCAAAGTGTTAAATGATGCATTCTTCTTTTTACTCGAATGTGTCTGATTTTCACAAAACAAACATGTCTTTATTCTCTGGGTTGTTTGGAAGTTCTCAGATGAAACAAAGTATAATTAGTATAATCACAGATCATTCTTTCAGCACTTGAAAGTTGCTTTATGAATGGTTTTGCATAGATTATTTGAAATTTTGCAAAGCACAAGTAATAAAAAGGCAACTATATATTGGATGGACATGCTTAAAAAGATAATAAATAGGAATCATAACCGGTTTTTGTTGTTAAATTTTGCTGTTTTGTAAATGTCACCCCACTCCCCTCAAACACAACCTTCCATTCTACCCCCTCTTTCCCAGCCACATCTCTAGGGGATTAATAGCACTTCCAAGGGTCTGAGAGTAAACAGAGAAAAAAAAAGCTCAGTTCTGTTATCATACAGTTTATTATGTATGATGCACCTTACTGCACATGTGCTACTACTTTGAACACAACACATATGGGCCACCTCTGCAAAATCACTATACATCATTCACTGTGGCAAATACCTTCCAAATTTTGACGCAAAAATACTTCCTGTAAACTTGCTCTGGATATTGTTTGTCAAAAAAGACATATCCGCTGCATGCCAATGATCAATATCTACAGAGATGATTAAAGACATATACGTCCATTTAGTCCAACCTACCTACATTTCCTGCCTAACAGTTGATCCAGAGGAAGGCAAAAAAAAATTTATGAAGGAGGAAAAAATCCTTCCTGACTCCAATTGGCAATCGGAAATTTCCCTGGATCAACTCCAACTTAAAGTATCAATACGAGTAACACATCTGGTTTTAGGATTCTATGATATGCCTACAGAGGATATATCTCCTCTGTACCAAGCACTCAGTTTTATAGCAAAATATTTTAAAGCACAAACCATATGTATGATGGACAAGCTGAGGGATTGCTTTTCTTTTTTCCAGCTCCTGATAGACCAAGGAAATATATCTTACTTCACTAAATTGGATGCTTTGAAAACATAAATTTTTGCCTTAAATACACTCTATAAAACAACAAGCCAAAGAGGATAAGAATAAGTTGGCAAATCTAGCATTGTCTCAGGAGAAACAATACACAAGACCTACCAGGGAATCCAAACCAGTCTGGCAACTTCTTAGCAGATTATACAACTGCTTATAAAAGCACAAAGGAAACATTTTTCCTTAAACTATTATAATTTTAACATGGTAACGAATTGGCGAATTAACTATGTTTTATGGACAACAATGAGCATGGACCAACTACAAATGTAACAATACATAATGATGCATAAGAACCAGTTGAAAATTCAATTCAGATATAGTAGCAGAAACTAATATATTAGATACTGCAGGATACTGGGCAGTATACAGGTGCCTCCCATAAGTTTGTGTCACTATATTGTAAATATAATAGGAGTACAATATGATTTATAAATTAGTATTTATTTTAAACAATAATAAAAAAACCCAAAAAACGTTAGTATGCTTCAATTATATAATGATATAGTAGAAAAAAGCTTTAAAAAGTTGTGGATACTTTTGACAAAGAACATACAAAGAACTACCATTTCGGCCTACAATCTTAATTGCTTTGCAGATAAAATCACCGTCCAATAGGCATTGTTTGTGATTCATCCAATCAGCGCATAGGATGGCAACATTGACAAGTAGTTGGCTGGCGAACATTTGCCAGATCCTCCCAGACGATAGTCTTATTTACATACAAATCTTTATTTCTAATCTTTATTTCTAAACTTGATATTTTTTGTCTAAACAAAATACAAGGGAGGCCCAAATGTCTTACTGTCATCCATCTCCTTTTCCTTTCCCCTGTCCCAACTTCTCACCTTGATAAACCTGAGGAAGTAGATATATACGAAATGCATAGAACTATTTTAAAATTTGTATTTGACTTAGGTGTCTATATGTAGTTTGAACATTTTAAACTGTTACAAAGTTGCACTTTTTGCTGTGATTCTAGGTCCTGCTCCAGCTGTGTAAGCTGCATCTGTGCTGATCTTACTGACCATTGTGGACAATGAGTTGCAGGAGTGCATACTGTTTTGGGAGTGAGGCATGAGGAGGTCAGGACTGCATGAGAAACGCAACCAATGCAAAATAATGGACTTCGTCCAACACACAAACAGGAAGCTTCAGAAACTAATGTGGGTGGAGAGAGAATCCTGAGAGATAATTAGAGATGTACTGTGGGTTCTAATAGAACCCAGTTTCGAATTGAATCCGAGGGTTTCGAAGTCCCGACAAAACTTTCGGAACTCCTTGAATTTACGCAACCCGAATTTTCAGAGTTTTCGATTTTTATTGAAAATTCAATAATTATCGAAAATCGAAAGTAGATGATTATCGAAAATCGAAAGCAGACAATTTCCGAAAATCGAAAGTAGATAATTATCGAAAGTAGATAATTATCGAAAATCGAAACTAGATGATTTTCGCAAATCAAAGTAGACGATATTTGAAAATCAAAAGTAGAAGATTTTAGAAAATCGATAGTAGATGATTTTCAAAAATCGAAAGTAGCCTATTTTCGAAAATCAAAACTCGAACTTTCGATATTTCCGAAAATTCCGAAAATTCGAAAACAAAACAAAACTCAACAGTTTCTAACATCTCTAGAGATAATAGCAAATTTGCGATTTTTGAGATGAGTATGGACACGAGCACAGCTTTCCTTACAATCTGGGGGGCAAGCAAAGGATTCAAAGGTACTAATAATATTTTTGTATTGGTACATATGGACAATTATTTTTGGACTGTAAACAAATGTAAAGAATCACTTATATATTAATGTTTGGGAAATAAATGTATGTAAAATTGGTGTATGGGCACGGCTACACTGCACCGCAAACACAAATGGAATCGCATGCGATTTCATGTGCTCATGTGATTTCATCTGCGAAAAACCGCATGCGCAAACGCAAGAAAAATGCAATAGTGTGGCCTAGCCCTAACTGTGTATATTTACAAAAATATATTTTAACAAATGTTAATAATTAGTATGTATACTTTATTTATAAAGCGCCACTTGGGGGGTAACAAAATACAAAAAAAGTCCTACAAGGGGGGCAAGTACATATATATAAATTATGTAAATAAATATAAGTACTAAAGTCTTACCACAAGAGGAAAGGAGGTCCCTGCCTCTTAGAACTTACAATCTATTTAGGTGGGTAACATACAGATACAAAGGAAAGGGTATACAGTAAGTGCAGGAATGAGACTTATGCAGTGCAAATAAAACAATCATATACTGTGCTGGTTGCCAGATACTGGCAGTGTGCCGATTGGATTGGGAAAATGGGGGTATTGTTAACAGAAATAAAGAAAGATGGGACAGGACCAGGTTTAGGTGGAAAAATGATTAGTTTAGTAAGATTCTATTTGAGGCATCTTCCCAACATCCAGGAGGAGATGGCAAGGAGACAGTCAGAGACACGTGATTGGAGTGCAGGGCTGGACAGGTAGGTTTGTGTATCGTCTGCATATAAATGATATCTCCCAAGGAAATAGTGTAGAGGGAGAACAATAAGGGTCCAAAAAAAGATCCTTCCACACGAAGAGGAACCAGAGAAGAGGTGTTATTAGCATAAGTTCGTTTAGAGAGAAACCGGGGTGCCACTTCATTCCGAATGCCCAAGGAGTGAAGAACCTGTATTAGAAGGGAATGATCAACTATATTAAAAGCAGAGGAGAGGTCAAGAATAGAAAAGTGACCATTGGTCTTTGCAACCTGAAGAAGATTCACAAACTTACACAAAGCTGTCTTATTGAAATGCGCAGGACAGGATCCAGATTGAAAAGGATCCAATAGGTTATGAGCATGAACATAGTTAGTGACACTGGAGAAGACTGATCATTCTAGCAGTTTAGAGGCTTTCAGTAAGAGAGAGACCAGGCGGTAGTTAGCTAAACTAGAACAATCTAGCGAGGGCCTTTTTAGTGCAGGTTTAACATGGGCATGCTTAAATGGAAGGTAAAATTCCAGATGTAAGGGAGGCTTTGAATATGTGGGTGAGTATAGGGAATCCCATGATTAGTGTTTCAGTAATACAGAGGGTATGGGATCAAGGTTGTGACTGGGCAGAACAGAAGCAGGGGAGAGACTTCTGAATGGGTCACAGTAAAGTAAAAGATCCAAGAATATTTGTGTAGATATTATTACATGATAATATCTGTGCAGCTCCACTGTGACTGTTATATTGTGGAGCACTGGAAGTTTAAGGCACCTATTTAAAGTGATGATGGCACACACACTAAAAACCTATCTGTGCCATTACCCTTCCCTCTATCTGATCACCATCTTATCACTTTTCAGCCTCTTCTTCCTCCTTTCCCTCCCTCTTGTGTGTCTGTTGGTAATACAAGAGCCATTGCTCTCCCAGCACTCTCCTCATCCCTGTCTTCTAATCTCTTACCTCTTGACTGTTGATGACCCCAACTCGCTTGCAAACTTCTATAATTCTATCCTGACCAACACAATAGACTCTTTTGTCCCCTTTCATTCCCGCAGTCGAGGAACCTCTAGTTTGGAAGGAATTGGATAAGTCTCACCACACCATTTATCACCAGCCTACCAATCTAGTGTGGCTTACAAAAAGGCCAGTGCATGTTCATCATAAACTCTGCAGCAATGGATTATTATCAGGCTAATCAATGCGGACTTGCAATACCACAAAATGAGACCGTGACCCCCCCCAAAAAACGGTTGCAGGTGTCCCCCCCTAACCCCCCCCCCCCCCCTTACACGCAAACAATCTCACTCTTGGGCATAAATACATTTCTAATTTCTTTTGTAAATTGTTAATTACATAATTTAAATGATACCTTATTGTAGTAATCAGTGTTGCTTTACTTTTGTTTAAATAAACAAAATATGGTAAAGAAAACCAAAAATGTCAATATAAATTACTGACATTTTCTGATTTATGTAAGTTAAGTGTTGTTAAACAAAACATTAATTCCTGAAAAATGTCCTAAAATAAAGCCATGCCATATTCAGAAGCTGATTTGCAAGTGTGGAATGGCTAACCGATATATTTATATTTGTATAAGTAGTCAGACTATTTTTGTACTCTGTTGAAGATAAAACTATAAACTGCAACATTTATACAATAGTGCACAACATTTATATACTCTGCTGCAGACTTCTAAAGTGCTTAGCCCAGTTTAAGGGCTGTCCAGGTTAATAAATATCCTGATTTGCGCTTTCTGCACTGTGTCTAAATACATTTGCCTGCTCCTAAATTGTGCTTCGGTCTTACATAGCTGCCTTCTGGATTCCTATTTAATGTTTCTTATTCAAACAAAACGAAACACTGTTTCCACTTTTAAAACACCACATTACTTTCATGATTGCCTGAGACAATCCATCAGAAAAATGGGTATTAAAATTAAATGGTAAAAATGCTACACAAACCACTTAAGCACACTCATTATTATTGCCCTTGCAACCTCAGGCCATTGGAGAATTTATAATTTAGTCAACATTATGCAGTTTGAAGTGTTCCATGTTCTGCATGGGAGCAGGTTGCAATTCAAATATCAGTGGCCATGAAAAATATGCACATACGTTTAGTATTAAAATCTCCAAGGGCATAACTGAGAAGATGGGCACGTGTAAGCACTGTGCATTGGAGACTTTCTGAGAATCACACATTTGAACATAATTTATCACCTTTCTCTTTTTTTTTTCAACCAGACATTTACTTTTCATTTGTTGAAGAGCTTTTCTATTCATGCACAAATGGCAGAAAAGTAATAAGTCCCTAACCTTTGATGCTTAAAGCAACAAGCCTTTGTTAGATTGGCTGATGGCATATACAACTTCCCCACTGACAGAGCTCCTCAGATAATACGAGTAATTGCTTATTTTATCAAGTTCAGGGAATCCAACTCATTTTCCCCTCCTTGCCTATTACATCAATTATTTTGGCGTTATCATTCACTGGGCTCTCATTAAAATTGGATCTGTGCATATTTTTTAACCTCTTGCATTCTGGTGTTATAAGATACATTAAAAAAAAAATTACACAGAGATGATAAACATTTTTTCTATTAAAAGTGGCTTTTTTGAAAAAAAAAATACTAATAAAATAATATTTCAACAGAAAATAGAAAATGGAACCTTTCTTTTCACGTATTTTCTTGCTAATTATTGTTTGCTTCAGTTGGTACAATAATATTATACAGTAAGCCTAAACTTAAACTTTTTTATTTATTATTTAATGTTTGTTATATTAATTTGGGGAATAGTGATGTTTGAAACCGATTTCGAATCATACCAAATTTCACTAATGGGGATGAAGGGAAGCACCTTGTATCCTGACGACCGCTAGATAGTGGAATGGGCATGTCCAGCCTAAAAAAACTTTTTATATAAATGCACAGCAACCCCCCCAAAACCCAGTTTTGCATTATACATAATTTCCAAAGATGCCCCTGAAAGATGCCCCTGAAGTGACTTACCTGACCCGGTCCCTCTCAACTCTGCCGCTCTTCTTCCTCTTTGGTGCTTCTTCCTGGTCTTGGCTGTCAATCAAGGGGCAACGTGACATCACACTCGATTACCTGACAGCCTTGACCAGGAAGTGCCTCTCTGTTCTTGTTTTTGCTCGAAACAGGAGCAGGGGGGGTGGCACTCAGGCGGCGAGGGCCTGGGTCAGGTAAGTCAGGGGCATCTTTGGGAATTATGTAGAATGCGAAACTGGGGTTTGGGAGTTTTTTTATGCATTTTTTTAGGCTGGACATGCCCTTTAAAATTAAAACGACCCTGGAGTGCATTACTTTCAAGCATTGATAATATATATATATATATATATATATATATATAAAACAAAGACCTTTCCTTAGATTGGATTATTAAAGTAAAAATTAAAGTCTTAATATAAAAGTATTGTAAAAAATGAATCATCTTTCTCAATTTCTTTTTTAGAATGCAATTCTTTGGGAATGAAGCAAGTTGAATTAATGATGTGAAGTTACAAAAACAAAGTTCCTACATATATTCGAAACATGCTGTGCATCTCACACATTATGGGCCATAAACCTAAGATTAGAAACATGCAAATTCCACATCAAAATATAAGAATGCATATAGCTCACCATTTTTCAGGTATATTATTTAATTCCTTATCCATCTGTTCTTTAATCAGTTTTGGAAGTAAATGTTTAAACTTAGGTACACAGGCATTTTGACTCTTTAAAGGACAACTCCACCCCTCATAATGACATCTTTTTAGAAAGAATGCCCTATTTAAAATAGGTTGATATATCCTACTTTGTTCTCTGAATTCATTACTGTATGCCTGCTATGCTTCTGCGTGCCTCCTGGAAACTGAGCAATTTAGAAACATGTATTGAGCATGGGCATGCTCAGAAGAGGCAGCTAAGGGATTAGCATTCAGTTATCGGTTGTGATGTCAACGGTCAAATACATAACTGACAGTTTCTAACTGGAAGGACCAGGAAGCAGAAACAGGGGCAACAGGACATTGTGCAAGATTTCAGGTTAGACATATATTTCAGATTTCAAACTATTACCTACTATTTAGGGTTTTGGGAAGTGATTTACCTGTATATAAGTTTTCATTTGAGGGCTGGACTTGCCTTTTAAATATGATTTTTAAAAAAAAAAATTTTTTTTAAATGAATTATTATATTGTCAAAAACAAATACAATATTGATGGATAGGTGAAAAAGGCATTGTGCGTGATGTTAAAAATATTTGTGTCTGAGAATGTGGATGACAAAATGGAAATGTACACTATAGATTGAAACTGCATGTGTATGTTTACAGCACATAATATATTCTTTGTGTTTACATTTTTAAACTACAATAATTGTTTTCTGACTTCTAGTTCAAAAAATAATAATTAAAGCACTTGCTACACAAATATTCAAATATATATATCACTAGTCCTATATTTATTTCCTCACTCCTCTACCTAACAATATAAATCTATAGATGTATATAACTTAATAAAAGTGTTTAGTACAGATCTCAACATTGTTATTCACCTACAATATAGGTTTGTTGGAATAGACCCTGGTTGTTTGTGTTGACAGATTTACTTATAGATTTATTAGGAGTAAAATGGAAGACATTTAAAACTAACACAAGATGGTATTTTAGACCAAAGTTGTTTATGTGGTTTTACACATAAATATTAATTCATATAACCAGACAAGTGAGCAAATGCATTTTACCAGAATTTTGACGTGAACAATGTTGATTTTGGTGGAATTTCTGGTTTGACATGTTGACATCCATTTATCAATATTCCCTTGTAGGTTTGTTAACAAGAATCCTTAGTAATAATTTATTAATCTTGAACACATTTTCTACTTGCTGATTATATGACTTTTGCTATATTTATGGAGTTCTTTCCACTCCCTTCCTTTTTGTTAACTGTTTATTTAACACCACCTATGACCCTGTATATACTTCAAATTCATTATTAAAACATTTTCATGATTGCAGACAAAAATGCAAATGTTAAGAGGAAGAGGAAAAAGTGCACCTATGAAAAATACATTTAAAAAAGAATACCTTGTTAAGGACTTGGTATCCTTTGGTTTTAAGGCCTGCTTTTCAAAAAGGTCATCTTTGAACTTTACATGCAAGTTCCTCACTTACATTCATTTTTAACTTCCTTTTATTGAATGGCCTTTATTAGCTTGGCTCTCACAGCTTGTAGCAGATTTTAAACAGCAGCAATAGGAGAATGTAAATGCAGAATAATGTATCAGGATTCAAATTTGCATGGTCAAATGTCAAAAAAATTAGGCCTTCTCTAGATTTATGTCAAGAGGAATAACATAAATGGCCAGCTCAACAGCAGGCATGCCATTATCAGTTAGTTCAAGCTGTCATCACTGACTGAGAGGAAGTAGTGGTCATTAACTGTAACTCTGCTGCTTCTGCTCGTAACTTGTTTTTTTATTTTTATTTTACATACACCCATGCAAAATGACAGGGTCTCAAAAAAAAAAAAGCAGCTACCATGTTATGTTACTCCAGTGACAGTATAGAATGAGGGGTGGTAAAAGTCATAATCATTCCACTGTTAAAGGGAAGAAATGAAGAGAAAGTCTTGGGCAGACGGATGACACAGTTGCATAGCCTGGCAGATAAATACTCATTTAGAATAATCACTTTATTTCAGCTCTGTAATGACATTAACAAGCTTGGAATACAGGGAATTACACGAGTCAGAACAAATAATTGAATATTCCACTACTGTAGAATGTAGGCACAAGTCTGACTTAATGTCATGCTGCCTCTGAAGTCAGTGCAAGCATGCAATTAGATAATAAGCTTAAACAGCAGAAAATTGGCACCAAGACTGCAACCACTGTTACCAAATAAAGAACTGCTCATTGGAAAGCTCGTTTTGAATCTGTCATTTCTCGAAAAATAAGCACTTTCCCAAGAATGGCTGCGTGTTTGATAAAAAAATAGTTGTTAAAAAATAATATTTAACATTATGCAGCGGAGAAGACCAGCATTGTAACAAAAAAAATCCTAATAAAAACATTATCCTAGAAATTTCAATTTTTTTTCCACTCTTTTTTTTTTTTTGGCCTGAAAAATAAGATGATTTATAAACAGAGAATTAAAATGAGTCCCCAGATGCAAGTATTTTAAAAATATTCGAATGTGGCATTTTATGCTATAATATTAAACTGCTGCTCTATCCTGTTCAAAATTTGTTACTGGTATAACAGAATTAATAATCCAAAAGATTTATATATGTACAGAGAGATGTGTCAAGCTGTCTATTACTAATGTGGGTTGTTGAAATAACAACGAGTGCTTGATGGTTAATGAGCATCTCAGATCTGCAGCTGTCGAAATTAAATAAGAAAAAAAGTGGAAAAGTAAGTTTAATTTTTGACACATTGTCAGGGCCATGAGAAGAATGTTTTCCCCCCCTTTACTTTAACTGTATTATCCTCCTTACAATGATATAATTCAGTTTGAAAACATTTCTAATTACTTGAAATTCACTTTCTCCAACAACCCCCCTGCAGAGTTTGTATAAAAATAGAAAGTATTTTTTACGTCTTTTGTTATATGTTTGGAAACAAACCAAAAAAAAATGTTTGCAGTCTTTCTGTTGGTAATATTTTCAAAAAATCTGTAATGTGCCCCTTTAATTTTCATCTTTTATGGCTGCTGTTTATAAAATAAATCTATAAATCCTAAAATATGGTCACAAAACAGCTTACGATGTGTATTTTTCCCCTGAAGGATGCAGTAATGGGCAATTTTAGAGAGGGGAACATTACCTGCTTCAAATGTCAGCAGAATAACATCAGCCGAATTTGCTGTGTGAAATAATTTGATATTTTTTAACCAATTTAGTTCAAGATGCAGGGCTGTCACATTGAACTCTGAAACAGTTAAGCCTGGATCAAGTACCAACACCTTATGATCTCAAACAAGTCTCAGTGCCTCAGGCAACACAATTAAATATCCAGCTCTGAGACGCTTCGCTATGTCTACATAATTTTTGCATCATATTGTTTAAAACTAGCAACACTGTCTGTGTAAAAACAAAGCTATGTTATTAAGCGTAATTATTAGCCAGTATTTTGGCAGACCTAAACTTAGCTGCTTTAGGTTTTATAATTATATAATTAAGGGAGCTATTTTCTTTTTTTGTTTAATTCTTGAATTTTTACTGAATAGATCATCAACAAACACAAAATATGCAAGATCTTTACTTTATTACTATAATTAAAAAAAATTATTTTATGAAAAATATGAGGTTTGCATTCAAACAAAACAGCTCTACCATTTTATTATTACTGTATTTGGGAGCAATCTTATTTTTTCTTACAATTTCAATGTCAAGCAAATAAAATGTTTCTCAGTATGTGCATAAATTATTTTGGGATAAGAGGACATGAAAACAACAATCTAAAAATACAATATAAGGTGATGAGTTTTTATGTTGTAGTTTTTGTGTAATCAGGATCTATGACCTACCAAAGGTTCAGATTCAATATATCTGGCAGATCGCTTGTCTGATTTAGAAATCTGATGCTGGGTACACACCAGCCAATATTTTCGATTCACGGCACTTTCAGTTGATCGGCCGAAAATATTGGCTGGTGTGGAGTTGGCGGCCGCGACCAACCTCGATTGTCCGGACCGGATATGTAGGAAAATCACGATCAATCGTGCGGTTCCCTATGGAGCCACACGGTCGACGCTTCGTGACGGACAGACATTTGTCCTGGCCGAGCATTCCCTCGCAGCGAGTGCTCGGTCGGGACAAATTGTCCCCCCATGTGTACCCAGCCTAAGTGAATGTTTCCTTAATGAGTGAATAGTCCAGAGTCCTCTTGTTGCTCACTGCAGCGGCCAAAATACAATTTCCATTATTGTCATTAATGTTGAAATTAAAAAAAATGATTTTAAAGAAATGGAAATTGAGCGATTCCTTTTCTTACATACAGTAACAACTGTAAAAGAGATAAAAAATGGAAGCCTATAGTTTAGCAAGATGAAGCTGAAAACAAATCTTAAAAATGTAAACGCCAAAGCCTTTATTAGATGTTTTCACAATTTAAACAGTAACAATTACCCAAAGCAAGTATTATAGGGTTACGGTAAATGTGTAGTTAATTGAGTTAACTAGTTATTCACAGACCAGAAACATGTGTGTTTAAAGGGCATGTCCACGCCTTTTCCTAACTTTTCACAAATAGTAGGGCTAGTTTCCCCAGCCCCAACCGCTATAATTTTTTTTTCAGAAAGTCCCCTGATCGTTACTTACCTTCCCTCTCTCCTCCGCCGCAATGCCCGGCCTTCTACTTGCATAGAACTGCAAGCAGGGGGCCGGACCGGCAGCCACGTCTGTGATTGGCTGAGAGGCAGCCAATCATGGACACGGCTGCTGGCAGTTTAGAACGCCGGAGGAGAGAGGGAAGGTAAGTAAAGATCGGGGGACTTTCTGAAAAAAAAATTATAGCGGTTGGGGCTGGGGAAACTAGCCCTACTATTTGTGAATATCTGGAAAAGATATTATAGCTGTTGGGGCTGGGGGAACTAGCTCTAATATCTGCCTAAGGGTTTTTACACTAGGGGGAGGGAGAGCAAAACGGGAGGGAGAGGGAGGGGGGGGAAAGGGAGTGAAGAGCTGCTCTGAGCCAGCTAAAAACCTCTGAGATGACAGCTCAGAGGCAGAAACAATTTCCCTGGTGGCCAGGCTCCTGGTGGTCAGTTTTTATAACTTTGGGGGGACTTTACAGGAGAAACATTTGGAGCAGGAATGTAAGGTAAGGATTTTTATACACCTCAGAGTGGGGCCAATAGTGGGTTAAATTTTAGTTTTGGGGGTGCACTCCTTTAAAAAAATACCAGTTCTTCCATAATCAACATGCACTGTTGTTTAGATGACAACAACTTTATCTATATCTCAATCAATCCATTGTATGGCATGAAACTCTAAAGCTGGGTACACATGGTGCGATCTTTCCTTCTGACCAACCATTCGGCACTTCCGACTGGTCAGCCAGTAGTCATTTAGCTTTGGCCGAGCGTGCAGTATATAGAGGTCCGCACAATCAGCTATGGTTTTCCAACACGTCTGATCGTGTGTTAGTCCGATACGCACGAACCATCGGTCAGCCGCGGCAGACAGAAGAAACCATCCAATATTTTGGTCCTGGCCGACTGAAACAATGAAATGGTCGGTTGGACACGAATTATTGTATGGTGTGTACCTAGCTTAACTATCCATCCATACAATTGCACAATTATTAATCCAACTTTAAATAGTAATGTGTTAGAGGTAAGGCGAAAGTGCAGAATATACTGCTCAAATTGCTCTTTATTCCTCACTTGAGAAAGGGTCCATGAGGCCTGAAACATGTCAGTTTAACATGGAATAAAAAGCAGTTTGAGCTGTATATATTAATCATTACTATTTCAAGTTAAATATGAGGCCACTTTGTACAAACTAAAACTACTTTCCATAACTTTCTAAGAATATTCCCCCATTTTGAAATACATTTTTAGTTTGCTTGTTTTGCCTGTAATATATTAAGGTTATCTAAGCTTTTCTAGGTAAAGAGAAAAAAAAATCAAAACTCAAGCACAATTTATGTTATTCTCCATCATATGGGAGCCAAATGTATTTGTTCATTCAGCTACTTAACTGAAGACAATTCTGATCATTGCTTCCAGATTTTTTTTTTATTATTCGCCATTTGAAATCTATATATAACTAGTGGAGTTTTTTTTCCAATTGTAAATATAGACATCCTGGTTCTATACTGTATATAAGTGATGAATTGTCTGAACTCAAGTTACTATATATAAGATGTATACTTCACTATGTTATAATTGCAATAACTACTCTTAAAATGCACTAAGGATTTGCAGGACTCGACTTTAACATACCATTGATAATATATGAAATAGCAACCTTTAATATTAAATATGTATATGTCAAGGTAAGTCTTGAATAGAGACACAGTAAGTGAAGTGTTAGTAATGTGCTCCAGCACTAAAAACTAATTAAGTAGATAGTCCACCTCCCATCCCAATTGTTTGCTACGTTCGTTTACAGCCTTTTTCTCTGGGAAAGATAAGAAAATGCCTAACAAGATAATTGTGATGATTTAACTCTTTATTTCTTATAGATGTGACAGGGTTTCCAGATCTAGATTAAGACCTAGTAAAAAATGTTTTTCCCAATGAGAACTGGAAATAATAGGTTCATGGTACTGTTATAATAATAGGTTCATGGTACTGTTATAATAATAGGTTCATGGTACTGTTATAATAATAGGTTCGTGGTGGGAAGAAAAGTTACTATAACTAATTACCTGGGTACAGTGCAATACAATGACATGTATGTGTAGAAAGGTATCTGACATACATTGGAAACATTGTTCATCATGTATTGTTAATGTAATTGTTTCGCTGACAGCTTTTTCACTTACACTTTTCTTTTCAGGAGCAGAAAGCTAGCTTTTAATTTGAAGGATCTGCACAGAAAACCGCCATCTGTATCATGTATAGTGTATGTCCCTAGACATACATACTGCATATGTACATCTACTTTGGCCTATGTATAAGGTGACATGCTACACAGTTATCCTGGATCTGTGCTATAATGGTCAGTTGGTCTTTCTTGTAAGTTAATAAATTGACCACAGATTTGGTTATTTGGAAACTCGTTTAAATATCTAGATATGCCCACATGTAGGCAGTATCAATTATGTTTATGAACATATTTATGTATGTATGTATACATAATATGCAGCGCTGTACATTATAAAATACAGAGTATGCAAACAAGGGGGTAAGTGAAAGGAATTATACAGATAAATTAAATACAACTTCACAAATGGGGGCTGTGGGATACATTTGTTATTTGATGATTATGGAGCTTTGTAGTTATCTTAAACCTAGGGGGATCTGTGTTAATAAACGGTATATTAAAAGATAAACTAAATTTAATGAGTACTACTTAATGTTGGGTCCGAGGGACACCTATTGTACCTATTGTGTTTTTGCTTGGATATAAACCTGGGAGGTGCTGGGAGTGATATTATAATATATATGTGATTACAATGTATTAATCATGATTTCAGAGTAATTAGTATTCTCTCTCAAAACAGATCAGTAGCACTTCCACTTTTTGTTATAAAGTAATTTAGCCACAGGAGTTCTCCCACAGCCCTCCTTTTGTGTATATATTGTAGCAGAGTTTCTCTGCAGGAAGATTGTCCAAGCTTCCATATGGTAGTAGCACCCCCAACACATCCCTTTAATTGGAGGTCTTATGCCTTGAATACTAAGCATTGGATAAGAGGCCTCTTCCCTCCTTGTTAAAAGTCAGTAGGC
Organism: Hymenochirus boettgeri; assembly: GCA_019447015.1. Lineage (NCBI taxonomy): Eukaryota > Metazoa > Chordata > Amphibia > Anura > Pipidae > Hymenochirus > Hymenochirus boettgeri. Next base: position 139,909,796 of record CM033474.1, read on the forward strand.
AGGGGAGGGGGGGGAAGTTATAGCCTGTAATACTAATCCAATGCAAGGTCAGGGAGACAACCTTCCCAAAAACATTCAACCAAGCAGGGTGTGTCAGCCCAGATAAATGACCCAAGGTAAACTGTTAGGACCTTCCATACTGGGGTTACCTTGATGTGGTTGAAAGGCTTTTCACTTTTATGCATAAAATTTTAACTAAAACCCCCCATGTTTTTACTGTTTGCACTAGCATAGATATTATGATATATGGGGCCTAGAAATGTGCATTGATCATCTCTTTTCTTGTTTGAACTGATTTCAAGTCAGCATAGGTTTTCTATTGGTTTTACAGTGTTTGAGCTGTTTCTGGTCCCCCCCCCCCTCTCTTTCAAATGGAGGGAACATTTATTTACATAACGTTTGAATGTCACCATTGATTATTTCCAGGCACGGCGTGAAGCACACCACTGGCGTGTTAAAGTGGGTATGGCTGTGTCGGTGGGCGTGTTTTGCCGATGAGTGTGGCTAGAATTTTACGATTTTGAACTTCATCGGACAGTCAATTAGCAATAATGTAAATGATTAGAAACAGATATCACCCTTCTTTTTTAAACAGCTTGTGTTGCCACTACCATTTTGCTCCTTTCAATTTTTGTTGCTCTAATGAAAGTAGCTTATTTTATAGCCTGTGCTATACATGTTGATTCAACTGTTACAATACGTTAGAAATGCCATACTTTCTGTAGTATAAAAGATTTTAGACAAAAGAGTAAGCCTGCCACCACATCAAGCTAACTAATCTAACCTAGCCTAACAAACTAACTAAAGCTAACCTAACCATAATAAAATGTTTTTAACAACATCATATCTGTTCCTAGGAAAAATTCTTTTTTTCCTTAACCGGTCAAGATATTTTTTTTTTGTCAGAGAAAGACAACTAAAATAATAAGGGTAATGGAAGGGCTTGACTATACAGGCAGATTAGACAAGTTAGGTCTGTTTACGTTGGAGAAGCGACATTGGTGCGGGGATATGATCTTTTTATATAAATATATTAATGGTCCATATCATAAACTCTCACTAATAGGTCATATCAGATGACACGTGAACAGTAGGGATGGCCGCGGATTTATCCCGTTTGCGAACGCCGGATTTTTCCGGATTTTCCGCCTTCCGAACTTCCGAACCGCGGATTTCTCGTATTTTCGAAAATTTTCGAAATTACGAGATTTAGCATATTATCGAAAATTTTCGAAAATACAGGAAACTCATAATTTCGAAAATTTTTGAAATTACGAAGATTGCTCGTATTTTCGAAAAATACGTTTTCGAAAATTTTCGAAATTACGAGAAATCTCGTAATTTCGAGAATATTTTTTATTTTAACGGGTCCATTCGCGGATTTTCGAATTTTCTAATTTTTTCGAAAATTCGCAGATCCTCAAGCGGACCGGATTTTGCGAAGTTCGGACATCTCTAGTGGACATCCTTTAATATTGGAAGAAAAGAAGATTCATCTTCAGGTTAGGAAAGGTTTCTTTACAGCAAAAATGTTGAAACTGTGGAACTGTCTTCCAGCAGATGTGGTGAAGTGGCCTAAATAAGTTTCTAAAACTAAAAACTATTGAGAATTACTGGTATCAATACGTATACTGGTATACGTTCTGGTTCTGGTTGATCCAGGGATACTTTCCGATTTCTGGGGGGGGGGGTTAGCTGGGTTTTTTGACCTTTCTCTGGATCAACTGTTAGGGCTAGGCCACACTGAAACGCAAACGCAAATGCAATCGCATGCGATTTCATGTGCGATTTTGTTGCGTTTGCGCTTGCGATTTCTTCAATAAGTATAGGAAATCGCATGCGATTGCGATTAAAAATGCAGAACGCAAAACGCAATCGCAATCGCACCGAAAAATGCTCGTTTTTTTTGCGTTGCTGCATTTTCAATTATTTTTATAAGTGCAATCGCAAGCGCAAAAAAAAACGCAGCAGTGTGGCCTAGCCCTTAGGTAGGGTTAAAAAGAAGGGTGAAAAGGTTGGACTAAATGGACGTATGTCTTTATTCAACCTCAACTACTATGTAACTATGTTACTTAAATTGATTCTCCAAGTCATCCTGTCACTGATGGAAAGCCTGGATTTGCACCTTATGTTGGGTGGATTATTGTTGTAGTGGCATCAGTGCGTTACTTGTAAATGTCTCAGCCACATGGTTACGTAGAGTTTGAAAGTTATGGTGCAGCAAGGATATATCTCACTTAATATAAAAGTACATTAGATTAAAGGTGTATTAAATTATTAGGCTTCTAAATGTATACCCTAATGAAAAAACTGTAAACCAAATAAGGTCCACACATACGTGACTTAACGTTCATGTAAAAAGGAAAACGTAAAGAATTTAGAATCATTTAACTAGGAGGAATAGAACAATAATTAATGAATTATAAAAGCTCTAATAAGGATTGTAAGATCAGTCCTGTCTATTGGTGCATCGGGCAAATCATGATCAGATTCCGATGGAATATATTGTGAATTTGTGACAGAAGTGTGTATGGGCACTTTAGGCAAATGTGCTAAACAATTTGTCCTTCTGTATACATTACAGATAGGAGCTTTTTATATAATTCCAGAACTGCAAATAGGTACTCCCAGCAGATGCTGTCAAAGGTTTTTTTTTAGTGTCAAGGGACAGCAGGAAACCCCTCTGGACATTTCTAGAGGCCTGATCTATAATATTACAGACTCTTTGTTATCTTCTACCTGCCGCCCCCACCTGGTCCACATCAATTTATCTTGGTAGAATCTAAATGCCAGTACTTTGGCTACTATTTTAATGTCCAGGTACAATAAGCATACTGGCCTGTAATTGGAAACCATCAGTGGGGTTTTGCCTGTCTTCTCCAGAACAGATATTGATGCATAGAATAGCTCAATCCTTCTTTCATCATATGATATGCCAGTCGTTGGAAATGAGGAAGGAGGATTGTGTAAACTTTCTAATATTAAATGCTGGGGAGGCCATCTGGGTCTGGGGATTTGTGTGCCAGTAGAGAATCTCCTTTGATGTGATAGGGTCAGACAGCATTTTAATTATTTGGAAGAGGAATTATAGAATATGTTGTGTTTAGATTGCATAGAAGGAATAAAAGGAGTCGTATTTTTTATTTTATTAGGGTGGCCTTATCTCTTATAACAGTTTGTGTCCATGTCAGTGTCCGTGCAACCTTTTATACATTGGAGAAACTACGCAAAAAGTTATAAATTGTATCTCTCAACTTCGATCCTCGATACAATGCATGCAAACCACCTTGCCAGTACCCAGACACTTTAAGGAATCTGGTCACACAGCAAATAACATCCAATTCTTTGTACTGGAACAAATAGAATTGCCAAACTTACAGTAGAAGGCTAGAGGTCGTCTGGATTCATAAACTCAATACGTTGTGGCCTAAAGGCTTAGATAAAGATTACTATCTACATGTATATTTGTAATGTAGCTTTAAGAAAATGCCTATCATGTGACTTGTGTTTGATGGTCATGACCTATAATAAAGAGATAAGTTGTTTTAAGTGTTCACCATTTACAATTCAGCTTGAGAAAGGAACAGGAGCGTTCCAAAACATCGCTGTATGGTGGACTGATGTAAATATTATCAATAAACCTCTGATGCAAAGAGTGCTGCATATCTGGATTGTTATATATCCCTTATATTATATAAATGTATATTTTTACGGAGATTGCATTGAGTTTTTAGGAGCAACTAACTAGGTGGGGGTATGTAGCTGTAATAAATGGCCGGGAGGACGGGTACTTACAAGTACGCTTTAGGAGGAGGCGTATAGTCCAGGAATTGCAGGACACAGAGGCTGCTGGGAAATGTAGGCTGGATGCTGGAACAAGGTGCTGCTGGGAACTGTAGGCTGGATGCTGGAACAAGGTGCTGCTGGAAACTGTAGGCTGGATGCCGGACCAAGGAGCTGCTGGGAACTGTAGGCTGGATGCTGGCAAGGTAAGAAACTGGAGATTGGATGCCGGCAAGGTAAGTATCTACAGACTGGATGCAGGCAAGGAAAGTAACTTGAGACTTGATGCAGGCTAGGTAAGTAACTGGAGACTGGATGGATGCAGGCTAGGTAAGTAACTGGAGACTGGATGCAGGCAAGGTAAGTAACTTGAGACTGGATGCAGGCTAGGTAAGTAACTGGAGACTGGATGCAGGCTAGGTAAGTAACTGGAGACTGGATGCAGGCAAGGTAAGTAACTTGAGACTGGATGCAGGCTAGGTAAGTAACTGGAGTGGTAAAGGTAGGTACAGGATCCAAGGCAGGTGAGTACAGGAGCCAGGAAGGTAGCAAACGCTACAATCGGGCACCGGGTCCAGGAGGACACCGGCTTTTGAATTTTCGTGCCGCCCGGCATGTCGGCGTCATGACGTCATGACGTCGACAACGCTCACCCGGAATCACCATAAGAAATAACACCATACAAAGTATAGTACTACTACCTACTACTGAATTACAAAACAATTTATATACAATTAATAAACTACTAATAAATTAATTACTTTACTGGACACCCCTAAGTTTGAATGGAAAACTCAAAATGATAGGTTAAGACACACCTCCAGGATTTCTACAGGGTCTCCATGTAATCACTAAAAGGAAGTGGAATTTTACTAACATTTAATGAGAGGTTCTGATCTTCCACTGTTAGCAAATCAAAAAAATTTCTTAGGCACTGTCCACGACAAGACAGGAAGTGTAAGGAAGTTCCTGTATTACACCCAGTTATGTGCTGTTTGTAAAACATGTGACAGTCTTAGCCAATTAGAAAATTCTTCAGACTCTCACATTTACTCCCCCTCCCCTCTCCATAGAAAGTAATGAGACAATCCAGTTTCTGTTTGCTAGACAGGAAGTGTCTGTTTATGATTAAATGACTTTGCATATCTCTGAAACTACCCAGCATTCTTAGAGAAATGGGCAGTTTTTACCCCAATATTAATATATTAAACATGAGGTTGTCAGGTACCTTCAGTTATAAGAAGGCTCTACTTCATTTTATACCCTGTGAGGAGCTTTTAGCTCCTTTATCCAAACCTCTCCATAACTTGTCAAGCTAATCAGAATCCTGTGTTTCCTAACCCCATAGTAACTGTAAATCTGGAACTTGCTGTGGTAATTACAAATAAGTATGAACCTAGCATGTTATTCTGGATCCTGTATAGGGTCTCAGGATGTCCAATGGAGCTGTTCAGATTGAATTGCACATCGTGGCAGGATTGCCTGGATCTGTGTTCAGATCTGCAGGTTAATACCATTTTGTCTGGATACATATAATACTTGTGTCCCAACTGAGTATCTGCTTTGTGAGAGCCCTGCCAGGACAGATGACTGTTGGTCACAGTAACAGTGGCTGCAGTCAGCAGCGCATGTGACAGACTGATCTTGTGGTCCCATAGGGAACTGCATGATTGGCCGTGATTTACTAACTGACCCATTTGTCTGATACGGACGACCGAACTCAGTCGCAGCTGGCCATCCCACACCATCACATATTTCCAGCCGACTAATCCGTGGCACTATTGGTTCATTACTGGTGTATACTCAGCCTTAAGGTTTGTACACACATGCAATCGCGGGTGCCAACCCGTGATGCACGATGTGTACGAACGGCCGATAATCGTGCCATGTATGGGCGCTTTATCGGCTAAAATGGCCGTTCTGTCCATACACGGCACGAATATAATCCGAAACAGCTGTTCTCACACGTCATGCGTTGGCTCCTGCGAACGCATGTGTAAACGAACCTTTAGACTTTGTAGATTATAACTGCCAGGTAGGTGGTATTTGGAAGTGGGTGCAATTATGGTAAAGTTTATGACTCTAACAGGGAGATTCACCCAGAGGCACAAGCTCTCTGGGCAAATCTCCCGTACGGGATTTACCAGAGGCTGTGCGATTTTGGGTGAATCTCACCTGCACATAAGTATTTATCGCTAGCAATTAGTTGGTGTTTAATACTTACGTGTAAAGAGGCACGCAACCTCTGGTAAATTACTTTGAAAAGGCCGCACGAGTGCCTCTCGCTGCCACCGCAAAACGTTGCGCCAACCAATCGACCCATATAATGTTTCCCTAATCCAATTGTCTAATAGCTATGGATGTCTTTATTCCAGGATGTATGAAAACTAGGTTTTCCAGAATTCTGTGCAGTTAGGGAATGCTGGGAGTTGTAATTTTAAACATGTGAAAAGTTCATTAAGAAGACACTAACTGCAAAACAGGGAATGCTGGGATTTGTAGTTTTCAAACATGTGAAAGGTCACAAGCATAGGCTGTATTAGATCTAGACAGATGCCTTAGCTACAGGATATTAAGAACAAACTTACTGCAAACAGAGAATGCTGGGAATTGTGGTTTTCAAATACGTAAAAGGTCACAAGTTAAACACGCCTGCTCTATACCATTAGGCTGTATTATATCTAGACACATGCCTTTGCCACAGGCAATAAATAAGATACCTTGCATGTCCCCACCCATTTCTTTAAGTGAGAAATATGTGTTTATATGTTAGATTATTAAGGCTATGCTATTATAATAACATGATTCTATGAGGTACCTTCTGTTATAAGAAGGCTCTATTTCATTTTATACTCTGTGTGGAGCTTTTAGCTCCTCTATCCACACCTCTCCCTAACATGTATATTCAATCAGTACCCTGTGCTCCCAAGTCCTAACCCCATAGGTTAAACTTGTTGTTGTAAATACTAATAAATATGAACCTTGCATGTTAATCAGGATACTGTATAGGATTTAAGGTGGCTATACATATATCCGATTTTACTTATCCAACCAAGCGCTCATGCAATATTAGTTTGATCTTGCCAGAACCACCTTTCCCATTCTTCTATGCCACAGACAGGCGGTTCTTGCAGGATCGGTCTAATGTCGCGGGAGCACTCTTCGGGAAAGTAAAATCGGATATATGTATGGGCTGCTTTTGATTGCCCAAAGGTGCTGTTTAGATTGCCTGGGTCAGTGTTTGTTCTTTTAATATGATGTGATTATTTGTTTGGTTTTTTTAGGACCTTCAGACTAATTTTATTATTGCCCCCCTGGATGTTTCCTGGTGGTTCCTGTGAGCACTGCAACTACACATAGCAAAACATACACACATAATTTCCACTGTGCACCAACGGGCACACTTTTGATATATATATATATATATATATATATATATATATATATATATATGATATTCAACAAGTATCAGCGCTACTCAGGTTCTTCGATAAGTGCTTTATTTAACCCTTTCACTGCCACAGATCGTATATTCACGATCTGTGCAGTGAATGACCAAACTGCCACAGATCGTGAATATACGATCTGTGGCTTCCCCCCTCCCGAAATTTTTTTGCCCCCCGCTAGGAGCGATCGGGGGGCAGCATTCAACTGCCCCCCTAGCCCCCTCGATCCCCCCTCGGTTGTGTCCAAATCTGAGGGGGGGATCGGAAGATATCCCTACCTGTAGCCGGGTCCCGCATGGTGGAGCAAGTCCCACGTGGAAGGAAGGAAGGAAGCAGAAAGGGAGACCCCGGTGACATCACAGAGCTTCCTCCTTCACCGGGGTCTTCCCTTGAAACTGTACTTTGCTGCCCCTGGTGGACTAGTTGAGATCATGCTGCAGTACCTGTATAGCACAAGCTGTCAAGCTGACAGCTGTACTATACATTTTGTGAATGGAACTCAAAGTTCCATTCACAAATAGGATTTTTTCTAAGTCTTTGCTACTTAGCGAAGACTTAGAAAAAAAATGGGGACAGAGATCAAAATTTGGTGATCACTTCTGATCACCAAATTATTGATCTTTGCCAATGAATGAAAAATCACTTCCTGGAAAATGATTTCCGGGAAGTGATTTTTCCGATTGGTTTTCGAATTGGAAAACGGGCATTTATGCCCGTATTCCAAGTTCGTTATCATTCCCAAAGATGATTTGGTGATCATCTTTGGGAATGATCCCCCAAAAAAAGGGGAAATGCACACAAAAAAAATCTTAAAGTGATACACACACCTTTTTTTTTTTTACCCTAAAACTATAAATTAGCAAAAAACTTTGTCTTCTCCAAACTTCCCAATGTCCCCGGTGATATCGGTAAACTAAACGCGGATCATTTATTTGTTGGATTTCCAGGGAAACTAAGCCTATTTTAGTAGGAAATTTTGCAGAGGTACCAAAAAAAGACCGTATTGAATTTTTAGGATCAGTAAAGTGTGCAAAAACTTGTGTGACTCTCCGTACCAACTGGTTTTCACTAAAATACCACTAAAAGGGGGAGTGGGGATAGGGTTGGGGGGTGGGTTGTGGTGTTTTTAATTTTTTCTTGTAATTGCAATTGCGCATGGATCCCATTTGAGCTAGTTGGTGGCCCCGTCTCTGTTTGCACCCACCCTTATGGCATACCGTTTGATTCAGGACATGTGGGAGATTGCCATTTAGTGGGTTTTTTTACTTGCCAAGTGGGTTTAGGTAGGATTTCAACCATTGAGTCCTCTTATTTTATTTTTTCACAAAATCTCCTAAAAGCATGGAGTTCTATGAATAACAGCGTCTGGAATTCTTCACGTATATACGAAAGCATGATACCATCACATAGCTGAAGGTGTGTAGCTTCCAAAAATATATAGTTTGTGGGGGGTATTTCCAAATTGATTAGGCTGTTCAAATTACAGAACACTTTGATTTTTTTCTTGTAATTACACTTGTGCATGCGTCCCATTTGAGCTAATTGGTGGCCACGTCTCTGTGTACATCCACGCATATGGCATACCGTTTGATTCAGAAGATGTGGGAGAGTGATATTTAGTGGGGGGGTTTATTTGTGGGGGGCATTTCCAAGTTTTGGGGCTGTTTGAAATTACAGAGCACTTTGATTTTTTTCTTGTAATTACACTTGTGCATGTGTCCCATTTGAGCTAGTTGGTGGCCACGTCTCTGTGTACATCCACGCATATGGCATACCGTTTGATTCAGAAGATGTGGGAGAGTGATATTTAGTGGGGGGGTTATTTGTGGGGGGCATTTCCAAGTTTTGGGGCTGTTTGAAATTACAGAGAACTTTGATTTTTTTCTTGTAATTACACTTGTGCATGCGTCCCATTTGAGCTAGTTGGTGGCCACGTCTCTGTGTGCACCCACACATATGGCATACCGTTTGTTGCAGGATATGTGGGAGATTGACATTTAGTGGGTTTTTTTGCTTGTCAAGTTGGTTTAGGTAGCATTTCAATCCTTGAATCATCTTATTTTATTTTTCACAAAACCCCCTAAAAACACAGAGTTCTTTGGATCACTGGGTCTGGAATTCTTCATGTATGTATGAAAACATGGCACCGTAACATAGCTGAAGGTGTGTAGATTCCAAAAATATATAGTTTGTGGGGGGAATTTCCATGTTTCGGGACTGTTTCCTTAGAAAAAGGGTAGGCTGTTCAAATTACAGAGCACTTTGATTTTTTCTTGTAATTGCATTTGTGCATGCGTCCAATTTGAGCTAGTTGGTGGCCACGTCTCTGTGTACATCCACACATAGGGCATACCGTTTTATTCAGAACATGTGGGAGATTGCTATTTAGTGGGGGGTTTTATTTGTGGGGGCATTTCCAAGTTTTGGGGCTGTTTGAAATTACAGAGCACTTTGATTTTTTTCTTGTAATTACACTTGTGCATGCATCCAATTTGAGCTAGTTGGTGGCCACGTCCCTGTGTGCATCCACGCATATAGCATACCGTTTGATTCAGAACATGTGGGAGATTGACATTAAGTGGGGTTTTTTGCTTGTCAAGTGGGTTTAGGTAGGATTTCAACCCTTGAATCATCTTACTTTATTTTTCACAAAACCTCCTAAAAACACAGAGTTCTTTGGATTACTGGGTCTGGAATTCTTCATGTATGTATGAAAGCATGGCACCGTAACGTAGCTGAAGGTGTGTAAATTCCAAGAATATATAGTTTTGGGGGGTATTTCTAATATAGAGGGGTGTTTAGTCTGACAAATCTGAAAAGTTGCTGTAATTGGGCCATTGTTCATTGGCTCACTTTGTGGCTAGTTGATTCCACGTTTGCGTGTGTAACCATACATAGGGCATACCGTTTGATTCAGGACATTTAGGAAATTGATATTTGGTAACTTTTTTTTTACATAACTTGGGATTTTGACATGATTTCTACCTTTGAGAGTGTTTTTTTTTAAATTTTTTAGAAAATCTGCTAAAACTGCGAATTCTACGAAGAACTGGGCCCACACCATTGATGGTACGAATGAACAAACTACAGAATTTCGTAGATAAAGGTGTGTGGATTCGAGAAATATATGGTTTTTGGGGGTTGTTTTGTGGGGAAAAATTGCAGACTGTTCAAATTCAGATTTGACTGAATATTTTTGCTTTTTCTGAGCCATTGTGCATTGTTTCACTTTGTGTCTTTTGGCTTCCACGTCCGCGTGTGTAACCACACATGTGGCATACCGTTTGATTCAGGACATTTGGGAGATTGATATTTAGTACCTTTTTTTTAGATTCCATGAGGTTTTGGCATGATTTCTACCTTTTGAAGTTGTTTTTTTGTTCATTTTTTCAGACAAATGCCAAATTCTACAAAGAACTGCGCCCACACCATTGATGGTATGAATGAACAAATCACAGCGTTACGTAGCTGAAGGTATGTAGATTCTGAGAATATATAGTTTTGCGGGGGTATTTCCAAGTTATAGGGGTGTTCAGTTTGAAAATCTGGGAAAATGCTGTTATTGGCTCACTGCGCATTGTTTTACATTTTGACTAGTCGCTTCCACGTCCGTGTGTATAACCACACATATGGCATACCGTTTGATTCAGGACATTTAGGAGATTGATATTTGGTAAGTTTTTTTTACATTACATGGGGTTTTGGTGTGATTTTGTAACTTTGAAATGTATTTGTCTCTATTTTTCCAGAAAATTGTGTAGAAATGCGAAATTTCTACGAAGAACTGCGCCCACACCATTGATGGTATGAATGAACGAACTACAGTGCTACATAGCTGAAGGTGTTTAGATTTCAGGAATATATAGCTTGTGTGGGGTATTTTTGAGTTATCAGGGTGTTTTGTGGAAAAAACTGCAGACTGTCCAAGTTGGCTAAATATTTTCACTGTTTCTCAACCATCATGCATTGTCTCACATCGTGGCTTTTCGCTTCCACGTCCGCATGTGTAACCACACATATGGCATACCATTTGATTCAGGACATTTGGGAGATTGATATTTAGTAACTTTTTTTTACATTCCATGAGGTTTTGGCATGATTTCTACCTTTTGAAGTTGTTTTTTGTTCATTTTTTCAGACAAATGCAAATTTCTATGAAGAACTGCGCCCACACCATTGATGGTATGAATGAACAAACTACAGTGTTACATAGCTGAAGGTGTGTAGATTTCAGGAATATACAGTTTGTGGGGGTTATTTCTAAGTTACGGGGGTGTTTTGTGGAAAAAACTGTAGACTGTCCAAATTCGGAGTTGGCTAAATATTTTCGCTGTTTCTGAGCCATCGTGCATTGTCTCACTTTGTGGCTTTTCGCTTCCACGTTCGCGTGTGTAACAACACATATGGCATACCGTTTGATTCAGGACATTTGGGAGATTGATATTTAGTAACTTTTTTTTAGATTCCATGACTTTTTGGCATGATTTCTACCTTTTGAAGTTGTTTTTTGTTCATTTTTCAGACAAATGCGAACTTCTATGAAGAATTGCGCCCACGCCATTGATGGTATGAATCAACAAACTACAGTGTTACATAGCTGAAGGTGTGTAAATTTCAGGAATATATAGTTTGTGGGGGTTATTTCTAAGTTACGGGGGTGTTTTGTTGAAAAAACTGCAGACTGTCCAAATTCGGAATTGGCTAAATATTTTCGCTGTTTCTGAGCCATCGTGCATTGTCTCACTTTGTGGCTTTTCGCTTCCACATCCACGTATGTAACCACACATATGGCATACCGTTTGATTCAGGACATTTGGGAGATTGATATTTAGTAACTTTTTTTTACATTCCATGAGGTTTTGGCATGATTTCTACCTTTTGAAGTTGTTTTTTGTTCATTTTTCAGACAAATGCGAACTTCTATGAAGAACTGCGCCCACGCCATTGATGGTATGAATGAACAAACTACAACGTTACATAGCTCAAGGTGTGTAGATTTCAGGAATATATAGTTTGTGGGGGTTATTTCTAAGTTACGAGGGTGTTTTGTTGAAAAAACTGCAGACTGTCCAAATTCGGAGTTGGCTAAATATTTTTGCCGATTCTGAGCCATCGTGCATTGTCTCACTTTGTGGCTTTTCGCTTCCACGTCCGCGTGTGTAACCACACATATGGCATACCATTTGATTCAGGACATTTGGGAGATTGATATTTGGTAACTTTTTTTTACATTCCATGGGGTTTTGGCATGATTTCTACCTTTTTGAATGTTGTTTGATGTTCATTTTTTTGGAAAATCTGGTAAAAGTGCAAACTTCTACGAAGAACTGCGCCCACACCATTGATGGTATGAATGAACAAACTACAGCGTTACATAGCTGAAGGTGTGTAGATTTCAGGAATATATAGTTTGTGGGGGGTATTTCTGAGTTGGGGGGGGTGTTTTGTGGAAAAACTGCAGACTGTCCAAAAACAAAACTGGCTAATTTTTTTTTTGCTGCTACTGACATTTGGCACTGGTCACGCTCTGGGTTAGTTGGTAGCCATGTCTCTGGGTACACTCATGAATGTGCCATACCGTTTTATTCGGGAGGGGTTAGGCTTTCATATTTGAGATGCGTTTGAACTTTCCTCCACAGTTTTCAGCTGAAATTCGCATTTGATTTTGTCTCTGATTTTACAGTTGAGGAAAAAAAGGAAAATGTGAGAAAATAACTTACAATTGGACGAAGTGCTGCGCCCGGGTATCTGCATTTTGATCAAAACTAACCTCACTCATAAAATTTTGTGGGTGTGTAGTTTCTAAAAATATCTCACTTGTGGGGATATTTTAGTTAATTTGGAAAATATTCTATGTTAACTGTCAGTAGTGGTTATACATTTTAATTTGGTGTAATATTCTTGAAGGTGCAGTTTTAGTTTGGGGGGGTCTCCTGTACAGGAAAAGTCGGGTACCTACATATATCTGGTATCGTTGTACTCGGGAGTATCTGAGCTTTTAGAAACAGTAAGATTTTTGTGCGTAACCTTAAGATAACTATAAGTAAAAATGGGAAAAATCCATGAAAATTTGCAAATTTTTCATTTTTTTTACATATTTTACCCATAATTCCAGTAAAATTTCCATAAAAGTTACAAAAATTTTTTACCATGTTAAAGTACACTTTGTGCTGAAAAAAACAATGTATAATATTCCTGATTTACTGCAAGGTTTCCTACTGTAAAATTAGTCTAAAGCGATTAAGGGCAAAATCCTGAAAATTCTTCTGGCAGTTAACGCAAAAAAAAATGAAATTCTCCTGGCAGTGAAAGGGTTGAAGAGCTTTTGTAGCAAACATTGTGCTCAGTGCAAAAATAAGCGACGTTTCGGCCATTATCTATTGGCCTTTTTCAAGCTTCAAAATTTAGTGCATTTACACAGGCTTATATACTCTTTGTGATTAGTTCTAAGTCATAAGACACACCTCTACATGACATCATTGCAAACATTTAAAGTGACAGTGCCCTGGCAGCATATTAAACATTTAAAGTGGCAGTGCTCTAGCAACACATTAAAATATAGTGACCCTTAACAAAGTGCTGTAGTGCATGTTAACCAACATATCTGTACATAATACATATTAAAAGTGTGAATTCCAGATTTCTAAACATTCTTATTCTAGAACTCTAAGCGGAATCCAAAAAGAGGAACAAAGATAAAATCACTAGGGACAATTATTCATAATGATAATAATACTAATACTTTTCAAGATGATTCATGCATATATACTATATGTATTGATTAGTCTATTATATAAATTATCTTAAAGAACTATCTCATATAATCATCTGCATGCCTGTTGGATATATATTCTCTCCTACTCCTTATTGCTGGGGATGTATCTCCTAATCCTGGACCCAGTAATATCTCAGTTTCCTATTCTCCTCACCTTACTCTCCCCTTTTTGTGGTTTTATGCTTCCTAACTTTTTATTTATTCCTCTAATTCCATCTTCATATCTTCCCTTCTTCTATGCTGTGCCCCTTGCTAACAAATCTAATATTATTCATGAGTTTTTTTTGTTCTAAGGAGTTTCAACTTGCTTTTACTGAAAACTTTTACTGAAACCTGGCTTTTCCAACATGCCTCTATGGGAGGTCTCGGGCTCTCCCATACACCTCGTTCCTCAGGTCGTGGTGGAGGTGTTGGCCTCCTCCTTTACCCCACCTGTCATTTTAATGCGATTATCCGCCCATGTCCTTCTTGTTTACGTACTGTTCAAATTTCATACCCTCTGTTGCAATATGTATCTGTGGTATACAGACCCCCTCCACGGTTCCCCCAGCTACATTCCTCTCTGATTTTGAGACTTGGCTTACATTTTTCCTCTCTACTGACAATCCTGTTCTAATTCTGGGTGCCAACTTTGCTCTATCCTTGCCCTCTTGTTTCCAACACTTAACATCCTCATTTGATCTTCAGCAGCAATAAGTATGGCCATTTCTTGGATCTTGTCTTCGCTAAAAACCTCTCTGTCTTAAACCTGAAACCTCTGTTACAAAATACATCTAGTTTTATTTAGTATACTACACACCTCCTAAATAAACCAGCGGCCATTGATCATATACCTGATTGAACCATTCTAGCCACAATGGATGTAGAAGCTCTCTATACCAACATTCCCCATGATGATGGTATTTCAGCTTGTTTGGAATATCTACAGAAACTGAACACACCTGCACTGCCAATTGCCAAATTAATGGAGTTTATTCTCACCCATAGCTACTCCTTCAATCAGGACATATACCTTGAACAAATGGGAGTGGCAGTGGAAACACGGTTTGCGCCACTCTATGCTAATTTGTTTATGGCAAACTTCGAAGAAAAGTAAAGAGGACCTATTGCACTTTCACCAAAGATACAATGATTCCCACCCCACAATTAAACTCAAAATGAACCATTCACCAACCGAAATAAGCTTTCTTGAAACCGTAATACAGATTAAAGGAAACACATTACAAACTTCCTTCTATCGCAAACCTACCGACAGACCCACATACCTCAGTAATGACAGTTTTTACCCTAAACACATAAGGAACTCCATTATCTACAGTCAGAGCATAATATATAACAGGATTTGCTCTGATTTCACAGACAGAAATATGTACCTGGAACAGCTTAAAAAGGACTACAGTTGGTCAACTACAGATCAAATCACACACAAATCAAAAAGGCAACCAGCATTCCCAGAACCAACCTACTACAATACCAACAGATCCAAAAGGAGAACTATACCCCACTGGAAATGGTGTCCATGTGAAATTTTAGAACCCAAAAGGAGAGGTTAGAATGGGAATGTAAACTTACAAAACAAATTGGATCTCTGGACTCAACAAAGATCTAAACTTTATGTGCCACCATGTTTCTAATCTAAATGTCATGTAGAATTAATCAGACCAGATTCCTCAAAAATGTTTAGTTTGAGGAAGCGGGAGGACTTGAAGGCAGAGATGGCACTAAGGCAGTCGGGGACCTGGGATGTCAGCGTGGGGAGATCTGTATACTGGAGTTTAAGAAGGGAGTTAAGTATAGATAGCCTAAGTATATTGGAGTTTAACAAGGAGATCAACACAAAGAAATTACAGAAGAAGATGAGGATCTAATTTCTTCTACGTCTATACTTCTGCCTTATTTGATTATAACCATTATGTATTTACTGTGTCTTGGTCTCACTGTTTTTTGATCCGTGTTCCCTACATTTTATTTGTATTCCACCCCTTCTCACCAATCTCCCAACTCTGTTTATATCTCTCCATCTCTTCTCTCTACTCCCTCTTATTGCTCCCATACGCTATATCAGCTCTTCGCTTACACTTCACTTCCCTCTTGTTCAAAGTCAAGGAAAAAAACAACTTGCAAATCCACCTCCCACCTTCTGTCTATGTTCGTCCTCCTCCTTCTGTCTGCTAGTGGTGTGTCCCCAAATCCTGGGCCATGTAATATCTCGGCATGCCATCATTCACGCCCTGTCTCACCTTCTCTCACTCCCTGTCGTGGTTCAATTCCCTACAACCTTTTATCTATTCCTCTGATTCCTCAATGTTATCTGCCCTTCTCCTGTGCTCTGCTTAATGTTCCCTCACTGATTAACAAATCTACCCTCATTCATGATCTCTTCTGCTCTAATAATTTTCACCTTCTTACCCTTTCCGAAACCTGGTTTTCCCAACATGACTCTGCTATTGAGGGCTCGTTTGCTCTTGGTGGGCTCCGCTTTTCCCATTCGCCTTGCTCATCCGGTCGTGTAGGGGGTATTGTTCTTTTACTTTCCTCCTCCTGTTGATTTACTAACATAACCTCTCTGCCTGACCTTTCATTTACATCTTTTAAGGCTCATTCAATTCAGCTCTCCCACCCCTTGTCCCTAAAAGTAGCTGTGGTGTACAGACAGCCTTCTACAGCGTCTCCATCTGCATTTCTCTCCAACTTCAAAACTTGGCTTACTTTCTTCCTCTCTGCTGACTGTCCTGTTCTGATTCTGGGGAACTTTAACTGTCACATCACAACTCCTCCCTCTCCTGGCCCACTCACTTCCTACACTTAACCTCCTTGTTCAATCTTTAGCAATGGACTAACGCTAGTACTCATAAGGATGGCCACTTCCTGGACCTAGTGTTCACTCATCTTTTCAATCTAACCCTTTCCCACTTTCAGATCACCATCTTATCACATTTCAGTCTCAACACCCTCTTCTTCCTCCTGTCCTTCCCTTTTGTGTGTCTGTTCATAATACTAGATCCATAGATCTCCTGACACTCGCCTCATCCCTGTCCTCTAGTCTCTCCTCCCTTTTGACAGTTGATGGCCCTGACTCGCTTGCCAATTCCTATAATTCTATCCTGACTAGCATGATAGACTCTTTTGCCCCCTTGCTTTCCCGCAGTCGAGGAAACTCGAAATCTCATCTGTGGCTCAATTCCCCTTCCTGTTTTATACACAAGTGCACACTTGCTGCTGAACACGCGTGGAGAAAGTCCAATACAAAGGCTGACTTTCTCCAATTCAAGTTCATGCTACAATGTTTCAGCTCTGGGCTCTGGGCAAAACAGAACTATTACTGGAAACTTATAAATAACAACAAATCAAACTCACGTTGCCTGTTCTCTATCTTCAACTCCCTTCTGCCCCCTCTCCCACTGATCCTCTCCTTTCTCCGCACTCTCCCCAGGACATTGTGCATTACTTTCAACATAAAGTGGAGTCCATCCGCATGCAGATCTCTGTTCCTCGAGATGACTCACAGATTATGTTGCCCTTAACTCCCTCAGCTACTCTTGGATCTTTTGTTCCTGGGACCCATTCAGAAGTCTCTTGCCTCCTTCTATCATGTCCGCTCATGACCTGTCCTTTTGATCCCATGCCTTTTGGATTACTGAAGCACTGTAATCACGTGCTTACCCCAATACTCACCCACATATTCAATGCCCCCCTTACATCTGGAATTTTCCATCTTTAAGCATGCCCTTGATAAGCCCATAATTAAAAATCCCTCTCTAGACCCCTCTTGTTTAGCTAACTACCGCCAAGTCTCTCTCTTACCGATAGCCGCTAAACTGCTAGAATGATTAGTCTTCTCCCATATCACTAACTACCTCCATGCTCATAACATATTGGATCCTTTGCAATCTGAATTCCGTCCTGCACATTCTGCAATCTGAATTTCGTCCTGCACATTCTACTGAGATGGCCCTGTGTAATGTTGTGAATGATCTGCAGGTTGCAAAGGCTTTTGACACAGCCTCTGCTTTTGACACAGCTGATCATTCCCTCCTAATGCAGATACTTCACTCTTTGGGCATTCAAAATGAAGTGGCATCCTGGTTTATATCCAATCTCTCTGACCGAACTTACTCTGTATCTGTTGCTAACAACACCTCTTCTCCAGTTCCTCTTAATGTGGGGGTACTGCAGGGGTCTGTACTTGGACCCTTATTGTTCTCCTTCCATTCCTTGGTAGATGTCATTAGCTCTTTTGGCTTCAAGTATCATTTATATGCTGTTTTCTAGTGTATCTGTTGTATTCAGTTAGATCAACTGGACTTAAAGTTTAGTTCTTGAAGACTTTTCGCTAGTCTGAATGACAAGAATCTGTTGGCAATAAAAGTACCCTTGAAAGCCCCAATTTGCATATCACAGCCAGGTGTTAGGGACCTTCTGAATGCAAGCTGTGGATGCATTAAGGGGTGTTATTGAAACTGCCCAAGGTAAGGTGTCAAAACATTATTAAACATGGCAGACAGTTGGTGTTTTCTAGTGAATTTTAATTACATATTTTTCAGAGAAGGTGTAAGCTAATATTTGCCTTTTTTTTACATAATAAGGATGAAAGCCCAAGCTTTTGACAGGTGGATCAATATTTAAACTAAGCAAAGTCATGCACTCAACACATCTTGCTGAATGGAGATAAAGAACATTGGGTCATGAGGATGGAGATAAAGCACATTGGGTCATATAGAGCCACTGACTCTCCCTTGGATACCCTAGAATTTCATGTTGTATCTAATGATGGCCGAACTTCTGAAAATCTGTTACACTTGAGGATATGCGGATTTCCAAAAAAATAAGGGTTTAGGTTACAGTGGTAACTTACTGTATATGGCTCTGGGACCTAGGAAGTGGTCCGGGGAACACGTCGCTGTGGAAAGAACAGCACAAAAAACCCAGAAGTAACATGCACGCGAGGATTGCCGATTAGCCGAAAGTCCCATGGCTGGACGTTCAGGAGTCCTGCGGCTCAACCCCTGGACCCCATTCTGGGTCCTTAGAAGTGTCCTTGTGCCCCTTGAAAGGGCCCTTGTGGTACTGACAAGTGCCTTAGTTGGGGGTCCAACAAAGCTCAAAACATACAATACATATTATGGATATATAATTAATAAAGTATACCTATTGACTAGGCTGGGCATCCATGGAAGATGGTCCCCAGACGTTCAGCAGCGTCTCACGGAAGATGGTCCCCAGAAGTTCAGCGGCATCTCATAGAAGATGGTCCCCAGAACTTCAGCGGCGTCCAACGGAAGATGGTCCCAAGAAGTTCAGCGGCGTCTCACAGAAGATGGTCCCCAGAAGTTCAGTGGTGTCCCATGGAAGATGGACCACACACAAGGGACGAGCAACCCTAATCTCTCACAGGCCCTCAGACCACCACCCAGAGAGAGACGCCAAGGCAGTGGATACTTTTTAAATTCCTGGATATGCACGCCGGCAGCTGCTCATCCGCTCCTCCTCTGCTTACAAGATGTGGCTCTACCTCCATCTCCATCCGGCACCAGTAAGCATTTTTTTAAAAAATTTTTAAGTTGCCGTCTCCTTAGTCCACAGACAAGGTGCCGCTCTGCTGCATTGTCTCAGAGTGGTTCATTAGCGAGACGGCACTGCCTATATATACCCTCTTTTAAAACATTTATTTTAGATAGTAGATTTTAATTAATACCAAGGGTAACTTTTGCACCCATACACAATCAAATTGTCAGACGTTTGTTACACAGTTGAATGTCCTGGACGCGTCTTTGTTTCTTTACCTAGCTTTAGGGCTTTCTCCTTCTTAACACTGATTGGTTGCATTGTGTGAACCTTCAAATAAGCATATAGTAGAAAATCACCAGCTCGTAAGCTCCTAAAAGTAGGGAAACTTCAGAATAGCATGTGTTATAAACTAAGTTTGCAGATGCATTGTAAACATAAATACAGTGATGCAAAAAAACAACAATAGATTTCCAAATGAATTGACCCTTTAGTAAAGCATTTAGTCCTATACTTTTTCTAATCATTAAGCTTGGAGATGGCATCCCCTCTTATGGTATTTAAATTTACTAACATGACACAGAACAGTTCACAATAGGCTTCTAAAAATTTTAAATTGTAAGCTTATAAAGTCTTCTGTAACTTTTCTCTGGACAAGTGACTTATCACATAGCTGATATTTTATTGGTTGCCATTTTTATCTGTATGAGGCAATTTTAAAGTTGATTTTTTTGTTTGCTTAGAGAAAAGCCACAACAGACAAATCCACTTAAATGATTAACTTTGATCTACGTTATCTATCAATACCAGTAACTTGCAACATTCATCCAGGTTTTTTTTGAAACTGGCCAATGAACCTGCCATAACAACGTCCACTGTAAGACCATAGCTTTACCGTTCTCACAGTGAAAAACCCTTTCCGAACTTGGACCCTAAACATTTTTTCTTAAAGGGACACTTCAGTGGAAATGATCAATATTTATTAAATTGTGAGTTTGTGTAATGCATACTTAGTTACTCTAAATATTCTCTCCCATTTTGAAAAATCAATTTCATACACTCTGCTGTTCCTTGCTGTTGACATTAGTGAGCTGACATTTCAGGTTCTAACGGTCCTTCTTCTTCCCAGGATCCACATCCTTGGAATGTTCCTAACATTAATTTCAGCTGATTGGCTGTTGGATGGGTCAAAGATGCTCAGATCTCTACTGAGCAACTGAATCAACCCAGGTGCTGGGTCAAGGGCAAGACCATTACGGTCTCTACTAGGGGTCCTGCAAACAGGAAGTCAGTATTTCGGTTGCATTTATTTATATAGGGACAAAATGCTGAATGGGCAGATGAAGGTCATTGGGACGATAAAATACTGCTTTTTTTTCCTAAAAAGCATATGTATTTGCACTGAACTTCCTCTTTAAGGGATGTCCACTTGTCCTCTGACATGCTCTATTGGTGTACAATGCCCCAGATAGTTTATTGTATGGCTCATTAATGTATTTATACACCTAAGCTTCAAAAAGGAAAAATATGGTAATGTTATATAAATAAATTATAGAAATAATTTATATATAATTATATAAATAAATTTAAAAAAATTTAAATAAAACTACTGTACCAGAGGTGGCAAAAAAAAATCTTCTTTTAACTGCAAGTAGATTTATACTTAATCTGCAATAGCAGTATATATGTACAAGGTGATTTTTAACAGAATCGATTTTAATCCCAGGCTTTTTTCATGCTTTTTTTTTTGCATCTTATGGGCAAAGATGAGTAAAGTAGATGAGTCATTAGCACAGCCATATTTAATAGCTAAGCAGTAAACTTTATCAGAAAACCTGTTATTTTGGTTGCTTTTCAAAGTTGCCCTTTAGCATTACCAACAGGGCATGTTTTTTGGATATCGACGGAGCAACGTACAGAGATCACCAGGAGAGTGGGAAAATTCCTCCCATGTTACTGAGTAATCCAGCTGTATTGTGTACAGTCATGCAATTTTAAGCAAGGGGTAAGGGAGAGTTGAAGGACTTTTAGTATCCACTTACTTAAAATAAAACATTTTATATGTTAAAAAGTTTAAAACAAATGGAAATGCAACTATTCAGTTTGAATGAACAAAACTGGAAATGGTACTTTAACAATAAAAATGTTTCATTCTGATCCTAACATTCCCAACTATAAATGCGCATGTGACATTTGAAATGCGGTGTCTGCCATTCAGGTTCTAGATATTAATGTTATGCTATAGAACAAGTGACAGAATTTCAATATACAAATCAGCTGCTCTCTGTACATCTCCTACAGTAGAAATATATCTATTGATGCTGAAAGGATGTCATCTCATGCCATTGTGTGTAAGATGATGGGGAGCATAATATTTTTTTTCTTTGTTCAAAAGGTCAGTTTTAAAATAGCAATAGAAATATACACTGACCAAGCAAGAGCAAAAGAAAAAAAACCTTCATAAATCAAGAAAAGTGAAACCTGTCTTTAAAACTTTCTTTATTATTTAAGCATACCATGTAATTCTTGCCTGAGGTAGCAATTAAATAAGGGTATTTTATGCCATTATTAGTGCAAAGGTGAGGCAATTTGTCATACTTGACTGCCACCTGATGTGAAAACTAACTAGTTGAATAAAGCCTAAGTGAATACAATTTGGGAAAACAAAACACTTTGCTTGACTTTCATTTGTTTAATGCACCATTCCGTATATTTTCCCACCGTTTGCATTTTAAAGGCTCTACCAGCCTTATTCACCCAGAGCCACAGCGCCCTATTATGGGGTTAAAGTCTCACTAATCAATTCAATGTCTGTTAGTGACTCCTTCACTGCGCCGGTAGGTATTCAATACGAGTTTTGGCATGTAACTGCGTGACTATTTTATGCCAGCTAATAGCTACTGCATTGTTATAGTCACACTGTGGGTAAATTCCCTTTTGGGGAAAGTGCATATTGAATTTTAATACGGAGATTTACCCAGAGCATTTACAGCTCCGGGTAACTAAGGATGAACATGTTTCTCAATGATTTTGGCATTCACTGTGGACATCATTTTCAAAAATAAGGGATTTACCGTTATTATCTGTGCACAATATTTAAAAAGAAAGCTAGTGTATGATAAAACAATGTTGTGTTGTTTTACAAGACTCTGCAATTTGCAAAGTTTTAAACAGTTAAGACCTGTTAGAGACAAAAGATGTTACAATCATCAACCGCCAGGTGGTATGATCAATGACGCCCAACCGAACACCCATACAAAAACAAATTGTTGGACGTTCGTTGCACAGTCGAGAGTCCTGGACGCATCTTTGCTTGCATGTGCGTTTCCTGTCTGCTGGGATACACTATAGTGTGGCCTTAGCCTTACATTAATTGGTTGCATTGTGCAAACCTTCAAATAGGCATATTGTAGAAAATCACCAGCTCCTTAAATAGGGAAATTTCAGAATAGCATGTAATATACACTAAGGGGCATATTTATAAAAGTCTAAATTTTTCGCCTAGTTAATAATGGCGAACATCGCAGCGAAAACAACGCTTTTTGGGACTTCTTTTCATGGTATTTATAAAAAAGCATGAATAAAAGACTTCGCTTCTGAAAAACGCAAACAGGCGCGATAAAGAGCGAAAAGTATCGCAGCGAAAACTTAACGCGTCTACAAGATAAATGCATTTAGAAAACCATTAGACATAGCCAAACAAAAGTATCTCCTCCCCACTCATTTTCTCTAGCCACAATGATAAGCTTAAGCTGCTTGTTTAAATAGTGTTTGTTATCAATCAAACTTTATTGTTCCTGTTTTTTAATTATGTGAAATTTGTAGCAAAAAAGTGAAAACCACATCCAATCATTGTTACCAGCTAGCCAGCTGTTCAACATTCTTGGCACTATATTTCAATGTAGCAAAAATTGGGAGAATACCGAGAAAGAAAAATAATAAAGTTGACAACACGCCTATTAACAACGTAAATGCGCATTCCAAAGGCGAACGGACAGAATGAGTTGTTTTAACACCAAAAAGCAGAGCATAAAGCACACACCCTGAATGCTAACAATTGGCCTCGCATTGGAAATGCAAAAATGAGCCTACATTGCGACCGCTAAAACGCCCCAAGAAAAAAGTGGGTGCGGGGGCTTTCACTTGAAAGACAAAATAGCAAACCTCATTTAAAGTCCAAGCTAAAAATGTTAAGAAAAAGGCAAATTAAATGTATACCAAACATGGTAAAAAAATGCCTTTTCGCTACCTTCAAGTTGGCGATAATATTCCGCTCCATTTAAGGCGAAAACACACTTTTTGCTTTTATAAATCACGTTATGGGTTTAAGCGATAAGTTTTCGCCACTCATTAACGCCACCTTTTTAAATCACGTTAACTAGCTTTTTGGCGAAAAACCATGCGGTAAGCAAAAGCGAAAACTTTTCGCGATTTTTCGCCCTTTTATAAATATGCCCCTAAGTTTGCAGATCCAGTGTAAAGATATATACAAGGTTGCCATTTTTATCTGTTTGAGGAAATTTTTAATATTAATTCACTGTTTGCCTAGAGAAAAGCCACAAAAGACAACTGGCAGTACAGTCTTATTTAATCTGCGACTGCAGTATATATAAACAAGGCGATTTTTAACAGAGAATCAATTTTAATCCCAGGCTTTTTTCAGATTTGTCCACAGGAGCCAGAATTAGACAATTTTTTTTGCATCTTAAATATGAGTATCTGTTTGAGGCAATTTTAAATTTGAATTCACTGTTTGCGTAGAGAAAAGCCATAACAGACAAATCCGCTAAAATTAGAAACCAAAGATTTTACAATCTTTGCAGTAAATAAGAAATACATTTTAAGATATGTATACAGTACGTTAGTTAAAATGTATTTTTACCTTTTCTGTCAAAATCAAGACTTATCATAAAATCAAAACTGTGATGCCTGTATTCATTCCTAAATATTTACTTCCTAATCCTTTTTGCTCCAAAATTAAAATTGTGAAAAGTATAAATTGTCCATTATTACACTTTATATACAATACAGAGAGAGCAGAATTCTTGCCTGTATTGACATACTGTAGGTCAAAAGAATGTGTTCAAAAAAGTTGTGGCAGTGAAACAACACACGCTGTGTTTTGCAAAAATTTGAATCTTTAGTTTTTGTGGTGGCTGGTGTCGTAAATAAGAATCATTGGGGCCCCCAGCAAAATTATGATGGGGCTCCTCTCCCTGCTTCATCCACAGTGGTTTTATGGGATGAGGCTATATGTGTCATAGGGAAAATAAGAAGATGGGGGCTCACTGGATCATGGGTTCCCCTGTGGTTCCCGGGTCTGCCCCTCTGGTAGTTACACCCCTGGTGGTGGCTGTTTTCATTGTTTATTACCATAAAAAGTTAACTTAATCACAAAAGGACATTTTCACAGAGCTTCATTTCTGTATAGTCATAACATCAGGATAGGTAAATATTTTATAAAGGTATCATATCAGGGCACAGGGCAAAGTTAACCTTGTAGGGATTTGGTGCTCTAAGGTAAAATATAAATATCAATGATATGAAAAAATAAGAGAAAGAACCGGGAATTCTACCACAGTGTGTAGTATAAACAAATATTCCCTTTATTTTGACCTGGGGACACAAAATGCAGCACAACAACTATATAAAAAAACTTGTAAAGTCTCTATAGCACTCTCCCATCAGTTGTTAAAGTCATACATATAACTAGCAACAGAGTGTGGAAAGGGTGAAAATATCTCTAATATATATATATATATATATATATATATATATACACACTGTTCAGAGGTAGATTTATTTTGTGGTTCAGGCAGCTCTAATAATTATTATCACTATTCTTTTATATAATGGTAAAGATAGATATTCTATTATAGTACAGTATTTTTTTTCCACATTTTTCCATGTCAATGTATGGGTATATATAGGTATATGTATATCAGTATAGATGTGTATAAAGGTGCAAAATCAGGGTCAGTTTACAACCCTGACTCATCACTATACTATATATATTTAATAGAATAGAAATTATTATATGGATATACAGTATGTGTATGCTGATCAGGGCCAGATTTACCATTAAGCACATGCCTAGGGGCACATGTGGATGCAGGGGTGGCTGTCAATCTGTCCACAATTTTCAAATCCCACTATTGGATCTTTTATTTGCAGTCCATCAAGTTTTAAAAGAATTTCACATACCCCTGCTTTTTTAGTTTATATTTGAAACAGTTTGTGAGTATCGCAAGTCACAGATTTACCCATAATGTCTATTTTCCACCTAAAACGATAAAATGGGTGTGGTTAAGGGATGTGACCTGTGTTGAGGGGTTGGTTGAATAGTGCCAGCCTTTTTGTGCCTATAGACTCCAGATTACCAATAGATTCCACTGCAATCTGACATGTAATATGCAATGAATCAACAGTTTAAAAAGTTGATCAAGAAAAAAGCACAAAAAAACTCTAGCTACCCTTATTTGTCCACCATATCCTCTTGTAACAATAACAATGCTATGCAATTACTGTAAGCAGACCTAAATAGATTATCAAAGCGGGCAGCAGAGTGGCAGATGAGACGAGAGGGGTTAGGTTTGTTGTATTTTATACTTATTAACAATGTTTGGCCTTTGGGAACAACAGAACATGAATGATGAAATTATGAATCTTGCAGCGGGGAAGGACATTGTCCTCTGGTTGAGATAAGTGGATGATGTAGTACTGATATGGAAGGGTCCTCAGGAAGGTATGGTAAGGTTTATTGAGAATCTTAACAATAACACTTAAACCATAAAATTACATATGAGTTAAACAAGGTGAAAGTTTACTTTCTGGATCTAAAAATCAACAACAATTCTCTCCATACAGAAATGTTCATAAAATAAACTGTGGTGAATGCACAGTTAAAGGCTACCAGCCACCACCACCAGAATCATATTATAAGATTAAGAATCTTATTATTAAGGGCATTCTGGTTGGCCAATTTACAGAATAAACAGGAAATGCTTGTCAAAAGAAAATTTTACAAAACAATTAAATTGCACTGGCTGATCATTTTCACCAAAGGGGTTACAGTGAAAGCGCTATCCAAAGGGGACTAGTAGGGTCAGTAGGCAAACATTTATTACAGAACAAAAAGGGGACACGGTTGACAATGTGCCCATGACCCTAAGATAAGGTTTATAATGTGCTTTAATCAAGATTGTCTCTCAGTTAAAAATACTTTGCAAGCCTACTGGCCTCTCTTGGCACTCGATAGAGATCTATGAGACCAAATTGGTAATACCCCTTCTCTGACACCAAGAAGGGTCCCTAATTTGAGGGGTTGGCTGTCCCCCAGCCATTATGTAGATCCCAAGTGTAGAGGGAGTAGACTGATGTCAAATAAATGGAAAGTAAAAAAATGCGGTAAATGCATAGTATACTCCCTCCTACATGAAACCAATAACGTCTGTATTGACATGGGTAACACCCTCTCCGTCAACCAATATATAAATTATCAAACCAAAACTGTGGTATATTTGATAGAGTGTGCTTGTGGGATGAGATATGTGGGTAAAACCCTATGACCCATTTCTGCCCACTTAAAAGAACATAGGAGGGCGGTCATTAAGAAGGAACCTGAGAGGTCAGCATCAGCTAAACATACACTTGACATTCATGGTGGTTATACTCTAAATTGGCCCTTTATGTGGTTGGAAGTGGTTACTATGGGTATTCGGGGCAGTTTGTCAAAATTGATTCAAGTGATGCAATTTACATGCTACTAGAGTCTCAGCCAATCACAGGCATGGCTGCTGGTCTGGCCCCTTTGGCTGTTCCATGAGTGAGTAAGCAAAGGCGGGTAAGTACATTTAGGGGCTGGTTTAGATGTTTAAAACTAGCGTTTAGGGTTGTGGGGGGTTGCCTTACTTCATATCAATTTTCTTGTTTGGGGTTGGAGATACCCTATAATTGCAGTCAGTTTGTAATAAGTGACAATTTGTTACTTAGCC
Organism: Hymenochirus boettgeri; assembly: GCA_019447015.1. Classification (NCBI taxonomy): domain Eukaryota; kingdom Metazoa; phylum Chordata; class Amphibia; order Anura; family Pipidae; genus Hymenochirus; species Hymenochirus boettgeri. The sequence goes on from CM033474.1 coordinate 139,937,299, forward strand.
TGCTGCACTTTTGATTATAACCTATAAATTCCTATAAATCTATTGGGTGGCCTTCAAAAGTAGTCCGAGTCGCACAAGAAGAGATTAAATGGGTTGGGCACCCCTGGCCTAAGTTAATTGAAGATGAGATCTGACCTAGAGTTATGCATTGGGTTGAGTACCCACAGTTTACCAAATAAGCAGGTCAGGTTTGAGTAAACCACACTGCGTTTGAATGGTTTGCGGGTCCGGTTAGGTTAGAAAGCTGCAGGTGCAGGTTGTGGGTCTGTTAAATTTTGGGTGCAGGTCGCTGTAGGTGAAGGGTGGATCATGTAGTGGACCTGTTTAATTTTGGCTGCAGGTTGGGTTGCAGGTCTGGCTACTTGCAGGTCGGGTCAGGACTCTAATGTGCCCTTTGTGCTACCATCTGATGGTGAATCGAGTGAACACCCCTCTGACAAATAACAAAACAATATGTTGAAACTGGGCAACGATGGGTACTCTGGTAATTCCTCTATAATATTTCTAATGAATCTTGTTACCAAACCCCCTGTAATAACACTGTCTGTACCGATATTTCCTTTGGTTCCTTTAAAAGGAAGTGCACCTTCCTTAATAGTAAACCCACACCTCATTCTCGGAATGAACTGTTTACCAGATCATCAAGAACTTCAAAGTGAGAGGTTTAATTGTGGGGAAGAAGGCTTCTGGGCATTCAAGATTTAAGCAAGTGGCAGGACTGTCTCTTAGTGATGAATAAGCTGCAGAATTGTGTTGTCATCTTGCTTAATATTGTCAGCAGGTGGGTATGAGTGCATCTGCATACCCAGTGTGGGCAAGAGTTTGAACATCAAGACTTTGGACAAAAGCCTTGTGTCAAAAATGGCAGAAAAGAAGCCACTTATTTTGAACAAAAATATCAAGAACAAACTGAAATTCTGCTGAAAGTATAAGGATTGGACAGAAAAGAAGAATTTTCCTTGATTGTTTAGGACTGTTTAGTCTTGTGTTGCACCAACAGTGAATCATCCTAAAACAATCCATGTGTAAGGTTGCTTCACATGCAAGGAAGTGGGCTCTATTACAACTTTGTCATAAATTTCCTACAAGAGCAACTTCTCCAAACAAACCAGAAACCGTTGATTTATGATCTGCGTAATTTCCAGTATAATGGAGTAACATGTCACAAGGTAAAAAATTATAACAAATGGCTCAAAGATCATACATTTTGAAAATGCTAAAGCTGCAAAATTTGCAAAACACTATATTTGTGTCACTGACAAAACTTTTGGTCACGACTGTACACAACAAAGAAGAAAGTTTGAGAAAGTTACTGAAAAATCTTTGAGGGTAAGTTGTTTCCTAGGAAATCCATTGACCAAACTATTGGATAAGCATGCACAGTCGCCTCTAAAAAAATACAATCTAGGACATTACTGTTTAGATAAATGGCATTTGGCCATTTTGGTCACAGTTTTCCATCAGTCCCAGATGTTTTGCCATCAGTGCTATCGACAGCTGCTAGTAAACGACCTGAAAACTGCAAACAAAATGGCCACATGCCATTCCAGAAGCTAAGCCTTTGGGTTTTCTTGAATGTTGTTCTTAATATCTCTAGCATGTAGATGTGTTACCATTTGTTCTATTTTCCATTTTGATTGTAAGATTGCTTTTTTATTTATAGCAGTTTATCAATGGAGAAAAAATCTTCCCCATCTGCAGCTGCAACATCTTCAAGCTGAAATCAGCACAAGATTAATGATGCAAAGTGGTAAATCAGCTACTTCCCAATTGATTTCTTAAGGAAGTTTAGGACACATGCACCATTGTACAGATCTCTGTATGGCCAGCATAAGAGTTTAAACTTTAATGCCAGCCATTAGCAGTATTAAATACATTGTGCTGGTTGGTCTTGAGTCTTTTGCCAAACTCCCGCATCCGGCACATTGAAGTTAAACTTGTGCTAACTTAATTTATATAATTTAGGGTTTAACCCCTTATATTTGCATGGGCATGGGTAAATGAGCCCTGTGTATTTACAATTCCAAATACAGTCCAACAATATATGTATTTTGCTCCTTTTAACAATTACAATTTTAACAATATATCTCTGAGCACAGGCTTAAAGTATTAAAATATTGTATACATTTTTTAATAATGTATTGTATTTCAATAATAGGTTACTATGGCAAGTGTTAATGAAATAAAACAGTGGCGTTAAATAAATGCTAAATAAAAAAATATCCAAGAAAGCATTAAGTGGAACTCTAATTTAACCTATGAACTAAAAGGTTATTTTTGTAACTGTGTTCTGTCTAGCAGTACAGATGATGATTTATGGTTTCTACCAAAACGTTATCATCATCTTTCTCACCTTTGTTTCCAGTCCTAGTTAATTAAAGGGAAGGTCATTGTCACCTTATGTTATAAGCCTCCTTAACATAATGTATCACTTGGCTAAACTTTAATAAGGGTGTTGTGAAGGAATAATGTAATAAAAAAAAAAAACTTTACTGCATAATCCATCCTGTTAACAATTGAACTTCAGCTATTGCATGTAATGAAAGTTAATAAGCTTACCAAAATACCAAAAGTAAGGATACATCTATCTAATGATTTGAAGTTTGATTAATTGTCACTTATACTAATGAAACAAATATGCAGCCTTAAATCAGAATTTAAGTTTTCTCAAAAGTTATGGATAAAAATTATTTTTACAAGATGCTCAAATTAGTAGAAAATTATAATAAAAGCAATTATTTAAAAAAACATCGACTGAAGGGTATTAAAGCTTGCAATCATAAATTAAAATGTTTTTTTTTACTTAGATTTGTTTTTTTATTCCTTTGTATTTTGCCACTAAGTTAAAGTGCTTTAAGGAACAAAGAAATACATAGAGACAAATAAGGAATTCTTTAAAGTGAATCTAGAACAATGTTTTTTTTCCATATTGTAAAGGGGTTGACAATTGCAGGAATATAGTAAAGCTTGGTGGTCTTTGTATTAACTGTTTGTTGGGGCAAATACATTACACACTGTTAGGGCAAGGCCACACTGCAACACAAACGGCTTGCGATTTCCATCGCATTTGCCCTTGCGATTCCCCAATTCCGATTATGGAAGAGCATGTGATTGCGATTAAAAATGGTGATTGCATGCACTTCCAAATTGGAATCGCAAATGCAATGCATTGGAAATCGCAGAAACTTTTTGCGTTCCCGTGATTTCCATTAAATCGCATATAGTGTGGTCTAGGCCTGAGATGCATAGAACAAAATACTTTTTTTCTCCTTAAATACACAGTAAGAAAGCTTGATTTTTTATTGTATGGAAAAATAATTATCTGCATATATTTCTATGCATATATATTGCATTTAAATTTTCACCAAAGCTCCCCCTAACAATTTTGTAAAGGTAATTCTAATATGAATTAACACAATTTCTTTACTTGGTACCTACCCACCCACACTGGACCGGGGAAAGTTTTATGCTAAAATCAACTTATGCTAAAATCAACTTACAGTAGCAGAGTTTCCTCTTATCCAATCCTGATTTCACCCTGCAAACTGTAGAATTCTGCTTTATTCATTCTTAGAAGCCTTTTGCTGGTCATACACAATAAGGACTTTAGATTGATATACAATGTATTGTCTTTAAATTGATTTTTCAGAGTGGCAGTTATTTCCTTTCAACTTTCCTGGGACATACTCTCTGGCTCATTTTTTTGAGATCACAAGCCTAACACGGAAAAAGAACAGATTAGGCAGACGACATGCAAACGTTGATAAAATGTCATGGGAGCATTGAAAGGTGAGTTCTTAATGTATGGGCACCTTTAGAATAACTTTTCCTTTTACCTTTCTCTTAATGGGGCATACAATTATTCTGTTCTTTCTGGTGCCTCTCTACACTTTACAGACTTACCTACTAAGCACATTATTAAGAAAGGAACCAATATTTCTCAACATTTGTACTTTGGCTCCATCAAGAATGAGAAAAACATCTTAAAGGACCAATATAAATAAAAGCTAAACAACTCCAAGTTTATTGCAAGCCAAAATATATTGTTTTCTGTTTGGTGTATTATATTACCCCAATGTTCACATTTTGATTTTGTACTCTTTAAACTATTCTATTAGTTATTGTCTTCATTTGATAAATAAAGTGATACAGCGAGGTTTGATATCCTGTTTGTGGCTATAAGATAGCTATTGGCATGTATTGTGTGGCTGTACAATATCTCACAGACAACTACCAGTACAAATCAAATAATCAACCAATTAATAAGAATACATTGGCTGATAAAAAAAAGACTGCTTCATACCTTTTTGTCTATGAAGAAACTGTGACTATAACATGCAATGTACATATGCTAATAGCTTTAGAAGTTTCTGCATTCACCAGTGTACAAATTACAAATCTATACACTTGGATGTATATCTTATGTTGTTAAATGTATTATTGGATCTTGGTTTCCCATCTAGCTATACTACTGTATAGCTTACATCTCAACTTTGCTGTGTGAGGCCAAGAGAGATTTAACAGCTTACTGACTTCAAGGTCAAAATGAGGTGACAGGCAAGCCAATCCAAGATTTCCAATGTAGTAATAACCAATGAGTCAATGATTCTCCAGAACAATGTCTTTAGTGTAAAAAAGAAAAACTGCACAAGGGCCGACTACAAGCCAGAACATTCTTTGACTTCATTACTATTTATGTATACAATAATCTGGCCCCTGTATACTTTTATAACATTAATCGGAAGTAATAATACAATTAATAGAACAACCATTTACTTTAAAGGAATGTTTCAATGTGTTGCAAGAAAATATAGTGACATTGCCAATGTCACAAAAAGGTTGCGATAACCTTTGAAATATTCACAAACACTAATACAATAGAAGAACCTATTTGCTAGTAAAAAGCATTCTACTACATTGCTTATAAAGTAAGCTATTTAAATAAATCTCAAAAGAATTGTGAATATGATAATACTGGATAATCTCAATGAGAGCCTATCTGGAGCTTGTTAGATAAAAGAAGCCTACAAACATCTTCAGAAAATTTGAGCTTGATATTATCTGACTCAACTCCAAAACAATCCCAAATATATATTTTTTTTGTCCAAAAGGTGGGGGAAGATTTAAGACATCCCATAATCATAATGAAGCATATGCTCTGCTCAGATTTCATGTGGGTCAACTTGTCAAAGCTTCTTGACGAAGCCAATTACATTAATTTTCCACAGTAGAGAAATACATATTTCATTTCCATTTCCCACCAGTGATGGGGCTCAGGGATCCTATTTTGAAAGACTCTTATCACTGAGTAACATTCATACCCCCAAAGGAATCATTGGCTGCCAGTGGGCCATTGATATAATTGAGCTAGGTATGAGCTGTCTGACACTGCTATAGCAATACTCAATAGTGCTGTGCACTAAACACCCAGAACAATGAAGCTTCAGCAGACGGCCGCATTGTCAATAAATTTCAATTACACTAATTGCCAAGAGTTCAATGAGTGCTGTAGGCTCTGAAAGAAAGCAAGAAGAAAAGAAGAAGAAGATAAAAAAATGTGCTGAGTAGAGCAGGGAAAAAATAAGCAATAAATAAGAAACTGTATTTCTGAGGGGAACATTAGTGTCCTTTTTAACATGGCTTAACAAGATTTTACAAGCTGTTGTAGTTCAAGAATCCTGTTTTACATTTCTTTGCTGGTGTTTCTTAACAACATTTCCAGATAGTCAATTATGTGGCTTTATCTTTCAAGGGAGAATTGTTTCCTGTTTTTCCCCCTTGCATTTTATTTCCATTATTTTCAATGGTGTTCATTGAGGATAATGCATAAAAGATCAGCAAATAAATGCTTTTATTCTGAGAAACAGATTACTCGCAAAATTACTACTGGGATAATTAATATGCCCTTTGTTAGAACACATGTGTATTACAATTCATAGGATATATGTTTTAAAACATTATTTGGCATACAAATTGACTGCATCAAGATATGCATTGTACCTACCGTAACCCTTTGTTCCATACTTTTGCAAAAGGTACATTAAGTAATATAAAAAAATCATTTTTAAACAATTTAAGGTGGATCCTTCGAAGCATATTTAGACCTCATCACTATATTTTATCACATGGTTTGCAAGTGAATAATGTGCTAATTTTGTTGCCTTGCCTTTATTGAATACAAAAAAATTATATGAACTCTTTTTGCTACATTTGCTATTTTTGAAACCATTTGTGTAAACGCACACTGTACGCTATTTTTGTATTTTTGCTTCTAACCATTCGAGCAGAATATATTAAGGGGTGTTAAAATGTGCATGACTATTTGGAAGGGAAACTAATGTAAATGTAAAGCAGTTTATAGAGGTTAACAACGTAAGATGCTATTTTACTTGGATCACAAAGGTTTTGTCAGATTTAGTACTGAAGCTTCTATTAGACAATTTTTTAAATGCAAAAGCTTTATGAGTAGAGTTTTGTTCCCATGGCACTTTCATAGCATTAGTTCACAAAAACTGCATTTTATTAGTTCACAAAAATGGCATTTTTACTATTGGAGACAAAAATATGAGATTATTGTTATTTAATATTAATATTAACTAATTAAATATTGGATAGGAACTTGAGGAATGGCATGGGGGAAGATGAGCAAAATATTAAAAAAGAAGGCTAGAAAAATAAAATATGCAATTATACAGTAAATATGCCCCTTAGTAACAAGTCAGAAAGCACCTTTGGAAATACAAAATTGTCATCATTGTAGCCAGGCAGGCTTGACTCCACACTGCATTGTTAAGAAAAGAGGATTACGGGGGACCTTGGCACTGGCAGCACAACATCACAACACGCAGAAATAGGGCAGCTGCCAACATTGCAGGATTGTACATTATTATTATAATTGGAAGTAGTAGTAGTAGAAGTAGTAGTAGTAGTACCAGTAGTAGTAGTATTTCTACATGTTTATTTTTAGTGAGAATGATAAGATACTACCATGGTAAAATAAAACTGCCATCATTGCAAACTCCTGTCAAACTTGAATAAACAATACATTAGCTGCTTTGAAGGATCTGATGTCCACAAATAAAGTGAGACAGTTTACTGCTGTGACAAAGTTGTAGGGCCAGGCAGGATTCACTCTAAACATGAAAAATTTGCCATTTTGCAGCTGAAAGGGATTAAGTATAGTGGAAGTAGGAGACACTGTGATGGTTCTTTATGGAGAAACATAGGGATTGACCCTAAACATGAAACATTGGTAAGGCAAGACAGACCTACCTAAAGAAGTGTAAGCGCCAGAGGTATAGAAAGCCTGGTGTAAAGGCCATTTACTTGCCATAGAAGTCAATGGGGATAAAAAATCTGAAAGTTCAGAGAAAAAGTAAAGTAAAAAAACCATAATAACTTATATACCCTCAAAAGTAGCCTCTTATTTTCAGTAACTCTCTAAAGTAGTTCCGTACTTTCAAGGGTAATCAAAAATATGGAAAGTTCCATGATCTAATTGGCTTCCGAGTGGCTTCCAGAGTGGCCTCTGTGGCTTTATTTGGAGCCATTGAGGTCTACATTGAAGATAAAGAAAGTGTAATGGAACGAGGAAGTGCTGGAACGCGGAAGTACCTATCTCTCTCCCTCATACCGGCAAATACATTAATTGTGGCACTAAAAGAAGGAAACTGTGCTCAATCGCCGGGTGTGACTGGAGGAGGTGACTGCTATTCCTCTCCAGGAAATCCTGGGGAGCTGTTATCACCATGCTAAAGCTTTTACCAGCCCATCGGGCCACTTCTAAATTTAAAAAAACGGTGATGGAGGGAAATCCTAACAGCAGGTAGGACTGAAAAACACTGGAATGCAGAGGGAGGTTAAAGAATTTATAGAGGATCAGTCCTAGTTCCAGACCTAGTTCAATGTATGCTGCCTTTGGGTGAACAAGAAAAATTGTTGCAGTTTAACATGTGTGTATGCAACTTCTTTATCTGCATATTAATGTGCGCATTGAAGAATCAGACTGGCTGACCTTGATAAATAATGCTCGCATTCAACCTGTTAATTGGGCAAGGAGATGATGATTGATAAAATTAACTACAGGACTGATTTTTCCTACCTCCCATTATCGGTTTATTGACGAGTACCAGCATCACTTTGAGGCATATTTATAAAAGAGCGAAAAGTAGCGAAATGTTTTCGCATTCGCTTTTCGCATGGGTTTTCGCCAAAAAGACAGTTAACGCTATTTATAAAGGTAGCGTTAACGAATGGCGAGACCGTTTCCGCGAGCTATCGCTAAACCCTTTTCGCCTTACTTCGCAATGGTAATTTTAGCGAAAAGGGAGCGAAAAGGCATAACGCGATTTATAAAAGAGCGAAAGGTGTTTTTTGCATTAAAAAGAGCCAAAGATTAGCGCGACCCTGAAGGTGGTGAAAAGTCATTGTTTGAGCGAAAAGGCATTCTAATGGGTAATATGCCTTGAAAAAGCGAACGCGCATTAGAAGGGCGAACGCGCATTAGAAGGGCGACCGCGCATTAGAATGTAATATGCCTTGGAAAAGCGACATTAGAAAGGCGACCGCGCATTAGAATGTAATATGCCTTGGAAAAGCGACATTAGAAAGGCGACCGCGCATTAGAATGTAATATGCCTTGGAAAAGCGAACGCGCATTAGAAGGGCGAATGTGCAGTGCAAAAGAAAATTGTATTCCAATTGAGAAATTCTAAGAAGATTGACTAAATAAGACATGGCTGACTTCTTGGTAAATGTGAGGTGGCCATTTTGAACTTGACAACATTTTCTAGTGGGCTTTTCTGGTTTCGAATGGTTTTCGCAATGCAGTCTTCTTAGATGCATTAAGTTTTCGCTGTGATACTTTTCGCTCTTTATCGCGCCCGTTCGCCTTTTTCAGCCGCAAAGTGTTTTTTTCGCTTTTTTATAAATAAGGCGAAACGAAGCCCCAAATGGCGCTATTTTCGCTGCGATGTGCTGCGCTAATTATTTGGCGAAAAAGACAATCCTTTATAAATATGCCCCTTTGTGCATGCCTAGTTTTTACCTGTCAAGTTAGTATCCTGGACTTTACTGAATTAATTAATTAGTGCTAAAGCCTAAAGGAAGCCTGGTAGATGTAAAACTGGTGGTTTCTCATCCACTTCTCAGGCACCTGACTAAAGTCTTCAATATCCATATAATAAGGGTAAAAGCCACAGTTGGATTAACATGTGTTTTACCCTTATTTTATGGCACTGTGCCATTTCCAAAACTTTTTGGAAGTAGGGCAGTGCACCAGATACTATTCTCCATTAGTTAAGTTTTGCGCTACAGGGTTGTCTTATTTTCCATGATCCCGTGTTGCAATGGTATTGGATCTAGTGATCGCAGAAAGGTAAGTAGTGGGGACTTTCTATATTAAATATTCCCCTAAGACATTTAGCAAGATTTAAGTTTTTTTAATCATTCTGTTCTCCATTGTTAGCATGGTAACATGTGGGCCCTGTTTTCTTTTAATGTATTGTATTGTATTTATTATTTTTTTGTATTTAGTAATGTATTAAAGGGGAACTGTGTTCCAAAAATGACTTTAGGTAAATTGATAGGAATTGCTCTTCTGAGAATTTTTGCAATTTATTGTCATTGTTTATTTTGCATAGTTTTGAAGATATTTATTTATTCTTGTGTGTGATATGGCATCAGCATCACCAGGTCCCCTGTACTTCCTGCTTCCTGCTCTGAAACCATGTCAATGGATAACTGTCAATCTGCCCTGTGTCTCCTCCTCCCCTTGCAGCCCCCCTCCTCTTGCAAGTCCCCCTGGTCCCTCCCACTCATGGACCCCATGGCCCCTCCATTTGCAGGCCCAACTTGTTTGGAGACCACAGTTCCTCTTTAAATATCTTTCTTTCACACTCTCATTGGGGATCTCTTTTTTGGCTGGGTATGACTCAGCTGTCTTCAGTGGCAAAACTGCAACCCCCTGCAAGTTTCCTGCCAAGCCGCTGTCATGCCCTCTCAAAATTCCTTCCTCTCCCCCAGTGGCAGGCTTGGTACCATGACCTAATCAAATAAACTACACAACATTTAATTCTGCTATGTGTCAATACAATCTTAATATACGTAGGAAACCTACTTATTATAGTAAAAGGGTTGGGTGTAAAAAAACCCGGCCCTCGTCTCATAGGACAAATAGAGCTTCAGCAAGCAAATATATCAGTAGGCGAACAGTTTTATAGTTAAGTTGAACACTGCTTACCCACCTTTACAAGTGGCCTGGGTGCATCCAAGCCCCAGGCCCTTTGCTCAGCCACAAATACAGAGTCCTCCCAAATGATCCCAACAGATCAGTCTGAGCTGTGCGACCTGGATAACACCACAGCCATTCCCATTAGGGGGTGAGAGGTTCTGAATCTGCGACCACAAATACTATTTCCTCCTTCCCTTGTAGCCTCTTTGTGCCTTCCACTCATGGGCCCTGTGGCAGCTCTTCCCATTTGTGGGCCACTCCCACTCACAGACCCCTCCCTTTGTTGGGCCCTGTCACCTCTCCCATTACAGACCCCCCTTGGCCCCTCCTACTCATCTGTCAATGGCCCCTCCTACTTGTGGGTCACTGGTCCCTCCCACTCATGGGCCCTTTGGTCCCTCCCAGTGGGGGAAGGGTGATTGGTGCCCCATGAGTGGTAGGGGATGGAAGGTGGAGGGCTGCAAGGGGAGAGGCCATGGGGGCACACAAGGAGGAAGAGAAAAAGGGAAGAAGGACTGTCACATGGTTTCAGAGCAGGAAGTGCAGGGGATGAGGTGATGCTGCTTCCATATCACACATGCACAGACATGATGTGCAAGTGCTAAGTCCCAGTTTCAAAAGGAACCTGGTTTCAATATGGAACTGCCAGTTTTTCAAATCCGCGGATCTGACACATTTTTCTGAATTTTCATTGAAAAATGAAAATCGAATATTAGAAAATTGAAAATTAGATGGAAGTTTTAAGCAGGCAAACTTCACCATGTTAAGAATAGCTATGCAGTAAAATACTTAAAAAAGACTATATTCATGGGGCGTAACACAGAAGGTAAATAGTGCCTTTAAAAGTCTACTAAGCAAATATAAATCACAATTTATGTGTACTTATTATTAATTAACCAAAAGTAAACAAGGCAAAATTCTTTGTGCTGAGATATGTAAGCAGAAAAGTGCATTTTAGGCATGCAACTGCTGTTCTGTTTTCACTACTGAGACAATAATTTATACACAGTCTCCCATCCTCCGAAACAATAGCACAAATGGTAGATAGCGACAAACCACTTTCATGTCAGTGCGAGTGCCAGTAAATGAACGCATCCTTTATAATAGATTAACCTGTAGCTCAATGAAAGCAAAAGTTTGGTAGAATGCAAAACAAAATTAAACCTTCTTGTAAACAAAAGTCTAGGGCCAAATAATATTTGTTCCAAAAGAGCAGCAGTTGGCAGTCCACTATATTTAATATTTTTTAATTACTTAATATTTAGTCTTGTCCATGTGATTGGGGTATTGCTGAAAGGTGATTTTATTTATAAAGGGCGGTCTTGTCCCCAGCCAGGTATTTATAAGCCTCTGTAAGTCCAAAATATAGCCCTATGTTAAAAAAAAGAAATTAAAAAAATATCCAGTCTTCCCTGTGATTTTCAGCAGCATAGAGAACTGTATCAACATTAAAGGATAAGTATACCATAAAAAAAATTAGTTTTAAAACAACAGTTTGCAAATAACTTAGGGACAGTTCAGTGGAAATTATCAATGCTTGTTAAATTGTTAGTTTGTGTAATGCATACTTAGTTATTCTACATATTCTCTCCCATTTTGAAAAATCAGTTCATTTCATACCCTTTGCTGTTTCCTGCTAATGACATTAGTGAGCTGACATTTCAGGTTCTAACGGTCCTTCTTCTTCCCAGGATGCACCATATCCTTGGAATGCTCTAAACAGTAATTTCTACTGATTGGCTGTTGGGTCAAAGATGCTCAGATCTCTACTAAGCAACTCAATCAACCCAGGCACCAGGTCAAGGGCAAGACCATAACGGTCTCTACTAGGGGACCTGCAAACAGGAAGTCAGTATTTCGGTTGCATTTATTTATACACAGACAAAATGCTGAATTGTCAGATTAAGGTCATTTGGATGAAAAAATACTTCTCTTTTTTCTGAAAAGCATATGTATTTGCACTGAACTTCCCCTTTAAGTTGGCTAAAACATTTTTCATCTCCCCCCCCCTCTAAAGCCTAAGCTCCAAAGCTTTTCTGCTAGAAACTTGCTGGTTTCCTCCTCCTTGAACATGCCATCTGCAGCTCCAACGAGATGTCCTGCTCCCTCCAGCTTCCTGGGACCCAAAACATAATTTCCTGATGTTCCACGTGCAAGCTTGTTGTGAGTGCGCACGCGACATGACATCACACACATGCATGTCAGCGTGACAGTGCTTGTATGACGTTATCGCGCCGTGACCAAATACAACCAAACCTGGTGCAGCAAGATTACGTCAGCCGCCCACGAGGTCGCGCCAACATGCATGCGTGTGATGTCATGTCGCTTATGCACTGACATCACTCGTGCATGCAGTGGGCTCACGTGCACGTGGAAAATCCGGAAATTATGTCTGGAGGGAGCAGGACATCTCAGCGGGAAACCAGCAAGTTTCTTGAAGGTAGGCTCTGGGGGGGAGATATGAAAAATGTTTCAGCCAACTGAAACATTTTTATGGTGTACTTATCCTTTAAAGTAATAGTTCACTTTTCCTGTAAACTATTCCTTTAAAGGGTATTTATACTGAATAAAGTAAATTGTATTAATCTATAAGTAAATACATGTAAGCGGCAACATTTATGAAAATATATGAACAGTAACAAAATGGCTTCTATACTGCAAAACAAAAATATGTAAAAATACAGTATGTTGCGTGTACTTTGTGATATGTAGGAAGACTTTATTCTAAGTCATAAATGTTATGGAAGACACCACTGAAGTCCCTTGCTGCTGCCAACAAAAATCATTCCCACATTTAAAGAAATTTTAACATTTTAACACTACTACAGTTAAACAGTCAATCAGGGAATAGTTTTTAGATGAACCTAAGGGAGTTTCAAGCAATACTTGTTCTATACAATTTAATACCATGTCGGGATTGACGTATACAGGGACTTTATATCAATAGAACATAGTAATGTGTTCAGTAAATCGCCTATCTATTTTAGATTCTGCATAAAATCTTTCAGCTCAATTGCTATTTTTTTTACAAACTAAGGGTTCATGCACATGTGTTTGTTTCGGGCGATAATCGGCCTGTGTATGGGCCCTTAATCGGCCGAAATGGTTGGGGATCGTTGCCCAACCGACCGGGCTGATCTCCGAACGGCCGGCCATTTTGGCTGATAAAGGGCCCATACACAGGCCGATTATAACCCGAAACGAACGTTCGGACACATTGTGCGGAACCCGGGATAGCTTGTGTGTACAAGGCATAAGACATGGTTTCTAACACTCTGATGTTAGATAATCAGATGGTCAAATGATCAAATTTCTAAAATAAACTCATTGCTTTCTGAACATAGTCACATTTATTAATTACTACAATCGCTCCTACTTTGTAAGCCTTCTTGTTGATAGGCCATTCACACCTTTATACTGCCATGTTTCTTTAAAGGGCATGTCCACCCCCAAAACTATAATCCTCCCCAGTAATGGCCGGTTACCTTCCCTCTTTCCTCCGCCGCACTGAACTCCCAGCAGCCGCGTCCATGATTGGCTGCCGCTCAGCCAATCACAGACGCGACTGCCAGTCCCGCCCCTCTGCTTGCATTTTCTCGCCTGGCAGTGTGGCGGAGGAAAGAGGGAAGGTAAGTAAAGTTTGGGGCACTTTCTAATAATAAAAATAGAGCGGTTGGGGCTGGGGGGACGGGGAATGTTATATAAAAAAATGTTTTCAAGGGTGGACATACCCTTTAACTAAATAAGAAATAATTTCTACAGCAATTCAGGTTATTTTCAGGTTACAGAATTTTAGGATTTATTCTAATTTCAAAAGAACATTGTATGCTTTAAATTCCTAATACATTTTTCAAAACCAACATTTTTGTAACATTTGTAATGTTTGCTTTTTTTAGACTGTCAGTGTGTTGTATATATATAGAGATGTTTACAGCTACATAATGCAAATAAGGAACAAAGACTTCTGGGAATTTACCATGTTTCCATGGAAGCTCTTAGGAATCCTATATTTTTAAAAATACTTTTACAGCATTCCACAAGCTAAATGCAAAACCAAAGCGCCAACTACACACCAGTTTTGGCTTTATTGAGCCATCATCAGTGTAGTGGAGGCCTCTAGTTTTGCAGTGTGAAGCGCCTATGGACAGACGTCACTAATAGATTAAATAGGATAGGGAGAGAATTACGGCTTCGAAACTCCCTTTTCAGCAATATGCAAATAAGAAACAAAGACCTCTGGGAATTTACATTGTTTCCATAGAAGCTCTTAAGAACGCTATATCTTTAAAAATACTTTTACAGCATTCCACAAGCAAATGCAAAACCTAAAAAACCTACTGTTATATACAGCTACATAACAGTAATTTTTCTCATAGCACTAGTCTTGATTGTGAAATAGTCATTATACGGAGAAGGCACCTTGTGTGCAGTTCTCTATGATTTTAATATTACACAGGTATGCTTACATAGTTTATCTGCACTGGGAATTGGCTTCATTCACTTTGGATCTGCTATGTACTTGCATACATATGCATACATTTGCAGGCCAATGTAGTAAAAAAAAAAAAAGTTAAAGTCTTACCTGACCATGATCCCACGATGCTTTAAACTCCTTTGTGAGACTTCCTGCATCTTGTGATCCCGGTTAGGTAAGACGTCCATTTTTGAATTCTGCACTCCACAATAGTAAAGGCTTTAAGATTTGCTAAAAATTGGTTAACTTAGACTTAACAACATAGGCTCCGCCATACTATTTCCAAAAAAATTTGAAAATGGTGCAGCCAGCGCAAAATTAGTGCTAAACCAACGCTAACCCGACACATAGGGTAGCGTGGGTTTAGCACTAATTTGCCCCCAAAAACGGCCGATATAGCATCGCCCCCATTAGACTCTGCAAAGCATTTTTCCTGCTCTTCATCTTCCCTATCCTGCCAAGGGTTAATTACACAATATATTTATTGATTCGTTTGTTGGTGGGTGTAGCAACAGTGTGTGTTTCTAATAAACACCTTTGCGGTTAACGCTTCTTGGGCAATAAATAGGTGCACGCTTGGATCAAATTGACAAAGGATCAGTTTGATCCGAAACGCTGCATTTCTTTGCTGTCTGTAAAAAATAGCCATATGGTGTGGCATGAAAATGTTTTAAATAAATTCAAATAAAAAGACGATGTTTTAAAGGAGTGCTGCTCTGGAATTTTGGATCCATGTTGTCTAGTCCTGCTCTAAAAAACTAATACATTTCTGGTGCCATTATTTTTTTTAAAAAAGGGCTCTGTACCCATCTAGGTAACTGTAGGCCTGCCAGTAATAACATTTGTAGCAGAAGAAATATTTATGGGCATATCTATAAACCCATGGCACTGGAAGTGTCTGATACTGTGGGGTTATACTGGCCAATAACAAGATGACCCATAAAGGGCAACTGTGGACTCAAAACAAGTTACGGTTGAATGAAAGTCTGCAGTATTTCCTTTAAAATGAGCCAACAATAACATCTCTGGCTGTAGCCTGTGAGAAATTACATTGGGGTGAACGTTCAAACTTTCTGCTTCCAGTAGGTTGAGTGACATCACCTGACCTCTGCCTGCCTGTTCGCCCCGGGGGAGAAGTATGCTCAGTTGAGACTTAATGCTGGGGAAATCAGGAAGTACCTTGGCGAAAAATTGACAGTTGAGAAGGGGAGCCTATTAATGAAGGCAGTACACATGACTACAAGCTCCCATCGCTGAAAACAGGAAGTGTTCAAGCAGGAAGTAATATTGCTGAACCTTTCCAGCAATAACTTCTCACAAATTTTATCTAGAGATGCGATTAAGGTATTATTTTGAAGGTGTGATGGAAGGCTTTTTATATAATCCTTACTAATTTGGAAGAATTCAAGGCCACAGTTACCCTTTAAGTACTGATCGTTATTGCCACTTTGCAGCTGGTCATCCTTTTACTACCACAGCTGTACAATTCCACCACAGTTATTAATGACCATGGTGGTATTTTATGGTCAATACTACTCTGTAGTACAATACTGGTATTTATGAGTTATGAAATTAACCTGTGGATCAGCTCCTATAAGCCACCACTTTGTTTTGTCTAAGTGTATGCACTTCACTTCACATGCTCTCTACTGCACAGCAAATCAAAACAAGGAAGCTGCTGCTTTGCACAGTGGCCCGCCTCTGTTAGGCACAGATCATGTATAGCAAATCCTGTCTTTTAGTTACAGAACAGAGATCTAACTGTGTACCATTGTTTTTAAAAACAATCAGCCAGATGAACCAAGAGGCACAGTTGCCGAAAATTGAGATATAGATGCACTAACAGATGTTATATTGGTAAGTGTGACTTTAACATTGCAAGCGATGCTATATTCACATAGTGCCTTACCTTTACAGGGCTTTTTAATGAATGTAGCTTCTTCGTAAAGATTGTCCGGGGATGCTGATAGTGGGTCTCCGTGCATCACCCTGGAAGTCTTTTCCCCAATCCCACATTCCTTTGCATTGCATACATACTGGCCTTACACATGCGACTTCCATTGGAATTTGACCGTGAATTTGTGCGATTTGCAAATACACAGGAACAATTGTTCTTTATATTCAAATATTCTTTATACAGAATGACTATTTAAAGCACCCATACACGGTACAACCTCATTGTAACCCTTGGTGCGTACATTGTAAGGGAACGATACCAGTCAGAGGAAGCTGCGGATGAGTGGGTAAGTTCTGATCTCCTGAGTTTAATTGAAGATTATCTTTAAAGGGCATGTCCACCCCCAAAACTAACTTTTTATATTTATTTGGCCCAAATAAGTGCTCCAAAACAAACTTTACAGCATGTAAATCGGTCCAGTGGTTCAAAAGTTACAGACCTTTGTAGCTGGCTTAATCCTGCAGCATGGACCAATACAGGATGAACAAGAGACAGGTTACATTACCTTGTCTCTGTTCTTTCATGTCTTGAGCATGTCTGTTAGCATCCAGCAGTGAGAACAGAAGAGGAAGTTGCATCAGTAATGGTCTGACCCCTGGATCCCTGGATTCCCTCTCAACAATCACAGCTGTAAAGTTATGTGTACTGAAGAAATCCAGGATCAACAGCTGCAGCCAGCCAGCCCAGAGAGAGGAGAGAGAGAGAGAGTGAGACAAACACAAACACAGGCAAGAATGCAGCTCGGGGTCATCTAAAGTGGAAGTGGAGAGGAAGTGCAGCCTGATATATATCTCATTAAATATCAGGCAAGGCAAATGATTTTGAGGAAAATGAACATGGCGTTTGAGGTTGGTGCTATTATATAAAGAACATATAAAAAGTTTATTTTTGGGTGGACATACCCTTTAATAATCTTAATTAAAATTAATACGGTCATTTTGTTGGTGGAGATACCCTTTAAAGGACAAATCCACCCTCATAAAAACATATTTTAGAAAGAATGGCCTCTTTAAAATATGTGATATATAAGTTGTCCTATGAATTCATTACTGTATGTCTGCTATGCTTCTGTATGCCTTATGGAAACTGAGCAATTAGTAACCTACTGAGCATTTACTGAGCCTGGGCATGCTCAGAAGAGGCAGACAGGGGATTAACATCAGTCATTGGCTGTGATGTCACTGTCAAATCCATAACTGACAGTTACTAACTGGAAGAACCAGGAAGCAGAAACGGGGCACCAGGACATTGTGCAGGATTTCAGGTTAGACTTATATATTTCAGGGTTCAAACTATTACTGTTAGGGTTTTGGGGCTTATTTACTTGTATGTAAGTTTTCATTTTGGGGCTGGACTTGCCCTTTAATACATATACTGTAGTTTGGTTGATCCGGGGAACCTTTCTGGTTTAAAGTCAGCTCTCCAGTTCAGCAGCCAGTAAAATGCCAGCCCTCCAGTTCACCAGCCAGTGTATAGTCAGCCCACCAGTTCACCAGCCACTGTAAAGTCAGCCCACCAGTATACCAGCCAGTGCTAAGTCAGCTCTCCACTCCACCAGCTAGGGTTAAATCAGCACTCCAGTCAACCAGCCAGTGTTAAGTTCTCCCTTCAGCCTTCCACACCTTCCTTAACAAGGCATGCCCACCTCCACAAGACACGCCCACTTTGTGCACCAGGAAGATACAGGGGAGCTTTAAATATTTGTTTCAAGTGACAAAATGTATATGAACACACCTGGATATTAATTGGGAGTCCTCTACCCATTTGATGAACCCATAAGTACTTTTTTTAAGTACCCTTAAGAACATTTTAATAACTAAGTCCCCAGAAATATTCTACCAGTTAAATCTGGCTCACTTGATCTCATTGTGAAAAGACAAACTCCAACAGAAGATGAACTATACTTTTAACTTCCTGGTCGAAATAAATAAGGTTATATCCCTGCTGCCTAAAATCCTATACACTTGCAGAAGTCAAGATACACAATATGTAGGCTTAAGTGCACACTAGGGTTTACATCCATATCAGTCAGCTTCCATAAAAAAACCTTTTTATTGCACAACAAAAAGCAAACATGCTCACCGGTCCACCTTACATGTTTTGAGCCACGAGGCTCTTACTCATAGGCTACCTCCAATATACCCTCCATCATATTATAACTATAACTCCACCCCTAGCCATCATAAAGTGAGGAAGAAGGAGGAGAAACAAGGAACGGGAACCAATGTCATGGCTACACCGTTTCACACCGATATGCAATCCCTACCTGTGTAAACACAAAAATTATGCAATAGTATTGACACAGAAATATAAAATACACATAAAATTATGCTTTCAGAAAATAAACTATATTTTTAAACGTATGTTCATGTGAACACTTGATACACTCAGGGGCGCCTCTCTAATGAGGCAAGGTGAAGCACATAAGAGAGCAGCATCCTGTAGGGAGGCAGCAGTTTGATGCCAGAATTTTTTTTTTCCCTGGCATCATGCATCTGAGGCACATGATTTTCAATGTGCCTGGGGCCAGTAAAAAACACACATTTTCAGGAGGTACTGTCACTTAGGTACTGTCACTTAAATAGCAGGGGAAGCCGGTGCTTTCATTGCATAACTGAAAGCAGCTACGACTCCTCCCCCTCCATTTGATGGGCAAATCCTTTGATCAAAAACAATGTTTGTCAGCCCTGCAGATCAAAAATCAATGATGGCCACATTTACCAGTCATTGTGGGCAATATTTACCAGTCATGTGTATGACTAGTGGACAAGCCACACCCCCACTTTGGACAAAGCACCGCCCACTTTTAATGTTAAAACCACTCCTCTTCCGGTGGCATGGCAAAGGGGAGCAGCATTTGGGAAAAAAATGTAGGTGCCAAAAAGTCTAGAGATGGCCCTGGATACACTGAATATATACAGATTCTCTAAAGATGCGAGGATACAACAAGTATAAAGTATTAACTAACATTAACTGCTCTAGGTTACTAGAATGCTAATAAAGTTATCTGACACACACAAAGAGGCCCTAATCCTTATAGCATGTAATGTCACACACAGATGTTATTCCTACAGGGGATCGGGTTTCTAACAAAAAATCCATTTAACTTCCTCCTTTTATAAAGGGGACACCGGTCCTTGTTCCTAGGGTTTGGACTAATAGCTTGAATGTCTGAAAAAAATCAACTGTTACCTTGGTTACCCACTGAAAAGTGTCTCACCACTGGACACATTAAAATTATCCAACGTAGAGCAATTTGTCCAACCTCATGTATTGACCATATGGTGTGGTTGAGACATTGGGGCGGATGACATGACTTCGCATGCAGAATGGTATTCTTTGATATTGATTTACAAAGTCTGCAGAAATCCAATTTATTACCTTGTGCCCTGATATTTAGGTCTAAAAATTGTACCACCTCACCACCAAAGTCACACGTAAATTTATATTAAAATCATTATATTACGTTCAGCATCCACTGCTCAAATTCAGTCCTGGATCCATACCAGACCCATAAAAGTCATCTATATATCTACGATATAAAATAACCTTTCGATTATTTGCTGAAAATTCAGGGTGGTGGAAAAGAGAGTCTCTACCCACCACCCTCAAAACAGGTTTGGATATGTGAGAGGAAATTTTGCACCCCATTGGGGCCCATCGTAGCAGGTTATAAAACATATCAAATTTAAAATAGTTATGGGTTAACAGATATTGAATAGCGTCTAGAATAAACTCAATCCAGTCACTAGAATATTTACTGTACTTCTGTAAATGATATCCAACCGCCTCTATGCTACAGCTTATAATAATATATTTCCTTGTTACAGCTTATTAGTAATATACCTTGCAGACCCACAAACACTTAAATTGGCTAGTGCTCCTGAACAAAAGTATACAGTACTTCTCAGTTGCTAGGTGGATGATACTGATATTGGCATGGTATCTGATTATATGCTGGGCATGTAGAATGGGAACAATGATTGCATACCTGAACATCTCATCGCTGCACGTGTTTGGCCCAGGTACCAAACAAATAAGCTGTATAGCTGAACTTCATCTTGCTATTATTATCATCATCACTTGAATCTTCAACATCCTATAGAGTACTATTGTTTAGAAAGACTTTTTTTTGACAAGTGTAATGTGTGTGTGTCATCTATTTCCATGCAGACCTTTTCTCTGGTCTACACATGTTTTGTTTACTTTATTCTTTGAGAGATTGTTGTTAATAAAACAGAGGTCAGAGAAGTTTAGCCTTTAAATTCACTCCAGCATTAACTATTTTTTTTACACCTCAGCTGTGTTAGCCCCCCTATGAATATTGTAGAGCAAAACATATGCAGTTGGTAGATCTTTGTTAGATCAGGTAAGATCAATTGTTGTTTGCATTAGATTCATATGAAATTAGAGATATTAACAGTTATTTGCAGGGGGGGGCTACACTGTCATCAGCCCCCCCTTATCAAAAAATTGATCAAACAATTAGCAATTTTGGAAGATATTTGTTCAACTAGTTGTTTTGTTAGATCTCACATAATTTCAGAGTTATTAAGTGATTAATGAGGTGGGCTAGCCCCCCCACATGCAATTTTCAGCTCAAATTTGATGCAGACTAATAAGCCTTAGTTAGATTAGGTAAGATCAAGTGGTTTCAACATTAGATCTCATATAAATACAGAGATATTATGGATTTTCGGGATTACATAAGGGGGGGCTACCGGAGTATACTTACATGCTCCCGATGGTCCCGCAGCCACCGGGCCATCTCTTGCTGATGACATCACACAGGTCTGTGAAAGGGGCCTAACTAAGTAAAGTTATAATTCAACAGAACACAGAATACTTAGGTGCTAACCTATAGGAGCAATATAGGGGTTCTTATAGAGCAGATTCCAAAGTATGTGGGGCAGGGGCTTAGGTGAAACACGAACAAACGGAAATGGCACAGGCATACAGATTTTTTTGGTACTCTATGAGCTTCAGGGAATTGGCCTTTATGCGCGTGACCGCTGAAGTAGGTTCTTTGAGAAGTTGAGTAGAGTCCTTCAACACGTGTAACTGTGGAGTAACCTCTTTTTCTTCTTCCAGAGGTTTGCTTTGTCCAAACTCATTTATGACATCTCCCATAAACGCTTTGGCACTGATTATTTTATGAATGGGCACTGCAGCTGCTATTTTAGGTTTTCCAGAAAGAGCTGTTAAGTGGCATGCAACAAACTTGTCAACTCTGAGTGGTTTTTGATTGTACTGAAGAATAGCATTCTACAGAAGGCCAAAATCACCCTCAACTGATGCAGAAGAGTAGAGATGGCCGAAACTGCTAAAATCCGTTCCGCCTGTGGATTCGCGGATTTTCGGAAAAATTTGAAAATTCGAAAATCCTCATAAAAACCCATTAAAGTCAATGGGAGAAAAAAATCCGCACAGATCCGCCTAAATATAAGGTAAAACAGCAATGGTAACTTACTGTACATGGCTGTGGGATCTGGAAAATGGTCTGGGGAACACGTACATATACCCAGAACTAAAAAAAACCCAAACTTTCCTCACGATTGCACCTTTTTTTGAGTTTCTGCATTCTACTTTCGAGCCGCGTTCGATATTTTTTGAAAATTCGAGAATTACCGTATATACTCGAGTATAAGTCGATCCGAGTATAAGTCGAGGTACTCATTTTTACCTGAAAATTTTGTAAAAACTGATTGACTCGAGTATAAGTCGAGGGTAGAAATTATCACCACTACTGCCTTCTGATTCTGTGTTGTTTTTAGGCTTTAGTTGCCCTTTAAATGGAAAGCAGAATTCCCATACATGAATCCCATACAGTAATAGCCAAATCCAGTACCAGTAACCTCCAATTCCTTGGCACTCCAGATGCTTTGTTGCTGGGAGTTTCAGTTTCTAAACATGTGGAGTGGCAAAGTTCAGTAAACTTCATTACCATCATTCAATACCATAATTTACAATTCTCCTGACCCCCATATAGTAAAGGGCCCTCTGACCCCCATATAGTAAAGGGAACTCTGACCCCCATATAGTAAAGGGCCCTCTGACCCCATATAGTAAAGGACTCTCTGACCCCATATAGTTAAAAATGTCACCTGAGAGTTGTAGTTTCAAGCTGTCATTTTCACTGTACTAGCAGCTGTTTTTTGCCCCAAACTGAAGAAACCCATCAGATTTACAGCATACAGATGAGCAGTGACAGTGCTGAGTGAGTCCAGCAGCCAGACTACAGGAAGCAGGAAGTGTAAAGGCAGATCAGCTCCTGTTACTTTCTATGCAGGTTAACACAGCGCCACCTACTGGTTACTATCTGCAATTGCAGAATTTGGATCTAAATTTCGACTTGACCCGAGTATAAGTCAAGGTTAGGTTTTCAGGCTAATTTTAAAGCCTGAAAAATTCGACTTATACTCGAGTATATACGGTATCTTGAATTTTCAAGTTTTCAAGGAATTTTCAAGTTTCCAAGGAATTTTCGAAAAAATTTTAAAAAATGATACAGTAACTTACTGTAAATAGCTCTGGGACCTCAGAAATGGTCTGGGGAACAGACCAATCTGATTGTAACAAATTCTGATTGAAAAATAATCTTATTGGTTAGTATACCAATCAGATTCTTTCTAAAATAATTTTAATGTATCCAATTAGAATTGCTTACAAATAAAGGAGAAGTTTTAAAACCCTAAAGCTTGAAGCCTGTTATTTGCAGTGTATATGTTTTCAAGGACATGCTGAAAGGCCGCTAACGGAGGGGGTAGGTGACCGCTCCTCTATTTTATTATTATTATCGAACGTTCAAATTTGTGTGTTCAAGTTTGGGTCTAGTCCATCTCTAGTCATGAACTTCCTACTGTGCTTTTTCAGAAATCCCCCCCTTAACAATCCTGTGCTTGCCCCTGGATTTAGAGCATTCCAATGGGCAAAAGGCACGTACAGCGCTAGAAGTGCACTATAATGGAGGGGCTACATAGCACTGGCTGGCGGATCATTTTGACATCCATATCACTGTCTTGGTCCTCCAGAATTGGTTTGTTAATTAACGAACGTTCAGCGTTAATTTACTGCCGCGGTTGTACATTATCGATAATGCACTGTATCGCTAAACTGCAATACTGTGTGTTTTTACATAGGGCCAGTAGACCTCTAAAAGGCCTTACACTAAATTTGTCCAAAAAACTTATAGGGGGGGGGGGGGTTTAGTCCTCAAAAGGACTTTTGGGTCCCAAATTGTGTGAATACAGGAGTGGTTAACAACAAGTGCTAATCCACCACACTAAAATTCACACACAGTAAGCTTCAAAAGCATGGAAAAAACTCTGTAACTCCTACACTGTCAGGTCTCCACTAAACTCACTTTAACACACTGACCAAGTGGCGCCTGTCTATCTGCCCTTGATACCCAGGGGGTTGGCACGGGTAAAAACAGCTGCCATTGGTGAATTTGATAAATGAAAATCTTCGAAAATGTTCAAAGATGGGCTCGGAAAATCCGTAGATTGGCAGATCTCGGAGATCTGCCATGGAACCAGTTTTGGTTCCACAATCTGGTCCATCTCTAGTTAGTATGCCAATCAGAATTGGTTACAATAAGATTAGAATCTAATTGTAACCAATTCTGACGGGAAAAGATTGTAACTAATCAGAATAGGATTCTTTTAGAAAGTTCCCCAGACCATTTCCCAAGGCCCTTTACAGCAAGTTACTGTAAAAATTGGAAAGCGGAATTCCGGAAAATCCACCAGATCTGCATTTCGCGGATCTCGGAAATCCTCCGCAGATTCGGATCCGCAAACTGGCCATCTCTACAGAAGAGGCTGTTTTATTAGGGGATTGAAATACTGGTTGCATGACTGATGTCCAGATAGGGAAATGCTTGATCAAATGCAGTGGTTTCTTAAAAAAGCCAACACAGAAATAAGGGTTTGGCTGATCACCCTGTTCTGTACTTGTTTCATCTGCTTCCTGAACTATGTCACTTAACCACGCTGGTAGTGGCTGAGAATTTATTTTCTCTTCATCAAGTTCTTCATTATCATCTTCTTTAGCAACATAGGCATCAATAATTTCTAAATCTCCCATCTCAATGCAATGACAGAGGTATGACTTTGATGTTTCATATTTAGAGATTTTGTCTTTTGCTATTTCACAAGTTGTCTCACACCTGGAAAGGATAAGTGTACCGAGAACAAGATGTTTTAGAACCTGAAATGATGCGCAGTTGATCATTAGTCCAACACATTGAATATAAATTTTTCTAACAAGTTGTGCCTTTTTGGGGTAGCATTTCCATCGGCAAACTGTTTTAATTAGATGGGCGACATCTATTCGAATAAAGCATGCTAGTTTTTCAGTATTAAGGCCAAATAAGATTGATGAACACTTTTTGAGATAGCTGTTAAGGCTGCAGTCATTTAAGGCTCGGCATATTGCACCAAGTAAGGCCAATGAGAAGTCACAGACACATTCTTTAAGTGATTTACGCACATCTTTGAGCCATTTTTCCAACCAAAAAGTTATAGTTGGAGTATCCTGACATTCACTCAACATTTGAGAAACACTTAATTGAGTATTTGTAAAGTTGATCACAATCTCATATACGAATATATGAGCTGACATTCCATTTGCTCTTTTTAGTTTTTGAACCAAACTCCCAGTGGCATCTACTTCAATTTTTGAGAAAGAGTGTTTTGAGCAATACTTTTTGTAAATGTATGTTTGTTCCTTTGACCAATAATGCACAAAAAAATTATCATAAGAGTGTGAATATCACCTGCATATTTTGGGGTACTTTTCATTTCTACAAGACACAAAACCAGATCTTTTAACTTCGGGGTACCAAACTTCCTGTGGACAGCTTCGTGTCTGGCATCTCTACAAATTCTTAAAGACGGTATGTTGGGTGGCTCTTTTTCTCCAAATGTAATCTCCTTATTAAGTTTTTCTCTTCTCCAGTTGCAGGGTAGTGTTTTTTATCTCCTCACCAACTTTCCTTCTTTTCGCACCTCTCAATTGACATTTCTTTAAATTAACAAAGGATCTTGTGTCAGGAGTACGAATATGAAGGATTAGAGGGTTTCCAACACAAGGCTCCTCTTCTGCATAAACATAAACTGCTGCTTTGCACTCTTTATACTGTCCAGTTGCAGTTATACATTTTCTTGTCTGATCATTGCTGATACGAACTTTGTTTCTCTTAAAAGAAAATGCACAAGGAATCCCATGTTGTTTATAAAATAATTCTGAAATTGTAGTACTCCATGCCTTTTTTTTAAGTATTCTCCGTCTCTTCTTGCAACTACCCTCATTATAGATTACTGTATTAGGCTAGATTTCTAAATATTGCTCATAAGGTATTGATAGCTGCCATAACACTGTTGGTTGCCTTCCCTGTGACTCTGCCAAGCTGTTCTCCGAAGAGTCTTCATCTGTAGAGCTTGATTTAGATGAGGACTCTTGCACTGTATATACATTTAGTAGTTCAAACTTTCAAAAAAGATACATGCTAAAGAGATAGAAATTGAACTTTTAAACTGTGAGTGAGGTCACAAAGAGCCGGAAAACATACTGATCAGCATGCTGTGGTATTCTGCGGCGAAAAATCCAGACCACAATCCTGAAGGCCAGATACGGAATTAATGGGTTACCATAGCAGCCAGGACTCTATTAAAGTCCTGGCTTTCATGGTGGCTATACTTACATGCTCCCGTGGCCACCGTGGTGTATGATGATGTCACACTGGTCTGTGCGACGCACATGCAACGCCCCATGCACTCGGCCCAATAAGAAATCTAACAATTATCTATTAGTTTGAATGGCTTTTTGTCTTATGTAATCCCGAAAATCCATAATATCTCTGTAATTATATGAGATCTAATGTTGAAACCACTTGATCTTACCTAATCTAACTAGGCTTATTAGTCTGCATCAAATTTGAGCTGAAATGCATGTGGGGGGTACCACCTCATCTTAATAACTCTGAAATTATGTGAGATCTAACAAAACAACTAGTTGATCATACCAGATCTAACAAATATCTTCCAAAATAGCTAATTGTTTGATCAATTTTTTGAAAAGGGGGGGCTGATGACAGGTTAGCCCCCCCCTGCAAATAACTGTTAATATCTCTAATTTAATATGAGATCTAACGCAAACAACAATTGATCTTACCTGATCTAACAAAGGTCTAACCAACTGCATATGTTTTGCTCTACAATTTTCACAAGGGGGGGCTAACACGGCTGAGGTTTTTTTTTTACCTAGTGATATGTGCAAAACCTTCTCAGAGTCCACAAGACTCCACAATGAGAAACTGGCAGGTAGTTATAAGATGATGTTCCCAGCCTCAAACAACAGATATACACAGTATTACTGTACATCCTCCACTAATTATGCCTAGCCCCAGATAAACTGAAATGGATGGGCAAGGTGCATGAGGGTAGTCATTTATAGATCTTTTTTGCAGTTTTCGAAAAATTCCTATAGAATACTTGAAATTCTGATTCATTAGTTTTGAGTCAATATTAGGAACTTCAGTAGGTCCAGCAGCACTGCTTTCGGAGCAAAACTGGCCCATTTAATTAATCTCTACTAATTATAGATCTATAAGTATAATATCAGTGGTGGGAAAGATAATGAAAACACTGTTGCAGGATCATATTCTGGACTTTGTCTCAAGAAATGATCTTAGTAATCAGCATTGATTCATGAGAAATAAATCTTGTTAAACTACTGTAACTTGCTTGGGTTTTATGAAGGTGTGAATAGGAAATTTGATTCTGACATTACAGTGAATGTTTTATACTTAGATTTTGCTAAAACTTTTGATACAATGCAGGCAACCTATTTATAAACTAAAGTCTGTTGGCCTCAGAAAAAAACATTTGTACATGGATAGAGAATTGTTTTATAAATCTCCTGCAAAGTAGTTGTCAATGGATCTTCATCCAGACTCTAAGTGGGATGGCTCAGGGTTCTGTACTGGGGCAACTTCTATTTATTCTGTTTTTAAATTAATTAGAAGTGGGTATTGACAGCAAATCTAGTTGTCAAACAAAACACCACCACACTCCATATTTTCAATCATTTATTGTCATTTGGATTGTGGTGGTGTATCGTTTTTTGATTATATTAAATGTGTGCAGCCATGTTGATCATCCAGCACCCAGTTATCAAACAGTGGTGTGCTAAGTACATGTAGAGCATAGATAGTTGTCTAATTCGACAACAAAGTTGCAAATGCGATTCAATGTTGATAAATGTGGTGCATTTTGGGGTTTACAAATCCTTGTGCTGCATATACTGTACAGTGAATTAAACATGTGTATCTGTAGCATACAGTGACATGCTGCAATAACTAGAGCTATCAAGATATTGTGTTATATAAAGACAGGTATAGATTCAATGGATAAAAATATTATTTCTCCTATTTACAAGGCCTCATTTGGAATATGCAGTGTAGTTTTGGAATCCCATATACAAAAGAGACATCTTGGAAATGGAAACAGTTTAAAGAAGGGCAACTACATTAATAAGGGGAATGGAGGGGCTTGTCTCCAGACAGATTAGACAAGTTAGGGATGTTTACTTACATGTGCACATCCTTTTAGATTGGACGTTTCATCTTTAGGTTAGCAAAGGTTTCTAAAATAAAAAAAAATAAATTGAAAATTAAAATTCTTTTTGATTTCCATTTGCTGGGTTTTTTTTTTTTGGCCTTCTTCTGGATCATGTGTTAGGTTCATGGGTAGGCTAGAAAGGTTGAACTAGATATGTCTTTATTCAGTCTCCATGACTTCACAACTTCAGACTCCATGCTTCTTTTTCTTATCAGGAGGCAAAGCTTTTTAAATACTTTTGCATTGGCAGACAAGGCATATTTTACCCAACACTGAATCTGCATAAGAGCACACATAAATACACATCTTAACACAGAAACCCAATGTAGAATGTAAATTCTATTGGACAGTGATCTCCTTTTATTGTGCATGTGTGTAACTGAAAACCGAATGCACCTTTAACAGTCATAAAAGTGAGTACGGTATAGTAAAATACCTAAAACAGGAGCACCTGAGTTCCCCCACTCAGCCAGACATTCCCAGAGCAGGGTGTGCCCAAAAAGAACAACCCCCTGAGGGATATAAAAATATATATAATATGCACACTGAATGAGGGAGCGTTAGAGAAACAGTATCCCAAAAAAGACAGAAATATTTATTGCAGTAATACATCAAAAAATATACATCAAAATAAAAATATATACATAAACATAGCTGGCCAGCTTCACAATGAATAAACTGCCAGGGAGATCGAGGACAACGGAGCTGTCTCTATGACACTAGCATTGAAAGCCGCAATTATCCAACAGTTGCCTATTGCACCTCCGAAAATACCCTAAGGAATTGGGAGTTAAGGCTCAAAACTTCCTTTACTGCACGGGAATCGGAGGCTATATGCCGGAGGATACATAAGGGCATCTGGAACGGTGTAGTATTATGCTTCCTTAATTGTATCCAACTGTATTCTATTGTTGCCAAGTTATTGGAGTTTTTTCTGTGTGGGCACACATTTTGAAACATTTTGATACATTTTTTAGACTTTTCCCTACGCTTGGGCTTTTATATGATGAACGGGAACTGTTTGTACGGATCCATACCTTTTAAGACATTGGGACTGGATTTTACCCCTTTACAGTGGACCTAACTTGTATTTTCTATGTACATATGTAAATTTTTTTATTATTTGTTTTGAATTGCTGGCATTTATCCCCCCTCATAATATATATCTAGTAGTGGTTTTACTTAGGGCTATTTATTGGGATATTTAGGGATATACTTTATTCATTGTGAAGCTGGCCAGCTATGTTTATGTATATATTTTTATTTTGATGTATATGCGTCTACTGCAATAAATATTTCTGTCTTTTTTGGGATACAGTTTCTCTAACGCTCCCTCATTCAGTGTGCATATTATATACCCTTAACAGTCATCAGTACTGACGTAACAGTGACTTGTGAACTGGAGGGCTGACTTAACCATGGCTGGTGAACTTGAAAGCTGACATAGCTGTGGCTGGTGAACGGAAGGGATGACCTTACAATAGCTGGTGAACTGGAGGACTGATCTAACATTGGCTGGGGAACTGGATGGCTGACATATTTAGGCCAAATACAGGGTGCTAATATATGTGCCAGAGTGCCCCCAGGCAGAGAATGGTAAATATAAGTTGCCCACAGTGACTAGTGCACACAAAATTCCCACGGGGACTGGTGCCCACACAGATTGGTACATATAAGTTGCCCACAGGCCGGGAGAAGGTCTGTGAAAAAATAACAGAGAGGAGAATCAGGCACTATTTTGATAAGTTAAAGACCCTCCCACCCAGCCCATTTGTATTTTGACATGACTTTTTCTTTTTCAGATGCTACAGTAGTTGTCACGATTGTGGCTGGAAGGATTACTGCTTGCCACAGCTGTATGGCAGTTGCTGGAGCTAGATAGGCAAGTTGGTTTCTCTCTAAGGGGACAGGCTCCTGGGCAGCAATAGGGTGGAGCTTGTGGCCATTGTGTAATTGAAATGGTGAGGAAAATGACAGGTTTACTTTATGTCTACCTTTCCATCTTAGCTCCTTTCCCCTGTGTTTTATTCTAAAGGGAAAACTTTCAAGTGTAGAGCCAATTTCCTTCTTTACAGTATTAGCATCTAATTAAACAAACAGTAAAGTTACTAGGTACTGTAAAACTCACAAACAAAAATAATGTATGAATGCTATGGTCAGAATAACCCGTGTTTAAGCCTTACATGTTTACTACATTGTGATTTTTGGAACATATAGTCTATAATGGTTATTAAATGAAATATGAAAAGATACACTGGCAAAAATATGTTCAGCACCCACATAAATATAAAAGGCTGTTGCAGTTCAGGACTAAGCCTATATACCCACTAATTCTCATGTATCCATCTCAATTTTTAAAACTGTGTATCCACCCTATGCACATCATACCCCTATCCTTTTCTCTCAACCAACATACATAAAAAGTCATTATGTTTATAAAGTAGGCTCAGGTATTCAAAGACATCTTAAGAACTTTGTCTCTGGCTCCCTGGGGCATTAATTATACCCAGTAGCTAATAAGATATACAATAATACACTCCTAGGACAATTAACAATATGTTATGTCCATTTACCAGACTTTATATGTATCAGATCAAAGACAAAATTTATCACATTTATTTGTTTTACAGAGATAAGGAAACACAACATCTTTACAACAACAAAAACATCTTCTAATGATGTCTAAAGGTGACCATACATTAGGCAGATTTTATGTACAATCCAACATACAATCCGACATTTCCATCGATTGTCCGAAAAATTCAACATTTTCCCATTCTTATCACACGACATTAGATTGTAAAATCGATCGTAATTACGATCGGGAAAGTCAGTTTTTAAGTCGATTGGTAGAATGATTGTAGTGTTTTCTAAAGTTCCGATTAAATGTGAATGTAATGTAACCTCACAATGGACGACATTCGACATTAATCACAAAACAAATTGAATGTCGAACAATATTTATTGTACATCTTGGTACAATTAACATTGTACATCTGTCTATCAAAGTATCAGTTGGTTTAAGATCGTAATTACGATCGTAATAGTGTATGGCCACCCTAAGCCAGTAATAAATATAAAGCCATAGAATTACTCATTTAAAACCCAACAACAACAAACTAAAAATCTTTCCCATTGTAAACTGTTTGATTATCACTTCCAAGTTGTCAATAAAACTGTTCATTATTATTGGCGTACACCAGTGAAAGATAGTAGCACTTCAAAAGGTTTCAATCAATACCTCTTACTTGCTTTTAGCAGAGGGAAAAGATTGTAAAATTCTTAAAAATCTGCATAATCTGCTTTTCTTATTTAGTAATTGAAGATGTAGTGTGAGCACAGCAAGTCTAATAAATAGTAGCACTCTCGCTTTGACTTTCCAATAGGAGCTGCTTATAGTATTTGATAAGACTGTAAATACCGCTTCTTCTTTTAAGTTGTGCACAACTTCTCTAAATAGTCCAATGTTTTGGAAAAAATTGCAAACTTTTATTGGCCCTGTCTAGTAAAACTAGAAGTAGAAAGAATAAATGGCTTCAATCTATTCTAAAACTCATCTTACAACAACAAACTGTGCATGCGCCTTGCCACTTCTTTTTCAATGCATAGCATTAAAGAAGAAGGTTAATCACTAAAGCAGTTGGTGCAGATAGAATTTGCAAGATGTATGACCTTAACATTTATTATGCAACACAGGAAGCTGATTACGCATATGCCTGTCAGTAGGTCAGGTTGCTTGGATTCTTTGCTTTGCTTGGTGAGTAGTACAGCAGAAGCCATCCATTAATGTTACATCAGTCCTTCATTTGCTCATTAACACATAATAATAAGAAGAATAATCACATCTAAGTCATTCACTAAAGGTTGTGAATCATCAGTGTGTACAACAAATTTTGGTAGGCACAAAATTTTAGTAAGCAGCTACTGTACTTTTCATAGTATTTGGGATAATATAATATGTATGTTGCAAAGAAAAATTTGCAAACTCATAATCAATTCTATCAAATGGCACACACAGGTGTGACAACGCTTGCAAAATTTTAAACGTGCTATGAAAATCGTTAAAACTTGTCATATCCCTTCTTATAATATTTAACGGATTTTCCTATTATTCTGTCAGAAAATACAGATAAAAACTATTATTCCCACAAGCAATGGTACTAGATAAACCCATAAACCCAAGTACCAATGTCATTGCAGCTAATATAAATAAAAAGCCAAGAAACAGTCATTTTGTTGTCTGTTTAGAGCTTGCCCAGTGAGTTAAATAAAGACCATTTTCTGGTAGTTCTTGTTTTGCAACCTTCTGGAGAACAAATATACAAGGCAGACATTAGAGACACAATCTTTTATGCTCAGGAAAATGGATTTTGCGCATTGCCATAGACATTGACGAGACAGATAACATACATGAAAAACACTAGTTTCTATGTCTAATTGAGAGGAAAATCTCAGAGAAGAGTTGTTCTAGTTCCAAATAAACCTCATAATTGCAAGGAACTGTTGACTGTACTGACAAATTCACATCAGCGCCTTGATTCCTGGATGGCCTACTTATGGCAAACTCTGTACTGTACTGCCATCCACTGACATGCACAGGCAAATGCACTCAGAGATTAATTTAGTTCCTTCTACAGTATATTGACTTTACTTAATTTTCACTGAAGCACCAGCCATTCCCCTAGATAGATATACTCCCAATTCATTTCCTCCTGCAATGATAACTGTGAAATTTACCCAAGCTCTGAAGGAAAGAAATAATTTCTCTAATAGCCTTAATGGGTTTTTAGAGTCTTTTGGACAGCAGCCAAGAAAGTCTTAGACATGGATGTGCAAGCAGAGTGAATGCAGAGCTTAGGGTTGTGAGAGCATGTCTCTGTGTGTGGTTTTACTGTCAGATAAGTTTCGGTTAAGACGTTTTAATTGAACCCCCCTTAGCAATAATACTTGCAGTGATAGCGTTCCCTCACTGCATCAAGGGGAAATGAATAGAAACTAATTGTCTTTCAAAGAAAAGGAGAATCACAAGGCTGTTGTCGGATTAGGTAATTCTTTAATTAAGCTTATTTAAATAAACAGTTAGGAAGCTGTTGTGGACTTTTCTGTCTCTTACTGTATTTATTGAAATTCTTTTGAAATGTGAGAACATAAAGTGGAGACAATAATACATTAAGATACATAAAACAGTATTGAGCATTTACTTTCTATGCGCGTGTTATATGATGTCTGAGATTTTTGTGTAGCATTTTTTCCAACAATTCATATGAAAACTGTAAATGTAAATATAATGCATAAGTAGTGTGTGAGCCAGATAATGTGTGTGTAGGTAGGGAAGCTGCCACATTGCTTGCCTTAGTAGGAAATGCATTTCCCTAATATCAGATCAAACATCACTACTTGCTCTTATATAGTTGTATAGCATTGAAATATGCAATGTGCATAGAATACTATACACTAATGCTTACAAACGAAGGGACAAAATTAATTTGTGAGCACACTCCCTTGCTGACTCACATGACAGTTCCCGATTGCTTCCGGCATTTAATATACTATAGTGTGCATGCGTGCTATAGTATAGTTTAACTTGGAAGAAGTTGGGACCTGTCAGAGGAGTCAGCAAGGTAAAACAGAGCTACTTAATATATTAATATAATGAATGTTTATTTGCCATACTTCTAAGTCTCCAAAAATGTACCATTTGTAGAGAGGATACAGAAAAAAAACACTGCAGTTTATAGTATTAATGTGTCCTTTCAATGTAACTTTCCCATACAAACCTAAATTCACATAATAGTTTTTCATTTTCTTCCGGTGAGGATATTATATATTCAAAAAAAAAGACATTCTGCCAGATTATACTGCTGGGCTTTTTCATGAAACACTGAGATGACATTTTAGAGAAACTGATGAATAAGCTCCACCGAGTAACATAACAGAATGTCCTAGCTCACTCATTTCAGCCACTGAATTTAGACTAGAACTGGTAATTTTAGACCACTTTTACATATTTCTATTGATTCAAAAAAGCCTTTGTTAAAATGCACACTGCCTCTACAGATAGAATTTGTAGGTGAAGCATTTCTCTGTTTAGGTATAAGGACTGTCAGTTAATTAGCATTTTGTAACAACTGACAAAGCTGAATTAACCTCCCTCAATTTTCCATTTCTTCTTTCCACATGTCATTCACAATATTTTGTCAGCTCAAGTAACAGATGTTGCATTCAAATTTCATTTATTTTCCTCAATTAATTTTTTTAAGTGATACAAACGAAAGCCTAAAAGACAAATGGTATGAACAGTAAATGGTATATTACAGCACCGGTGAAAAAAAGTTAGCACCCTACTAGAAAAAATTAACAAGACAGACAGTGAATGGAAAGCGGGTGTACGGTACATGTCCTAGTTAAAGGGCATATACACCTACATTAAAAGTCTTCCTTTTTCTTGTTTGTGTTTTTTTTTTCTGTCATGTCAGAGGGCACACGGACATCCCTTAAAGGAGAACTAAACTTCAGTTTTTCAGATCCTAATGTGAAAGTTTTTCTCCCCAGAACACCTACACGTTGGAAGATTTTTCTCTAGTTATTTGCATTTAGTAGATATGAGTAATAGATTCTGTAACAAAGGAGGCTTCCATCTTGTTGCTAGTACAACTCATAGCCCATGTTGGCTTCAAAGAGCCACACCCCCTGACCCCAGGATTCACTATCTATGTGCAGAGTTTCTAGCATCTCTTTCTAGTGAAAGATAAAGTTTCTAAATGTACCTGTGATCACAGTAAGAGTTGCTGGTGGTGCTCCATGTAAATACTGTGTGTTTAGGAACAAACAGACCAAGAAGTCACAAGTTCAAATCCCCTAGATTACTTATTAAGCAATATAACATACTGCCTGAGTTTAGTGCTTTTTTTGTTTGTTTGTTTCCATGTTTCTAGAAAAGTTTCTACATATGTACAAACTTTATATATAGCAGCTCCTGTTATTTATTTACCAACCAGTGTGAATTGCTGACAGTCTTCCAGTAGCAATACAAAATAGTGTACTGATTTTACTTGCATTTACTTCTATCGATGGAGAGTTCACCTGTGGTGTGTTCTGCTAAAGTGCTGGGTTAGGAAAAAAATCAGACTATTGGGACACAGGTTCGATTCCCAATGTTCCCTTTTTTTGTTTCTATTACGTGTCTAGCAAAAGATAAAGACTCTTCATGTACGGGTTCATTATTTGTGATCCCTTGTGGCCTAGTGGTAGAAAGTTTTCTTTTTAGAAAGACACAGTATAGAAGGTTGCTGGTTCGATTCCCCATACTGAATGCTGAAATGTTAAATGTTCTGTTTCTTTCATCCGTGCTAGCAAAGACATACACTGCAAAGATTACTTTTCTTTTTTGTATGTAAAGCATAGGAATTTATCATTGTTAGGGACAGGAGCATTTCTAATGTGTTTACACAAAAACTGCACTGATATCTGTGTTCTGTGTCAGAGGGAGGGATCTCTGAACTGTAACATGATTGGCTGTCAGCTTCCAGGAACCAAGAATGCAGTTTCCTGTGAAGTGTCCGGCGGACACTTAGCTGGGTGTTCCCAGATAAGGGGAATTATGGTAGCTGACCCTTAGTACACACAGGTTATTTTCATAAATCACCCAGCATCCACAGCAAAGGGAGACATGAGACACAGCTTATTGTTCGTTTGTGAATGAGCTCTCTCTATTGGGACAATGTTTTCTTGGGACTTTAGTTCTCCTTT
Organism: Hymenochirus boettgeri; assembly: GCA_019447015.1. NCBI lineage: Eukaryota > Metazoa > Chordata > Amphibia > Anura > Pipidae > Hymenochirus > Hymenochirus boettgeri. The sequence goes on from CM033474.1 coordinate 139,973,334, forward strand.
AAGACTTGAAGAAAAAATGTTTAGGAAAGTTTGGAAAGCTATGGAACTGTCTTCCAGTGGACATTGTTATGGCAGGTTCATTGGTCAGTTTAAAAAAAAAACTGGATGAATTTCTGCATACGTTAACGCACCAAAAATGGTGAATGCATATGTTACCAAAACGCGAACAGACGTGCAAGGGCACGCGCATAGAAAATCGTGGGGATATTCGAATTCCTGCGATTTCCATTAAAACCAAATCGCATGCACAATCGTGAACGCAAAACACGTGCGCAAAGGTGCAAAAAACACATAAGTGGGGCCTAGCCCTTACTGCAGTTAAACTTTAAAGTAGAGAGCAATGTGTCTTTTAAATGTATCTCTTCAATCTGGGCAGAGAGGGGTAAAATGTAACAGCTGGTAATGGCTGAGCCTGCCAAGGGATTGAAAAGAAACAAATGTACCTAAACCTCCAACTTGTTGCACTGTTACCTAACATAAGAGAAGCAGTGAATGGACCTGCCTTGTATCTCACTGATACAGTACTTTATGGTGGGCAGGGGGGCATCTAGACCTTTTGGCACCTGAACCAAACATTACCAGCTGCCCCTACATTTTTCCAGACTGTTGAACTGTTAGGTCAGCCCTCCAGTTCAGCAGACACTGTTACGTCATATATATATATATATATATATATATATATATATATATATATATATACATTTTTATATATATATATAAAAGACAGGATGTAGCAGGCACACGCTTTTAGCCTTTCACCTGCCCGGGTGCAACCTGTGGGTATTGTATATAATACTTTGCTGGATAGATGAATGCACTCCTGGGTCTTTTTCAAAACAAATATATATTTATTTGTGCATAAATAAGCAAGATGGTGCCCTCAAAGGGTCTTTTCCAAAACGTATCCTAGAGCCTTTATCAAGCCTATACACAACACCCCCTATATGGCATACGGTAATCAGTGCAAGACAAAAATTTACTTATGTAAACAGATATTGCAAACTATTTTACCATAGACATATGTCTATATTAACCTAATGTATGTATAAAGTGCATTAGATTTAAATTGCATTAGATTAAAGTGTCCAATATTAATAACATCTTAAAAATATCCAATGTTAAAGTGCCTAATATAAAAGTGCATCATAGAAGTACCATTAGTGTTAAAAAAAACTATTAAAAATCGTTATTAACAACTATCCAGCTATCAATATAAGATAAGATATTAACCACTATAAGATCAATTAACCTAGTCAATATATCTAAAAGATTAAATATCCAAAACGGCAAAACAATGTATATTATATTTTAGGCTCCTTAAACATGAATAATTTAAGCAAATATCCTGTTATCTGGAGAATATATCAAAATCTATAATTCAGGAAGCATTTAAATGAGCCCTAATGGTCTCAACGTATTTAATGTTTTTATTCAAAATGTCTCACGTTGTAGTAAACGCTTGGATCTATCACCTCCCCGTTTATGTATTGAAACATGCTCAATCTTGCTTCTTTTTATTCTACTTTGGAATTGGACTGCACCTGGGCAACTATACTATCATGTGTGAGTGCCTCTCTCTCTCTCTCTCTCTCTCTCTCTCTTTCTCTCTATCTATCTATCTATATATATATGCCACATGGAGGGTCACAGCATGACTTGTACATAAGTTTATCCACAGTGTAACTGGTACATACAAGTGTGCCCATACCGAGAATGGTACATAAAAATTTGCCCACAGGGTGACTGGTACATGCAGGTTGCCCACAGTGTGACTGGCACATACAAGTGTGCCCACAGTGTGACTGGTACATATTAGTTTGCCCTCAGCGTGACTGGTTTATATTAGTGTGTCATAAAACAAAGGGATGAACCAATAACCAACTAAAAGTAAGTAAATAGCAGGGAATAGCCTTGAATCTAGATCCAACCAAGGCTAAAAATAGCAAAATATATTATTAGTTTGCCCACAGCGTGTCTGGTAGATACAAGGTTGCCCACGGTGTGTCTGGTACATATAAGTATGCCCACAGTGTGACTGGTATGGACAAGGTTGCTCACAGTGTATTAGGTACATACAAGTAGGGTCCTGCATCGGGTCGGGTACCCACGAGTTTACCCGATTTGCGGGTCGGGTTTGGGTAACCCGCATTGAGTTTGAATTGGTTGCGGGTCGGGTTCAGGTAAAGAGAGCCGTAGGTCAGGTTCGGGTAGAAGAATTCCAGTCTTCAAAAAAAACCAAACATTTTTTTCCTGTCTATGAAGAGAGATCTGTCTGTAATAACTGGAACTGAGAATACATTGTTATCAATCCAAGGTGTGTATAGTGTATTTAGTGTATTACACTAAATCACACTATGGCAGACAAAGGGCAAATATATCCAGGGGTGTCTCTAGGGTTTTTGCCACCTGAGCCAAACCCTGATTGCCACCAATATGTGGCGGTGGGGGGGCATGGCTTTGTATGGGCATGGCTTGTGTGTGGGCGTGGCTTTGTGGGTGGGAGCGCAGCTAGCCATTTTGTCATTTTGAACTTGGCAACATTAATTTGTAAAGTTTCTTTAAATAGACATTTATCCACACCATAATTCCAGAAAAATAAAGAATTTTACCCAAAGGAGCCTGCCACCAAGTCAAGGTAGACTCTTTTAACAGGACCCGACCTTACCTAACTAGTCTAACCTAGCCCAACCTACAAACTAAAGCTGATCTAAACATATGAAATGCCCTTTAACAATATCTAACACATTAAGTAAAGAAAATGTAAAAAAATAACTGTAAAAAAATCTGCAGCAAAGTATATGTTTGGTTAAGCAATCTACCACTCATACAGTAGAACAGACAGTAAAGTTCCCATACAGTGAGAAAAGACAGTAAAGGTTCCATACACCGAGAACAGACAGTAAAGGTCCCATACAGCGGGAACAGACAGCAAAGGTCCCATACAGCGAGAACTAACAGTAAAGGTCCCATACAGTGAGAACAGACAGTAAAGGTCCCATACAGCGAGAACAGACAGTAAAGGTCCCATACAGTGGGAACAGACAGTAAAGGTCCCATACAGTGAGAACAGACATAAAGGTCCCATACTGTGGGAACAGACAGTAAAGGTCCCATACATGTTCTATCCTCTATCTCTCACATTCTCTCTCTCTCTCTCTCTCCTGCAGTCTCTGTCCTCTATCTCTCACAAACTTTCTCTCCTGCGGTCTCTATTCTCTTTCTCTCACACTCACTCTTCTGCAGTGTCTCAACTCTCACATACACACTCACACATACTGTACATACACCCTCTCTCACACATACTGTACATACACCTGCATTTACGCATACTGTACATACATTCTCTCTCACACATACTGTACATACACCCTCTCACACACATACTGTACATACACCATCTCACACTTGGTTGACACCAAATCTGGTAAAATCATTGGCACAAACTGATTAATGGTTGGCACCCAGATGCTAATAAATGGTTGGCACACAGATACTGATAAAATCATTAGCACAAACTCTGATAAAGGTATGGCACCCAGACTCTAATAAATGGTTGGTACACAATCTGGTCAAATCATTTGCACAAACTATAATTGATAGTTGTCACACAGATACTGGCAAAATCATTGGCAAAATCTCTGATAAACGGTTGGCACCATTGGCACAAACTTTAATATATGGTTGGCACACAGATACTGGTAAAATCATTGGCACAATCTCGGATAAATGGTTGGCACACAGATACTGGTAAAATCATTGGCACAAACTCTGATAAAGACTTGGCACCCTATACTCTAATAAATGTTTGGTACACAATCTGGTAAAATCATTGGCACAAACTAAAATATATGTCACACAGATACTGGTAAAATCATTGGCAAAATGTAATATCCAATACTGTGCATCTGACAGTGTTGGATGGGAAATTAATTAAAAAGTTACATTTGTCTTTGGTCAATGTAAAGACAATGTTTGCAGAGGTTTCTTAGCAGCAACATAAAATATAAAGCACAATACACTGAATGCAATTATACTCACAAACAATAAAATACATTCCAAATGGATCAAAAAGCAACATCCTTCTCGTTCTTTCCGATATATATATTCTATATATTTTATAGTTATATAAAATATTCTATACAATACATATTATGGATACATAATTAATAAAGTATACCTATTGACTAGGCTGGGCATCCACGGAAGATGGTCCCCAGACATTCAGCAGCGTCTCACAGAAGATGGTCCCCAGAAGTTCAGCGGCGTCTTATGGAAGATGGTCCCCAGAAGTTCAGCAGTGTCCCACTGAAGATGGCCCACACACAAGGGTCCAGCAGCCCCCCCTGACAGCCCAGCAACCCTAATCTCTCACAGGCCCTCAGACCTCCCTCACAGGCCCAGCAGCCCCCATAAAGGCCCAGCAGCCCCCCTCACAGGCCCTGCAACCCTACCCCCCCAGGCACAGCAGCCCCCCACAGGTACAACCCCCACCCCAAGAACAGCCCCCCATAAGGCCAGGCACCTCCCCCTACCTTAGCCACACAACTAAGTAACACCTCACAGCAGTTCAGCAAGAAGAGATAAAGCAGGCAGCCAGAGACCAATGCTCCGAACATGGCCCTGCTCCCAACGTGAGGTCACCGTGCACCGCTCAAGGCACGCAGAGAGAGACGCCAAGGCAGTGGATACTTTTTAAATTCCACTGTCTTTGGTTGGATATGCACGCCGGCAGCTGCTCGTCCACTCCTCCTTTGCTTACAAGCTCCGCCTGTATGCAGCTCTACCTCCCTCTCCATCCAGCACCAGTAAGCACTTTTTAAAAATGTTTTTTTAAGTTGCCGCCTCCTTATTCCACAGACAAGGTGCCACTCTGCTGCATTGTCTCAGAGTGGTTCATTAGCGAGACGGCCCAGAATGTACTGTATCTAGATGCAAAAGCTCCCAGCCCAGGTAAATATTGAGTTATTAAATGTTCTTAATTTACTTAGAATGTTATACAAGATGCCATTGTGGATAGGAATACAGACAGCTTTGTTGAACTAACTCTTACAGTGCCTGGGAAGGTTTTGCAGAGATCACTGGGTAAAAAAGCAGTTAATGCTGGAGTGACTGGAAAGGCAGGAGTGAAACTTCTGACCTTGGTTTTACTAGCAGAGGTCAGTGCCAGCAAAGTAACAATCTCTCATAGAACAAAGTAACAAACTTCTATCTGCACCTGCACCTATGCATGAGACCAGAGCAAGTGTCTGCATGGGAACAGATGACATGTGATTTCATTGGTATGTGTAAATCCTTCTGGCCACAATGATCTATGGGATGTGGATGATTCTACTGATGATAAGAACAATCTACCACTTCATGAGGTTCAGCTAGACCCAGAGGGGGAAAAACAGACCTTCAGGACCCAGTCATACACCTTACCCTTCTTATACCTTAACACTATAATCAAGACACAGACCACTTTCCTTTTTGGGTAACAAAATAGGCCACAGCTTTTATTAATAAATTAACATATGATTTAAATAAATTTAAATCAATTTAAATAAATATGCCTTTTATTAATTTGCATATTATTTCCACCACTGTACACCCTTGCGTACCATAACCATGTTTGTTGTTAATCAACCTAGCCGTAGATCTCAGCTTGAATGCCAACCTCTGTCTTGCCAGAGGGCATGTAACGGCTCCATAAACCTCTCCAACAAGGGTGTACCCGCCACCAAGGAGCTTGTGTAATCCTACACCGAGCTCCGACCGCCACTCAGCAGAAACAGGGCCTGTTCTATGCCATCCTGAAGCCCTGACAAAAATCTATCCAGGCCTATATCATTAAGATGTATACCTTCTGGCCTCATCAGTGACCTATTTTCACCCTCCAACTGTCTGTGTCTGACCACCACTCCACCCAAGGAGCGCACGAATCTGGAGATTCGATTGTCCGGAATCAACAATCCCCTCCCTCTCCCTCCCCCACTCCACTCAACTAGGCTGCTGGGTCCCTTGCCCCCTGCCAAACCTGGGGAATAATTTCCGACCATACCAATACCACTTCTTGAAAGAACCCCCGAATCCTTGACAGGTCTGCCTTCATCAAGGTCATCAAGTCCGACAGCCGAGCCTTACATAGGTCATTCCCTGTGGCATGTATCACCAAAACCAGTGGCCCCCGATTCTCGCTGCTAATCTCCACCGCCTCAGGAAGCACTTGCCACCAGGACATCCCTCTGATGCCTTTCCATTCCAGAGATGCCGCTGTAAAACCGAGGTTCCTGCCTCCGGGACGAATTTCTGCCCTTCTTGCCGCCCAAAACAGGTACGAGTGGCCGATTAACCAGATTGCCACTTTGCCACTTTCTGAAACGAAAAACATTAATCAATAGCCAGTTCCGGTCGCATATAACGAGCTGCACAGTTTGACCTTCACCTTCCCAAACATTTTACTGCCTGCTCGGAAAAGCCAAGGTTGTAGGCCTCCGTTGCTGCTCCAATCCTAAAGGAGTAACCCAAACTCCTTTGGGTTAAGGCCGATGCGCTGCAAGGAGCCTTTTGGCACCACCTTAAACTGATACCGAGTGAGAGGCGTCCCATTTCCATGAGCTAAGGAGCAGGGAGAAGACACACGTCTTAAAGCATAACTAGCTATTGCAGAGACGGGGCAGAATTGTCAACCATGCCCCCTCCCCAAAGACATCTGTCTTCAACCTCCTAATGGACACCCTAACCTTGTCACTCATAACGTGCACATCCTCTGCCAAGAGGCCGCCCCCCTTTTTGGCGCTAGGAGGTACCAGCTCACCTACCCGCATGGCCCCGAAGAAAGCCAGCGTAAAACTGGCTGAAAAAAGCGCCCTCTCGTAAGCAGACATGCACGTAGCAGGGAGACTCCCAATTAACCTCACTAGAACTTTAAATGAAATAGGGCGCCTCGACTCTTTGCTCCTGTGTTCCTTTTTTCCACCCCTTTAGGACCGACTGAATAAAAAACTCTTTAGTCAGGTCCGGCCAGCCCCACAGGCGGAAGAAAAAGGAAACTCCCTGAAGCCTCCTCTGGGCCACCAACCCGGAGCAACGAGATTCCCTCAAACTCACCAGGTACTCTAACGTCACCTGTTTTCTCACACTGTGAGACTGTTGGAATTCCCTGCTTCCGGCCAAGTTAACCCACTCCTTCCAGGCGTTACCATTGTTGTGCCACGTTGTCGGGGCCACCAAAGCCTGTACCATGACCATTAGCTGGCTTCCACTATTTCCCACAAGGAAGCTGGGCATGGCGTCCCCTCCTTCTCTGCCTCCAGTGCCAACCTGCGGAACTCTTCCCACTGGAAACGAGAAAGAGCATCAGCGATCATGTTATCAATGCCCGGCACATGTTTGGCCCTAAACCAGATGTTAAACTGCAAGCACCGCAGCACTAGATGTCTCAGCAGCGAAAGGACTGGAAGGGAAGAACAGGTCTGTTTATTAATCGCAAAAACCACGCTTGCGTTATCCGTCCAAAAACAGATAGACTTGTTAGCCATCACTTTTCCCCATATTTCTACTGCTATGGGGAATAACTCCAGCAGTGTCAGGTTCCTGCAAAGACCAGCAGCACCCTAGCTATCGGGCCAACACCCAGCGCTCCAGGCTTGACCGAAGATGGCCCCAAAGCCCCAGGACCCCGCCGCATTCGTGAACAGTTGCAGCTCTTCGCTGGATTGCTCCCTGGTCTGAATCAATGACCTGCCGTTATAAGATTCTAGGGAGGACTCCAAAACCCGCAAATCCTGCTTGAGCTCCCTGGACAACCGTATATGATGATGCGGATGTTTAACCCCGCTTGTGGCCATAGACAGCCGTCTACAGAACACTCTGCCCATTGGCAGTATCCTGCACGCGAAGTTTAGGGAGCCCAATAAGGACTGCAACTGTCTAAGGGTGACCTTTTTGGCTGACAAGAATGCCCTCACTCCTTTTAGCATTTGCATTCCATTTTCTCGGAGTCGATTTCTATACCTAAAAACGATAGCGTGGTTAAAGGCCCAATTGTTTTTTCCGCCGAAAGAGGAACCCCAAACTTCGCCATCAGATACCTGAATGACTGCAGCAAGTATGAACACTGATTAGACCCCTGCGGGCCAACAAAGAGAAAGTCATCCAGGTAATGAAGGACGAACCGGGAACCATCTCATAGCGAACCACCCATTCCAAGAAGGAGCTGAATGTTTCGAAAACAGCACAAGAAACAGCACAGCCCATAGGGAGGCACATGTCAAAGTAAAACAGCTCGTCCAGGCTACAGCCTAACAAGTGGAAGCAGTCTTCATGGACAGGGAGGAGGCGAAAGGCGGATTCAATGTCTGATTTGGCCATCAACGCCCCCGGTCCAGCCTCCCTAACCATGAGCGCCGCTCTGTCGAAGGAAACATACGTTACCGATGTCTCATTAACCGATCATTAACCAATCCTCCTTTGGGGTGAGACAAATGGTGAATAAGCCTAAACTTCCCTGGTTCTTTCTTGGGAACTAACCCCAAAGTAGAGACCCTGAAAACGGAGGTTCTTTGAAAGGACCAGCCATCCGACCCAGCCTTACTTCAGCAAGCAATTTTTCTCTAGCTGGTTGTGGTGCTTCCCGAACTGACTTGAGATTTTTTGAGAAAACGGGAGGGGGAAAACTGGAATGGGATAAAGAACCCGTACGTGAACCCAATTTGTATGGTACGCACGGCCTCCTTCCTGGGGTACTTATCTAGCCACGGCCCCATCGCGGCTACGCTCACTGCAGTCCTCGGGCCTTCTGGGGCCGGGTTTTTTGGAAGTGGCCTTTCCCTTCCTGTAGCAAAAGGAGCATTCATGTCGAAAGCGACACGCTGCCCCAAATTTGGCCAGGGAGGGCGATCCGAAGCCTGATGTGGAAGGACTCCCAAGTGCCCCATAGCCTACGCTAGCCGCCTTTTGGGACATCATGATCCGCAACCAGGAATCAGTGGCCCTAGTATTCCACCCTACCTCTGGGCGAACTGCTAGCCTACGCCTAAACTCCTCATCGTAGTTCCATCAAGCAGTACCCCCGTAAACCTTATAGGCCCAAAAATTGAGGTCCAGGTATACGAATAGCTCCGCACATTTTTGCGGGAACTTTTGCCCTATCACCCCAGCCAAAACACAAACGTTTTCGCTACCCTAATTTTTTTCTCCTTCCCCGCCTCTGTCCTAACAAACTCCTTATCGACAGTCACCATATCTGGGTTAACCAATGACCATATTTCGATATAGTCATTTTCCCAAATGTTTTCCTTGGTCTCGTCCGAGACGTGAACCTCTAGCGGACTCACCCCGCAAAAATAGGTCTCTTTAAGAGCCTACACCCTGCTACACGCCACCACAGGAAGTGGCTCCTTTATTCCCCCTGCCAATGGGATCCCTGCCTGAGTACTAGGCGTATTCTCCAGTTTCCCCAGTAAAGCTCGTATGGCTTTGGCTAGGCTATCCTGTTCTGAATTGCCCCCCATCGCCCCCCATGCATCCGCACAGGATAACTCACCACCTGTTTGCTGGGTCATGCTTGGCTCGCGTCCTTGCTCCGGAAGCGTCCTTTCTGCCAGCGATGTCCGGCTGCCCTTAGTCTGCTCCCTGTCGCGGCGTCTGGAGCGTGAACGGGACCCATCGCTGGTGGAGGTGCTCAATGTCGATGGGGACCCTTTTTTGTGCCTCCGGGATCTCTGGTGACTTTTGTGCCTACGCTCGTGAGTCCGTGACTGACTCCTAGACCTCCTGCGGCTTGCCTCCTCCTGTGCCTCTTCCGCAAGTGGCGGTCAGAGCGACTAGACACCGACTCTGAGGACAAGTATCGGTGTCTCCTATATTCTCCCCTCGATTCCCTTTCATTGCGGCGCCCTCTATCAATATCCCTACTCTCTAAACTAGGTTGCCAGGTGGGAGGTGAATGCCAGAGGTCCCTACTTCCGAACTCCCTCTCATATTGGGCGTCCCTGGCTCTGACGCTGGCTGATCCCGCTGCCCCCGCAGGGCGACCCCTAGCTTCCCCCTAAAGGCTGCCTCCGTGTGTCACTAGCCTACCCTTTTCTAAACTGGACTCTTGTCTCTTGTTCTTGAGCCGACCCTTGGTCCTGAGTAGACCCTTCCCCTGCCCCCCTTTCTGGAGTGGAGGAAGAGGAGGAGTCCTCCTCCTGAGGCCTGGGCCTGAAAATGGCGCTGATGGCCCCCACCAGGCCCTTCCTTTTTGCCACCACTTTTTTGGGCCCTTTTTTAGCTGGGGCCTTCCCTCCTTTTTTCTTCTTGGCTGGCCCCATTGGACTGGGGCTCAGCCGATCTGGGAGGCACGAAATGCGTGTGGGTCTATTCCCAGGGTGCCCAGCCGTGCGGCCTGTATTGCTGGATGGTTCGCCTTGGGCCCCTGCAGCTGGATCCCCAGCTGCTAATAACCCCTGGAGCCAGCCCGCCCCTTCCCTATTCACTCTCTCCCTAATCTGATCTAAAATGGGGTCACTCATGATCCCCGTTTCTCTTACCTGACTAGCTGTCCCTAGTGTGGAGAGGAGATCCTTCAGCGCTGCTATAATGGCGTCTCGCAAGACTTCGGCTCCTCTGTACCAGGAAGAAAGCAGCCGCATCACACGCGCGGCCATCGCCTGCCTGGAAGGAGGGGAAGGGGATGCCTTCCCCCTCTGGGTCAATCGCCACATCGCCTAGAACGGCGCAGGGCTCCCAGAACTACAGCAGGAGCAGGTATGTGGACCTCCAGATAATTGACATTTTAAGCTCCCAATCATTGAACAACAGCAGAGTGCAGACAGGGAATGTAGGGAGTTGTAGTTTTCAAAACATAGCATTTATATCTGTCTCCCATAATGCAAGTTTACACAGTGGGTAGAGATTGAAATGTATATTCTGCAGGACATAGTTAAAAAACCATAGATAGGTAACCAGTAGATGTCTGAAAACTATAACTCCCAGCATTCGTTGGCTATAGAGTGAAAGCTGGGAGTTGTAGTTTTTAAACCACCTGGATAACTACTGGTTAAATATCCCTGTCACAGATCAACTAAAAAATATTTGCAGATAAAGATTTAAAATGAGCTGAGGCCCATGGGTAGATATAAGTTGGGGATAGTGTAGGCCTATGGGTAGGTAGTAGGTAACAGTAGAGGCCCATGGTTAAAGGGTATGTCCACTGATAAAATAAACATTGCTTCCAATGGCAGAGTTAATAAATTCAATCACCTACCCCAAATGACAGCCTCCTCAGAGCAGTGTATAAAAAGTTATGAAGCTTCTGATGCACAACACCCTACAAGCAGCTGCCTCCGTGTCATAATAGTCCACGCCAGTCCTGTAGCCTCCGACGCGCGTTCACAAATTTGCGCATGCGCAGAGGAACTCTTCCGTAGTCGGAAGACATTGACCTCTTCTCTTCGCGTCTCAGCCAATGGGAACATTAGTATCATGTTCCCATGGCTACCAGTACTGTGAGCGTGCGCTAGCGATCGCGCTCGCTCACAACAAGTCCATTGTTTACTGAAAGCTGCCAGCCTAATAAAGATGCCTGAGATAAAGATAAAAATAGTATACTGTATATACTACCCCCACTGTTGTATTTCCTGCTTGTCCTTTTGCACTGTACAGGTTAGTTTTAAATGCTTGTCACTTCCTCTGTTATTTTTATTGAAATATGATTTTAATATTGTGTGTGTGTGTGTGTGTGTGTGTGTGTGTGTGTGTGTGTGTGTGTGTGTGAGAGAATATGTGAGTGTGTCTGAGTGTATGTGAGTGTGTGTGTGTGTGTGTGTGAGTGTATGTTAGTGTGTGTGAGTGTGTGTGAATGTATGTGAGTGTGTGAAGTGAGTGTGTGTGACAAAGTGTGTGTAAGTGAGGTGTGTGAGTGTATGTGAGTATGGTGAGTGTATGTGAGTGTGTGACAAAGTGTGTGTAAGTGAGTGTTTGAGGTGTATGTGAGTGTGTGTGAGTGTGTGTGAGTGTTTGAGTGTGTGTGTGACAAAGTGTGTGTAAGTGAGTGTGTGAGTGTATGTGAGAGTGTGTGAGTGTGGTGGGAATGTATGTGAGTGTGTGAGTGTATGTGAGTGTGAGTGTGTATGTGAGTTGTGGTGAGTGTATGTGAGGGTGTGTGTGTGACAGAGTGTAGTGTAAGTGAGTGTGTGAGTGTATGTGAGTATGTGTGAGTGTATGTGAGTGTGTGTGGTGACAAAGGTGTGTAAGTGAGTGTGTGAGTGTATGTGAGTGTGTGAGTGTGTGTGTGTGTGGTGTTGACAAAGTGTGTGTAAGTGAGTGTTTGAGTGTATGTGAGTGTGTGTGAGTGTATGTGAGTGTGTGTGAGTGGGTGTGTGACAAAGTGTGTAAGTGAGTGTGTGAGTGTATGTGAGAGTGTGTGAGGAGTGTGGTTGTGTGAATGTATGTGAGTGTGTGGGAGTGTGTGAGTGTATGTGAGAGTGTGTGAGTGTGTGTGTGTGAATGTATGTGAGTGTGTGTGGGTATGTGAGTGTGATGATGTGAGTGTGTGTGAGTGTATGTGAGAGTGTGTGTATGTGAGTGTGTGTGAGTGTATGTGAGAGTGTGTGTATGTGAGTGTAGTAAGTGTGATGTGAGTGTGTGTGAATGTATGTGAGTGTGTGAGGTGAGTGTGTGTGACAAAGTGTGTGTAAGTGAGTGTGTAGTGAGTGTATGTGAGTATGTGTGAGTGTATGTGAGTGTGTGTGTGGACAAAGTGTGTGTAAGTGGTGTTTGGTGTGTATGTGAGTGTGTGTAAGTGAGTGTGTGGAGTGTAGTGAGTGTGTGAGGTGTTTGTGAATGTATGTGAGTGTGTGAGTGTATGGTGAGTGTGAGTGTGTATGTGAGGTGTGTGTGTGTGTGTATGTTTGAGTGTGTTGTTGTGTGTGACAGAGGTGTATGTAAGTGTGTGGGTGAGTGTATGTGAGTATGTGTGTGAGTGTATGTGAGTGTGTGTGGTGACAAAGTGTGTTGGTGTAAGTGAGTGTGGTGGTGTTGTGAGTGTGTGTGAGTGTTTGTGAGTGTGTGTGTGTGACAAAGTGTGTGTAAGTGAGTGTTTGAGTGTTATGTGATGTGTGGGTGAGGTGGTGTATGTGGTGTGTGTTGAGTGTATGTGAGTGGTGTGAGTGTATGTGGGTGGTGTGTTGAACAACGAGGTGTGTGTGAGTGTGTGAGTGTATGTGAGAGTGTGTGAGTGTGTGTGTGAATGTATGTGAGTGTGTGTGAGTGTATGTGAGTGTGAATGTGTGTGAATGTATGTGAGTGTATGTGAGAGTGTGTGTATGTGAGTGTGTGTGAGTGTATGTGAGAGTGTGTGTATGTGAGTGTATGTAAGTGTATGTGAGTGTGTGTGTGTGTATGTATGTGAGTATGTGTGTGTTTGTGAGTTTGTTATTTTTAACCTCATTATTATCAGAAATTGTATTTTACACATACAAATTCCAATCATATCATACAATGTAAATGTTCGACAGACATTAGGAGTAGGAGTATGTGAGTGTGAAAACTTGTACTATTCTCATTGCTACAAATATAAGGACTGGCAGTAAGAGTGAACTAGAGGGCTAGCAGTAAAATTAGTGAATTGGAGGGCTTGCTGGCTGGCTGTAAAATCTTGTACACATGTGCGATTGTGGGTCCTGATATTTAATGATATATATATCAGGCTGCACTTCCTCTTTAGGTGACCCCGAGCTGGTGTGTGTGTGTGTGTGTGTGTGTGTCTGTCTATCTGTGTGTCTCAAAGCCAGCTGGCTGCAGCATGTTGATCCTGAATTTCTTCAGTACACATAACTTTTTTAACTTCCCTGTACGAATTTTAGGAAGAAAGACTAAAAGCCGGTCGGGTTTCGGGTCAGAAAACTTGCAGGTCGGGCCGTGGGTATGAAGCAGATAGAAAAGTGGGTTGCAGGTCGGGTGCGGGTACCGGTTTTTCATGTTGGGTTGTGTGTGGGTCTGGAAAATTGGACCCATGCAGGACACACAAGTGTGCCAACAGTGTAATAGGTACATACAAGTGTGCTCACAGTGTGACTTGTATAAACAAGTGTGCTCACAGTGTGATTGGTACATACAATTGTGCCCACAGTGACTGGTACATATCAAGTGTGCCCACAGTGTTACTGGTAAATAAAATGTGCCCACAGTGTGACTGGTACATACAAGGTTGCCCAAAGTGTAATAGGTACATACAAGTTTGCCCACAGTGTGACTGCTACATAACAAGTGTGCCCAATGTGACTGGTACATACAAGGTTGCCCACAGTGAAATAGATACATACAAGTTTGCCCACAGTGTGACTGGTACATAACAAATGTGCCCAGGGTGACTGGTACATACAAGGTTGCCCACAGTGTAATAAATACATACAGGTTTGCCGAAAGTGTGACTGGTACAAACAAGTGTGCCCACAGTGTGACTGGTACATACAAGCGTGCTCACAGTGTGACTGGTGCAAAACAAGTGTGCCCACAGTGTGACTGGAACATACAAGTTTGCCCACAGTTTAATAGGTACATACAAGTTTGCCCACAGTGTGACTGGTACATACAAGTGTGCCCACAGTGTCACTGGTACATAACAAGTGTGCCCACTGTGTAACTGGTACATACAAATGTGCCCAGTGTGACTGGTACATACAAGGTTGCCCACAGTGTAATAGGTACATACTAGTGTGCCCACAGTGTGACTGGTACATACAAGTGTGCTCACAGTGTGACTGGTACATAACAAGTGTGCCCACATTTTGACTGGTGAATATTAGTGTCCACAGTGTGACTGGCACATACATGATTGCCCACAGTGTAATAGGTACATCCAAGTTTGCCAACATGACTGGTACATAACAAGCAAGCGTGACTGGTACATAACAAGTGTACCCAGTATGACTAGTACATTCAAGGTTGCCCACAGTGTGACTGATACATAACAAGTTTTAAGATTCTTATTGTGCCAGAAAGGTAGGCAGAGGCAAGATCAAGACAGAAGAGGCCTACAGCAACTGTTGCTGCACTTCTCATGCTCAAATATATCTGTTGTATTCAATTAAATCAACTGGACTTGAAATGTAGTTCTTGAAGACGTTTCGCTAGTCATCCAACTGGCTTTCTCAATTCAGAATGACTTGTACAAGAATCTGTGGCAATTATGTACCCTGGAAAATCCCAATTAGCATATCACAGCCAGGTGTTAAGGGTGTGATTGGATAGTGGCTAAGAGGTGTTATAGGAACGCCCAGAGTAAGGTGTTAAAACAGCACTGTACATGGCAGACAGGAGTGCCGCTTGAGCCAAAAGGCTTACTGTGCCTGATGGGAGAGACGGCCCTGATGGTGGGGACTTATTTATTGCATGCAGAGCTAACTATTTCATACAATCTATCAGTGTTCCAATGAATAGGGAGGTAGAGTGATCCTGATTACCCCTTCCTTTTTAAAATGGTCATGTATTTGGGGGGGATTGTTACTGCAAAACACCTAATGACAAGCCTGGCCTTTAGATATCCCCTATATAAACTGCTGCAAAATAAAAATGGAAGGAGAAATGCCAAAGGCAGCTGCAACTAAACGTAGGTAAGGGTCAGGATCACGAAGGCCTCAAGCCTTCATTTTAGTTTCAGTAATAGGGAAGACTGAGGGGAAGGGAACAATAGATTCCCTTACCTGAGCCAGGTAGAAAAAGGGGTGGAGCTAGTGAGTGGTGGGAAAATAAGGGGAGGAGTTTTAGGTATATAAGGTGATTGTGAAAAAGTTGAAATCAGAACTAACCATGTCTTTTTGTTTTCCCACCCTCCCATCCTGATGTGAAAATACAATCAGTACTTCAGAGGTCACTGAAGGGCAGAGGAATTTTGTACAATTAAGGGGTGGAATGCAGTTTCCCCCTCCCCCAGTACCAATAGGTTAGGACCCAGTTAAATAAAGCTACCTTGACGTGGTGACTGGGCTTAAAATAATTTGGCCAATTTATTGAACTAATTGCTTTTATTTATCCAGGGTTTAGCAGGCTGTTTGTAGCAGGAACCTTATGGAGGTTGCCAATATGCAATTAGAGTTGTTTGTGCACTAGAATTCTATTTTTTGTATGTATTATATTTTTGGTCTCTAGTTGCACTTTAATATGGATGTACAACATCCCAATTTTCTATATATTGTGTGTGTGCCATGGAAATACAGTATGGGACCCTACCAGCAGCACTGAGCTATGTGTTCAGGTTGCAAGAAGGTGGGCCAAGCAGATGGGGCACCTGGGGTAGGTACGGAAAAAGGGAAAATCCAGATTGTCTAGACCTCCAAATACCAGCTGATGTGCAGGGGGACTCAGCTGGTGGGAGCGTGATTTATGCCAGCTGATGTGCAGGGGGACTCAGATGGCAAGGGTGGTGAATGATTGGTAATGCCAATCAATTAATGCCAGCTGATGTGCAGGGGGACTCAGCTGGCAAGGTTGGTAAAGGGGTTGGGGCTGAAAAGCCAGTTAATACCAATCAATGCCAGCTGATGTGAAGAGGGACTCAGCTGGCAAGGGCGGTGAACATTTGGGGCTAATCAAGACAGGTAATACCAATTGACCACGGGGGAGGACCATGGGACCAGATTTAGTTTAGAAGGGGATTCTGTAATACCGTAAATACTCGAGTATAAGTCGATCCAAGTATAAGTCGAGGTACCTATTTTTACCTGAAAAATTTGTAAAAACTGATTGAATCCCATACAGTTATAGTCAAATCCAGTACCAGTAACCCACAATTCCTTGGCACTCCAGATATTTGGAAACATGCTTTGGTTGCTAGGAGTTGTAGTTTCTAAACATGTGGAGTGGCAAGGTTCAGTAAACTTTTAATTAAGCTTACCATCATTTACAATTCTCCTGAACCCCATATTGTAAAGGGTCCTCTGACCCCCATATAGTAAAGGGCCCTCTGACCCCATATAGTAAAGGGCACTCTGACCCCATATAGTAAAGGGCACTCTGACCCCCATATAGTAAAGGACTCTCTGACCCCAATAGAGAGTTGTAGTTTCAAGCTGTCACTTGCATTGAACTATCAGCTGTTTTTTGACCCAAACTGAGGAGACCCATCAGATTTACAGCATCCAGATGAGCAGTGACAGTGCTGAGTGAGTCCAGCAGCCAGACTACAGGAAGCGATTGTAAAGGCAAGAACAGCTCCTGTAACTTTCTATGCAGGTTAACACAGCGCTACCTACTGGTTACTATCCGCAACTGCAGAGTTTGGATCTAAATTAAGACTTGACCCGAGTACAAGTCGAGGTTAGGTTTTCAGGCTAACTTTAAAGCCTGAAAAATTTGACTTATACTCGAGTATATACGGTATATTGTTTTATTTAATAAAGTGACCTCCCATATTTTACCACTTAGAAACTGTGTTGTTTGTTTTTTCCTGTAGATTAATGTTTTAATGTTATTAAAAAATTAAAAGTATAATCATGGTTACAATAATTTTGGTTAGGTAATTGGGGCCTGGTGGGATCTCTGACCCTTAATGCACTGCTGGCCCCGATGCTAAATACTAATAATAATAAAGGTTAGCATAGGGTTTGCAGTGGCTGCACAGGTATCCCAAAAGACACAAAAACAGAAGCTTTTTAAAGGGCATGTCCACCCCCAAAACTAACTTTTTATATTTATTTGGCCCAAATAAGTGCTCCAAAACAAACTTTACAGCATGTAAATCGGTCCAGTGGTTCAAAAGTTACAGACCTTTGTAGCTGGCTTAATCCTGCAGCATGGACCAATACAGTGATGAACAGAGACAGGTTACATTACCTTGTCTCTGTTCTTTTCATGTTCTTGAGCATGTCTGTTAGCATCCAGCAGTGAGAACAGAGGAAGTTGCATCAGTAATGGTCTGACCCCTGGATCCCTGGATTTTCCCTCTCAACCAATCACAGCTGTAAAGTTATGTGTACTGAAGAAATCCAGGATCAACAGCTGCAGCCAGCCAGCCCAGAGAGAGAGAGAGAGAGAGAGTGAGACACACACAAACACAGGCAAGAATGCAGCTCGGGGTCATCTAAAGTGGAAGTGGAGAGGAAGTGCAGCCTGATATATATCTCATTAAATATCAGGCAAGGCAAATGATTTTGAGAAAAATGAACATGGCGTTTGAGGTTGGTGCTATTATATAAAGAACATATAAAAAGTTTATTTTTGGGTGGACATACCCTTTAATAATCTTAATTAAAATTAAATACGGTCATTTTTGTTGGTGGAGATACCCTTTAAAGGACAACTCCACCCTCATAAAAACATATTTTAGAAAGAATGGCCTCTTTAAAATATGTTGATATATCATAGTTTGTCCTATGAATTCATTACTGTATGTCTGCTATGCTTCTGTATGCCTTATGGAAACTGAGCAATTTAGTAACCTGTACTGAGCATTTACTGAGCCTGGGCATGCTCAGAAGAGGCAGACAGGGGATTAACATTCAGTCATTGGCTGTGATGTCAACTGTCAAATCCATAACTGACAGTTACTAACTGGAAGAACCAGGAAGCAGAAACAGGGGCACCAGGACATTGTGCAGGATTTCAGGTTAGACTTATATATTTCAGGTTTCAAACTATTACTGTTTAGGGTTTTGGGGGCTTATTTACTTGTATGTAAGTTTTCATTTTGGGGCTGGACTTGCCCTTTAATACATATACTGTAGTTTGGTTGATCCGGGGAACCTTTCTGGTTTAAAGTCAGCTCTCCAGTTCAGCAGCCAGTAAAATGCCAGCCCTCCAGTTCACCAGCCAGTGTATAGTCAGCCCACCAGTTCACCAGCCACTGTAAAGTCAGCCCACCAGTATACCAGCCAGTGCTAAGTCAGCTCTCCACTCCACCAGCTAGGGTTAAATCAGCACTCCAGTCAACCAGCCAGTGTTAAGTTCTCCCTTCAGCCTTCCACACCTTCCTTAACAAGGCATGCCCACCTCCACAAGACACGCCCACTTTGTGCACCACAGGAAGATACAGGGGAGCTTTAAATATTTGTTTCAAGTGACAAAATGTATATGAACACACCTGGATATTAATTGGGAGTCCTCTACCCATTTGATGAACCCATTAAGTACTTTTTTTTAAGTACCCATTAAGAACATTTTAATAACTAAGTCCCCAGAAATATTCTACCAGTTAAATCTGGCTCACTTGATCTCATTGTGAAAAGACAAACTCCAACAGAAGATGAACTATACTTTTAACTTCCTGGTCGAAATAAATAAGGTTATATCCCTGCTGCCTAAAATCCTATACACTTGCAGAAGTCAAGATACACAATATGTAGGCTTAAGTGCACACTAGGGTTTACATCCATATCAGTCAGCTTCCATAAAAAAACCTTTTTATTGCACAACAAAAAGCAAACATGCTCACCGGTCCACCTTACATGTTTTGAGCCACGAGGCTCTTACTCATAGGCTTACCTCCAATATACCCTCCATCATATTTATAACTATAACTCCACCCCCTAGCCATCATAAAGTGAGAGAAGAAGGAGGAGAAACAAGGAACGGGAACCAATGTCATGGCTACACCGTTTCACACCGATATGCAATCCCTTACCTGTGTAAACACAAAAATTATGCAATAGTATTGACACAGAAATATAAAATACACATAAAATTATGCTTTCAGAAAATAAACTATATTTTTTAAAACGTATGTTCATGTGAACACTTGATACACTCAGGGGCGCCTCTCTAATGAGGCAAGGTGAAGCACATAAGAGAGCAGCATCCTGTAGGGAGGCAGCAGTTTGATGCCAGAATTTTTTTTTTTCCCTGGCATCATGCATCTGAGGCACATGATTTTCAATGTGCCTGGGGCCAGTAAAAAACACACATTTTCAGGAGGTACTGTCACTTAGGTACTGTCACTTAAATAGCAGGGGAAGCCGTGACTTTCATTGCATAACTGAAAGCAGCTACGACTCCTCCCCCTCCATTCTGATGGGCAAATCCTTTGATCAAAAACAATGTTTGTCAGCCCTGCAGATCAAAAATCAATGATGGCCATCATTTACCAGTCATTGTGGGCAATATTTACCAGTCATGTGTATGACTAGTGGACAAGCCACACCCCACTTCTGGACAAAGCACCGCCCACTTTTAATTGTAAAACCACTCCTCTTCCGGTGGCATGGCAAAGGGGAGCAGCATTTGGGAAAAAAATGTAGGTGCCAAAAAGTCTAGAGATGGCCCTGGATACACTGAATATATACAGATTCTCTAAAGATGCGAGGTATACACAAGTATAAAGTATTAACTAACATTAACTGCTCTAGGTTACTAGAATGCTATATAAAGTTATCTGACACACACAAAGAGGCCCTAATCCTTATAGCATGTAATGTCACACACAGATGTTATTCCTACAGGGGATCGGGTTTCTAACATAAAAATCCATTTAACTTCCTCCTTTTATAAAGGGGACACCCGGTCCTTGTTCCTAGGGTTTGGACTAATAGCTTGAATGCTCTGAAAAAAATCAACTGTTACCTTGGTTACCCACTGAAAAGTGTCTCACCACTGGACACATTAAAATTATCCAACGTAGAGCAATTTTGTCTCAACCTCATGTATTGACCATATGGTGTGGCTTTGAGACATTGGGGCGGATGACATGACTTCGCATGCAGAATGGTATTCTTTGATATTGATTTACAAAGTCTGCAGAATCCAATTTATTACCTTGTGCCCTGATATTTAGGTCTAAAAATTGTACCACCTCACCACCAAAGTCACACGTAAATTTTATATTAAAATCATTATTATTACGTTTCAGCATCCACTGCTCAAATTCAGTCCTGGATCCATACCAGACCCATAAAATGTCATCTATATATCTACGATATAAAATAACCTTTCGATTATCTGCTGAAAATTCAGGGTGGTGGAAAAGAGAGTCTCTACCCACCACCCTCAAAACAGGTTTGGATATGTGAGAGGAAATTTTGCACCCATTGGGGCCCATCGTAGCAGGTTATAAAACATATCAAATTTAAAATAGTTATGGGTTAACAGATATTGAATAGCGTCTAGAATAAACTCAATCCAGTCACTAGAATATTTACTGTACTTCTGTAAATGATATCCAACCGCCTCTATGCTACAGCTTATTAATAATATATTTCCTTGTTACAGCTTATTAGTAATATACACTTGCAGACCCACAAACACTTAAATTGGCTAGTGCTCCTGAACAAAAGTATACAGTACTTCTCAGTTGCTAGGTGGATGATACTGATATTGGCATGGTATCTGATTATATGCTGGGCATGTAGAATGAGGAACAATGATTGCATACCTGAACATCTCATCGCTGCACGTGTTTGGCCCAGGTACCAAACAAATAAGCTGTATAGCTGAACTTCATCTTGCTATTATTATCATCATCACTTGAATCTTCAACATCCTATAGAGTACTATTGTTTAGAAAGACTTTTTTTTGACAAGTGTAATTGTGTGTGTCATCTATTTCCATGCAGACATTTTCTCTGGTCTACACATGTTTTTGTTACTTTATTCTTTGAGAGATTGTTGTTAATAAAACAGAGGTCAGAGAAGTTTAGCCTTTAAATTCACTCCAGCATTAACTATTTTTTTTACACCTCAGCTGTGTTAGCCCCCCTTATGAATATTGTAGAGCAAAACATATGCAGTTGGTTAGATCTTTGTTAGATCAGGTAAGATCAATTGTTGTTTGCATTAGATCTCATATGAAATTAGAGATATTAACAGTTATTTGCAGGGGGGGGCTAACCTGTCATCAGCCCCCCCTTATCAAAAAATTGATCAAACAATTAGCAATTTTGGAAGATATTTGTTCAACTAGTTGTTTTGTTAGATCTCACATAATTTCAGAGTTATTAAGTGATTAATGAGGTGGGCTAGCCCCCCCACATGCAATTTTCAGCTCAAATTTGATGCAGACTAATAAGCCTTAGTTAGATTAGGTAAGATCAAGTGGTTTCAACATTAGATCTCATATAAATACAGAGATATTATGGATTTTCGGGATACATAAGGGGGGGCTACCGGAGTATACTTACATGCTCCCGATGGTCCCGCAGCCACCGGGCATCTCTTGCTGAGACATCACACAGGTCTGTGAAAGGGGCCAACTAAGTAAAGTTATAATTCAACAGAACACAGAATACTTAGGTGCTAACCTATAGGAGCAATATAGGGGTTCTTATAGAGCAGATTCCAAAGTGTGGGGCAGGGGCTAGGTGAAACACGAACAAACGGAAATGGCACAGGCATACAGATTTTTTTGGTACTCTATGAGCTTCAGGGAATTGGCCTTATGCGCGTGACCGCTGAAGTAGGTTTCTTTGAGAAGTTGAGTAGAGTCCTTCAACACGTGTAACTGTGGAGAACCTCTTTTTCTTCTTCCAGAGGTTTGCTTTGTCCAAATCATTTATGACATCTCCCATAAACGCTTTGGCACTGATTATTTATGAATGGGCACTGCCAGCTGCATTTTAGGTTTTCCAGAAAAGAGCGTGTTAAGTGGCATGCAACAAAACTTGTCAACTCTGAGTGGTTTTTGATTGTACTGAAGAATAGCATTCTACAGAAGGCCAAAATCACCCTCAACTGATGCGAAGAGTAGAGATGGCCGAAACTGCTAAAATCCGTTCCGGCTGGTGGGATCGCGGATTTTCGGAAAAAATTTGAAAATTCGAAAATCCTCAAAAAACCCATTAAAGTCAATGGGAGAAAAAAATCCGCCACAGATCCGCCATAAATATAGGTAAAACAGCAATGGTAACTTACGTACATGGCTGTGGGATCTGGAAAATGGTCTGGGAACACGTACATATAACCAGAACTAAAAAAAAACCCAAACTTTCCTCACGATGCCACCTTTTTTGAGTTCTGCATTCTACTTTCGAGCCGCGTTCGATATTTTTTTGAAAATTCGAGAAACCGTATATACTCGAGTATAAGTCGATCCGAGTATAAGTCGAGGTACTCATTTTTACCTGAAAAATTTTGTAAAAACTGATTGACTCGAGGATAAGTCGAGGGTGGTAGAAATTATCACCACTACTGCCTTCTGATTCTGTGTTGTTTTAGGCTTTAGTTGCCCTTTAAATGGAAAGCAGAATTCCCATACATGAATCCCATACAGTAATAGCCAAATCCAGTACCAGTAACCTCCAATTCCTTGCACTCCAGATGCTTTTGTTGTGGGAGTTTCAGTTTCTAAACATGTGGAGTGGCAAAGTTCAGTAAACTTCATTACCATCATTCAAACCATAATTTACAATTCTCCGACCCCCATATAGTAAAGGGCCCTCTGACCCCCATATAGTAAAGGGAACTCTGACCCCATATAGTAAAGGGCCCTCTGACCCCATATAGTAAAGGACTCTCTGACCCATATAGTTAAAAATGTCACCTGAGAGTTGTAGTTTCAAGCTGTCATTTTTCACTGTACTAGCAGCTGTTTTTTGCCCCAACTGAAGAAACCATCAGATTTACAGCATACAGATGAGCAGTGACAGTGCTGAGTGAGTCAGCAGCCAGACTGCAGGAAGTGTAAAGGCAGATCAGCTCCTGTTACTTTCTATGCAGGTTAAACCAGCGCCACCACTGGTTACATCTGCAATTGCAGAATTTGGATCTAAATTTCGACTTGACCGAGTATAAGTCAAGGTTAGGTTTTCAGGCTAATTTTAAAGCCTGAAAAATTCGACTTATACTCGAGTATAACGGTATCTTGAATTTTCAAGTTTTCAAGGAATTTTCAAGTTCCAAGGAATTTTCGAAAAAATTTTAAAAAATGATACAGTAACTTAATGTAAATAGCTCTGGGACCTCAGAATGTGTCTGGGGAACAGACCCATCGATTGTAACAAATTCTGATGTGAAAATAATCTTATTGGTTGTAGTACCAATCAGTTTTTCTAAAATAATTTTAATGTATCCAATTAGAATTGCTTACAAATAAAGGAGAAGTTTTAAAACCCTAAAGCTTGAAGCCTGTTATTTGCAGTGTATATGTTTTCAAGGACATGCTGAAAGGCCGCTAACGGAGGGGGGTAGGTGACCGCTCCTCTATTTTATATTATTATGCGAACGTTCAAATTTGTGTGTTCAAGTTTGGGTCTAGTCCATCTCTAGTCATGAACTTCCTACTGTGCTTTTTCAGAAATCCCCCCCTTAAACAATCCTGTGCTTGCCCCTGGATTTAGAGCATTCCAATGGGCAAAAGGCACGTACAGACGCTAGAAGTGCACTATAATGGAGGGGCTACATAGCACTGGCTGGCGGATCATTTTGACATCCATATCACTGTCTGGTCCTCCAGATTGTTTGTGTAAATAACGAACGTTCAGAGTTAATTTACTGCCGCGGTTGTAATTATCGATAATTGCACTGTATCGCTAAACTGCAATACTGTGGTTTTTTACATAGGGCCAGTAGACCTCTAAAAGGCCTTACACTAAATTTGTCCAAAAAACTTATAGGGGGGGGGGGGGTTTAGTCCTCAAAGGACTTTTGGGTCCCAAATTGTGTGAATACAGGAGTGGTTAACAACAAGTGCTAATCCACCACACAAAATTCACACACAGTAAGCTTCAAAAGCATGGAAAAAACTCTGTAACTCCTACACTGTCAGGTCTCCACTAAACTCACTTTAACACACTGACCAAGTGGCGCTGTCTATCTGCCCTTGATACCCAGGGGGTTGGCACGGGTTAAAAACAGCTGCCATTGGTGAATTTGATAAATGAAAATCTTCGAAAATGTTCAAAGATGGGGCTCGGAAAATCCGTAGATTGGCAGATATCGGAGATCTGCCATGGAACCAGTTTTGGTTCCACAATCTGGTCCATCTAGTTAGTTATGCCAATCAGAATTGGTTACAATAAGATTAGAATCTAATTGTAACCAATTCTGACGGGAAAAGATTGTAACTAATCAGAATAGGATTCTTTTAGAAAGTTCCCCAGACCATTTTCCAAGGCCTTTACAGCAAGTTACTGTAAAAATTGGAAAGCGGAATTCGGAAAATTCACCAGATCTGCATTTCGCGGATCTCGGAAATCATCGCAGATTCGGATCCGCAAAAATGGCCATCTTACAGAAGAGGCTGTTTTATTAGGGGAGTGAAATATGGTTGCATGTGATGTCCAGATAGGGAAATGCTTGATCAATGCAGTGGTTTCTTAAAAAAGCCAACACAAATAAAGGTTTGGCTGATCACCTGTTCTGTACATTGTTTTTATCTGCTTCCTGAACTATGTCACTTAACCAAGTGGTAGTGCTGAGAATTTATTTTCTCTTCATCAAGTCTTCATTATCATCTTCTTTAGCAAAAATAGGCATCAATAATTCTAAATCTCCCATCTCAATGCAATGACAGAGGTATGACTTTGATGTTTCAATTTAGAGATTTTGTCTTTTGCTATTTCACAAGTTGTCTCACACCTGGAAAGGATAAGTGTACCGAGAACAAGATGTTTTAGAACCTGAAATGATGCGCAGTTGATCATTAGTCCAACACATTGAATATAAATTTTTCTAACAAGTTGTGCCTTTTTGGGTAGCATTTCCATCGGCAAACTGTTTTAATTAGATGGGCGACATCTATTCGAATAAAGCATGCTAGTTTTTCAGTATTAAGGCCAAATAAGATTGATGAACACTTTTTGAGATAGCTGTTAAGGCTTGCAAGTCATTTAAGGCTCGGCATATTGCACCAAGTAAGGCCAATGAGAAGTCACAGACACATTCTTTAAGTGATTACGCACATCTTTGAGCATTTTTCCAACCAAAAAGTTATTAGTGAGTATCCTGACATTCACTCAACATTTGAGAAACACTTAATTGAGTATTGTAAAGTTGATCACAATCTCATATACGAATATATGAGCTGACATTCCATTTGCTCTTTTTAGTTTTGAACCAAACTCCAGTGGCATCTACTTCAATTTTTGAGAAGAGTGTTTTGAGCATACTTTTTGTAAATGTATGTTGTTTCCTTTGACCAATAATGCACAAAAAATTATCATAAGAGTTGTAATATCACCTGCATATTTTGGGGTACTTTTCATTTCTACAAGACACAAACCCAGATCTTTTAACTTCGGGGTACCAACTTCCTGTGGACAGCTTCGTGTCTGGCATCTCTACAAATTCTTAAGACGGTATGTTGGGTGGCTCTTTTTTCTCCAAATGTAATCTCCTTATTAAGTTTTTCTCTTCTCCAGTTGCAGGGTAGTGTTTTTTCTCCTCACCAACTTTCCTTCTTTGCGCACCTCTCAATGACATTTCTTTAAATTAACAAAGGATCTTGTGTCAGGAGTACGAATATGAAGGATTAGAAGGGTTTCCAACACAAGGCTCCTCTTCTGCATAAACATAAACTGCTGCTTTGCACTCTTATACTGTCCAGTTGCAGTTATACATTTTCTTGTCTGTCATGCTGATACGAACTTTGTGTTCTCTTAAAAGAAAATGCACAAGGAACCCACTGTTGTTTATAAAAATAATTCTGAAATTGTAGTACTCCATGCCTTTTTTTAAGTATTCTCCGTCTCTTCTTGCCAACTACCCTCATTATAGATTACTGTATTAGGCTAGATTCTAAATATTGCTCATAAGGTATTGATAGCTGCCATAACACTGTTGGTTGCCTTCCCTGTGACTTGCCAAGTGTTCTCGAAGAGTCTTCATCTGTAGAGCTTGATTTAGATGAGGACTCTTGCACTGTATATACATTTAGTAGTTCAAACTTCAAAAAAGATACATGCTAAAGAGATAGGAAATTGAACTTTTTAAACTGTGAGTGATGTCACAAAGAGCCGGAAAACATACTGATCGCTGCTGTGGTATTCTGCGGCGAAAAATCCAGACCACAACCTGAAGGCCCGAGACGGAATTAGAGGTTACCATAGCAGCCAGGACTCTATTAAGTCCTGGCTTTCATGTGGCTATAATACATGCTCCCGTGGCCACCGTGGTGGATGATGATGTCACACTGGTCTGTGCGACGCACATGCAACGCCCCATGCACTCGGCCCAAAAGAAATCTAACAATTATCTATTAGTTTGAATGGCTTTTTGTCTTAGTAATCCCGAATCCATAATTCTGTAATTATATGAGATCTAATGTTGAAACCACTTGATCTTACTAATCTAACTAAGGCTTATTAGTCTCATCAAATTTGAGCTGAAAATTGCATGTGGGGGGGCTAGCCCCACCTGCATAATCACTTAATAACTCTGAAATTATGTGAGATCTAAAAAACAACTAGTTGATCATACCAGATCTAACAAATATATTCCAAAATAGCTAATTGTTTGATCAATTTTTTGAAAAGGGGGGGACTGATGACAGGTTAGCCCCCCCTGCAAAAACGTTAATATCTCTAATTTAATATGAGATCTAACGCAAACAACAATTGATCTTACCTGATCTAACAAAGGTCCAACCAACTGCATATGTTTGCTCTACATTTCACAAGGGGGGGCTAACACGGCTGAGGTTTTTTTTTTACCTAGTGATATGTGCAAAACCTTCTCAGAGTCACAAGACTCCACATGAGAAAACTGCAGGTAGTTATAAGATGATGTTCCAGCCTCAAACAACAGATATACACAGTATTACTGTACATGCTCCACTCAATTAGCCTAGCCCAGATAAAACTGAAATGGATGGGCAATGGTGCATGAGGGTAGTCATTTATAGATTCTTTTTTGCAGTTTCGGAAAAATTCTATAGAATACTGAAATTCTGATTCATTAGTTTTGAGTCAATATTAGGAACTTCAGGAGCGTACAGCAGCACTGCTTCGGAGCAAAACTGGCCATTTAATTAATCTCTACTAATTATAGATCTATAAGTATAATATCAGTGGTGGGAAAGATAATGAAAACACTGTTGCAGGTCATATTCTGGACTTGTCTCAAGAAATGATCTTAGTAATCAGCATTGATTCTGAGAAATAAATCTTGTTAAACTACTGTAACGCTTGGGTTTATGAAGGTGTGAATAGGAAATTGATTCTGACATTACAGTGAATGTTTTATACTTAGATTTTGACTAAAACTTTTGATACAATGCAGGCAACCTATTTAATAAACTAAAGTCTGTTGGCCTCAGAAAAAAAACATTTGTACATGGTAGAGAATTGTTTTAAAATCTCCTGAAAAGTAGGTGTCAATGGATCTTCATCCAGACTCTAGTGGGATGGCTCAGGGCTGCTACTGGGGCAACTTCTATTTATTCTGTTGTTTAAATTAATAGAATGTGGGTATGACAGCAAATAGTTGTCCAAACAAAAACACCACACACTCCATATTTTCAATCATTTAGTGTCATTTGGAGTGGTGGGGTGGTGTATCGTTTTTTGATTATATTAAGTGGTGTGCAGCCTGTTGATCATCCAGCACCCAGTTCAAACAGTGGTGTGCTAAGTACATGTAGAGCATAGATAGTTGTCTAATTAGCCAACAAAGTTGCAAATGCGATTCAATGTTGATAAAATGTGGTGCATTTTGGGGTTTACAAATCCTTGTGCTGCATATACTGTACATGGAATTAACATGTGTATCTGTAGCATACAGTGACATGCGCAATAACATAAGCTATCAAGAGATTGTGTATATAAAGACAGGTATAGATTCAATGGATAAAAAATTATTCTCTATTTACAAAGGACCTCATTTGGAATATGCAGTGTAGTTTTGGAATCCCATATACAAAGAGACATTTGAAAGGAAAAGTTTAAGAGGGCAATACAATTAATAGGGAATGGAGGGGATGTCAGACAGATTAGACAAGTTAGGAGTGTTTTACTTACAGTGCACATCCTTTTTAGATTGGACGTTTCATCTTTAGTTAGCAAAGGTTTCTAAAATAAAAAAAAAATAAAATTGAAATATTAAATTCTTTTTGATTTCCATTGCTGGGTTTTTTTTTTGTGGCCTCTTTGGATCATGTGTTAGGTTCATGGGTAGGCTGAAAGGTTGAACTAGAGATGTCTTTATCAG
The DNA here is from genome assembly GCA_019447015.1 of Hymenochirus boettgeri. Lineage (NCBI taxonomy): Eukaryota > Metazoa > Chordata > Amphibia > Anura > Pipidae > Hymenochirus > Hymenochirus boettgeri. The sequence goes on from CM033474.1 coordinate 140,002,365, forward strand.
TCTCCATGACTTCACAACTTCAGACTCCATGCTTCTTTTCTTATCAGGAGCAAAGCTTTTTAAATACTTTTGCCATTGGCAGACAAGGCATATTTACCCAACACTGAATCTGCATAAGAGCACACATAAATACCATCTTAACACAGAAAACCCAATGTAGTAATGTAAATTCTATGGACAGTGATCTCCTTTTATTGTGCATGTGTGTTGTAACTGAAAAACGAATGCACCTTTAACAAGTCATAAAGTGAGTACGGTATAGTAAAATACCTAAAACAGGAGCACCTGAGTTCCCCCACTCAGCCAGACATTCCCAGAGACAGGGTGCGCCCAAAAGAACAACCCCCTGAGGGATATAAAAATATATATAATATGCACACTGAATGGAGGGAGCGTAGAGAAACAGTATCCCAAAAAAGACGGAAATATTTATTGCCAGTAATACATCAAAAAATATACATCAAAAATAAAAATATATAACATAAACATAGCGGCCAGCTTCACAAAAACTGCCAGGGAGATCGAGGGACAACGGAGCTGCTCTATGACACTAGCAGGAAGCCGCAATTATCCAACAGTTGCCTATTGACATCCGAAAATACCCTAGGAATTGGGAGTTAAGGCTCAAAATTTCCTTACTGCACGGGAATGGAGGCTATATGCCGGAGGATACATAAGGGCATCTGGAACGGTTTGTAGTTGTAGTAGATGCTTCCTTAATTGTATCCAACTGTATTCTATTGTTGCCAAGTTATTGGAGTTTTTTTCTGTGTGGGCACAAATTTTGAAACATTTTGATACATTTTTTAGACTTTTCCCTACGCTTGGGCTTTTATGTGATGACGGAACTGGTTTGTACGGATCCATACCTTTAAAGACATGGGACTGGGATTTTACCCTTTACAGTGGACCTAACTTGTATTTTCTAGTACATATGTAAATTTTTTTATTATTTGTTTTGAATTGCTGGCATATCCCCCCTCATAATATATATTTAGTAGGGTGGTTTTACTTAGGCTATTTTTTTGGGGGTATTTAGGGATATACTTTATTCATTGTGAAGCTGGCCAGCTTGTTGTAGTATATATTTTATTTGATGTATATGCGTCTACTGCCAAATAAATATTCTGTCTTTTGTGGATACAGTTTCTCTAACGCTCCCTCATTCAGTGTGCATTATATAACCCTTAACAGTATAGTACTGACGTAACAGTGACTTGTGAACTGGAGGGCTGACTTAAACATGGTGGTGAACTTGAAAGCTGACTAGCTGGCTGGTGAACGGAAGGGATGACCTTACCATAGCTGGTGAACTGGAGGACTGATCTAACATGGCTGGGGAACTGGATGGCTGAATATTTAGGCCAAAATCAGGGTGCTAATATATGTGCCAGAGTGCCCCCAGGCAGAGAATGGTTAAAATATAAGTTGCCCACGTGACTAGTGCACACAATTCACGGGACTGGTGCCACACAGATTGGTTACAAAAGTTGCCCCACAGGCCGGAGAAGGTTGTGAAAAATAACAGAGAGGAGAGAATAGGCATATTTTGATAAGTTAAAGACCCTCCCACCAGCCCATTTGTATTTTGACATGACTTTTTCTTTTTCGATGCTACAGTAGTTGTCACGATTGTGGCTGGAAGGATTACTGCTTGCCACAGCTGTATGGCAGTGCTGGAGCTAGATAGGCAAGTTGGTTCTCTCTAAGGGGACAGGCTCTGGCAGCAATAGGGTGGAGCTTGTGGGCCATTGTGGAATTGAAATGGTGAGGAAAATGACAGGTTTACTTTATGTCTACCTTTCCATCTTAGCTCCTTTCCCCTGTGTTTTATTCAAAGGGAAAACTTTCACTGTGTAGAGCCAATTTCCTTCTTTACAGTATAGCATTAATAAACAAACAGTAAAGTTACTAGGTACTGTTAACTCACAAACAAAAATATGTATGAATGCTATGGTCAGAATAAACCGTTTTTTAAGCCTTACATGTTTACTACATTGTGATTTTTGGAACATATAGTCTAAATGGTTTATTAAATGAAATATGAAAAGAACACTGGCAAAATATGTTCCAGCACCCACATAAATATAAAAGGCTGTTGCCAGTTCGAGCTAAGCCTATATACCCACTAATTCTCAGTATCCATCTCAATTTTTTAAAACTGGTATCCACCGACCAATCATACCCTATCCTTTCTCTCAAACAACATACATAAAAAGTTCATATGTTTATAAAGTAGGCTCAGGTATTCAAAGAACATCTTAAGAACTTTGTCTCTGGCCCCTCGGGGCATTAATTATACCCAGTAGCTAATAAGATATACAATAAATCACCTCCTAGGACAATTAACAATATGTTATGTCCATTTACCAGACTTTATATGTATCAGATCAAAGACAAAATTATCACATTTATTTGTTTTAAGAGATAAGGAAACACAATCTTTACAACAACAAAAACATCTTCTAATGATGTCTAAAGGGGTGACCAACATTAGGCAGATTTTATGTACAATCCAAACATACAATCGACATTTCCATCGATTGTCCGAAAAATTCAAACATTTTCCCATTCTTATCACACGACATTAGATTGTAAAATCGATCGGAATTACGATCGGGAAAGTCAGTTTTTAAGTCGATTGGTAGAATGATTGTGGTTTTTCTAAAGTTCCGATATTAAATGTGAATGTAATGTAACCTCACAATGGAAGACATTCGACATTAACACAAAACAAATTGAATGTCGAACATATTTATGTACATCTTGGTACAATAACATTGTACATCTGTCTATCACAGTATCAGTTGGTTTAAGATCGTAATTACGATCGTAATAGTGTATGGGCCACCCTAAGCCAGTAATAAATAAAAGCCATAGAATTACTCATTTTAAAACCCAAAAACAACAACTAAAAATCTTTCCCATTGTAACTGTTTGATTATCACTTCCAAGTTGTCAATAAAACTGTTCATCTTATTGGCGTCACCAGTGAAAGATAGTAGCACTTTAAAAGGTTTTTCACAATACCTCTACTTGCTTTAGCAGCAGGGAAAAGATTGTAAAAATTCTAAAAATCTGCATATATCTGCTTTTCTTATTTAGTAATTGAAGATGTAGTGTGTGAGCACAGCAAGTCTAATAAATAGTAGCACTGCTGCTTGACTTTCCAATAGGAGCTGCTTATAGTATTTGATAAGACTGTAAATACCGCTTCTTCTTTTAAGTTGCACACTTCTCTAAATGTCCAATGTTTTGGAAAAAATTGCCAAACTTTTTATGGCGCCGCTAGTAAAACTAGAAAGATAGAAAGAAATAAATGGCTTCAATCTATTCTAAACACTATCTTACAACAACAAACTGTGCATGCGCTTGCCACTTCTGTTTCAATGCATAGCATTATAAAAGAGAAGGTTAACTCACTAAAGCGTTGGTGCAGATAGAATTTGCAAGATGTAGACCTTACACTTATTATGCAACACAGGAAGCGATTACGAAATGCCTGTCAGTAGGTCAGGTTGCTGGATTCTCTTGCTTTGCTTGTGAGTAGTACAGCAGAAAGCCATCCATAATGTTACATCAGTCCTTCATTTGCTCATTAAACATAATAATAAGAAGAATAATCACATCTAAGTCATTCACTAAGGGTTGTGAATCATCAGTGTGTACAACAAATTTTGGTAGGCACAAAAATTTAGTAAGCAGCTACTGTACTTTTCATAGTATTTTGGGATAATATAATATGTATGTTGCAAAGAAAAATTTTGCAAACTCATATCATTCATCAAATGGCAACACACAGGTGTGACAACGCTTGCAAAATTTTAAACGTGCTATGAAAATCGTTAAAACTGTCATATCCCTTCTTATAATATTTAACGGATTTTCCTATTATTCTGTCGAAAATACAGATAAAAACTATTTCCCACAAGACAATGGTACTAGTAAACCCATAAACCCAAGTACCCATGTCATTGCAGCTAATATAAATAAAAAGACAAGAAACAGTCATTTTGTTGTTGTTTAGAGCTGCCCAGTGAGTTAATAAAGACCATTTTACTGGTAGTTCTTGTTTTTGCAAACTTCTGGAGAACAAATATACAAGGCAGCATTAGAGACACAATCTTTATGCTCAGGAAAATGGATTTTGCGCATTGCCATAGACATTGACGAGAAGATAACATACATGAAAAACACTAGTTTCTATGTCTAATGAGAGGAAATCCAGAGAAGAGTTGTTCTAGTTCCAAATAAAACCTCAAATTGCAAGGAACTGTGACTGTACTGACAAATCACATCAGCGCCTGATTCCTGGATGGCCTACGTATGGCAAACTTGTAGCTGTACTGCCATCCACTGACATGACAGGCAAATGCACCAGAGATTAATTTTAGTTCCTCTACAGTATATTGACTTTACTTTAATTTTCACTGAAGCACCAGTCATTCCCCTAATAGATATACTCCCAATTCATTTCCTCCTGCAATGATAACTGTGACAAATTTCCAAGCTCTGAAGGGAAAATAATTAATGTTCTCTACTAGCCTGAATGGGTTTTTGAGTCTTTGGACAGCAGCCCAGAAAGTCTAGAATGGATGTGCATCAGAGTGAAGCAGAGCTTAGGTTTGAGAGCAGTCTCTGTGTGTGGTTTTTAATGTACAGATAAGTTGTCGGTTAGAGACGTTTTAATTGAACCCCCCTTAGCAAATAAATACTTGCAGTGGATAGCGTTCCCTCACTGCATCAGGGGGAAATGAATAGAAACTAATTGTTTTCAAATAAAAGGGAGAACACAAGGCTTGTGTCCGGATTAGGTAATTCTTCAATAAGCTTTTAAATAAACAGTTAGGAATCTGTTGTGGACTTTTATGCTTCTTACTGCTAATTATTGAAAGTCTTTTGAAATGTGAGAACATAAAGTGGAGACAATATACATTAGATACATAAAACAGTATTGGCATTTACTTTCTATGCGCGTGTTATATGATGTCTGAATTTTTGTGTTTGTAGCATTTTTTCCAACAATTATATGAAAACTGTAAATGTAAATATAATGCATAAGTAGTGTGTGAGCCAGATAATGTGTGTGTAGGTAGGGAGCTGCCACATGCTTGCTTAGTAGGAAATGCATTCCCTAATCAGATCAAACATCACTACTTGCTCTTATATAGTTGTTATAGCATTGAAAATGCAATGTGCATAGAATACTATATACACTAATGCTTACAAACGAAGGGACAAAATTAATTTGTGAGCACACTACCTTGCTGACTCACATTGACAGTTCCCGTTGTCTTCCGGTATTTAATATACTATATGTGTGCTTGCGTGCTATAGTATAGTTTTAACTTGGAAGAAGTTGGGACCTGTCAGAGGAGTCAGCAAGGTAAAACAGAGCTACTTAATATATTAATATAATGATGTTTATTTTGCCATACTTCTAAGTCTCCAAAATGTACCATTTGTAGAGAGGATACAGAGAAAAAAAACACGCATTTATAGTATTAATGTGTCCTTTCAATGTAACTTCCCATACAACCTAAATTCACATAATAGTTTTTCATTTTCTTCCGGTGAGGATTTATATATTCAAAAAAAAAGACATTCTGCCAGATTATACTGCTTGGGCTTTTTCATGAACACTGAGATGACATTTTAGAGAATGATGAATAAGCCTCACCGAGAGTAACATAACAGAAGTCCTAGCTCACTCATTTCAGCCACTGAATTTAGACTAGAATGGTAATTTTAGACCATTTACATATTTCTATTGATTCAAAAAAAGCCTTTGTTAAAATGCACACTGCCTCTACAGATAGAATTGTAGGTGAAGCATTTCTCTGTTTAGGTATAAGGACTGTCAGTTAATTAGCATTTGTAACAACTGACCAAAGCTGAATAACCTCCTCAATTTCCATTTTTCTTCCACTTTTGTCATTCACATATTTTGTCAGCTCAAGTAACAGATGTTGCATCAAATTCATTTATTTCTCAATTAATTTTTTTAAGGTGATACAAACGAAAGCCTAAAAGACCAAATGGTATGAACAGTAAATGGTATATTACAGCACCGGTGAAAAAAAGTTAGCACCCTACTAGAAAAAATTAACAAGACAGACAGTGAATGGAAAGCGGTGTGTACGGTACATGTCCTAGTTAAAGGGATAACACCTACAAAAGTCTTCTCCTTTTTCTGTTTGTGTTTTTTTTTCTGTCATGTCAGAGGGCACCCGGACATCCCTTAAAGGAGAACTAAACTTCAGTTTTTTCAGATCCTAATGTGAAAGTTTTTCTCCCCAGAACACCTACACGTTGGAAGATTTTTCTCTAGTATTTGCATTTAGTAGATATGAGTAATAGATTCTGTAACAAAGGAGGCTTCCATCTTGTTGTAGTACAACTCATAGCCCATGTTGGCTAAAGAGCCACACACCCCTGACCCCAGGATTCACATCTATGTGCAGAGTTTTCGCATCTCTTTCTAGTGAAAGATAAGTTTCTAAATGTACTGTGACACAGTAAGGTTGCTGGTGGTGCTCATGTAAATACTGTGTGTTTAGGAACAAAACCAAGAAGTCACAAGTTCAAATCCCTAGATATATTAAAGCAATAAAACATACGTGCCTGATTTAGTGCTTTTTTTGTTTGTGTTGTTTCCATGTTTTAGAAAAGTTTCTACATATGTACAAACTTTATATATAGCACTTCCTGTTATTTATTTACCAACCATGTTGACTTGCTGACAGTCTTCCCATAGCAATACAAAATAGTGTACTGATTTTATTGCATTTACTTCTAATCGATGGAGAGTTCACCTGTGGTGTGTTCTGCTAAAGGTGCTGGGTTAGGAAAAAAATCAGACTATTGGACACAGGTTCGATTCCCAATGTTCCCTTTTTTTGTTTCTATTACGTGTCTAGCAAAAGATAAAGACTCTTCATGTCGGGTTCATTATGTGTCCTTGTGGCCTAGTGGTAGAAAGTTTTCTTTTTAGAAAGACACAGTATAGAAGGTTGCTGGTTCGATTCACATACTGATGCTGAAATGTAAATGTTCTGTTTCTTTCATCCGTGCTAGCAAAGACATACACTGCAAAGATTACTTTCTTTTTTGTATGTAAGCATAGGAATTTATCATTGTTAGGGACAGCGAGCAGTTCTAATGTGTTTACACAAAAACTGCACTGGAATCTGTTCTGTGTCAGAGGGAGGGATCTCTGAACTGAACATGATTGGCTGTCAGCTTCCAGGAACCAAGAATGCAGTTTCCTGTGAAGTGTCCCGGCGGACACTTAGCTGGGTGTTCCCAGATAAGGGGAATTAGGTAGCTGACCTTAGTACACCACAGGTTATTTTCATAAATCACCCAGCTCACAGCAAAGGGAGACATGAGACACAGCTTATGTTCGTTGTGAATGAGGCTCTCTATTGGGACAATGTTTTCTGGGACTTTAGTTCTCCTTTAAGACTTGAAAAAAAAATTTTAGGAAAGTTTGAAAGCTATGGAACTGTCTTCCAGTGGACATTGTTATGGCAGGTTCATTGGTCAGTTTAAAAAAAAACTGGATGAATTTCGCATACGTAACGCACCAAAAATGGTGATGCATGTTACCAAAACGCGAACAGACGTGCAAGGGCACGCGCATAGAAAAATCGTGGGATATTCGAATTCCTGCGATTTCCATATTAAAACCCAAATCGCATGCACAATCGTGAACGCAAAACACGTGCGCAAAGGTGCAAAAACCCATAAGTGGGGCCTAGCCCTACGCTGCATTAAACTTTTAAGTAGAGAGCATGTGTCTTTAAATGTATTCTTCAATTGGGCAGAGAGGGGTAAAATGAACAGCTGGTAATGGCTGAGCACTGCCAAGGGATTGAAAAAGAAACAAATGTACCTAACCTCCACTTGTTGCACTGTTACCTAAACCTAAGAGAAGCAGTGAATGGACCTGCTTGTATCTCATGATACAGTACTTTATGGTGGGAGGCAGGGGGGCATCTAGAACTTTGGCACCTGAACCAAACATGACCAGCTGCCCTAACATTTTTTCCAGACTGTTGAACTGTTAGGTCAGCCTCCAGTCAGCAGGACATGTTACGTCATATATATATATATATATATATTTATATATATTATATACATTTTTTATATATAATATAAAAGACAGGATGTAGCAGGCCACCGCTTTTAGCCTTTCACCTGCCGGGTGCAACCTTGGGGGTATTGTATAATACTTTGCTGGATAGATGAATGCATCCCTGGGGTCTTTTTCAAAAAATATATATTTATTTGTGCATAATAAGCAAGATGGTTGCCCTCAAAGGGTCTTTTTCCAAAACGTATCCTAGAGCCTTTATCAAGCCTAAACAAACACCCCCTATTGGCATACAAGGTAATCAGTGCAAGACAAAATTACTTATGTAAACAGAATTGCAAACTATTTACCATAGACATATGTCTATATTAACCTAATGTATGTATAAAGTGCATAGATTTAATTGCATTATTGATTAAAGTGTTCCAATATATAACATCTTAAAATATCCATGTTAAAGTGCCTAATATAAAAGTGCATCATAGAAGTACCATTAGTGTTAAAAAAAAAACTATTAAAATCGTTATTAACAACTATCCAGCTATCAATATAAGATAGATATTAACCACTATAAGATCAATTACCTAGTCAATATATCTAAAAGATTAAATATCCAAAAACGCGCAAAACAATGTATATTATATTTAGGCTCCTTAAACATGATAATGTATTAAGCAAATATCCTGTTATCTGGAGAATATATCAAAATCATAATTCAGGAAGCATTTAAATGAGCCCTAATGGTCTCAAAGTATTTAATGTTTTTATCAAAATGTCTCACGTTGTAGTAAAAACGCTGGTGGACTACTCCCCGTTTAGTATTGAACATGCTCAATCTTGCTTCTTTTTATTCTACTTTGGAATTGGACGGCACTTGGGACACTATACTATCAGTGTGGTGCTTCTCTCTCTCTCTCTCTCTCTCTCTCTCTTTCTCTCTATCTATCATCTATATATATATGCCACATGGAGGGCACAGCATGACTTTGTACAAGTTATCCACAGTGTGTAACGTTACATTACAAGTGTGCCCATACCGAGAATGGTACATAAAAATTGCCCACAGGGTGACGGTACATGCAGTTGCCCACAGTGTGACTGGCACATACAAGTGTGCCCACATTGTGACTGGTACATATTAGTTGCCCTCAGCGTGACTGGTTTATATTAGTGTGTCATAAAACAAAGGGATGAACCAATAACCAACTAAAAGTAAGTAATATGCAGGGAATAGCCTTGAACTAGATCAACCAAGCTAAAATAAGCAAAATATATTATTGTTTGCCCACAGCGTGTCTGGTAGATACAAGGTTGCCACGGTGTGTCTGGTACATATAAGTATGCCCAAGTGTGGACTGTATGGACAAGGTTGCTCACAGTGTATTAGGTACATACAAGTAGGGTCTGCATCGGGTCGGGTACCCACGAGTTTTACCCGATTTGCGGGTCGGGTTTGGGTAACCCGCATTGAGTTTGAATTGGTTGCGGGTCGGGTAGTCAGTAAAGAGGCCGTAGGTCAGTTCGGGTAGAAGAATTCCAGTCTTCAAAAAAAACCAAACATTTTTTTCCTGTCTAGAAGAGAGATCTGTCTGTTAATAACTGGAACTGAGAATACATTGTTATCAATCCAAGTGTGTGTATAGTGTATTAGTGTAGTACACTAAATCACCTATGGCAGACAAAGGGCAAATTATCCAGGGGGTGTCTTAGGGTTTTGCCACCTGAGCCAAACCCTGATTGCCACCAATTGTGCGGGGGGGGGGCAGGCTTGTATGGGCATGGTTGTGTGTGGGCGTGGCTTTGTGGGTGGGAGCGCAGCTAGCATTTTGTCATTTTGAACTTGGCAACATTAATTTGTAAAGTTTCTTTAAATAGACATTTATCCACACCCTAATTCCAGAAAAATAAAGAATTTTACCCAAAGGAGCCTGCCCACAAGTCAAGGTAGATCTTTTTAACAGGACCCGACCTAACCTAACTAGTCTAACCTAGCCCAAACTACAAACTTAAGCTGATCTAAACATATGAAATGCCCTTTAACAATATCTAACACATTAAGTAAAGAAAAGTAAAAATAACTGTAAAAAATCTGCAGCAAAGTATAGTTTTGGTTAAGCAATCTACCACTATACAGTAGAACAGACAGTAAAGTTCCATACATGAGAAAAGACAGTAAAGGTTCCATACACACGAGAACAGACAGTAAAGGTCCCATACAGCGGGAACAGACAGCAAGGTCCCATACAGCGAGAACTAACAGTAAAGGTCCCATACAGTGAGAACAGGACAGTAAAGGTCCCATACAGCGAGAAACAGACAGTAAAGGTCCCATACAGTGGGAACAGACAGTAAAGGTCCCATACAGTGAGAACAGACATAAAGGTCCCATACTGTGGGAAAGACAGTAAAGGTCCCATAACTGTTATATCCCTATCTCTCACATTCTCTCTCTCTCTCTCTCTCCTGCAGTCTCTGTTCCTCTATCTCTCACAACTTTCTCCTGCGGGTCTCTATTCTCTTTCTCTCACACTCACTCTTCTGCAGTGTCTCAACTCTCACATACACACTCACACATATGTACATACACCCTCTCTCACACATACTGTACATACACCTGATTACGCATACGTACATACATTCTCTCTCAAACATACTGTACATACACCCTCTCACACACATACTGTACATACACCATCTCACACTTGGTTGAACAAACTGGTAAAATCATTGGCACAAACTGATTATGGTTGGCACCCAGATGCTAAAATGGTTGGCACACAGATACTGAAAAAATCATTAGCACAAATCTGATAACGGTATGGCACCCAGACTCTAATAAATGGTTGGTACACAATCTGGTCAATCATTTGCACAACTCTAATTGATATGTTAGTTGTCACACAGATACTGGCAAAAATCATTGGCAAATCTCTTGAAAACGGTTGGCACCATTGGCACCAAACTTTAATATATGGTTGGCCACAGATACTGGTAAAATCATTGGCACAATCTCGGATAAATGGTTGGCACACAGTACTGGTAAAATCATTGGCACAAACTCTGATAAAGACTTGGCAACCTATACTCTAATAAAGTTTGGTACACAATCTGGTAAAATCATTGGCACAACTAAATATATGTCACACAGATACTGGTAAAATCATTGGCAAATGTAATATCCAATACTGTGCATCTGACAGTGTTGGATGGGAAATTAATTAAAAAGTTACATTTGTCTTTGGTCAATGTAAAGACAATGTTTGCAGAGGTTCTTAGCAGCAACATAAAATATAAAGCACAAACACTGAATGCATTATACTCACAAACAATAAAAAACATTCCAAAGGATCAAAAAGCACATCCTTCTCGTTCTTTCCGATATATATATTCTATATATTTTATAGTTATATAAAATATTCTATACAATACATATTATGTGATACATAATTAATAAAGTATACCTATGACTAGGCTGGGCATCCACGGAGATGGTCCCCAGACATTCAGCAGCGTCTCACAGAAGATGGTCCCCAGAAGTTCACGGCGGTCTTTATGGAAGATGGTCCCCAGAAGTTCAGCAGTGTCCATGAAGATGGCCCACACACAAGGGTCCAGCAGCCCCCCTGACAGCCCAGCAACCTAATCTCTCACAGGCCCTCAGACCTCCACAAGGCCCAGCAGCCCCCATAAAGGCCCAAAGCCCCCCTCACAGGCCCTGCAAACCCTACCCCCCCAGGCACAGCAGCCCCCCACAGGTACAACCCCCCCCAAGAACAGCCCCCCATAAGGCAGGCACCTCCCCCTACCTTAGCCACACCAACTAAGTAACACCTCACCGCAGTTCAGCAAGAAGAGATAAAGAGGCAGCCAGAGACCAATGCTCCGAACATGGGCCCTGCTCCCAACGTGAGGTCACCGTGCACCGCTCAAGGCACGCAGAGAGGACGCCAAGGCGTGGATACTTTTTAAATTCCACTGTCTTGTTGGATATGCACGCCGGCAGTGCTCGTCCACTCCTCCTTTGCTTACAAGCTCCGCCTGTATGCAGCTCTACCTCCCCTCCATCCAGCACCGTAAGCACTTTTTTAAAAATGTTTTTTTAAGTTGCCGCCTCCTTATTCCACAGACAAGGTGCCACTCGCTGCATTGTCTCAGAGTGGTTCATTAGCGAGACGGCCCAGAATGTACTGTATCTAGATGCAAAAGCTCCCAGCCCAGGTAAATATTGAGTTATTAAATGTTCTTAATTTACTTAGAATGTTATACAAGATGCCATTGTGGATAGGAATACAGACAGCTTTTGTTGAACAATACTTACAGTGCCTGGGAAGTTTGCAAGATCACTGGGTAAAAAAGCAGTTAATGCTGGAGTGACTGGGAAGCAGGAGTGAAACTTCTGACCTTGGTTTTACTAGCAGAGGTCAAGTGCCAGCAAAGTAACAATCTCTCATAGAACAAAGTAACAAACTTCTATCTGCACTGCACATGCATGAGACCAGAGCAAGTGTCTGCATGGGAACAGATGACAGTGATTTCATTGGTATGTGTAAATCCTTCTGGCCACAATGATCTATGGGAGGTGGATGATTCTACTGATGAAAGAACAATCTACCACTTCATGAGGTTCAGCTAGACCCAGAGGGGGAAAAACAGACCTTCAGGACCCAGTCATACACCTTACCCTTCTTATACCTAACTATAATCAAGACACAGACCACTTTCCTTTTTGGGTAACAAATAGGCCACAGCTTTTATTAATAAATTAACATATGATTAAATAAATTTAAATCAATTTTAAATAATATGCCTTTTATTAATGCATATTATTTCCACCACTGTACACCCTTGCGTACCATAACCATGTTTGTGTATCAACCTAGCCGTAGATCCAGCTTGAATGCCAACCTCTGTCTTGCCAGAGGGCATGTAACGGCTCCATAAACCTCTCCAACAAGGGTGACCCGCCACCAAGGAGCTGTGTGTAATCCTACACCGAGCTCCGACCGCACTCAGCAGAAACAGGGCCTGTTCTATGCCATCCTGAAGCCCTGACAAAAATCTATCCAGGCCTATATCGATAAGATGTATACGTCTGGCCTCATCAGTGAACCTATTGTCACCCTCCAACTGTCTGTGTCTGACCACCACCCACCCAAGGAGCGACACAAATCGGAATTCGATTGTTGATAACCCCTCTTGCTCTCTCAATGGCTGCTGGGTCCCTTGCCCCCTGCCAAACCTGGGGAATAATTTCCGACCATACCAATACCACTTCTTGAAAGAACCCCCGAATCTTGACAAGGTCTGCCTTCATCAAGGTCATCAAGTCCGACAGCCGAGCCTTATAAGGTCATTCCCTGTGGCATGTATCACCAAAAAACTGGCCCCGATTCTCGCTGCGAATCTCCACCGCCTCAGGAAGCACTTGCCACCAGAATCCCTCTGATGCCTTTCCATTCCAGAGATGCCGCCTGTAAAACCGAGGTTCCTGCCTCCGGGACGAATTTCTGCCCTTCTTGCCGCCCAAAACAGGTACGAGTGGCCGATTAACCAGATTGCCACTTTGCCACTTTCTGAAAACGAAAAACATTAATCAATAGCCAGTTCCGGTCGCATATAACGAGCTGCACAGTTTGACCTTCACCTTCCCAAACATTTTTTACTGCCTGCTCGGAAAAGCCAAGGTTGTAGGCCTCCGTTGCTGCTCCAATCCAAAGAGAGTAACCCAAACTCCTTTGGGTTAAGGCCGATGCGCTGCAAGGAGCCTTTTGGCACCACCTTAACTGATACCGAGTGAGAGGCGTCCATTTCCATGAGCTAAGGAGCAGGAGAAGACACACGTCTTAAAGCATAACTAGCTATTGCAGAGACGGGGCAGAATTGTCAACCATGCCCCCTCCCCAAAGACATCTGTCTTCAACCTCCTAATGGACACCCTAACCTTGTCACTCATAACGTGCACATCCTCTGCCAAGAGGCCGCCCCCCTTTTTGGGCTAGGAGGTACCAGCTCACCTACCCGCCATGGCCCCGAAGAAAGCCAGCGTAAAACTGGCTGAAAAAAGCGCCCTCTCGTAAGCAGACATGCAGTAGCAGGGAGATCCCAATTAACCTCACTAGAACTTTAAAGAAATAGGGCGCCTCGACTCTTTGCTCCTGTGTTCCTTTTTTCCACCCCTTTAGGACCGACTGAATAAAAAACTCTTTAGTCAGGTCCGGCCAGCCCCACAGGCGGAGAAGAAAAGGAAACTCCCGAAGCCTCCTCTGGGCCACCAACCCGGAGCAACGAGATTCCCTCAAACTCACCAGGTACTCTAACGTCACCTGTTTCTCACACTGTGAGACTGGGGAATTCCCTGCTTTCCGGCCAAGTTAACCCACTCCTTCCAGGCGTTACCATTGTTGTGCCACGTTGTGGGGCCACCAAAGCCTGTACCATGACCATTAGCTGGCTTCATTTTCCCACAAGAACTGGGCATGGCGTCCCTCCTTCTCTGCCTCCAGTGCCAACCTGCGGAACTCTTCCCACTGGAAACGAGAAAGAGCATCAGCGATCATGTTATCAATGCCCGGCACATGTTTGGCCCTAAACCAGATGTTAAACTGCAAGCACCGCAGCACTAGATGTCTCAGCAGCGAAAGGACTGGAAGGGAAGAACAGGTCTGTTTATTAATCGCAAAAACCACGCTTGCGTTATCCGTCCAAAAAAGATAGACTTGTTAGCCATCATTTTCCCCATATTTCACTGCTATGGGGAATAACTCCAGCAGTGTCAGGTTCCTGCAAAGACCAGCAGCACCCTAGCTATCGGGCAACACCCAGCGCTCCAGGCTTGACCGAAGATGGCCCCAAAGCCCCAGGACCCGCCGCATTCGTGAACAGTTGCAGCTCTTCGCTGGATTGCTCCCTGGTCTGAATCAATGACCTGCCGTTATAAGATTCTAGGGAGGACTCCAAAACCCGCAAATCCGCTTGAGCTCCCTGGACAACCGTATTGATGATGCGGATGTTTAACCCCCGCTTGTGGCCATAGACAGCCGTCTACAGAACACTCTGCCATTGGCAGTATCCTGCACGCGAAGTTTAGGGAGCCCAATAAGGACTGCAACTGTCTAAGGGTGACCTTTTTGGCTGACAAGAATGCCCTCACTCCTTTTAGCATTTGCATTCCATTTTCTCGGAGTCGATTTCTATACCTAAAAACATAGCGTGGTTAAAGGCCCAATTGTTTTTTCCGCCGAAAGAGGAACCCCAAACTTCGCCATCAGATACCTGAATGACTGCAGCAGTATGAACACTGATTAGACCCCTGCGGGCCAACAAAGAGAAAGTCATCCAGGTAATGAAGGACGAACGGGAACCATCTCATAGCGAACCACCCATCCAAGAAGGAGCTGAATGTTTCGAAAACAGCACAAGAAACAGCACAGCCCATAGGGAGGCACATGTCAAAGTAAAACAGCTCGTCCAGGCTACAGCCTAACAAGTGGAAGCAGTCTTCATGGACAGGGAGGAGGCGAAAGGCGGATTCAATGTCTGATTTGGCCATCAACGCCCCGGTCCAGCCTCCCTAACCATGAGCGCCGCTCTGTCGAAGGAAACATACGTTACCGATGTCTCATTACCGATCATTAACCAATCCTCCTTTGGGGTGAGACAAATGGTGAAAGCCAAACTTCCCTGGTTTTTCTTGGGAACTAACCAAAGTAGAGACCCTGAAAACGGAGGTTCTTTGAAAGGACCAGCCATCCGACCCAGCCTTACTTCAGCAAGCAATTTTTCTCTAGCTGGTTGTGGTGCTTCCCGAACTGACTTGAGATTTTTTGAGAAAACGGGAGGGGGAAAACTGGAATGGGATAAAGAACCCGTACGTGAACCCAATTTGTATGGTACGCACGGCCTCCTTCCTGGGGTACTTATCTAGCCACGGCCCCATCGCGGCTACGCTCACTGCAGTCCTCGGCCTTCTGGGGCCGGGTTTTTTGGAAGTGGCCTTTCCCTTCCTGTAGCAAAGGAGCTTCATGTCGAAAGCGACACGCTGCCCCAAATTTGGCCAGGGAGGGCGATCCGAAGCCTGATGTGGAAGGACTCCCAAGTGCCCCATAGCCTACGAAGCCGCCTTTGGGACATCATGATCCGCAACCAGGAATCAGTGGCCCTAGTATTCCACCCTACCTCTGGGCGAACTGCTAGCCTACGCCTAAACTCCTCATCGTAGTTCCATCAAGCAGTACCCCCGTAAACCTTATAGGCCCAAAAATTGAGGTCCAGGTATACGAATAGCTCCGCACATTTTTGCGGGAACTTTTGCCCTATCACCCCAGCCAAAACACAAACGTTTTCGCTACCCTAATTTTTTTCTCCTTCCCCGCCTCTGTCCTAACAAACTCCTTATCGACAGTCACCATATCTGGGTTAACCAATGACCATATTTCGATATAGTCATTTTCCCAAATGTTTTCCTTGGTCTCGTCCGAGACGTGAACCTCTAGCGGACTCACCCCGCAAAAATAGTCTCTTTAAGAAGCCTACACCCTGCTACACGCCACCACAGGAAGTGGCTCCTTTATTCCCCCTGCCAATGGGATCCCTGCCTGAGATAGGCGTATTCTCCAGTTTCCCCAGTAAAGCTCGTATGGCTTTGGCTAGGCTATCCTGTTCTGAATTGCCCCCACGCCCCCCATGCATCCGACAGGATAACTCACCACCTGTTTGCTGGGTCATGCTTGGCTCGCGTCCTTGCTCCGGAAGCGTCCTTTCTGCCAGCGATGTCCGGCTGCCCTTAGTCTGCTCCCTGTCGCGGCGTCTGGAGCGTGAACGGGACCCATCGCTGGTGGAGGTGCTCAATGTCGATGGGGACCCTTTTTTGTGCCTCGGGATCTCTGGTGACTTTTGTGCCTACGCTCGTGAGTCCGTGACTGACTCCTAGACCTCCTGCGGCTTGCCTCTCCTGTGTCTTCGCAAGTGGCGGTCAGAGCGACTAGACACCGACTCTGAGGACAAGTATCGGTGTCTCCTATATTCTCCCCTCGATTCCCTTTCATTGCGGCGCCCTCTATCAATATCCCTACTCTCTAAACTAGGTTGCCAGGTGGGAGGTGAATGCCAGAGGTCCCTACTTCCGAACCCCTCTCATATTGGGCGTCCCTGGCTCTGACGCTGGCTGATCCCGTGCCCCCGCAGGGGACCCCTAGCTTCCCCCTAAAGGCTGCCTCCGTGTGTCACTAGCCTACCCTTTTCTAAACTGGACTCTTGTCTCTTGTTCTTGAGCCGACCCTTGGTCCTGAGTAGACCCTTCCCCTGCCCCCTTTCTGGAGTGGAGGAAGAGGAGGAGTCCTCCTCCTGAGGCCTGGGCCTGAAAATGGCGCTGATGGCCCCCACCAGGCCCTTCCTTTTTGCCACCACTTTTTTGGGCCCTTTTTTAGCTGGGGCCTTCCCTCCTTTTTTCTTCTTGGCTGGCCCCATTGGACGGGGCTCAGCCGATCTGGGAGGCACGAAATGCGTGTGGGTCTATTCCCAGGGTGCCCAGCCGTGCGGCCTGTATTGCTGGATGGTTCGCCTTGGGCCCCTGCAGCTGGATCCCCAGCTGCTAATAACCCCTGGAGCCAGCCCCCCTTCCCTATTCACTCTCTCCCTAATCTGATCTAAAATGGGGTCACTCATGATCCCCGTTTCTCTTACCTGACTAGCTGTCCCTAGTGTGGAGAGGAGATCCTTCAGCGCTGCTATAATGGCGTCTCGCAAGACTTCGGCTCCTCTGTACCAGGAAGAAAGCGCCGCATCACAAGCGCGGCCATCGCCTGCCTGGAAGGAGGGGAAGGGGATGCCTTCCCCCTCTGGGTCAATCGCCACATCGCCTAGAACGGCGCAGGGCTCCCAGAACTACAGCAGGAGCAGGTATGTGGACCTCCAGATAATGACATTTTAAGCTCCCAATCATTGAACACACAGCAGAGTGCAGACAGGGAATGTAGGGAGTTGTGTTTTCAAAACATAGCATTTATATCTGTCTCCCATAATGCAAGTTTACACAGTGGGTAGAGATTGAAATGTTATTCTGCAGGACATAGTTAAAAAACCATAGATAGGTAACCAGTAGATGTCTGAAACTATAACTCCCAGCATTCTGTTGGCTATAGAGTGAAAGCTGGGAGTTGTAGTTTTAAACCACCTGGATAACTACTGGTTAAATATCCCTGTCACAGATCAACTAAAAAATATTTGCAGATAAAGATTTAAAATGAGCTGAGGCCCATGGGTAGATATAAGTTGGGATAGGTAGGCCTATGGGTAGGTAGTAGGTAACAGTAGAGGCCCATGGTTAAAGGGTATGTCCACTGTAAAAATAACATTGCTTCCAATGGCAGAGTTAATAAATTCAATCACCTACCCCAAATGCAGCCTCCTCAGAGCAGTGTATAAAAAGTTATGAAGCTTTGATGCACAACACCCTACAAGCAGCTGCCTCCGTGTCATAATAGTCCACGCCAGTCCTGTAGCCTCCGACGCGCGTTCACAAATTTGGCAGCGCAGAGGAACTCTTCCGTAGTCGGAAGACATTGACCTCTTCTCTTCGGTCTCAGCCAATGGGAACATTAGTATCATTTCCCATGGCTACCAGTACTGTGAGCGTGCGCTAGCGATCGCGCTCGCTCACAACAAGTCCATTGTTTACTGAAAGCTGCCGCCTAATAAAGATGCCTGAGATAAAGATAAAAATAGTATACTGATATACTACCCCCACTGTTGTATTTCCTGCTTGTCCTTTTGCACTGTACAGGTTAGTTTTAAATGCTTGTCACTCCTCTGTTATTTTTATTGAAATATGATTTTAATATTGTGTGTGTGTGTGTGTGTGTGTGTGTGTGGTGTGTGTTGTGTGGGTGTGTTGTGAGAAGTATGTGAGTGTGTCTGAGTGTATGTGAGTGTGTGTGTGTGTGTGTGAGTGTATGTGAGTGTGTGTGAATGTATGTGAGTGTGTGAGTGAGTGTGTGTGACAAAGTGTGTGTAAGTGAGTGTGTGAGTGTATGTGAGTATGTGTGAGAGTGTTATGTGAGTGTGTGACAAAGTGTGGTGTAAGTGAGTGTTTGAGTGATGTGAGTGTGTGTGAGTGTGTGTGAGTGTATGTGAGTGTGTGTGTGGACAAAGTGTGTGTAAGTGAGTGTGTGAGTGTATGTGAGAGTGTGTGAGTGTGTGTGTGTGTGTGAGTGTATGTGAGTTGTGAGTGTGTATGTGAGTGTGTGAGTGTATGTGAGTGTGGTGTGACAGAGTGTATGTAAGTGAGTGTGTGAGTGTATGTGAGTATGTGTGAGTGTATGTGAGGTGTGTGTGTGACAAAGTGTGTGTAAGTGAGTGTTTGAGTGTATGTGGTGTGTGAGTGTGTGTGAGTGTGTGTGTGACAAAGTGTGTGTAAGTGAGGTTTGAGTGTATGTGAGTGTGTGTGAGTGTATGTGAGTGTGTGTGAGGGTGTGTGTGACAAAGTGTGTAAGTGAGTGTGTGAGTGTATGTGGAGGTGTGTGAGAGTGTGTGTGTGAATGTATGTGAGTGTGTGTGAGTGTGTGAGTGTATGTGAGAGTGTGTGAGTGTGTGTGAGTGTGTGGCTGTGTGAATGTATGTGAGTGTGTGTGAGTGTATGTGATGTGTGGTGTATGTGAGTGTGTGTGAGTGGTTGTGAGGTGTGTGATGTGAGTGTGTGTGAGTGTATGTGGAGTGGTGTTGTGAGTGTATGTTAGTGTATGTGAGTGGGTGGGGATGTATGTGGAGTGTGTGAGGTGAGTGTGTGTGACAAGTGTGTGTAGGAGTGTGTGAGTGATGTGAGATGTGTGAGTGTAGTGTAGTGAGTGTGTGTGTGACAAAGTGTGTGTAAGTGAGTGTTTGAGGTATGTGATGTGTGTAGTGGAGTGTGTGAGTGTATGTGAGTGTGTGAGTGTGTGTGTGATGGATGTGAGTGTGTGAGTGTATGTGAGTGGAGTGTGTATGTGAGTGTGTGTGTGTGTGTGTGATGTGAGTGTGGTGTGTGTGTGTGTGACAGAGTGTATGTAAGTGAGTGTGTGAGTGTATGTGAGTAGTGTGAGTGTATGTGAGTGTGTGTGACAAAGTGTGTGTAATGAGTGTTTGAGTGTATGTGAGTGTGTGTGAGTGTTGTGAGTGTGTGTGTGTGCAAAGTGTGTGTAAGTGAGTGTGAGTGTTGTGTGAGTGTGTGTGAGTGTATGTGAGTGTGTGGAGTGTATGTGAGTGTGTGTGAGTGTATGTGAGTGTGTGTGTGACAAACGTGTGTGTAGTGAGTGTGTGAGTGTATGTGAGAGTGTGTGAGTGTGTGTGTGTGTGGATGATGTTGGGGGTGGTGTGTGAGTGTATGTGAGATGTGTGAGTGTGTGTGAATGTATGTGAGTGTGTGTGAGTGTATGTGAGTGTGAATGTGTGTGAGTGTGTGTGAGTGTATGTGAGAGTGTGTGTATGTGAGTGTGTGTGAGTGTATGTGAGAGTGTGTGTATGTGAGGTAGTAAGTGTATGTGAGTGTGTGTGAATGTATGTGAGTATGTGTGTGTTTGTGAGTTTGTTATTTTTAACCTCATTATTATCAGAAATTGTATTTTACACATACAAATTCCAATCATATCATACAATGTAAATGTTCGACAGACATTAGGGTAGGAGTATGTGAGTGTGAAAACTTGTACTATTCTCATTGCTACAAATATAAGGACTGGCAGTAAGAGTGAACTAGAGGGCTAGCAGTAAAATTAGTGAATTGGAGGGCTTGCTGGCTGGCTGTAAAATCTTGTACACATGTGCGATTGTGGGTCCTGTATTTAATGATATTATATCAGGCTGACTTCCTCTTTAGGTGACCCCGAGTGGTGTGTGTTGTGTGTGTGTGTGTGTGTCTGTCTATCTGTGTGTCTCAAAGCCAGCTGGCTGCAGCATGTTGATCCTGAATTTTTCAGTACACATAACTTTTTTAACTTCCCTGTACGAATTAGAGAAGAAAGACTAAAAGCCGGTCGGGTTTCGGGTCAGAAAACTTGCAGGTCGGGCCGTGGGTATGAAGCAGATAGAAAAGTGGGTTGCAGGTGGGTGCGGGGTACCGGTTTTTCATGTTGGGTGTGTGTGTGGGTCTGGAAAAATGGACCCATGCAGGACACACAAGTGTGCCAACGTGTAATAGGTACATACAAGTGTGCTCACAGTGTGACTTGTATAAACAAGTGTGCTCACAGTGTGATGGTACATACAATTGTGCCCACAGTGACTGGTACATATCAAGTGTGCCCACAGTGTTACTGGTAAATAAAATGTGCCCACAGTGTGACTGGTACATACAAGGTTGCCCAAAGTGTAATAGGTACATACAAGTTTGCCCACAGTGTGACTGCTAAATAACAAGTGTGCCCAATGTGACTGGTACATACAAGGTTGCCCACAGTGAAATAGATACATACAAGTTTGCCCACAGTGTGACTGGTACATAACAAAGTGGCCCAGGGTGACTGGTACATACAAGGTTGCCCACAGTGTAATAAATACATACAGGTTTGCCGAAAGTGTGACGGTACAAACAAGTGTGCCCACAGTGTGACTGGTACATACAAGCGTGCTCACAGTGTGATGGTGCAAAACAGTGTGCCCACAGTGTGACTGGAACATACAAGTTTGCCCACAGTTTAATAGGTACATACAAGTTTGCCCACAGTGTGACTGGTACATACAAGTGTGCCCACAGTGTCAATCGGTACATAACAGTGTGCCCACTGTGTAACTGGTACATACAAATGTGCCCAGTGTGACTGGTACATACAAGGTTCCCACAGTGTAATAGGTACATACTAGTGTGCCCACAGTGTGACTGGTACATACAAGTGTGCTCACAGTGTGACTGGTACATAACAGTGTGCCCACATTTTGACTGGTGGATATTAGTGTCCACAGTGTGACTGGCACATACATGATTGCCCACAGTGTAATAGTACATCCAAGTTGCCAACATGACTGGTACATAACAAGCAAGCGTGACTGGTACAATAACAAGTGTGTACCCAGTATGATCAGTACATTCAAGGTTGCCCACAGTGTGACTGATACATAACAAGTTTTAAGATTCTTATTGTGCCAGAAAGGTAGGCAGAGGCAAGATCAAGACAGAAGAGGCCTACAGCAACTGTTGCTGCAATCCATGCTCAAATATATCTGTTGTATTCAATTAAATCAAACTGGACTTGAAATGTAGTTCTTGAAGACGTTTCGCTAGTCATCCAACTGGCTTTCTCAATTCAGAATGACTGTACAAGAATCTGTGGCAATTATGTACCCTGGAAAATCCCAATTAGCATATCACAGCCAGGTGTAAGGGTGTGATTGGATAGTGGCTAAGAGGTGTTATAGGAACGCCCAGAGTAAGGTGTTAAAACAGCACTGTACATGGCAGACAGGAGTGCCGCTTGAGCCAAAAGGCTTACTGTGCCTGATGGGAGAGACGGCCCTGATGGTGGGGACTTATTTATTGCATGCAGAGCTAACTATTTCATACAATCTATCAGGTTCCAATGAATAGGGAGGTAGAGTGACCTGTTACCCCTTCCTTTTTAAAATGGTCATGTATTTGGGGGGGATTGTTACTGCAAAAACACTAATGACAAGCCTGGCCTTTAGATATCCCCTATATAAACTGCTGCAAAATAAAAATGGAAGGAGAAATGCAAAGGCAGCTGCAACTAAACGTAGGTAAGGGTCAGGATCACGAAGGCCTCAAGCCTTCATTTTAGTTTCAGTAATAGGGAAGACGATGAGGGAAGGGAACAATAGATTCCCTTACCTGAGCCAGGTAGAAAAAGGGGTGGAGCTAGTGAGTGGTGGGAAATAAGGGGAGGAGTTTTAGGTATATAAGGTGATGTGAAAAAGTTGAAATCAGAACTAACCATGTCTTTGTTTCCCACCCTCCCATCCTGATGTGAAAATACAATCAGTACTTCAGAGGTCACTGAAGGCAGAGGAATTTTGTACAATTAAGGGGTGGAATGCAGTTTCCCTCCCCCAGTACCAATAGGTTAGGACCCAGTTAAATAAAGCTACCTTGACGTGGTGACTGGGCTTAAAATAATTTGGCCAATTTATTGAACTAATTGCTTTTATTTATCCAGGGTTAGGAGGCTGTTTGTAGCAGGAACCTTATGGAGGTTGCCAATGCAATTAGAGTTGTTTGTGCACTAGAATTCTATTTTTTGTATGTATTATATTTTTGGTCTCTAGTTGCACTTTAATATGGATGTACAACATCCCAATTTTCTATATTGTGTGTGTGCCATGGAAATACAGTATGGGACCCTACCA
The DNA here is from genome assembly GCA_019447015.1 of Hymenochirus boettgeri. Lineage (NCBI taxonomy): Eukaryota > Metazoa > Chordata > Amphibia > Anura > Pipidae > Hymenochirus > Hymenochirus boettgeri. The sequence continues at coordinate 140,025,790 of CM033474.1, forward strand.
GCAGCACTGAGCTATGTGTCAGGTTGCAAGAAGGTGGGCCAAGCAGATGGGGCACCGGGGTAGGTACGGAAAAAAAAGGAAAATCCAGATTGTTAGACCTCCAAATACCAGCTGATGTGCAGGGGGACATCAGCTGGTGGGAGCGTGATTTATGCCAGCTGATGTGCAGGGGGACTCAGATGGCAAGGGTGGTGAATGATTGGTAATGCCAATCAATTAATGCCAGTGATGTGCAGGGGGACTCAGCTGGCAAGGTTGGTAAAGGGGTTGGGGCTGAAAAGCCAGTTATACCAATCAATGCCAGCTGATGTGAAGAGGGACTCAGTGGCAAGGGCGGTGAACATTTGGGGTAATCAAGACAGGTAATACCAATTGACCACGGGGGAGGACCATGGGACCAGATTTAGTTTAGAAGGGATTCTGTAATACCGTAAATACTCGAGTATAAGTCGATCCAAGTATAAGTCGAGGTACCTATTTTTACCTGAAAAATTTGTAAAAACTGATTGAATCCCATACAGTTATAGTCAAATCCAGTACCAGTAACCCACAATTCCTTGGCACTCCAGTATTTGGAAACATGCTTTGGTTGCTAGGAGTTGTAGTTTCTAAACATGTGGAGTGGCAAGGTTCAGTAAACTTTTAATTAAGCTTACCATCATTACAATTCTCCTGAACCCCATATTGTAAAGGGTCCTCTGACCCCCATATAGTAAAGGGCCCTCTGACCCCATTAGTAAAGGGCACTCTGACCCCAATAGTAAAGGCACTCTGACCCCCATATAGTAAAGGACTCTCTGACCCCAATAGAGAGTTGTAGTTTCAAGCTGTCACTGCATTGAACTATCAGCTGTTTTTGACCCAAAATGAGGAGACCCATCAGATTTACAGCATCCAGATGAGCAGTGACAGTGCTGAGTGAGTCCAGCAGCCAGACTACAGGAGCGATTGTAAAGGCAAGAACAGCTCCTGTAACTTTCTATGCAGGTTAACACAGCGCTACCTACTGGTTACTATCCGCAACTGCAGAGTTGGATCTAAATTAAGACTTGACCGAGTACAAGTCGAGGTTAGGTTTTCAGGCTAACTTTAAAGCCTGAAAAATTTGACTTATACTCGAGTATATACGGTATATTGTTTTATTTAATAAAGTGACCTCCCATATTTACCACTTAGAAACTGTGTTGTTTGTTTTTCCTGTAGATTAATGTTTTAATGTTATAAAAAATTAAAAGTATAATCATGGTTACAATAATTTTGGTTAGGTAATTGGGCCTGGTGGGATCTTGACCTTAATGCACTGCTGGCCCCGATGCTAAATACTAATAATAATAAAGGTTAGCATAGGGTTTGCAGTGGCTGCACAGGTATCCCAAAGACACAAAAACAGAAGCTTTTTAAAGGGCATGCCACCCCCAAAACTAACTTTTATATTTATTTGGCCCAAATAAGTGCTCCAAAACAAACTTACAGCATGTAAATCGGTCCAGTGGTTCAAAAGTTACAGACCTTTGTAGCTGGCTTAATCCTGCAGCATGGACCAATACAGTGATGAACAGAGACAGGTTACATTACCTTGTCTCTGTTCTTTTCATGTTCTTGCGCATGTCTGTTAGCATCCAGCCGTGAGAACAGAGGAAGTTGCACAGTAATGGTCTGACCCCTGGATCCCGGATTTTCCTCTCAACCAATCACAGCTGTAAAGTTATGTGTACTGAAGAAATCCAGGATCAACAGTGCAGCCAGCCAGCAGAGAGAGAGAGAGAGAGAGAGTGAGACACACACAAACACAGGCAAGAATTTTTTTTTCCTAAGCTGCAGCTCGGGGTCAACTAAAGTGGAAGTGGAGCGGAAGTGCAGCCTGATATATATCTCATTAAATATCAGGCAAGGCAAATGATTTGAGAAAATGAACATGGCGTTTGAGGTTGGTGCTATTATATAAAGAACATAAAAAAGTTTATTTTGGGTGGACATACCCTTTAAAGGCTATGTCCACCCTAAAATAAAAAATTTATATCATGCTCCCCCATGTCCCCCAGCCCCAACCGCATGTTTAGTTTTTTTAAAAAGCCCCCCAAACTCTTACTTACCTCCCCTCGATCCTCCGCCGCACTGCCGGCCCTCTGCTTGCGAGAATGCAAGCAGAGGGGCGGGACCGGCAGTCGCGTCTGTGATTGGCTGAGCGGCAGCCAATCACGGACGCGGCGCCGGTCATTCAGTGCAGCGGAGGAAAGCGGAGAGGTAAGTAAGAGTTTGGGGAGCTTTTTAAAAAAAAAAAAACATGCGGTTGGGGCTGGGGGACATGGGGGAGCAGAAATATTAGGGGGTTTTTCGCTAGGGGGAGGGATAGTAGAACGGGAGAGAGGGAGGGAGGGAGGGGGGGAGGGGGGAGAAGGGCTGCAGCACGCATGGCAGGAATCTCGGGAGGCCAGGTAGCAGGCAGTGTCCTATATGGACCTGCTAGCCACCTGGTGGGCAGTTTTGGAACTTTGGGGGGGGACTACAGGAGAACCAGATGGAGTTGGGATGTGAGGTAAGGATTAAACTACACTACATGGTGGGGCCAGTAGGTGGGGGGATTATAGTTTTGGGGTGGACATGCCCTTTAATAGCAGATGGCATATAACAGATAGCTTTATGGTAAAGCAAAGTTACAGTGAATCACAATGTAGAAAGAACTTCTATCAACTTATTACATTCATTGGAATTGTGATTGGCCCTCTCACAACCAGACTGTACTAAGAAAGAAGCAAAGAAGCAAAGGGCAGTGACCAGTTCCACTGAGCAGCCCACAATTCTATAATACTTTTCACATACCCCAGCCTAGGATTACAGACCAGGGATTGGAGAACATTCTAAATAAAATGTCTTTAGTGCAGCAGGACTTATTTGCATTTTTTAGTCAGCCTTGATGTATATTTTAAGCAGTTTTCATACAAACGTTATTGTAGTATTTGGATCTGGATCTAGATGTTTAGCAATAAAACACAATGGGGCTGATTTAACCAGTCGCTGGGCAAATATGAGTTAAAGTGACCAGATCACTTACGGCTAGCGTGACTTTAACTCCATATTAGTGTCGGATGCCCGGACTACGCAAAAATCACCCGCGCATCTGACGCTCGCAATTAAATATCGCATTTGTGTTAGTATTAACGATGGATTTTAACGCCAGCTAATTGCTGGCATCCAATTTCCGCAGTGAGTAAATCCCTTACCGGGATTTACCCACATTCGCAAGCGCAAATTGAATCGTGAAAGGAGCATTTACCCAGAGCTATAGTGGCTCTGGGTAAATAAGCCTGTTGGTTTATTGATTTGTCAATGGTAAAAACACCTGGTAAACACTAAGAAATGTTTCCTGCGCAAAAACATGCCGCTTGTGTGAAACTAGGAGTCAAGCTCTCCCAGAGGAGAAAAAATTATAAATCCGACCGTGCTTCCCTGCATTTCTGCATGTTGTTATTATAAGTGTAACTATTAAAGGGGTAATGTTGAAGGGTATGCAGGTGAAATGCGATCATTGAGAGACCGAGGCAAATTTAAATCAGTTTTTAGGAGATTTGGGCTATCTAGGAGACTTTCAGATTAAAAGCAATATTGTGGAGTTTGTGACAAATTCAAATTGAACACATATGAAAGCTACATATTTCAAAGCTATGTAGCAGTTCATTAAATAAATGTTGTATGGTTACAATGTCGTCCGGTCTTGCTGAAATAAGTGGAATGTATAATTTCCAAATTGCCATTATTTAGTTTAAGAGCATTTAACAGACCAAATTTCTGTGGGACAATAAATGGGTGTGTTTTAAATTATTAAAATAGCCAATATCAAATATACTGCAACTGTAAAATCTGCCATGTATTCTTTTGAATAGCTTTTTTTTTTGCTAAACATTGTTTGGTTGTGTAAATCAAAAAGGGATGTTCCATGGAAATGTTAACATTTTAACCATAAAAAAATTGATTTTGGTGTCAAAATTAAGCATCTTCGACTACTGGTAGAAAGAGCGCCAATGAATTCTGGCATCTAGAAAATCAAGTTATTGTCGTACAATATTTTACTGAAAATATTTAGTTTGTTTGCTCCCTTCCCTTTGGTAAGGCTAATGGTAATCCTCTTAAAAATAAAGCGGGGTGCTACTAGGGAATATGAATCTTAAAAGTAAAAAAAAAACTTAAGCTAAAGGGATAAGTCCCATATAAAGCACTCCTTGATGGAGTTTTTTTTTTTCAACAGAAAGACAATTATTTGGTTCAATACCAAAATAAGATTTCTTGTCATCAGGAAATCTCAGAAGTGTAAGTAGTAAAGTCCTGAAACCCATTAAATCAAAGGGAAAAAAAAAGATGGGGATTGCCCCCTGTCTTAGCTGCCTGATGAAACTGATGAAAATATTAAATATAAATACTTATTGTAACCTTTTAATGTAGGACTTCATACTAATGCATTACCAGTTTTTGGACGACACCAACTGATTGACTGTGCACAGATTTACTCACAATAATGAGTGAGAAAACCCATTTATCTTTCTTTGTATCTGCAGCTTTTAAATAGCCATTTTTCATTTTAGAGCTCTCCATTCCCCTAGGTACAGCGTAAACATAAAAGAGACCAAGATTTCGCACAGGACTTTTTAGACTATATGATAGATCAATAATTTGTTGGTTTGTTTATGAAATATGCCAAGTTACAGGGACAGAGTCATTTTTAAGAGGCAGCCATAATCAATATATATGTGCATAGATTTATGGTTGTTTTGTTACAATCAGAATAAGTTTTTCTGTTCAAAGAACTTCAGACATGATTTTTTTAAACTGTATATTTGTTGACAAATATGCCTATTTTACAAAATGAAACAAAAATGCTTTTAGCAACTTTAGTTTAAAGTGTAAAGTAAGAGCCAATTAAGGGGCTGAGGAAATGAAAGTGCAAACGTTTCCCATTTGCAGCAACCAATCACATTATCTAACTGCAGATACAAAAAAAAAAACTAGCATCTGATTGGATGTTGCAGATAAATAGAACAGGCAAACTTTTGCACCTTTTATTTTATCAGCCTCTTAATGTTTTATAGTATTTTACTCTTTTAAATATGATTTATTAAATATTGTAAATATCCAAACCTATTTTGTGATAAAAAAATAAATAAATAAATACTAACCAGCCTTTCACGCTCCACTGTCAATCTATTTACAGCCTACCGATTCCTGCAACCTAATGTCTCACCCCCATATCCTCTAGTCTGTAAGCTCTTTGGGCAGGGTCCTCTCTCCTATTGTATCACGGTATTGCTGTAAGAAACTCCTCACTCTGTTTACTTATATTATGTATTACCTGTGTATGTAATATGTATGACTTTGTATAACATGTATTAATCTGTATGTAATGTATGACTATGTAATTGTAAAGCGTCACGGAAGATGTTGGCGCTATATAAATCAATAATAATAATACTAAATAAATTATAAAGAACAATATGTAAGAGAGCTATTTCAGAATCCTAGTTTGGCACATTAAATTGCACATTATCAGGGTTATTAAATAAAAATGTGTATTGTTAAAAATGGTGCTAATTTTTCCCCAACCAATCAGACTTTTATTGAACCGCCCTGCATTAATCCTATTTTATAGGAGAATGTGTTAATGGTATGGATACTGTATGGCAAGGAGCACTGTGATGCTCCTCTGAAATATCAGTACATAAAGCTGAACAATTAGATTGTATAAGACACAGCTCATGAGCTTTTATACTCATCTGGTTTAATTTAGGAATGGACTTTATGGTGCTTTAGAGGCATATTGAGACACATAGATTGCTGAAGAAGACCTGCAGTTTATAAGACAGATGGGGGGGTATGTATTTATGTTAAACAAGTATTGAAACCAAATCTATAAGATGAAATAGCTGTGGGTATAAAGGATAAGGCTAAAACAATATAGGTGGAGCTGTACACAGGAAGAAGGTAGTGAATTAACTGTAGGTGTCTGTTACAAGCCACCAAATGCCAGTGAGGAGGTGGAACTTCCTCCATGTGCAGTGGAAAAGGCTGCAGGTATGGGGGACATTCTGGTTATGGGGTATTTTCAATTACCCATACATAGAATGGAGTAAGGTCAAAAAGGTATTAAGTTTCTAAAGTTGCTATCACTTTCTTTCACAGATTCTGGAAGTTCTTACTAAAACAGATGCTTTGCTGGATCTGGAATAATAACCCTGAGCTGATTATGGAGATTAAGGTGATGGGAAGCTTAGGGATTAGTGATCTTTATATAGTGCCATTTCATATAGGTTGCAAAGAAAAGTGTACTGTGTTAACAAAAACTCTTAACTTAAGTGGACTACTTTTAAAGCAGAATTACACTATTACACTTCTAATTGTATAACTTAAGGTAACGTGTAAAAATGAATAGATTCAAGGGAGCAAAATATTATTCTCCCCTTTACAAATCACTGGTAAGGCCTCATTTGGAATTTGCTGTGCAGTTTTGGAATCCCTTACACAAAAGGAAATGGAAGGAGTTTAGAGAAGGGCAACTAAATTAATAATGGGAATGGAGGGGCTTGACTGTGCAGGCAGATTAGAGAAGTTAGGGCTGTTTACATAGGTGAAGCAGTAATTGTGCTGGGATATGATCACTTTGCACAAATATATTGAAGGGCCATATAATAAACTTTCTGGTGCATGGTTCATATCAGAGGACTCATAGACACCCTTTAAAGGGCATCTATAGTGAAAAAAACACATTGGGCCATTGCAAAGTTAAATTCATGTACTCTGTGCTGCCTTTATCCTATCTCTGTCAGTGACTTTGTTTTTCCATGGTGTCAGATCTCTCTGTAGCACTCCCTCCTTTCCCCTCCCCTCTATTACCTCCTCCATGTCTCAACTCTGGCTAACCGACAAGCTTATCATGTGCAGGAAGAGTTAAAAGTTGAAAATCCTGAAAAACACACCCACACACAGTGGCCAATAGAAAGCAAGCTGTCCTGGAAACACAGATCTCTCTGTGTCCTGCTGAAATAAAGATCTCTCTCTTTGTGTCCCGACATCAATCAGTGAAGTCTATCAAGAAGGGGGGTCAAGTGCAGCCTTATCTCTGCAGTCAAAGCTACCTCTCTCCCCCTGCTAATGCTCAGATCTCTATGTATTCACTTATTCTTCTAACTTGTTTCTTCTCAGTACAGAGAGGGAATCTGAACAAAGTGAAAACCCTCTGGGGGTTGGGGGGAATTATAGAACACATGGAAAGAAAGAAAAAAAGTTTTTCTTCCCACTATAGATGCCCTTTAAGATTAAAAGAAAAGAAGTTTCCCCTTCAGGTTACTGACTTTCAGCAGATGTATTAATGGCAAGTTTATTGAATAACTTTGAAAGTGGGCTAGATGAGTTTCTTAAACTAAAAAAAGATTGAGAATTGCTGGTATTAATACATACAATTCTGGTTGATCTGATTGCTATTTGAAGTCAGGAAGGATTTTTTCCCCCCATTTTCATATTAATATTTTAATTCATCCACCATTAATATGTAACTTTGTATGTTGAATATATACATATGATTTCATATATGAGTTATAATAGCCATACATTATAAAGACCTGAACAGATTAGTAATTACACCTGTACTGAGTCCATTTATATATTTATAGAACGGTTGCTTTAAAGAACACAGATGCCTTTGTCTGCTTAATTGTTTATTCTCAACAAAGCTAAGTACCGAGCATACCCTTTTGTCATACCTTCACAAACTATAATACTAATTTTGTGATCACTTCTACAATTGGAAAAAAAAGACTTGCCTGGTCATTTTAGGATCTATATTAAAATCTAACATCCAATATCAATTATCAATGCAATACATAATTTTAGCGTATAAAGTTAAAGTTAAATTTAGGTTAAAGTTAAGGGGCATGTTCACCCTTACAACAACAAAAAATGGTGACATGTCAGTTATCTGCCCGCAGCCCCAACTGCTATTCTTACCAGTTTATTACATGCATTTGCAACCAGATATTTAATGATTCTGTAAATTCTCTTCCCTTCTGGCAGCAGGAAAAACAGAATTCAATCATTGGCAGTAATGCTTGTGAAGGTTCTCATTCATCCAGGTCATGGTATATCTGTTGTATTCAATTAGATTAACTGGACTTGAAGTTTAGTTCTTGAAGACGTTTCGCTAGTCATCCGACTGGCTTTCTCAATTCAGAATGACTTGTACAAGAATCTTTGGTAATTATGTACCCTGGAAAATCCCAATTAGCATATCACAGCCAGGTGTTAAGGACGTGATTGGATAGTGGCTAAGAGGTGTTATAGGAACGCCCAGAGTAAGGTGTCAAAACAGCATTGTACATGGCAGACAGTTGGTGGCAAACCCCCCACCTCTATTTAGGCTTGGTTTCTTTATTTACACATAAATGGCATCCTTAACTCCTCTCTTGAACCAGTCACGTTCCTTTGCCAATATGTTAACATTACAATCTTCAAAGGTATGTCCTTTATCCTTAAGATGCAGGTAAACGGCTGAGTCCTGACCCGAGGAATTGGCTCTTCTGTGCTGGGCCATACATTGATGCAGATGCTGTTTGGTCTCCCCCACCTACAAATCAGAGCATTCTGCACTGCACTGCGTATATGATGTCGCTTTTCTTGTGTTTCAGTATTGGGTCTTTCGGATGTACCAATTGCTGCCTCAGTGTGTTCACTTTAAAGCAGACAGGGATACAGTGTTTTTTGAAAATTCTTCTTAATTTCTCGGAGACCCCTGCTACGTATGGGATGACCATGTTCTTTCTCCTGTCTTGCTTTTCCCCTTCACCGTTGGTATACATGTTCTTTTCTTTCCTTCTACTTCTTTTGACAAAAGCCCAGTCTGGATATCCACAAGTTTTAAGGGCTCCTCTGAGATGATTCATTTCTTTAGCCTTCACCTTTGTGCTAGTGGGGATGTTCTCAGCTCTGTGTTGCAGGGTTCTGATGACACTCAGCTTGTGATCTAAAGGGTGGTGGGAGTCAAACATCAAATACTGATCTGTGTGTGTTGGTTTTCTGTAAACCTCTACTTCTAGTATACCATTTTCCTTAACTTCTACCAAGCAGTCCAAGAAAGCCGGTTTGTTATTTTGTACCTCTTCCCTTGTAAATTTTATGTTTTGGTCTACTGCATTAATGTGTTCTGTGAAAGCTTGTACTTCCTTCCACAATTGGTGAAACTGGAGATCCCATAGCACACCCATGTTTTTGCTTATAGAACTTATCCCTGTATTTGAAATAGGTGGTATTCAGGCACAAGTCCAGTGAGGAACACACCTGTTCTGCGTTGAGATCAGTTCTGCTGGTAAGAGTGCTGTCTTGGATGACATTTCAGAAAATCACAGCTGATGATATTGACTCTAATAGGCAACATGATCAATCGGCACAAAATATTTAATTTTGATCAGCAAACTACTATAAATGTTTTGATCTGTACATCTGCTAAATGGAATTATCAGGCCACAATTGGTCTGTGTACAAGCTATATGAGCTTTGTGACTCAGCCAGCACTGTGCACCCAAACAAAGTGTTCCTAATTTTAGGTAGGATTAGAAAATTGTACAGCGTTAGCCATTGATGAAAGTTAAGACATCTTGGATATAAAATAATATTGGCTACATAAAATGATTGAAAATGCAATCTTTCAAAGCACTTTTAGGCTCCTTCAGGCACGATACAATCTTCAGGCAAAAAGTGCTTTGAAAACTTGCATTTTCAATCATTTTTGTTAATTTTATATTTAGTCAATAAAAAGTATTATTTTATATCCAAAATGTTTTAGGTAGGTAGGGTAGGGGTAGGGGTAGCAGGTGCTTGTACCTTTTCCAATCACATCCCCTTTTTGGGGGTTATATAGGCAGGTTTCCCATGGATAAAGGCCAGACAAAGAGTTTTATAATGTTTAACTTTGTTTATACTTCAACACCATTTTGTCCACTTAGAGGATATATATTAAAGCCTAAGAAATACCTGTATTAGCAAGATATAATTACTGGTGCGTAGCTATTGCTAGTGATTTCTCACTGCTATGGTTGTAATACAATGGAAACTACAATGTTGTAATTAGTTTATATTAAGCACCTTTTTAATTAAACATTTCCTCGGTTTATTAGACTGAAATAGCATTATGGCTACATAAGGAACATAAATGCTATACATAAATCTCAGAAGTAAATATTTCATGTGATCCATTTTCATGTGTCCATTCCGACAAGGTCTTGCAGAATGAAAAGCCTGATTGTAATGATCACCAAAACCAATTTCAAAGCGCTGTAGGCTCACTGTGAGTGACGACTATGAAGCAAAAAGCCTAATTCTTTGATTAACACAATAAAGAGCAACTGAGGATCTTGATTGTAGCATTCTGGACTATAAATTACAGTTTAGCAACACAAAAACTGCATGAATAAGAAAGCCTGCCCTAATAACTTTTCAGCTTTTTTCACATAAATAATAGTAGGCTAATAGCTACTGTTTACACATTATACACACCAGGTCCCCTTTAATCATTAGATTTCCCACAATGCAGTTTGGTACATAGCCAGACAAGGAGAATACTACTAAATTTATGGGGGTTTTTTCTCTAGAGGAACTAGAACACAATAAACTCACAGAGAACTATTATTCACTATATGAAGTGTGCATAACCATTTAACCATTTAGTTCCATCACCGCAAAGTACATTTTACAAGTGTATTTGTAGAAAAACAAAAAAATTTGTTTGTTAATGTGTGTGTGTATATATATATATATATATATATATATATATATATATATATATATATAAATATATATATATATTTGCTCCCCATCTTATCTTTAACGTGGATGGTTCATTAGGAAGTCACTAATCTCCTTGCTTGGAGAGACAGATAAGAGTTTTTAAAGTCAAAGTCCAATCAACCTCTAGTATCTAAAGTACTTAATTCCCTGGTGTTGCCATCTAATCATTTAAGGATGTTATCAAGCAGAACCTTGCTTCTGGTCTCAGATAATAATCATGATGAGAAGCTTGACTACAGTGCTTACGAAAAGATAAGGAACTGCATTCCCTTTGCTTCACTTGCAGTACACATTGACCAGCTCAGCATTTGAATTAAAGTTCATTTTTTTTCATTACCACAATAGCTCATGTAAAGGAGAGTTTGTTGAAAATGTTAAGGATGTACAATTTGTCTGAATTAATAGAAAGATAATGTGTACATTAACAAAAAATTGTCTTTACATTTATTTAAAAAATGCTTGGCTACTGTATGTTACAGATGACATTTTCCAGTCCATATTATATAACAGAGCTGCCAAAAGCTGAGTCAATAATGGCCTAAGTAATGGTCAAATAGCCATTTTGTGGACTGAAATCTGCAGCAAAACAGCTTGGTTCCAATGGACAGTGCTTCCAAACCGCTTTTCTAGACATGTAACCATAAATACATATACGCTATTCCATTTCCCAGGTTTCAATAACATGTTTATGCCATGCGTCCGTTACAGTATAATATGAGGGTATTATGCACCCGATGAGTTCCCTGAGAATAAAAAGCGTGAGGCAGAGTTCTTTTATACAGAACAGGGAACTCTGAGATGGCTTAATATTCTTACAATATGAAGCGGCACATTATTTCTTATAATACATAATGTTTATAAATTTACATTTTTTTTGTCTTGAAGGAATGTTTCATTCTGTAGATTCGCTCCTGACTCCTGTTAGATTAATTTAAGAACGAGGGGTAAGGCCATAGATCTTTTACATCCCTTTCTTCAATTAATTTTTTGATTGAATTACAGTATTCCTGTTTACAGCTTTAAAAGCACTTATGTCTTAAAGGACAACTCCACCCCATAAGAACATCTTTTAGAAAGAATGGCCTCTTTAAAATATGTTGATATATCATACTTTGTCCTATGAATTCATGACTGTATGCCTGCTATGCTTCTGGATGACTCATGGAAACGGAGCAATTGAGAAACCTGTACTGAGCCTGAGCATGCTCAGAAGAGGCAGACAGGGTATTAACATTCAGTCATTGGCTGTAATGTCAACTGTCAAATCCATAACCGACAGTTACTAACTGGAAGAACCAGGAAGCAGAAACAGAGGAAAGAGGACATTGCAGGATTGCAGGTTAGATTTATATATTTCAGGTTTCTAACTATTGGATTTTGGGGGGTGATTTACCTGTATGTAAGTTTTCATTTTTGGACTGGACTTGCCCTTTACGTACTATTGCAATGCTGTCACAAGTAAATAAGTAGAAAATATTGGGCTGGGATAAGATTGAGAATTACTGGTATTAATACATATACTGTAGCTCTGGTTGATCCAGGGATACTTTCCGATTGACGTTTGGAGTCAGGAAGGATTTTTGTTTTTGCCTTCCTCTAGATCAAGATTTAGGAAGGTTAGAAATGAGGGTGAAAAGGTTGGACTACATGGACATATACCTTTGTTCAACCTCAGTTACTATGTTACTATGTAAGTTCAGTTTCTTTTTAAAATTACAGTTTTACTTTTTTAAATCTGTTATGGATTTAGAACATTCAATGCCCAGAAGGGTATGAGAGCTGCAGTGGAACATTTTCTTGAACACTAGTATGAAACGGAAACAAAACCAAGGTAATTTAACTGTTTTAATTCCATTTTTATAAAAATGTAACCCTTTAACTTAATATTTTTATGTTTGTGGAAACCAAGTAACAATTTTAATTTCTCAGTGAGCCCCTAAATAAACAAATTATCTGTTTATTTTGAGTATATTTTTCATTCTTTGTCATCAATTCACCAAAATATATAATTATACAAATACAAAACTAGATCAATAATGATCTCTATAAATATATCTATATTAAAAAAATGCATAAAAAAATGAATGCCAAGATGAATCTGTACAATACCTGTTGCTATCGCTTAAGGAAACCCTAGCAAACTTTTAGAGAGCCCAATGGTTCCGCAGCCCCATTATTAAAAAAAACCCATCATATTCCTTTGTAATTCATATTTGGTAAAAGCTAATCAAAAAATTAAATTCCTCTGTATGGTATATATAGTATATAAAACAAATACCACCAAATGAGTAGCGATGGGCGAACTTCATAAAGTTCGGTCTGTTTTCAAACTTTAGTAAAAGTTCGAAAGTTCGAATTCGGACCCATTAAAGTCAATGGGGAGTTATAGTTCGAAAAGTCCGGATGATTTGCAGCTAAACTAACAATGGTAACTTACTGTAAATGGCTGTGGCACCTGGGAAATTGTCTGGGGAACATGTCACTATCACCAAAACTTTTAAAAACACTTAAACACAAGGGGGAAATTGTTGGGATTTGCGCAAGCTACATTCGAGGGTTACAGCCAATTTGAGGATTACCAAACAATACTTTCGAGGGTTAGTGAAAATAGAACCATAAATTCGAGGATTACAGAAATTGAACAATACTTTCGAGGATTACCGAAAACGAACGATACTTTCGAGGGTTAGCGAACCATACATTCTAGGGTTAGCAAAAATGATCCATACATTCGAAGGTTACTGAAAATGGACAATACTTTTGAGGGTTATCGAAGGCTACATTCGAGGGTTAGCGAACGATACATTCTAGGGTTAGCCAAAACGATTCGTACATTCGAGGGCTACCGAAAACAAGCGGTACATACAAGGGTTATCATATGAAACATTCTAGGATTAGCAAATGGCCCATAAATTCAATAATTATCGCATTTCCACGAGTCACGAAAGTCTGAGAAATCCAGGTCTGGGATAGTTCAAGGAGTCTGTTTAGACTTGTTAAATTCGACTCGATCTCGGGTTCGAGTTCAAGTTCTAGGCCATCTCTACAAATGAGGCCAAAAAAATACTATATATTATTATACTATATATTATATCCATATATATATGGATAACTCGATGAATGGAGCACTCCTGGGTCTTATATTCGCCAAAAGCTTGTAATTTCGTTTGTGCAGAAAAAAACCGAATAAAAAGTTTTTGGATATAAGACCCAGGAGTGCTCCATTAATCGAGTTATCCATATATTTGTAAGTGGGAAGCACCCGGCAGCTGTTGTTAAAAATGCGAGAGTGCTGCTACACCTGGTCCCATTATATATATGGTTACACCTGGTAACCTGCTACACCCTGGTTACCATTTATATATATAATATATATATTATATATATCCCTTATCTAATATAAATATATTTATAACTCCATAGGAGATTGCATTGAGTTTTTAGGAGCTACCAATGTGGTGGGGGTATAGGATATTACATATATGAAAGGTGTATATGTATGTGTGTACTATCTCACTATTACCATTTAAATGACCATCAGTAAATGTATATCAAATTTAGCACTGACTTATATTAGGTACAACACAAAATATACAAAATACATAAACTTACTTACAAAGCTGAAATCCCTATTTTAAAATGGAATGGTCAAATGGCAGCTTAAACCACACCCCTGTGTCTGCTCCATATGAAAGGAAGTATAACAAAAAAAGTTTCTGTCTGCTACACAGGATAGGATGTGTATTGTAATGGACATATACACCAAGGCTCCTTATATACCACCTCCAGGTGGTATCAGTGAGTAATAAAATACAAGACACCCCTGCTCTCTATGGTAGGAGGAGAGAAAGTGAAAGTGGATTGTAGTGTGTGCTTAAGAGTGATATTGACTGCAACACAAGATCCTGTGTATAAGACCCTGCTGGGAGGACAGATTATTGGACAGACAATTTACCTTATTGGAAACAAACTCTGAGGCAACAGATACATGCTAAATTTATATACATTTACTGTGTCATTTAAATGGTAATAGTGAGATAGTACACACATACATATACACCTTTTTTATATGTAATATCCTATACCCCCCACCACATTGGTAGCTCCTAAAAACTCAATGCAATCTCCTATGGAGAATAAATATATTATATTATATAGGGTATATATATTATTATTATATATATAAATGGTAACCGGTGTAGCAGGTTACCAGGTGTAACCATATATATAATGGTTACCAGGTGTAGCAGCACTCTCGCATTTTTAACAACACTGCCCGGTGCTTCCCACTTACAAATATAGGGATAACTCGATTAATGGAGCACTCCTGGGTCTTATATCCAAAAACTTTTAATTCGTGACAAACGAATTAAAAGCTTTGGATATAAGACCCAGGAGTGCTCCATTCATCGAGTTTCTCCATATTATAGGGATATATATATAGTAAAATAATATATAGTATTTTTTTTGGCCTCATTTGTAGAGATGGCCTAGAACTTGAACTCGAACCCGAGATCGAGTCGAATTTACACAGTCTAAACAGACTCCTTGAACTATCCCAGACCTGGATTTCTCAGACTTCGTGACTCGTGGAAATGCGATAATTATTGAATTTATGGGCCATTTGCTAATCCTAGAATGTTTCATATGATAACCCTTGTATGTACCGCTTGTTTTCGGTAGCCCTCGAATGTACGAATCGTTTGGGCTAACCCTAGAATGTATCGTTCGCTAACCCTCAATGTAGCCTTCGATAACCCTCAAAAGTATTGTCATTTTCAGTAACCTTCGAATGTATGGATCATTTTTGCTAACCCTAGATGTATGGTTCGCTAACCCTCGAAAGTATCGTTCGTTTTCGGTAATCCTCGAAAGTATTGTTCAATTTCTGTAATCCTCGAATTTATGGTTCTATTTTCACTAACCCTCGAAGTATTGTTTTGGTAATCCTCAAATTGGCTGTAACCCTCGAATGTAGCTGCGCAAATCCCAACAATTTCCCCTTGTGTTTAAGTGTTTTTAAAAGTTTTGGTGATAGTGACATGTTCCCCAGACAATTTCCCAGGTGCCACAGCCATTTACAGTAAGTTACCATTGTTAGTTTAGCTGCAAATCATCCGGACTTTTCGAACTATAACTCCCCATTGACTTTAATGGGTCCGAATTCGAACTTCGAACTTTTACTAAAGTTTGAAAACAGACCGAACTTATGAAGTTCGCCCATCGCTACTCATTTGGTGGTATTTGTTTTATATACTATATATACCATACAGAGGAATTTAATTTTTTGATTAGCTTTTACCAAATATGAATTACAAAGGAATATGATGGGTTTTTTTAATAATGGGGCTGCGGAACCATTGGCTCTCTAAAAGTTTGCTAGGGTTTCCTTAACGATAGCAACAGGTATTGTACAGATTCATCTTGGCATTCATTTTTTTATGCATTTTTTTAATATAGATATATTTATAGAGATCATTATTGATCTAGTTTTGTATTTGTATAATTATATTTTTGGTGAATTGATGACAAAGAATGAAAAATATACTCAAATAAACAGATAATTTGTTTATTTAGGGGCTCACTGAGAAATTAAAATTGTTACTTGGTTTCCACAAACATAAATATTAAGTTAAAGGGTTACATTTTTATAAAATGGAATTAAAAACGTTAAATTACCTTGGTTTTGTTTCCGTTTCATACTAGTGTTCAAGAAAATGTTCCACTGCAGCTCTCATACCCTTCTGGGCATTGAATGTTCTAAATCCATAACAGATTTAAAAAAGTAAAACTGTAATTTTAAAAAGAAACTGAACTTACATAGTAACATAGTAACTGAGGTTGAACAAAGGTATATGTCCATGTAGTCCAACCTTTTCACCCTCATTTCTAACCTTCCTAAATCTTGACTAGAGGAAGGCAAAAACAAAATCCTTCCTGACTCCAAACGTCAATCGGAAAGTACCCTGGATCAACCAGAGCTACGTATATGTATTAATACCAGTATTCTCAATCTTATCCCAGCCCAATATTTTCTACTTATTTACTTGTGACAGCATTGCAATATTACGTAAAGGGCAAGTCCAGTCCAAAAATGAAAACTTACATACAGGTAAATCACCCCCCAAATCCAATAGTTAGAAACCTAAATATATAAATCTAACCTGCAATCCGGCAATGTCCTCTTTCCTCTGTTTCTGCTTCCTGGTTCTTCCAGTTAGTACCTGTCGGTTATGGATTGACAGTTGACATTACAGCCAATGACGGAATGTTTAATACCCTGTCTGCCTCTTCTGAGCATGCTCAGGCTCAGTACAGGTTTCTCAATTGCTCCGTTTCCATGAGTCATCCAGAAGCATAGCAGGCATACAGTCAGGAATTCATAGGACAAAGTATGATATATCAACATATTTTAAAGAGGCCATTCTTTCTAAAAGATGTTCTTATGGGGTGGAGTTGTCCTTTAAGACATAGTGCTTTTAAAGCTGTAAACAGGAAACTGTAATTCAATCAAAAAATTAATTGAAGAAAGGGATGTAAAAGATCTATGGCCTTACCCCTCGTTCTTAAATTAATCTAACAGGAGTCAGGAGCGAATCTACAGAATGAAACATCCTTCAAGACAAAAAAATGTAAATTTATAAACATTATGTATTATAAGAAATAATGTGCCGCTTCATATTGTAAGAATATTAAGCCATCTCAGAGTTCCCTGTTCTGTATAAAAGAACTCTGCCTCACGCTTTTTATTCTCAGGGAACTCATCGGGTGCATAATACCCTCATATTATACTGTAAGACGCATGGCATAAACATGTTATTGAAACCTGGGAAATGGATAGCGTATATGTATTTATGGTTACATGTCTAGAAAAGCGGTTTGGAAGCACTGTCCATTGGAACCAAGCTGTTTTTCTGCAGATTTCAGTCCACAAAATGGCTATTTGACCATTACTTAGGCCATTATTGACTCAGCTTTTGGCAGCTCTGTTATATAATATGACTGGAAAATGTCATCTGTAACATACAGTAGCCAAGCATTTTTTAAATAAATGTAAAGACAATTTTTTGTTAATGTACACATTATCTTTCTATTAATTCAGACAAATTGTACATCCTTAACTTTTTCAAAAACAAACTCTCCTTTACATGAGCTATTGTGGTAATGAAAAAAAATGAACTTTAATTCAAATGCTGAGCTGGTCAATGTGTACTGCAAGTGAAGCAAAGGGAATGCAGTTCCTTATCTTTTCGTAAGCACTGTAGTCAAGCTTCTCATCATGATTATTATTGAGACCAGAAGCAAGGTTCTGCTTATAACATCCTTAAATGATTATGGCAACACCAGGGAATTAAGTACTTTAGATACTAGAGGTTGATTGGACTTGACTTTAAAAACTCTTATCTGTCTCTCCAAGCAGAGATTATGACTTCCTAATGAACCATCCACGTAAGATAAGATGGGGAGCAATATATATATATATTATATATATATATATATATATATATATATATATTATAATATAATATATACACACACACATTAACAAACAAATTGTTTTGTTTTTCTACAAATACACTTGTAAAATGTACTTTGCGGTGATGGAACTAAATGGTTAAATGGTTATCACACTTCATATAGTGAATAATAGTTTCTGTGAGTTTATTGTGTTCTAGTTCCTCTAGAGAAAAAACCCCCATAAATTTAGTAGTATTCTCCTTGTCTGCTATGTACCAAACTGCATTGTGGGAAATCTAATGATTAAAGGGGACCTGGTGTGTATAATGTGTAAACAGTAGCTATTAGCCTACTATTATTTATGTGAAAAAGCTAAAGTTATTAGGGCAGGCTTTCTTATTCATGCAGTTTTTGTGTTGCTAAACTGTAATTTATAGTCCAGAATGCTACAATCAAGATCCTCAGTTGCTCTTTATTGTGTTAATCAAAGAATTAGGCTTTTTGCTTCATAGTCGTCACTCACAGTGAGCCTACAGCGCTTTGAAATTGGTTTTGTGATCATTACAATCAGGCTTTTCATTCTGCAAGACCTTGTCGGAATGGACACATGAAAATGGATCACATGAAATATTTACTTCTGAGATTTATGTATAGCATTTATGTTCCTTATGTAGCCATAATGCTATTTCAGTCTAATAAACCGAGGAAATGTTTAATTAAAAAGGTGCTTAATATAAACTAATTACAACATTGTAGTTTCCATTGTATTCAAAACCATAGCAGTGAGAAATCACTAGCAATAGCTACGCACCAGTAATTATATCTTGCTAATACAGGTATTTTAGGCTTAATATATATCCTCTAAGTGAACAAAATGGTGTTGAAGTATAAACAAAGTTAAACATTATAAAACTCTTTGTCTGGCCTTTATCCATGGGAAACCTGCCTATATAACCCCCAAAAGGGTGTGATTGGAAAAGGTACAAGCACCTGCTACCCCTACCCCTACCCTACCTACCTAAAACATTTTGGATATAAAATAATACTTTTTATTGACTAAATATAAATTAACAAAAATGATTGAAAATGCAAGTTTTCAAAGCACTTTTTGCCTGAAATTGTATCGTGCCTGAAGGAGCCTAAAAGTGCTTTGAAAGATTGCTTTTTCAATCATTTTATGTAGCCAATTTATTTTATATCCAAGATGTCTTAACTTTCATCAATGGCTAACGCTGTACAATTTTCTAATCCTACCTAAAATTAGGAACACTTTGTTTGGGTGCACAGTGCTGGCTGAGTCACAAGCTCATATAGCTTGTACACAGACCAATTGTGGCCTGATAATTCCATTTAGCAGATGTACAGATCAAAACATTTATAGTAGTTTGCTGATCAAAATTAATATTTTGTGCCGATTGATCATGTTCCTATTAGAGTCAATATCATCAGCTGTTGATTTTCTGAAATGTCATCCAGACAGCACTCTTACCAGCAGAACTGATCTCAACGCAGAACAGTGTGTTCCTCACGGGACTTGTCCTGAATACCACCTATTTCAAATACAGGATAAGTTCTATAAGCAAAACATGGGTGTGCTATGGGATCTCCAGTTTTCACCAATTTTGGAAGGAAGTACAAGCTTTCACAGAACACATTAATGCGTAGACCAAAACATAAAATTTACAAGGGAAGAGGTACAAATAAAACAAACCGGCTTTCTTGGACTGCTTGGTAGAAGTTAAGGAAAATGGTTATACTAGAAGTAGAGGTTTACAGAAAACCAACACACACAGATCAGTATTTGATGTTTGACTCCCACCACCCTTTAGATCACAAGCTGAGTGTCATCAGAACCCTGCAACACAGAGCTGAGAACATCCCCACTAGCACAAAGGTGAAGGCTAAAATGAATCATCTCAGAGGAGCCCTTAAAACTTGTGATTCCAGACTGGGCTTTTGTCAAAAGAAGTAGAAGGAAAGAAAAGAACATGTATACCAACGGTGAAGGGGAAAGCAGACAGGAGAAAGAACATGGTCATCCTCATACGTAGCAGGGGTCCCGAGAAATTAAGAAGAATTTTCAAAAAACACTGTATCCCTGTCTGCTTTAAAGTGAACACACTCTGAGGCAGCAATTGGTACACCGAAAGACCCATACTGAACACAAAGAAAGGACATCATATACGCAGTGCAGTGCAGAATGCTCTGATTTGTAGGTGGGGGAGACCAAACAGCATCTGCATCAATGTATGGCCCAGCACAGAAGAGCCAATTCCTCGGGTCAGACTCAGCCGTTTACCTGCATCTTAAGGATAAAGGACATACCTTTGAAGATTGTAATGTTAACAAATTGGCAAAGGAACGTGACTGGTTCAAGAGAGGAGTTAAGGATGCCATTTATGTGTAAATAAAGAAACCAAGCCTAAATAGAGGGGGGGTTTGCCACCAACTGTCTGCCATGTACAATGCTGTTTTGACACCTTACTCTGGGCGTTCCTATAACACCTCTTAGCCACTATCCAATACGTCCTTAACACCTGGCTGTGATATGCTAATTGGGATTTTCCAGGGTACATAATTACCAAAGATTCTTGTACAAGTCATTCTGAATTGAGAAAGCCAGTCGGATGACTAGCGAAACGTCTTCAAGAACTAACTTCAAGTCCAGTTAATCTAATTGAATACAACAGATATACCATGACCTGGATGAATGAGAACCTTCACAAGCATTACTGCCAATATTGAATTCTGTTTTTCCTGCTGCCAGAAGGAAGAGAATTTACAGAATCATTAAATATCTGGTTGCAATGCATGTAATCCTGGTAAGAATAGCAGTTGGGGCTGCGGGCAGATAACTGACATGTCACCATTTTTTGTTGTGTAAGGGTGAACATGCCCCTTAACTTTAACCTAAATTTAACTTTAACTTTACGCTAAAATTAGTATTGCATTGATAATTGATATTGTGTTAGATTTTAATATAGATCCTAAAATGACCAGGCAAGTCTTTTTTTTTCAATTGTAGAAGTGATCACAAAATTAGTATTAGTTTGTGAAGGTATGACAAAAGGGTATGCTCGGTACTTAGCTTTGTTGAGAATAAACAATTAAGCAGACAAAGGCATCTGTGTTCTTTAAAGCAACCGTTCTATAAATATATAAATGACTCAGTACAGGTGTATTACTAATCTGTTCAGGTCTTTATAATGTATGGCTATTATAACTCATATATGAAATCATATGTATATATTCAACATACAAAGTTACATATATGGTGGATGAATTAAAATATTAATATGAAAATGGGGGGAAAAAATCCTTCCTGACTTCAAATAGCAATCAGATCAACCAGAATTGTATGTATAAACCAGCATTCTCAATCTTTTTTTAGTTTAAGAAACTCATCAGCCCACTTTCAAGTTATTCAATAACTTGCCATTAATACATCTGCTGAAAGTCAGTAACCTGAAGGGGAAACTTCTTTTCTTTTAATCTTAAAGGGCATCTTAGTGGGAAGAAAAACTTTTTTTCTTTCTTTCCATGGGTTCTATAATTCCCCCCAACCCCCAGAGGGTTTTCACTTTGTTCAGATTCCCTCTCTGTACTGAAAGAAACAGTTAGAAGAATAAGTGAATACATAGAGATCTGAGCATTACAGGGGGAGAGAGGTAGCTTTGACTGCAGAGATAAGGCTGCACTTGACCCCCCTTCTTGATAGACTTCACTGATTGATGTCGGGACACAAAGAGAAGATCTTTTCAGCAGGACACGAGAGATCTGTGTTTCCAGGACAGCTTGCTTTCTATTGCCCACTGTGTGTGGTGTGTTTTTCAGGATTTTCAACTTTTAACTCTTCCTGCACATGATAAGCTTGTCGGTTAGCCAGAGTTGAGACATGGAGGAGGTAATAGAGGGGAGGGGAAAGGAGGGAGTGCTACAGAGGATCTGACACCATGGAAAAACAAAGTCACTGACAGAGATAGGATAAAGGCAGCACAGAGTACATGAATTTAACTTTGCAATGGCCCAATGTGTTTTTTTCACTATGATGCCCTTTAAAGGGTGTCTATGATCCTCTGATATGAACCATGCACCAAAAGTTTATTATATGGCCCTTCAATATATTTGTGCAAAGTGATCATATCCCAGCACAATTACTGCTTCACCTATGTAAACAGCCCTAACTTCTCTAATCTGCCTGCACAGTCAAGCCCCTCCATTCCCATTATTAATTTAGTTGCCCTTCTCTAAACTCCTTCCATTTCCTTTTGTGTAAGGGATTCCAAAACTGCACAGCAAATTCCAATGAGGCCTTACCAGTGATTGTGAAAGGGAGAATAATATTTTGCTCCCTTGAATCTATTCATTTTACACGTTACCTTAAGTTATACAATTAGAGTGTAATAGTGTAATTCTGCTTTAAAAGTAGTCCACTTAATTAAAGTTTTTGTTAACACAGTACACTTTTCTTTGCAACCTATATGAAATGGCACTAATAAAGATCACTAATCCCTAAGCTTCCCATCACCTTAATCTCCATAATCAGCTCAGGGTTATTATTCCAGATCCAGCAAAGCATCTGTTTTAGTAAGAACTTCCAGAATCTGTGAAAGAAAGTGATAGCAACTTATAGAACTTAATACCTTTTGACCTTACTCCATTCTATGTATGGTAATTGAAAATACCCCATAACCAGAATGTCCCCCATACCTGCAGCCTTTCACTGCACATGGAGGAAGTTCCACCTCCTCACTGGCATTTGTGGCTTGTAACAACACCTACAGTTAATTCACTACCTTCTTCCTGTGTACAGCTCCACCTATATTGTTTAGCCTTATCCTTTATACCCACAGCTATTTCATCTTATAGATTTGGTTTCAATACTTGTTTAACATAAATACATACCCCCCCCTGTCTTATAAACTGCAGGTCTTCTTCAGCAATCTATGTGTCTCAATATGCCTCTAAAGCACCATAAAGTCCATTCCTAAATTAAACCAGATGAGTATAAAAGCTCATGACTGTGTCTTATACAATCTAATTGTTCAGCTTTATGTACTGATATTCCAGAGGAGCATCACAGTGCTCCTTGCCATACAGTATCCATACCATTAACACATTCTCCTATAAAATAGGATTAATGCAGGGCGGTTCAATAAAAGTCTGATTGGTTGGGGAAAAATTAGCACCATTTTTAACAATACACATTTTATTTAATAACCCTGATAATGTGCAATTTAATGTCAAACTAGGATTCTGAAATAGCTCTCTTACATATTGTTCTTTATAATTTTTAGTATTATTATTATTGATTATATAGCGCCAACATCTTCCTGACGCTTTACAATTACATAGTCATACATTACATACAGATTAATACTGTTATACAAAGTCATACATATTACATACACAGGTAATACATATATAAGTAAACAGAGTGAGGAGTTTCTTACAGCAATACCGTGATACATAGGAGAGAGGACCCCGCCAAAGAGCTTACAGACTAGAGGATATGGGGGTGAGACATTAGGTTGCAGGAATCGGTAGGCTGTAAATAGATTGACAGTGGGCGTGAAGGCGGGTTAGTATTTATTTATTTATTTTTTTTATCACAAAATAGGTTTGGATATTTACAATATTTAATAAATCATATTTAAAAGAGTAAAATACTATAAAACATTAAGAGGCTGATAAAATAAAAGGTGCAAAAGTTTGCCTGTTCTATTATCTGCAACATCCAATCAGATGCTAGTTTTTTTTTTTGTATCTGCAGTTTAGATAATGTGATTGGTTGCGCAAATGGGAAACGTTTGCACTTTCATTTCCTCAGCCCCTTATGGCTCTTACTTTACACTTTAACTAAAGTTGCTAAAAGCATTTTTGTTTCATTTGTAAAATAGGCATATTTGTCAACAAATATACAGTTTAAAAAATCATGTCTGAAGTTCTTTGAACAGAAAAACTTATTCTGATTGTAACAAAACAACCATAAATCTATGCACATATATATTGATTATGGCGCCTCTTAAAAATGACTCTGTCCCTGTAACTGGCATATTTCATAAACAAACCAACAAATTATTGATCTATCATATAGTCTAAAAAGTCCTGTGCGAAATCTTGGTCTCTTTTATGTTCCGCTGTACCTAGGGAATGGAGAGCCTAAAATGAAAATGGCTATTAAAAGCTCAGATACAAAGAAGATAAATGGGTTTTCTCACTCATCTATTGTGATTAAATCTGTGCACGTCAATCATTGGTTCGTCCAAAAACTGGTAATGCATTAGTATGAAGTCCTACATTAAAAGGTTACAAAAGTATTTATATTTAATATTTTCATCAGTTTCATCAGGCAGCTAAGACAGGGGGCATCCCCATCTTTTTTTTTCCCTTTGATTTAATGGGTTTCAGGACTTTACTACTTACACTTCTGAGATTTCCTGATGACAAGAAATCTTATTTTGGTATTGAACCAAATAATTGTCTTTCTGTTGAAAAAAAAAAACTCCATCAAGGAGTGCTTTATATGGGACTTATCCCTTTAGCTTAAGTTTTTTTTTACTTTTAAGATTCATATTCCCTAGTAGCACCCCGCTTTATTTTAAAGAGATTACCATTAGCCTTACCAAAGGGAAGGGAGCAAACAAACTAAATATTTTCAGTAAAATATTGTACGACAATACTTGATTTTCTAGATGCCAGAATTCATTGGCGCTCTTTCTACCAGTAGTCGCAGATGCTTAATTTTGACACCAAAATCAATTTTTTTATGGTTAAAATGTTAACATTTCCATGGAACATCCCTTTTGATTTACACAACCAAACAATGTTTAGCAAAAAAAAAGCTATTCAAAAATACATGGCAGATTTTACAGTTGCAGTATATTTGATATTGGCTATTTAATATTTAAAACCACCCATTTATTGTCCCACAGAAATTTGGTCTGTTAAATGCTCTTAAACTAAATAATGGCAATTTGGAAATTATACATTCCACTTATTTCAGCAAGACCGGACGACATTGTACCATACAACATTTATTAATGAACTGCTACATAGCTTTGAAATATGTAGCTTTCATATGTGTTCAATTTGAATTTGTCACAAACTCCACAATATTGCTTTTAATCTGAAAGTCTCCTAGATAGCCCAAATCTCCTAAAAACTGATTTAAATTTGCCTCGGTCTCTCAATGATCGCATTTCACCTGCAACCCTTCAACATTACCCCTTTAATAGTTACACTTATAATAACAACATGCAGAAATGCAGGGAAGCACGGTCGGATTTATAATTTTTTCTCCTCTGGGAGCTTGACTCCTAGTTTCACACAAGCGGCATGTTTTTGCGCAGGAAACATTTCTTAGTGTTTACCAGGTGTTTTTACCATTGACAATCAATAAACCAACAGGCTTATTTACCCAGAGCCACTATACTCTGGGTAAATGCTCCTTTCACGATTCAATTTGCGCTTGCGAATGTGGGTAAATCCCGGTAAGGGATTTACTCACGTGGAAATTGGATGCCAGCAATTAGCTGGCGTTAAAATCCATCGTTAATACTAACACAAATGCGATATTTAATTGCGAGCGTCAGATGCGGCGGTGATTTTTGCGTAGTCCGGGCATCCGACACTAATATGGAGTTAAAGTCACGCTAGCCGTAAGTGATCTGTTCACTTTAACTCATATTTGCCCAGGCGACTGGTTAAATCAGCCCCATTGTGTTTTTATTGCTAAACATTAGATCCGATCCAAATACTACAATAACGTTTGTATGAAAACTGCTTAAAATTAACATCAAGGCTGACTAAAAAATGCAAATAAGCCCTGCTGCCACTAAAGACATTTTATTTAGAATGTTCTCCAATCCCTGGTCTGGTAATCCTAGGCTGGGGTATGTGAAAAGTATTATGAATTTGTTGGGCTGCTCAGTGGAACTGGTCACTGCCCTTTGCTTCTTTGCTTCTTTCTTAGTACAGTCTGATGTTGTGAGAGGGCCAATCACAATTCCAATGAATGTAATAAGTTGATAGAAGTTCTTTCTACATTGTGATTCACTGTAAACTTTGCTTTACCATAAAGCTATCTGTTATATGCCATCTGCTATTAAAGGGCATGTCCACCCCCAAACTATAATCCCCCCAACTACTGGCCCCCACCATGTAGTGTAGTTTTAATCCTTACCCACATCCCAACTCCATCTGGTTCTCCTGTAGTCCCCCCCAAGTTCCAAAAACTGCCCACCAGGTGCTAGCAGGTCCATATAGGACACTGCCTGCTACCTGGCCTCCCGGAGATTCCTGCCATGCGTGCTGCAGCCCTTCTCCCCCCCCTCCCCCTCCCTCTCCCCCCTCTCCCTCCCGTTCTACTATCCCTCCCCCTAGCGAAAACCCCCTAAATATTCTGCTCCCCCATGTCCCCCAGCCCCAACCGCATGTTTTTTTTTTTTAAAAAGCTCCCCAACCTTACTTACCTCTCCTCTTCCTCCGCTGCACTGAGATGACCGGCAGCCGCCGTGATTGGCTGCCGCTCAGCCAATCACAGACGCGACTGCCGGTCCCGCCCCTCTGCTTGCATTTCTCGCAAGCAGAGGGCCGGCAGTGCGGCGGAGGATCGAGGGGAGGTAGTAAGAGTTTGGGGGGCTTTTTAAAAAACTAAACAGCGCGTTGGGGCTGGGGGACATGGGGAGCATGATATAAATTTTTTATTTTAGGGGTGGACATAGCCTTTAAAGGGTATGTCCACCCAAAAATAAACTTTTTATATGTTCTTTTAATAATGCACCAACCTCAAACGCCATGTTCATTTTCTCAAAATCATTTGCCTTGCCTGATATTTAATGAGATTATATCAGGCTGCACTTCCGCTCCACTTCCACTTTAGATGACCCCGAGCTGCAGCTTAGAAAAACAAAAAAATTCTTGCCTGTGTTTGTGTGTGTCTCACTCTCTCTCTCTCTCTCTCTGGGCTGGCTGGCTGCAGCTGTTGATCCTGGATTTCTTCAGTACACATAACTTTACAGCTGTGATTGGTTGAGAGGGAAAATCCAGGGATCCAGGGGTCAGACCATTACTGTGCAACTTCCTCTGTTCTCACTGCTGGATGCTAACAGACATGCGCAAGAACATGAAAAGAACAGAGACAAGGTAATGTAACCTGTCTCTGTTCATCACTGTATTGGTCCATGCTGCAGGATTAAGCCAGCTACAAAGTCTGTAACTTTTGAACCACTGGACCGATTTCATGCTGTAAAGTTTGTTTTGGAGCACTTATTTGGGCCAATATATATAAAAGTTAGTTTTGGGGGTGGACATGCCCTTTAAAAAGCTTCTGTTTTTGTGTCTTTTGGGATACCTGTGCAGGCACTGCAAACCCTATGCTAACCTTTATTATTATTAGTATTTAGCATCGGGCCAGCATGCATTAAGGGTCAGAGATCCCACCAGGCCCCAATTACCTAACCAAAATTATTGTAACCATGATTATACTTTTAATTTTTTAAAACATTAAAACATTAATCTACAGGAAAAACAAACAACACAGTTTCTAAGTGGTAAAATATGGGAGGTCACTTTATTAAATAAAACAATATACCGTATATACTCGAGTATAAGTCAAATTTTTCAGGCTTTAAAGTTAGCCTGAAAACCTAACCTCGACTTGTACTCGGGTCAAGTCTTAATTTAGATCCAAACTCTGCAGTTGCGGATAGTACCCAGTAGGTAGCGCTGTGTTAACCTGCATAAAAGTTACAGGAGCTGTTCTTGCCTTTACAATCGCTTCCTGTAGTCTGGCTGCTGGACTCACTCAGCACTGTCACTGCTCATCTGGATGCTGTAAATCTGATGGTCTCCTCAGTTTGGGTCAAAAAACAGCTGATAGTTCAATGCAAGTGACACTTGAAACTACAACTCTCTATGGGGTCAGAGATCCTTTACTATATGGGGTCAGAGGCCCTTTACTATGGGGTCAGAGTGCCCTTTACTATATGGGGTCAGAGGCCCTTTACTATATGGGGGTCAGAGGACCCTTTACAATATGGGGTTCAGGAGAATTGTAAATGATGGTAAGCTTAATTAAAGTTTACTGAACCTTGCCACTCCCTGTTTAGAAACTACAACTCCTAGCAACCAAAGCATTTTTCAAATATCTGAGTGCCAAGGATTGTGGGTTACTGGTACGGATTTGACTATAACTGTATGGATTCAATCAGTTTTTACAATTTTTCAGGTAAAATAGGTACCACCCCTCGCTTATACTTGATCGACTTTGATTAGATACATGGTATGTAAGATATAGATTGTAGACTCGAGTTTTACGGTATTACAGAATCCCCTTCTAAACTAATCTGGTCCCATGGTCCCCCCCGTGGTCAATTGGTATTCCTGTCTTGATTAGCCCCAAATGTTCACCCCCTTGCCAGCTGAGTCCCTCTTCAACTCACTGGATTGATTGGTATTAACTGGCTTTTCAGCCCCAACCCCTTTACCACCTTGCCAGCGAGTCCCCTGCACATCAGCTGGCATTAATTGATTGGCATTCCAATCATCACCACCCTTGCCATCTGAGTCCCCTGCACATCAGCTGGCATAAATCACGCTCCCACCAGCTGAGTCCCCCTGCACATCAGCTGGTATTGGAGGTCTAGACAATCTGGATTTTCCCTTTTCCGTACCTACCCCAGGTGCCCCATCTGCTTGGCCCACCTTCTGCAACCTGAACACATAGCTCAGTGCTGCTGGTAGGGTCCCATACTGTATTTCCATGGCACACACACAATATATAGAATTGGGATGTTGTACATCCTATTAAAGTGCAACTAGAGACCAAAAATATAATACTACAAAAAATAGAATTCTAGTGCACAAACAACTCTAATTGCATATTGGCAACCTCCATAAGGTTCCTGCTACAAACAGCCTGCCTAAACCCTGGATAAATAAAAGCAATTAGTTCAATAAATTGGCCAAATTATTTTAAGCCCAGTCACCACGTCAAGGTAGCTTTATTTAACTGGGTCCTAACCTATTGGTACTGGGGGGAGGGGAAACTGCATTCCACCCCTTAATTGTAACAAAATTCCTCTGCCCTTCAGTGACCTCTGAAGTACTGATTGTATTTTCACATCAGGATGGGAGGTGGGAAAACAAAAAGACATGGTTAGTTCTGATTTCAACTTTTTCACAATCACCTTATATACCTAAAACTCCTCCCCTTATTTTCCCACCACTCACTAGCTCCACCCCTTTTTCTCGGCTCAGGTAAGGGAATCTATTGTTCCCTTCCCCTCAGTCTTCCCTATTACTGAACTAAAATGAAGGCTTGAGGCCTTCGTGATCCTGACCCTTACCTACGTTTAGTTGCAGCTGCCTTTGGCATTTCTCCTTCCATTTTTATTTTGCAGCAGTTTATATAGGGATATCTAAAGGCCAGGCTTGTCATTAGGTGTTTTGCAGTAACAATCCCCCCCAAATACATGACCATTTTAAAAAGGAAGGGGTAATCAGGATCACTCTACCTCCCATTCATTGGAACACTGATAGATTGTATGAAATAGTTAGCTCTGCATGCAATAAATAAGTCCCAACCATCAGGGCCGTCTCTCCATCAGGCACAGTAACCTTTTGGCTCAAGCGGCACTCCTGTCTGCCATGTACAGTGCTGTTTTAACACCTTACTCTGGGCGTTCCATAACACCTCTAGCACTATCCAATCACACCCTTAACACCTGGCTGTGATATGCTAATTGGGATTTTCCAGGGTACATAATTGCCACAGATTCTTGTACAAGTCATTCTGAATTGAGAAAGCCAGTTGGATGACTAGCGAAACGTCTTCAAGAACTACATTTCAAGTCCAGTTGATTTAATTGAATACAACAGATATATTGAGCATGAAGTGCAGCAACAGTTGCTGTAGGCCTCTTCTGTCTTGATCTTGCCTCTGCCTACCTTTCTGGCACAATAAGAATCTTAAAACTTGTTATGTATCAGTCACACTGTGGGCAACCTTGAATGTACTAGTCATACTGGGTACACTTGTTATTGTCCAGCTCCGCTTGCTTGTTATGTACCAGTCTGTTGGCAAACTTGGATGTACCTATTACACTGTGGGCAATCATGTATGTGCCAGTCACCCTGTGGACACTAATATTCACCAGTCAAAATGTGGGCACACTTGTTATGTACCAGTCACACTGTGAGCACACTTGTATTTACCAGTCACACTGTGGGCACACTAGTATGTACCTATTACACTGTGGGCAACCTTGTATGTACCAGTCACACTGGGCACATTTGTATGTACCTATTACACAGTGGGCACACTTGTTATGTACCAGTGACACTGTGGGCACACTTGTATGTACCAGTCACACTGTGGGCAAACTTGTATGTACCTATTAAACTGTGGGCAAACTTGTATGTTCCAGTCACACTGTGGCACACTTGTTTTGCACCAGTCACACTGTGAGCACGCTTGTATGTACCAGTCACACTGTGGGCACACTTGTTTGTACCAGTCACACTTTCGCAAACCGTATGTATTATTACACTGTGGGCAACCTTGTATGTACCAGTACCTGGCCACATTGTTTTATGTACCAGTCACACTGTGGGCAAACTTGTATGTCTATTTCACTGTGGGCAACCTTGTATGTACCAGTCACATTGGGCACACTTGTTATGTAGCAGTCACACTGTGGGCAAACTTGTATGTACCTATTACACTTTGGGCAACCTTGTATTACCGTCACACTGTGGGCACATTTTATTTACCAGTACACTGTGGGCACACTTGATATGTACCAGTCACTGTGGGCACAATTGTATGTACCAATCACCACTGTGAGCACACTTGTTTATACAAGTCACACTGTGAGCACACTTGTATGTACCTATTACACTGTTGGCACACTTGTGTGTCCTGCATGGGTCCAATTTTCCAGACCCACACACACCCAACATGAAAAACCGGTACCCCGCACCCGACCTGCAACCCCTTTTCTATCTGCTTCTCATACCCACGCCCGACCTGCAAGTTTTCTGACCCAAACCCGACCGGCTTTTTAGTCTTTCTTCCTAAAATTCGTACAGGGAAGTTAAAAAAGTTATGTGTACTGAAGAAATTCAGGATCAACATGCTGCAGCCAGCTGGCTTTGAGACACACAGATAGACAGACACACCACACACACACACACACCCCAGCTCGGGTCACCTAAAGAGGAAGTGCAGCCTGATATATATAACATTAATTATCAGACCCACAATCGCACATGTGTACAAGATTTTACAGCCAGCCAGCAGCCCTCAATTCACTATTTTAACTGCTAGCCCTCTAGTTCACTCTTACTGCCAGTCCTTATATTTGAGCATGAAATAGTACAAGTTTTCACACTCACATACTCCTACTCCTAATGTCTGTCGAACATTTACATTGTATGATATGATGGGAATTTGTATGTGTAAAATACAATTTCTGATAATAATGAGGTTAAAAAAACAAACTCACAAACACACCATACTCACATACATACACACACACACACACTCACATACACTTACATACACTCACATACACCACCCTACTCACTCACCCACCTCACATACACACACACTCTCACATACACTCACACACTCACATACATTCACACTCACATACACTCACACACACTCACATACATTCACACACACACTCACACACTCTCACATACACTCACACACACCACACCACACCACACTACATTCCACACACACACACCACTCACACACTCTCCACAACTCTCACACCTCACTACACACACTTTGTCACACCACACTCTCACACACACCACTCACATACACTCACCACACTCACATACACTCACACACCAACTCACATACACTCAAACCACTCAACATCACTTACACACACTTTGTCACCACAACACTCACAAACACTCACACACACTCACTACACTCAAACACTCACTTACACACACTTTGTCACACACACTCACATACACTCACACATACTCACATACACTCAACACACTCACTTACATACACTCTGTCACACACACACACACTCACATACACACCACAGCACACACACACTCACATACACACTCACACTCACATACACTCACACACTACAAACTACATCACAAACACACTCACACCACACTCACATACACTCCACTCACTTACACACACTCACATACACTCAAACACTCACTTACACACACTTTGTCACACACACACTCACATACACTCACACATACTCACATCACTCACACCTCCACTTACACACACTTTGTATCACACACTCACTCACACACTCACATACATTCACACACACTCACATACACTTACATACACTCACACACACACACTCTCACATCACTCACACACACTCACATACACACTCTCACATACACTCACACACACTCACATACATTCACACACATACCTCACACACACTCACATACCATTCCAACACACCACACTCACACACTCTCACATACACTCACACACTCACACACACTCACATACATTCACACACACACTCTCACACACTCTCACATACACTCACACACTCACTTACACACTTTGTCACCACACACTCACACATCACTCACATACACTCACACACACTCACACACTCACTACACTCAAACACTCACTTACACACACTTTGTCACACACACACTCACACACACTCACACACTCACATACACTCAAACACTCACTTACACACACTTTGTCACACACACACACTCACATACACTCACACATACTCACATACACTCACACACTCACTTACATACACTCTGTCACACAAACACTCACATACACTCCACAACACTCACATACACACTCACACTCACATACACTCCACACTCACATACATTCCCACACACACTCACACACTCTCACATACACTCACACACTCACTTACACACACTTTGTCACACACACACTCACATACACTCACACACACCCACACACACTCACATACACTCAAACACTCACTTACACACACTTTGTCACACACTCACATACACTCACACATACTCACACACACTCACCACTCACTTACACACCTTTGTCACACACACTCACCTCACACCACACAATCCACACACTCACACACGAACAACACTCACACACACACAACACTCACATACACTCAGACACACTCGCCATATTCTCTCAACACACAACACACACACACACACACACACCACCACACACACACACACACAATATTAAAATCATATTTCAATAAAATAACAGAGGAGTGACAAGCATTTAAAACTAACCTGTACAGTGCAAAAGGGACAGCAGGAAATACAACATGGGGGTAGTATATACAGTATACTATTTTATATCTTTATCTCAGGCATCTTTATTAGGCTGGCAGCTTTCAGTAACAATGGACTTGTTGTGAGCGAGCGCGATCGCTAGCGCACGCTCACAGTACTGGTAGCCATGGGAACATTATACTAACTGTTCCCATTGGCTGAGACGCGAGAGAAGAGGTCATGTCTTCCGACTACGGAAGAGTTCCTCTGCGCATGCCAATTTTGGAACGCGCGTCGGAGGCTACAGGACTGGCGTGGACTATTATGACACGGAGGCAGCTGCTTGTGAGGGTGTTGTGCATCAGAAGCTCATAACTTTTTATACACTGCTCTAGGAGGCTGTCATTTGGGGTAGTGTATTGAATTTATTAACTCTGCCATTGGAAGCAATGTTTTATTTTATCAGTGGACTACCCTTAACCATGGGCCTCTACTGTTACCCTACTACTACCTACCCATAGCCCTACACTATCCCCAACTTATATCTACCCATGGGCCTCAGCTCATTTAATCTTTATCTGCAAATATTTTTAGTTATCTGTGACAGGATATTTAATAACCAGTAGTTATCCAGGTGGTTTAAAAACTACAACTCCCCAGCTTTCACTCTATAGCCAACGATGCTGGTGAGTTATAGTTTTCAGACATCTACTGGTTACCTATCTATGGTTTTTTAACTATGTCCTGCAGATATTACATTCAATCTCTACCACTGTGTAAACTTGCATTATGGGAGACAGATATAATGTATGTTTTGAAAACTAACAACTCCCTACATTCCTGTCTGCACTCTGCTGTTGTTCATGATTGGGAGCTTAAAATGTCAATTATCTGGAGGTCTATAGTATTTTGATCCAGGCGGATCCGGTTAATAAGTATAAAAAGGCTCCATTTTCTTTTTCAGCCGGAGGGGCTGTTACAGATGCCGTAATTGCATATCTGTAATGCTCGATTGTGGGGGAGTCATTTTCACATCCGACTCAGGGCGTGCATATAAATTCCAGCTATGTCAACTGCAATACGGAATTTTGTATATATATGTAAAATGCCCCTGTCACACGTAATTGGGAAAACCATCGGGCCATTTAAACGCAGGTTTCAGAGACATAGGAGTGATATCCGGATCGCATTGGCCAAAGTAGGTGATACGCAGAAGCATGATGATCCACCGGTTGCTGGTCATTTCGTATGGCCAAGCACCAAGTATTGACCTGCGTGGGATGGTGATCGACCATGTTCCACCATTGACTAGAGGTGGTGATCGCCATAATGTTATTACGACAGGAGGCGTATTGGATATTCATCTAGGTACAGTACAACCTAAGGGATTGAATGTCAACTTGGGTCTGTCGTGTTTTCTCTCTAAAAAATAAGGGTCTTGTATATATACTCTGTGTGATATATACTCTGGGGGTACAGTATCTAATTTATCAGTAATAAGAGGTGTTGGAGTGTATATGGTTATGCTTAATTATATTTATGTATTTTTTGTAATCAATATGTCTAATGTGTTTGCTTTTGTTTTTTCTGTGTTCCGCCACTAGATGGCAATAGGTCTCCACTCTATTAGGTCGAATTGATCATTTGTGATTTTGTATGTGTTGATGAAGGCGGAAATTATTTCGCCGAAACGTTACAGGGTTTTTTACTGATGTAATAAACACCTTTTCTTACAGAGTCCAGAATCTCCTCCCCATCACGCCCCCTTTTCCACACCACGCCCCAAACCGCCCATGTCACGCCCACAACTACGCCTTCTCCCTCTCACCCCGCCCATGGCGTGACGTAAATGACGTCACGCCGCACCGCCACACCCCTCTCCCCCCCTGCCCGCAAGTACATAGTGGCAGGGTGGGATGTCTGGACAGTGCACCACAATAACATGGTGCACCACTTTGGATATTGACCAGGCCTGTATATTTTAAGTTGGTTTACACTTACTCTAGCACTGACTTATATTAGGTACAACACAAAATATACAAAATAAATAAACTTACTAACAGAGCTGAGATCCCTGTTTTAAAATGGAATGATCAAATGGCAGCCTAAACCACACCCCTGTGTCTGCTCCATATGAAAGGAAGTATAACAAAAAAAGTTTCTGTCTGCTACACAGGATATGATGTGTATTGTAATGAACATATACACCAAGGCTCCTTATATACCACCTCCAGCCTCTAGGTGGTATCAGTGAGTAATAAAATTCAAGAGATCCCTGCTCTCTATGGTAGGAGGAGAGAAAGTGAAAGTGGATTGTGGTGTGTGCTTTAGAGTGATATTGACTGCAACACAAGATCCTGTGTATAAGACCCTGTGTATAAGATCCTGTTGGGA
Source organism: Hymenochirus boettgeri (assembly GCA_019447015.1). Classification (NCBI taxonomy): domain Eukaryota; kingdom Metazoa; phylum Chordata; class Amphibia; order Anura; family Pipidae; genus Hymenochirus; species Hymenochirus boettgeri. The sequence continues at coordinate 140,061,748 of CM033474.1, forward strand.
GGACAGATTATTGGACAGACAATTTACCTTACTGGATACAAACTCTGAGGCAACAGATAAGTGTAAACCAACTTAAAATATACAGGCCTGGTCAATATCCAAAGTGGTGCACCATGTTATTGTGGTGCACTGTCCAGACATCCCACCCTGCCACTATGTACTTGCGGGCAGGGGGGGAGAGGGGGTGTGGCGGTGCGGCGTGACGTCATTTACGTCACGCCATGGGCGGGGTGAGGAGGGAGGAGGCGTAGTTGTGGGCGTGACATGGGCGGTTTGGGGCGTGGTGTGCGAAAAGGGGGCGTGATGGGGAGGAGATTCTGGACTCTGTAAAGAAAAGGTGTTTATTACATCAGTAAAAAACCCTGTAACGTTTCGGCGAAATAATTTCCGCCTTCATCAGACACATACAAAATCACAAATGATCAATTCGACCTTAAATAGAGTGGAGACACTATTGCCATCTAGTGGCGGAACACAGAAAAACAAAAAAGCAAACAATTAGACATATTGATTACAAAAAATACATAAATATAATTAAGCATATACCATATACACTCCAACACCTCTTATTACTGATAAATTAGATACATGTACCCCCAGAGTATATATACACACAGAGTATATATACAAGACCCTTATTTTTTAGAGAGAAAACACGACAGACCCAAGTTGACATTCAATCCCTTAGGTTGTACTGTACCTAGAGTGAATATCCAATACGCCTCCCTGCGTAATAAGACATTATGGCGATCACCACCTCTAGTCAATGGTGGAACATGGTCGATCACCATCCCACGCAGGTCAGATACTTGGTGCTTGGCCATACAGAAATGACCAGCAACCGGTGGATCATCATGCTTCTGCGTATCACCTACTTTGGCCAATGCGATCCGGATATCACTCCTATGTCTCTGAAACCTGCGTTTAAATGGCCCGATGGTTTTCCCAATATACAGTAGTGAACAGGGGCATTTTAACATATATATACAAAATTCCGTATTGCAGTTGACATATGCTGGAATTTTATATGCACGCCCTGAGTGCGGATGTGAAAATGACTCCCCCACAATCAGAGCATTACAGATATTGCAATTACTGCATCTGTAACAGCCCCTCCGGGCTGAAAAAGAAAATGGAGCCTTTTTATACTTATTAACCGGATCCGCCTGGATCAAAATACTATAAAGGGAACGCCCTTTTGTGTATACACATAGTGGTTTACGACGTGTGGCCTCACCCAGTGTAGTATCGCCTTTTCTTCACAGGGTTTTTTACTGATGTAATAAACACCTTTTCTTTATAAGTCTGGTGTGCACAGCATTCCTTGCGATATATGTGAAGTTTGCCACTACGCTGGAGCACCCAGCACCTTTCTAGTGCGAATATTGGACTGGGAGTGTGCAGGATCCTTTCTGTATCTGAGATTCTGGACTCCTCCCCGTTGCAGGAGGTTGGGTTGGTCTCGCGGGAGGCCACCCCAATTCAAGGGAGGCTCCCGGAAGATCCGGGAGGGGTGGGATATCTGCACTCTCTGCTTTGTGCCAGACCACCAGAGTAACCCACTGTGTGCCATGCTACCCATAATCCTTCCATAAAGTAGTGATCTGGTACAAATTGGTGGCAGCAGTGCTGGTAATACCATTTATTCTCCCTGTTTTCTCTATATGTATGTTCTCTGAATTAAGCTATGGAGGCTGCTACTGATAGTATTGATTTAAATCCTCCTGTCCTTGAAATTTCCCTATTAGACTCAGTGGCTCTACCAGGCCCAATTGCCAGACCTATTTTTAAATCTGATCCATTTGATGGGGTAACTAGGGAGTGGACTGATTGGCTAGAACAATTTGAATTGGCAGCCACTATTAATGGTTGGGATAAAGGTGCTCGCTTGCAAGTCCAGGTATACCAAGGATTTACTGTAATACTGAAATAAAAAGCAGTTATCAGATATTAAAAATTGCTCTGAATCAACTTTTTTTCAATTAGATCTGTATAAGAGTATCTAAGGATACATCCTTTTCTTTAGGTAAACTGGGAATGAGAAATGTTTGTTTATATGTTAGATTATTAGGGCAATGCTATTACAATAACATGATGCTGTGAGGTACCTTCTGTTATAATATATGAGGTACCATCACCACTTGCCGTGGTGAATACTAATAAGTATTAACCTAGCATGTTTAGTTTCAACCACACAGTGTGGCAGGATTGTCTGGGTCTACTCTCAGACCTGCAGGATTATGGTGACTGTCTGAGTAACAGTTTAAAATATACCTGTGTAAAGATTATATATCCACTATATCCACACAAAGCAAAACATACACACACATAATTTCCATTGTGCACCAATGGGCACAATTTTTCTAGTATATATATATATATATATATATATATACTCGATACAGGAAATGCAGCAGCACCACAAACGTCCAGACAGCCCTGGGTGCGGATCTCTGGGGTATTCCAGCTTATACCCCTTGTATAAATAGCGATGAAGTAAGAGTCGCACACCAAACAATATTGCAGTTGATAAGGCTTTAAATCATCAAAAATTGCAACGTCTTCCCACACACCAGCGACGTTTCGAGAGACACAGCTCTCTTTCTCAAGATATGGGCAGTACTAATTAAACAGTAATACAACAACATTTTATATCCCATCCCCCAGGAAATGACATCACACCAGAGAGAGACACATATTATATCACATAGTTACCACAGAGGTAGAATCAGGACAACAGTGGCTTTCATGGTTCAAAATATCTCACAATGCATTTAATACTTCACAAAAATGGAGACAAATTTTCACAAAAAACAAAAATAATCATAATCCCTGTTTAGGCCCCCAGGGGCCAACGTCTGTAATTTGTTGACCCACCACACCTCTTTCTTTTAAGTCTCAGTTCCCTGTCACCTTGTCCCATGGCAGGTATGACTTCCAAAACCATAAATCTAAGGTCTTCAGCCGAATGACCCAAGTCTACAAAATGGCGGGGGACTGGAAGAGAGACTTGTTTATGGTTAATTGAGGATTTGTGCTGAGAAATCCTGGCTTACTTCTGTGTGTGGTTTCCTTATAGGAGATGACCGGGCACCACAAGACTAAATTGCATATCTCGAATTACAAGTGATATGCACCATGTTTAGCATGGTGGAGATATATCGATGACGTGTTCATCCTCTGGCGGGGTGACGAGTCTACCTTATTGCAGTTCCACGCTAGGCTTAATGAGGCCCATCCTTCCATTAGGTTTGACTTGAATAGCAGTATTGACAATATACATTTCTTGGATGTTTTAGTAACTAAGAAAGACACAATAAACACAGATTTGTATGTGAAAGCTACTGATCGTAATCAAATTTTACATTATACTAGTCAACACCCACCTCATATTAAAATGTCCATTCCATTTAGTCAACTATGTAGAGTAGACAGATTGGTGAGTAACAGGAAGCGTAGGGATCAACAAATCACCTGTATGTGTGACAAATTTAGGGAACAAGGATACCCTGAGTTTATTTTGGAAGGAGCAAAAAGCAAGCTTGAACGGAGAGTAGTCCAGAAAAGAGAAGCATGGTTAAGAATGGACAAGGTGGTAGATTAGCTCTAGTCAAGGACTATAATCAACAAAGTGCTCAAATTAAACAGATTATCATGCGCCATTGGAATATACTGAAGGCCTCATACCCCAATATTTCTGAATTGAATAATCTACCGTTATTATCATATAGACGGGGTAAAACGTTAGGCACTATGCTTAACACTACTTCAGTGAAGGAGAGAATGACGAAGGAAACCAATGAGAAAATGTGGTTAAAGGGTAGTAAGAAGGGGATGATGCCTTGCTATAATTGTGTACAATGTCGGTCAGTTGTAAGTGGTTCCACATTTACGCATCCGAAAACTGGGGTGCAATCTACGCTAAGAGGTTCTTTCACTTGTAATTCGAGATATGCAATTTATGTCTTGTGGTGCCCGTGTCATCTCCTATATATAGGAGAAACCACACAGAAAGTAAAGGCCAGGATTTCTCAGCACAAATCCTCAATTAACCATAAACAAGTCTCTCTTCCAGTCCCCCGCCATTTTGTAGACTTGGGTCATTCGGCTGAAGACCTTAGATTTATGGTTTTGGAAGTCATATCTGCCATAGGACAAGGTGACAGGGAACTGAGACTTAAAAAGAAAGAGGTGTGGTGGGTCAACAAATTACAGACGTTGGCCCCTGGGGGCCTAAACAGGGATTATGATTTATTTTTGTTTTTGTGAAAATTTGTCTCCATTTTAGTGAAGTATTAAATGCATTGTGAGATATTTTGAACCATGAAAGCCACCGTTGTCCTGATTCTACCTCTGTTGTAACTATGTGATATAATACGTGTCTCTCTCTGGTGTGATGTCATTTCCTGGGGGATGGGATATAAAATGTTGTTGTATTACTGTTTAATTAGTACTGCCCATATCTTGAGAGAGCTGTGTCTCTCGAAATGTCGCTGGTGTGTGGACAGACGTTGCAATTTTTGATGATATAAAGCCTTTTCAACTGCAATATTGTTTGGTGTGCGACTCTTACTTCATCGCTATATATATATTATATATATATATATATATAATATATATATATATATATTCAAAAGTATACTGACTGAGCACCTCCAAGGACTGGTAGCCAAACAGTTTATATAACATAGAGGTCTGAGGCCTACGCTTTTCAGCCGTCAGTGTTGGGCCCTGGAGGCGGCCCAACACTCACGGCTGCTGAAACACGTAGGCCTCAGACCTACTATTTTAAAAAAATTGTTGGGCTACCTAGTCCTTGGCGTGGTCAGTATACTTTTGAATATTGAACTTTCTTACTTGTAGCACCAAGGCAGCTGATGTGCAGAGGAGATATATCTATATATATATATTTTTATTTATTTTTTTTGAGTGAGATATGTTGAGTGATATGTTAGAAAGGTAAATTAGAAAGAGAAGAAGACACTGAATTAAATCAGAGCTCAGTATATTTGTTAAGCCACTATACTAAAATCACAGCAGCACAATGTCTTTAGAAGTTCATTCAATCGAAGAGCTCTATCCTGACTAATCAAAAGCCTAAATAACTAAAATTCCTAACATAGGCCATGAGAGGATTAAAAATACACTAGCCAGAACACCGTACTTCGATCCAAACACTGATTCGTTATAAGAAATCCCTAAAGCCTTAGATCACAGGCAAGACTCCATCTACTCTGGAGTTAGTGGAAACCCACTTAATTCCTTAAGAGATTGTATCAAGTCAGATGAAAATAGATATTGGTTCGTGTGTGTAGCCTGATTAGAGGAATGGAAGAAGATTAGAGAATGTGCAGTAGGAAAGCTCAGTGGCTCATTTACATGGTATTACTGCTGACAGATAGGCATGAAGTGCACAGAATCAGCTTAAGGCAAATTGTATCTGAATTAGAGCAGTGTTTATTTACCCAGGCTATAAAAGGATCAAGCCCTGCGTGTTTTATCACCTCTGTTAAATACTTTGATGTCTTCAACACTGTTATGTGACAAGCCCTGCATATAATAAATATTGGACTACATCTAGAATATGAAGTCATTCTACTGCAGCTAATAGTAATGAATGAAAAGCTAGTGAAAATGTTAAATTTTATGTTGAGGATATAAATTACCTTTTGGAAGAATGCTGAACAGGTGTTTTCTTTTTTTCAAAAACTACAAAAATGTTAATTCAGCTGAATGGCTAAACGTTGAGATATACTGGAATTATTATATTGTTAGTTTCTTGTTCTGGTTGATCACACATCACACCCCATTTATACAGTAGCTAAGAAGTTTTATGAAGTAAACTTTATCTTTACTACCCAACTTCCATCCAAAACAGCAGTCAGATTATGATAGATGTATAAGTACTGTACATTTCCTTCAAACCAATATAACCACATTTATACATTCCAACATTGGCATGAAGAAAGACAGTCCCTCCATGTGTAACTATGCTCTAGAAAAAGGAAAAATTATCAAAATGGAGTAAGTCATGGAAGGAAGTATAAAGCTAAGCATTGAAAATAAATGGCAAATCCCATTTATCGCAGAGTATAACAAGTTTATTTGGGTGAGCGTATACGTAAATTGAATTAAGTGTGTTAAAGTTGCACTGTAGGCCTACACTTAAGTTGGCCATCTGCCACCTTATTTGTGAGAAAAGTTCAATGTGATTGACAACCTTAGAAATTAATAAAAGAACAGATTATTTACCACTTGATCTTGACTGCACAAACAAAAGTGCATGTGTATAAGGAAGATTGGTCATTTTTTTAATGCTACATAAAGATGGAAAAAAACTCTGTTTGGTTCACTGGTGATTTTGCCTCTTTTGTTGAAAATTGTCAGGGAAGGGGAAATTTGCAATCGACATTATTTATTTTTAAAAACATACAAGAAGATTCAATAAAAGTTCTTATCATTAAAAATGGTGCTAATTTTGCCCCAATCAATTGATGTTAGCTTTCAGATGTTAAATAAGATCTGATTGGCTGGGGAAAAATTAGCACCATTTTTAAAGATAAGCAGGGGAATTCACCAAGGAGCACTGCAGCCGCGCAGCGCTCCTTTCTCTCCTTAACATCGCTATAACCGATTTACGATCAGTTAGCATGATGTTAAGTCTCGCTTTGCAGCGGCTGCGCGAGTCCCGGGAAGAGGCACTCGCATAGCGGGTGCAAAGTGATTTACCAGAGGCTGTGCGGGTCTTAGCGTGTAAGTATTTAACGCCAGCTATAGCTGGCATTGAATACTTAAGTGCGGGTGAGATTCACCCAGAGTCACATAGTCACATAGCCTCTAGTAAATCCCGTATGGGAGATTTGCCCAGAGCATTTGCGGCTCTGGGTGAATCTCCTTAAAGAACTTTTATTGAATCTCCCTGATAATTTGTAAGTACAGTCCAAATGAAAGAGAGAGAGGGTGGATTGACCCTAGACAGGCTGGATTTTGTAATTCACACATAATTGCAATTTATAGCTTTGTCAGTCTAGCCCTATTACATCCTTCAACTTTAACTACTGCTATTGGGAACCGGAACAATTTTTTTTTTTTATAGTTGGGTTAGCGAAAATAAAACTGACTGCTGACTAGGGTAATATTATGAAGCAGGGCATTATGGTATTGAAAAAACAAGATTTTGAAAACTTGAATTTTCATCATGAAACCAACTTCGCTGCTACAGTGGGTCAATCACTAGTCTATTTGTTTATTTTTTCTATAGACCATTGTTGACAGGCCTCTTTTCCAATGCTTTCCCATTCTCTGTCCCTTTTGTCAGCATTTTAAGGTACTACTTACTATGTACTAATACCAGTTTCAATATTTTTTAATTTTAAAAATGCATTCAGCCTACTCTGAAAGCCTTCCAATGAACTTACCATTACTACAGTTCTGCAGTTTCACCGTTCTCACTGTAAAGAAACCTTTCCTAACCTGACGATGAAACTTCTTTTCTTCTAATCTTAAAGAATGTTCATGTGCCCTCAGAAATGATCTATAAATGAACAATGCATCAAATAATGAATCAACGTTGTACAACCCATTAAAATTGATTATATACCTATGAAGGCACTGCTTCACCAGTGTAAAAAACCCTAACTTGTCTAATCTGTCTGCATAGTCAAGCCCCTCCATTATTAATTAAGATGCCCTCCTCTGAATGCAATCCATCTCCAAAATGTCCTTTTTAAATACGGAATTCCACTGAAACGCTTATTTGAAATTAGGCCTTCCAGTGCTTTGTAAAGAGGAAGAATAATATTTTTCTCCTTAAATCTATACCTTTCTTTATACAAGACAATATCTTGCTAACTCAAGGCATTGCTGCCACACACTTTTAACTAGAGTTAGTTACAGCTAAAGGTTCGTACACACGTGCAATCATGGCATGATTATTGGCCGAAACGGGCGTTCATACAAACAGTTTGGCGTGAGTCGGCACCCGTGATCGCACGTGTGTACGAACCTTTTAACTGCTATCTACTAGAACCCCCAAATTATTTTCCTACAGAACTTCACTTATCACATTCACATATTTTTAATATAGGAAGCACAAGTATTGTTAAATGCATAACAGTGGGCCAATACATTTGAACTACATACATACAACACTTATTTTTGTGTGACTTCATTTAAAAAACGTTGAAATTCAGCCAGTTGTAATGCTTCAGAAATATTTTTTCATGTAAAGAAATAGCTTAACACTATCCTGGCCAACAGCAGGTATAATTAGTATTAGAGTTTGACAGTTGTTAATGTTACATTCCCAAACAGCTAGGAAAATCTGTGATTTTTAGCAATTACAGAATAACAGTCTATAACTCTAGTGTTGAAGTCAGCTGAGAAGTAATCCTCTTTTAGCTGCTATGTGTTTACTTATCAGGGAAAATTCCATTGTGTATGTGTTACATAAAAGTTGGTATCATTTTAAGCATGGTGACTGCTGCTTGTTAAAGACGATTCAAGACAGTATATCACTACTCAGATTCCTACTGTTGTAGGAAATTCTTACATAGGTCATTATACAATGCAGTTCGATGAAAAACAGTAACAGCACAAAGAGAGCACAAATGATAACTATGCCTTACATGATCATTCTCCAGTAACAATAAATCTTTACTTGTGATTACTTTTGAATTTTCAGAATTTGTGTGTATATTTCAAAGGTTAAAGGTTTGTACACACATCCGATCGCGGGTCCCAACCCGCAACGCACGGACGCTCATTTCGGCAGATAATTGGCCCGTGTGTAGGGCCTTTATCGGCTGAAACGGACGGTCATTCGGGGATTCGCCAAGTCTAACGAACGTCGTACACATAGTTTGTACGAACCTTAAGTCTAATTTTAGATAATCTTGCTAAGCTATCAATAGCTTAATAAGTCAACATAAGCTGCAATCTAGCAATTCAGTCCCTATTTACTTGATGTAAGGCAAGAAAGGCAGAGAGAAAGTAGTTCAAGTGGATTGTAATGTAGCTTTAGCAATTCAGACCCTGTCATGTTGTAGCCTGCCAGGTTTAACATTTTCATGTCTGCTTGGCAGGTTATTAAAATAAATGAGAGTGGGATGCACTGTTGTTACAATCTCTTCTAATGGGAGTTCAGAAATTTGCAGACCACAATCATACATTAAATTGACTGATGGCGAAGGCTAAAAGGAGTTGGCTAAAGTGGACAATTAGGACTATTTCTGCACAACTGAGTGAAATATTCCTTGTTATTTCAATAATTCAGACACCAGCTAATTTTCAGAGGCTGAGTTTGTCAAGATAATGTGCCTTGTGCTTGTCTGCTTGTCATTTTTAACTCAATCCTACGTTACAGGTGCAGTCTAGCTTACAAAACAAGCAAATCACTCAGTGAAGAATCTGCATAAAGAATGCATTGGCAAAGAGAAGGATAGGAAACAGATTTGGACTGGCAGATTATGCATACTAAACTAGTTCTCTCCATTGACATTTGTAGCTATTTAAAGATGCTTAAAATAAAATCTATATGTCTGTAAAAATTAATTCTATGTGTTACATTAGCATGTTTTCAGATTTGAAATGGTTTTACTCTCTAACAGACTAAAACACTAAATTAGGGAAAATGCAATAATGTTTATTATGACTGAGAATTAATGTGTTTTTTCCATGCAGCATTTAAGGTTAGTGGCTCAAATCCTTTTAAAGACGCAAGTTTGACTATGTGAAGTAACACACCACCCTTAGGCATTAGCTTTTATTATTCTAATTGCAGTGGGTTCAGGTGAACTTATTAAGGATGTGTATACACAAGCAGATATTTTGGCAGGTTGACCACCATGATGGATTTATTGGCTGATAGCGCCACAATATCATCTATAATTGTCCTGAACGATCGTTCCCCAACTGTTTTTAAGGCAAAAACAGTTTGCAATTGATCCCGTAGGTAAATAACAGGTAATTCTATAGCACAAGAAGATATAGGGGAGCACACTACAATGGTGAATACAACAACAAATACAACATTTCGGGATGCCCTGTCCCTTCCTCAGGAGCATCCCAAAACGTATTTGTTGTTTGAATAAATATTTTTGTGCGATAGCAACTTCTGGCCCTTGGAATGATGGGCCAGATTAGAATCTATTAATGAAATCTCTGACTCAGATTTACTGTGCAGCATTAATGTCTCGTCACTATATACGTCCATCCCACATGAGGAGGGGGTAAGATATATAGAGACTGCTCTACTAGAGACTGCTACTCTTGGATCTATTGACATTGGTATTGACAAAAAATTACTTCAGCTTCGACCTTTTAAAAAGAAGTGGCCCTTAGGGATCGCAACACCCTGTTATGGAATAAGGCTCAAAAGGCAAAAGAGGAAAGGATCCCCTTTGTTAGCAAATATGGTCCTAGTAGCTCCAAATGCAGAGAGATAATTATGAGATATTGGTCCATATTGCAACAAGATACGCAATATGGGAAGTTATTCAAATCACCTCTCACATAGACGGGGGGAAAATCTTGCTGACCAAGTCATACATGTGGATATAAGGAAACCCCGGCAGGGAGACACCAGGTTTATGGGCACCCCCAAAAAAGGCACTTTTGCATGTTTGAACTGCCCAAGTTGCCACTCCATAATAAAAGGAGATGATGTCATGCATCCTTTGAAAGGGTATAAAATATTGGTTGCGCAATTTTTACTTGTAATACAGATCATGTTGCATACGCACTCAAATGTATGTGAGGCAGAACACTCGGATGGTCAAACAACGGATTTATGAGCATAGGAGGTCGATTAGTAGATATGACCCTGATAAGAAGAGTAGAACTGCCAATGTGAGGAGCAGAATTAAAATGGAATGAAAAACTGTGTACTAAGGAACCATTTGGTCTAAATGACACATACAGTATTAAATGTTTTTTATAATTATAATCAGGTACATGACTAATGGCATGTTTTAATTTTTTACAGATGGAGAAATGGAGAATTGTAAAATGTGATTCTGTCTCAGGATAGCAGATAGTTGAAAAATAAAACCTTCTCTGCATCCTGAATGTGCTTTGCAACATTAGTTGATACTATATGATAGAACATTAAAGTAGATTCCATATAATGTATCCTGTCAACTAGATGGAGCTGGACATATGTGTTTGTTATCTATACTAATATAAGGCAAAGCCCTCACTCACTCACTCACTCACTCATCACTAATTCTCCAACTTGCCGTGGAGGCAGACGGCTTAAATTTGGCAGGCTCATTCATTGTACCTTACTTACAAAAGTTAAGCAGGTTTCGTTTCGAAATTCCACCTGTAACGCTGAGTATCTGACACAGACTTATGGTTACCTAGCTTACAAGCTATAGAAATCTATATGGTTGGTCCGATTTCAACCAAATTTTGTATGCATATACTCCTTTACAAGTAAAAGGTTAACAAAATATTTTTTTTAGGGTGGGGTGAATGGGGGGGGGAATAGAATTTTGAACTCCGGCACACTAACGGCTGGACCGATTTTTACATAGCTCAAGGTACATCTGCTTTTTCTATCCAGTAAATCACAGGTAACCCTGTTTGGGCTGAAATATTGGCACGGGTGCTTTTATTCTTAACTGACAGACTACCAATTGTTCAATAGTACCAATTGTTCAATACTAATCCAATGCAAGCTCAGGGAGACAAGAAAAATGCAACCAAGCAGGGAGTGTCAGCCCAGATAAATGACCCAAGGTAAATTATTAGGAACTTCCATACTGGGGTTACCTTGACGTAGTTGGAAGGCTTTTCACTTTTATGCATAAAATTGTAACTAAAACCCCCATGTTTTTACTGTTTGCACTAGTATAGATATTATGATACATGGGGCCCAGGAATGTGCATTGATCATCTCTTTTCTTGTTTGTTCTTATGTTTTGGTCAGATCAGTAGCACTATTTGTTATAAAGTAATTTTGCCACAGGAGTGCTCCCACAGCCCTTTTGTGTATGACTTGAAATCAGTTAACATGGGTTTTGAGAGACAATAATAATTACGCTGAAATCCTGATTAATACATTGCAATCACACATATATTATAATTTCACTCCCAGCACCCCTCCAAAATGTTAAATTTGTGACAACCCTCTTTAAGGTACCGTATATACTCGAGTATAAACCGAGGTTTTCAGGAAAAGCCTGAAAATCTTACCTCGGTTTATAAGGGTAGGGTGTATATTAATTTAATACTTTATTATGTTTACTTTCATAAAATTACAATCGCAGACATACAATTATGATTGCGATCGTAATTTTTTACAATTGTCTATACAATACCATAGTGGTAATGTGCTACTGCTTGGTATTGTATGTCCTCACTGGCATATATGCATGAATGCAGGGGTAGGCCGCTGACATTTTTATGATAACCTGTGGTATCACAACTCGTGAGACTGCAGCAGGTTTATAAATATTGCCTCTTAATGTCATAATCATTCTTTCATTTGATATACATTGAATATACATGTATGTACAGGTAGTTCATTGATGGACAGTCTTCCAGATCTTGCTGAAGCTGCACAGCTTTTACTAGTTCCTGTTTAATTCTGTTGGTGGGAGTTTTAGTTTGTCAAGGACTCTCACACCAAATGTAGTTTTCATATAATCTATTAAGAAAAAAATGTTTCATTTTATTAAATATTCACTTCTATATATATATATATACATTTACAATAACATGTAATTCATTGGTTTTAACATCCAAATTTAACTAGAGAGTGTTGCTCAAGTCTAATGTGCCATAAGTAGCTACAATTCTACACAGCTGTGATGTTTCACACAGGGAAATAATAGAGGCTGCCTATAATCCTTCTAATGATCTTGTTGTTAGGCCAGTTCTTATTTTAATTAGAAATTCAGTCATGACAGCTTATAATCATCCCTCTGGGGTCCTAGAAAGCATAAGATGTAAAGAGGTAAAGGTACCAGTACCTTATACCCTTGGGTGTGATAATGCCATGATAAACACACACCCCTTTTCTGCTGGCTTTAAAAAAGAAAATTCTGTCGTTTCTGCTTATAAAATGCTAAACTGATGGGCTTGGTTGTTTAACAATAGCTTAGACAAAGATCAGAGAATTATAAATTCACTGCAATTACCAGCAGGAAAGCCAATTTTCTTTATTTTCCCCTTATTGAAAAGGAAAACACTATATTACTAAATTAAATAGATAAATAAATATGGTAAGATCATAACGCATAAAATATATTTAAGATATGTATATATATATATATATATATATCATATGGGTTGACGATCGGCACACCATTCCTTAAGCTGTAGTCGCCCGGGTGCTCTCCAGTAGATAGAAATGGAGCAGATAGCGGAGGCACTCACAGGACTTGGTAAAACATAAAAACCGAAAACACACTGAGGCAGCAATTGGTACATCCGAAAGACCCAATACCAAAACACAAGAAAAGCGACATCATATATGCAGTGCAGTGCAGTGAAGAATGCTCTGATTTGTATGTGGGGGGGAGACCAAACAGCAACTGCATCAACGTATGGCCCAGCACAGAAGAGCCAATTCCTCGGGTCAGGACTCAGCCATGTACCTGCATCTTAAGGATAAAGGACAAACCTTTGAAGATTGTAATGTTAACATATTGGCGAAGGAACGTGACGGTTCAAGAGAGGTGTTAAGGAGGCCATTTATGTGAAAATAAAGAAACCAAGCCTAAATAGAGGTGGGGGGGTTCAACACTACTGTCTGCCATGTACAATGCTGTTTTAACACCTTACTCTGGGCGTTCCTATAACACCTCTTAGCCACTATCCAATCACACCCTTAACACCTGGCTGTGATATGCTAATTGGGTTTTCCAGGGTACATAATTGCCACAGATTGTACAGTCATTCTGAATTGAGAAAGCCAGTCGGATGACTAGCGAAACGTCTTCAACAACACATACTACAAAGTCAGTTGACTAATTGATCAACGATATGAAGCGTAGACGTCATGAAAGCTGCCCACAGTAGTGACTGGATTTTTTGAATTTTTTAGGAATTTTTTAGGAATTTTCAAGGAATTTTCATTATTTAAAAAATGATAACTTAATGTAAATGGCTCTGGGACCTCAGAAATAAATTGAAGGAAGCTGATTGTAACCTGTTCTGATTGAAAATAATCTTACTGGTTAGTATGCCAATAAATTTGATTGTATCCAATAAGAATTGGTTACAATCAGATTCTTTTAGAAAGAATCTGATTGATATGCTTTCTGGGAATCTGAAAAATCTGGAAAAATCCGTTACAATCGAGGAATGAGGATTATCAAAAAGATGTGAAATTTTAAAATCCACCATTTAAGTCAATGGGGAAAAAAAAAAATTGGAAATGTCCACCTAAAATAAGGTTTAGGTAGTAATGATAACTTACTATAAATGGCTCAGGGATATGGGGAAATATTCTGGGGAACACGTATTTTAAAAAATACATTCGGAACTGGAAATTTCACGTGCTTCCGTGTTTTCGGCATTTGTCCTAAACACTTAATTTTTTGAAAACAGTGATTTTTAAAAGAAAAACAAGGAGGGGGGGAACTTTCTGCCTGCTCAGTGCAGTTGGTTCTACTTCTCCTGGTGCCCCTAGACTGTTACATAGATTGTTTCATTGTTAATTGAGCTGTGAGTTAGAAGCAGAAGTTTTTTGTTTAAAAATAAATCACAGTCTGCCCTGTGATTGACAGCAGCATAGAGACCGTATCAACATTAACCCTGAAGATGCCTGAGGTGATGCTGAGACTGGGTTTATTATAGTATTACTACTGCACTACACTGTGAGGGAGGTTAGTGAGAACATTAGAAAATGCTAGTAAATATATATTTACTCATGATTTCCATTATATTTTAAATACATTGCGATTCACAAAACGCATGCAACGCGCATAGTGGGACCTAGCCCTTAGGGTTTTATTAATAGGAAACACACAGGATTGTTCAATATATTCTTATACAGAATGATCTTCAATGTGCCCATACATGGTCTGAAGTATTGTCTCCTTCTACTGTAGTAAAGGGAACTGGTAATGGTGGTATGGTAGTTGCAGATCTACACGATTAGGTGTTTCTCCTTAGAAATCCCAGTAACTGCATGTTTGTTTGTTTATAATTAAAGTGTTATTTCATTGTTAATATACTAATTACATATATACCAACTTATCTGTATATAAGGGCGTTGTTAATATGCAATTACATATATACCACCTCTTTCTGTGTAACAAATTGGCCCGACGGCCGGGGCACTTACAGGTACGCATTCTGGAGGAGACCAAGGTCAGAAGATATACAGGAGCAGATGAGGCTGATGGAATTTGAATGCTGGAAGAGTGCTGGGAACTGGATACCAAAATATTGCTTGACTGGGAACTGTAGGCAGATGTGTGTGGTAACTGTATGCTGAAGTGCTGCTGGGAACAGGCAAGGTGAGTGACTCCACTGGAACTGGCAAGGTAAGTAACTGACAGGAACTGGCAAGGTAAGTAAGTCTCAGGAACTTGGCAAAGTAAGTAAGTTCAGGAACTGGAAGAAATACGCTGGATAGACGAGAGGTGAGTAACTGAGCCTGGGGTAGCAATACGTACGAAAGGTGTCGGGTCCAGGAGGACGCCGGCATTTGAATCCTCGCGCCGCCCGGCGTGCCTGCATTGTGATGTCCTGACGCCGCCTACCCGGAAGTGGAGAGCAGTGTGGGACTGGAACGGCAGGTAAGTTCCTGACATTGTGTATATAAGGGCATTGTTAATATGCTGATTATGTACAGTATATACAACCTCTTACATAGTAGTTACATAGTAATAAGGTTGAATAAAGACAGACGTCCATCAAGTCCAACCTATTCACTTCCTGACTCCAAACGGCAATTTGGATCAACCAGATCTATATGCATTAATACCAGTAATTCTTAATATTTTTAGTTTTAGAAGCTTATCCAGGACTTTTTAAAGTTATTCAATGAACTTGCCATTACCACATCTGCTGGAAGACAGTTCCACAGTTTCACGTTTCACTGTAAAGAAACCTCTCCTAAACTTCTTTTCTTCCAACCTTAAAGGATGTCCACGTGTCCTCTGATATGACATATAGTGAACAATGCACCAGAGAGTTCATTGTATGGGCCATTAATATATTTGTATAAGGTTATCATGTCCCCACGCAACCGCCGCTCCAATGTAAACAGCCCTAACTTGTCTAATTGCCTGCATATTCAAGCCCCTCCATTCCCTTATTAATTAGTTGCCCTTCTCTGAACTGCCTCAATTCAAGCGTCCCTTTTGTATATGGGATTCCAAAACTGCACCGCATATTCCAAATGAGGCCTTACCAGTGCCTTGTAAGAGAGAGGAGAATAATATTTTCACCTTTTGTGTATATAAAGGTGTTGTTAATATTGATAATTACGTTTCCCTGTCACTAAACTTGTAAAGCTGTGCCTCACGCTCTACACTCCCTCCTCTCTCTTGTCTTCTACTGTGCAGAGGGCGAGGACCATTGATTCGAAGAAGTTTGATATTGGGAGGTGTACTTCAACCATCACCGTTTCTAAGCAGTTAGGGGGGTATCCAGGTGCACAGAGAGAAAAATACAGTGCTTTACACTTTTCCAGTCTTTACCATGCGGATAATCTGAAACATGTTTCAGTGTTAAATATAATTCTTGTTTCACACAGATACAGTCCTGTGTAATTGCTACTACACTTACTACTTGTTTATGGATTCAACCATCAACATGGACAATGAAAAAAGGTGTTGTAGGACATATTAATTCCTGCCCTAAATGTTTATTTAACAAGTAATGAAATGGGTTGCCTAACCAAATCACAATAGAAAAACATTAAATTAAAGGTATGAGGCAAATAGTAAAAATGATTACAAATAGGAGTCACACAAAGGAGCAGATTTCTGAATACCCTACAACACTTTACCTTTAATAAGGTGAGAAATACATTGCACAGAGCTGTGCTAAGGGGAATGCTGGAGGGTATATTTCTGCTCAATACTGAATATGTGCTGCACAAGTGACATAATTTATCCTTTAACATCAACTGCCCCATAAACTAAACAATATGCTATGCAGGGTCTGATTAAAATCATTATTATCCTAAAATATCATTTAAAGCGAGGACATAAAACTACAGGACTACAGACATTTCAGCACATTCAGGAGGGTATGTTTTATCCTAGGACACAGAAAACAAGTGCCTGAGACCTAATTATTTCCCAGGAAAGGGTTGATGTCACTCAGAGTATGTGCATTATAAACAATGCAATGTGTACTTAGTTTTTTCACTTTAGTTGTCCTTTAACAACAAGTACTAGTCCACCACACTGAAATTCACACACAGAAACCTCAAAAAGAAGAAAAAAACCTTCCTTCTACTCCTAAACTGTCATGTCCCACCAAACACTTTAAACACTGTTATAATCCTGGTCTACCTTGGGTCAAGCGCGGGGGTGTGTGCCTGCGTTCACGCGCGGGCACCCCCACGCTCACAGCGAGCGTCCCTGTGTGTGCGTCGGGGTTCTCCGGTCTTGCATTCCTGACTCAGGGCAGGTTCCTTCTGGCGCGCGCACACCCTGTCGTGCACAGGGGGCGTGCGCGGTCGCATCCAGATGACGCTCCTCTCCTTCTTAAGCTCCTCCTTAGGGCCTGTTTTTTCTCGAACCTTAGCTCCTGTGAGCTGACTTGTGCTTCCAGTGTAATTGATCTCCATTCCTATTCTGCCTGCTCTGCTTTCAGTGTACCATTGGTTCCATTACCACCAGCCTGCTCTGCTCCAGTGTATTATTGGTCTCCATTCCCATCTGCTTGCTCCTGCTTTCAGTGTACTATTGGTCTCCATTGCCACCAGCTGCTCCTGCTTCCAGTGTATTATTGGTCTCCATTCCCATCTGCTTGCTCTGCTTTCAGTGTACTATTGGTCCCATTACCACCAGCCTGCTCCGCTTCCAGTGTATTATTGGTCTCCATTCCATCTGCCTGCTCCTGCTTTCAGTGTACTATTGGTCTCCCTTACCACCTGCCTGCTCCTGCTTTCAGTGTATGATTAGTCTCTATTCCCATCTGCTGTCCTGCTTTCAGTGTACTATTGGTCTCCATGTTGAGTATCGCAAGACACCAGCTCACGTGACTACAATGATGTAGCCGCATTGAATCGGGATGTCCGGCTGCTGATTGGGCGAGTGAGGCTCTTAAAATGAAATGAACCTTTTTAACGGCCTTAGTGCCATTGACAAAGCCAATAGAGTGAAACTTGTTTGGCGTGCTGCCCACTACCCCCACTATGTTATAATCTACAATACTGCTGTTCTGTGCACGGACTTTTACTGATGACTAGATTGATAAGTATTACAGGGCTGGGAACTACATAATTTATTGAGTGTGGGGTTATACCATCTGGGGGGGGCATGTTTAGGCAGTTTAGGTTAACTAACACTATTTTTAATAAGAATTTTTAATATTTTGAAATAAGAGACATAATATCCTTCCTTTTTCTTTATTTTTACATATATATGACTTGTGATAGGCTTTTATACTTTGAGGAGTTTGTTATTCTCTAAATCACATTGTGCAAAACTGTGTGGGACTGGGAACTCATAAGGGGGAGAATCTCTGTCTCTCTCCACATCAATGAACACTAAACACAGCTCTGTCCCCCAAAATAGCATGGAAAAAGCAAGGAAAGGAAAGGAGTGCTCGGTTGGGACAAATAGTGCCTTGTGTGTACCCAGCATATTGTAAATATTGGTTACATTCAGATTCTTTCAGAAAGAATCTGATTGTCTCTTCCTCAGACATTTCACAGGTCCCAGAGCGATTTTCAGTAAATTACTGTATAATTTTACAAGATTTTCTAAATTCGAATTTTTGAAATTTCTGTAATTTTCAAAAATTTTCAAACAGGTTTGGAAAAAGTTCGGAAAGGGAATTCCAGAAAATCCGCAATATCTGCAATCCGCGGATCTCAGAGATGCGCCGTGGAACCTGGGGATTTTGACTATTTTATATAAAATAGGGGTACCAGCAATGTAAGTACATTATAAACTTTAGTATGTTTCATAATGTATATATGGATATATTTATGGTATTTAAATATTACCATAAATAGTGAGAAAATACCATACACCTATGTACACCTTTCCTATATGATATTATATCCCACGCACCTCATTAGATAACTCCTAAACTCAATTCAGGATATTGTATTATTAAAAAATTCGGGGTATATAAAAGTACATAAGCACACAGTTGTTGGCATTACCCCAAACAGCAAAAACAACCAGGCCCACTCCCTTTTGCCCCAGGAAAGAAAAGAACACAAATACCAACAGTGAAGGGGAAAAGCAGACAGGGATACGATGTTTTTTGAAAATTCTTCTTAATTTCTCGGAGACCCCTGCTACATATGGGATGACCATGTTCTTCCTCCTGTCTTGCTTTTCCCCTTCACTGTTGGTATTTGTGTTCTTTTCTTTCCTTCTACTTCTTTTGACAAAGGCCCAGTCTGGATATCCACAAGTTTTAAGGGCTCCTCTGAGATGTTTCATTTCTTTAGCCTTCACCTCTGTGCTAGTGGGGATGTTCTCGGCTCTGTGTTGCAGGGTTCTGATGACACCCAGCTTGTGATCTAAAGGGTGGTGGGAGTCAAACATCAAATACTGATCTGTGTGTGTTGGTTTTCTGTAAACCTCTACTTCCAGTTTACCATTTTCCTTAACTTCTACCAAGCAGTCCAAGAAAGCCAGTTTGTTGTTTTGTACCTCTTCCCTTGTGAATTTAATGTTTTGGTCTACCGCATTAATGTGTTCTGTGAAAGCTTGTACTTCCTTCTGGTGGATTTTAACCCAGGTGTCATCAACATATCTGAACCAGTGGCTGGGTGCTATGCCCTTAAAGGTATTAAGCACCTGTGTTTCTACCTCCTCCATGTAAAGGTTGGCCACAATGGGTGAAACTGGAGATCCCATCGCACATCCATGTTTTTGCTTATAGAACTTATCCCTGTATTTGAAATAGGTGGTATTCAGGCACAAGTCCAACAAAGAACACACCTGTTTTGGGTTGAGATCAGTTCTGCTGGTAAGAGTGCTGTCTTGGCCCAGCTGTTTTCTCACCATGTCAACAGCCTCCTTGGTGGGTATACAAGTGAAGAGAGATGTCACATCATAGGACACCATAGTTTCTTCTACACCGAGTACTATATCTTCAATCTTGTTGGTGAATTCCTGAGAGTTCTGGATGTGATGCTTAGAACTTCCCACCAAAGGTCCTATTGGTACATCCGAAAGACCCAATACCAAAACACAAGAAAAGCGACATCATATATGCATTGCAGTGCAGTGAAGAATGCTCTGATTTGTATGTGGGGGAGACCAAACAGCAACTGCATCAACGTATGGCCCAGCACAGAAGAGTCAATTCCTCGGGTCAGGACTCAGCCGTGTACCTGCATCTTAAGGATAAAGGACATACCTTTGAAGATTGTAATGTTAACATATTGGCGAAGGAACGTGACTGGTTCAAGAGAGGTGTTAAGGAGGCCATTTATGTGAAAATAAAGAAACCAAGCATAAATAGAGGTGGGGGGGTTCGACACCAACTGTCTGCCATGTACAATGCTGTTTTAATACCTTACTCTGGGCGTTCCTATAACACCTCTTAGCCACTATCCAATCACACCCTTAACACCTGGCTGTGATATGCTTATTGGGATTTTCCAGGGTACATAATTGCCACAGATTCTTGTACAATTCATTCTGAATTGAGAAAGCCAGTCGGATGACTAGCGAAACGTCTTCAAGAACTACATTTCAAGTCCAGTTGATCTAATTGAATACAACAGATATACCATGACCTGGATGAATGAGAACCTTCACAAGCATACTACGGTGGGCAGCTTGCATGTACCAGTCACTACTGTGGGCAACCTTCATGTACCAGTCAGTACTGTGGGCAACCTTCATGTACCAGTCACTACTGTGGACAGCTTTCATGTACCAGTCACTACTGTGGGCAGCTTGCATGTACCAGTCACTACTGTGGGCAGCTTGCATGTACCAGTCACTACTGTGGGCAACCTTCATGTACCAGTCATTACTGTGGACAGCTTGCATGTACCAGTCACTACTGTGGGCAGCATGCATGTAACAGTCATTGCTGTGGGAAACTTGAATGTACCTGTTACTACTGTGAGCAACATAGCAATACACAATGATATTATTAAACACTGTCCACATATCCAAGTATCCCCCAAACATACACACACACTCACAAGGCTCACTACTCATATGTAAAAAATAAACATATGCGGGCTCATTTATCCAGGGGCACAGTGGTATTAAAAGAAGTTAAAGTCACGCTAACCGATACTAAATTTTCCATTGCACTGGCTACACAAGTATCGCAAAAAACACCTTGCGCAGCTTGCCCGACTAATTCAACATGTGATTTGCATATATAACGACTAGTAAAAGCCAGCTAAAGTACATACTGAATTTTCAAACTGAAATTTTATCAGAGCTATTGCGGCTCTGCATAAAACTCTAGGTGGTATTTATTCAACTGTTCAGTAATACACATACAAGCCAAATAATAAACTCCAGCAATATTTATATTGAGAGTGTACGCATACCCACAAAGCCCTATACCCCCCCTCACACATATCCAAATGTCTTTAACTATATGTAAATATCTTAAGTAATGGATGTCCACCCATCCACTCACACTTACAAAGCTCATTACTCATATGTAAAATCTAAACATTTGTGGCCTCATTTTCCACTGGGCATTGTTTAAAAATTAGGGGTTAAAGTTATGTCAACTGCTATTAAATGGGTGAATGTGAGTTTAACCCATCCCTTATGACGGGTATCATAAATGATAACTGCATAGGTGCCCAAGGTATTCAGTAACGACATTTGCACTAATTGCTGGAGTTTAAGTCATGCTTGGATTTCTGGTACTAAATACTAGAACAAACATTTATCTAGAGCCTTGTATTAAAGGACAATTATACTTACCTTCCCTCCGCTCCTCTTCTTTGTGTATTAGCTTTTACCCAGGGTGAGGACCTGAACCGCTAGGTCCTCACCCCTGGGTTTGCATAACTTTCTGCAGCGTCTCAGAGCAACGCTGCTCTGGTAGGCTCCGCCCCCTCCTCCCCGTCGGCCATGAGGCCAATAGGCAGGCACACTTGTTGCAGAGCGTGCCTTCCTATTGGCCTCATCGCCGACGGGGAGGAGGGGGCAGAGCGTGCCTTCCTATTGGCGGAGCCTACCAGAGCAGCGTTGCACTGAGACGCTGCAGAAAGTTACGCGAACCCAGGGGTGAGGACCTAGCGGTTCAGGTCCTCACCCTGGGTAAAAGCTAATACACAAAGAAGAGGAGCGGAGGGAAGGTGAGTATAATTGTCCTTTAAGCTATCCACACCAACGGGAAAACTTTTTCTAGTAAAATATATCCAAAAAAGTGGGCACTCATGTTCATAGGCTATCTGCCTGGTGCTACCCACAAGAGGATATGTAGAACTTTGAAACGATGCAGGTGCACTCCAGGGACTTTGTTTAAACCTTTATTGGGTGTCAAACACAAACATTGTGCAAAAGCGACGTTACGGTCCTCTCTCTATGACCTTTATCAAGCTTCTAAACATAGTGAGAAGCCCAAGGGAACCAGCGGACGGGAGAAACACCAGAGAGCCAGCCGGAGGAGGACAAGACCACCAGAGAGGCTCAGCCCTGGGGCCACAAGGCCTGCAGGTCAGCGGCGGGATGAAGAGTCTTCCTCACCTTTGCCAGCGATAAGAGCAGCCTGTGGACAAGAGTGACCGAGGAAACGGATGAAGGCAGCACCCGGTGGTAGGACCTCCGGCCTCCAACCACAGCCGGATGGCCAGCCAGGACCGGGAACACCCGGGCTCAGCTGGATTAATCCCAGGAGCACAGCTTCTGGTGCGCGAGGCTTCATGCCAGGATGTTGGCCGGATACGCCCACTCCTTCTCCACGGCGCGTCCCCACCAAATCGGCACGCCCGGCTGCCAGGAACCAGGAGCTGCGCATGCAAAGGGCACGCCCCCACGTAGCGCCACCTCTAAAAGGCAGCACGCTCAGCCACTAGACCCAGGGATACGCCGGAAAGCCAGGAGCGGGGGAGGAAGCGGACCAGCACCCACAGAGACTCCTGTCCCCTACCAGCACCAGACAGGGACAAATCCTGCACAATTCAGGGAGCGGGCAGTCATCTTGACTGGCCTCTGTTACCACAGCCCAGGCACTCTCCCCTAGTGAGAGGGGAGACTGGGAGCTGCCAGCATGCACCACAGTCAGCAGACCTCTCCACCATCACCTCTGTCCAAACCCCCCACCAGAGGGTACGTCGTCACGCCTACGTTCAGTAGTGGTTCCAGGAGACAACCTTCAAGGATGGGATTTAACGACTGGCGGAGAGCACCGAGATCAGCCAGTTGGTGAGTACATTCACGGGTCTTACAGCTTTCAGGGGGGTTCGGGTCACGCTAAAAAGGGGAAAAACTAGAGGGACAGCCAGGAAAAAAAGGCAGATGTACTAGGGGAACTGCTAGGGGGTATGAGGGCAATTATGGCAAAGTTAGAAGGAAGCACAGGGGGGGCACCCAACACAGGTATGGGTAGGACAGTCACAGTCCACGGCGACAGCGCCAAGTATAGCAGATGGGGAAGGGAGGTCTGTTAGCTTTGAACAGGGTGTTCCAGCGATAGAGCAACAACAAAACGCGGCTATAGAGGGGTGCCAAAACAACGATAGAGAGGGCAGAGTAGTAGGCGTACCAACAACAAAAATTCCCACAGAAGCAAATAGCGGGGGGAGTGTCAGACTTTTCAAAAGGAGCAGCATATCTTTGCTTTGAGGGGCCCTTAGGAAACCACGTGAAGGCCGAATTAAGGGGAAAAATTGGGAAGGGCGAATTTGTTGAGATGTTCACATTGTTACCATTAGAGAGGTTCCCGTTGGATAAATTTAGTAAGTTGGAAGAATGTAAAAAGGAAGAAGAGGAGAGAAGAAGGTATAGACTCATTCCCCGTACCTTTCACAACTGGCTTGTGATATACGCTAGCATACAATGTGAGAAGAAGCTGCAGAATTGTGAAGGACTTTTTTGCTACTTGGACACGGTTTTTGAGGCCTATAGAACCTACGGAGGTTCAGCGTGGCTCCACTATGATGAACAATTCCGGCAGCGAAAATCAAATAAGCTATGGCTTAAGCTAATGTGCCCAAGCAGGCCCGCCCAATCGCCCTTTCAAGGGGGAGCCGGCAGAACACACCTGCCATCGGCAGGGAACCAAGGCAATAAAAAAGGTGTATGCTGATCTTTTAACGAAGGATCAACATGTAGGTTTGGCACGAATGCACAGGATGCGGGGGGGGGGGGGGGACATCCTGGGAGTAAGTGCTTCCAGAGGGGAAGGCTTCTTCCCCGTACACCGGTATCTTTTGGAAAAAGGAACATCCCCAGCGATCGGGACTGCAATGCTCCCCTATCTTACATTATACCCTAATCAGGAAGCAGCAGCGTTACTACACAAGGGCTTTACCAATGGCTTCATAATCACATCAAAAGAGGTAGTAACCGACGCCAACTGTTAAAATTTGAGGTCAGCTCTAGATTATCGCCATGTCGTTAGGCAAAAAATTGAGAAAGAACTACAATTAAGCAGGATGGCAGGTCCTTTTCAGGCCCCCCCATTTAAAAATCTTAAAGTATCACCCCTGGGAGTAGTGCCCAAAAAAGAATCAGGCAAATTCAGGCTGATCCATTACCTGTCCTACCCCAGGAGTACTTCTGTCAACGACGGCATAGATAAGGAACAATGCAAGGTTACTTATGCTTCTTTTAATGGTGCGGTCAAGGTACTTCGGGACTTAGGTTCCGGAGCGCTTATGGCTAAAAACGACATAGAGGCTGCCTTCTGCCTGCTACCAGTACATCCAGCGTGTTTTCATTTGCTGGGATGCAGTTGGGAAGGGCAATACCGATGCTTACATGGGGGGTTCCATTTCCTGTGCCTATTTTGAAGCCTTTAGCACCTTTTTAGAGTGGGTGGTTAAATGGCAGTCCGGGATGAGCACAGTTGTCCACTACCTTGACGACTTCCTCTTCCTAGGTGCTGGTAATAAGTACGGGTGCTGGATTTTGTTGCAGACCATGAAATCGGTGTGTAAGAAATTCAGTTTGCCCCTAGCTCAAGAAAAGACTGAAGGTCTGGTAACCACGATAAAATTTTTAGGTTTCGAAATAGACTCAGTCGCTATGGAATGCAGGCTGCCCATAGAAAAGCTACTGGAGCTGCGGAATTTAGTCACACAGGCTAGGTCTAGCAAAAAGTTGAAGCTTCGACAAGTGCAGTCCCTTTTAGGAAAGCTTAACTTCGCTTGCCGAATTCTGCCTATGGGCAGAGTTTTTTGCAGGCAACTAGCACAACTAACATCAGGCATTCATAGCCCATTCATAGCGGGGGGGTTTGACCATGCCCACTTTTCATATGCCACACCCACTTTGCTTACAACACACCCAATTTAAAGACAAATCATCCCGCAAAAAGAGGACACTTTTTAATACATGAATACTGCACCACTCAGTATGCTTATAGTCTATTTACCTGTGTTTTACCTGTATCTAATCTGTCAGTTTATCTATCTATCTCTATATTTATCTCTGTATCTATCTATTTTATTAACTCCTATCTGTCTGTCTTTATCTGTTTATGTGTCTTTCTGTATTTATCTATCTTGCTATCTATCTGTCTAGCTCTTTCTATTTATCTTTGTCTATCTATCTATCTATATGTCTGTCTGTCTGTCTGTCTGTCTGTGTATCTATCTGTGTATCTATCTATCTATCTTTAGTCTGTCTGTCTATCTATATATCTGTGTATCTATCTATCTATCTGTGTATCTATCCATAGTAACATGTAGAGCACTCTCAGGACTTGTTCAAACAATCTTTAACTTTTATTCCATAAGCAGCAAACAGATAGCGACGTTTCGGTCTTTGTCTGTCTGTCTGTCTATCTATCTGTGTATCTATCTATCTTTAGTGTGTCTGTCTGTCTGTATATCTATCTATCTATCTATCTATCTATCTGTGTATCGATCTATCTTTAGTCTGTCTGTCTATCTATCTATATATCTATCTGTGTAGCGATCTGTGCCTGTCTATCTGTGTCAATTTACCTGCATCTCTATCTGTGCCACATACATACACTGACACACACACACTGTCCCACAAATATGACACACACGCACTGACAAACATGCATGCGCTGAAATACTGACACATGCATACACAGATATAAACACATACATGGACACACACTAACACCCATGCACTGATATACTGACACACATGCACCAATATACTGACACACACATACATATACTGACCCACACATACATATACTGACACACATACACTGACATACATGCACTGACGTTCACATACACATGCAATTACACACACACATTGATATATTGTCATACTGGCACATGCTCTGATATACTGACACAAAGAGACACTGCTGTAATACTGACATGCACACACAAAGACACACACTGACATACTGGCATACACACACTGGCAGTATTATACAGACACACACACACCCTAACACACATACACACTGACACACACACTGACAGTATTATACAGACACACAAACTGACACACACTGACACTATTATACACACACACAAACTGACACACTCACTGACACTATTATACAGACACACACACACCCTGACACTATTATACAGACACACACACAAACTGACACTATTATACAGACACACAAACTGACATTATTATACAGACACACACACCCTGACACTATTATACAGACACACACACACACAAACTGACACTATTATACAGACACACAGACACTCACTGACACTATTATACAGACACACAAACTGACACTCACTGACGCTATTATACAGACACACACACACACCCTGACACTATTATACAGACATACACACAAACTGACACTATTATACAGACACAAACTGACACTCACTGACACTATTATACAGACACACACACCCTGACACTATTATACAGACACACACACAAACTGACACTATTATACAGACACACACAGTCATGTCCCTAGCATCCCAGCTAGCCCCCCAACCAACACAACCATGTGTTCATTATGATCTATGTACCTGTGCACCTGCTACAGTAAAAACGCCCCCAACCCCCTCCTGACAGACCCCTCAGGCACAGTCTCCACACATAAAGCTTTCCCCCCCTCCCTATTTTCTTTACCCACTTGCAGTTGCTGGTACAGACACTGTGGAAATCCAGGAACATGCAAAAGTTCTAAGAGGAGAAGCCCCGCCCACACTCAGTGTACAAGCTGGGAGCAGGAGGGGCCTATTTAGAACCATTCGTTGCTTCAGGCAAGCTTTGCAGGCATGAGGGTCAGAGCTACGACGCTGATTGGCTATAACTCTTATAGCAGGCTATTAGATTGCTGGCATGTCAATCAAAATCCGGGACACATCTTAGAACTCTGGATTTAGTGTGTGTTCACCGGGACAGCGTGATTTACCTTCAAAATCGGGACTGTCCGGCCAAGCTGTGACAGTTGGGAGGCATGCATTCCTGGTTTGACGAACAATGTCGCTGATTCACTGTCTCGTTTACAGTGCGACCGTTTTTAGCTTTTAGCTCCTACGGCAGAACGGAAAGGCCATGCCCCAACTGGCTGTAGGATTTGGGGGAAGGCAAGTGGCAGAGCTGGTAAACAGATCATTGGCTCCTTCAATGTGGATAAAGTATGACAAAGCCTGGGATGAGTGGGTAACATTTGGAGCACAGGTTCAGGAAAAAGGTTTCCCTGGTATCTCCACGGCAGTGGGAATCAATGGGTTAACTTCCCTTTGCACAAGCGTGACAGGTGTTTTTGTTTAGCCAATAAATTGGACTGGTTCCACCCCCTTACCATGCCTCTTTTCCTGTCCTCGCGTGAATAGGTAACATCAGAAGCTCTCCTCCGCCTTCCTTAACGGGTCTCTAGCCTCTCCCCGTTATTGTAACCCAACCAGGCACTTGTGCAATTTTGGGTAAGCAGGCATAAGTCCGATTCAATTCGGCTCCAGCAACCCTGTATCATCGCGGCTACTACTTCCGCGTTCCACCATGCGTTCCACTGACGTACTTCCGGTCTGATTTTGTCACTTCCGGTTTCCTGCTGCTCTCCTGCTCATACCAGTATCTTAAGCTTAAGTCTGGTGGTTCACAAAACTCTTATGTGACCCCACTCAGTATATATATATATATATATATTATAATATATATATATAGATATATATATATATATATATATATATATATATATATTATATAATTGGTAAATCCAGTGCACACAAGAGGTCTTTTCTTTAGCTTGAAAAATGTCATAAACCACGACCGAAACGTCGCTGTATACACTGAAAATTTATGCGTGAATAAAAGTATTCTAAAAAGAAAAGACCTTGGTGTCACTGGATTTACCAATTATATTATGAACTGTCCCCCAGTAGCACCGAGGCAACACAACTGGTGAAGTGGTGCTGACTAAAGCACTATATATATATATTATATATATTATAGATATATATATATATATATATATATATATATTAATGCTTCTTATGTCTGCTGTTTGTTTTCTTTCCAGTGCCTTATCATGTCTTCTAAGAGACACAGCTCTGGATCCAGGGTGTGATAACCTTAAAGAGAGTGCTCTATCAGTACATCACATACATGATGCATGTACTTATACACATAACTACTTTTCTTATATTTCAGCCCTTCTCCTACCAGGAGGGAGGAAGAAACCAGAACACACAAATCCAAAAAACAGGAATGTGCTTTATGTGAACAATTCACAGCTCGTGGGAAAACTCTGCTCTGATTGTATCAATGAGAAAAATAATACACCCACTCTACAGCAGATTTCGGATATAGTCAAGGATATTATGCAGACATCTCTACAATCCATGACTCAACAGGCAGCAAACATTGCGATGACCCAGATGTCAGCCATACCGGTCGACAATTCTCATCAAGCAGATTCTCCTCTCCCAACAACGGAAGCTAGAGAAATAGAAGATCTGGAGCCAAACACTGAGGAAGGAACCTCAGCGGTACAGTTCACCCAAGATTCCCTCGACAATCTAATCTCAAAAATGAGAACCACACTCAGAATTGCACCTGAACAACCATCCACATCATCAGGGGACCTTATGTTTAAAAAGAAACAGAACAACCATCCACATCATCAGGGGACCTTATGTTTAAAAAGAAACATCAAGACCCGATAGTGTTTCACTTTCACCAACAAATTCAGGAGATAATCGCCTCAGAATGGAGAAACCCTGATGAATGCGGTTGGGGCTGGGGGAGCATGCCCTACCACATATCAAAAGTTAAATTTTGGGGTGGACATGCCCTTTAAGTGGTACATAACCCAGCTTTATTCGAACCCAATTAAATTTGATTTTTTTTCAGCCCCAGTTTTAAAGGAGAACTAAACTTAAAGGATATGTACACTGTAAAAAAAACTTAGGTTAGTGGAAAGCTGTGGCTTTAAAACTAAAGTTGCCTAATTTTTTTTTTCTATCGCCCCTTTCCCGAGCTTACCTTAACTGCTTGAATCTTGCTGACTTCCTCCTCCTGTATAATGGCATCTGGAGCTCTGCACCCATGAGATCTCC
Source organism: Hymenochirus boettgeri (assembly GCA_019447015.1). Classification (NCBI taxonomy): domain Eukaryota; kingdom Metazoa; phylum Chordata; class Amphibia; order Anura; family Pipidae; genus Hymenochirus; species Hymenochirus boettgeri. Next base: position 140,091,542 of record CM033474.1, read on the forward strand.
TGCTCCCCCCAGCTTCCTTGGTCTTTAGCTGTGTGCCTATTCTCACTGTCTGGTAGATTAAAAAAACAGATCTGTGATATATTTAAAGTTTGTACATGTGTGGAATATTTGTCTAGAAACATGATGGGAACAAACAATGGCGTAACTAGGAATCACTGGGCCCCACAGCAAAACTATGGGGCATATTTATAAAGGATTGTCTTTTTTGCCAAATAATTAGCGCAGCACATTGCAGCGAAAATAGCGCCATTTGGGGCTTTGTTTCGCCTTATTTATAAAAAAGTGAAAAAAACACTGAAAAAGGCTGAAAAAGCGGCTGAAAAAGGCGAACAGGCGCGATAAAGAGCGAAAAGTATTGCAGCGAAAACTTAACGCATTGCGAAAACCATTCGAAACCAGAAAAGCCCACTAAAAAATGATGTCAAGTTCAAAATGGCCACCTCACATTTACCAAGAAGTCAGCCATGTCTTATTTAGTCAATCTTCTTAGAATTTCTCAATTGGAATACAATTTTCTTTTGCACTGCACATTCGCCTTTCTAATGCGCATTCGCTTTTCCAAGGCATATTCCATTATAATGCGCGGTCGCCTTTCTAATGTGCGTTCGCCTTTCTAATGCGCGTTCGCTTTTCCAAGGCATATTACATTCTAATGGGGGATCACCTTTCTAATGTCGCTTTTCCAAGGCATATTACATTCTAATGCGCGATCGCCCTTCTAATGCGCGTTCGCTTTTTCAAGGCATATTACCCATTAGAATGCCTTTTCGCTCAAACAATGACTTTTCATCACCTTCAGGGTTGCGCTAATCTTTCGTTCTTTTTAACGCAAAAACCACCTTTCGCTCTTTTATAAATCGCGTTATGCCTTTTCACTAAAATTACCATTGCAAAGTAAGGCGAAAAGGGTTTAGCGATAGCTCGCGGAAACGGTTTCGCCATTCGTTAACGCTACCTTTATAAATAGCGTTAACTGTCTTTTTGGCGAAAACCCATGCGAAAAGCGAATGCGAAAACATTTCGCTACTTTTCGCTCTTTTATAAATATGCCCCTATGTTGGGGACCCTATCCATGTTTCATCCACTGTGGTTTTCTGGCATACAATACAACATACTATGTTGTATATGAAACCAATACGTTATACATAACAGGGCCCCATTTTTATTAGTACATTGGTTTGTTGTGCTATATTAATGAAGTATTTGTATTTTGTATTATGGATGTATATTTTAGATTGTTAGGGGTCTGTAAGTCTTGATTCTTTCTTATTGGGTGACAAGAGATTTTTAGTGCTGCTTAGGGACTGTATAGGGTCTGTCCAATTTAGCTTTGTATTATATAGTCTATTGCCCATAGCACCTCCTATAATTTGGGTTTCCCAGGCCTGTTGCTATGTATATATTTGTAATGTTCTGGGGAGAAAATCTTTCCCATTAGGAGTTAAAAAAATGAAGTTTAGTTCTCCTTTAATGTTGTAATAACCATATTTTAAAATTCTGGTTCCTTCTAGCCCTAAAGCCTTGTACACATATATAATTATGGCATCTACCCACGTGCACAGAACGGTGTTTAGGTCAATAACCGCATGTGTGTATGTGCTCAGTCGGGGGTCGTTCATTGATCCGCAGACCGAATGCGTACACACATGCAATAATAGACAAAAAAAGTAATTTGTCGTGGTTGTGCATCGTGGTCGGCGGTTGTGGGTCTGTGCTGAGGAGAAAAAACTTGTTAGCACATTAGTCTTTTTTGGCACCCTCTATAATTATCTTAGCCCCATCATTTAATGGTGCCACATTTTCTGTCCTTATCTTTTTACTTAATATACTTAAAACTATTTAGGGGTTGGTCTTGCTTTGTTCTGTTATCCGTATTTCATTTTCTTTTTTAGCTAGTTTAATTAATTTCTTGCACTCCTTATTACAGCTTTTATAATACACATAGGAGTGCTCTTTTCCCTCTGATTTAAAAAATGTAAATGCCCTTTTCTTTTTTTCTATTTGCCTTAATTAGTAAATTAGTATTCTTTTAATGTATGCCATAAAGCAGTGCAGATTATTATTAATATTATTTTACCAACATAAATTCTGGGTTCTGTATGGTAGTTCTGTATGTAGCTGTCAAATGCATTTTCTCATGTTAAAATTATTTTAGTATTATTTATTTTTGGAAACTGACAACCAATAAAACATTTTTTTATATATTTGTCTATAAAATCCTTGACATTCATGGCTTTTCCAAGAACTAAATTTAGTTGGTTTATTTCACTATACAGTGGCTTCAATGGGTTTCATTTAGATAGTTTTGTCATTTTAACTGAAACAGCAGTCTGCTTATCTGAAGTGTACTTATCTTTTTAGTCGGAAAACCATAGGTCCCTAACCAAAAATGTAAAAAAAATATTTTTTGAATAAATGCTCCAAATTTACAGCAAAAAAAAAAAAAAAATCAGTGAACTGTGGATTTAGCCGGCAATCTGTTTAGCTTTTTAATATCCTATAATGAGGTTCTAGTAAAAACATTTGCCTATTCACTGACATAATTATAAACCACAAACTCGTTTTAATATAGACTTAAATGAGACATTTTTCTTCCCTCTGGTTACTTATCCTGTGAATTATTCCTGTTTCCTATGCCTTTTTATTTATATTTCTTCTCCTATGGAAGGTGTCCTGTTTTTCATAACCTGCCTTGTGTGAATCTGTTCTTCCTGTACCTCACCAGTTGCCAACTTACAGTGTGCTTCTCCAAAGTTATCTCTGCTTTTTGTCCCTAGTTTTTTTTATTATGGTTCTTCCTTCTTTGAACCATAACTTGTTGAATATATGTAAAGAGATTTCCCTTCCATTAAGTCAAGAGGTTCAGTTATATGTGGAAGTCATTTAATTCAGTTATTATATTTTTGTTACCTGCAGCCCACTTCTAAATTACAGAAAGAAGAGTCATTTCTAATGTGCGTTCGCCTTTCTAATGCGCGTTCGCTTTTCCAAGGCATATTCCATTATAATGTGCGTTCGCCTTTCTAATGTCGCTTTTCCAAGGCATATTACATTCTAATGCGCGTTCGCCTTTCTAATGTCGCTTTTCCAAGGCATATTACACTCTAATGCGCGATCGCCCTTCTAATGCGCATTCGCTTTTTCAAGGCATATTACCCATTAGAATGCCTTTTCGCTCAAACAATGACTTTTCACCACCTTCAGGGTCGCGCTAATCTTTCGCTCTTTTTAACGCAAAAACCACCTTTCGCTCTTTTATAAATCGCGTTATGCCTTTTTGCTCCTTTTTCGCTAAAATTACCATTGCGAAGATAGGCGAAAAGGGTTTAGCGATAGCTCGCGGAAACGGTTTCGCCATTCGTTAACGCTACCTTTATAAATAGCGTTAACTGTCTTTTTGGCGAAAACCCATGCGAAAAGCGAATGCGAAAACATTTCGCTACTTTTCGCTCTTTTATAAATATGCCCCATAGTCTTACCAAACATGCCAGAAGGAAATCACTCCCTTGACGTAGGCCAAAGCTTACGCTACTAATTGAAAAGACTTCAACATTCCGGAAATCAGATGCTCTGTTCTTCTATTTTCAGGGTCCCGCATCGGAAACCAACCATCCAAGGCACCATAGCATCTGGGTTACGCAGGTGATAAGGCAAGCTATACAACAAATTCATCAGAACAACCTATGAAGTCTCAGCCCATTCAACAGGGCAGAGAGTAGCACCTCCTGGGCTTTTTCGGCAAGAGCCTCTCCAGAGGAGATATGCAAAGTCATTTGGTCCTCTTTGTCTACATTTATTAAACATTACAAACTAGATGTTTATTACCGTAGCCAAGCCGAATTCGGTAATAAAGTATTGGCTTCAACCAATATATAAAAAAAAAAAAAAAATCTATATAGCAGAATACTATATATACAAATAAATTCATTTTCTGCAACTTATACTTGTCCCCTCCCTCAATTTTCTGCTTACTAAATCCCATTGATTCCCACTGCCGTGGAGATACCAGGGAAAACAGAAAATCTATACTCACCAATTGTGATTTTCTTTTCCTGGTGTCGACACGGCAGTGGGAAGCTCCCACCCATCTCTAAACTATGCTCGGAACATGGTAAGAGGCATGGTAAGGGGGTGGAACCAGTCCAATTTATTGGCTAAACAAAAACACCTGTCACGCTTGTGCAAAGGGAAGTTAACCCATTGATTCCCACTGCCGTGTCGACACCAGGAAAAGAAAATCACGATTGGTGAGTATAGATTTTCTGTTATCAGGGCAAAGGACTGGGAAATCTTATTGTGCTGGATAGCTACGATGTACTCCGAAGGGATTTCTAAGTCCGTACTCAATGGAAGGTTTGTCCTTTGTTCGCCGCATGTCCAGTTTGCCAGATTTACTAAAAGGCCCGGTAGTTCAACAAGCCCTGAAGGGTTATCACAAGAAAAAAGAAATCCCGGATCAGTGCAGGCCAGTATCTTTCAATCTTTTAATTTCACTGCACGGGATGTTAGGCCAGATTTGTAATTCTCAGTTTGAGGTAATTCTGTTTAGTTTGGCATTTTCACTCGCATTCTTCGGTGCCTTTAGGATTAGCGAAATAGTTTCCTCTAGCAAAACAGCAGAGGAAGGTATCCAATTTGTGGATGTGGGCGTGTCAGATGGGCGCATGTGGGTTCATATTAGGAAATCAAAAAATGACCAAAGGGGGAGGGGGTAACAAATTTTCCTATGGCCTTTACACAACTGTCAGGTCTGTCCAGTAAGTTGCTTTCAAAAATACATAGACATTCACCCGGTGGGGGGTGCCCCTCTGTTAGTGCATCAGGATGGGTCTTTCTTATCACAGTATCAGTTTAGGTCCGTATTCCGAGGTTGCTTGCAGGCGTCGGGGGCACGAGTAAAGAAGTATGGCACCCACTCCTTCCGTATAGGGGCGGCCACTGAGGCAGCCAGATGGGGGTTAAAAGAGGAAACTATTAAACGGACAGGCAGATGGAAATCAGCATGCTTTCAGAGCTACGTTAGGCCAGGCCAAGTGGAAGTGTAGGGAGGGGTTTAGGCGGCCACCAGCTATATAAAGAAAAAAAATTTTTAGGCCACATTACTTTATGGATTCTCAGACATTCCTATGTATATTACGCAGCGCTGGGCAGCGATGCGTCAGGAGGGAAGACAGCTGGGATTCAGCAGAAAAGAAGTTGCAGTGCGTTGGCTGGGCTTACGCGGTTTGCATTGTCAGCAGTTTCCTAAAATATGTTTAGAGTTTACAACATTGCAGGTTCCTCCAGCAGTGTTGCTGGTTCATTTAGGTGGAAATGACGTGGGGTCATTGTTGATGAAGACACTGATAAAGGACATTAAATGCGACCTATTGAGATTATGGGCTTCCTTCCCCAAGTTACTAGTGATTTGGTCCGACATAATCCCAAGATGTGTGTGAGTAAGAATCAATAGGGCCATAGGTAAATTTGTATGGTTTAACAATGGGTTAGTATGCAGACATGCTGAATTGGAAAAATCCTGTGAGGCTCTGTACAGTAGGGATGGGGTCCATTTGACCGAAATAGGGTCTGATATATTGAACCTGTGGTGGCGGTGGTCCATAGAGGAAAAGTGGTGTGTAGGTGTGAAGATAGGGCCTTGTGTTACCAGAGGCGATAGGAGACTGGGTATATGTTAGGCACCCATCGAGCCGCTGTTGGCGTGGCTGATGGGCTGCAGGAATACGTTGGGAGGATAAGCAGGTCTGGGCCTCTATGGACTAAATACTAACTGGATTTATGTTGGTTAAAAATTAATGTTAAGATAAGAATGTTACATTTTTGCACTAATTAAATTAATAACAAGTTAATAAATATGCTGTGGCCTTTCGTTCCAAATAATTTGGTGTCTGTTGTTATTTAAGGTTAAGGTAGCGTGGGGGTGTGATCACCTCGGTGGGAACTGGCACTATCACTGCCATGACCATTCAAAGTTTTTTAGTGCAAATAAATATTAAAAGGCATGTCCACCCCCAAAACTATAACCCACTGTGTACTTTAAAATGACCCTTACCTTACATCCCAGCTCCTTAGGGTTCTTCTGCAGTGTCTTTCCAAAGTCCAGGAAACTGAGGAGTAGGAGCTTCCTATTCCTATTCCTTTTAATATAATGTAGCTCCCCCCTGCCCAGACCCAAATGCCACATTGTTTTTTTTAAAAAAACAATCTGAATCATACATACATGCCTTTGTTCCTGCGGCGTCTCCATTGCCGGCAGCCGCATCTGTGATTGTCTGCCTCTCAGTCAATCACAGACGAGGCTGCCGGCCCGTTTTCAACTTCCTTCAAACAGGGAGCAATAAGGAATGTGCCATGGGAGTGAAAGGCTGTATGTATGATTTGGATTAGTTTTTTTAAGAAGTAAGGCTGAGGCCAAACTACAACGCACCAAATCGAGCACGCAATTGCGAGCATTATCGCATGCGATTATTGTGTGTGCAATTCTTGTGCATTTGCGTTTGCGCATGCGATTTTGCCATTTTCCATTATGCGTTATCAAAACGGAAACGTATGCGCAATCGCATTCGCACAGGAAATTGCGGAAATTTTTGCGTTCCCGCGATTTCCATTTGAGCAAAAAACGCGTGTGCAAACACGTGAAAAACGCACTAGTATAGCCTAGCGTTAATATGGTGTTTAGGTCTGTCCAGGGTAAAAAAAAAGAATGAACTCTGTAATACAGCTGTATTGTATTCAGATCTTGCTCGATCTCAGTCTTAAAATTGGCATTTAATGTGGGCCTTTATTATTTTTTATTATTTTTAATTAGTCATATGAGTATGTCTTTATGATTGTGGGGGATACTTAAGTGTCCGGTTGAAACCCTCGCAAGCATAGGGAGAACAAGCAAACTCCTTGCAGATGTTTCCAAGGGTGGAATTGAACTCAAGCCTTTAAAGGGCATGTCCACCCCCCAAACTAAAATTTAACCCCATACTGGCCCCACTATACAGTTTTAAACAATCCTTACCTTACAATCCTGCTCCTTAGGGTTGTTCTACAATCCATGTTCAAAGTCCAGTAAAGTGCAGGGAAGTGGCTGTCTTTCTGTCCTAATGTTGCTGCCCTCTGTCTCTCCTCCAGGAGGGATGGTGACATGCGCACAGCCAGGAGCCCTTTCACCCCCCTCCCTCCCTCCCGATCCCTCTCTGCAAAGAATTAATGTAGTGTTAAATCCTTCATACCTATTGTAGGGCAAACCCTCCCACCCCCGACCGCTAAGTTAAAAGTCTTAAAATCTATTCCGGACACAAGTTACAGCTCCTGGCTGCCAGCGTCTTCTGCATTGCTGGCAGCCGCGGCTGTGATTGGCTGCCTCTCAGCCAATCACAGCCGCGGCTGCCGTCCGGCCCCCTGCTAAAAGATCCGGCAGGCAGGGGAGCCGGACCAGAGTGACGCTGGAACCAGGAGCTGTAAGTAGTGTATGGGATAGATTTTTAAGTTTTTAACTTAGCGGTTGGGGGTGGGAGGGTATACACTACGATATAAAGGAACGTTGCTATGGGGGGTAGACATGCCCTTTAAGTTGTATTTGTAACTACTTTCAAAGCATTAAACGGGCACAATCTTCAAATGTTACAATTGGAATAATGTATAGTATAGTATAGTATTTGAGGTTGAATAAAGACACACGTCCATCCAGTCCAACCCATCTAGCAATATCCTCATTTCCTGTCTAACTGTTGATCCAGAGGAAGGCAAAAAAAAACCCATCAAATTTATGAAGGGGAAAAAAATTCCTTCCTGACTCCAAGTAACAAATGAAAGTTAGCAGCAAAATATTATAGGGCTATTCTAAAACCCTCCCTTAAACACATGCTGAACCTTTGCATTCATTTTAAAAGCTTTCTTGTGCACAGCTAGTTTAAAGGGTATCTCCACCCCCAAATTTGAAAAACATACAATGTAGGGGACCCCCCAATCCTAAACGCCAGCTGAAATTTTACCCAGAAATGTACATACCCACCTTGGCTCCTTGGTCTCAACCTCTTCAGAGAATGGAAGTAACAGAAGGGGCTGGACTGGCAGCCATGTCTGTAATTAGCTGAGTGTCAGCCAATTACTGATGCAGCTGACGGTCATCTGAGGAAACGGAGAGAACAAAGGTGGGTATCTACATTTTGGTGCTGAATTTAAACTTATAAAGCTAATGTTTATGGTTGGGAAGGGTCCCTACATTGTATGGTTTTTTTTGTTTCTTTTTTAAAAAGGCAGATACAGCGCCAAAGTTATCTTAGAGAAGCAGGAAGTAGCAGTTATTTTCTGGACTTTCGTGAGGCAGTGCAGGACAACCATAAGTAGTAGAGGAGAAAGGTAAGTATGACGAAGGCACTACAATCCTCAGCCCTGGGGTGCTCTGAGCCCAAACCTGACTAAGAGTTGCCCGTCACATATATATTTACCATAAACTGCCACCATGTGTGTTAGAGGTACACAAACCTACCCAGCATGCACAGCTGTACAATAAAACGAATAATAATGACAGTTCATTCACTACCACGTACAGGTAGGAATATAACAATACAATTGAACATAATATACTGGTAAAAAAAAAACGTTGGGTCTCAGAGGCAGAGTTCCTTGGTTCTAATTAGAGCAATCAGAGTTCTGCTAACAATTTAAATATTGTTTAATTATAACAAAAATAGTGCAAACAATAAACTACAGAAAAGTATGACAGACAAAAACACAACACAAGCAACAGTAAAACAAAATTGGACGAAAAAGGGAAATAATACTTAGTTCAGTCCTTAATGTTACAGGATGAAGTGGAGGAAGTAGATCTGTGAATGATGGAGTCCAAAGTTGTTTCCAGAGTTATTGGCCCTCAAATAACTCTTAATTAGTCAAAGTTTTGATGGTAAAGGAGAGCTCCTTATTTGGAGCCATTCTTATACCCCTGAAAAGGGGTGTATCCAGATCCCATCTCAATCAGAGAAAGGTGTGGGCTGAGCAATAGGAGAGTAGCGCACTCCAGGTGGTCTCCCTGACACGCGCATGAGGTGGCTATCCCTGCCAAATCCTGTATTGCGATGGGGTAACACTCCATAGCACACCAACTCACAAATCCGTATTAAATTCGATATGGTTATTGCTTGTTAATCCATAAACCAACCCAAGCTCCAAATTCAATTTAAAAAACAGTTTACGATAATAATGGTCATAAATGAATCCCAATATATATTTTGCTTCTCACATAGTGATAAACTGGGATGAAGTTACATGAATTCCAGTGTTGCTAATTACCTTCTATAAAGTCAGGGTCTGAAATTTGTTTAGTGCCTGGGCAATCAGGGGCGTATCTAGGGTCAGAAACTAAGAATTTTATTACATACTGGTGGCAAACTGGGAAATTTATTACATACTGGTAGTAAACTAAGAATTTTATTACATACTTGTGGCAAACTGGGAATTTTATTACATACTGGTGGCAAACTGAGAAATGTATTACATACTGGTGGCAAACTGGGAATTCTATTACATACTGGTGGCAAACTGGGAAATATATTACATACTGGTGGCAAACTGGGAATTTTATTACATACTGGTAGCAAACTGGGAATTTTATTACATACTGGTAGCAAACTGGGGAAATTATTACATTCTAGTCTGGACCCCATTTATAAAATCCCATGATCCCAGCCAGGCCTGATCAACTCTCTGAGTTCCAGAGCTCTTGGCTTAGTCCCCCAGCAGCATAGAATTAAAGTCGCATCCTGACCCCATTTCTTTCCCTGCTCAGTAGCCTGTAGAACCCTGCACTGCTATATATTTAGAGATTTAAATATGATAACCTGCAGATTCTGATTTGTCCAGTCTCACCCAGGCCAGCAATAGTGTCTAGACAGGCAGCCAATACTTGCTCCGCCCCAGGAATCAGAGATGGTTAGGGAGTACGTCTCTGGGCTGTCACTCATTGACTTACAGCCAACCATAGCTGGATGAAGGAGGGGAAGCACAGGACTCAATCCAAAATTTCCAAACACCAGCACACGTTCCTCTGGGTTTCAAAATGGTGCAAGCTCTGTACCTTCACCTATTGTACTCCATCCACAAAAAGTTCCAAGTGAGCAGCACTCATTAAAACATATAATTTATTTCGAATTGATTAAAAGCTTATTACATTTTCTGCCACTATCAATGGCTCAATTTTCACAGAACTAGATGTGCAATGTTTCGGACCTCCCAGGTCCTTTGTCAAGCTTGAAATTTTTGAGCACAGGACTCAAATCACAAGAACTTTTCCTGAAGTGCTGAAAGGGAGGGGGAAGGAGGGGTTAGCCGCGTAAATTACAAACACATCTCTGGGCTGCTTGGTGAGCATGCGACGTGAGCGTGACGTCACTGCGCATGCACAGATAGTAGATACAATCGGCAAACTACCAATTCAGGGCACTTGTTTTAGGAAGCATCTGTTGAAATATTCGAGGCACTTTGCCAAAGATCCGGGGCACGTGCCCCTAATGTTTTAACATAGCGACGCCACTGTGGGCAATACAGATGACTGGGACCTTGTCCTATCATCCTGCTAACTATACAAAGTTATCTGTTGGTATCTACATTAAACATAATACACAAAATACTGTACAGGAAATATTACATTGAAGAGACAGGGGAATTGGAGAATCATATAAAATAATACAGATTATAACATAAATTTCTCCATATAAATATACTAGCAAAATTGTGCCTGTTGGTGCACAATGGAAATTATGTGTGTATGTTTTGCTATGTGTGGATATAGTGGATATATAATTTTTACACAGGTATATTTTAAACTGTTACTCAGACAGTCACCATAATCCTGCAGGTCTGAGAGTAGACCCAGACAATCCTGCCACACTGTGTGGTTGAAACTAAACATGCTAGGTTAATACTTATTAGTATTCACCACGGCAAGTGGTGATGGTACCTCATATATTATAACAGAAGGTACCTCACAGCATCATGTTATTGTAATAGCATTGCCCTAATAATTTAACGTATAAACAAACATTTCTCATTCCCAGTTTACCTAAAGAAATGGATTTATCCTTTATATACTCTTATACAGATCTAATTGAAAAAAAGTTGATTCAGAGCAATTTTTGATAACTGCTTTTTATTTCAGTGTTACAGTAAATCCTTGGTATACCTGCCTGGCTTTACCACTAAGCAAAAGGCTAAGGACTTGCAAGCGAGCACCTTCATCCCAACCATTAATAGTGGCTGCCAATTCAAATTGTTCTAGCCAATCAGTCCACTCCCTAGTTACCCCATCAAATGGATCAGATTTAAAAATAGGTTTGGCAATTGGGCCTGGTAGAGCTACTAATAGGAAAATTTCATCTGCAGGTACAAGGACAGGAGGATTTAAATTAATATTATCAGTAGCAGCCTCCATAGTTTAATACAGAGAACATACATACAGAGAAAACAGGGAGAATAAATGGTATTACCAGCACCGCTGCCACCAATTTGTACCAGATCACTACTTTATGGAAGGATTATGGGTAGCATGGCACACAGTAGGTTACTCTGGTGGTCTGGCACAAAGCAGACAGTGCAGATATCCCACCCCTCCCGGATCTTCCGGGAGTCTCCCTTGAATTGGGGTGGTCTCCCGCGCTCCCGCGAGACCACTCCAACCTCCCACAACGGAGAGGAGTCCTGAATCTCCTCTCCGCCATGCCCCCTTTTTTTGCACACCACGCCCCCAAACCTCCCATGTCATGCCCACAACCCCGCCTCCTCCCATCTCGTCCCGCCCACGGAGTGACGTAAATGACGCCACAACGCACCGCCATGCCACTCGCCCCACCCACGATGTGATGTAAATGACGTCATGCCGCACAGCCACGCCCCCTCCCCCCCCCTGCCCGCAAGTACATAGTGGCAGGGTGGGATGTCTGGACAGTGCACCACATAAACAGGTTCCCACATAACATGTGCAGTAATCAGGGGTGTCCCTGTCTGTGGTGCACCACTTTGAATATTGACCAGGCCTGTATATTGTTAGTTGGTGTACATTTATCTGTTGCCTCAGAGTTTGTATCCAATAAGGTAAATTGTCTGTCCAATAATCTTCCAACAGGATCACACAGGGTCTTATATGCAGGGTCTTATACACAGGATCTTGTGTTGCAGTCAATATCACTCTAAAGCACACACCACAATCCACTTTCACTTTCTCTCCTCCTACCATAGAAAGCAGGGATGTATTGTATTTTATTACTCACTGATACCACCTGGAGGCGGTATATAAGGAGCCTTGGTGTATATGTCCATTACAATACACATCATATCCTGTGTAGCAGACAGAAACTTTTTTTGTTATACTTCCTTTCATATGGAGCAGACACAGGGGTGTGGTTTAGGCTGCCATTTGACCATTCCATTTTAAAATAGGGATCTCAGCTCTGTAAGTAAGTTTATGTATTTTGTATATTTTGTGTTGTACTTAATATAAGTCAGTGCTAAATTTTATTTACATTTACTGATGGTCATTTAAATGGTAACAGTGAGATAGTACACACATACATATACACCTTTCATATATGTAATATCCTATACCCCCCACCACATTGGTAGCTCCTAAAAACTCAATGCAATCTCCTGGAGATATAAATAATTTTTAGTCAGGGGTGGACATGCCCTTTAAGATGATATGTGTTGTCTGCATCAGTTTTAAAAAGTATTGCAAAACTATATCCATGCAATGCCATTTGATGGTGTTGTGACATTTGCATGCGAATTGTATGGCAGCCAATAGTTTCATCCACTGTTTGGATGAAAATACCATTTCCTGAGAGAAGCAATCATGCAACTTCCAGGATTTAGTCAATGCCCTCATACAATAGCTTGTATAAAGGAGCTTCAGTTATTTTGCAAAATCTTACTCACAGAACAAAAAAAATAATATATAAATATATATATAAAAATATAATATATATTTATTATATATATATAAATGCACAGGAAGGAGCAGCACTCATTATCAATCAATAATATCAGTTATAGTTCATATAATCAATATACCCTTAACTATGTTGGGAATAGGGAACATCGACTGAAATGTAGGGAAGTTTGGTGGATTAAAAGGTTGGGTTCCCTATATCCCAATGGATTGAATAGGGATTATAATTTATATTTGTTTTTGTAGACTTCTTAGGTCCCTGGTGTAGGGGAATTTCCACAGAATATATTTACTGGAGTGTATAAGGGGTTAACATTGTAAAATGGAACCAAAATTGTTGCCTTAATTTATATGTGATGTCATATCCTGTTCATGACTTATAAATAGGATGGGCCTTGTTGGCCATTCATTGTCTTGCTCTCATGCCTGACGAAGGGTAATATGGACCCGAAACGTTGCTATTATGAGAATGCTTGATTATATGAAATATAACTGATATTATTAAAAATTGAGTGTTGCTCCTTCCTGTGCATTTTTGGATAGAATTGGGGATACTGCTCCCTATAATGGAGATTTGCACCAACATGCACTAATATATATTGAAATTGACTTGGGTGTGCTGCTGTAGCAAGGCACTCACAGGTCTTCTAAAATATAACTTTTATTCCAATCAAGTTAAAAACATGTATCAACGCGTTTCGGCCATCAAACAAGCCGTCCAGGATTTTTCTATTGTCTATCTTTGAAGTGCACCCGGGCACATCGATTTTAGTATAGTATAGTATAGTATAGTATTTGAGGTTGAATAAAGACATACGTCCATCCAGTCCAACCCATCTAGCAATATCCTCATTTCCTGCCTAACTGTTGTTCCAGAGGTAAACTTTATTCAGACATGTTTAAAACGCTATACATCAACGCGTTTTCGGCTAAAGAATAAGCCGTCCTCAGGATGTGAGGACGGCTTATCTTTGCCGAACGCGTTGATGTTATAGCGTTTTTAAACATGTCTGATAAAAGTTTGTTTTACCAAGTCCTGTGAGTGCCTCCGCTATCTGTTCATATATATGATATATATAAACAAATGGCAGTTAGTAGATCAGCACTTCCATTCCAAAATGGCAATATATAGTATAGTAGCAATAAAGGTATACAAGATTCAAGTTCACTTTGGTTAACCGAGGATATGGTACAGAAAGAACTAAATAAGGTTAATATTAATAAATCTCCTGGACCGGATAAAATACATCCTCGGGTACTTAAGAGCTAAGTTCAGTTTTATCTAGGCCTTGTTTCTTATTTTGCTGATTCCCTCATGTCCGGTGGTGTGGCTCTGGATTGGAAAAAGGCTGATGTTATTCCATATTTCAAAAGGGTAGTCGTTCACAGCCGGGTAATTACAGGCCTGTAAGTTTACACTTCAGTGGTGGGAAGATCCTGGAAAGTTTATAAGGGAACATGTTGTAGAGTATGTTTCAAGGACTGACATTATAATAGTAACCAGCATGGATTGGAGGAATAGATCTTGTCAAACTAACTTGCTTGGCTTTTATGAGGAAGTAAGTAGAAATTTAGACTCTGGTATAGCAGTAGATGTAGTTTACTTGGATTTTGCAAAGGCTTTTGATACAGTCCCCATAGGCGACTAATGAATAAGCTAAGGTCTGTTGGTCTGGGGAGTCACATTTGTACATGGATAGAAAATTGGTTAATGAATAGGATGCAGAGAGTAGTTGTTAATGGGGCTTCATCATTATGGACTAAAGTGCTAAGTGGGGTGCCACAGGGTTCTGTGTTGGGCCGCTTCTATTTAATCTATTTATTAATGATTTGGAAGTGGGTATTGTCAGCAAGGTTTCTGTGTTTGCTGACGACACAAAACTTTGTCGACCATTAAAAACCTCAGAGGATGTGCAATCGTTGCAAGGGGATCTAGATAGATTATCACAGTGGGCTGCTAAGTGGCAGATGAAATTCAATGTTGATAAATGTAAGGTGATGCATTTTGGACTTAAAAATACTTGTGCTACTTATACTATAAATGGCTCTGTGTTAAGTGAATCCCTGTTGGAAGGGATCTTGGAGTTTTGGTGGATAACAACTTAAGGTAGCAAGCAGTACCAGGCGGCAACAGCCAGAGCCAGCATGGTATTGTCTTGTATAAAGAGAGGTATGGATTCAAGGGAGGAAAATGTAATTCTCCCTCTTTACAAAGCATTGGTAAGCCTCATTGAATATGCAGTGCAATTTTGGAATCCTGTGTACAAAAAGGATATCTTTGAAATGGAAAGGGTTCAGAGAAGGGCAACTAAATTAATAAGGGGATTGGGGGCTTGAATATGAGAGAGACGAGGAAAAGTTACAATTATGTACGCTGAGAAAAGGCGCTTGCGTGGGGATATGATTACTGTGTAAAATACATTAACGGCCATACATAAACTATCTGGGGCATTGTTCACCAATAGAACATGTCAAAGGACACGGGGACATCCCTTAAGACTTGAAGAAAAAAGGTTTAGGCTTCAAGCTCGGAAAGGGTTTTTCACTGTGAGAACGGTAAAGCTGGAACTGTCTTCCAGTGGACGTTGTAATGGCAGTTCATTGGTCAGTTTCAAAAAAAAGCTGGATGAGTTTTCTGCAAACAAGGAATGTTGCAAGTTACTGGTATTGATACATAAAGTAGAGTTGATCCGGAAATTTCCGATTGCCACTTGGAGTCAGGAGAATTTTTTCCCCCTTCATAAATTTGGTGGGGGGGGGGTTTGCCTTCCTCTGGAACAACAGTTGGCAGGAAATAGGATATTGCTAGATGGTTGGACTGGATGACGTATGTCTTTATTCAACCTCAAATACTATACTATACTATACTATACTAAAATCGATGTGCCCGGGTGCACTTCAAGATAGACAATAGAAAAATCCTGGACGGCTTGTTTGATGGCCGAAACGCGTTATACATGTTTTTAACTTGATTGGAATAGTTATATTTTAGAAGACCTGTGATTGCCTTGCTACAGCAGCACACCCAAGTCAATTTCAATATATATAGTGCATGTTGGTGCAAATCTCCATTATAGGGAGCAGTATCCCCAATTCTACCAAAAATGCACAGGAAGGAGCAACACTCAATTTTTAATAATATCAGTTATATTTCATATATCAACATTCTCATAATAGAACGTTTCGGGTCCATATTACCTTCGTCAGGCATGAGAGCAAGACAATGAATGGCCAACAAGGCCCATCCTATTTATAAGTCATGAACAGGATATGACATCACATATAAATTAAGGCACATTTTGGTTCCATTTTACAATGTTACCCCTTATACACTCCAGTAAATATATCTGTGGAAATTCCCCTACACCAGGGACCTAAGAAGTCTACAAAAACAATATAAAATTATAATCCCTATTCAATCCATTGGGATATAGGGAACCCAACCTTTTAATCCACCAACCTTCCCTACATTTCAGTCGATTTTCCCTATTCCCACACTAGTTCAAGGGTATTAGATTATATGAACTATAACTGATATTATTGATTGATAAATTGAGTGCTGCTCCTTCCTGTGCATTTATATATATATAAATATATATATATATATATATATTATATATATATATATATATATTATTTATTAAATATGTTCATGTGAGTAAGATAATTTGCAAAATAACTGAAGCTTCCTTTATACAAAGCTATTGTATGAGGGCAGTTGGGACTAAATCCTGGAAGTTGCATGATTGCTTCTCTCAGGAAATGGTATTTTCATCCAAACAGTGGATGAAACTATTTGGCTGCCATAACAATTCGCATGCAAAATGTCACAACCATCAAAATGGCATTGCATGAGATAGTTATGTGCAATACTTTTTAAAACTGATGCAGACAACACAAATCTCATCTTAAAGGGCATGTCCACCCCTGACTAAAAATATATTTATATCTCCATAGGAGATTGCATTGAGTTTTTAGGAGCTACCAATGTGGTGGGGGGTATAGATATTACATATATGAAAGGTATATGTATGTGTGTACTATCTCACTGTTACCATTTAAATGACCATCAGTAAATGTAAATAAAATTTAGCACTGACTTATATTAAGTACAACACAAAATATACATACATAAACTTACTTACAAGCTGAGATCCCTATTTTAAAATGGAATGGTCAAATGGCAGCCAAAACCACACCCCTGTGTCTGCTCCATATGAAAGAGTATAACAAAAAAGTTTCTGTCTGCTACACAGGATATGAGTGTATGTAATGGACATATACACCAAGGCTCCTTATATACCGCCTCCAGGTGGTATCAGTGAGTAATAAAATACATACATCCCTGCTTTCTATGGTAGGAGGAGAGAAAGTGAAAGTGGATTGTGGTGTGTGCTTTAGAGTGATATTGACTGCAACACAAGATCCTGTGTATAAGACCCTGCATATAAGACCCTGTGTGATCCTGTTGGAAGATTATTGGACAGACAATTTACCTTATTGGATACAAACTCTGAGGCAACAGATAAATGTACACCAACTAACATATACAGGCCTGGTCAATATTCAAAGTGGTGCACCACAGACAGGGACACCCCTGATTACTGCACATGTTATGTGGGAACCTGTTTTAGGTGGTGCACTGTCCAGACATCCCACCCTGCCACTATGTACTTGCGGGCAGGGGGGGGGAGGGGCGTGGCTGTCGGCATGACGTCATTTACATCACATCGTGGGTGGGGCGAGTGGCATGGCGGTGCGTTGTGGCGTCATTTACGTCACTCCTGGGCGGGCCGAGATGGGAGGAGGCGGGGTTGTGGGCATGACATGGGAGGTTTGGGGGCGTGGTGTGCAAAAAAGGGGCATGGCGGAGAGGAGATTCAGGACTCCTCTCCGTTGTGGAGTTGGAGTGGTCTCGCGGGAGCGCGGGAGACCACCCCAATTCAAGGGAGACTCCCGGAAGATCCGGGAGGGGTGGGATATCTGCACTGTCTGTCTGCTTTGTGCCAGACCACCAGAGTAACCACTGTGTCATGCTACCCATAATCCTTCCATAAGTAGTGATCTGGTACAAATTGGTGGCAGCGGTGCTGGTAATACCATTTATTCTCCCTGTTTTTCTGTATGTATGTTCTCTGTATTAACTATGAGGCTGCTACTGATATATTAATTTAAATCCTCCTGTCCTTGTACCTGCAGATGAATTTTTCCTATTAGTAGCTCACACCAGGCCCAATTGCCAAACCTATTTTTAAATCTGATCCATTTGATGGGGTAACTAGGGAGTGGACTGATTGGCTAGAACAATTTGAATTGGCAGCCACTATTAATGGTTGGGATGAAGTGCTCGCTTGCAAGTCCTTAGCCTTTTGCTTAGTGGTAAGCCAGGCAGGTATACCAAGGATTACTGTAACACTGAAATAAAAAGCAGTTATCAAAAATTGCTCTGAATCAACTTTTTTTCAATTAGATCTGTATAAGAGTATATAAAGGATAAATCCATTTCTTTAGGTAAACTGGGAATGAGAAATGTTTGTTTATACGTTAAATTATTAGGGCAATGCTATTACAATACATGATGCTGTGAGGTACCTTCTGTTATAATATATGAGGTACCATCACCACTTGCCGTGGTGAATACTATAAGTATTAACCTAGCATGTTTAGTTTCAACCACACAGTGTGGCAGGATTGTCTGGGTCACTCTCAGACCTGCAGGATTATGGTGACTGTCTGAGTAACAGTTTAAAATATACCTGTGTAAAAATTATATCCACTATATCCACACATAGCAAAACATACACACATAATTTCCATTGTGCACCAACGCACAATTTTGCTAGTATATTTATATGGAGAAATTTATGTTATAACTGTATTATTTTATATGTTCTCCAATTCCCCTGTCTCTTCAATGTAATATTTCCTGTACAGTATTTTGTGTATTATGTTTAATGTAGATCCCAACAATAACTTTGTATAGTTAGCAGGATGATAGGACAAGGTCCCAGTCATCTGTATTGCCCACAGTGGCGTCGCTATGTTAAAACATTAGGGGCACGTGCCCCGGATCTTTGGCAATTGCCTCGAATATTTCAACAATGCTTCCTAAAACAAGTGCCCTGAATTGGTAGTTTGCCGATTGTATCTACTATCTGTGCATGCGCAGTGACGTCACGCTCACGTCGCATGCCACCAGCAGCCCAGAGATGTGTTTGTAATTTACGCGGCAAACCCCTCTTCCCCCTCCTTTCAGCACTTCAGGAAAAGTTCTTGTGATTTGAGTCCTGTGCTCAAAAATTTCAGCTTGACAAAGGACCTGGGAGGTCCGAAACATTGCACATCTAGTTCTGTGAAAATTGAGCCATTGATAGTGGCAGAAAATGTAATAAGCTTTTAATCAATTCGAAATAAATTATATGTTTTAATGAGTGCTGCTCACTTGGAACTTTTTGTGGATGAGTACAATAGGTGGGTACAGACGTTGCACCATTTTGAAACCCAGAGGAACTGGTGCTGGTGTTTGGAAATTTTGGATTGAGTCCTGTGCTTCCCCTCCTTCATCCAGCTATGGTTGGCTGTAAGTCAATGAGTGAAAGCCCAGAGACGTACTCCCTAACCATCTCGGATTCCTGGGGCGGAGCAGTATTGGCTGCCTGTCTAGACACTATTGCTGGCCTGGTGAGACTGGACAAATCAGAATCTGCAGGTTATCATATTTAAATCTCTAAATATATAGCAGTGCAGGGTTCTACAGGCTACTGAGCAGGGAAAGAAATGGGGTCAGGCACTTTAATTCTATGCTGCTGGGGACTAGCCAAGAGCTCTGGAACTCAGAGAGTTGATCAGGCCTGGCTGGGATCATGGGATTTATAAATGGGGTCCAGACTAGAATGTAATAATTTCCCCAGTTTGCTACCAGTATGTAATAAATTCCCAGTTTTGCTACCAGTATGTAATAAAATTCCCAGTTTGCCACCAGTATGTAATATATTTCCCAGTTTGCCACCAGTATGTATAGAATTCCCAGTTTGCCACCAGTATGTAATACATTTCTCAGTTTGCCACCAGTATGTAATAAAATTCCCATTTTGCCACAAGTATGTAATAAAATTCTTAGTTTACTACCAGTATGTAATAAATTTCCCAGTTTGCCACCAGTATGTAATAAAATTCTTAGTTTCTGACCCTAGATACGCCCCTGATTGCCCAGGCACTAAACAAATTCAGACCCTGACTTTATAGAAGGTAATTAGCAACACTGGAATTCATGTACTTCATCCAGTTTATCACTATGTGAGAAGCAAAATATATATTGGGATTCATTTTGACCATTATTATCGTAAACTGTTTTTTAAATTGAATTTGGAGCTTGGGTTGGTTTATGGATTAACAAGCAATAACCATATCGAATTTAATACGGATTTGTGAGTTGGTGTGCTATGGAGTGTTACCCCTCGCAAACAGGATTTGGCAGGGATGGCACCCTCATGCGCGTGTCAGGGAGACCACCTGGAGTGCGCTACTCTCCTATTGCTCAGCCCAACCTTTCTCTGATTGAATGGGATCTGGATACACCCCTTTTCAGGGTATAAATGGCTCCAAATAAGGAGCTCTCCTTTACCATCAAAACTTTGACTATTAAGAGTTATTTGAGGGCCAATAACTCTGGAACAACTTTGGACTCCATCATTCACAGATCTACTTCCTCCACTTCATCCTGTAACATTAAGGACTGAACTAAGTATTATTTCCCTTTTTCGTCCAATTTTGTTTTACTGTTGCTTGTGTTGTGTTTTGTCGGTCATACTTTTCTGTAGTTTATTGTTTGCACTATTTGTTATAATTAACAATATTTAATTGTTAGCAACTCTGATTGCTCTAATTAGAACCAAGGAACTCTGCCTCTGAGACCCAACGTTTTTTTTTTTACCAGTATATTATGTTCAATTGTATTGTTATATTCCTACCTGTACGTGGTAGTGAATGAACTGTCATTATTATCGTTTTATTGTACAGCTGTGCATGCTGGGTAGGTTTGTGTACCTCTAACACACATGGTGGCAGTTATGGTAAAATATATGTGACGGGCAACTCTTAGTCAGGTTTGGGCTCAAGCACCCCAGGGCTGAGGATTGTAGTGCCTTCGTCATACTTACCTTTCTCCTCTACTACTTATGGTTGTCCTGCACTGCC
The DNA here is from genome assembly GCA_019447015.1 of Hymenochirus boettgeri. Taxonomy (NCBI): domain Eukaryota; kingdom Metazoa; phylum Chordata; class Amphibia; order Anura; family Pipidae; genus Hymenochirus; species Hymenochirus boettgeri. Next base: position 140,112,672 of record CM033474.1, read on the forward strand.
TCACGAAAGTCCAGAAAATAACTGCTACTTCCTGCTTCTCTAAGATAACTTTGGCGCTGTATCTGCCTTTTTAAAAAAGAAACAAAAAAACCATACAATGTAGGGACCCTTCCCAACCATAAACATTAGCTTTTAAGTTTAAATTCAGCACCAAAATGTAGATCCCCACCTTTGTTCTCTCCGTTTCCTCAGATGACCGTCAGCTGCATCAGTAATTGGCTGACACTCAGCTAATTACAGACATGGCTGCCAGTCCAGCCCTTTCTGTATTATTCCATTCTCTGAGAGGTTGAGACCAGGACCAAGGTGGGTATGTACATTTCTGGGTAAAATTTCAGCTGGCGTTTAGGATTGGGGGGTCCCCTACATTGTATGTTTTTCAAATTTGGGGGTGGAGAACCCTTTAAACTAGCTGTGCACAAGAAAGCTTTTAAAATGAATGGCAAGGTTCAGCATGTGTTTAGGAGGGTTTTAGAATAGCCCTATATATTTTTGCGCTAACTTTCATTTGTTACTTGGAGTCAGGAAGGAATTTTTTTCCCCTCATAAATTTGATGGTTTTTTTTTTTTTGCCTTCCTCTGGATCACAGTTAGACAGGAATGAGGATATTGCTAGATGGGTTGGACTGGATGGACGTGTGTCTTTATTCAACCTCAAATACTATACTATACTATACATTATTCCAATTGTACCATTTGAAGATTGTGCCCGTTTAATGCTTGAAAGTAGTTTACAAATACAACTTAAGGGCATGTCTACCCCCCATAGCAACGTTCCTTTATATCGTAGTGTATACCCTCCCACCCCCAACCGCTAAGTTAAAAACTTAAAAATCTATCCCATCCACTACTTACAGCTCCTGGTTCCAGCGTCACTCTGGTCCGGCTCCCCTGCCTGCCGGATCTTTTGCAGGGGGCCGGACGGCACCGCGCTGTGATTGGCTGAGAGGCAGCCAATCACAGCGCGGCTGCCAGCAATGCAGAAGACGCTGGCAGCAGGAGCTGTAACTTGTGTCCGGAATAGATTTTAAGACTTTTAACTTAGCGGTCGGGGGTGGAGGGTTTGCCCTACAATAGGTATGAGGATTTAACACTACATAATTCTTTGCAGAGAGGATCGGGAGGGGGGAGGGGGTTGAAAGGGCTCCTGGCTGTGCGCATGTCACCATCCCTCCTGGAGGAGAGACGAGGCAGCAACATGGACAGAAAGACAGCCACTTCCCTGCACTTTACTGACTTTGAACATGGATTTAGAACAACCCTAAGGAGCAGGATTGTAAGGTAAGGATTGTTTAAAACTGTATAGTGGGCCAGTATGGGGTTAAATTTTAGTTGGGGGGTGGACATGCCCTTTAAAGGCTTGAGTTCAATTCCACCCTTGGAAACATCTGCAAGGAGTTTGCTTGTTCTCCCTATGCTTGCGAGGGTTTCAACCGGACACTTAAGTATCCCCCACAACATAAAGACATACTCTATGACTAATTAAAAATAATAAAAATAATAAAGGCCCACATAAATGCCAATTTTAAGACTGAGATCGAGCAAGATCTGAATACATACAGCTGTATTACAGAGTTCATTCTTTTTTTTTACCCTGGACAGACCTAAACACCATATTAACGCTAGGCTATACTAGTGCGTTTTTCACGTGTTTGCACACGCGTTTTTTGCTCAAATGGAAATCGCGGGAACGCAAAAATTTCCGCAATTTCCTGTGCGAATGCATTGCGCATACGTTTCCGTTTTGATAACGCATAATGGAAAATGGCAAAATCGCATGCGCAAAAACGCAATGCACAAGAATTGCACACACAATACGCATGCGATAATGCTCGCAATTGCGTGCTCGATTTGGTGCGTTGTAGTTTGGCCTCAGCCTTACTTCTTAAAAAAACTAATCCAAATCATACATACAGCTTTTCACTCCCATGGCACATTCCTATTGCTCCCTGTTTGAAGGAAGTTGAAAACGGGCCGGCCAGCCTCGTCTGTGATTGACTGAGAGGCAGACATCACACAGATGCGGCTGCCGCAATGGAGACGCCGCAGGAACAAAGGCATGTATGTATGATTCAGATTGTTTTTTAAAAAAACAATGTGGCATTTGGGTCTGGGCAGGGGGGAGCTACATTATATTAAAAGGAATAGGATAGGAAGCTCCTACTCCTCAGTTTCCTGGACTTTGGAAAGACACTGCAGAAAACCCTAAGGAGCTGGGATGTGGTAAGGGTCATTTTAAAGTACACAGTGGGTTATAGTTTTGGGGGTGGACATGCCTTTTAATATTATTTGCACTAAAAAACTTTGAATGGTCATGGCAGTGATAGTGCCAGTTCCCACCGAGGTGATCACACCCCCACGCTACCTTAACCTTAAATAACAACAGACACCAAATTATTTGGAACGAAAGGCCACAGCATATTTATTAACTTGTTATTAATTTAATTAGTGCAAAAATGTAACATTCTTATCTTAACATTATTTTTAACCAACATAAATCCAGTTAGTATTTAGTCCATAGGCCCAGACCTGCTTATCCTCCCAACGTATTCCTGCAGCCCATCAGCCACGCCAACAGCGGCTCGATGGGTGCCTAACATACCCAGCTCTCCTATCGCCTCTGGTAACACAAGGCCCTATCTTCACACCTACCACACCTTTTTCCTCTATGGACCACCGCCACCACAGGTTCAATATATCAGACCCTATTTCGGTCAAATGGACCCCATCCCTACTGTACAGAGCCCACAGGATTTTTCCAATTCAGCATGTCTGCATACTAACCCATTGTTAAACCATACAAATTTACCTATGGCCCTATTGATTCTTACTCACACACATCTTGGGATTATGTCGGACCAAATCACTAGTAACTTGGGGAAGGAAGCCATAATCTCAATAGGTCGCATTTAATGTCCTTATCAGTGTCTTCATCAACAATGACCCCACGTCATTTCCACCAAATGAACCAGCAACACTGCTGGAGGAACCTGCAATGTTTAAACTCTAAACATATTTTAGGAAACTGCTGACAATGCAAACCGGTAAGCCCAGCCAACGCACTGCAACTTCTTTTCTGCTGAATCCCAGCTGTCTTCCCTCCTGACGCATCGCTGCCCGCGCTGCGTATATACATAGGAATGTCTGAGAATCCATAAAGTAATGTGGCCTAAAAATTTTTTTTCTTATATAGCTGGTGGCCGCCTAAACCCCTCCCTACACTTCCACTTGGCCTGGCCTAACGTAGCTCTGAAAGCATGCTGATTTCCATCTGCCTGTCCGTTTAATAGTTTCCTCTTTTAACCCCCATCTGGCTGCCTCATTGGCCGCCCCTATACGGAAGGAGTGGGTGCCATACTTCTTTACTCGTGCCCCCGACGCCTGCAAGCAACCTCGGAATACGGACCTAATGATACTTGATAAGAAAGACCCATCCTGATGCACTAACAGAGGGGCACCCCCCACCGGGTGAATGTCTATGTTTTTTTGAAAGCAACTTACGGACAGACCTGACAGTTGTGTAAAGGCCATAGGAAAATTTGTTACCCCCCCCTCCCCTTTGGTCATTTTTTGATTTCCTAATATGAACCCACATGCGCCCATCTGACACGCCCACATCCACAAATTGGATACCTTCCTCTGCTGTTTTGCTAGAGGAAACTATTTCGCTAATCCTAAAGGCACCGAAGAATGCGAGTGAAAATGCCAAACTACACGAATTACCTCAAACTGAGAATTACAAATCTGGCCTAACATCCCGGTGCAGTGAAATTAAAAGATTGAAAATACTGGCCTGCACTGATCCGGATTTTCTTTTTCTTTTGTAACCCTTCAGGGCTTGTTGAACTACCGGGCCTTTTAGTAAATCTGGCAAACTGGACATGCGGCGAACAAAGGACAAACCTTCCATTGAGTACGGACTTAAAATCCCTTCGGAGTACATCGTAGCTATCCAGCACAATAAGATTTCCCAGTCCTTTGCCCTGTAAAGAAATCTATACTCACCAATCGTGATTTTCTTTTCCTGGTGTCGACACCGCAGTGGAATCAATGGGTTAACTTCCCTTTGCACAAGCGTGACAGGTGTTTTTGTTTAGCCAATAAATTGGACTGGTTCCACCCCCTTACCATGCTCTTACCATGTTCCGAGCATAGTTTGAGATGGGTGGGAGCTTCCCACTGCCTGTCGACCCAGGAAAAGAAAATCACAATTGGTGAGTATAATTTTCTGTTTTCCCGGTATCTCCACGGCAGTGGGAATCAATGGGATTTAGTACAAAAATTGGGAGGAGGGACAAGTATAAGTTGCAGAAAATGAATTTATTTGTATATATAGTATTCTGCTATATAGATTTTTTTTTTTTTTTTATATATTGGTTGAAGCCAATACTTATTTACCGAATTCGGCTTGGCTACGTAATAACATCTAGTTTGTAATGTTATAAATGTAGACAAAGAGGACCATGACTTTGCATATCTCCTCTGGAGAGGCTCTGTTTTAAGGGCTCCTCTGAGATGTTTCATTTCTTTAGCCTTCACCTCTGTGCTAGTGGGGATGTTCTCGGCTCTGTGTTGCAGGGTTCTGATGACACCCAGCTTGTGATCTAAAGGGTGGTGGGAGTCAAACATCAAATACTGATCTGTGTGTGTTGGTTTTCTGTAAACCTCTACTTCCAGTTTACCATTTTCCTTAACTTCTACCAAGCAGTCCAAGAAAGCCAGTTGTTTGTTTGTACCTCTTCCTTGTGAATTTAATGTTTTGGTCTACCGCATTAATGTGTTCGTGAAAGCTTGTACTTCCTTCTGGTGGATTTTAACCCAGGTGTCATCAACATATCTGAACCAGTGGCTGGGTGCTATGCCCTTAAAGGTATTAAGCACCTGTGTTTCTACCTCCTCCATGTAAAGGTTGGCCACAATGGGTGAAACTGGAGATCCCATCGCACATCCAGTTTTTGCTTATAGAACTTATCCCTGTATTTGAAATAGGTGGTATTCAGGCACAAGTCCAACAAAGAACACACCTGTTTTGGGTTGAGATCAGTTCTGCTGGTAAGAGTGCTGTCTTGGCCCAGCTGTTTCTCTCACCATGTCAACAGCCTCCTTGGTGGGTATACAAGTGAAGAGAGATGTCACATCATAGGACACCATAGTTTCTTCTACACCGAGTACTAATCTTCAATCTTGTTGGTGAATTCCTGAGAGTTCTGGATGTGATGCTTAGAACTTCCCACCAAAGGTCCTATTGGTAATCCGAAAGACCCAATACCAAAACACAAGAAAAGCGACTCATATATGCATTGCAGTGCAGTGAAGAATCTGATTTGTATGTGGGGGAGACCAAACAGCAACTGCATCAACGTATGGCCCAGCACAGAAGAGTCAATTCTCGGGTCAGGACTCAGCCGTGTACCTGCATCTTAAGGATAAAGGACATACCTTTGAAGATTGTAATGTAACATATTGGCGAAGGAACGTGACTGGTTTCAAGAGAGGTGTTAAGGAGGCCATTTATGTGAAAATAAAGAAACCAAGCATAAATAGAGGTGGGGGGGTTCGAACCAACTGTCTGCCATGTACAAGCTGTTTTAATACCTTACTCTGGGCGTTCCTAAACACCTCTTAGCCACTATCCAATCACACCCTTAACACCTGGCTGTGATATGCTTATTGGGATTTTCCAGGGTACATAATTGCCACAGATTCTTGTACAATTCATTCTGAATTGAGAAAGCCAGTCGGATGACTAGCGAAACGTCTTCAAGAACTACATTTCAAGTCCAGTTGATCTAATTGAATACAACAGTATACCATGACCTGGATGAATGAGAACCTTCACAAGCATACTACGGGGGCAGCTTGCATGTACCAGTCACTACTGTGGGCAACCTTCATGTACCAGTCAGTACTGTGGCAACCTTCATGTACCAGTCACTACTGTGGACAGCTTTCATGTACCAGTCACTACTGTGGGCAGCTTGCATGTACCAGTCCTACTGTGGGCAGTTGCATGTACCATCTACTGTGGCACCTCATGTACCAGTCATTATGTGGACAGCTTGCATGTACCAGTCACTACTGTGGGCAGCATGCATGTAACAGTCATTGCTGTGGAAACTTGAATGTACCTGTTACTACTGTGAGCAACATAGCAATACACAATGATATTATTAAACACTGTCCACATTCCAAGTATCCCCCAAACATAACACCACACTCACAAGGCTCACTACTCATATGTAAAAAATAAACATATGCGGGCTCATTTATCCAGGGCACAGTGGTATTAAAAGAAGTTAAAGTCACGCTAACCGATACTAAATTTTCCATTGCACTGGCTACACAAGTATCGCAAAAAAAACACCTTGCGCAGCTTGCCCGACTAATTCAACATGTGATTTGCATATATAACGACTAGTAAGCCAGCTAAAGTACATACTGAATTTTCAAACTGAATTTTATAGAGCTATGCGGCTCTGCATAAAACTCTAGGTGGTATTTATTCAACTGTTCAGTAATACACATACAAGCCAAATAATAAACTCCAGCAATATTTATATTGAGAGTGTACGCATACCCACAAAGCCCTATACCCCCCCTCACACATATCCAAATGTCTTTAACTAATGTAAATATCTTAAGTAATGGATGTCCACCCATCCACTCACACTTACAAAGCTCATTACTCATATGTAAAATCTAAACATTTGTGGCCTCATTTCCACGGGCATTGTTTAAAAATTAGGGGTTAAAGTTATGTCAACTGCTATAAATGGGTGAATGTGAGTTTAACCCATCCCTTATGACGGGTATCATAAATGATAACTGCATAGGTGCCGCAAGGTATTCAGTAACGACATTTGCACTAATTGCTGGAGTTTAAGTCATGCTTGGATTTCTGGTACTAATAATAGAACAAACATTTATTAGAGCCTTGTATTAAAGGACAATTATACTTACCTTCCCTCCGCTCCTCTTCTTGTGTATTAGCTTTTACCCAGGGTGAGGACCTGAACCGCTAGGTCCTCACCCCTGGGTTTGCAAACTTTCTGCAGCGTCTCAGAGCAACGCTGCTCTGGTAGGCTCCGCCCCCTCCTCCCGTCGGCCATGAGGCCAATAGGCAGGCACACTTGTTGCAGAGCGTGCCTTCCTATTGGCTCATCGCCGACGGGGAGGAGGGGGCAGAGCGTGCCTTCCTATTGGCGGAGCCTACCAGAGCAGCGTTGCACTGAGAACGCTGCAGAAGTTACGCGAACCCAGGGGTGAGGACCTAGCGGTTCAGGTCCTCACCCTGGGTAAAAGCTAATACACAAAGAAGAGGAGCGGAGGGAAGGTGAGTATAATTGTCCTTTAAGCTATCCACACCAACGGGAAAACTTTTTCTAGTAAAATATATCCAAAAAAGTGGGCACTCATGTTCATAGGCTATCTGCCTGGTGCTACCCACAAGAGGATATGTAGAACTTTGAAACAGTGCAGGTGCACTCCAGGGACTTTGTTTAAACCTTTATTGGGTGTCAAACACAAACATTGTGCAAAAGCGACGTTACGGTCCTCTCTCTATGACCTTTATCAAGCTTCTAAACATAGTGAGAAGCCAAGGGAACCAGCGGACGGGAGAAAACACCAGAGAGCCAGCCGGAGGAGGACAAGACCACCAGAGAGGCTCAGCCCTGGGGCCACAAGGCCTGAGGTCAGCGGCGGGATGAAGAGTCTTCCTCACCTTTGCCAGCGATAAGAGCAGCCTGTGGACAAGAGTGACCGAGGAAACGGAGATGAAGGCAGCACCCGGTGGTAGGACCTCCGGCCTCCAACCACGCCGGATGGCCAGCCAGGACCGGGAACACCCGGGCTCAGCTGGATTAATCCCAGGAGCACAGTGCTGTGCGCGAGGCTTCATGCCAGGATGTTGGCCGGATACGCCCACTCCTTCTCCACGGCGCGTCCCCACCAAATCGGCACGCCCGGCTGCCAGGAACCAGGAGCTGCGCATGCAAAGGGCACGCCCCCACGTAGCGCCACCTCTAAAAGGCAGCACGCTCAGCCACTAGACCCAGGGATACGCCGGAAAGCCAGGAGCGGGGGAGGAAGCGGACCAGCACCCACAGAGACTCCTGTCCCCTACCAGCACCAGACAGGGACAAATCCTGCACAATTCAGGGAGCGGGCAGTCATCTTGACTGGCCTCTGTTACCACAGCCCAGGCACTCTCCCCTAGTGAGAGGGGAGACTGGGAGCTGCCAGCATGCACCACAGTCAGCAGACCTCTCCACCATCACCCTCTGTCCAAACCCCACCAGAGGGTACGTCGTCACGCCTACGTTCAGTAGTGGTTCCAGGAGACAACCTTCAAGGATGGGATAACGACTGGCGGAGAGCACCGAGATCAGCCAGTTGGTGAGTACATTCACGGGTCTTACAGCTTTCAGGGGGGTTCGGGTCACGCTAAAAAGGGGAAAAACTAGAGGGACAGCCAGGAAAAAAAGGCAGATGTACTAGGGGAACTGCTAGGGGGTATGAGGGCAATTATGGCAAAGTTAGAAGGAAGCACAGGGGGGCACCCAACACAGGTATGGGTAGGACAGTCACAGTCCACGGCGACAGCGCCAAGTATATAGCGATGGGGAAGGGAGGTCTGTTAGCTTTGAACAGGGGTTCCAGCGATAGAGCAACAACAAAACGCGGCTATAGAGGGGTGCCAAAACAACGATAGAGAGGGCAGAGTAGTAGGCGTACCAACAACAAAAATTCCCACAGAAGCAAATAGCGGGGGGAGTGTCAGACTTTTCAAAAGGAGCAGCATATCTTTGCTTTGAGGGGCCCTTAGGAAACCACGTGAAGGCCGAATTAAGGGGAAAAATTGGGAAGGCGAATTTGTTGAGATGTTCACATTGTTACCATTGAGAGGTTCCCGTTGGATAAATTTAGTAAGTTGGAAGAATGTAAAAAGGAAGAAGAGGAGAAGAAGGTATAGACTCATTCCCCGTACCTTTCACAACTGGCTTGTGATATACGCTAGCATACAATGTGAGAAGAAGCTGCAGAATTGTGAAGGACTTTTTTGCTACTTGGACACGGTTTTTGAGGCCTATAGAACCTACGGAGGTTCAGCGTGGCTCCACTATGATGAACAATTCCGGCAGCGAAAATCAAATAAGCTATGGCTTAAGCTAATGTGCCCAAGCAGGCCCGCCCAATCGCCCTTTCAAGGGGAGCCGGCAGAACACACCTGCCATCGGCAGGGAACCAAGGCAATAAAAAAGGTGTATGCTGATCTTTTAACGAAGGATCAACATGTAGGTTTGGCACGAATGCACCGGATGCGGGGGGGGGGGGGGGACATCCTGGGAGTAAGTGCTTCCAGAGGGGAAGGCTTCTTCCCGTACAACGGTATCTTTTGGAAAAAGGAACATCCCCAGCGATCGGGACTGCAATGCTCCCCTATCTTACATTATACCCTAATCAGGAAGCAGCAGCGTTACTTACACAGGGCTTTACCAATGGCTTCATAATCACATCAAAGAGGTAGTAACCGACGCCAACTGTTAAAATTGAGGTCAGCTCTAGATTATCGCCATGTCGTTAGGCAAAAAATTGAGAAAGAACTACAATTAAGCAGGATGGCAGGTCCTTTTCAGGCCCCCCATTTAAAAATCTTAAAGTATCACCCCTGGGAGTAGTGCCCAAAAAAGAATCAGGCAAATTCAGGCTGATCCATTACCTGTCCTACCCCAGGAGTACTTCTGTCAACGACGGCATAGATAAGGAACAATGCAAGGTTACTTATGCTTTTTAATGGTGCGGTCAATGTACTTCGGGACTTAGGTTCCGGAGCGCTTATGGCTAAAAACGACATAGAGGCTGCCTTCTGCCTGCTACCAGTACATCCAGCGTGTTTTCATTTGCTGGGATGCAGTTGGGAAGGGCAATACCGATGCTTACCTATGGGGTTCCATTTCCTGTGCCTATTTTGAAGCCTTTAGCACCTTTTTAGAGTGGGTGGTTAAATGGCAGTCCGGGATGAGCACAGTTGTCCACTACCTTGACGACTTCCTCTTCCTAGGTGCTGGTAATAAGTACGGGTGCTGGATTTGTGCAGACCAGAAATCGGTTGTGAAGAAATTCAGTTTGCCCCTAGCTCAAGAAAAGACTGAAGGTCTGGTAACCACGATAAATTTTTAGGTTTCGAAATAGACTCAGTCGCTATGGAATGCAGGCTGCCCATAGAAAAGCTACTGGAGCTGCGGAATTTAGTCACACAGGCTAGGTCTAGCAAAAGTTGAAGCTTCGACAAGTGCAGTCCCTTTAGGAAAGCTTAACTTCGCTTGCCGAATTCTGCCTATGGGGCAGAGTTTTTGCAGGCAAATAGCACAACTAACATCAGGCATTCATAGCCCATTCATAGGGGGGGGTTTGACCATGCCCACTTTTCATATGCCACACCCACTTTGCTTACAACACACCCAATTTAAAGACAAATCATCCCGCAAAAAGAGGAACACTTTTTAATACATGAATACTGCACACCACTCAGTATGCTTATAGTCTATTTACCTGTGTTTTACCTGTATCTAATCTGTCAGTTTATCATCTATCTCTATATTTATCTCTGTATCTATCTATTTTATTAACTCCTATCTGTCTGTCTTTACTGGTTTTGTGTCTTTCTGTATTATCTATCTTTGCTATCTATCTGTCTAGCTTTTCTATTTATCTTTGTCTATCTATCTATCTATATGTCTGTCTGTCTGTCTGTCTGTCTGGTATCTATCTGTGTATCTATCTATCATCTTTAGTCTGTCTGTCTATCTATATATCGTGTATCTATCTATCTATCTGTGTATCTATCCATAGTAACATGTAGAGCACTCTCAGGACTTGTTCAAACAATCTTTAACTTTTATTCCATAAGCAGCCAACAGATAGCGACGTTTCGGTCTTTGTCGTCTGTCTGTCTATCTATCTGTGTATCTATCTATCTTAGTGTGTCTGTCTGTCTGATATCTATCTATCTATCTATCTATCTATCTGTGTATCGATCTATCTTTAGTCTGTCTGTCTATCTATCTATATATCTATCTGTGTAGCGATCTGTGCTGTCTATCTGTGTCAATTTACCTGCATCTCTATCTGTGCCACATACATACACTGACACACACCACTGTCCCACAAATATGACACACACGCACTGACAAACATGCATGCGCTGAAATACTGACACATGCATACACAGATATAAACACATACATGGACACACACTAACACCCATGCACTGATATACTGACACACATGCACCAATTACTGACACACACATACATTACTGACCCACACATACATATAATGACACACATACACTGACAACATGCACTGACGTTCACATACACATGCAATTACACACACACATGATATTGTCATACTGGCACATGCTCTGATATACTGACACAAAGAGACACTGCTGTAATACTGACATGCACACACAAAGACACACACTGAACATACTGGCATACACACACTGGCAGATTATACAGACCCACACACACCCTACACCACATACACACTGACACACACACTGACAGTATTATACAGACACACAAAACTGACACACCACTGACACTTTATACACCACCACACAAACTGACACACTCACTGACACTATTATACAGACACACCACCACCCTGACACTATTATACAGACACACACACAAACTGACACTATATACAGACACACAAACTGACATTATTATACAGACACACACACCCCCGACACTATTATACAGACACACACACACACAAACTGACACTATTAACAGACACACAGACACTCATGACACTATTATACAGACCACAAAACTGACACTCACTGACGCTATATTATACAGACACACAACAAACACCCTGACACTATTATACAGACATACACACAAACTGACACTATTATACAGACACAAACTGACACTCATGACACTATTATACAGACACACACCCTGACACTATTATACAGACACACACACAAAACTGACACATTATACAGACACACACAGTCATGTCCCTAGCATCCCAGCTAGCCCCCAACCAACACAACCATGTGTTCATTATGTCATGTACCTGTGCACCTGCTACAGTAAAAACGCCCCCAACCCCCTCCTGACAGACCCCTCAGGCACAGTCTCCACACATAAAGCTTTCCCCCCCTCCCTATTTTCTTTACCCACTTGCAGTTGCTGGTACAGACTGTGGAAATCCAGGAACATGCAAAAGTTTCAAGAGGAGAAGCCCCGCCCCACACTCAGTGTACAAGCTGGGAGCAGGAGGGGCCTATTTAGAACCATTCGTTGCTTCAGGCAAGCTTTGCAGGCATGAGGGTCAGAGCTACGACGCTGATTGGCTATAACTTTATAGCAGGCTATTAGATTGCTGGCAGTCAATCAAAATCCGGGACACATCTTAGAACTCGGATTTAGTGTGTGTTCACCGGGACAGCGTGTGATTACCTTCAAAATCGGGACTGTCCGGCCAAGCTGTGACAGTTGGGAGGCATGCATTCCTGGTTTGACGAACAATGTCGCTGATTCACTGTCTCGTTTACAGTGCGACCGTTTTTAGTTTTAGCTCCTACGGCAGAACGGAAGGCCATGCCCCAACTGGCTGTAGGATTGGGGGGAAGGCAAGTGGCAGAGCTGGTAAACAGATCATGGGCTCCTTCAATGTGGATAAAGTATGACAAAGCCTGGGATGAGTGGGTAACATTTGGAGCACAAGGTTCAGGAAAAAGGTTTCCCTGGTATCTCCACGGCAGTGGGAATCAATGGGTTAACTTCCCTTTGCACAAGCGTGACAGGTGTTTTTGTTTAGCCAATAAATTGGACTGGTTCCACCCCCTTACCATGCCTCTTTCCTGTCCTCGCGTGAATAGGTAACATCAGAAGCTCTCCTCGCCTTCCTTAACGGGTCTCTAGCCTCTCCCCGTTATTGTAACCCAACCAGGCACTTGTGCAATTTTGGGAGAACAGGCATAAGTCCGATTCAATTCGGCTCCAGCAACCCTGTATCATCGCGGCTACTACTTCCGCGTTCCACCATGCGTTCCACTGACGTACTTCCGGTCTGATTTTGTCACTTCCGGTTTCCTGTGCTCTCTGCTCATACAGTCTTAAGCTTTAAGTCTGGTGGTTCACAAAACTCTTATGTGACCCCACTCAGTATATAGATATATATAATATATATATATATATAATATATATATATATAATATATTATATCTATATATATATATATCTAATTGGTAAATCCAGTGCACACAAGAGGTCTTTTCTTTTTAGCTTGAAAAATGTCATAAACCACGACCGAAACGTCGCTGTATCACTGAAAATTTATGCGTGAATAAAGTATTCTAAAAAGAAAAGACCTCTTGTGTGCACTGGATTTACCAATATATTATGAACTGTCCCCCAGTAGCACCGAGGCAACACAACTGGTGAGTGAGTGCCTGACTAAAGCACAAATATATATATATATATATATATATATATATATATATATAATTATATATATATAATATATATATTAATGCTTCTTATGTCTGCTGTTTGTTTTCTTTCCAGTGCCTTATCATGTCTTCTAAGAGACCACAGCTCTGGATCCAGGTGTGGATAACCTTAAAGAGAGTGCTCTATCAGTACATCACATACATGATGCATGTACTTATACACATAAACTACTTTTCTTATATTTCAGCCCTTCTCCTACCAGGAGGGAGGAAGAAACCAGAACACACAAATCCAAAAAACAGGAATGTGCTTTATGTGAACAATTCACAGCTCGTGGGAAAACATCTGCTCTGATTGTATCAATGAGAAAAATATACAACCACTCTACAGCAGATTTCGGATATAGTCAAGGATATTATGCAGACATCTCTACAATCCATGACTCAACAGGCAGCAAACATTGCGATGACCCAGATGTCAGCCATACCGGTCGACAATTTCTCATCAAGCAGATTCTCCTCTCCCAACAACGGAAGCTAGAGAAATAGAAGATCTGGAGCCAAACACTGAGGAGGAACCTCAGCGGGTACAGTTCACCCAAGATTCCCGACAATCTAATCTCAAAAATGAGAACCACACTCAGGAATTGCACATGAACAAAACCATTCCACATCATCAGGGGACCTTATGTTTAAAAAGAAACATCAAGACCCGACTAGTGTTTCCATTTCACCAACAAATCAGGAGATAATCGCCTCAGAATGGAGAGAAACCCTGATAAGAAATTCTGCTATCCCAGAAGTTCACAAATATCTATCCTTCCTAGAGGAAGACAGGTAAATCTGGAGCAGGCTCCTAGAATGACACCCCCATAGCCAAAATGGCTAGAAAGGTAACTCTAGCCACAGACGAATCAATTTGTTACGAGACCCCATGGACCGGAAGGAAGGAAAGCAGCCATGAGACCCCAGTGGCTATCACTAACCTAGCCAGAGCAACCAACATTTGGCTCAGGATCTAGAATCTGCTATATCACAAGGTGTACCCAGATCAGAACTCATTAAATATTTACAGGATATAAAGTCTGCGAATTAATTATATCAGAAGTTCATTAGACTCTGTGAAACTGATTGCAAAATCTATGGGCTATTCCATAGTGGCAAGACGCGCCACTATGGCTCAAACAATGGAGGAGCGACATTCACTCCAAACAGGGTCTATATCAGTCATCCATTTGAAGGGAATCTACTGTTTGGGAAAAAATTAGAAGATCTAATTGATAGCAAACTAGTTAAAAAGAGTCTCCCAGTTCAAAACAAAATATTCAGACCACAATCAAACCAAAGACAACCAAATATTCGAGATGCCAAACAATACAAGCCAGGTAAGCCAATTCTCAAAGACCTTTTTGGAGAAAGAGAAACGACAACAAACAACCCTTTGAGGTTTAGGAACACATCAAACAGAAGGAGGAAATCCTGACTGGAGGTCATCAACCAAAACAACGGTAGGGGGAAGATTGTCCCATTTCTACAACACATGGGAAACTTCAACATCCGACTCCTGGGTAAACAGACAATCCATCCTCCAGGGATACAAACTGGAATTATCCCGGAACCCCCCCACGCCAGATTGCCCCATCAAGAAATCCTGCTCTCCCTCAAAACAAGGAAATATTCTCAAACGCCTTAGCAAACTTATTACAAACAAAAAGTTATAGAACACAGTCCCTCCAAATCAGTAAGGAAGGGGATATAATCTCCATTATTCTCAAAAAGAAGAAATCAGGCGAAGCAAGAGTCATCCTGGACCTCCGATTCTCAAACAATTCATCGTTCAAGAAGAAATTCAAAATGGTAAACCCTCAAATCCATTACCCAACAATCAAACTGGCGACTGGATGGCAAAGTCGACCTCAAAGACGCATACCTTACACATACCAATATCGACCATTCACGGAAATTTCTCAGATTCTTCATCCTCAAACAACACCTGCAATACAAAGTGCTCCCATTTGGGCCTATCATCAGCCCCGAGGTATTACCAAAATCCTTGCTCCACTCCTAGCTCTTCTAAGAATACAGGGAGTCCACATCTTCGGATATTTGGACGACATCCTCATCAAAGCAAGAAAACAGGAGACCCTGTTATCCCACATCAGGTCACCCTCCTATGTTCACTCTAATGGCTGGCTAATAAATCACAAAAAATCCATCCTATCCCCTACTCAACAACTCACATTTCTAGGAGGTCAACATAAACACTGACAAATGCAGGCTTCCCTTCCCCAACAGGATTGCAGACCATCAGACAAGACAGGAACATCACCAAAATCCAATTCTCACAGCAGAAATCTGCCAAAGAGTCTAGGGAAACTCATAGCCACCAAAGATGGCAGTGAAAATGGTCATCTGAGACACTCCAGACCTCTCCAGATCCCATATCCTAGGGACAATGGAGACCTGGACAGAACCCACACAGCAACTTATCTACCTTCCAGCATCCCTGATATCAGAATTGAGATTGTGAGAACACCAACAATCTAAACCCATGAACCTGGACCCTCCCCAATGAGAACTATAGTCAACAGACGCCAGTCCAAGGGGATGGGGAGCAAAACTTGCCCTGAACAAATCAGTTCAGGGAATTTGGACAATACACAGCAAGCAGCCTGCACAGAACTTCAGAGAAGTGTCAGCAGTACTGCAAGCCCTGAGGGCATTCAAGTCACTCTCAGGCATCTATCAGTCATGATCCATTTCGGACAACTAAATGTGGTTCATATCTGAACAACAGGGGGTGGCACAGGCAGCACCCAACGCTGATGGAAGATAAACATGAAAATATGGATTGGGAGAACAACCTACACGAATCCAGGCGTTCACATTCCAGGGACCCAGAATCAGATTGCAGATTATCTGAGCAGGAAGCAGATAATGCCGGGGGATGGTCTCTCAATCAGAACATTTTCCTCAGAATATGCAAAACCCTGGGCTATCCTACCAAGACTTGATGGCTACAAAGCCGGACAACAAAACCCAGAAATTCTTTCCGGTTCAAGGACAACCAAGCCTACAACAACTCCTTCTCTATACCATGGAAATTCAGCCTAGCTTACAATTTCCATCCATTCCCAATTATTCCGAAGAATAGAGAAAATCCAGAAGGACAAAGCCACTAGTATAGCAATTCTACGCTGGTGGCCGAGGAGACCTTGGTTCAATGGGCTCTATCCATGACAATCTCCCAACCAATCCAACTTCCCAGATCAGGAACCTGATCAGTCAAGGGCCAATACTTATCACCCAGATCCATCCAGCCTCAAGCTCACGGCATGGTTGTGAAAGGATTCATGCAACCAGAGGTGTTTCAGACAAGGCAATTTCTACCTTAATGTCATCCAGAAAACCCTAACCATCTCACTTATTACAAAAACATAGCAAACATTCTCAGAATGGGTGTACAAGCAAGCAACTCCACTCCGAAACATACAGTAGGAATCCCCTGATTTCCTCCAAGAAGGATTCGACAAAAAACAAGTCTTTCCACTCTGAAAAACAATATATCTGCAATATCCGCAATGATCCAACACCCTTTGGGGCTCTAGACCCAACGTAATCAGATTCTTATCAGGTGTCCAACACCTTACGACCACAAATCAAGTCAAAGTGCCAACTTGGGATTTACCGTTAGTCCTAAACTTTCTCAGTCCCCTACTTCGAACCCATGGAATCATCATCCATCAGAAAACATCACTTTTAAAACTCTCTTCTGTTAGCTGTGGCCTCAGCTAGAAGAGGTGATGAAATCAGAGCTCTAAGAGCTTCTCCACACATATATTAATTTTTGAATTAAGTAATCCTCAGAACAGATGTACGTTTCTTCCCAAAGTAGTATCATCATTCCATCTTAACGAAGACATAGTTGCAGTATTTATAAGATTGCTTTTTGCGCTAATAATTAGCGCACGCACATCGCAGCGAAATAGCGCCATTTGGGGCTTAGTTTTCGCCTCTATTTTAAAAAAGTGTGAAAAAAAACACTTCTCGGATGAAAAAAGGCGAACGGGCGCGAAAAGACGAAAAGTTATTCGCAGTGAAACTTAACGCATCTAAGAGAAGACTGCATTGCAAAAAACATTCGAAACCAGAAAAGCCCCAACTAGAAAATGAGTCAAGTTCAGAAATGTCCATCTCACATTTACCAAGAAGTCAGCCATTGTCTTATTTAGTCAATCTTCACTTAGGAATTTCTCAATTGGAATACAATTTTTCTTTGCACTGCACATTCGCCCTTTTTTTCTAATGCGCGTCGCTTTTCCAAGATATTCCATTATAATGCGCGGTCGCCTTTCTAAAGTGCGGTTCGCCTCTAATGCGGTTCGCTTTTCCACAGGCATATTACATTCTAATGCGGCGATCGCCTTTCTAATGTCGCTTTTCCAAGGCAATAATTACATTCTACTGCGCGATCGGCCCTTCTAATGCGCGTCGCTTTTCAAGGCATTATTGACCCATTAGAATTGCCTTTTCGCTCAAACAATGACTTTTCCACCCACCTCAGGGTCGCCGCTAATCTTTCGCTTTTTAACGCAAAAAAACACCTTCGCATTTATAAATCGCGTTTATGCCTTTTCGCTACCCTTTTCGCAAAAATTACCATTTGCGATGTAAGGCGAAAAGGGGGTTTTTAGCGATAGCTCGAGAAAGAAACGGTTTCGCCATCGTTAACGCTACCTTTATTAAAGAGCGTTAACTGTCTTTGTTGGCGAAACACCATGCGAAAAGCGAATGCGAAAACATTTCGCTACTTTTCGCTCTTTTATAAATATGGCCCAATAGTCTTTACCAAAATGCCAGAAGGAATCACTTACCCTTGACGTAGGCCAAAGCTTACGCTACTAGATTGAAAAGACTTCAACAGTCCGGAAATCAGATGCTTCTGTTCTCTTATTTTCAGGGTCCCGCATCGGAAACCAACCATCCAAGCACCCATAGCATCTGGGTTACGCAGGTGATAAGGCAAGCTGATACAACAAATTCAATCAGAACAACCTATGAAGTCTCAGCCCATTCAACAGGGCAGAGAGTAGCACCTCCTGGGCTTTTTTTTTCGGCAAGGGAGCCTCTCCAGAGGAGATTGCAAAGTCATTTGGTCCTCTTTGTCACATTTTAAAACATTGACAAACTAGATGTTTTAACGTAGCCAAGCCGAATTCGGTAATAAAGTATTGGCTTTCAACCAGATATAAAAAAAAAAAAAAAAATCGAATAGCATGAATACTATATATACAAATAAATTCATTTTCTGCCAACTTATACTTGTTCCCTCCCTCAATTTTATGCTTACTAATCCCATTGATTCCCACTGCCGTGGAGATACCAGGGAAAACAGAAAATCATACTCCCAATTGTGATTTTCTTTTCCTGGTGTCGACACGGCAGTGGGAAGCTCCCAACCCATCTCCTAAACTATGTCGGAACATGTAAGATGCATGGTAGGGGGTGGACCCAGTCCAATTTATGGCTAAACAAAAACACCTGCACGCTGTGCAAAGGGAAGGGTAACCCATGATCCCACTGCCGGGTCGACACCGGGAAAAGAAAATCACGATTGGTGAGATAGATTTCTGCTATCAGGGCAAAGGACTGGGAAATATATTGTGCTGGATAGCTCCGATGTACTCCGAAGGGGATTTCTAAGTCCGTACTCAATGGACAGGTTTGTCCTTTGTTCGCCGGAGTTCCAGGTTGCCAAGCATTACTAAAAGGCCCGGTAGAGTTTTTCAAAAAGCCCTGAAGGTTATCACCAAGAAAAAAAGAAATCCCGGATCCAGGGCAGGCCAGTATCTTTCAATCTTGTAATTTCACATGCACGGGAGGTTAGGCCAGATTTGTAATTTCAGTTTGAGTAATCTGTTTAGTTCTGGCATTTTCACTCGCATTCTTCGGTGCCTTTTAGGATTAGCGAAATAGTTTCTCTAGCAAAAACAGCAGAGGAAGCGTATCCAATTTGTGGATGTGGGCGTGTCAGGTGGGCGCATGTGGTCATTATTAGGAAATCAAAAAATGACCCAAAGGGGAGGGGGGGGTAACAAATTTTCCTATGGCCGTTACACAACGTAAGGTCTGTCCAGTAAGTGCTTTCAACAATACGAGAGACATAGACATTCACACGGTGGGGGTCCCATCTCGTTTAGTGCTAAGGATGGGTCTTTATTATCACAGAGTATCATTTAGGTCCGTATTCGAGGTGCTTGCAGCGTCGGAGGGCACGAGGGCACGAGTCAAGAAGTATGGACACCCACTCCTTCCGTATAGGGCGGCCATGAGCAGCAGATGGGGGTTAAAAGAGGAAACTATTAAACGGACAGGCAGATGGAAATCAGCAGGCTTTCAGAGCTACGTTAGGGCCAGGCCAAGTGGAAGTGTAGGAGGGGTTTTCGGCGGCCACCAAGCTATATAAAGAAAAAAAAATTTTTTAGGCCACTTACTTTATGGATTCTCAGACATTCCTATGTAATTACGGCAGCGCTGGGCAGCGATGCGTCAGGAGGGAGACAGCTGGGATTCAGGCAGGAAAAGACGTTGCCAGGCGTGCGTTGGCTGGGCTTACGCGGTTTGCATGTCAGCAGTAGCAGTTTTCCTAAAATATGTTTTCGAGTTTACAACATTGCAGGTTCCTCCAGCAGTGTGCTGGTTCATTTAGGTGGAAATGAGTGGGGTCATGTTGATTGAAGACACTGATAAGGACATTAAATGAGACCCTATTGCGATTATGGGCTTCCTTCCCCAAGTTACTATGATTTGGTCCGACATAAATCCCAAGATGTGTGTGAGTAAGAATCAATAGGCCATAGGTTAAAATTTGATGGTTTAAACAATGGTGTTAGTATGCAGACAGCTGAATGGAAAAATCCGTGAGGCTTTGCTACAGTAGGGATGGGGTCCAATTGACCGAAATAGGGTCTGATATATTGAAACCTGTGGGCAGAAGTGGTCCATAGAGGAAAGTGGTGTGTAGGTGTGAAGATAGGCCTTGTGTTACCAGAGGCGATAGGAGACTGGTATATGTTGGCACCCATCGAGCCGCTTGTTGGCGTGGCTGATGGGAGCAGGAATACGTTGGGAGGATAAGAGGTCTGGGCCTCTAAAAACGATAAATACTAACGGATTTATGTTGAGTTAAAAATAATGTTAAGTAAGAATGTACATTGCAACTAATTAATATTAATAACAAGTTAATAAATATGCTGTTGGCCTTTCGTTCCAAATAATTTGGTGGTGTCTGGGTATTAAAAGGGGGGGGTTAAGGTAGCGTGGGGTGTGATACCTCGGTGGGAAAAACTGGGCACTATCACTGCCATGACCATTCAAAGTTTTAGTGCAAATAAAAATTAAAAGGCATGTCCACCCCCAAAACTATAACCCAATGGTACTTTAAAATGACCCTTTACCTTAATCCCAGTCCTTAGGGTTTCTGACAGTGTCTTTCAAAGTCCAGGAAAACTGAGGAGTAGGAGTTAATATTCCTATTCCTTTATATAATGTAGCTCCCCCTGCCCAGACCCAAATGCCACATTGTTTTTTTTAAAAAACAATCTGAATCATACATACATGCTTTGTTCCGCGCGTCTCCATTGCCGGCAGCCGCATCTGTGATTGTCTGCCTCTCAGTCAATCACAGAACGAGGCGGCCGGGCCCGTTTCACGTCCTTCAAACAGGAGGAATAAGGAATGGCATGGGAGAAGGCTGTATGTATGATTACAGGATTAGTTTTTAGAAGTAAGGCTGAGGCCAAACTTACACCGCACCAAATCGAGCCCGCAATTGCGAGCATTATCGCATGAGAGTATTGTGTGTGCCAAATTCTTGTGCATTTGGTGTGCGCATGCGATTTTGCCATTTTCCATATGCGTTATCAAAAACGGAAACGTATGCGCAATACGCTTCGCACAGGAATTGCGGAAATTTTTGCGTTCCGCGATTTCCATTTTGAGCAAAAAAACGCGTGTGCAAACACGTGAAAAACGCACTAGTATAGCCCTAGACGTTAATATGGGTTTAGGTCTGCCAGGGTTAAAAAAAAAGACATGAACTCTGTAATACAGGCTGGATTGTTCAGATCTTGCTCGCTCTCAGTTTAAAATTGGCATTTAATGTGGGCCCTGTAGTATTTTTATTATTTTTAATTAGTTCATATGGAGATGTCTTTATGATTGTGGGGGATACTTAAGTGTCCGGTTGATTGATTGATGACCCCTCGCAAGCATAGAGAAAACAAGCCAACCTCCTTGCAGATGTTTTCCAAGGGTGGAATTGAACTCAGCCTTTAAAGGGCCATGTCCACCCACCAAATAAATTTAACCCCATACTGGCCCCCACTATACAGTTTTAAACAATCCTTACCTACAATCCTGCTCCTTAGGGTGGTTCTTACAATCCATTGTCAAAGTCCGTAAAAGTGAGGGAAGTGGCTGTCTTTCTGTCCTATGTGCTGCCCTCTGTCTCTCCTCAAGGAGGGATGGTGACATGCGCACAGCCAGGAGCCCTTTCACCCCCCCCCCTCCCCTCCTCCCGATCCTCTCTGCAACGAATTTAATGTAGTGTTAAATCCTTAATACTATTGTAGGGCAAACCCTCCCACCCCCGACCGCCTAAGTAAAAAGTATTAAAATATATTCCGGACCAAGTTACAGCTCCTGGCTGCCAGCGTCTTCTGCATTGCTGGCAGCCGCGGCTGTATTGGCTGCCTCTCAGCCAAATCACAGCCGCGGCTGCCGTGCCGGCCCCCTGACAAAAGATCCGGCAGGCAGGGAGCCGGACCAGAGTGACGCTGGAACCAGGAGCTGTAAGTAGGTATGGGATCGATTTTTTTTAAGTTTTTAACTTAGCGGTTGGGGGTGGGAGGGTAACCACTACGATATAAAGGAACGTTGCTAGGGGGGGTTAGACATGCCTTTAAGTTTTGTATTTGTACAACTACTTTTCAAAAGCATTTAAACGGGCCCAATCTTCAATGTTACATAGTGGAATAATGTATGTATAGTATAGTATTGAGGTTGACTAAAGACACACGTCCTCCATCCAACCAATCTAGCATATCCTCATTTCCTGGCTAAACTGTGATCAGAGGAGGCAAAAAAAAAACCCATCCAAATTATGAAGGGGAAAAAAATTGGCCTTCCTGACTCCAAGTAACAAATGAAAGTTAGCAGCAAAATATTTATAGGGCTCTTCTAAAACCCTCCCTTAAACACATTGCTGAACCTTTGCATTCGATTTAAAAGCTTTCTTGTGCAAAGATAGTTTAAAGGGTATCTCCCCCCCCAAATTGGAAAAAAATACATGTAGGGGCCCCCCCAATCCTAAACGCCAGCTTGAAAGTGTTACCAGAAATGTACATGACCCACTTTGGCTCCTGGTCTCAACCTCTTCAGAGAATGGAGTAACAGAAGGCTGGACTGGCAGCCATTCTGTAATTAGCTGAAGTGTCAGCCAATTACTGATGCGCTGACGGTCATCTGAGGAAACGGAAAGAGAACAAAGGTGTTATCTACATTTTTGGGCGAATTTAAACTTTTAAAAGCTAATGTTTATGGTTGGGAAGGGTCCCTAACAGTTTGTATGGTGTTTGTGTTTTTTTTTAAAAAAGCAGATACAGCGCCAAAGTTACTTAGAGGAAGCAGGAAGAAAGTAGCAGTTATTTCTGGACTTTCGTGAGGCGTGCAGGACAACCATTAAGGAGTAGAGGAGAAGGTAAGTATGACGAAGCCACTACAATTCCTCAGCCCCTGGGGTGCTCTGAGCCCAACCTTGACTAAGAGTTTGCCCGTCACATAATATTACCATAAATGCCACATGTGTGTTAGAGGTTACACAAAAACCTACCCAGCCATGCACAAGATGTACAATAAAACGCATAATAATGACTCATTCACTACCAACGTACAAGGTAGGATATACAATACAATTGAACATAATTATTTACTGGTAAAAAAAAAAACGTGGGTCTCAGAGGAAGAGTCCTGGTTCTAATTAGAGGCACAGAGTTTGCTAACAATTTTTTTAAATAGTGTTTAATTATAACAAAAATAGTGCAAACAATTAAAAAAAGACGAAAAGTATTATGACCAGACAAAAAAACAACACAAGCAACAGTAAAACAAAATTGGACGAAAAAGGGAAAATACTTAGTTCATCCTTAAGTACAGGATGAAGTGGAGGAAGTAGATCTGTGAATGATGAGTCCAAAGTTTTTCCGAGTAGTGGCCCTCAAATAACTCTTAATTAGTCAAAAGTTTGTGGTAAAGGAGAGCTCCTATTTGGAGCCCATTATTATACCCCTGAAAAGGGGTGTTGGTGTATCCAGATTCCCATCTCAATCAGAGAAAGGTGTGGGCTGAGCAATAGGGAGTTAGCGCACTCAGGTGGTCTCCCTGACACGCGCATTGAGGTGGCTATCCCTGCCAAATCCTGTATTGCGATGGGTAAAACACTCCATAGCAACCCACTCACAAATCCGTATTAAAGTTCGATATTTGTTTTATTCTTGTTAATCCATAACCCAACCAAGCTCCAAATTCAATTGTAAAAAACAGTTTCGATAATAATGGCCTAAATGAATCCCAATATTATTTTGCTTCTCACATTAGTGATAAACGAGGAATGATGGAAGTACATGAATTCCAGTGTTGCTAATTTACCTTCTATAAAGTCAGGGTCTGAAATTTGTTTAGTGCCTGGGCAATCAGGGGCGTATCTAGGGTCAGAAACTAGAATTTTATTACATACTGGTGGCAAAACTGGGAAAATTTATTATCATCTGGTAGTAAACTAAGAATTTTATTACATACTTGTGGCAAACTGGGAATTTTATACATACTTGGCAAACTGAGAAAGAAATGTATACATACTGGTGGCAAAAACTGGGAATTTCTATTACATACTGGTGGCAAAACGGCAAACGGGGAAATAGATTAAATACTGGTGGCAACACTGGGAATTTTATTAACTTACTGGTAAAGGCAAAATTGGAATTTGATTACATACTGGTAGCAAAATGGGGACCCCCCCCGGGGAGGGAGGAAAATTATTACATCTAGTCTGGACCCCATTTATAAAATCCCATGATCCCAGCAGGCCTGATAACCTCTGAGTCCAGAGCTCTTGGGCTTAGTCCCCCAGCCAGCATAGGAAATAAAGTCATCTACCCATTCTTCCCTGCTCAGTAGCCTGTAGAACCCTGCACTTGACTTATATTTAGAGATTTACATATTATAACCTGCAGATTCTGATTTGTCCAGTCTCACCCAGGCAAGCAAGTAGTGTCTAGACAGGCAGCCATACGGCTCCGCCCCAGGAATCGAGATGGTTAGGGAGTAAGTCTCTGGGCTGTCACTTCATTGACTTACAGCCAACCATAGCTGGATGAAGGAGGGAAGCACAGGACTCATCACAATTTTCCAAACACCAGCACACGTTACTCTGGGTTCAAATGGTGCAAGTCGGTACTTCACCTATTGTACTCCATCCACAAAAAGTTCCAGTGAGCAGCACTCATTAAAACAGATAATTTATTTCGAAGGATTCAAGCTTATCCATTTCTGCCACTATCAATGGCTCAATTTTCACAAAACAGCTGGCAATGTTTCGGGATCCTCCAGTCCTTTGTCAAGCTTGAAATTTTTGAGAAAGGACTCAAATCACAGAACTTTCCTGAAGTGCTGAACGGCGAGGGGGGAAGAGGGGTTTAGCCGCGTTTTAAATTAAAAACCACATCTCTGGATGCTTGGGAGCATGCGACGTGAGCCGTGACGTCACTGCGATGCACAGATAGTAGATACCAATCGGCAACTTTACCAATTCAGGGCACTTGTTTTAGGAAGCATATGTTGAAATAGTTCGAGAACGTTGCCAAAGATCCGGGGCACGTGCCCTAAGTTTTAAACATAGCTGACGCCACTGTGGCAATACAGAGACTGGACCTTGTCCTATCATCCTGCTAACGATAACAAAGTTATCTGTGGTATCTACATTAAACATAATAAACAAAATACTGTACAGGAAATATTACATTGAAGAGACAGGGGAATTGGGAATCATATAAAATAATTACAGATTATAACATAAATTTCTCCTATAACTATAATAGCAAAATTGTGCATGTTGGTGCACAATGGAAATTATGTGTGTTATGTTGCTATGTGTGGATTGGATTTATCGTGGATAGATAATTTTTACAACAGAGTATATTTGAATGTTACTCAGGACAGTCACCATAATCCTGCCAGGTCTGAGAGTAGACCCAGGACAATACTTCCACCACTGTGTGTTGAAACACTAAATGCTTAGGTTAATATTATTAGTAGTCACCACGGCAAGTGGTGTGGTAACCTCATATATTATAAAAAAGGTACCTCACAGCATCATTGTTATTGTAATGAGCATTGCCCTAATAATTTAACGTATTAAACAAAACATTTCTCATCCCAGTTTACCTAAAAGAAATGGATTGATCCTTTAATACTCTTATACAGATCTAATGAAAAAAAGGTGATCAGAAGCATTTTTGATAATGCTTTTATTCAGTGTTACAGGTAACTCCTTGGATACCTGCTGGCTTTACCACTAAGCAAAAGGCTAAGGATCTTGCAAGCGACACCTTAATCCAACCCTTAATAGGGGCGCCAATGTCAAATTGTTCTAGCCAATCAGTCACTCCCTAGTTACCCCATTCAAAGATGGGAGGTTCAGATTTAAAAATAGGTTTGGCAATTGGCGCCTGGTTAGAGCTACTAATAGGAAAAATTTCATCTGCAGGTACAAGGACAGGAGGATTTAAATAATATTATCAGTAGCAGCCTCCAGAGGTTTCAATACACGAGAAACATTACATACAGAGAAAAACAGGGAGAATATAATGGTATACCAGCACCGCTGCACCAATTTGTACCAGATCACTACTTTATGGAAGGATTATGGGTAGCATGGCACACAGTGGGTTACTCTGGTGGGTCTGGCACCAAACGCAGACAGGGCAGATATCACACCCCTCCGGATCTTTCCGGAGGGTCTCCCTTGAATGGGGGGGCTACCCCCGCGCTCCCGCGAGAACCACTCAACTACAACAACGGCGGAGGAGTCCTGAATCTCATCTCGCCAGCCCCCGTTTTTGCACACCACGCCCCAAACCCTCCCATTTCATGCCCACAAACCCCGCCTCCTCCCATCTCGTCCCGCCAACGGAGTGACGTAAATGACGCCACAACGCCACGCCATTGCCACTCGCCACCACCACGATGTGATGTAACTGAAGTCATGCGCACAGCCACGCCCCCTCCCCCCCTGCCCGCAAGTACATAGTGGCAGGGTGGGATGTCTGGACAGTGCACCACATAAACAGGTTCCCAAATAACAGGTGCAGTAATCAGGGGGGGTCCCTGTCTGTGGTGCACAATTTGAATATTGACAGGCCTCCTGTATATTGTTAGTTGGTGACATTTATCTGTGCCTCAGAGTTGGTATCCAATAAGGTAAAAATTGTCTGCCAATAATTCTTCCAACGGATCACACAGGGTCTTATATGCAGGGTCTTCTTTACACAGGATCTTGTGTTGCATCAATATCACTTCTAAAGCACACATCCACAATCCACTTCACTTTCTCTCCTCCTACCCATAGAAGCAGGGATGTATTTGTATTTTATTACTTCATGATACCACCTGGAGGAGGTATATAAGGAGCTTGGTGTATTTTGTCCAATTACAATACACATCATATCCTGTGTAGCAGACAGAAACTTTTTGTGTTATACTTCCTTTCATATGGAGCAGACAAGGGTGTGTTTAGGCTTACCATTGCACCATCACATTTTAAAATAGGATCTCAGATCGTAAGTAAGTTTATGTATTTTGTATATTGTGTGTTGTACTTAAATAGTAAGTCAGTGCTAAAATTGTTTTATTTACATTTACTGATGGTCATTTAAATGGTAACAGGAGAAGTACACAAACATGACATATACACCGTTCATATATGAATCTCCTATACCCCCCACCACATTGGTAGCTCCTAAAAACTCATGCATCTCCTATGGAGATTAATAGATTTTAGGTCAGGGGTGGAATGCCTTAAGATGGATTTGTGTTGTCTGCCATCAGCAGTTTAAAAGTATGCAATAACTATCTCTGCAATGCCTTTGATGGTGGTGACATTTTGCATGAGAATTGTTATGGCAGACAATAGTTCATCACTGTTTGGATGAAAATACAATTTTCTGAGAGAAGACATCATGCAAAACTTCCAGGATTTAGTCCCAACTGCCCTCATACAATAGCTTTGTATAAAGGAAGCTCAGTTATTTTGCAAATTATCTTGACTCACATGAACATATTTAAATATATATATATTTAGATATAATATATATATATATATATATATATATATATTTATATATATATAAATGCAAGGACGGAGCAGCCACTAGCAGCATTCATTATCATCAATAATATCAGTTATAGTTATATAATCAATATTACCCTTTGAAACGAGTGGGAAGAGGGAACATCGGGACGGAAATGTAGGGAAAGTTTGGTGGATTTAAAAGGTTGGGTTCCCTAATCCCAATGGATGAATAGGATTATAATTGATATTTGTTTTTGTTAGACTTCTTAAGCAAAAAAAAAAAGAAAAAAGGGGAGGGTGTGTGGGAGGGAGGGGGGGGGACAAGGGGGGGGGAGAAAAGGAGGGCGGGAAGAAGAGAAGAGCGAAAAAAGTGATGAGGGGGAAATGGAGGGAAACAAGCCTGTCTCCCATTGTTTTTTCTTTCTTTCCCTTGTGTTTCCATTCCTCCCTGGTTGTTTCACTTCCCCCCTTCTTTTTTCTTTTTTTCCCCTGGGGTAGGGGAATTTCCAGAATATATTTTACTGGAGTGTATAAGGGGAACATTGTTAAAATGGAACCAAAAGTGTTGCCTTGAATTTATATGTGTGGATGTCATATCATGTTTCAGGACTTAAATAGGATGGGCCTTGTTGGCCATTATTGTCGTGCTCTAATGCCTGACGAAGGTCATATGGACCCGAACGGTGAATATTATGAGAATGCTTGATTATAGAATATAACTGATATATTAAAAAATTGAAGTGTTGCTCCTCATGGCCATTTTGGATAGAATTGGGGATACGGCCTATAATGAGATTTGACACCAACATGCACTAATATATATTGAAATTGACTTGGGGGTGCTTGCTTGTAGCAAGGCAATCACAGGTCTTCTAAAATATAAACTTTTATTCATCAGTTATAAAAAAATGTATCAACGCGTTTCGCCATCGAAACAAGCCGTCCAGGATTTTTCTATTGTCTATCTTTGAAGTGCAAACCGGGCACATCGATTTAGGATAGTATTAGTAAGGATTAGTATTTGGACGGTTGAATAAAGCACATTACGTCCATCCAGTCCAAACCCATCTAAGCAATATCCTCATCCTGCCTAACTGTTGTTCCAGAGGAAGGCAAACCCCCCCCCACCAAATTTATGAAGGGGGAAAAAAATTCCTTCCTGGACTCAGGGGCAAGCGGAAATTTCCCTGGATAACTCACTTTATGTATCAATACCAGAACTGCAACATTTCCTTGTTTGCAAAACTAATCAGCTTTTTTTTGAAACGGGAAACCAATGAACCTGCCATTACAACGGTCCACTGGAAGGACAGTCAGAAGCTTTACCGTTTCTCACAGTGAAAAAACCCTTTCCGAAGCTTGAAGCCTAAACCTTTTTTCTTCAAGTCTTAAGGGATGTCCCCGTGGTCCTTTGACAGGTTCTATGGGAGACAATGCCCCAGATAGTGGATTGTATGGCCGTTAATGTATTTTTACACAGTATCATATCCCCACGCAGAGCCTTTTCCCGCGTACTAATTTGTAACTTTTCCAGTCTCTCTTCATATCAAGCTCCCACAAGCCCCTTATTTAATTTAGTTGTGCCCTTCTATGACCTTTCCATTTCCAAGATATCCTTTTTGTACACAGGATTCAAAATTGCCACTGCATATTTCCAAATGAGGGCCTTACCAAGGCTGTGTAAGAGGGAGAATTACATTTTCCTCCCTTGCAATCCATACCTCTCTTTATACAAGAATACCATGCTGGTCTGGTGTGTGCCGCCTGGTATGGCTTGTACCTTAAGTTTGTTTACCACCAAAACTCCAAGAGCCTTTCAAACAGGGATCACTAACACAGAGCCATTTATAGTATAAGTAGCACAAGTCTTTTTAAGTCCCAAAGCATCACCTTACATTTATCAACATTGAATTTCATCTGCCACTTAGCAAGCCCCATGTGATAATCATCTAGATCCCTGGAACGACTCTGCACATCCTCTGAGGTTTTAAGTGGTCGACAAGTTTTGTATTCGTCAGAAACACAGAAACCTGCTGACAATACCCACTTCCAAATCATTAATAAAAAAATAGATTAAATAGAAGCGGCCCAACACGAACCCCGGGTGGCACCCCCCACTTAGCCCCCCCCACTTAGTCCATAAATATGAAGCCCCATTAACCAACACTCTCTGCCAGCCTATTCATTAACCAATTTTCTATACATGTACAAAGGGGACTCCCAGACCAACAGACCTTTAATCTTATTCATTAGTCGCCATGGGGGACTGTATTCAAAAGCCTTTGCAAAATCCAAGTTAAAATCCATCTACTGCGATTACCAGAGTCTAAATTTTCTTTTTTACTTATCTTCCTCATAAAAGCCAAGCAAGTTAGTGTGACAAGATCTATTCCTCCTAAAAATCCATGCGTTACTACTTATAAGGCAGTCCTTGAAACAACTCTACAACAGTTACCTTATAAACTTCAGGATCTTCCCCCACCACTGAAGTTAAACTTACAGGCCTGTAATTACCCGGCTGTGAAGACCGCTACTACCCTGTTTGAATTGGCATAACATCAACCTTTTCCAATCCAGAGCCACACCACCGGACATGAGGGGAATCAGCAAAAATAAGAAACAATGGCCTAGAAAAACTGAACGTAGCTCCTTAAAATACAGAGGATGTATTTTATCCGGTCCAGGAGGAGGATTTATTAATATTAACCTTCGTATTTAGTTCTTCTGTACAATATCCTCGGTTACCAAAGTGACTTGAATCTGTATACCCTTTATTGCTACTATATATATATTGCCATTGGAATGAAAGTTGCTGATCTACTAATGCCATTTGTTTATATATATAAATATAGATGGAAACAGATCGCGGAGGACTCACAGGACTTGGTAAAACAAACTTTTATCAGACATGTTTCAAAAACGCTATAACATCAACGACGTTTCGGCTAAAAGAATAAGCCGTCCTCACATCCTGAGGACGGCTTATTCTTTAGCCGAAAGCCGTTGATGTTTATGCGTTTTTAACAGTCTGAATAAAGTGTATGTTTTACCAAGTCCCGTGAGTCCCTCGCTATTGTTCCATAATATGTATATATATAAACAAATGGCAGTTAGTTAGATCAGCACTTCCATTCCCCCCAAAAAATGGCAATATATAGTATAGTAGCAATAAAGGTATACAAGATTCAAGTTCACTTGGTTAACCGAGGTGACATTCGTATCTACTGGAGAGCACACGGGCGACTACGCTTAAGGAATGGTGTGCGGTCGTCAACCAATATGATAATATATATATATATATATACATAATCTTAAATATATATTTATGCGTTAGGCTCTTTACCATATTTATTTATCTATTTAATTTTAGTAAATAGTGTTTTCCTTTTCAATAAGGGGAAAATAAAGAAAATTGGCTTTCCTGCTGGTAATTTGACAGTGAATTTATTAATTCTCTGATCTTTGTATAAGCTAGGGTTAAACAACCAAGCCCATCAGTTGTAGCATTTTATAAAGCAGAAACGACAGAATTTTCTTTTTAAAGCCAGCAGAAAAGGGGGTGTGTGTTTATCATGGCATTATCACACCCAAGGGTATAAGGTACTTTGGTAACTTACCTTCTTTAAATTCTATGCTTTCTAGGACCCCAGAGGGGATGATGATAAGCTGTATGACTGAATTTCAATTAAATAAGAAAAATGGCCTAACAACAAGATCATTAGAAGGATTATAGGCAGCCTCTATTATTCCCTGTGTGAACATCACAGCTGTGTAGAATGGTAGCTACTTAGGCACATAGACTTGAGCAACACTCTCTAGTTAAATTTGGATGTTAAAACCAATGAATACTTGTTATTGAATGTTATATATAGATATATAGAGTGAATATTAATAAAATAAACATTTGTTCTAAAGATTAGATGAAAACTACATTTGGTGTGAGAGTCCTTGAACAACTAAAACTCCCACAACAGAACTTAAACAGGAACTAGTAAAAGCGTGCAGCTTCAGCAAGATCTGGAAGACTGTCCATCAATGAACACAGGTAATACATGTATATTCAATGTAGATCAAAATGAAAGAATGTGAAAGAAGTATGACATGAAGAGGCAATAATTTATAAAACCTGCGCAGTCTCACGAGTTTGATACCACAGGTTTCATTAAAAATGTCAGCGGCATACCCCTGCATTCAGGCATATAGGCCAGTGAGGACATACAATACCAAGCAAGTAGCACATTACCACTAGGTACTGATAGACAATTGTAAAAAAAACATGTACGATCGCAATCATAATTGTATGTCTGCGATTTAATTTGATGAAAGTAAACATAATAAAGTATTATGAAATTAATATACACCCTTAACCTTAACTAACTCTATTTACCCTAAGATTTTGACTTTGTGTGGATATATATATATTATTATTGATTATATATATGATATATATATATAGTTATATATATATATATAAACCACTATACACCCACATATATGAAAACTCCTTTTTTGTCAGAATGTAAAAAAGACATGAGACCAGGTCAAAGGTCAAACAAAACGGAGACAGTATTGTGTAGGAGCTGTCACGCATCGCCACCTATTTTGACATGCACAGGGCCGTTTGTTGTCTGTTGAACATGCAAATTAAGAGCCTGCTGTCATAGCTAGCAGATATCAGAAAGTGGAAAATGAGACCACCTGTAACCAGTGAATAGAGTGATGGACAAGCATTCAGAGCTCGTCATTTTCAATGCCATTCACACCACCTTCGAATTGCATATGACATGTAAAAATCTTTTCTTAATATTCACAACCCAGGAAGTTTGGGAATTATGGAGGCTTCAACTGCTGCATCTAATAGGTTCTTGAGCAGACAGCTGTGAGCTGGCTTCATAATTAGGTGTCCAGGAAGATTTTATGCTATGAATCAGTTTAAAGAGGTGGTGGGGGGGAGCAAACAAAAATAATGACAAGCTAAGGCTGCTGAAAAAGAAATTCTCTTTAAGACATTGAACTGGCAAGCTAAACATAAAGAAATACAAATTAATAGGCAGACACTTGTTTTGGAATTAAATGAGCATTTAGGTTGACTATGATACATGTTAGAATCATTCTACTATACTCCAGATGGACAGCAACACACAGCATTACATTTTCTCTTTACATTCTAATTGCACCTGTACTACTTTGACTGAAAGGGACACCGAATATACAATATATAATAAGTATATATTTATACACATACAAATTAATATACAATCACATTGTTGATTTTTGGGCAGTACAGTACAGTAACTAATTTGCCTTCAAATTTATTTTTCTTCATTGCATTCCCAAATATAGAGGCAGTTTAACCTTGCCTGAGGCTTTACCAATCTTGTGTGCCCTCTTGTACCCTCTTCAGTGTTGGCTTACATTTATATAATTGACTTTTACATTGACAGTAGGGTTTTCTCCCAGGGCCCCCTAGAGCTCCAGGTGATGACCCCCAAATTCCCCTATTTTTCTCCACCATTGATTAAATGTACCTTCTGGATTTTTTTTATCAAAGGAGACCTCAATGTGCACTCTCCCAGTGCACATTGAGGTCTCCACTCTCTTCCTATTACTTTTGTAAAAAACCTACAGAAAATATCTTACTACTTTATGATACATACAGTGTATGTCTATATTTATAAGTGCACCACAAATGATAACCAATGGTCAAACATTTTTATTGCCGAAAACCTCCCTGTATTAATCAAATAGCCACAGCCACATTTTAGCCACTTTCAGAAATGCTGGGCCACAGGAGATGAGTTTGGACATAATCTATTTTCATTCTGTATGCACAGCCGTATGTTCTTATAGGGCATGTCCACCCTAAATCCCCAACCTTGTAAAAAGGCTGGGTGACAAATGTCTTTCAGGACATTTGTCACTCAGCCTTTTACAGTAGTAGTAAACAATCTATGAAAGGGCTCTGTTGGTAAAGATGTAGGGTATGTCTGGATGACAGAAATAATAGAGCATCGTACAGTAGGTTAAAAAAAGGCTGTGGTTCACCCTCATGGTTTATGAACCAAAAAAGTTATGAAATTCAGGAATACATATTTAAATTGTAATTATAAATACATAGTTACTTACTTACATGTGAATCTCTGTTCACGCATTATGTTGGGTGTACATCAGAAATTTGGGCCTATACGTGAACATGTTAAGCATCAGAAATAATAACCCTAATAGTCCGGTGCAAGACCTATGAAGAGGTGTGAGGGCAAACATGGTACCGGGAATTAAATGGAAAGTGCCTAAAGGGGTGGGGATCTTTATCCTTTTTAAGGGAAGATGCCTAGTGGATCTTGCGGTGGGGACTCAGGACCCTAGGAGCCTGAAACTCAGGTCAACATTTGTTTTACAGATAGTAAGAATCAAATCCCGACTATTCACTGGGCCATGCCGAACCGAGGTTCCGGGAGGAAGGCTAATGAACTAGCAATCATGAAATGAATTATTCAATTTGCTGTTTTTTTTATCAATCCCACCTCTTTTTAGAATTTTTAGATTGGTATTTGTGATTCATGCCCTCCATTGATCTATTCTGAGTCATGTATGTATTGTGGATATCCAGACTGGGCCTTTGTCAAAAGAAGTAGAAGGAAAGAAAAGAACACAAATACCAACAGTGAAGGGGAAAAGCAAGACAGGAGGAAGAACATGGTCATCCCATATGTAGCAGGGGTCTCCGAGAAATTAAGAAGAATTTTCAAAAAACATCGTATCCCTGTCTGCTTTAAACCGAACAACACACTGAGGCAGCAATTGGTACATCCGAAAGACCCAATACCAAAACACAAGAAAAGCGACATCATATATGCAGTGCAGTGCAGTGAAGAATGCTCTGATTTGTATGTGGGGGAGACCAAACAGCAACTGCATCAACGTATGGCCCAGCACAGAAGAGCCAATTCCTCGGGTCAGGACTCAGCCATGTACCTGCATCTTAAGGATAAAGGACAAACCTTTGAAGATTGTAATGTTAACATATTGGCGAAGGAACGTGACTGGTTCAAGAGAGGTGTTAAGGAGGCCATTTATGTGAAAATAAAGAAACCAAGCCTAAATAGAGGTGGGGGGGTTCAACACTAACTGTCTGCCATGTACAATGCTGTTTTAACACCTTACTCTGGGCGTTCCTATAACACCTCTTAGCCACTATCCAATCACACCCTTAACACCTGGCTGTGATATGCTAATTGGGATTTTCCAGGGTACATAATTGCCACAGATTCTTGTACAAGTCATTCTGAATTGAGAAAGCCAGTCGGATGACTAGCGAAACGTCTTCAAGAACTACATTTCAAGTCCAGTTGATCTAATTGAATACAACAGATATTGAACAGAGTAGTAACTGGTACATGAAAGCTGCCCACAGTAGTGACTGGATTTTTTCGAATTTTTTAGGAATTTTTTAGGAATTTTCAAGGAATTTTCAAACATTTTTAAAAAATGATAACTTAATGTAAATGGCTCTGGGACCTCAGAAATAAATTTGAAGGAAGCTGATTGTAACCTGTTCTGATTAGAAAATAATCTTACTGGTTAGTATGCCAATAAATTTGATTGTATCCAATAAGAATTGGTTACAATCAGATTCTTTTAGAAAGAATCTGATTGATATGCTTTCTGGAAGAATCTGAAAAATCTGGAAAAATCCGTTACAATCGAGGAATTGAGGATTATCAAAAAGATGTGAAAATTTTAAAATCCACCATTTAAGTCAATGGGGAAAAAAAAAAATTGGAAATGTCCACCTAAAATAATGGTTTAGGTAGTAATGATAACTTACTATAAATGGCTCAGGGATATGGGGAAATATTCTGGGGAACACGTATTTTAAAAAATACATTCTGGAACTGGAAATTTCACGTGCTTCCGTGTTTTCGGCATTTGTCCTAAACACTTAATTTTTTTGAAAACATGTGATTTTTAAAAGAAAAACAAGGAGGGGGGGAACTTTCTGCCTGCTCAGTGCAGTCTGCTGTTCTACTTCTCCTGGTGCCCATAGACTGTTACATAGATTGTTTCATTGTTAATTGAGCTGTGAGTTAGAAGCAGAAGTTTTTTGTTTAAAAATAAATCACAGTCTGCCCTGTGATTGACAGCAGCATAGAGACCTGTATCAACATTAACCCTGAAGATGCCTGAGGTGATTGCTGAGACTGGGTTTATATATAGTATTACTACTGCACTACACTGTGAGGGAGCTTAGTGAGAACATTAGAAAATGCTAGTAAATATATATTTACTCATGATTTCCATTATATTTTAAATTACATTGCGATTCACAAAACGCATGCAACGCGCATAGTGGGACCTAGCCCTTAGGGTTTTATTACATAGGAAACACACAGGATTGTTCAATATATTCTTTATACAGAATGATCTTCAATGTGCCCATACATGGTCTGAAGTTATTGTCTCCTTCTACTGTAGTAAAGGGAACTGGTAATGGTATGGTATGTTGCAGATCTACACTGATTAGGTGTTTCTCCTTAGAAATCCCAGTAACTGCATGTTTTTATATGTTGATGTTTTTATAATTAAAATGTGTATTTCATTGTTAATATACTAATTACATATATACCAACTCTATCTGTATATAAGGGCGTTGTTAATATGCTAATTACATATATACCACCTCTTTCTGTGTAACAAATTTGGCCCGACGGCCGGGGCACTTACAGGTACGCATTCTGGAGGAGACCAAGGTCAGAAGATATATACAGGAGCAGATGAGGCTGATGGAATTTGAATGCTGGAAGAGCTGCTGGGAACTGGATACCAAAATATTGCTGGGAACTGTAGGCTAGATGTGCTGCTGGTAACTGTATGCTGGAAGTGCTGCTGGGAACAGGCAAGGTGAGTGACTCCACTGGAACTGGCAAGGTAAGTAACTGACAGGAACTGGCAAGGTAAGTAAGTCTCAGGAACTTGGCAAAGTAAGTAAGTCTCAGGAACTGGAAGAAATACGCTGGATAGACGAGAGGTGAGTAACTGAGCCTGGGGTAGCAATAAGCTACGAACGGGTGTCGGGTCCAGGAGGACGCCGGCATTTGAATCCTCGCGCCGCCCGGCGTGCCTGCATTGTGATGTCCTGACGCCGCCTACCCGGAAGTGGAGAGCAGTGTGGGACTGGAACGGCAGGTAAGTTCCTGACATTGTGTATATAAGGGCATTGTTAATATGCTGATTATGTACAGTATATACAACCTCTTACATAGTTACATAGTAATTAAGGTTGAATAAAGACAGACGTCCATCAAGTCCAACCTATTCACTTCCTGACTCCAAACGGCAATTTGGATCAACCAGATCTATATGCATTAATACCAGTAATTCTTAATATTTTTTAGTTTTAGAAGCTTATCCAGGACTTTTTTAAAGTTATTCAATGAACTTGCCATTACCACATCTGCTGGAAGACAGTTCCACAGTTTCACCGTTCTCACTGTAAAGAAACCTCTCCTAAACTTCTTTTCTTCCAACCTTAAAGGATGTCCACGTGTCCTCTGATATGACCTATTAGTGAACAATGCACCAGAGAGTTCATTGTATGGGCCATTAATATATTTGTATAAGGTTATCATGTCCCCACGCAACCGCCGCTTCTCCAATGTAAACAGCCCTAACTTGTCTAATCTGCCTGCATATTCAAGCCCCTCCATTCCCCTTATTAATTTAGTTGCCCTTCTCTGAACTGCCTCAATTTCCAAGCTGTCCCTTTTGTATATGGGATTCCAAAACTGCACCGCATATTCCAAATGAGGCCTTACCAGTGCCTTGTAAAGAGGGAGAATAATATTTTTCACTCTTTGTGTATATAAAGGTGTTGTTAATATTGATAATTACGTTTCCCTGTCACTAAACTTGTAAAGCTGTGCCTCACGCTCTACACTCCCCTCCTCTCTCTGTCTTCTACTGTGCAGAGGTCGAGGACCATTGATTCGAAAGTTTGATATTGGGAGGTGTACTTCAACCATCACCTGTTTCTAAGCAGTTAGGGGTATCCAGGTGCACAGAGAGAAAAATACAGTGCTTTACACTTTTCCAGTCTTTACCATGCTGGATAATCCCTGAAACATGTTTCAGTGTTAAATATAATTCTTGTTTCACACAGATACAGTCCTGTGTAATTGCTACTACACTTTACTACTTGTTTATGGATTCAACCATCAACATGGACAATGAAAAAAGGTGTTGTAGGGACATATTAATTCCTGCCCTAAATGTTTATTTAACAAGTAATGAAATGGGTTGCCTAACCAAATCACAATAGAAAACATTAAATTTAAAGGTATGAGGCAAATAGTAAAAATGATTACAAATAGGAGTCACACAAAGGAGCAGATTTCTGAATACCCTACAACACTTTACCTTTAATAAGGTGAGAAATACATTGCACAGAGCTGTGCTAAGGGGAATGCTGGAGGGTATATTTCTGCTCAATACTGAATATGTTGCTGCACAAGTGACATAATTTATCCTTTAACATCAACTGCCCCCATAAAACTAAACAATATGCTATGCAGGGTCTGATTAAAATCATTATTATCCTAAAATATCATTTAAAGCGAGGACATAAACTACAGGACTACAGACATTTCAGCACATTTCAGGAGGGTATGTTTTATCCTAGGACACAGAAAACAAGTGCCTGAGACCTAATTATTTCCCAGGAAAGGGTTGATGTCACTCAGAGTATGTGCATTATAAACAATGCAATGTGTACTTAGTTTTTTCACTTTAGTTGTCCTTTAACAACAAGTACTAGTCCACCACACTGAAATTCACACACAGAAACCTCAAAAAGAAGAAAAAAAACCCTTCCTTCTACTCCTAAACTGTCATGTCTCCACCAAACCCACTTTAACACTGTTATAATCCTGGTCCTACCTTGGGTCAAGCGCGGGGGTGTGTGCCTGCGTTCACGCGCGGGCACCCCCACGCTCACAGCGAGCGTCCCTCTGTGTGTGCGTCGGGGTTCCCGGTCTTGCATTCCTGACTCAGGGCAGGTTCCTTCTGGCGCGCGCACACCCTGTCGTGCACAGGGGGCGTGCGCGCGTCGCATCCAGATGACGCTCCTCTCCCTTCTTAAGCTCCTCCTTAGGGCCTGTTTTTTCTCTGAACCTTAGCTCCTGTGAGCTGACTTGTGCTTCCAGTGTATTATTGATCTCCATTCCTATCTGCCTGCTCCTGCCGTTCAGTGTACTATTTGGTCTCCATTACCACCAGCCGCTCCTGCTTCCAGTGTATTATTGGTTCCATTCCCATCTGCTTGCTCCTGCTTTCAGTGTACTATTGGTCTCCATTGCCACCAGCCTGCTCTGCTTCCAGGTATTATTGGTCTCCATTCCATTGCTTGCTCCTGCTTTCAGTGTACTATTTGGTCTCCATTACCACCTGCCTGCTCCTGCTTTCAGTGTATGATTAGTCTCTATTCCCATCTGCCTGCTCCTGCTTTCAGTGTACTATTTGGTCTCCATGTTGAGTATCGCAAGACACCAGCTCACGTGACTACAATGATGTAGCCGCATTGAATCGGGATGTCCGGCTGCTGATTGGGCAGTGAGGCTCTTAAAATGAAATGAACCTTTTTAACGGCCTTAGTGCCATTGACAAAGCCAATAGAGTGAAACTTGTTTGGCGTGCTGCCCACCCTACCCCCACTATGTTATAATCTACAATACTGCTTGTTCTGTGCACGGACTTTTACTGATGACTAGATTGATAAGTATTACAGGGCTGGGAACTACATAATTTATTGAGTGTGGGGTTATACCATCTGGGGGGGCATGTTTAGGCAGTTTAGGTTAACTAACACTATTTTTAATAAGAATTTTTAATATTTTGAAATAAAGAGACATTAATATCCTTCCTTTTTCTTTATTTTTACATATATATGACTTGTGATAGGCTTTTATACTTTGAGGAGTTTGTTATTCTCTAAATCACATTGTGCAACACTGTGTGGGACTGGGAACTCATAATGGGGAATGAATCTCTGTCTCTCTCCACATCAATGAACACTAAACACAGCTCTGTCCCCCAAAATAGCATGGAACAAGCAAGGGAAAGGAAAGGAGTGCTCGGTTGGGACAAATAGTGCCTTTGTGTGTACCCAGCCATATTGTAACTATTGGTTACATTCAGATTCTTTCAGAAAGAATCTGATTGTCTCTTCCTCAGACCATTTCACAGGTCCCAGAGCGATTTTCAGTAAATTACTGTATAATTTTTTACAAGATTTTCTAAAATTCGAATTTTTGAAATTTCTGTAATTTTCAAAAATTTTCAAACACGGTTTTGGAAAAAGTTCGGAAAGTGGAATTCCAGAAAATCCGCAATATCTGCAATCCGCGGATCTCAGAGATGCGCCGTGGAACCTGGTTCGGATTTTGACTATTTCATATTAAAATAGGGGTACCAGCAATGTAAGTACATTTATAAACTTTATGTATTTTGTCATAATGTATATATGGATATATTTATGGTAATTTAAATATTACCATAAATAGTGAGAAATACCATACACATATGTACACCTTTCCTATATGTAATATTATATCCCACGCACCTCATTAGTAACTCCTAATAAAACTCAATGTCAGGATATTTAGATAATTATATTAAAATAACTTAGGGGCATATTTATAAAAGTACATAAGCACAAAGTTGTTGTGGCATTTACCCCAAAACAGCAAAAAACAACCACTGGAACAACTACACAGTGTGCACCAAGAACAAAGGGCATTGTAGTTTTGATGTTTTACGCTCCTAAATGAATATTGTCTTTTTCTTCTGGATCTTGTATCATATACATATATATCTTCTCCACAATGCTCTCTACTACTGTATAGAAACAATATTGCACCTTGTACCTAAGATATCCACAGAATAGTGGAGCCTATTGGAAGGATGGGTTGAAAAATATTAGCTATTTTCAGAACTGTAGATTCATGCAAATAAATATTTCCCTCTGCATATAAATACTTCTACTCTGTAGAAAAATACATGGAATAAATAAATGCATGGAAATGGGACTTTGTTTCTGGTATAAACTAGGCTTCTGTTTGCATGTCTTAAATTGGAAATGGTTCATAAGTAGAGATCGATCAAAAATACATTTTTATAACAGCAATCAAATGGTCTTTTGCAGCATTTATAGACATAGCTATGTTTGTTAACCTTAGTTTTTTATTAAATAGAAATGAAGTACGCTTTTTTAAAAGTTATATAAGGTGCTGCAGGTGAATGAGGACAGGTTTATTAGCCAAAGCCCAGAGGGACAAGCTGAAATAGCGTTCTATCCACATTTCTGGATGCTGTATCTTATATCACCCACGCAATCCTACAAATAAGAGAGCATTGTTAATATATTGCAACACTAAATTCCAGTTTGTTAATCTCCAAACTATTAAAGATAGATTGTATCAACATAATATTACATTAAAAACAATTTAGAAGAATCTATAGAAAACTATTATTTAACAGAGGGGTCCTGGCCTGATACCCAAGATCATTAACATAAAAGGTAGGAAGTATAAGGCAGAGGTAGCTGCAGCATCTTCACTTAAGTATTCTTACAAACCAGTGCAACATTAAAACAGCTTAACATCTTTAAATGTTTATTTATATGAGTCCACACATATAACAATTTTGCAACTGCATTTCTCACCTGTATAATTAAACAAATATAAAATAAACATTTTAATGCATAAAGTGCCCCTGAAAACCCTGCTTTTCTCCACTGCTCCTCCGCTACCTACGCTGCCAAAAATGAGTCCCCCCAAGTGAAGAAACTACAACTAGGGAGGAAGGTGATTGCTGCTCCTGCTACTAGTACTGTAAGAGGGAGTGCCGCCCTTCATTAACCCCCAGTCACATACTCGCAAGACTTCCGCCCCCCAGCCAATCAGTTCCTGACACCTAATCTTCCTGTGCCCCCAGCCCTACAGACTAAAGAACCCAGAGAGGGAGACTGCATTACACAGGTAAGCAACTCCCCACTCCTATCCATGTCAACCCACCCCCGCACTGACAAGTCGGTCCATTGGGTTTCATTCTAAAATGGTTTTCCCCTCATCACAGAAGGACTATCCAAATATATGGCATATTTGGAAAGTCCTTCTGTGATGAGGGGCAACCCATTTTTATGTCTAATGAGTCTACTTGTTCTATCTGCACTTCAGGGGAGTATGAGTATTACAGTTTCAGGCTTTGTGGGGGTGTATTAGAATTTTCATTTTGGAGGTGGACATGCCCTTTATTAAAAACAGAGCTGTAAACAATCAATAATCCCTACATACTAATGACAATATCTCAGTTCTAAAAAATACAAGTATATTGCACTTTCTACAGATTTAAGTGAAGTCCATTTTTGTCAAAAACACACATTTAAGCACACAAGGTAATTGGATTTTTGCAAAATCTGTAATCAACAAATTCATTAACCACATTCATGCATTATATGGACACAAGGTTATTGTTACAGTTTCTGTTTGTCTGTTATTACAAAACAAATAAAATGGCAGGGATCATGCTACAAAAATGTGATATATTTTCTTGATAATGTCATCTGCAATAGAAAACACATCTGACATGGTCACAAAATAGTCATTTCTCTTGGAATATCTTGTATTACAATTTAATATATGAAGTTTGTAGGGGCATTTTCCAGGAATAGCAGGGTCAGAAATGATTGCAAAGCTTTCATTTAAAGACAAGTTAGCGTCAGCTTTAGATCCACTCTCATACTGTTTGCAGATGGCCTACTAAAACAATTTTGCCCTGAGAAACCTGAAGAAGATTGATTGTTCATGATCTCCATGTAAGACGTCAATGTTCAGCTCAAGAAGCCTGTCATCAGCTTCAGTTCACAAATCTCACCTCTGGGCAATAGTGTACTGTAATTGATGTTCACTGAGCCTCAAGGGGTTAAAAGATTAATGTTTCACAAATATACCTTTATTCATTGCACTATAAGGGAAATAGGATATGAATGGATGTGTGGTACTACATTTCATAACAGGTTAAAAAGAAATACAGAGATTATTGCAGATATTTTGAAAGAACAAAGGAGCACAGTATCAAAGTGTTCTACACATGACAACAGAACTTTTACTGTATATGCAGTTTAAGGGTTAAGCTGCAATATTTGGGAGATTTGTACTTTAGGTTGTAATGCAATGTTTTATTTAAATGTACAATGCACTGTATACACACACAGTACTGTATACACAAACACACAGAACCTACAGTATCTGAGTACATTTCTATATGGAAACGAGAGTAATAACCTACAAGTTTCTCTGCAATCACATTATTCTTATTCATTAAGGAACAAAGACTTCTGGGTAATTACCATGTTTATACAAACATAGAAAAGATAATCAATGCACCTAGCAAAGATAAACCAATTCCTAGGCCCCATATATAAATATATTATCTGCACACTGGCATACTTTATAAACAAAGGGGTTTTAGAATACATTACGGTGATCACATGAATGAAAAGCCTTCCAACCACGTAAAGGTAACCCCAGACTGGGGGTTGCAGGTTGTGATACCATGGGTATCTGTAAATTTAACAAAATACCATAATGGTATGGTATAGGTGATCGTAAATCTATGAATCTTGTCACACATACATCCCTTGACAGTTCAAAAGGCCTACTGTGACATATTTTAGATTTTTCATCCATTAACAGTTAACTAGGAAACAATATAAAGGTGTATATGTGAAACATATTTATAAAACAACATTATGTACTTTAATT
The DNA here is from genome assembly GCA_019447015.1 of Hymenochirus boettgeri. Classification (NCBI taxonomy): domain Eukaryota; kingdom Metazoa; phylum Chordata; class Amphibia; order Anura; family Pipidae; genus Hymenochirus; species Hymenochirus boettgeri. The sequence continues at coordinate 140,156,383 of CM033474.1, forward strand.
GGCAAATTCCATGGCTGGTAAGTAATGCAATGTATTGTTGCTCAAATCTGCATTAGTTTTCAGGGCTTTCAGTTGAAGTTAGGCAAATTTAGATGTAGAAAACTAGAACCGCTAGTTTGTGTATGTGTAATCTGCTTCCTTTTAACCTAGTCAACCGGTCACCAAACATCACCTAAGTTATCTATCAATGGGTGGCTTTCAACCCACTGCTGAAGGCCACCAGAGCTTGAAGGTTATCCATCCAGGCAGCCTAGCCAGGTTTCTAGATGGAAGGTCTTATCCTTTTACCTAATGTGCTTGTTTTGGTACTTTTGCATTTCTCAGACTTCTTCTACATTACTGTATTCATTTTTATTAGATTATTGTAGCAGGATTTTACTTTCCCGTGTCCACTGGCTTTTTATACTGAGGGAAGATGCTGATGTTTTTAGTCTTTTTTTTAAATAAACAGCATTCTACAACTGTTCTAAAAAAACCTGTAAATTAATGAAATGGTTAAACTGTAAATTAAAGCAATACTATAACAAGCACACGTGTCTCTATTTATGTATATAGTATATTATAAAAGGAGTGGGGATATTAAATGATTGTAATAAGAGCCCTACAATTATAGAGTAGATCTCTGAAAGACCACAACAAATGTAATGTATTTTTTTATTAATGATACTATGGTTCAAAATTTATGTGATGTGAGACGATTTCACTGAAGCTGAAAATTAGAGTCAAGGAGTAAACATAAAGAGCGCAAAGAGATATAATATCGACATTAAAAAGGAGACCTGACCTCTATTGTATATTGCAATTAAATATACTTTATGCATTCACGATGGGAAATAAGCATTTTTTAAATTTAATCATAGATTTACCTTGGTTCTTGCTTCACCAGATAATGAGTACACAATATAAGCCATGCTGAAATATCTTTGTTATAGAGGGCGTTTGCCATCCTTTGTGAAGCAGTGTTTTGTTCCATATTGCTTTGCTAGCCTCCTTAAATCCTGTAGAGTAAATAAATAAAGGATAGTTTCTAATTTTTTCAACATATCCATAAGAGGATATGTTTTTTTGTTATACTGCACTATTTATTAAAGGAGAACTAAACTTAGATTTTTAAAATCCTAATGTGAATGGTTTTCTCCCCAGAACACCTATTCATTGAAAAATTCTTCTCTAGTAAGTTGCATTTAGTATATGTATTTAGTATTTCTGTAACAAAGAAGGCGTCCATGTTGTTGCCAGTACAACTTATAGCCAATGTTGGCTTCAAAGAGCCATGCCTCTTGACCCCAGGATTCACTGTCGGTATGCACAGAATATCTAGCTTCTGTTTCTAGCGAAAGTTAAACTTTCTAAATGTACCTTCCCATGTTGCTTAGTTGCTGGTGTAGCCTCATGTAAATGCAGTGTTTGTAGGAACAAACAGTCCAAGAAGTCACAAGTTCAAATCCCCTGGGTTACTTATGAAACAATGCTAGTTTATTGGGTTTTTTTTCCCATCATGTTTTTAGAAAAATATAAAAATAGTGAACTGATTTTACTGAGCTTTACTGAAATGTACTTTATCTAATGCATCTACAGTGGTGGCTCACACCTAAAGTACTGGGCTTGGAAATAAACAGACTATTTGGATGCAGGTTCAATTCCCCAGGCTTTCAATTTTTTGTGTTTCTAGCAAACAATAGAGATTCTACATGTACTGATATCCCACTTAGTAGCCCTTAGTAGCAAAGAGGTAGAAAGTTTTTTTTTTAGCAAGACACAGCATAGAAGGTTGCAGGTTCAATTCCCCAGAGTTTCTTTTATTTCTTACTGAAATGTTCATATTCTGTTTCTTCATCCATGCTAGCAAATAAATAAACTAATTTCCTTTTTTGTATGAAAAGCAAAGGCATTTATCATTATTACAGACAGAAGCATTTGTAGTGTGTTTAGTCAAAAACTGCACTGAAATCTGTGTTCTGTGTCAGAGGGAGGGATAATCTCTGAGCCGTAACATGATTGGCTGTCAGCTTCCAGGAAGCAAGCCTGCAGCTTCCTGTGAAAAGTGTACTGCGTCTACTTAGCTGGGTGCTTGTGAAGGTTCTCATTCATCCAGGTCATTGTATATCTGTTATATTCAATTAGAGTTTAATTAAACTCAAGAACTAAAGTTTAGTTCTTGAAGACGTTTCGCTAGTCATCCACGGCTTTCTCAATTCATTCTGAATTCTGAAGTAATGGACTTGAAGTTTAGTTCTTGAGACGTTTCGCTAGTCATCCGACTGGCTTTCTCAATTCATTCTGACTGAGAAAGCCAGTCGGATGACTAGCGAAACGTCTTCAAGAACTAAACTTCAAGTCCAGTTGATCTAATTGAATACAACAGATATACTTAGCTGGGTGTTCCCAGATAAGGTGAATTATGGGAGCTGATCCACGGGTTATTTTCAAAAATTACCCAGCATCCACAGCAAAGGGAGAGGTGAGATACAGCTTTTTGTATCTGTGAGAATGTGCTCTTTCTATTGGGGCAATGTTGTCTGGAGACTTCAGTTCCCCTTTAAATCTTAGGGATTGGCAAATATGTGAAAAAAGCACTGGCAACTGCAATTCACACAAACCCATTATTTATAAAGTGAGCAACAGAAATTCATAAAATGGTAGATTAATAAGGGAAGGATAGACAATAAAAACCCTTGCTATTATCTAAACAAAAAAAGATTATCATTTTAAAAACACATATATACACATATGAATTTGAAAACCTACAAAGTGAATTACAATATAATTGAATGCATGTTGTATGTCTACAATGAATCGTTAATTCTGAGGCCACACTATGCCGGACAGCAACGTGTGTGAAAGGCGTGCGTTTCAGGTGTGTTTCCAGCAATAGTCTGTTATTAGAGGGCTTATGTTCTGCAAAAAATTTGTGATCGGATGCTCTCCAAAATCGTCACACAGCTCATGCCATGTGGTCACCCACTGTGCTACAATTCTGACATGCTAATGGATCACAAAACGCTAGCTAGTGAAAACTGCATTAGTGTGGCCTAGCCCTTACTGTCTTTCAACATTTTTGTTTTCTGTGCCTGACTTTAAATGGAAGAGATGAATTTACACAATATTTGGTTATATTGAAAACCTGAACTTTGTACATTCGAGGGGCAGATTTGTGGGATTTTATAGGCCTTTTGCTTATCCTAATGTGTGCAAGAAAAACAACTAGGTAAAGAGACATTGACTAGATTAAGGTTAATTTTTAATTTATAATTTAGTTATATCAGATACCTGCTGGGTTCTAGAATTTCTGGAATAATATAAACTTATGATAAAGAATAAGGTTATTTAACAAAACTCAGCATTTGCATTAATAATCTATACACCCCCTCACCCCACAACTTTCCACTGTCAATTTTACATCAAATTCTGTATACTGTAATACTTGCTGTCTTACAGTTATTCATTCCCTTGCTCTATAACATTTAGTCTGATCATTACATTGCTTAGTGTGTCAGCATTACTAGATTGATGGCCAAATGTCCAACAAAGACCCTTGCTCTTGTTAAAACATCTTATTTGTCTAATGCTGGCCACACTATAAACATACCTGTTGACGTTTCTGTGATGTTTGATTGATGTTTCTGCAAAGTTAGGACAAACCTTCCAGCCTGATACTTTTTGTTGATTAGTTACCAATCGCAAATGAATAAGCCAGGACAGAGAAAGACAGGAGCGAAAACTGAATGCAGTTAAGTCTTTTAATAGAACGGATGATTGAACATCAAACCTATAAAATGTCTAATTAGTGAATGGGCAGCATCATGCATGCACCGGTGATGTTATATGCAGAAAGTGGCTTACGGTGCAATGCACACTTTAACCATTGCAGGACTTTAAAGGGCATGTCCACCCTGAAAATGATGTTTGGGCATAAGGTAGGTATCCCCTGCCCACCCCCAACTGCCAAAATATTTCTTCAAAAAATGTTTAGATCACTTCTTACAGCCCTTACACTCCTGTGGCGTCTCCTCCCGGCAGCCGCCACTGTGATTGGCTGAAAAGCAGCCAATCACAGACACGGCTGCTTTCAATGGAGATGCCTCGGGAGAGAAGGGTCTGTAAGTATCGATCTAAACTTTTTTTGAAGAAATGTTTCGGCAGTTTGGGGTGGGCAAGGAGTACCTTCCATATGTCCAAAGGGTTTCACGCTAGGTGCCACAGGGGCTCCCCTGCACTTGTCACAGTCCTTACTGAGGTTAAGGAAGAAACAGACTGGATGACACACAGACAGCTTCTACTCTTCACTTTCCTGCATTTTGAAAAGGCACTGCAGGAGAACCATGAGGAGCAGAGATATAAGGTAAGGTAAGGATTTTTTAAACTACACAGTGAGGCCAATATGGGGTTAAATTTTAGTTTTGGGGGTGGACATGCCCTTGAAATCCAGCTCTTAGCCGATACCTGCATTACCTATGCAGCCACCACAATGGAGTTTAAGTTGTGCTAACTGAAATCAGATCAGTGTGACTTTAACTCTAGTTAGGGGAGCTGCATCCTGAGGTACATTGTCCTCTTAAATTTGACTTGTGTCATATCTCTTTTCAGCAAAATTTGCTCGTTACATTTACCCATTTTTACCATTATAGTATACAGGTATATAGTTAATTAGGTCTTTTTAATATTTTTTTAAAATGTTATTTTTATACTCACTGACTTACTCAGGGCAATTTTTAATGCTCTACCTTCTTTTAATTCTGCTTTTAGAATAAACACTAAATTCACATAACCCTAACCTGGCTATATTTCCTTTGGTGTCTTTCGGTTAGCACAGGAGGCATTATCCTGTTTAAAATGTTGATAATGGTGTCTGCCTGGGATGGGATTTCTTTTTCAAATGCCTACTGTATATGTGTCAAAAGCATTTATCAAAGCCATTATTGTCTTTAATTTAAACTTACTCTTGAGTTATCCAGCTTGGTGGTTAATTCTGGAAATTCCATGTTTTTACATTTGCATTAATTAACTTTAGGAATGTTTTCATTTAATGTGGTATGCAAGAGAACATCACAGCAATGTTACAAAGGACCTGCTTTTAAGGCTGCCGTAACTATAGCCAAATATGGTAGCAAAAGATTAACCTCACAAAGCATTACAAATGTTTGTGTTCATTGACAATAGGTCATATAATTTTCTGTTAAATATCTACTCTGAAAAATGATCCTAAAATCTTACTGCCACGGCCAGTTCTTAAGCAAGTTTCTCCTGGTGCCCCGTGCCAACTTAAACTTCCCCCCATTCAGTCTTTGCGTAGATTACATAAATAATGACTAATGAGTTACCTGGAGGCTTGTCCATTGAGAGCAATGTAAAGCTCATCTAAGCATGCGTCAAAGCTCTGATCTGTCCCTGCTCTCAGAAAATTGTCTGCAGGTATTGGGCTAAATAAATAACTAGCTTTGTGTGCAGTTCTGACAGTGGACAGTAAGTACAACAATCTTAAGGTTTTGGATTCCCTATCATAATATCAAATGTAATTTTGGGGGTGGACCTTCTCTTTAACTTTCCTTTGCCAGACTAGCGTACATCATGTGCATCTTGAAAGGTTAGAAGGGGATTGGGGTGGGGGTGGTAAGTAAATTCATCTTGTAAAATTCCAGTAAAGGGAAGCCACAGACCAAGCATAGCTAGGGGAGGGGCTGCATGACCAGGTGGGGCAAGGAACACAGGATTGGCCAGTTTGGATATCACATGACAAAGGGGGTAGGGCCAAGAGGTGATAAAAAGGGGGGGGGGGGGTTAAGAACAGTTACCTCCTTGCCTCCATCTTGCTGACAGGAGAGACACCCCACCCACCCACCCTTTAGTAAGGAGGTACAGTTTAAAAACTAGGGTAATAGGATGTAGTTTTAAATGGGTGGTTCAATGGAGTTGGGTCGCACTAGTGTAGTTAATCAAGGTCAGCATATAGGAAACCATTCATGAAAAACATTCTAAGGTTCAATTTTGTCACTGCTTTGGTTAGCGGGATCCTTGCCAGTCTGCCAGGTTAAGTATAGTGAAGTCAAAAGGTAAGCCTAATATTCTGGTCTAACCCCTACGGAAGGTGGCCAGGGGTTGGTTATGGTAGCACCGTTAAGTCGGAATGAGATTTGGTATAACAAGGGGCAGATATAGTACATCAGCCAAATCAAAACCATTTGCTGGCTGAGCCAGGTTATCCGGCTGGTTGGCATTAAGGTAATTGGAAGGGTGGACTGGCAGGGATTCGGATGATTCCAATGTGTACACTGATTTGTTTTCTAACACGTGTCAATCAATGTTGAAAATGTTAAAAGTTGATACTTTGTTGTTGGTCATTATATCAGTTGTGAAGCTATTTGTTGTTCAATAAAGAAAGCTGTGGCCAAATTTATCCAAAATTCAACGTGTCTGTCGTTATTTAAGGTAAGGGGGAGGAACAAGGTAATGGTAGTAAGTAGTGGGGATTTGACCCTACCTAGGTCATGAGAAAAGTAGAATAAATATGCACCAAAATGAACTAAGTAAATAATTAACAGACTCCATTGGCAACATGTAGGCACAACAAGCTGCAGCACTAATGGTTTTACTGTACACTTGTTTAACTTCAGCAATATGCTAGTCTGAGTAAAGTAATACGGCAGTATACTATCCTAGTGTGAATTAATTTGTTCTTTGTTTCACCATGAGTAGGTGTTTGAGTGTCATTTTTTGTGCCGGCCTTGTACTAACACATTTTAATCTAAGGTAAAAAAATATATATATGGCAGTATCCCATTAGTTAATGAGACAAGTGCCACGACCTTTAGGCCAAAACACTGTGTACGTCCTGAACTTAGTTTTATACATTCTCCATAATTTCAAAAAGCAATAAGCTCACTTTTATCACAGTGTGGTCCGGGTGCCTCTGCCCCAGACCCTCCGCTCGGCTCACAACTGCCTCGCTTTTTTTGTGGCACGGTATACAATAATTTCACTTGTCTCCAAACAAACAAAACGACTCACCCGTCCGCCTGGGTGGCCCAGGTGCTGCCAGCCCCGGACCCTTCGCTTCGTCTGTATCAGTATGCAAACATCCACCTTACTCCCCAAGTTGGCATAGGCACACTCCGGAAAAAGGATTGCTGAGATGAGGTGAGTGAATCAAACAAATCTTTTATTGAGCCAGAACATTAAAAACATAAACGCCCTCTGGCCTTATGCGTTTCAGACTGCAAGGGTCCTTATTCATAGGCACAATGAGCGAGCAGTAAACAGACAGTTTAAAAAGGTTAGTCCACTCCCTCTCCAATGACATAACAATTAGGGGGAGTGGATCCCAGGTGCATTCTGCTATTGATCAGTACACAGAGGTATCTGAACAAAGCTTGATACAATCTGACATGTGACCGGTACAAAGTAAAAACGACATGCCAAGCAGATCAAAACATATTTTATACACAAATGAACTTAAAAAGATAATACACTGGTCACAAACAATGTATGGACATTTAAACTCATCTTATTTAGATCAGTAAGATAATAATACACATATATAACACAGCCCTGTCTGAAATATTCCTACATGATGGCAAGAGAGCATAGCTGATACATGGTTTACGCCCATTTAGATCACCATATATATTACACGAGAATGCCTCCAATCCTAATAATGGGAAACTGTAACCGTACTTCTAGCAGCCCCACTAATAATTTAAATGAATAAGATGCAGAAGAGAGCGTAAATGGTACATGATTAACGTCCGATCAGGCCGACACATATATTGCCCGGGAATGCCTCCAATCTTAATAATGGGGAACTGTTATAATACTCCTAACAGACCCACTGCTGACTCGAATAAATAGTATACAGAGACCCAATAAGTATTAGCTATTAGGCTGTTGATACTACATATTGAAACAAATTATTCCACATAACATGATATATCCCCTACTGCATTAATGCCTTTGGGAAACCTAGTTCCTAATAGAAAAATCATTTTAACCTCTTCCAGTAAAAAGGATGCTAGGCGATCACGATTCCTAGGATCTGGTCGAACAGTTTTAATGCCCTGAATCGCTACAAAGGATATTTTTCCTTCATTACACAATATAAAATGTCTTGCCACTGGGCTTTGCAGACTTTTAGTCTCTATATCCCTGAGATGTTCTCTGATCCTTTCCTTCAGTGATCTTGAGGTGCAACCAACATATTGAACGTTACACTGTTAGAAGATATACTACATATGTGTAGTCTTACAATTAATGTACATTTCTATGCGATACATTTTACCGGTATTGCTGCTTCTGTATTCATTCCCTTTAATGATGTGTCTGCAGGTTTTACACCTATTGGCTCCACATGGAAAACATCCACGATATTTGAGCCAGGTCTCCTGATTGTTACTGACACTCTCAAATCAAATTGGAGACAACATGTCTCTTGCTCTTTTAGCTACAAAAGTACATCCCTCTTGGATAACATTTTTGAGTCCAATATCGTATAATATAGGTAAGTATTTCTTGATGATCTTAACCACTTGACTATATTGGGGACTGAACGTTGTAGTGAAATAAATGGTTTTATTAATGGATAAGTCTGATCCTTTCTTACTTCTCTTAGTGCTAGTAAGTAGAGAATTTCTTTCTAATAAACGGGCTCTATTCCTGGCTTCCTGAAGTGAGGGTCTACAGTAGCCCCTATCGATGAACCTATTCGTCATGTTATCTGCTGCTTCATTGAACCGTTTTATGTAGGAACAATTACGGCGTAATCGTATATATTGACTATAGGGTATAGATCTAATACAGTGTCTGTGATGACTAGACTTAGCATGAAGTATTGTATTCTTAGAAATAGATTTACGGTAATCAGATGTTTCTAGTCTATCTCCCATAGCCCTAATTCTGAGATCCAGAAACCATATTTCGTCTCCTCCAAATACACAAGTGAACCTTATATTATAGTTATTATTATTAAGGCTTTCAAGCCATGTATGGAAGTTATTACTGGACCCCTTCCAAATCCATAGGAGATCATCTATGTAATGCCTGTACATGATGATCTTCGGCTCACTAGAGGAGAACTCAGGGTGGTGGTAGAGAAACGACTCTTCCCACCACCCTAAGAACAAATTGGCATAAGTGGGCGCGAATTTCGTGCCCATCGATGCTCCTCTTAGTTGGTTGTAGTATATCCCATCAAATTTGAAAAAGTTATGTGTTAATAGGTAGTATAATGCTTCTAATATAAAGTCATTCCATTCAATGGGGTAATTGCTGTATCTAAATAGATGATATCTGACGGCAATCATTCCCCATTGATGGGGGATGCACGAATATAAAGAGACAACATCTGTGGTAACCAGATTGTACCCCTCGGTCCATGTAATGCATTCCAATACCCTCAAGATCTCACCAGTATCTTTAACATAAGAGTACAATCTTTTCACCAAAGGTTGAAGCATAAAATCAACAAACTGTGAAAGCCCCTCGTTAAGGGACTGAATCCCTGCTACGATGGGCCTGCCTTTGACTGGGACTTCTTCTTTGTGCACTTTGGGTAAGTGGTGAAAAATGGGAACTACGGGTTTATCTGGTATAAAAAACTTTTTCATGTCCAAATGCAACAGCCCAACAGAGATACATTTTTCTAATTCAGTCTTATATGCATCAGTGGGATCCCCCTTTAAAACCACATGTATTGCTATCAGACAACTGTCTAATGGCTTCTTTTTTATAGTCTGCTCTATTTAAGACCACTACAGAGCCTCCTTTGTCAGCATTTTTTATTATTATATCCTGATCCTTTCTCAAATTGCTTAGTGCTTTTTACTCTCTGTTATTAAGATTTTTAACACCTGGATTCCTAGACACTTGTTGATCAAGGTCCCTAAGTTCTTTTTCAACTAGGGACTGAAACATGTCCACACAGGGACTTCTCTGGTGAACTGGATAAAATGAGGATCTCTTTTTAAATTTGTTAATGTTAGCCTTGATATCTGCTCCTAGATAACCCCCTTCAGTTGCAAACTGATTAGATACCATGTAAAGTTGCTGAAGTCAAGTGGACGCTCTCTCGTCCGTGGTTTGTTCTAATTCTGAACCAACCACATCCAACTGGGCGTCATTATTGTCATCGCAACTTTGAAAATGTTTTTTTAAAATTTACTTTCTCACAAACTTGTTAGTATCGATAACAGTATTAAGTAGATTAAAAGATTGTGTAGGGCAAAAGGACAAACCCTTATTTAATACATTCATTTCATCCTTACTAAGAATCCGATTTGACAAATTTAATACATTACACGTATGTTCTTGTGTCGTTCCCTCAATGGGTAACGTCGGTTCCTTCGTTCGTTTGTCTCCTCTCCATATTGGTTTTCTCCTAAAGGGATTACCTTGTTCTTAGATGTAGTTTGTGAGAGTCTCTTACGTCGTGTCGATAAGTCCACAATGTCCTCATTATAGTCTCTAGCCTGATGGTACCTCCTCGAACCCATATTGGACTCATTGTCACTGCCCAACGTAGAAACAAAGTCTCTCATATTCCTCCATTTATAGTTTCCTTTTGGTGTTTTATGCTGTGGGAGAAGAAACGAAAGAGGAAGAAGCCTCCGAAGCAGAATAATGTTCACTATCACTTGTGTTGAAACTGACATTTTTCCTATAGGAAGGTCTCCTCTTTAAAATGGGTCTGACATATTTCTCTTTATTCCTGAGTCTTTCCCGCTCAAAATCTTTCCTTTGTCTATACACCCGATTATCTCTATAATCTTGTCTGTCTCTACTCAGTTTAGAACCTTTTGTGTCCATAATATTACTTTCAATCCTATCTACTTTCAAATACATCTCCTCTTCCATCCTGTTATACTCTGAGTGCTCCACAAACTGTTTCACTACTTTCTCTTGGTTATCCACCTCCCCTTTAAGGGATTCTAATTGATGCTGTTTGTGGGAAACTATTAGATCCATTAATCTTAAGGAGCAGTCAGTTAGTACAATATTCCATTGTTGCATAAACTCGCTCTCTGGTTCTACAAAAAAGGTGGGATATTACTTTAATCTCAGACCGCGTGGGATCATTTTATTTTCCAGGTATTTCTCTATAACTGCAATGTCCCACCACAGTCTGGTTTCTTTTGTTAATAGTTTTTCCCAAACTTCAAAAATGTTATCCAAGAGGGATGTACTTTCGTAGCTAAAAGAGCAAGAGACATGTTGTCTCCAAGTTTATTTGAGAGTGTCAGTAATAATCAGGAGACCTGGCTCAAATATCGTGGATGTTTTCCATGTGGAGCCAATAGGTGTAAAACCCGCAGACACATCATTAAAGGGAATGAATACAGAAGCATCAATACCGGTAAAATGTATCGCATAGAAACGTACATTAATTGTAAGACTACTTATGTAGTATATCTTCTAACAGTGTAACGTTCAATATGTTGGTTGCACCTCAAGATCACTGAAGGAAAGGATCAGAGAACATCTCAGGGATATAGAGACTAAAAGTCTGCAAAGCCCAGTGGCAAGACATTTTATATTGTGTAATGAAGGAAAAATATCCTTTGTAGCGATTCAGGGCATTAAAACTGTTCGACCAGATCCTAGGAATCGTGATCGCCTAGCATCCTTTTTACTGGAAGAGGTTAAAATGATTTTTCTATTAGGAACTAGGTTTCCCAAAGGCATTAATGCAGTAGGGGATATATCATGTTATGTGGAATAATTTGTTTCAATATGTAGTATCAACAGCCTAATAGCTAATACTTATTGGGTCTCTGTATACTATTTATTCGAGTCAGCAGTGGGTCTGTTAGGAGTATTATAACAGTTCCCCATTATTAAGATTGGAGGCATTCCCGGGCAATATATGTGTCGGCCTGATCGGACGTTAATCATGTACCATTTACGCTCTCTTCTGCATCTTATTCATTTAAATTATTAGTGGGGCTGCTAGAAGTACGGTTACAGTTTCCCATTATTAGGATTGGAGGCATTCTCGTGTAATATATATGGTGATCTAAATGGGCGTAAACCATGTATCAGCTATGCTCTCTTGCCATCATGTAGGAATATTTCAGACAGGGCTCATCGGATGCTATAGGATGCAGCTCTACTTTGCGTACCTTGTTGCAATTTTACGTGTTCCTAATTAGCTACCTCTCACTGTAGATGGATACATTATTATAATTAGATCTAAATGAGACTTCACTCGCAATCAATACGCCACTTCTAATAGATACTCTAGTGTTATATGTGTGTATTATTATCTTACTGATCTAAATAAGATGAGTTTAAATGTCCATACATTGTTTGTGACTAGTGTATTATCTTTTTAAGTTTATTTGTGTATAAAATATGTAATTGTTTTGATCTGCTTGGCATGTCATTTTACTTTGTAACAGTCACATGTCAGATTGTATCAAGCTTTGTTCAGATACTTCTGTGTACTGATCAATAGCAGAATGCACCTGGGATCCACTCCCCCCAGCGATCCTTTTTCCGGAGTGCGCCTATGCCAACTTGGGGAGTAAGGTGGATGTTTGCATACATTTTAATCTAATCTTAGAAACTAAAGGTGACCATACATTAGGCCGATTTTATGTACAATCCAACATACAATCCGACATTTCCATCGATTGGCTGAAAAATTGTACATTTTCCCATTCTTATCACGCGACATTAGATCGTAAAATCGATCGTAATTACGATCGGGAAAGTCGGTTTTTAAGTCGATTGATAGAATGATTGTAGTGTTTTCTAAAGTTCCGATTAAATGTCAATGTAATGTAACCTCACAATGGATGACATTCGACATTAATCACAAAACAAATTGAATGTTGAACAATATTTATTGTACATCTTGGTACCGGTCGGTTTAAGATCATAATTACGGTCGTAATAGTGTATGGCCACCGTAACCCACAGTATGCATGGACACACCACAGACACACCGCAGAAACACTGCACTAGTGTGAGTCAGTCACCAGGTGGCAAATAACCCGGAGGTTCGCTGCAAGCACAAGGAGGATGCGCAGGGGGGGATGCGCAGACAGACAACAAGTTCATCAGGGGGGAAGTGGGTCAGGGGGAATGGGTGGGTGTCAAGTGTCAATCTTTTTTTTTAGTTAATACTAAACAGTAGTAATGGAATTTATACTCCTGTAAATTTGCCTGTGTGAATATGTAAAGTAATTAGTATGCTGATATACTAAACATGTGCACTGTATGATAGGATACAGCATTCCTAATAAATCTGATACAGTAATATCACAGAGAAGCTACAGTTTGCAATATACTTTAAAGTGAAATAAAATTGTGGTTTGCATGCGTTCTTGCATTGAAATGAGTGCCCAGATGTTTTACAGTTATTACATTTTGTATGCTGCAGTCATTAGCAAAGAGGGTAAGTGAGCAGAAAATACCATAGTCATTTTGCTTGGCACCAAACAGCCTACAATCATCACATAATTGAATGACTTCAATTATGGGCTTTAACTTAGGAAAATAATCATGTTTTCAGTAAACAAAGTAAGTGATGCTTAAAGCATCATGAGATTATTTTAGCACAATGTTTTATCACTAGTGGAAACCTTAATTTTCTATGGCATTTTATAATGCTTTATTTATTTTGTCCCTAAAGATAAGTATAAATAATTTAAAAGGAAGTATCAGTATGTTATTAACTACTTAGATTTCTGTTGATGCATTGTTGGGTACAAGAGTATGTTTTTCCGTAACCCGAAGATGCCAGCTGACTCTGGATCAGCTGGATCACTCTTATTTTAAATAATTTTTGTGCTGAAAAAGCAGCCAAACATTTTTGGTGTTTATCATTTTTATTCATTTGACTGTTGATTTTTAACCAACAGAGTTCCAATTAAAAAAAATAATTTGCTTGCAGGTTTTTGTTCCGTGTCCTAAAACCTATCACACATACCTTTGGTTCTAACAAGTTCATCAAACTTTTGCATGAATTTCTAACAATGGCAATGTCTGCAGTTTTTATGCTGAATAGAAACTTTTATGTTTAATTGAGTCAGTCAGAAACTACACATTTATATGTCAATTTCAGTTTCCAGTGCCCAGGTTTTTAAACGATGCTCATTTTTGCTTATCTAGTCTAACTTCTTTTCTTCCAGTGTCACAAAATCTAAACCTGCTGCTACAGAAATAATAGTGAACATCTGTATCCAGTCCCCAAATACTTTATATTGATTTTATAACTCTTATCGTTGAAACAATATTTTTCTCCTGTTCATTTGTACTTCTGAACAGGAAATAGCTTTTATTGAATTGGGATGACGGTCCTCTGCATTTTGTAAGGAGATGTGGCTGTTATTAAGATGTAGCTAAATATTATGTTAGGTGTACAGTACATGGTTTCCTTTTGCAGTGCAACTATAGTGGGAAAATGGGCTTTTAAACTTAGTTCAGGTATTAAAGTCCATTTCCATTGGAGGTAGTAAAGCTGTCAAAGTCTAGCTTGTGCAGTGGCTGACAGCTTACTTAATACAGTACATGACTATCTCCCCTACCTCTGTAAGGAACTTACTTGCACCCTTGTTCCTGCAGCGCAAGGGCGTGCAGTCACAACATCAGCGTGCCAGGTAGCACAAATATTCAAAAGAGCAACAGTAGTATTTTGCTACTCCTGGCTCCTGTGTTCTATTTTCCTCCACCTGTATCCAGCTACTTACCTCTGTCTGCATCCAGTATCCAGCTACTCACCTCTGCCTATATCCATTATCCAAATACTTTCTCTGCCTGTATCCAGTATCCAACTATTTACCTTGGCCTGTATCCAATATCCAGCTTCTTTCTCTGCCTGCATCCAGCTACTCCCCTCTCACAAACTGATCCTGCAGCCCTCCATTTTTTCCAGGAACCTCATATACCACCACCATTTTCTGAATAAATGCTAGATCGATTTTGAATTGCAACCATCTCTCTTCAATTCTGACAGGGCAAAAGATTTATTTAAAAGATTTGCATGAAGGTAACGTTCTACTGTAGCTTAGGCATCACCACTATGGGAGAAAAATTACCCCTTGGTCAATAACATTGTCTTTTTCCTTGAGAATTTTCATAAAGTTTTTGATGCTGAAATGAGGACAGCTGCTTCTTCCAGTTTATTACAACTTCGCCAAGGATCTCATGCAGTGGGGCAATACGCTATTGTGTTTAAGACTTTAGATACTGAAACCAATTGGAACAACAAAGGTTTAACATCTGCATTTTTACAAGGCCTCACTGATTGTATTAAAGATGACCTGATATCTAGAGAAATTCATTTTTAATTGGAGATCTCAATGTTCTCTGTATACAAATGGGTACAATGTTATGTGAACGACAAGCTGAGAAGAGACAGTCTCACTACCATATCCCTAGACTGAGCTCTAGGCCCCTAAAATGTCTTCTCCTCCTATCGGATCCCTTCCAGATGAACCCATGTAAATTGGTGGTACTCATCTAACTAATGAAGGGAATACCCATAGACGTACCAATGGCCTTTGTCTTTAGTGTGCCAGACAGGGACATTTTGTCAAAAGTTGTCCTTTTAAGCTGGTAAACTCACAAATCTAAAAGCTAACAAGAAGCTCCTTCTAGGTAATCTCAAGTCTCCTTCTTGTAAAGAACCTCCTAAACCAGGGATCCTCAAACTACGGCTCTCCAGGTGTTTGAAAACTACAACTCCAAACATTCCTAGGCTTCCATCTGTAGTTGAGGAATGCTGGGAAAGCCGCAGTTTGAGGGTAACTGTCCTAACCTATTCCTGCCAGTGACTAAAACATTTAATTCTTAAAAATAGTCTTTTACTTTTGTGGACGCTAGAAATTTCAATGACTCTGCTTTTGGCTCCCAGTTACAGTACTTTTTGACTCCCAGTTACTTTTCCCATTGTCTCAACCTCTCCAGTTACTGGCCATTATAATAAAGCCTCTTACTGCCAAATTCATCTCCAAATCTACATATGAAATCCTGTTCCAAGTTGGCAACCTACATCAAGTAAAACTCCTTGTGATTCACAGTCCTTCTGCTTCTCTGCTTCTAGGACTTCCTTGGCTATGGCTACACAATCCTGTCATACTGTAGGCTGGTTAAAACATGAAATTGTATCTTGGAGTACAACTTCTTTTTTTTAACTGTGTTTCCTCTCCCGCTATTCATTGCTCTGTTACTATTTGTGGAATTAAACCCATGGAAACTCTTCCTGAACAGTATCTGATATTTTTTGATGTTTTTTTGTAAAAACTCTGCTGAGATTGTTCTTATGATTGTCCCATTGATCTCCTCCTAGGAACCATGCCTCCCTGTAGGCGCACATATCCACAGTCACCCTCTGCAACTACTGAGATGAAAGTGTACATCAAGGAGCATTTTCCCCTGGGATTTATCAGAACTTCTACCTCTCCAGCTGAGACAGCCTTCCTCTTTGTAGAAAAGGAAGATGGAGGGTTACTACCCACCCAAAAAAGGTTTATTTTAGTCTACTTACTTACTGCAGCATGGAGGGTTCTGGAGGGTGGGAGGGGGAAGAGCTGCCCTAAGCATGCCAGTGTCCTCAACGAGGACAAAGAATAAGCAGGCACTGGATGAAACACAGACAGCTCCTACTCTTCAATTTTCTGGACTTTCAGCAGGCACTGCAGGACATCCATAAGTAACTGAGGAGAAAGGTAACAATTTTAGGTAACACTACACAGTGGGGCAAATTTTAGTTTTGGGGGTGGACATTTAATAAGATCACAGTAAAAAATCATTACCTGTTACCTTTTGTTTTTTGAACTCTTCGATCAGATCAAGGGAGCAAAAAGTTTCACCAAACTAGACCTATGTGGGACATACAATTTGATATGCACCCATGAAGGTGATGAGTGGAAGACAGACATTAATACTCGAATACTGTGAATACCTAGTGATTCATTTTGGTCTGTGCAATTCTCCAGCTGTTTTTCAAGAGTTTAATAATGATATCTTCAGAGACCTGCTTGGTGTCTTCTTGGCTCTATATCTAGATGACATTTTGATTTACAAAGCTATAGAATAGTTCTGCAGCACACACCAGTCTTGATTCAAATATGTGTTTATTCACACGTAACGTTTCAGTGCTAGCATAGCACCTTCATCATCTGATGAACATTCCCCTCTAAATAAGTAGTCTGTTGAAATATATAAACTTTTATTCCTACTGTCCAATGTTCTTCTTTAAAAGTTAAATACTGAGAAATACATTACATCTGAACCATGTTATTTCTAAGTGTACATATTAAAGGGGAATGTTGGATGTCACTTGCAGCTCTGCACTGCTATCTCTGATGATTGGCTGGGACACTGGCAGGTGGGGACTTTAAGATCAGCTGCTACATGCAGCTTAGCGTAAGGGGAGTACTAGTAACTAAATGACACCAACAGGCTAAATTTGTATTTTTGCGTTTCGTTCTCCTTTAAAAAAGCTTTTGCCACAGCACCCGTCCGTGTATATCCTTACCCAACCACTTTTTTAATTGAAGCTGCTCCTCTGACACAGGTTGTGGGAGCAGTCCTTTTGCAAAGACAATGTGATAAAGGAAAATTACACCCTTTCCCCTATTTTTCTAAAAATGACCAGAGTTACGATTATGGAAATTGTGAATTGCTGGCAATCAAGTTGGCGCCATGTATAGAGGGAGCTTCCCAACCCATAACTATTTACATAAACATTTTGAATATGGTAATTATTCTGTTAAAAGCCAAAGTCCAATGCACCTTGTCCAAACCGTGGCTGCTTACTCCTCACAAACGTTTCGGGGGGGCACCTGTTTTCTTCCCCCGAAAAGTTGTGATTTTGATGTTGGCCACTAAATAAATTAAGTATTCAACTGATTTTGGAGTGCGACCCTCAATCTGTTTTTCCTACTGTAAATTATTCTGTTCCTTTTCTTTTGGCCTGCTCTAAATGTGCTCTCCAAACACTGACGTTTAGTCTTCTTTAACCTTTGCCTATTTAATGCCATCCCTGCACCCATTTATCTATGTAATTTGTTGTCTACCTCCCTCCTTCAAAAAAGAAGGGTAACTGGGGATTGTTTTTTTGCAAAATATCCCATTTTGTTCTTCTTCCCAAACTACCATCCTCTGTTGAACTTGCTCAAATATTCATTCTACACATTTTCTTCCTTCATGGACTTCCCTTAGAAGTAGTTTCTGACAGGGGAACCCAATTTATTTTAAAATTTTAGAGAGCACTATTCAAATACATGAACATTAAGCTACAGCTACTTTTCATCTGCATATCATCCACAAACCAATGGTGCCACTGAGCAATGCATACTAATCAAACTTTGGAACAATTCCTCAGTTGTTAAATTTCCTATAACTAGGATGAATGGTCTGACCTGTTGCCTCATAACAATGCTACTCGTGATTCTCCATTTCTATGTGTTTTTGAAAAAATCCTAGATGTTTTCTCCAGCTCCAGCCTTCTGCCATCACTCTGAGTTGAGTTTACCCCAGCTTCTTATCAGACTCGGACTTACCTCCTCCTAAAATATACTTATAAGTACCCCAGCCCCCTAGGGGCCTTATTTGTTAAAACCTCTAATGTAAGGATTGATATTCACACCTGTTTTGTTTTTTCTTAAAGGGTATGTCCACCCTTAAAAATATTTTTTTATATGTTACTCCCCCTGTCCCCCCAGCCCCAACCGCTTTATTTATTTAATCAGAACATGCCCCAAACTTTACTTACCTCCCCTCTTTCCTCCGCCGCGCTGTCGGCCCTCTGCTTGCGAGAAAATGCAAGCAGAGGGGCGGGACCGTCAGTCGCGTCTGTGATTGGCTGAGCGGCAGCCAATCACGGACGCGGCTGCCGGGAGTTCATTTCGGCGGAGGAAAAAGGGGAGGTAAGTAAAGTTTGGGGCATTTTCTGATTAAATAAATAGAGCGGTTGTGGCTGGGGGGACAGGGGCAATATTACTTATAAGGTCTTTCACTAGGGGGAGGGAATGCTAATCGGGAGGGAGAGGGAGGGAGTGGGAGGGGGAGGGAGGGGGAGAAGGGCTGCAGTACGCATGTCAAACTTCTCCCAGAAGCCAGGAAGGAGGCAGAGTCCTATATGGGCTCTGCTATCCTCCTGGTGGGCAGTTTTTGGGACTTTGGGGGGGGACTACAGGAGAACCATATATGGAGCTGGGATGTGAGGTAAGTATTAAACTACACTACATGATGAGGCCAGTAGTGGGGGGGATTATAGTTTTAGGGGTGGACATGCCCTCTAAGAGTGATGAAAGATGAAGGTGAGATCTGACAATAACAGACACTTCACATTGGCCTCTGTGAACCTCCTTAACCCATTTACCTTGACAAGCGGTGGTGAGAACACCTTTAAGGTTCTTTGTCTAACCAGTGTGTGTTTTTTGCTTTTAACTATTTGTAATAAAATAATACATTTTTTATATAAAATTTTTGTGTCAGTGCCTCCTTTTTGTCTATGAACCACTAGGAACCTCCAGCCACTCTTTTTCTTTGATTTGTAAGAATGAATTTACTGAATTGTGAAGCAAGAAAACAGAACTAGTTTACAACAATGTACTAACTGTGGGTTATAAAAGCAAATGTAAAGTATCCACCTCAAGAATATTATTTATATTTGCTACAATACCACTATTACTACTAATTCCTATTAGATTATCTAGTTTAGCATACAAATACAGTGCTAAAATGTAAGCAATCAGACTATTGCATGGTTCATTTTAGTGCAATTAAGTGTACTCTTTAGAGACTAGTATATGGATTATCTCACACCCAAAGTCATCAACAGGAACAAATATCTCATTGATCCTTCTTTTACATTTCTTGACAGAAAGCATATTGTTATAGTCAAATGGACCTTAGTGTGTCACTTCTACCTCTTGGGAAGTATTTTCCCATAGATTATTTAATCCTAAAGTCAATGATTAGAGTAGTTCAATGCATATGCAAATAATACAGATTTGTCCTTTTTCATGTTACTTATTTGCAAATTAACAAAGAGAGTTCCAACTTAAAGGGAGATGAAATATCTGGAAGCCATGTTACTTACTTGCCCAAATGCCCTCTAATGCAGTAAGAGATTTAATACATCATAGGATTGGGGTCAGGTAAGGAGCGTCAGCTGACAAATGTAGTTACTCACACCTCATTTTTTCCATTTGGAGGCTCAATTCCTTCTCCAATCTGTCTCTAGTGGAAAAAATTCAGACCATATGGAAAATGTAGTTTATCTGTAAAAAATTTAGGGGCATACTAAAAAACTTTGTGATACCAAAGGTTATTGAAAAAGTACAATCGGGGCCATAATTGTACAGCCAAGATTGTACAGATAAGAAAGTTCACAAATGTACGAATATATGTTCGTACAATACCATGCGTACCAAAATACCACAATGGTATTGTACAGGGGATGGTTAATCTACGATTGCAGTTGTAAATCTACAAACTATTGCAAAATAGCAATACTATGCCATTGTAAATATGTCCCTTATTGTGTTTCCAAGAGCAACATGTTTGCTATTTATTCCTCAAATAGCAAAAAATGCTTAGTACTGATCTACTTATCTGCAACCCTAAGTCAGTATTTTGGGCATCTTAACAAAGGAACAGAAGTGCATTCATTTAAGTGTTAAAAGTCTAGCTATGTATTTAAGGGCATACATCAAATAAATAAAAGGGTTCAAGATATATTCACATTCCTTTAGAGATTAAAGTCCAAGTATATTCTCATTTGTGTTTTATGAATACAAACCCTGTGTAACGTATATTGTTTAGATTCCACCTGCATTCTTCTCACTCATTATGTATTTCATGATCAGAATGTTTGAAACTTTAAAATGGCAAAATAAACATGGGTCACTCATAGAAAGGTTTTATTGTCCAGCATTCATTTAATCCCTTGGGTGTAAGTGTGTTGAGTCTTTTATTAATTTAGCCTCTTGTCTTAGTAAGATGTTACCCCTTTTATGGGTTTTTTTTGACAATTTTAGACCACTTTAATTGGGATATTTGATGTTTTTATGCCTGGATGCAGATGTATCATATCACCCCTGTGGTATCAATTTTTTAAAATTGTTTTTGTGTTCTTGAACTGGTACTTTTACACTGCGGCTAGTTTGTGCTATATACTGTAACCCATACCACAAGGGCATTTAATAAGATAGATGACATGTATTGATAGCCAAGTTGCAAATATATTAATAGTAATTAATGATTCACTTTTTCCCCTCAAAGAATGGGAAAAAGGGGAATGGCAGCAGTTACAGGACAAACAAGGAAAAGTACCCCTACATTTATGTACACGGTCACTTGGTTTGGGGTCCTTGTTTTAAAATATCAGAAGGGCACAGTGCATCTTTTATACTTCTCCCCTTTTTATAGCTAAACATTGGTTGTGGGATCCTGTTGTAATACAGTATGGCCCAGTACTTTCCTATTGTTATTTCAATATACCGGTAGGCACTTTCATCTGAGTATTGGGAAACAAAAAAACAGCCTTCTGGACCTTGGTTCAATTGCTTTTGTTATTAATCTCGTTTAACTTTACCCACTTTTTGTTTGGCTAGCAATGCTGACTTAGGGTTGTATCCCTTCTCCACAAATCTTTTAATTAAATTATTTGCTACACAATAGCATGAAACCTAACATTTTACATATTGCATCGGGTGCCCATAAATGGTCTTTATTTCATCTCCCTGAATTTCTCCCTTAATCATATAGCTATTAGGTAATATGCAGGGAGATTCAATAAAAGGTCTTATCATTTAAAATGGTGCTAATTTTGCCCCAACCAATCAGATCTTATTTAACATTTGAAAGCTAACATCTGATTGGTTGTGGCAAAATTAGCACCATTTTAAACGATAGGACCTTTTATTGAATAACCCTGTTAATTTAATGTAATAACAACCATGATAGAGAATGGCGGTGGACTATGTTTCTTTTTCAGATGGTTGCAATCATCTAAGGTACTACAAAGAATTTCTGTAGCCGAGTACAATAGATTGTCCCTAAAAGAAACTGGATTCTAAGCATTTCTCTCATCTAAGCCTTTGTTAAGTGGACAGTTTAGTAATAAGAATAAAATTGGCACCATCATTTTAAATCTAAACATTGACTGTACATGTTAGGTCTCTATAGTCCATAGAAAAGCAATATTCTAACCTTTATTAATTTATTTATTTATTTTTGGATTTCTTAAAAGTGCTTATCAAGATGAATGGAAACAGTAGTGTGTAATTTCAAAAATGTAATTGCTTCTCACTCCAGCTTTATCAAGCATTTTCAAGGTCACCTGTGTAAAAAAAAAAAGGACAGAAAAGCCTACTCAATGACTTCTAGTATTCTGTGTCAGTACATGCACCTTTCATGTATAATTACTGGAGAAAATGAAACAAAAACACGTGTTCCTGTTTTATATAGAAAGAAAACAGAAATAAACACAACACTTTCAGAATATAAAAATGGTTATAAGCTAAATGATGAAAATTAGATTTTCATATATACCATCTATTTCTTTATTTAGACATATTGCAGCATACTGAAGCATACATTCCCAGTTTGCTAGATCAATTATACTGTAAACTTACATACTGTATGGGCCAGTTCTGCAATATTTTTATGCTGCAGGATATTGTTACTGTATTTGGAATTATACATATACATAGGTTTAGCATACCTTAGGTTTAGTACACATCTTTGTAAGAATAAAGGAATTTAAGTGTTTCCTATAGCAATCTCTTTACTCACCATCTAACATTTCAACTTGTAGCACTACTCCTTCAACCATATATATATGACTGCTGGTGAATGTGACAATCAGTGGACATCAATTCCAGCTAGACATTAAGTCCATATCAACAATGCAATGATTGCAGTCACCCAACAGCTTAGCATTTCTTTTCCAGTTCAAAACATTATTTTACCTTTCCTGTTGTTCTAGTCAACCAATAGTTCTGCATTACTAACAACTCAAAATCTTTTTTTAGGACTCCTCTTTTATTTCTTGGCTCTTCAAAATGTCTCTAAAGCTTCAAAAGGGAGCTCTTCAATATTTCTGTGGGGACTTGGTACTAATGAAATATTATTCTCAGTACTTAAAGGGACACTCCCAAGTATGTGTGTCTAGGGATTTGATACTGAATAGCAAAATACAGCTGTGAGGAAGCTACTAGTACAGCCAGCAGATTTTATTGTCATTAAATATAGGATACAAACACTTTTGTAATGCATACACTTGAACTTAAATAAAAGCATATCTACAAAGCAATGTTTAATATTTAGGGCTAAACTTATATTGTGACACAGCTATATATATATATATATATAATAATATATATATATATATTATATATATATATATTTATTTATTTATTTATTTATTTATTTTTTGTAAAAAGATTTTATTATGAA
Source organism: Hymenochirus boettgeri (assembly GCA_019447015.1). Classification (NCBI taxonomy): domain Eukaryota; kingdom Metazoa; phylum Chordata; class Amphibia; order Anura; family Pipidae; genus Hymenochirus; species Hymenochirus boettgeri. The sequence goes on from CM033474.1 coordinate 140,179,789, forward strand.
TCATATGTTATAATATATTGGTAAAGATAAAAATAATCATAGGAAATTATTTTCACTGTTTTTTAGCATCTAGTTATTACTTTTGAAACAAGTCAGTCTGCATACATACATACATACAAACAGATGTAGAAACACCTTAACTAAAAGGATGGCACTCAATGAGTACCAAAAGAATCATGGCATGCTGTTTACCTCCCTTTAAAGCTGCTTCCACATTGCCATTAAGTGCCAGATGTTAGGGTGTGTTTGCAAATATGTGTGTGTGGGTGGGGGAGGAGCTAAGGCAGTGAAACAACTGCTGTAATAAGCTCCGAAGTACCATGAACAGTGGGAATTTACTTTAATTAATAAAGTAGTTCATTAAAAAGCTTGTTGCTCACTGGGAAAAATAGCAAAAGTATGCTTAACAGGAGGAGGATAAGAGAGGAAGTGACTGGATGGTTTGCTACTATGAAAGATTATATAGGCTTAACCATTAGGAATGACATGATACATTAGCAGTTTTGAGTATATAAGTAATAAGAACATAACATTTTGCATCTGGCTGACTTCACCGCTTATTTTGCCTTTTATCTGGGTGATTAAATTTTTAATCCATTTAATACATTAATTGAAATACAGATGTATAAATAGTTTAACCATGTACACATTCTGTTTATGTTAATGTGCCTGAAAATATAATATTACAGGTGGTTTTGCTTCTAAATTTACTTACTTTTTTTTTGCTTTCTAAATTTACTTACATTGCAGAATTCTTCTGCACAGCTCTCTCCTCTGCAGCTTCTGGGTCTGGCCATCATCCACGATACTGATGTCATGGCCATAATAGAAGCTGCCTCCTCTGCTGCTGTGGGGCATGTAAGGAGAGGAGAAGTCTTCCACCCCGCAAAGGATTTTCCTGTGAATTAATGTAAGATGCATTTTTGTTAAAAGTATAGCTAAAAAATGTGTTTCTGAGGGTACTTTATAAAGACAGAATCTTATAGAACTTTACCTTTCATTAATTTAACATGCAAATAAGAAAGAAATAACTATTTAAAAGGATAAACTGATATTTATGTTGCTTCTAAAAGTTACAGTGCATTAAAACCCCTATGGATATGGTTAGACTCTTATATGACAGAAACAGATACTGGTGCTCTCTAGAGTATCAAAACAAATGCTGTCTAAACATTTCCTGCTGAGCTTTTTCTTCCCCCTAAGAATGAGTAGCATAGCATTACAAGACTACATAATTATACTTAAAAGAGCAATAACCTGTGCAGCACTTTATATGGATTACAATGTGTCACTTAAGCAATAACTTGAATTGTGTGCATTTGGCCACCAAAAGAATCACTTATCTGCAGCAAATTAATTAATTTACTTAAAGCACTTCTACTAATTGGGCAAAAGCTATTTTGCAAAATGCACTGAACTATATCAAATGAAATGGTGGATTGCAACATAAGCAATTGTAAGCTGTATGCCTGGTGAGAGGAGAAAATACACATGTAATATATTTTGCTTATTTATGGATCAGATTTACGCCTGTATCTTTTCGCCTCTAGGAAATATTGGTATGCCTGTAAAAATATTGTGGGATAATTTAGAGAGAGAACACATGTTACACCCTTGTTACACCCTTTTAATTATTTATGCACCTAATCTCATTTAAATTCATTTACAGGTCACCTCTAGCTCTCATTTCATGGATATGGCTACGGAGGCATGTAAAATATTCTTTATACCTCGCACACTCACTGAAAAATATCCTTGAAATTGCTCAATTTGCATGGATATAATTTCACTTGACCTTGGATAGATTGTTGCCTTTTATTATGTTTTTTTTTTTTCAAATCTAATCTTTTCTGTAAACAACAGTGGTAAAAATAATTGTTATTGAATATAATATCTTACATATAATGCTTTAAGAATACGGTATAAGAAAGATTCTGCAAAATTTTCCAATGTGCAATGAAAGCACTAATATTTCTTACCACCTGATGGCAGCATTGTCAAGGATCTAACAATTGTGCATAAAGTGACAGAACATATCATTCTCACGAGTTTTGCATATGGAACATTCCATGACCTTTTATAAATTTGTCACCCCCAGTGTGTGCCATTAGGTGCAAGTAACTTATTCGTCTTGCAAGCTTCGTCTATGACTTGGTCAAGTAATTGGAGATTTCCAGCTCTCTGGGCGACTTGACTGAATTATACATTTAGTTGTTTGTTTTTACAATGTGACCCAGCCTGAATAGTTTAACTGGGCATTTTTCCAGTCCCATTCAGGTTATTGTTAACTATGACATTTCTTATGAGTACAGAGAAGCAGCAGAAAGAGGCTTTGTTATAGCATTTCCAGAAATATACTGTAAGTAATAAATGAAACAATAGAAGACATAAGCAAATTCAGATATTACGCTTTACTGTTGCTACCTTATGTAATTACTTCTTTGCATCTGCAAATGAGCTATCATCAAATAAAAAAAGGAGTTTTTAATAAAATAATAATTCCTCTTTGATTTTTAATATTAAATCCTTCTGTATATATTTGTATTCTGATGAAAAAGTAGATATGGAAATAAATTTTAGAATACTATCTCGCTATAACTGTTAATGAGCCTGTAATTTATAATAAGAATAAGAAGCCCTGAGTCCACTGTGAACTAAATATCACATTAGGCTCACATTACCATTTACTGTTAGTTTCTTTTAGAAATTCTTAATCGTATTTCAAAATTAAAACCAATGAAGTTCTAATTTACTTCTTTACAAATCTAGAAATAGGACTCCTATAAAGATTTTAAATAATATGTATTTCTTATGCAAATAAAATGCATTTCATTAGACATGCCTAGTATAAAACCAACAGATGATAATAATGCTAAAAAATAAATAACTGCATTATTCCAAGTTTAAACATAAACTGTAATGATTACTATGGAATAACAATGTCACACATTAAAAGCCTTATATAAGGATTGTTATATATTATATATACTGTTTTTTCCCCTTTCCCAATATCATATAGTCCTAGTAGTTTAGTATTTTTAATAAATGATTTAAATCTTTATTCATGTCCATTTATTAGAGCCACGTTGTTAAAAAAAATCAAATTCAGTACTAAGATGTCTTTATTGATTGATAAAACATGCGGAATTCACCAGGGTCGTCAATACTTATTCTGATGTGTGTTCTTTCAGGGATTGTTTAAACCTATCAAGAGGTCAAAATGTGCTATTGTATTTTATATAAAACTAAAGTAAATATTGGCATACTCATTACATGCCATTAGGTCAGAATATGTCATATATCAATTGTAGCATTGTGGCTATATAAATCTGTGGTTGGATATATTGCCTCATACTTTAAGTAACACATCTGACTTAAATGTTGACATATCGTTGGGAGGGGACCTATTTGTGTGATGGTTGTTTATGTGTATGCATCCGTTTTACACAGGTATTATGGTTGCTGAAAAAAGCTCAAGCCTGATTTGATGTCAAACAAGGAAAATATGGTACATGCAATTTTAAATTAGATCAGCAACAAAAATGATAGCCTTAGCTATTTTAAAACCATTTCTAAATTAGAGCTTTTGGACTATGTTTTTATTTTTAAGTTACAAAGTTTTTAACATTTGCAGTGCAAAAAAAATTAAATTAAATTTTACTTTTAAATTAAACATAATAGGGCAAACAAAAAATGCTTAGTGCTTCAACACTAAAATATACTTCCTTCATTTTCATAGTTTATTTTACTATAAGTCATGTGCCTTCCTGTTTTAGTTATAAATAATGTCATAAGGGTCATTTATACTATATGCTTTGCGCCACGGATTTTGAAGCTCATTCGATTTGCGTTCCGCAAAACAACATCCACTTTCCCTTAGAGAGTTCTTTCTATGTTTTCCTTCAGTGCACCACAAAAGTCCATTCATAACTGTGAACAGGGTTTTGTGTCCAATTTGTGTGCGTTAATTTGAATTAAAATGGATATTCATTGTAAATGTGCTTTTTGGTGTCTTGAGTTTTATATATATATATATATATATAATATATATATAATATATCTATATCATAAATATAGATATATATATATATATATACAAATACAAATTATAGGGGGAACTTAGCTGACAATCTAAAACATTGTTTAGTGATCCACTATTCCGGATCACCTAATGGTGTTGGGCAAAAATGGATTTTGTGCTTCCCACCAAGCACAGAGGGTTTCCTACTAAGCCACCCCTATTCTCCCCTTAGAACACACAAGACTGCTTGCCTGTTAGGAGTAATCATTATATAATCATTTCAAAGGACAATAATTATAGTATAGTATAGTTTTTGAGGTTAAATAAAGATATACAGTACATCTATCTGGTCCAACCTACTCAGCAGTACTCACATTTCCTGCCTAACCTTTGATTTAGAGGAGGGTGGACAGACAGTATGAAGGGGAGAAAAATTCCTTCCTGACTCCAAGTTGCAATCAGAAATATCCTTGGATCAACTCAAACTTTATGTATCAATACCAGTAACATGCAACATTCTTTATTTTTAGAAACTCATCCAGTTTTTCTTTAAAACTATCCAATGAACCTGCCATTACCACGTACGGTATAATAGAAACAGTTTCATAGTTTTACCGGTTTCACAGTAAAAAGCTTTTCTGAACTTGAAGACTAGTCTTCTAGTCTTAGGGGATGTTTGTGTGTCCTCTGACATGTTCTATTGGTGAATAATGCACCAGATAGTTTATTGTATGGTCCATTAATGTATGTATACACAGTGATCATATCCCCACGCAAGCACCTTTTCTCTAGTGGCCATAATTGTAACTTATCCAATCTGTCTATATTTTCAAGCTCCCCCACTCCCCTTATCAATTTAGTTGCCCTTTTCTAAACCCTTCCCATTTCCAAGATGTTGTTTTTGAACACTGGATTCCAAAACTGCACCGCATATTCCAAATGTGAGCTTACAAGTGCATTTTTTACTTATATCCATACCCCTACAAGTCAATAGATTGTTGGCTCTAGCTGTAGCTGCCTGGCACTGTTTGCTACATTAACCATTAAAACTCCAAAATCCTTTTCAAACAGAGATTCCACTTAACACAGAGCTATTTATGGCATAAGCAGCACAAGGATTTTAAGCCCAAAATGCATCACCTTACATTTATCAACATTGAATCTCATCTGTCACTTAACAGCCCAATGGGCCATTATATCTAGAATTGGCTGCAGCAGTTTCACACCATCTGTAGCTCTAAATGGTTGACAAAATTTTGTGTTGTCTGCAAACACAGAGACCTTATTGACAATACCTACTTATAGGTATATGTAGTTTAATATCTAGATAGCACGCACATTTCATGCAATAGATAAAACTTCAATTTAAGAAAAATAAGAAAGCTTTAGATGAATGTGTTCTTTTTAAAAATGTACTGTTAATTACCAACTGGAAGATGCCCTTGTCTCTGAAAGTCTCCAGCATGATGTTTCTGCAGTATTTGTATATTACTGCTGCTGCTCAGACAAATAAGGATGGTATTATAAATATTTTAGAACTCTCTGAATCCAGCAGAATAAAAATATCTGTGGATTTTCACCATTTTTATTCTAAATATAGAAAAGCAAGACCATTCTAGAAATAACTCATAGCTGTTCCAAGATTTAAAAAAAAAGAGGAGGAATGTTTCTTGTGGAGCTTTTAGATTCAAATTCTGGTAAAATGAAAACATATATAATAGAAATCTTAACTTAAAGATTTTATATAGAATATCTCAAATAACATTGTTTTTAAATCGAGAAAATGTAAATAGAGAAATCCTTAACTTGCCACTATTGTTTCTGTATCACTAACAGTTTTTTTCAAACAGTCAGGAATCTTTTGTCTGGAGACCTGTATACTTCAGAGGAATAATTAGAATAATAAATACTAGTGATTCATTTAAAAAAAAAAAAAGCTAGGGCAAAACCAGCAGGAAGTAAACTGTTAAATACTACCAAATCCATATGCAGACTGCTAGTTTACATTTGTAAAAGCATTTTCTTTATGTTCCCTTTTGTAAGATGCAGTTCTATTGCTAACCAACACAAATAAATTCAAATTAGTTAATGGGCTATGAATTTAAAAAAATACATATTTCTATTTTCGTCAATAAAGCTAAAAAAATTTTTTGTCAGAAATGCAGAAATAATGGCAGATTTAAAAAAAAGAAAGGTAACCAAAATATACAAATCTGCTGGCTACAAATATTCACACAGAATAAAATTTAGAAGCAAGGTTTTTTTTTTAAAGAACATTTGTGAGTGTCTGGTGGCTTTATTCACAGGATTATTATTTTGTTTATAAATGTATATTATACCCTTAGGGTGTCACAATACATAACCAAATAACAAGACATGTGGGGTGTACATACATATTTAATGCTTGTGTTATATGGCAAGACCTTTATAGAATTTGCCCATTTAGAGATTATTTGATACTTTGCATATATAACAATTGTATTTTTTCACATGGTCCCTAAAAGTAATATATTACATGAGAACAAGGAATTTAAAAGAATTACGAAAATATTTTAGGATGTTACATTAGTCAATAGTGTATTACATTTTGCAATTTATTATAGTGCTGAACATATAATGCAGTACTTCACAATTAGTTTATTCATTCACATCAGACCTTGCTCCAAAGAGCTTACAATATAACAGGATTATTTAATAAGAGGTACAACATTTTGCCTGAGCTGTTAATTCGCCCAGCACAGACCAGATATTTATAATCAGCATATTTTCAGAAAATGCGATTGAAAATGACTGTTAATTAGCTTTAAAAGGGCCGTTTCTAGCCATCTTGGTTCCCTAGTGTGATCAGATCTCAAATTGCAGTAGTGTGGCCTAGCCCTCCAGTAGTGGCATAACACTTTCAGTGCCAGCACAACAAGGAGTTAAAAATTACATTAACCCTCAGTGCCATCAGACTTTCCTACTAATAATTTCAGTGTCAGCACTTTGCGATTACCCTTCAGTGCCAGCACTTTCCCAGAGTATTGCTCTTTTAACACTTTCAGTGCCAGCAGAGTATTACCTTAAATCCGTTCAGCTGCCAGCATTGACATGATATACATTATGTACCTGCTTTCCATGTCTCCTCCATTGATTTGTCCACTCTTCACCTACTCTTAACTTCAACTTTGGAGAGTTGGGTGGAAGGAAGAAAGAGGTAGTGATAGGGATCGCATGGCTGCTAGTCACAGGGTCACTGTTATAAAGTCTGCAGCAGCTTTTACCTGGCATTTTAAAAATGTTCTCCTCAGTTCATTTGCAACATTGTTTCTAAGTAGAGGTAGCTGAGTTCAGGCTCTCTACGCACTACAATGTTGCAAATTACAGCAGCAGAACAAGGAGAGTAGTTCTAACACAGCAAGTAAAAGCTGACAGTGAGATGCTAGGAAGAACATTGGGTGCCCTGGTTTAACATAGGCACCCTAGCTTTTTGCTTAGGTGGCCTATGCCTAAAAACGGCCCTGCACGTTAAAGTCCATATATACCGAAAAATAGGTTATTTTAAATTGACCATAACTGGAAACTATAATTCTTCCCAACCACCACTGTATCATTTTTTTGTTGATCGGCCCCCTATTTCTTTACATATTCAATTTAAAACTTCTTGTATTTTAGCTGTCAATCAAGTTCCTTGCTCTCAAAAACTATTCTTCAGTGAGTAGTTTTACTATAGCTGGAATGGTGACAGTATGCTCTGTGCAGGCTTGACAGTTGGTTTGTGGGGAAAAAGTCAGGTTGAATGGAAGTGGAAGTGGTTAAAAGAGGGAGGGGGATACTGCTCCTAAATAAAATGTGTGCTGGATTAAAGGCATGCAGCAATTGAAATGTATTCAATTATAGATTAAGATGAGGCAAAGTCATTTTTTCAGTATAGTGTCCCTTTAAAACTCCAAACTTCCAAACTGGAATACCCCCTTGCCCCCAAAAAGTCTCCAGCATGCCACAGGACTCTTCAATAGTAGTAAACACAATTTATTGAGTCAACATGTTTCAAACTTAATAGGACAATGTCAGGACTAAAAAGCACACTAATCACCCAGTTTATATAGCCAAACGAAGACCACCCCCACCATAAATCCATCACCATACCAAAAAACAATACCAGAATCCCTGTATAATTGCACAGTGCCCATAAGTCATATTAAACACAATCAACATAGATAAAGCTTATATCAAATTTACCTTAAATCTATGTCCAGGCATTCCCAAACGGACCCACACGCGCATACAACAGGTAAACACGGGTAAGGCAATCATACCCAAGTCAATACATCCATGGCACTTCCACGGTTTACATCACGGACCAAAGCTCAGCACATATCATGAGATTCTCTGTCGTCATCTTGAACACATCAACGTAACCCTAGCGGACAGCTGGTGTCCTCCAATAGACCCAGAAGCAAAGGCAGTGGGAAATCAAGGGAACACCAATACATATAATAGCAGAACAATTAAACCAGCCTCCCGGAATATACTCATAAAAATCCAAATACACTACCCTCAACCACACGTATAAAAACATTACAAAAAACTATTCAGGTCATTAATCTCATTAGGCCCATTGGGAACCAGTGTCTGTAGATGTGCAATACATCTTGCTTCCAATTGTAAAAGCTTCTTTGCCCTATCACCCTCCACTGGAGACACATGATCAAACAGCATGCACTTAAGAATAGACAATCCATGCCCTACTTTTTAAAAATGACATGCAACTGGTTGATCACCAAATTTTCCAATTTTCTTGTCCATGGCATGATTCATAAGTGCTGCTCTAATTGCACTACGGTGATTAGCAAACCTCTCACAAAAACTAGTGGTAGCCTTACCTACATATAATAGTCTGCATGGACAGGTTAGATAATATACCACATAAGAACTGGTGCAGGTAAGTCTTAAATTGATACCGATCCTCTTCCCTGTTCTTGGATGCAGAAAGTCTTTTCCTGTTAACATATGGCCATAAGTCACACAATTGGGACATCTATAGCACCCCAACTTTAAAGACCCCCAAACATTGGAGGTTCTGGGCATAGTGTATACTTTAAGATACATTCTTACTGTAAGGAATTTACCTGTTCTCCCGCTCTGATGGCAGTCCGCTGGGGCGTGCTCCAGGAGTGGTGCCGCGAACGCGCATCTAGTGCGAACTGCGCCGTGACGTCACCACGCAATCACACCGCCCGGCGTGAAAGTTTAAATGAGCTCTTCTTCTCGCGGGCACCCGATTGTCGCTTGTCTTGGCGTCCTTGGGTTCCCTGGTTCCTCAGCCCTCTTGTGGTGTTCCAGTTCAACTCCAGCATGTTTTCCAGTTCAACTCCAGCATTGTTCCAGTTCAACTCAAGCATTGTTTCAGTTCAACTCCAGCATTGTTCCAGTTCAACTCCAGCATTGCCAGTTCAACTCCAGCATTGTTACAGTTTAACCTCAGCTTTGTTCCAGTATTCACTACAGTTCAACTGCAGCATTGTTACACTTCAACTCCAGTATTGTTACAGTTCAATTCCAGCATTGTTACAGTTCAAATCCAGTATTGTTACAGTTCACTTCAGTATTGTTACAGTTCAACTTCAGTATTGTTACAGTTTCAAATCCAGTATTGTTACAGTTCAACTTCATATTGTTACAGTTCAACTTCAGTATTGTTACAGTTCAATCCAGTATGTTACTCAACTTCGTATTGTTACAGTTCACTTCAGTATTGTTACAGTTCAATCCAGTATTGTTACAGTTCAACTTCAGTATTTACAGTTCAACTTCAGTATGTTACAGTTCAAATCCAGTATTGTTACAGTTCAACTTCAGTATTGTTACAGTTCAAATCCAGCATTGTTCCAGGTCAACTCCAGCATTGTTCCACTACAACTCCAGCATTGCCACTACAACTCCAGCTTTGTTACAGTTCAACTCCAGCATTGTTACAGTCACAACCCCAGCATTGTTACAGTACAACCTCAGCTTTGTTCCACTATTCACTTCAGCATTGTGTCCACTCCGGCACAGTCTCCAGGACTCTACTTCCGACTAAAAAAGTAAGTCCCCTGGGCTCCCTCCTGCAGTACAGGGAAACCAATACACTTACCAGGATATTATGTAAACTGCATCCACAGTGTGATGTGCAAAACTATCAAGCTATCATCTGATGTAATAATCCTCCAAAGTCCTTGAACAACATGGACAATTTGTTGATTGCATACCGAAGAATCCATTGGAAATATCATGATTTTACACGCTTCTTTTGTTCCATTCCCTTCTAGTGGATATAGTGACCAAAGCTTTGGCAAGTTGTGTTTTAAGGCCAAGTTAGTATACCCCTTTTCTAAAAAATAACAGGTCATTGTACCTCAACTTATTCACTTTCACTATTATTTCTCAGACCTAAGATATTGCGTATAAGTATAGCCTTAATCAAAGCAGGAGCGTGAAAACTAGTCGCATGTGGCACCGTATTGCGTCAGTTTCCTTGTAAAAACATGTAGTTCCCAATCCATCTCCTAATCAAAAAATCAAAAACACATCATCAATAAAACGTTTATAAGGCATACCTTAGGGACCAATAGATACTGGAAATGCCCGTACCACCATCTGAGATGAATTACTTGCTCCTGATGTATGTATGTATGTATACCCAAGTGCCACTTGGGTATGCACACTGTACATTTAAAATACAGAGTATACAAACAAGGGGATAAGTGTAATCAATCAAACAGATAAATTAAAATTAATACAATTTTATATATATATATATAATATATATTATATTGATATAGTGCGCATGCCATGACACATTAGGAATGAAATCCCTGCCCGAACATCTTACAATCTGGGTGGGTGGGACAACATACAGATACAGTGGGGGATTAGTACAAAGTGCTTAAAAGGGCTTACAATCATTTGTTGTGCTGATGCTCAGAAAGGTAGGAATGCAGTCTAGTTTTAAAGTATTAATGGATGTCACCAGAAGAGGGAGAGAATTCCAAAGGTAGGGAGCAGCAAGACAGAGTGTTTAAGGCAGGAGGACAGCTGTTTGTTGGGGGTTGTGGAGAAAAATTCCTTGTGAGGAACGGAGGGCACGGCCAGGAACATAAGGGACCAAGAGAGAAGATAAGTAGGGAGGTGAAGTAGAGTGAAGGGATTTAAAGGTTAAGGAAGGGTATTGAATATGATTCTTTGTTTGATGGGAAGCCACCCTACCATCCTATGGACTGAAGTATGTGGGGGTTGGGGGTACTCTTTTGAAGTGAGATTATCCGAGTGCCGAGTTTAAGATAGACTGTAGAAAGAGAGATGACAGGCCACGAGTCCAAGTAATGGAATGTTACAGTAGTCAAGACGGTAGATTATAGGAGCATGCATAGCATTTTAGTAATGGAGCGAGGGCGATCTTGGTAATATTGGAAGAGAAAACACATGTCCTACTGACATTGTTAATGTGACGATGGAAGAAGAAGGAGTCAAAGATAACTCCAAGGCAGCATGCAGATTCAACTGGGTTAATTACCATATTGCCAAAAGAGATGGAAGTGTGGACTAGGTCCCAGTTTAAGTGGGAAAATGATTAATTCCGTTTTAGAAAGATTGAGTTTAGGTGCGGTGTGCCATCCAGGAAGGGATGTAGAGCAACATTTAGAGATTTGGGCTTGAACTTTAGGGGTTACGCAGTGTGGACAAGTAAATTTGGGTATCATCAGCATATAGTGATATTTAAAGTGATATATTTCTCCCAGAGAGATAGTGTACAGTAGAGGGAGAACAGCAAGGGTGCTAAAACCAAGCCGGGGGGACTCCCACACTAAGCACAACAGAGAGGAAGTCTTATTAGCAAAAGAGACAGAGAAAGAGAGAAGACAAATAAGAAGACAACAACGCTGCAGCCTGATTTCAGATGCCCAGAGAATAAAGAATTTGCATAAGAAGAGGGTGGTCCACAATCAAAGGCAGACGATAGGTCGAGAGAAAAAGGACTGAGAACTGTCCCTTGGTGAAAGTGTCATGTCATGTGACACAGAAACTTACACAGATGTGTTGCATAACATGTTTGTTGATTGTTAAAGTGTGCTATTACTAGGGCCCAATAAGGGTACATATAACTTTGTTCATACTGTTGCATATATAGTTTGGCAAAGGGGCCACATTGGACCCCATCACTGTGCCTTTGTACTGCATATATAGTAACCTCCTGAAATCGAAAGTAATTATTCGCCAACACTAGATGCAATAGTTCCAGCAGAAATTTAATTGGAGGATGTTTATGCCCAAGACTCTTAAAGATTTTTTTAAGTACTATTTTAGAACTAAACACTTCAAATTCGTGTGCAATGAAAAGAGACACAACAGTCTAAAAGTGTAAACTTCAATCCCAAAAAAAGTGGACACAAAATTTTTGTTTAGAGGGTGGACATACCCTTTAAGTGTAGGGATGTATCTGCCATCATCATTTAATGCAATTTAATTTAATGCAAAGTCAATATAATTAAAAAACAACAATTGCTCCCCACATATCTGCAGATTTAATTAATAATAAGTATTACAGCTGTGGAGATTGGAGTTAAAATTTGATCTCCAAATTTTTAAAATTATTTTCGACGAAAAAATATCCAAAAAGATTGTTCTTATTCCTTGCACCGATGTTTCTCCTCCAGTAATGTTATGTTGTATTGTTCTACTAACTATCTATCAATTTAATTTATTACTAAACTTTGTTCTGACAGCTGTTTCATGGAATTTTATGAGGATTTGAAAATCTAATTTCAACCCAATTAATTCAGATTTTTTGATTTTTATCTTTATTTTCAATATTTAATATCATTTTCACTATGAATATTCAAATTTTTTATTGGAATTTTCCAATTTTTACCTTACCTAAATCTGACGCTCCAACGCTGATATATACTTTCTTTTAGTTCAGCCAATCCCTGCTGGAAGTTCCGCCTCCTTCTTTGAGCTGGTTAGAGCAAGCCATGACGACAGTACATACCTGGAAGGCAGGAGGCAGGACTTCTGGGAAGGATAAGCTGAACTAAAAGTTAGTATATCTTAAGGTGTACCAACTAAGTTTTTTGGGAAATTCATTAAAAACACTCAATTTTGGTTAGACTTGTCCATTCTAGATGAAAGATTAAACTCTTGGTCCAGTTCTTTTGATTGTTGTTTCCTCTTTTGCCCCCCCTCCACTTGTTTTCCTGTTTCTTTTTGAAAAAGAGGCTGATATCTTCCTACCTCATTGCGATGCCTGTGTTATGTTTGCAGATTGACTTTTGTGTCACCTGTGCTCGGAAATAGACTCTGGTTCCTCAACCAGTGTGTGCCAGGGTTGTCTCCATACCATGGGGCCCTATTTATTTAACCCGCGTCAGAAACTTCCTATACTGTGGTTTATCATAACTATATGTTTGTGGCCGTAAATTTAGTGGGATAGTTATACAATACCATGCAGTATTAGTTCCATAATAGTATTGCATAGTTATCTTGCAATTATGATCACAATCAAATGTTATGATCATAATCAGAAATGATTGTGTGACTGCGTTTGTAAAATTCCATCATTAAAGGCACAGAAGCGATACCATGACTATAATTATCGCTCCAGATTTTTTTTTCTCCTTGTGATCTAACCAGTTCATTAAATTCCTTTAGCCAGGGGTATATCTCTTCAGACCAAGTACTTACACACCTCTGTATTTTATATGTTAATAAATAGAAAGAACATACAGCACCCTTCAATTATCTGCACACTCCTTTATTAATGATAATAATGAAGCACGGGACATATAGTGGGATCCAAACTACATTGTGAATAAAATCATTTAAAACAACAAAATGTGTCTAGTCTTCAGTATAGTGAAACATAATAACTAGAGCGTTACCTCTAATCTGATCACCTGATGGCTGTAGGTAAGTCGTACGCGGTCTAGAGAAACAGTCCCAGTCAACCGGTCGGTGGACAGACAGGGGCAGTGTAAACAAATAACTATAACATCCACATCCAGGATTAGAGGATAGCTTCCATCGCTCGAACATCAAACGTCGTACGCGCTCACCTGTAACGTTCTTCTTTGTGCTGCTGCTGACAGACATGTGCCGGGATCATTTTAAAAGTTGCACATGTCCCGTGATGTTATGACTCATAAGAAGCAGAATCGCTAATTGTTACAGTAATTCCTACTATCTATATACAATGTTACCGTATTTATAGGTTTGCATTTCACATCCAAGCAAAGTCAGCTCTCCTTACCTAGGATTTTTACAAAACTCACAAATAATTCACAAAATAATTATTTAAGCTATTCCTATGACGTCTTAGTGTGTCCGAATCTAATCCTCAAAGTAGCGCTCCCTATAGGTCTTCTCCCTAAAGGTCTTCTCCAATTACCTATGTCAGTATAAACTGATATCATATAGCAAGTACTGGCTTCTATACATATAAATAGTCCCTGATAACATCAATCTCATAATAATAATGGACGTATCCTTTCTAAATCTAACATTATTTAACATTAGAGTATAGGCTAAGTTATCATTAAAGCATGCCTAATGATATAGAAGTAAAGACCAATTCGAAACCAGTTAAATATGCACCATTATTTACTTCACAAGTGAGTGTATTCGTAAAATCTTAGTAGAATAAAACGGAAGTTAAAAGCAGCTTATGCTTTCTCATACTGCAGAACCCTGGCGCTTTGGTGGTGTGAAGCAGAAGTATACCTATAGCGCTATATGAAAAATGTGGAGAATAAATCCATGCCCCCCCCCCCCTTTTTTTTTTTTTTAAATTGTCATATTTGTTATTGGAGAAAATACAGTTTATTTACATTCAGGGGATCCTAAAATGAGCCTTTCAAATGAAAGTCAGATGAAAGTCAGATGAAAAAAGAAAAGTCCAGTTCTTCGTTTATGCCTCGAGGTTTGAAAGAGCTAAGAGTGTAAATTCAGTAGGTTTCCTCTGCAAAAGTTTTAGATTTACATTTCCCCCTCTGGTATTCAATTTAACCTTTTCAATTGCAAAGCATTTTAGAGACTTTGTGGACATGTTATGATGATTCAAAAAATGTTTAGCTACTGATGAAAGGGGTTGTCCTTTTTCTCGTGATTTCCGCCAGGCGTATATTTATAGATGTTGGCGTAATCGTTCCTTAAGCTTCTGTGTCTCTTACCGACATACATCCCAGGGCAGCTGCATATTAAACTATACCACGTTAGTTGTATCACATTTAAATATGTCTTTATGTGGTAATTGCCTTGTCCATTTGCATCCCGAAAACTGTCTGTTTTCTGTATAAAAGGGCACATCTTACATTTACCACAAGGGTAACTGCCCTTTAGAACCTGCCCACTGCCTGTTCCGCATAGTAGGCCTGTTAAAGTGACTATTAGTCAGAATTCCCTAAATTAGCTCCTCTTTTGGCCATTACTTAGGAGAATTGAGCACAAAATATTTTAATAAGTCATCAGATGTCAAAAAGTCTGAATAGTTATAAGTTAACTTGATGTTAAAGATGTTATCATTAAGTCTCTTCAGAAATTTTAACAGATTGTGTTGACCGCCTTTCCATATAAAAACTACATCTCACTATATATCACATCCGAGGCCGACCATGATGCCAAACCATGCTCCGTTCCTGGGGTGGGAAAACCACCTCTCTTTCCCACCCCCCCAGAAATAGATTGGTGTACAACAGAGCACTTTGGCACCCATGGCCGTGCCTCTGGACTGCAGGTAGTATTTCCTTAAAAAAAAAAGTAGTTATATTCCAAGACTAATCTAAGTATATTCAAGAATATTCAAGAAGTCATACCTTTGTGATAGGCGGATATATCCCCTTGCAGAAATATTTTATAGCTTTTAGGCCCAGTTCATGATCATGCAGGAATACAACGATTCAACGTCTTAGTGCCACTAGCAAATCTCCCCTCTAGGTATAAGTCCTGAATCCGTGATAGCAAGTCTGCTGTGTCAGGAGTGTATGACTCTAAAGATGTAACAATGGTTGCAAGATATTTATCAATAAACATGCAAGCTGGCTCAAGCAAAACTCCCTATCCCTTCTACAATGGGCCTCCCTGGTGGCTTAGTCAGATTTTTGTGGACTTTAGGCAACAGGTAAAGGTCGGTATGACTGGATAGTCTACTGTTAGATAAGCGCGTTCTTTTTCTGTAATGGCATGCTCTCCCCTGCTCTTTTCAGTAGTCTGTCAATTTGTTTTATATACAGAGGTAGGATCTGCAGAAGCATAACATAGTATTTCTTTTTATAGTTACTGTCGTGTGGCTTCCTCTAAGTATAAGTAGGAGGGCCAAAGCGCAATGTTCCCACCTTTATCGGAACGCTTTATAACAAATCTTTTTTATCTGTTAACTTTTTAATTGCTCTCCTTTCTTTGTTCGATAAATTGTCTCTCAAAGTGGCTGTAAATGAGATGGTCTCTATTTCACTTAACATCACTGAAAAAATGTAATGGGAAGCGGCGGCGGCGGCGGGTGTCGCCACAGCCGCGGGGGTCGAGAGCGGGTTGGGCGTATGCCCGCCCCTGAAGCGGAGGCGCCGGGAAGGATTTTCGGTCCCTTTGCAGCGATATTGTACTTAGCGCATTGCGCTAAGTGCAGTATCGCCGCGAAGGGACTAAAATACCGCCGGACATCACGGCCGCGATACATATCGCAGCATGGTGCTCGCCGTTCTAAATACGGCGATAGCGATATTTTCACGTCCGTGCTATCCGCTGTGCGCGATAATTTTTGGGCACTATTTTCGGCCCTTTATAAATATGTCCCATAGTCTTACACTAATGCAATAGCTGCTGTATAAAATGAGTTACTTATACTTACTTGTTTAGAGTTTGTGTAGCATAAATTGTGTAAAAATAAATTAAGGTAAAGACATCCTGTAGTGAATCACTGAACCAAAAGTTGACAGCTGTCTTTCCCCTCTGGGTGGTGACCAACCCATGAAAATAAAATAAAAGAGAAATAAAGAAAAGAACTCTGAAGTGCTAAGAAAACAAAAGCGTGACAACTTTTGAAGATATGTTAGTGTCTCAGGTTTTGACTGACACAAAAGAATGGAAATAAAAGTGAACTTAAGCATAGCAGAAGGAACAAAGACATCACATCTCAATACTTGACTATACACAAATATAATGTGGCAAAGTATAAAAAAAATCCCCACATGCTTGACTGGATAATAAAAGTGGAAACACAGAGAGCTAAGTATCACTTGT
Source organism: Hymenochirus boettgeri (assembly GCA_019447015.1). NCBI lineage: Eukaryota > Metazoa > Chordata > Amphibia > Anura > Pipidae > Hymenochirus > Hymenochirus boettgeri. The sequence goes on from CM033474.1 coordinate 140,197,064, forward strand.
AAACATCTTATGAATAGGGCTAATTTACAAACACATTGCATGTTGCCACAGTGAATTCATAATCTTTCCTTATAAACTGAGATCCCAAAGCTATATTGTGCCCACAAAAATATCTGAAAATACTGTAAGCATTTTATTTAACAAGCTTGAGTAACAATGAGAGGGAGAATCAGCCATTACAGTGCATCCTTTGTATCAGTTTAGTTGACACTTTAACAAGTGTCCCTTTAGACATAAATGAAACATATGTAAGATAGGTTAGGATTACTTTTAGATGAGAATACAGCACAGAGGCTCTAGGTAAATTTCTCCTATTGTATTTTAATTTGGCAATCATTTGGAACAATTAAGAGGTGGAGCCAGTAATGTTTACAAATAAAAAAAGTGTGTGTGTGTGTGTGTGTATATATAATATATATATATATATACTGTAGGGAGATTGTTCAAAACTGCTACATTCCCACAATTACAATATAGGGGATATTTGTATATTGTGGATAACTGCCATTTTCAACGCTGACTGTCGACTCGGTTGTTAGGTGGGTACATACAGTACCGATGGTTCTTCCCCCACTGTTGAGGACACTGTGTAGTGTACAATTAACCCTACCACTCTCTTCTGCTGCTTATGGTTGTCTTGCATGGCCAGAATATGTTAGAGGAAACTAAAGCCTGGGGCCTGCCTGAAGGTAATAAATGTCCGCCTCTAAAGTCGGCTCTTAAAGATTTTTGGCATGTTGCACTTTTTAAAAATCCCTTTAATATAGAAGACTCATCCCCTCTCTCTAGTGATGTGTCTCCCACCCCCCCAAAAGAAAACACAAAAAAAACCAGATTTGTGAATGCTCGCCCAACATCCAGCTTGTCTAATTGCAGCACAGCCAACCACTGACCACTATCAGGGAGATGTAAAAAAGTTCTTATCGTTAAAATGGTGCTAATTTTGCCCCAACCAATCAGATATTGTTTAACATTTGAAAGCTAACATCTGATTAGTTGGGCAAAAGTAGCACCATTTTTAAAGACAAGCAAGGTTATTCAATAAAAGTTCTTATTGTTTAAAATGGTGCAATTTTGCCCCAACCAATCAGATATCATTTAACATTTGAAAGCTAACTCTGATTGGTTGGGGCAAAATTAGCACCATTTTAAACGATAAGAACTTCTATTGAATCTCCCTGAAGAACTTTTATTAAATCCTGTATGTCTCAGTACTCAGATGGCCAATCAGTAAGCATCACTATCTTATTAGCCAATCAGTGCACCTTGTTCACGATCCATTCTCTGTTTGTACACCAGTAGTATACAGTGTGGATCGGGTTTGTACTACATGAGCAGCAATTACTACTGTATTACAGTTTTCCCATGCAATTCTCATATACTGCTTTTTTTTCAGTGAGTCAGTGGTTCCTATCACTTTTTAAATTTGAATTATATTTATATTTGACAATTCATTGTTATATTTAATAAGTACAGTTAAACATGTTCATCAGTTCATAATTTTTAGTTAAAGTATGAATTTCTCCTTTAACATATATAAATATTTTTATAATATAATAAGAGCATTTAAACCAAGCTTAAAAATATATTATTCATTAAATAAATCATACCACTAACAAAAGGAGAGCAAGATCTTTCTTCAAAGCTGTGTGCTACCCACAAGGTGCAGTTACACAATGCAATGTTTCAATTGTTGCATGCTCACGGGGACCACGTGTTTGTTTATCCTAGTGCAGGTCATGTGTTTGGGATCAAGGAGACGATAGAGGGTGGAACTATCACAAAGACACAAGAATTCAGAACCGCAATGCATATGCGTAAAAATTGATGGACAGGTGCAGAGGGAAAGGCCATTTGCCTTATCTAAGCTAGCTATGTCTATCTCCTGTTCTTCACTTAATTTCCCAGGAGGCAGAGAGTGAACTTACCCATAGCTCGATCAACTGCTGGCTCCAGACAGGTCTCGACTATAGCGTACATTAAAGGGTAACTGTGGTCTCCAATTCTTCCAAACTAGTAAGAGTTATAATAAAAGCCTTCTACGGTACCTTCAAAATAAAACCTAAATCACTTCTAGATAAAATTTTGAGAAGATATTGCTGGAGAATTCAGCAATATTACACCATGTGACCAGCTTGTAGTCATGTGATCAGCTTCTGCCTGCATTAACAGGCCCTCTTCTCAACTGTCAATTTCCCCCACTAGGTACTTCCTGTTTTCTTCAGCATTCAGTCTTATCGGAGCATGCTTCTACCCCAGGCAGAGGGGCGAGCAGAGGTCAGGTGATGTCACTCAACCTACTGGAAGCAGGAAGTTTGAAAATTTACCACAATATCAGTTCTCACAGGCTAAAGCCAGAGATGTGATTGTTGGCTCATTATAAAGGAAATACTGCAGCTTTCATTTAATGCTAACTAACCAGTTGCCCTAAGTAATACATTAAGTGAAAGATGGGCATTAAGAAATACTAGTTTGACCCATGACCAACATTTCCTTTTTTTACAGCAAAATTTGTGAAATAAAGACTTTTCTCAGTATATTATATAAATATATACTTACAGTATATACCCAAGAGATTTGGGCTGGGGGGGGGATTGTTCAGGTAAAAAGGCGTTGAAAAGATAAATACCAGGCATTACGTGAATACTGTTCAGAAATGCATTTCTGCTGAATATTAAAAATACGCAAATTAGCAATAAATAAAAAGTAGTTTTGTTATTTATAGAAAGCCACAAAGACCTGTAAAAGCAGAACTCTACAGTGTGAACATTTCCAGGGAAGAGACTCACATTTTTGTTTACCATCAAAGGCATAAGGCCTATATAAATTAAGATTTTATGACTTTGATGCTACATCTTAGGTTATTGTTGGCCAAAACGTGGAATAAAATAAAAGCTTGTTACACTAATCTTATGCAAGATCAGGGAGACAACCTTTTATAATAAAATGCAACCAAAAGGGATTGTCAGCCCAAAATAATGACCCATGGTAATTAGTCAGGAATTCCATACAGGGTTTATCTTGATATATGCACTAACATTGATACTTTCATATTTAATTAGGGCCTAATTTGTTCATTGATATACTTTTTTTACTTGTTTGTACTAATGTTTTTGTCAGATCAGTAGCACTTCCACTATATGTATTTTTAAAGTCACAGTAAATGGGTCTAGAAAAGAAAAAGATGGGGAAGCAAGAGAGCAGATGAACAAGATGGGACAAAGAGAAAATTTAAAGAATTAAATCAATAGAATTGTAATAAAAGACAAAGAGAAGGAAGAATGAATGACAACTAAAAAGGGAAATAAAAAGGAGATATGAAGGGAATAGCAAAACAGAAACATTAGGAGGGAATGAGACATGACCATAGTCAAACATGAATTACAATTAGGCATGTGTTTGTGTCTGGTTTGTGGAGTTAAAAGTGGTGCAAATCCTTTATTAAATACATTGCACCGGTTGCACTGATGTCTTTTTGGAAATTCCTGCACCAGTGTATAACCTATTCAGTAATAAATTAGCTCAATTTAACCCCTATTTTAGCACAGTACACGTGGGTAAATCAGGCACTAAGTCTTAAAAATTTGCCTGAATACAATAGTTATATATTGTTAAAAAAAAGCCAGCTTTCCATCGAGTTCAACTCTTCCATGCAAATGTCAACATGAAAATCCAACAAACAGAGAAAACAGTTACCTACATTAATGAGTGGGGTTTGAAGAGATTGTTAGAGTAGCAGTGTATGAAAAAAGAGGGATTTGATTAAGAAAGAAATTTGGCAAATAGGAGTGATTAAGTTATTTCGCATGACTTTATATACCTTAAGATGGTTTTGATAAATAATACTGCTTCCTTTCTGGTATCCAAGATATCTAAATAGGCTTGGTTTATTTAAGTCTAGGATACTGAACCAGTAAAGTAAGTAAGTAAAGATTTTTTAACAGTAAAATAAACTATAGCTTTCAACAAGAAAAAAAACCCATCATTCATTAGTCAGACCGGGACTAGAAGTTATACAATGTACTGTAGTGCCTGACTGATGTAAAAAAAATAATAAAGAATGTGATGTAATGGAAAGCCCACTCTATGGAAAGCCCAGTCCTACCTAACGTAATATCACGTTAGCAACAGTACTGTAGGTTTTTCACTGGGTTTGCATGAACCATTTCCTTAATTTTTTGGAATCAATGCCACAACTGATAAAATAAATGTAAGTTAGGCTTTGCACTGTTTAGAATATTGTAAGTGAAGCACCAAGCACACCTTACCTTCTATGCTCATTAAGAGAGTATTGCATCACAGGAATAAGGAAGGTAAGAGGAGCGGATTACTCATTTTACATTGCATCCCAAAGTATCTTGATTTTTAAGGAAAGTGTATCCTCTTATTCTTTTCTGTCTATGTTTGGTTAGCAGAGTAAAGATGTTGTGGCTCCAAATTATTTTTCTAAAAGGATCCTACACTACAGTCAGCTCATTCTCTCTATTCTTCCTAATTCCTAAGTTTATAAATGCACTGTGTACAATTTTTACAGATTCTATACACATGGTAAATTATTCAAATGATATATATAAAACATGTCACAGTTCATTTTAAATGCATTCTCCTAGGTCTTGCAATCAGCCGCAATGTCACACCAACAGCTTATTTTTCTGAATTTTGCCATCTGAATGTTTGAATAAATTGTCATTTATTCAATAAATTTCAATCAGTTACAAAGAATCTCTTTTATGATTCCAACAGCTCCACTTATATTGCATTATTTTGCTATTCCTTTTTATTGTCTTCATTTCTCTTTTTATCTGCTATGTGCTTTATTGGTCACCTCTGCCTTCCAGCCTATCTGCCTTTGAAAAGGATTGTGGTCTTACAGATCTTTTGTGAATGTTTGTTGACTCTGTGACACTTTCATGCTTTGCTGACCTTTCTGTCATAGTCTTACATAAATTAAACCTAGGATATTTTGTAATGAAGTCTATCATAACAGTTTAACTTCCCTATCGGTATCTGAAGAAACTTTCATGACAATAAGCCCCATTAAACAACTTTAGGTTGTCTATAGGTGTCTCCTCAAATTGAACTAATGTAAGCATGCCTCTAAATAATTATATTGTATTTTATTGCAATACATGTAGAAAGGGCGCACTCACACCAAACAAATTACTGCGCCGCCTGGGTGCTTCCAAAGAGATACATATGGAGTTGTGGTCCTGTGGAAAGGAGCACTCCTGGGTCTTCACAAAATCAGTTTATTAAAAAAACAGAACAAGTCTACGCATTTCAGCCCGCGGTCCTGATGATGGCTCGAGCAGGTTATAACTTGTAGACTGTTCTGTTTGTTTAATATACGTATTTATTACAATATATTGAAATGAAGCTTAAAATTAACAGATTTCCTCATATATACATTAAAAGTAAAGTTGCATTGCAGTTTTTTCTAATCCTTATACATTTGTAGTTATCCTATGTAATGCCCTCAAACTATAAAGGTTCGTACACACCTTAGCTTTTCCCCAGACCTCCGAGCCCCAACCGACCCCCTATCACGACAAACACCGCGATGGCTAGGAAAATCTAAGGTGTGTACAAACCTTAACAGGCTGTAGTGCAATGTATACCTTTGCCAGTATAAACGTGCCCATACATTGCGTCAACCTGCAGGTGGTTTCTGGGACTTTTCAGACAACCACCAAGCTCATTTACTTTCTGACTACAGCCATAATGTGAAAAACTGTATGTTACAGCCATTACATCGATTGGAAAGCATTATTTGTCTGGAGAATGCCGCAGGAACATTGCTGGTAAGAACTGCTAAATAGTTTTAGCTGAATGAATGTCTAATCATATCTGTTGTATTCAATTAGATCAACTGGACTTGAAGTTTAGTTCTTGAAGACATTTCGCTAGTCATCCGACTGGCTAGTGAAACGTCTCAAGAAATAAACTTCAAGTCCAGTTGATCTAATTGAATACAACAGATATACCATGACCTGGATGAATGAGAACCTTTATAAGCGAATGTCTAATCGGTTTTCACATCTAAATATGTAAGGCAAATTTTGACAGGATAGGACCTCATTAGTAGCATGCAAGTTCACAATGGGTTTTACCTAATATCGACTAATGTGTAGGGACCAAATCCAACTTGGTTGGGAAGGAGAGAACATTTCCATTGGTTGGTATTGGCTCCTTTTAAAGAAGCCGATACCGTTGGCCCAAGTATGGCCACATGGCTGACCGATCCCCAAAACGGGTGATCGGTTAGGTCCAGTGTGTGGTTCCAATCGCAATGTGCCGACATACCAATGTGATCATATTGTGATTAGAGATGGAACCACCACTACAGCAGGGAGACCAGGCAAATCTCAGCTTGCAATTCAATTTGAATTTATTGCTGCTTTAACAGGTCGTGTTTAAAGCAGCAATAAATTCAAATTGAATTGCAAGCTGAGATTTGCCTGTGTCTCCCTGCTGTAGTGGTGGACACACCGCGGGGATAGACGCTACAGAACATTTGGCCACACTAGAAAACCTTTTGATTATTTTGTGATTAGAGATGTCCGAACTTCGAAAAATCCGGTCCGCGCGAGGATCCGCGGATTTTCGAAAAAATACGTAATTCGAAAATCCGCGAGCGGACCCTTTAAAACGTATTAAAATGAAAGTTCGGCAAAATCCGCATTAAAAGTGGTCTAAACGTACACTTAATCACTCAGGGACCTGGGTAATGGCCTTAGAAAACACGTATCAATGCCTACAATACCTAAAAATTACAGTCCGCTAGCGTGAATTTTAAAAAACGGTATTTTTCGAAAATACGAGGATTCCCATAAAAACGAGGATTTCCATAAGAACAAAGATTTCCGTAAAAACGAAGACTCCCATAAATCCGCAGATTTTCGTAAAAACGAGGAACCGAACTTCCTGCCTAGCAAAATGGCGAGTTCGGCAAGGCAGTTATATGCCATGAACTCCCTCCGCTCAGGGGGTACGTATAGCTTTCCCCCTGGCACCACACATCATGTGTTGCGCCGAAAGCGCAGGATAATGGAGGGCTCCAGCGTCCGATCCTGCGCCGCTTCGGCTACCAGACCACTGTCTCTACCCTCCAGAGGAGTGTCTGATCTCAAGAGGCAGAGGCCTCAATATGTGGCACCGTACGGCAAATGATAGAAGGCAAGTATACTTTTTATTATATTACTGTATTGTAATAAGTAGTAAAATATTTTAATTCACTTCTGACAAAAACATATTTATATATGTTTTTAAAAACATCATAACCTTAATTTGGCTTGAGAGAGAGAGATCCAAATTCTTTGTATTTCTCATTCACTGGTTATTATTACATTATTATTATTATTCTTCTTATCTTATTCAATAGCCTATTTAAAGGATAAGTAAAGTCAAAAAATAAATCACTGAAAAGTGACTTTATTTAACATAACACCTATAATTCAAAATGATACCCACACATAGACACAGGTAAACACACTTGGTGGCCCACCCTTCCATTTCCATTAAAGTAAAGTTAAAAATGAAATTGATGATTAAAATTGATTCTTTTTACCTTATAAATGCACACTGATACCCACACATAGACACAGTTAAACACACTTTACTGACCCACCCTTTAGTTACATGGCAGCCCATTGAAGGGAAAGTAAAGTCAAAAATAATATGTTGATCAATTATTACAAATTGATTTTACACTCCAAAATTAAAGATGTTGCGTTAGCCACAAAATCTAGATACAAGTACACACAGCTCTGATGCTCCCCTACACCCAACCAACTTTTCCCTTTCCATGGCTACAATACACAATAAAAATATAGTACTTAGCCAGAATAAGGTATGAAATCTTGCCATAGAAAATATTTTTGACTTTTAAAGCAACTATAACATATTGCCTTATTTAATCTTTTTTTCAAGCATAATCCAAAGTATATAATTAAAATATCCTTAGATATATCATCATTATGTATTTTTTTTTATTTGCAGCTGAATCTTCCTCAGATACCCCCCCCTCCACTGTCCCCGCCAGAGGAAAAATGTAAGTGCAGCCTATTGAAAAAAAAATTTTTTCTAAATTTTTCATTTGTCCAAGGCCACATTACAGCGCACACGAGCACTCCAGAAACAAGCATACAAGCGCGTGCAGTACGATTGCACAATTGTGCAAAAATTGAAGATGACATTAATTGTGCCACACTATTGTGCTTTTTAACACGTTGATGTGTCCAAGCCCTTTATTCCAAATGTTTGCATATTTTTTGACAACTTCTCTGAGATTTGTTTTAGTAAATGTAATTCGAACATTTATGACAGTGAGAGATAATAATCTCCTTTTTTTTTAGCAACTACCACCAACTAGCCCTCAGGCTCCGGGCAGCCCATTGCCCCATCCGGGCAGTTCATTCCCCCTCCGGGCTCGCCATCGCCCACCGGCAGTCCACCGCCCGAAGAAGAGGAGGAACCTGGCACCAGCCAGACACGTAAGTGCATCCTAAGCAATTTTTTTAATCTTTTATGACCTTGATTGTCACAAATAATTAAGTGAAATTATCAGTGATAATTAGTGAATTTATTATTTCACTGAAAAAATTTTTGTAAAAAAAAATTAAACAAATCTATTAATTTGGCTTGAGAGACAGATCACAGTTCTTCTCCTTTCTCATTCCCATTTATTGTCCCCACTCCCCAATGTTTGGGCTGTATCTTGTCCCTTAAGTCACGAAATTCGGTCCAAACGTCAGTAAAGTGTGCGATTATCTTAGTATCCTTTCCAACATTGTCCGACAAAACACTACCCTGAACCCCCACAGCTATTCACACCTACTGGGCAACTAAAGTGAAAATGAATGTTGATTTTTTATAAATGGTAAATTATACCCACTAAACCTAGTGAAGTTAATGTTTTTTAAAATCTTTCATTAAAACCAGTTTTTCATTGCATTTTGGGTTCAAAAATTTTCCAAGAAATGTTCACTACGTAGCCTGTTAGGAAATCTTCTTATACATGTAATATTACTAAGGATTGGACAGTGATTGTTAAAATAACACTTTTTTTTTCACAAGCAGGACCAGCCTCTCCAGCCTTCCGCCTTCTCCAGGCCCTCCACCTCTCCAGCCCCTCACCTCTCAGGCCCCTCCAGCCGCTCCAGCCCTCCAGCCACTCCATCCCCTCCAGCCGCTCCAGCCCCTCCAGCCTCTCCAGTCCCACTGGAGGTTATGATTCAAAATCGTAAGTAAATCATATGCAACGTTAATGAAATGTAATATACAAGACTATTAATAATCTGTATTTTCCCAGTGTAAAATCCACGCTACATGATGCAACAATGGGTACTGTGGTTTGACAATGCTTTTATGGGGGCTGCACCACACATCTTTTTTTGTATGTAGCACAGTCCTAGTGACACAAAACCAAGAATGTTCTGATACATTATTTCGCAAATAAACGTAATGTTTTATGCCAGCAGTACCTCCTGCGTTGTTTACAGTGATCCCCCATGATGCAATAATATCGCTTAAGTGGAAGTTCAGTGCAATACATAAACTTTTAAGAAAAAAGAGCAAATTTTTCCATCCAAATGACCTTAACCTGCCAAATCAGCATTTGTGTCTGTGTATAAGAAATACAGACTTCATGTTTGCAGGACCCTAATAGAGATCGTTATGGTCTTGCCCTTGACCCAGTCCCTGTGTTGATTCAGTTGCTCAGTAGAGATCTGAGCATGTGTGACCCATCCAACAGCCAATCAGTAGAAATCACAGTTACCAATAACTAGGTGATGCATATATAAACTAGCATTGTTTCAGTTCAACTCCAGCATTGTTCCAGTTCAACTCCAGCATTGTCCCAGTTCAACTCCAGCATTGTTACAGTTTAACCTCAGCTTTGTTCCAGTATTCACTACAGTTCAACTGCAGCATTGTTACACTTCAACTTCAGTATTGTTACAGTTCAACTTCAGTATTGTTACAGTTCAAATCCAGTATTGTTACAGTTCAACTTCAGTATTGTTACAGTTCAACTTCAGTATTGTTACAGTTCAAATCCAGTATTGTTACAGTTCAACTTCAGTATTGTTACAGTTCAAATCCAGCATTGTTCCAGGTCAACTCCAGCATTGTTCCACTACAACTCCAGCATTGTTCCACTACAACTCAGCTTGTTACAGTTCAACTCCAGCATTGGTACAGTCACAACCCCAGCATTGTTACAGTTACAACCTCAAGCTTTGTCCACGATTCATTCAGTCAGGTGTCCACTCCGGCACAGTCTCCAGGACTCATACTTCCGACTAAAAAAGTAAGTCTCCCTGGTGCTCCCCTCCTGCAGTACAGGGAAACCAATACACTTACCAGGATATTATGTAAACTGCATCCACAGTGATGTGCAAAACTATCAAGCTATCATCTGATGTAATAATCCTCCAAAGTCCTTGAACAACATGGACAATTTGTTGATTGCATACCGAAGAATCCATTGGAAATATCATGATTTTACAGCTTCTTTTGTTCCATTCCCTTCTAGTGGATATAGTGACCAAAGCTTTGGCAAGTTGTTGTTTTAAGGCCAAGTTAGTATACCCCTTTTCTAAAAAATAACAGGTCATTGTACCTCAACTTATTCACTTTCACTATTATTTCTCAGAGCCCTAAGATATTGCGTATAAGGTATAGCCTTAATCAAAGCAGGAGCGTGAAAACTAGTCGCATGTGGCACCGTATTGCGGTCAGTTTCCTTGTAAAACAATGTAGTTCCCAATCCATCTCCTAATCAAAAAATCAAAAACACATCATCAATAAAACGTTTATAAAGGCATACCTTAGGGACCAATAAGGAATACTGGAAATGCCCGTACCACCATCTGAGATGAATTACTTGCTCCTGATGTATGTATGTATGTATACCCAAGTGCCACTTGGGTATGCAGCACTGTACATTATAAAAGACGAGTATACAAACAAGGGGATAAGTGTAATCAATCAAACAGATAAATTAAAATAAATACAATTTTATATATATATATTATATATATATATTATTGATATAAGTGCAGCATGCCTGACACATTAGGAATGAAATCCCTGCCGAACATCTTACAATTGGGTGGGTGGGACAACATACAGATACAAGTGGGGGATTAGTACAAAGTGCTTAAAAGGGCTTACAATCATTTGTTGTGCTGATGTCAGAAAGGTAGGAATGCAGTCTAGATTTTAAAGTATAATGGATGTCACCAGAAGAGGGAGAGAATTCCAAAGGTAGGGAGCAGCAAGACAGAGTGGTTTAAGGCAGGAGGAAACAGTGTTTGTTGGGGGTTTGTGGAGAAAAATCCTGTGAGGAACGGAGGGCACGGCCAGGAACATAAGGGACCAAGAGAGAAGATAAGTAGGGAGGTGAAGTAGAGTGAAGGGATTTAAAGGTTAAAGGAAGGGTATTGAATATGATTCTTTGTTTGATGGGAAGCCACCCTACCATCCTATGACATGAAGTATGGGGGGTGTGGGTACTCTTTTGAAGTGAGATATCCGAGTTGCCGAGTTTAAGATAGACTGTAGAGAAGAGAGATGACAGGCCACGAGTCCAAGTAATGGTGTTACAGTAGTCAAGACGGTAGATTATAAGAGCATGCATGAGCATTTTAGTAATGGAGCGAGAGGGCGGATCTGGTAATATTGGGAAGGAGAAAACAACATGTCCTACTGACATTGTAATGTGACGATGGAAGGAAAGAGAGGAGTCAAAGATAACTCCAAGGCAGCATGCAGATTCAACTGGGTTAATTACCATATTGCCAAAAGAGATGGAGAAGTGTGGACTAGGTCCCAGTTTAAGTGGGAAAATGATTAATTCCGTTTTAGAAAGATTGAGTTTAAGGTGGCGGTGTGCCATCCAGGAAGGGATGTAGAGCAGACATTTAGAGATTTGGGCTTGAACTTTAGGGGTTAGCGCAGTGTGGACAAGTAAATTTGGGTATCATCAGCATATAAGTGATATTTAAAGTGATATTATTTCTCCCAGAGAGATAGTGTACAGTAGAGGGAGAACAGCAAGGGTGCTAAAACCAAGCCCGGGGGGACTCCCACACTAAGCACAACAGAGAGGAAGTCTTATTAGCAAAAGAGACAGAGAAAGAGAGAAGACAAATAAGAAGACAACAACGCTGCAGCCTGATTTCAGATGCCCAGAGAATAAAGAATTTGCATAAGAAGAGGGTGGTCCACAATATCAAAGGCAGACGATAGGTCGAGAAGAAAAAGGACTGAGAACTGTCCCTTGGTGAAAGTGTCATGTCATGTGACACAGAAACGTTACACAGATGTGTTGCATACACATGTTTGTTGATTGTTAAAGTGTGCTATTACTAGGGCCCAATAAGGGTACAATATAACTTTGTTCATACTGTTGCATATATAGTTTGGCAAAGGATGGGCCACATTGGACCCCATCACTGTGCCTTTGTACTGCATATAGTAAACCTCCTGAAATCGAAAGTAATTATTCGCCAACACTAGATGCAATAGTTCCAGCAGAAATTTAATTGGAGGATGTTTATGCCCAAGACTCATTAAAGATTTTTTTAAGTACTATTTTAGAACTAAACACTTCAAATTCGTGTGCAATGAAAAGAGACACAACAGTCTAAAAGTGTAAACTTCAATCCCAAAAAAAGTGGACACAAGAATTTTTGTTTAGAGGGTGGACATACCCTTTAAGTGTAGGGATGTATCTGCCATCATCATTTAATGCAATTTAATTTAATGCAAAGTCAATATAATTAAAAACAACAATTGCTCCCCACATATCTGCAGATTTAATTAATAATAAGTATTACAGCTAGTGGAGATTGGAGTTAAAAATTTGGATCTCCAAATTTTTAAAATTATTTTCGACGAAAAAATATCCAAAAAGATTGTTCTTATTCCTTGCACCGGATGTTTCTCCTCCAGTAATGTTATGTTGTATTGTTCTACTAACTATCTATCAAGTTTAATTTATTACTAAACTTTGTTCTGACAGCTGTTTCATGGAATTTATTGAGGATTTGAAAATCTAATTTCAACCCAATTAATTCAGATTTTTTGGATTTTTTATCTTATATTTCAAATATTTAATATCATTTTCACTATGAATATTCAAATTTTTTATTGGAATTTTCCAATTTTTACCTTACCTAAATCTGACGCTCCAACGCTGATATATACTTTCTTTTAGTTCAGCCAATCCCTGCTGGAAGTTCCGCCTCCTTCTTTGAGCTGGTTAGAAGCAAGCCATGACGACAGTACATACCTGGAAGGCAGGAGGCAGGACTTCTGGGAAGGGATAAGCTGAACTAAAAGTTAGTATATCTTAAGGTGTACCAAACTAAGTTTTTTGGGGGAAATTCATTTAAAAACACTCAATTTTGGTTAGACTTGTCCATTCTAGATGAAAGATTAAACTCTTGGTCCAGTTCTTTTGATTGTTGTTTCCTCTTTTGGCCCCCCCTCCACTTGTTTTCCTGTTTCTTTTTGAAAAAGAGGCTGATATCTTCCTACCTCATTGCGATGCCTGTGTTATGTTTGCAGATTGACTTTGTGTCACCTGTTGCTCGGAAATAGACTCTGGTTCCTCAACCGAGTGTGTGCCAGGGTTGTCTCCATACCATGGGGCCCTATTTATTTAACCCGCGGTGTCAGAAACTTCCTATACTGTGGTTTATCATAACTATATGTTTGTGGCCGTAAATTTAGTGGGATAGTTATACAATACCATGCAGTATTAGTTCCATAATAGTATTGCATAGTTATCTTGCAATTATGATCACAATCATAAATGTATGATCATAATCAGAAATGATTGTGTGACTGCGTTTGTAAAAATTCCGATCATTAAAGGCACAGAAGCGATACCATGACTATAATTATCGCTCCAGATTTTTTTTTCTCCTTGTGATCTAACCAGTTCATTAAATTCCTTTAGCCAGGGGTATACTCTCTTCAGACCAAGTACTTACACACCTTCTGTATTTTATATGTTAATAAAATAGAAAGAACATACAGCAACCCTTCAATTATCTGCACACTCCTTTATTAATGATAATAATGAAGCACGGGACATATAGTGGGATCCAAACTACATTGTGAATAAAATCATTTAAAACAACAAAATGTGTCTAGTCTTCAGTATAGTGAAACATAATAACTAGAGCGTTACCTCTAATCTGATCACCTGATGGCTGTAGGTAAGTCGTACGCGGTCTAGAGAAACAGTCCCAGTCAACCGGTCGGTGGACAGAACAGGGGCAGTGTAAACAAATAACTATAACATCCACATCCAGGATTAGAGGATAGCTTCCATCGCTCGGAACATCAAACGTCGTACGCGCTCACCTGTAACGTCTTCTTTGTGCTGCTGCTGACAGACATGTGCCGGGATCATTTTAAAAGTTGCACATGTCCCGTGATGTTATGACTCATAAGAAGCAGAATCGCTAATTGTTACAGTAATCACTTAAATATCTATATACAATGTTACCGTATTTATAGGTTTGCATTTCACATCCAAGCAAAGTCAGCTCTCCTTACCTAGGATTTTTACAAAACTCACAAAATAATTCACAAAATAATTATTTAAAGCTATTCCTATGACGTCTTAGTGTGTCCGAATCTAATCCTCAAAGTAGCGCTCCCTATAGGTCTTCTCCCTAAAGGTCTTCTCCAATTACCTAATGTCAGTAATAAACTGATATCATATAGCAAGTACTGGCTTCTATACATATAAATAGTCCCTGATAACATCAATCTCATAATAATAATGGACGTATCCTTTCTAAATCTAACATTATTTAACTCAATTAGAGTATAGGCTAAGTTAAATCATTAAAGCATGCCTAATGATATAGAAGTAAAGACCAATTCGAAACCAGTTAAATATGCACCATTATTTACTTCACAAGTGAGTGTATTCGTAAAAATCTTAGTAGAATAAAACGGGAAGTTAAAAGCAGCTTATGCTTTCTCATCACTGCAGAACCCTGCGGCTTTGGTGGTGTGAAGCAGAAGTTAACTATAGCGCTATATGAAAAATGTGGAGAATAAATCCATGCCCCCCCCCCCCTTTTTTTTTTTTTTAAATGTCATATTTGTTATTGGAGAAAATACAGTTTATTTACATTCAGGGGATCCTAAAATGAGCCTTTCAAATGAAAGTCAGATAAAAAAAGAAAAGTCCAGTTCTTCGTTTATGCCTGGAGGTTTGAAAGAGCTAAGAGTGTAAATCCAGTAGGTTTCCCTCTGCAAAAGTTTTAGATTTACATTTCCCCCTCTGGTATTCAATTTAACCTTTTCAATTGCAAAGCATTTTAGAGACTTTGTGGACATGTTATGATGATTCAAAAAATGTTTAGCTACTGATGAAAGGGGTTGTCCTTTTTTCTCGTGATTTCCGGCCAGGCGTATATTTGATAGATGTTGGCGTAATCGTTCCTTAAGCTTCTGTGTCTTCTTACCGACATACATCCCAGGGCAGCTGCATATTAAAACATATACCACGTTAGTTGTATCACAATTTAAATATGTCTTTATGTGGTAATTGCCTTGTCCATTTGCATCCCGAAAACTGTCTGTTTTCTGTATAAAAGGGCACATCTTACATTTACCACAAGGGTAACTGCCCTTTAGAACCTGCCCACTGCCTGTCCGCATAGTAGGCCTGTTAAAGTGACTATTAGTCAGAATATCCCCTAAATTAGCTCCTCTTTTGGCCATTACTTGAGGAGAATTGAGCACAAAATATTTTAATAAGTCATCAGATGTCAAAATAGTCTGAATAGTTATAAGTTAACTTGATGTTAAAGATGTTATCATTAAGTCTCTTCAGAAATTTTAACAGATTGTGTTGACCGCCTTTCCATATAAAAACTACATCATCTATATATCACATCCAGAGGCCGACCATTGATGCCAAACCATGCTCCGTTTCCTGGGGTGGGAAAACCACCTCTCTTTCCCACCACCCCAGAAATAGATTGGTGTACAACAGAGCACATTTGGCACCCATGGCCGTGCCTCTGGACTGCAGGTAGTATTTCCTATAAAAAAAAAAGTAGTTATATTCCAAGACTAATCTAAGTATATTCAAGAATATTCAAGAAGTCATACCTTTGTGATAGGCGGATATATCCCCCTTGCAGAAAGTATTTTATAGCTTTTAGGCCCAGTTCATGATCAATGCAGGAATACAACGATTCAACGTCTAGTGCCACTAGCAAATCTCCCTCCTCTAGGTATAAGTCCTGAATCCTGAGTAGCAAGTCTGCTGTGTCAGGAGTGTATGACTCTAAAGATGTAACAAATGGTTGCAGATATTTATCAATAAACATGCAAGCTGGCTCAAGCAAACTCCCTATCCCTTCTACAATGGGCCTCCCTGGTGGCTTAGTCAGATTTTTGTGGACTTTAGGCAACAGGTAAAAGGTCGGTATGACTGGATAGTCTACTGTTAGATAAGCGCGTTCTTTTTCTGTAATGGCATGCTCCTCCACTGCTCTTTTCAGTAGTCTGTCAATTTGATTTTTATATACAGAGGTAGGATCTGCAGGAAGCATAACATAGTAGTTCTTTTTATTAGTTAACTGTCGTGTGGCTTCCTCTAAGTATAAGTATGAGGGCCAAAGCGCAATGTTCCCACCTTTATCGGAACGCTTTATAACAAGATCTTTTTTATCTGTTAACTTTTTAATTGCTCTCCTTTCTTTGTTCGATAAATTGTCTCTCAAAGTGGCTGTAAATGAGATGGTCTCTATTTCACTTAACATCACTTGAAAAAATGTAATGGGAAGCGGCGGCGGCGGCGGGTGGTCGCCACAGCCGCAGGGGGGTCGAGAGCGGGTTGGGCGTATGCCCGCCCCTGAAGCGGAGGCGCCGGGAAGGGATTTTCGGTCCCTTTGCAGCGATATTGTACTTAGCGCATTGCGCTAAGTGCAGTATCGCCGCGAAGGGACTTAAAATTACCGCCGGACATCACGGCCGCGATACATATCGCAGCGATGGTGCTCGCCGTTCTAAATACGGCGATAGCGATATTTTCACGTCCGTGCTATCCGCTGTGCGGCGATAATTTTTGGGCACTATTTTCGGCCCTTTATAAATATGTCCCATAGTCTTACACTAATGCAATAGCTGCTGTATAAAATGAGTTACTTATACTTACTTGTTAGATGTTGTGTAAGCATAAATTGTGTAAAAATAAATTAAGGTAAAGACATCCTGTAGTGAATCACTGAACCAAAAGTTGACAGCTGTCTTTCACCTCTGGGTGGTGACCAACCCATGAAAATAAAATAAAAGAGAAATAAAGAAAGAGAACTCTGAAGTGCTAAGAAAACAAAAGCGTGACAACTTTTGAAAGATAGTTAGTGTCTCAGGTTTTGACTGACAGCAAAAGAATGGAAATAAAAAGTGAACTTAAGCATAGCAGAAGGAACAAAAGACATCACATCTCAATACTTGACTATACACAAATATAATGTGGCAAAGTATAAAAAAAATCCCCCACATGCTTGACTGGATAATAAAAGTGGAAACACAGAGAGCTAAGTATCACTTGTAAACATCTTATGAATAGGGCTAATTTACAAACACATTGCATGTTGCCACAGTGAATTCATAATCTTTCCTTATAAACTGAGATCCCCAAAGCTATATTGTGCCCACAAAAATATCTGAAAAATACTGTAAGCATTTTATTTAACAAGCTTGAGTAACAATGAGAGGGAGAATCAGCCATTACAGTGCATCCTTTGTATCAGTTTAGTTGACACTTTAACAAGTGTCACTTTAGGACATAAATGAAACATATGTAAGATAGGTTAGGATTACTTTTAGATGAGAATAACAGCACAGAGGCTCTAGGTAAATTTCTCCTATTGTATTTTAATTTGGCAAATACATTTGGAACAATTAAGAGGTGGAGCCAGTAATGTTTACAAATAAAAAAAGTGTGTGTGTGTGTGTGTGTATATATATATATATATATATATATACTGTAGGGAGATTGTTCAAAACTGCTACATTCCCCACAATTACAATATAGGGGATATTTGTATATTGTGGATAACTGCCATTTTCAACGCTGACTGTCGACATCGGTTGTTAGGTGGGTACATACAGTACCGATGGTTCTTCCCCCACTGTTGAGGACACTGTGTAGTGTACAATTAACCCTACCACTCTCTTCTGCTGCTTATGGTTGTCTTGCATGGCCAGAATATGTTAGAGGAAACTAAAGCCTGGGGCCTGCCTGAAGGTAATAAATGTCCGCCTCTAAAGTCGGCTCTTAAAGATTTTTGGCATGTGCACTTTTTAAAAATCCCTTTAATATAGAAGACTCATCCCCTCTCTCTTCTAGTGATGTGTCTCCACCCCCCCCAAAAAAGAAAACACAAAAAAAACCAGATTTGTGAATGCTCGCCCAACATCCAGCTTGTCTAATTGCAGCACAGCCAACCACTGACCACTATCAGGGAGATGTAATAAAAGTTCTTATCGTTAAAAATGGTGCTAATTTTGCCCCAACCAATCAGATATTGTTTAACATTTGAAAGCTAACATCTGATTAGTTGGGGCAAAAGTAGCACCATTTTTAAAGACAAGCAAGGTTATTCAATAAAAGTTCTTATTGTTTAAAATGGTGCTAATTTTGCCCCAACCAATCAGATATCATTTAACATTTGAAAGCTAACATCTGATTGGTTGGGGCAAAATTAGCACCATTTTAAACGATAAGAACTTCTATTGAATCTCCCTGAAGAACTTTTATTAAATAACCCTGTATGTCTCAGTACTCAGATGGCCAATCAGTAAGCATCACTATCTTATTAGCCAATCAGTGCACCTTGTTCACGATCCATTCTCTGTTTGTACACCAGTAGTATACAGTGTGGATCGGGTTTGTACTACATGAGCAGCATATACTACTGTATTACAGTTTTCCCATGCAATTCTCATATACTGCTTTTTTTTCAGTGAGTCAGTGGTTCCTATCACTTTTTAAATTTGAATTATATTTATAATTTGACAATTTCATTGTTATATTTAATAAGTACAGTTAAACATGTTCATCAGTTCATAATTTTTAGTTAAAGTATGAATTTCTCCTTTAACATATATAAATATATTTTTATAATATAATAAAGAGCATTTAAACCAAGCTTAAAAATATATATTCATTAAATAGAATCATACCACTAACAAAAGGAGAGCAAGATCTTTCTTCAAAGCTGTGTGCTACCCACAAGGTGCAGTTACACAATGCAATGTTTACAATTGTTGCATGCTCACGGGGAGCCACGTGTGTTTGTTTATCCTAGTGCATGTCATGTGGTTGGGATCAAGGAGACGATAGAGGGTGGAACTATCACTAAAGACACAAGAATTCAGAACCGCAATGGCATATGCGTAAAAATTGATGGACAGGTGCAGAGGGAAAGGCCATTTGCCTTATCTAAGCTAGCTATGTCTTCTTCCTGTTCTTCACTTAATTTCCCAGGAGGCAGAGGTGAACTTACCCATAGCTCGATCAACTGCTGGCTCAGACAGGTCTCGACTATAGCGTACATTAAAGGGTAACTGTGGTCTCCAATTCTTCCAAACTATTAAGAGTTATAATAAAAGCCTTCTACGGTACCTTCAAAATAAAACCTAAATCACCGCTTCTAGATAAAATTTTGAGAAGATATTGCTGGAGAAGTTCAGCAATATTACACCATGTGACCAGCTTGTAGTCATGTGATCAGCTTCTGCCTGCATTAACAGGCTCCTCTTCTCAACTGTCAATTTCCCCCACTAGGTACTTCCTGTTTTCTTCAGCATTCAGTCTTTACTGAGCATGCTTCTACCCCAGGGCAGAGGGGCGAGCAGAGGTCAGGTGATGTCACTCAACCTACTGGAAGCAGGAAGTTTGAAAATTTACCACAATATCAGTTCTCACAGGCTAAAGCCAGAGATGTGATTGTTGGCTCATTATAAAGGAAATACTGCAGGCTTTCATTTAATGCTAACTAACCAGTTGCCCTTTAAGTAATACATTAAGTGAAAGATGGGCATTAAGAAATAGCTAGTTTGACCCATGACCAACATTTCCTTTTTTTACAGCAAAATTTGTGAAATAAAGACTATTCTCAGTAAATATATATATAAATATATACTTACAGTATATACCCAAGAGATTTGGGCTGGGGGGGGGATTGTTCAGGTAAAAAGGCGTTGAAAAGATAAATACCAGGCATTACGTGAATACTGTTCAGAAATGCATTTCTGCTGAATATTAAAAATACGCAAATTAGCAATAATATAAAAAGTAGTTTATGTTATTTATAGAAAGCCACAAAGACCTGTAAAAAGCAGAACTCTACAGTGTGAACATTTCCAGGGAAGAGACTCACATTATTTGTTTACCATCAAAGGCATAAGGCCTATAATAAATTAAGATTTTATGACTTTGATGCTAACATACATTAGGTTATTGTTGGCCAAAACAGTGGAAATAAAATAAAAAGCTTGTTACACTAATCTTATGCAAGATCAGGGAGACAACCTTTTATAATAAAATGCAACCAAGAAGGGAAGTGTCAGCCCAAAATAATGACCCATGGTAATTAGTCAGGAATTCCATACAGGGTTTATCTTGATATATGCACTAACATTGATACTTTCATATTTAATTAGGGCCTAATTTGTTCATTGATATACTTTTTTACTTGTTTGTACTAATGTTTTTGTCAGATCAGTAGCACTTCCACTATATGTATTTTTAAAGTCACAGTAAATGGGTCTAGAAAAGAAAAAGATGGGGGAAGCAAGAGAGCAGATGAACAAGATGGGACAAAAGAGAAAATTTAAAGAATTAAATCAATAGAATTGTAATAAAAGACAAAGAAGAAGGAAGAATGAATGACAACTAAAAGGGGAAATAAAAAGGGAGATATAGAAGGGAATAGCACAAACAGAAACATTAGGAGGGAATGAGACATGACCATAGTCAAACATGAATTACAATTAGGCATGTGTTTGTGTCTTGTTTGTGGAGTTAAAAGTGGTGCAAATCCTTTATTAAATACATTGCACCGGTTGCACTGATGTCTTTTGTGAAATTCCTGCAGCCAGTGTACTAACCTATTCAGTATAAATTAGCTCAAGTTTAACCCCTATTTTTAGCACAGTACACGTGGGTAAATCAGGCACTAAGTCTTTAAAAATTTGCCTGAATACAATAGTTATATATTGTTAAAAAAAAGCCAGCTTTCCATCGAGTTCAACTCTTCCATGCAAATGTCAACATGAAAATCCAACAAACAGAGAAAACAGTTACCTACATTAATGAGTGGGGTTTGAAGAGATTGTTAGAGTAGCAGTGTATGAAAAAAAGAGGGATTTGATTAAGAAAGAAATTTGGCAAATAGGAGTAGATTAAGTTATTTCGCATGACTTTATATACCTTAAGATGGTTTTGATAAATAATACTGCTTCCTTTCTGGTATCCAAGATATCTAAATAGGCTTGGTTTATTTAAGTCTAGGATACTGAACCAGTAAAGTAAGTAAGTAAAGATTTTTTAACAGTAAAATAAACTATAGCTTTTCAACAAGAAAAAAAACCCATCATTCATTTAGTCAGACCGGGACTAGATAGTTATACAATGTACTGTAGTGCCTGACTGATGTAAAAAAAATAATAAAGAATGTGATGTAAATGGAAAGCCCACTCTATGGAAAGCCCAGTCTACCTAACGTAATATCACGTTAGCATACAGTACTGTAGGTTTTTCACTGGGTTTGCATGAACCATTTCCTTAATTTTTTGGAATCAATGCACAAAGATAACATAAATGTAAGTTAGGCTTTGCACTGTTTAGAATATTGTAAGTGAAGCACCAAGCACACCTTACCTTCTAGCTCATTAAGGAGTATTGCATCACAGGAATAAGGAAGGTAAGAGGAGCGGATTACTCATTTTACATTGCATCCCAAAGTATTTGATTTTTAAGGAAAGTGTATCCTCTATTCTTTCTGTCTATGTTTGGTTAGCACAGAGTAAAGATGTTGTGGCTCCAAATTATTTTTCTAAAAGGATCCTACACTACAGTCAGCGCATTCTCTTCTATTCTTCCTAATTCCTAAGTTATAAATGCACTGTGTACAATTTTACAGATTCTATACACATGGTAAATTATTCAGAAGATGATATATAAAACATGTCACAGTTCATTTTAAATGCATTCTCCTAGGTCTTGCAATCAGCCGCAATGTCACACCACAGCTTATTTTTCTGAATTTTGCCATCTGAATGTTTGAATAAATTGTCATTTATTCAATAAATTTCAATCATGTTACAAAGAATCTCTTTTATGATTCCAACAGCTCCACTTATATTGCATTATTTTGCTATTCCTTTTTATTGTCTTCATTTTCTCTTTTTATCTGCTATGTGCTTTATTTGGTCACCTCTGCCTTCCAGCCTTATCTTGCCTTTGAAAAGGATTGTGTGTCTTATCAGATCTTTTGTGAATGTTGTTGACTCTGTGACACTTTCATGCTTTGCTGACCTTTCTGTCATAGTCTTACATTAAATTAAACCTAGGATATTTTGTAATGAAGTCTATCATAACAGTTTAACTTCCCTATCGGTATCTTGAAGAAATACTTTCATGACAATAAAGCCCCATTAAACAACTTTAGGTTGTCTATAGTGTCTCCTCAAATTGAACTAATGTAAGCATGCCTCTAAATAATTATATTGTATTTTATTGCAATACAATGTAGAAAGGGCGCACTCACACCAAACAAATTACTGCCGCCTGGGTGCTTCCAAAGAGATACATATGGAGTTGTGGTCCTGTGGAAAGGAGCACTCCTGGGTCTTCACAAAAATCAGTTTATTAAAAAAACAGAACAAGTCTACGCATTTCAGCCCGCTGGGTCCTGATGATGGCTCGAGCAGGTTATAACGTGTAGACTTGTTCTGTTTGTTTAATATACGTATTTTATTACAATATATTGAAATGAAGCTTAAAATTAACAGATTTCCCTCATATATACATTAAAAGTAAAGTTGCATTGCAGTTTTTTCTAATCCTTATACATTTGTAGTTATCCTATGTAATGCCTCAAACTATAAAGGTTCGTACACACCTTAGCTTTTCCCCAGACCTCCGAGCCCCAACCGACCCCCTATCACGACAAACACCGCGATGGCTAGGAAAATCTAAGGTGTGTACAAACCTTAACAGGCTGTAGTGCAATGTATACCTTTGCCAGTATAAACGTGCCCATACATTGCGTCTAACCTGCAGGTGGTTCTGGGACTTTTCAGACAACCACCAAGCTCATTTACTTTCTGACTACAGCCATAATGTGAAAAACTGTATGTTACAGCCATTACATCGATTGGAAAGCATTATTTGTCTGGAGAATGCCGCAGGAACATTGCTGGTAAGAACTGCTAAATAGTTTTAGCTGAATGAATGTCTAATCATATCTGTTGTATTCAATTAGATCAACTGGACTTGAAGTTTAGTTCTTGAAGACATTTCGCTAGTCATCCGACTGGCTAGTGAAACGTCTTCAAGAAATAAACTTCAAGTCCAGTTGATCTAATTGAATACAACAGATATACCATGACCTGGATGAATGAGAACCTTTATAAGCGAATGTCTAATCGGTTTTCACATCTAAATAGTGTAAGGCAAATTTTAGACAGGATAGGACCTCATTAGTATGCATGCAAGTTTCACAATGGGTTTTACCTAATATCGCTAATGTGTAGGGACCAAATCCAACTTGGTTGGGAAGGAGAGAACATTTCCATTGGTTGGTATTGGCTCCTTTTAAAGAAAGCCGATACCGTTGGCCCAAGTATGGCCACATGGCTGACCGATCCCCAAAACGGGTGATCGGTTAGGTCCATGTGTGTGGTTCCCATCGCAATGTGCCGACATACCAATGTGATCAATTTGTGATTAGAGATGGAACCACCACTACACAGCAGGAGACACAGGCAAATCTCAGCTTGCATTCAATTTGAATTTATTGCTGCTTTAACAGGTCGTGTTAAAGCAGCAATAAATTCAAATTGAATTGCAAGCTGAGATTTGCCTGTGTCTCCCTGCGTAGTGGTGGACACACCGCGGGGATAGACGCTACGAACATTTGGCCACACTAGACAACCTTTTGATTATTTTGTGATTAGAGATGTCCGAACTTCGAAAAATCCGGTCCGCGCGAGGATCCGCGGATTTTCGAAAAAATACGTAAATTCGAAAATCCGCGAGCGGACCCGTTAAAACGTATTAAAATGAAAGTTCGGCAAAATCCGCATTAAAAGTGGTCTAAACGTACACTTAATCACTCAGGGACCTGGGTATGGCCTTAGAAACACTTATCAATGCCTACAATACCTAAAAATTACAGTCCGCTACTGTGAATTAAAAACGGTATTTTTCGAAACGAGGATTCCCATAAAACGAGGATTTCCATAAGAACAAAGATTTCCGTAAAAACGAAGACTCCCATAAATCCGCAGATTTTCGTAAAAACGAGGAACCGAACTTCCTGCCTAGCAAATGGCGAGTTCTGCAAGGCAGTTATATGCCATGAATACCTCCTGCTCGGGGTACGATAGCTTTCCCCCTGGCACCAACACATCATGTGTTGCGCCGAAAGCGCAGGATAATGGAGGGGCTCCGCGTCCGATCCTGCGCCGCTTCGCTACCAGACCACTGTCTCTACCCCAGAGACAGTGGTCTGATCTCAAGAGGCAGAGGCCTCAATATGTGGCAGCCGTACGGCAAATGATAGGCAAGTATACTTTTTATTATATTACTGTATTGTAATAAGTAGTAAAATATTTTAATTCACTTCTGACAAAAACATATTTATATATATGTTTTTAAAAACATCAATAATCCTTAAATTTGGCTTGAGAGGAGAGATCAAATTCTTTGTTTTCTCATTCACTGGTTATTATTACATTATTATTATTATTATTCTTATATTATTCAATATCAGCCCTATTTAAAGGATAAGTAAAGTCAAAAAATAAATCACTGAAAAGTGACTTTATTTAACATAACACCTATAAATTAAAAATGATACCACACATAGACACAGGTAAACACACTTGGTGGCCCACCCTTCCATTTCCATTAAGTAAAGTTAAAAATGAAATTGATGATTAAAAATTGATTTCTTTTTACCTTATAAATGCACACTGATACCCCCACATAGACAGTTAAACACACTTTACTGACCCACCCTTTTAGTTACATGGCAGCCCTAATTGAAGGGAAAGTAAAGTCAAAAATAATATGTTGATCAATTATTACAAATTGATTTTTACACTCCAAATTAAAGATTTTGCGTTACCACAAAATCTAGATACAAGTACACACAGCTACTGATGCTCCCTACACCCACACCACTTTTCCCTTTCCATGGCTACAATACAACAATAAAAATAAAGTACTTAGCCAGAATAAGTATGAAATCATTGCCATAGAAATATTTTTTGACTTTTAAAGCAACTATAACATATTGCCTATTTAATCTTTATTTTCAAGCAGCAGAATCCAAAGTATATAATTAAATATATCCTTTAGATATATCATTCATTATGTATTTTTTATTTTAATTTGCAGCTGAATCTTCCTCAGATACCCCACCCCCACCTCCACTGTCCCCGCCAGAGGAAAAATGTAAGTGCACCTATTGAAAAAAAAAATTTTTTCTAAATTTTTCATTTGTCCAAGGCCACATTACAGCGCACACAGGCACTCCAGAAACAACATACAAGCGCGTCAGTACGATTGCACAATTGTGCAAAATTGAAGATGACATTATTTTGTGCCACACTATTGTGTGCTTTTTAACACGTTTGTGTCCAAGCCTTTATCCAAATGTTTGCATATTTTTTGACAACTTCTCTGAGATTTGTTTTAGTAAATGTATTCGAACATTTAATGACAGTGAGAGATAAATAAATCTCCTTTTTTTTTAGCACTACCACCAACTAGCCCTCAGGCTACGGGCAGCCCATTGCCCCATCCGGGCAGTTCATTGCCCCCTCCGGGCTCGCCATCGCGCCCACCGGGCAGTCCACCGCCCGAAGAAGAGGAGGAACCTGGCACCAGCCAGACACGTAAGTGCATCCTAAGCAATTTTTTAATCTTTTTATTGACCTTGATTGTCAGCAAATAATTAGTGAAATTATCAGTGATAATTAAGTGAATTTTATTATTTCACTGAAAAAATTTTTGTAAAAAAAAATTAAACAAATCTATTAATTTGGCTTGAGAGACAGATCACAGTTCTTCTCCTTTCTCATTCCCATTTATTGTCCCCGACTCCCCAATGTTTGGGCTGTATCTTGTCCCTTAAGTCACGAAATTCGGTCCAAACGTGCAGTAAAAGTGTGCGATTATCTTAAGTATCCTTTCCAACATTGTCCGACAAACACATACCCATGAACCCCACACAGCTATTCACACCTACTGGGGCAACTAAAGTGAAAATGAAATGTTGATTTTTTATAAATGGTAAATTATACCCACTAAACCTAGTGAAGTTAATGTTTTTTAAAATCTTTCATTAAACCAGTTTTTCATTGCATTTTTGTGGTTCAAAAATTTTCCAAGAAATGTTCACTACGTAGCCTGTTAGGAAATCTTCTTATACATGTAATATTACTAATGGATTGGACAGTGATTGTTAAAATAACAACTTTTTTTTTTCTACAAGCAGGACCAGCCTCTCCAGGCCTTCCGCCTTCTCCAGGCCCTCCACCCTCTCCAGCCCCTCCACCCTCTCCAGCCCCTCCAGCCGCTCCAGCCCCTCCAGCCACTCCATCCCCTCCAGCCGCTCCAGCCCCTCCAGCCTCTCCAGTCCCACTGGAGGTTATGATTCAAAATCGTAAGTAAATCATATGCAACGTTAATGAAATGTTATATACAAGACTATTAATATCTGTATTTTCCCAGTGTAAAATCCACGCTACATGATGCAACAATGGGTACTGTGGGTTTGACAATGCTTTTATGGGGGCTGCACCACAAATTTTTTGTATGTAGCACAGTCCTAGTGACACAAAACCAAGAATGTTCTGATACAATTTCGCAATAAACGTAATGTTTTATGCCAGCAGTACCTCCTGCTGTTTATCAGTGATCCCCCATGATGCAATAATATCGCTTTAAGTGGAAGTTCAGTGACAATACATAAACTTTTAAGAAAAAAGAGCAGAATTTTTCCATCCAAATGACCTTAACCTGCCAAATCAGCATTGTGTCTGTGTATAAAGAAATACAGACTTCATGTTTGCAGGACCCCTAATAGAGATCGTTATGGTCTTGCCCTTGACCCAGTCCCTGTGTTGATTCAGTTGCTCAGTAGAGATCTGAGCATGTGTGACCCATCCAACAGCCAATCAGTAGAAATCACTGTTACCATAACTAGGTATGCATAATATAAACTAAGAATTTTAGAAATAATGATATTTTATACCGAGCTTTCCTTTTTATGACATACCGCAACTTTATAGCATTGCAGTACCATGTATGTGTAAGCTGTCAGGTGCAATATTGCATCACCCGCATTGTGCTTTACGAAATGTGCTCAAACATCTTCAACACAATTCTCTCAATATCTTCCTCCACAGAATTCGAGAGCATGCGATGCGAGATGCGTCGCATGGGACGTCGCTTGACGAGACTGGAGAGGAGGGAATCCCGTTCCACTTCCCGTAAACCCCAAAAATAATTTTTTGTTTTGTTTTGTTTTTGTAAATAGTTAAAAAAAAAAAAAAAGAAAAGATCTACCCCTCATAAAAAAATTTGTTTACAAAAGAATGGTTCTGGGCTTTATTTTTCGATATAACAGATTATTCATATAGATTCATAATCAATTTTTATTTGAAAAATTACAATACACATATCTATTTAGCTAGCTCTATGTCTAGTAATTATAATTGTATACCTTACCATTAATGCCATTGAACACACCACATTGGCCACATTCCCCTATATAGTAGTTTGCATACACCAAGTGAAAGAAGGTGATGGGGGTACTAGGTTACATAATGTCCACTGCAGTTTGCCACCATTGTTGTGGGGCCACAACAATTGGCTACTCTCCCTCAGAGTATACTTCGTGCAAGGAATGTGCATGTTCATAGGAACAGCACCATTGAGTTACAGCAGGCCCACTGCAGTTTGCCACCATTGTTGAAGAGCCAGGCAGGCTTGGCCCCACTGGACATACCCCTCACCCCATTGGCTACTCTCCCTCAGAGTATGTTTCGTGCAAGGGAAAGCAGGTGAAAGGGTAAGGCTTCGTAGGAACAGCACCATTGAGTTACAGCAGGCCCACTACAGTTTGCCACCATTGTTGAAGACCAGGCAGGCTTGGCCCCACTGGACATACCCCTCACCCCATTGGCTACTCTCCCTCAGAGTTGTTTCGTGCAAGGGAAAGCAGGTGAAAGGGTAAGGCTTCGTAGGACCGCACCATTGAGTTACAGCAGGCCCACTACAGTTTGCCACCATTGTTGAAGAGCCAGGCAGGCTTGGCCCCACTGGACATACCCCTCATCCCATTGGCTACTCTCCCTCAGAGTATGCTTCGTGCAAGGGAAAGCAGTGAGGGTAAGGCTTCATAGGAACAGCACCATTGAGTTACAGCAGGCCCACACTTTGTAATATGGAGCCAGGCAGGATTGACCCAGAGCTGAAAACATTAGCCACAGAGTAGCTGTTGCGGCTGTATGAGATGGTCAGAATAGGTGACACCACAAAGGTGCCTCATGGAGAGAGAAGGAAGAACAAAAATGGAGTGGACAAAAATGGAAAGACAAACAAAAAAACGGACACCTAGACCTCTAACAGGTCTAACACAAAATTTGTCCAAAGGACTTATAGGGGGGGTTAGTCCTTAAAAGGACTTTTGGGTCTCACAAGGAAGGTTAGTCCTTTAAAGGACTGTTGGGTCTCAGGATGTGTGAATACAGGGGTGGGTAACAACAAGTGCTAAACCACCACACTGAAATCCACACACAGAAATCTCAAAAAGCGCAAAAATCTCTCTCCAACTCCTACACTGTCAGGTCTCCACTAAACACACTCAAACACACTGACAAAATGGCGTCTGTGAAGCAGCCTTTTATACCCAGGGGGCTGGCAATAATCATGTTAGCTGCCATTGGCTAATTTGGGTCATGTGGCTTGCTCTGTCTTGAAAATAATCCCCAAAATGCAGAAATTCCGCAAATTTACAAGAATTTCTCGTTTTTACGAAAATTCTCGTAATTACGAGAATCCTCGTAATTACGAGGATCTTTGGTTTGTCCGTATCCCGTAGATTCTCGTAATAACGGGGATACTCGTATTTTCGAAAATTTTCGAAAAAAAAAAAAATCCGCGGTTCGGAAGTTCGGAAGGCGGAAAATCCGTAATAATCCGCCGTTCGTGGACGGGATAAATCCGCAGCGGATCCAGGTTCGGGTCCGCGAACCGGCCATCTCTAATTGTGATGGAATCCCGTGTACGGCCACCTTTAGGCAACCACTTTTTAAAAACATTGTATAGTTGGATATGTTTTCTTTTTTTAAAAAAATATTTTATTGCCACCCCATTGTTAAAAACTATCAGGGTTATTCAATAAAAGTTTTTATTGTTAAAAATGGTGCTAATTTTGTCCCAACCAATCAAATGTTAGCTTTCAAATGTTAAATAATGTCTGATTGGTTGAGGCAAAATTAGCACCATTTTTAACGATAAGAATTTTTATTGAATAGCCCTGTATGTATTTTGTTCTGCTATTCATTTTCTTCATTTTCTAGGGTAATCAGTGCCACTTCCAGTTTATAAATGTAGTTTAGATATGTTATGATGCCAGCATTTCTATAGGCAAGAAGATTGAATGATTCATAATTCTAGACCGCAATTTAAAGCTTTTTCCCTGTATCGAAAGGAAGGATAAACAGAGACGGTAAAGGGATATTATTCTGGGTGAATAGAAGCAAGCATGCAGTCTCCAACGTTAAACTTAAATTTAGGGCATTTACAAACTTGATTAAAGGGCATGTCCACCCCCAAAACTAAAATTTAACCCCTTACTGGCCACATCAAGTAGTTTAAAACAATCCTTACCTTACATTCCTGCTCAAAATAGTTCCCTGCTGTGCCCCTCCAAAGTCCAGGAAACTGCTGTGTAGGAGCAGTTGGTGACTCATGCTGTGCCTGAGACTCCTCAACCTCATCAAGGTTGAGGCATGCTCAGTGCAGCCCTCCCTGCCTCTCAGCCAATCACGGACGCGGCTGCCGGTCCCGCCCCCTGCTTTCAATTCCATGCAACAAGGGCCTGAACACTGCAGCAGGGGAAGAGGGCAGGTAAGTAAGAATCGGGGACTTTCTAACATTATATTAATGTGAATAGCGGTTGGGGCTGGGGGAGCATGCCCTACCACATATCAAAAGTTATATTTTGGGGTGGACATGCCCTTTAATTTTTCTTGAAAATGGATTGTTTCATTTTTATCTGATGATGGTACCTCTGTTATAGATCAATATTTCCATGCATTTTAATAAATATAAAAAGCTAGATAAATGTATGTTTTGCCTATTTGAATCATACTAAAAAATACACGTTAGTGTGGCAAATATTATATTAAAAAATTATAAATTTTAGTTACATTTCAAGAAGGCATTTCATGAGACCTATTAAAATTCCAAAAATACAACTTATGTGTGTTTCATTGAATATTGGTTTAAATATTGGTTTAAATGCCCATTTTTTCCCAAGGTGCATTGTTATTATTTATTTTTTTATTTTCATATTGTAAAAGAACCATTATTTAAATAACTGATGACTAAAGCACTGAGAATGTCCAAAATAAGATTTTATCTATCTTACAGATGTGGTCTTTGCTCTGTGAATCATTTAGCAAGAAAACTTGTTCTAATTCATTGAACAAGTACATTTTAATAGCCTTGTCTTATGCAAAACGTGTGCTACTGGTAAGACAAATAATAATGTAGAAAATTCTCATTGTACTTGTTACAGGTTGCATGCAACCACGTAAGAGGATCAGGTTAGAATAACATTCAGAACGTACTAAAGGGTGGGAACCAAGCAGGATTACATCCAAAGGAAACCTAGTTTTCTTGTCATAAATGCCAGAATGATTTAGTGAGCCATCAATAACTTCATGGATGTCATTTAAGCAGCCTACTTGTATGCAGGGCAGGTTACTTGAGTACAAATAGGACATAAAAAACATGATTTATATGTTAGGGCAAACACCTGTGAGTTAAGCAGCTCAGAAATTAGCCACAAGTAGCATATTAGTGTAGCTAATCAAGCACGGTTCAGTATTTCAGTTTCCTGAATCGCTTATAAATAAGCCTGTACATTGCTCCCCTGAGGCATCAGAATGATTAACTGCTCTGACTTACATTTAATGTCCTGTCAAAATAGTGGTGTGGCTACCAGTGCAAACTGGTGGACATGTCACTTTTCAACTTTAGCTGTATGTGACACATAAAGATTGCAAAATATCTTGTTCACAGAGCTTTTTGCTTAAATGTAGTAATAAACGCCTTTTTTCTATAGTGTTACTATTCACTTCTTTAAACTAATTAAATTAAGATATTCACAGGGTGATGCACCCAGAGTAGCTAGGGAAAAAATCTTAAAGGGAATGTCCACCCCCAAATTGAAAATTTGCATATAGCTTTATCAACCCCAAAACCTAAACCTTGCATGGGTTAAAGTTCAATGCAAGACTTCTTAATATACTTACGAGCCCTTATTCCCTCTACTCTCTGCTACTGCTGTTCCGTGCCTTTTCCAAGCACGGAAGGAGCAAAAGGGGATGGACCGGCAGTGGTATCAATTATTGGCGGAGACGCAATATTTCAGCCAATTACTGACGACGCTGACTGTCCGGCCCCTTCTGCTTCCATGCAAATACAAACTTTCTTTTTGCCGGTGGACATTACATTTAAAGTCACACTAAACGATAAAATAAAGGAGGTTGTTGGATGGGCTTTGAAAAATTTACCCACCTGCTGCAACCAAAGTAGTATAGCAATAGCTAATGCTTTTGCAAGACTTTTTAACACCAGGTTAAAGTCAGGATTGTTAGGATATATTGCTATATATATGCTATTGTTATTTTATATGTTGGTGTTAAGTCGTTTCTTAAACATTTTCCCAAAATACCAAGTGGACAGTTTATTTGGTTGCATTAACATAATTTCAACCAATGAAAAACAAAGAATTTATAGGATCTGTATGGAGCATAATATTTTTACCCTATGTGATAGCAAAATCATAAATGTAAATTAGCCTAATTGCGGTGCCTCCACAATCCTTGTATTGTACATATAATTGCGTATATATATATATATAGAATAGAGGCAAGGATCCAATGCCTGGGTGCAGCCAGAAAGATATCCACCAAAGTCGTTAGTCAGGCGCACTCCACGGACTTAATACATCTTTATTAAAGTTAAAATGGTAGGCCAAAGCAACCTACGCGTTTCAGCCTGACGTTACTGGGCCGTCATCAGGGTTACACACAAATGGCATCACTCAACATTTAAACACTACGAACACTACCATCAACACACCCCCAACCCGCCCCCCACGTGATAGAGTATGACAGGGCTACGTGTTAGTGACACACAAGCGGAAGAACCTCCCCTCATCACCAGGTAACTAAAACAAAGAATAATAGCAAACAGTAAAAGTACATCAATAGAGTGAAGCAATAGAACCAGCTATCCCGACCGACTACCCAAAGGGGGCCCCGAGATCCAAGCGGTAAGTATAGTGAAAACGAAACTAGTGTGATGAGACCACCTAAGGTGTCAGAACTTGCGCGGCACGAAGTGAAATAGGAAAGTGAAGCCTCAGAACCAGGTGTCCTATCTGTGTTGGTGCCGAACCATATAAGTCGATAAAAATAGCTCTCGAGGCAGATAGCCAGAGTTAAGATCAAGAGCTAATAATACCTACCCCAGGGATAAGTGTAAAGTGCACGATATAGCATAAAGTGCATAATGCCCTAAAGATCCCAGTGCCTAAATCACATAAAACACCAACAAGTACAATGAATAAAATACATAGTAAAATCTCTAGTAAAATATCTAACCAATCTGTCGAAGATATACTGGGGCAAATATATAAAACAGGTAAGACTAAGTACTAATGGAATGGAAATAAATATATAACAGTATAACAAGTCCATACTATAGCCAGCCCTATTATTGGGGAAATCGCCCGAAGTAGTAGAAATTTTAGGGACTTAAATTGCCGGTCTGGCAAAGGTACTCAGGATACTGGACGTACGGGGCAAGAGTCTGAAGTAATATAATTTATAAGAAGCAGTTTAGAGCATATTGTTCATTCAACCCCCTGGGCGATAGGGTACATAGTCTCTTTATCCAACGAACTTCCCGTTGTAGGAGGGCTCGTTTGCGATCACAGCCCTCTTTGGGGGTTCAAAGTCTATGGCCATCCATCTAAATGTGGCTATAGGATGTTTTAAAAGTCTAAAATGTCTTGCGACTGATTGTTCCCCGAATTTTTCGATCTCTCCTATGGGTATACCACTAGTGGTCGTGCTGCCCGTAATTCCTGCCCTGATAGCCTGTCGGTGGTTAGCCAAACGCTCACGTAGGGAGGTCGTGGTCTTTCCCACGTAATACTTGCCACACAGGCATGTGATGATATAAATTACAAATCGGCTCAGGCAGTTTAGCCGACCCTTGATCTTAATCCGCTGGCCAGTCTGGGGGTGAGGGAAGTCACTGCCCGTTAGGGCACTGTTGCATGTCACACAACCATGGCATTTAAAGCATCCCTCCCTATTTTGTGGTATCTTTGGGTGTTACTATTTCCCTAAAATCAGTTTGCATAAGGATATTGCGTAAATTTCGCCCCCTTTTATATGCAAACAGGGGAGTGCAATCCTTAAAAGGTAGATTGGGATCCCTTGTTACTATGTCCCATCGTGTCCTGATACTTCTCTTTAGTATGTCACTCAATGGGGAGTAGGTACTCACAAATGGTATGGATTTATCTCACTATTACCATTTATGACCATCAGTAAATGTATATAAAGTATAGCACTGACTTATATTAGGTACAACACAAAATATACAAAATACATAAACTTACTTACAGAGCTGAGATCCCTATTTGAAAATGGAATGGTCCAATGGCAACTTAAACCACACCCCTGCGTTTGCTCCATGTGAAAGGAAGTATAATCCCAAAAAGTTTCTGTCTGCTAAACAGGATGTGATGTGTATTGTAATGGGCATACACACCAAGGCTCCTTATATACCACCTCCAGCCTGCAGGTGGTGTCAGTGAGTAAAAAAAGACATCCCTGCTCTATATGGCTAGGAGGACAGAAAGTGAAAGTAGATTGTGGTGTGTGCTATGGACAGATATTGACTGCAACACAAGATCCTGTGTACAAGATCCTGTTACCACCTGTTGGGAGGACAGAGTATTGGACAGACAATTTACCTTATTGGATACAAACTCTGAGGTAACAGAAGTGTACAGAAGTGTACACCAACTTACAAGGACATACAATATACAGGCCTGGTCAATAGTGGTGCACCATAGACTGGGACACCCCTGATTACTGCATATGTTGTGTGGGAAACCTGTTTATGTGCACTGTCGGCTTTGTGCTAAACCACCAGAGTAACCCACTGTGTGCCATGCTATCCATAATCCTTCCATAAAGCAGTGATCTGGTACAAATTGGTGTTGCAGCGGTGCTGGTAATACCATTTATTCTCCCTGTTTTCTCTGTATATTTGTTCTCTGTGTTAAAGGGCATCTATACCAAAAAATAGGTTATTTTAAATTACCCATAACTGGAAACTATAATTCTTCCCAACCACCACTGTATAATTTTTTTGTTGCCTGCTATTTCTTTAGATATCCAATCTAAAACTTCTTATATTTCAGCTGTCAATCAAGTTCCTTGCTCTCAAACTATTCTTCTGTGAGTAGTTTTACTGTAGCTGGAATGGTGACAGAGTTTTGACCGTTGGAATGCTGTATGCTGTGTGCAGGCTTGACAGTTGGTTTGTAGGAAACCGTCAGGTCTGATGGAAGTGGGAGTGGTTAAAAAACGGAGGGGAATACTGCTCCTAAACAAAATGTGTGCTGGATTGAAGGCATGCAGCAACACACACAAATCAGAGTAAGTGCTACTTACATGTAATCAATTATAACTAAAGATGAGACATTTTTTCAGTATAGTGTCCCTTTAAGCTATGGAGGCTGCTACTAATAGTATTGATTTAAATCCTCCTGTCCTGGTACCTGCAAATGAAATTCCCCAATTAGACTCTGTAGCTCTACCAGGCCCAATTGCTAAACCAATTTTTAAACCTGTTCCATTTGATAATGTAACTAGGGAGTGGACTGATTGGCTAGAACAATTTGAATTGGCAGCCACTATTAATGGTTGGGATGAAGGTGCTCGCTTGCAAGTCCGTAGCCTTTTGCTTAGTGGTAAAGCCAGGCAGGTATACCAAGTATTTACTGTAACACTGAAATAAAAAGCAGTTATCAGTTATTAAAAATTGCTCTGAAGCTATTTTTTTCAATTACATCTGTATAAAATAGTATATAAAGGATAAATCTATTTCTTTAGGTAAACTGGGAATGAGAAATGTTTGTTTATATGTCAGATTATTAGGGCAATGCTATTATAATAACATGATGCTATGAGGTACCTTCTGTTATAATATATGAGGTACCATCACCACTTTCTGTTTTGAATACTAATAAATATGAACATAGCATGTTTAGTTTCAACCACACAGTGTGGCAGGATTGCCCGGGTCTATTCTCAGACCTGCAGGATTATCCTATTTGGTTCCTCTGGAAGCTGGTGACTGTCTGAGTAACAGTTTAAAATATACCTGTGTAAAGGTATATAATATAATATATATATATATATATATATATATATATACACACTAATGGAAATTATGTGTATGTTTTGCTATGTGTGGATATAGTGGATATAGAATCTTTACACAGGTATATTTTAAACTGTTACTCAGACAGTCACCAGCTCCAGAGGAACCAAATAGGATAATCCTGCAGGTCTGAGAGTAGACCCAGGCAATCCTGCTACACTGTGTGGTTGAAACTAAACATGGTAGGTTAATACTTACATACTAATTAGTTTTCACCGCGGCAACTACCTCATATATTATAACAGTAGGTACCTCACAGCATCATGTTATTGTAATAGCATTGCCCTAATAATCTAACGTATAAACAAACATTTATCATTCCCAGTTTAGAAATGGATTTATACTTTATATACTCTTCTACAGATCTAATTGATTGCTTCGGAGCAATTTTTAATAACTGATAACTGCTTTTTATTTCAGTATTACAGTAAATCCTTGGTATACCTGCCTGGCTTTACCACTAAGCAAAAGGCTAAGGACTTGCAAGCAAGCACCTTTATCCCAACCATTAATAGTGGCTGCCAATTCAAATTGTTCTAGCCAATCAGTCCACTCCCTAGTTACCACATCAAATGGATCACATTTAAAAACAGGTTTGGCAATTGGGCCTGGTAGAGCTACTGAGTCTAATTGGGGAATTTTGTGTATATGTCCATTACAATACACATCACATCCTGTGTAGCAGACAGAAACTTTTTTGGATTATACTTCCTTTCATATGGAGCAGACACAGGGGTGTGGTTTAAGCTGCCATTTGACCATTCCATTTTAAAATAGGGATCTCAGCTCTGTAAGTAAGTTTATGTATTTTGTATATTTTGTGTTGTACCTAATATAAGTCAGTGCTAAATTTTATATACATTTACTGATGGTCATTTAAATGCTAACAGTGAGATAGTACACACATACATATACACCTTTCCTATATGTAATACCCTATACCCCCCACCTCATTGATAGCTCCTAAAAACTCAATGAAATCTCCTATGGAGCTATAAATATATTTATATAATATAAGGGAGATATATATATATCAAATACACAATGTAGGTGGCACTCCGTCCTCAGATAAGGGGTGTGACTGGGTGCAGGCTCCTTCACAGGTTCCGTATACCTGTCTCATGCAAAAAGAATAATAGGAAGCAGCACACATTTCTAGTAGAAAAAGCTTGTATTAGTTATAATACATAGTAACATGTTAAAAAACATTTTGGGCGTCACATATATAACAATGATATGTATTGTTAATGTGTTTTTGTGTTTTATTGGATATCACATGCTACTTGATAAAGAGCACTGTGATGCTCGAAACGCTTTTTAACATGTGACTGTTTATTATAACTAATGCAAGCCTTTTCTATTACAAAGGTGTGCTGCTTCCTATTATTCTTTATACATATGATGGTAACCAAAGGAAATAGGAGCACTCCAGGGTCTCTTCAGAAAGTGCAATATTTATTTGCACGTCTATCGACGCGTTTCGGCCCGCTCAAGGCCGTTCTCAAGATAACAAGTGCAATGTGTTCACGGTTTTTATATCAAACAAACAAACAAACCCATGTCCCTCCTACCGGACCCATCCCGCCCCCTCTGTCAGAGTCACGTAGTTCTTCGTGATAGGGCCGCTAGATGGGCGTTGGCGTGACGCTTCCCACGTCATCGCCCCTCCCACCTTACATCATCCGGATGGAATTTCTCCGTACTAGGCTGATCGGATGCGGCTGTCTAGATGATTTCACAGTTTGTTCACGTAACTCCTGAGTCCATGGGGTGGGAGGATCCATAAAGTTTAGGTGTGTGTAACTAATAAAATCCATAAAGTGCCAATGTTCAATGTGGAACCTCTGTGAAATAAATATTAAAACTGAACCATCAATAAATATTAAAAACAGTGCTAAGAGTATACATATATTAGTATTATATAGAAGTGTCACTAAAAAGTTATAAAAAAGTGTCACTAAAAAGGTATAAGAAATTATTAAGAGGTTATTAAAAAATAAGAAACATTAAGCATGATCTGAACCTATAGATGACTATAAAAATTACGGGGGGACTCGGCTATATAAAGCAAGCCAGTGATAATATCTCATTAAGGCCCCTAGGGGACACTGTGTCCAATTTGCAGATCCACCAGGCTTCACTTTGTAATAGGGCTCTATCTCGGTCACGTCCCTCTGCTTTTGTGATCTGGTCTATGGCCATCCATTTAAAGTTGGCCATTGTATGTTGAGCCTCCTTATAATGTCGGGAAACTGACTGTTCGCCAAATCTGGATAAGGGGTCCTCCCCTGCTGTGGTGTTCGTAGAGGCTAGGGCCTCCTATGGTTGGCCATTCTTTCCCTTACTGTAGTTGTTGTTTTACCTACATAGTATAATCCACAGGGGCAGGTAATAATGTATACTATGTATTTGCTGAGGCATGACAATCTGTGTCTGATTTTTAGTCGTCTGCCACTATGTGGGTGGGGGAAATCTTGGCCCTTCATAATGTACCGGCACGTTTGACAACCAGTACAACTGAAACAGCCCTTTTTACCCGTGTTAAGCCAATTATCCTGGATTTTATTGGGACCTACACTTTATACATATACATATAAATAGGGTGTGTAAAGATGCTTGATAAAGGCCTATAGACAAGGGCTGAAACGGTGCTGCTGTTTTGCACTTTGCACTCTTTATAATTAATAAAGCACTTTAAGAAAACCTGTTTGAGCGCTCGATTGAAACTTGTGTATATTGAAATTTTATCAGCTGCTCCAGGCACACTAATACAAGAAATATATATATATATATATATATATATATATAATAAATAGAATATATATATTCTGAAAAATGTAACAGTGCTTATAACACACAGACAAAACAGAGTAGGAAAATAGACTTTACAAGCATATAACTTTGTATTTGCTTTGCTTTGACAGCTTGATACATGTTTGTTTGAAAGGTAGGATATAACACTTTCCAGGCAGGTAAATGATTTCCCCTTCACAGTCACAAGTTTGAACAGTACATATGCATCTCACATTGGCAAGTGTTTTTCTTATCCTTTAGAAAGTTATTTTTGTATTGAAGCAAAAGTTTTATAGCACGATGAGATATAGTAGATAGCATTATGAAAACTGATTGGTTGCATTAGAGAAAAAACAAAATACAGTATGCCGATTTTAGAAATGCCACTGAAATCAGAAACGGAATTAATCTGTTGTTTAAATGTCCACTCAAAAATATAATAAAGATGATTTGCTAGGGCATTAGGACATTTTGCAACCGATATCCATTTTTTATGTGTTTTTCTTTCTTTTCAGTAAGCTATTGCGAGCTACATTTCATTAGCTTGCAATAGAAAAGAGAAATTAATGGCCTAAACTTTGTAGATGTGCAGGAAGACAGTAGGAGAGGACTTTCTTTGCTAAAAACTATAATTTTGTTGCACAGTTATAGAAATATTTTTAATATGTAAGCACCTTCTGGCAAAGGACCAGAAGCAGCTTAAGATACATTATGCAAAATTCTTCTCTTAGAAGTTGCCTTCTGCATAATGAACTATTCACATTACTGATTTTTCTATACATGGCTCAGAGGGCATGGACATTTCTTTCTTTCCCAGCTAGCTTAGGATTAATGCAACATATAGAAAATGTATTGGTTTAGAGGTTTTATTCATGACCTAACAAAATATGGTAGCAAGAAAATAAAGAGGCTGGGACAATCAACCAGTACGACTTGTAAATAGCCTTCTTGTTGAACTGATCCTGAACTATACTCGATAGTAGAATTTTTCTCTATGCAACAAATCGGGAAAATTCAGGAACAGTAGCTGGTTATGCAAAAGCATTTTAATAGGTTTCCCAACATCAATAGGTAAGAGCAGAAAACATGCTTGTGCCCACTGTGAATAAGTTGTAAGGGTATGTTTGGCTTATCATGAAAGGGCAAATGTTTTAATGGCCAATAAATGCAATACCCCAAAATTTTAAACTTTACTACTCCTTTAACTATTGTCCAGTTTTTAGAGTCAGTGGCAATAAGACAATGAATGAGTGAAACAAGATATTTAATAAAAGCAAAAGAAATGGGACAAATCCGTTTTGGAACAAATTCTAGTTGGCTGCCTTTTTTTTTTAAATCATGCATTATCTAAAATGTTTAATATACAGTATATATTGTTCTTACATATAGACAGAGAACCTTTTCTTTACACATAGAGAGAAATGTATGTAGGCAATAAAGGGAAAAAACTAGCAGGCAAAATTTCAAGAGCTGCATATTGTACAGCAAGAACAGATTTATTGTGAGAACTTAGAGGAGATATCAGGATCATACCGTGAACAGCCCTTGAGATGTCAAAGATGATAATACAGTAACAACATTTGGGAAGTATCTGGAGCCGTGCACTTAGCCTTTTGGCAGGAATTTATTAAGACAGAATAAGCCTGTGACTTTTCAATTCCGAGTGCAATTTGTTTCTCTAATGCATCTGCACTAGTAATGTGTGATGGAATTTTTCCTATCCCTGGCCTACTAGTTGTTGGTGATGATATGTTATAATAGGTTCTCACAAGCTATATCTCAGCAATATAAAGCACAACACGTGTACATCTGTGGCCCAGTGTCAATTCCTTAAATGTACATCAGAAATGCATTAAATCTTCTGATTGCTATTCTGTTTGCAAGGCTTGTTGGTTCAAAATTTCCTCTGTAGTGTACTCTGCTGATTACCTTGAATTACAGGTGTATCCTTGGCTGAACAAGCATACCTTGTTGGAAAATACAGAACTACAGATGTGACTTGAGCCTTTTTTATTAGTGGATATGGCACAGAGAAAACAGAAAGAAATGGTACTCAATGCTTTAACACATTCATTGCTAGTGACTTCCGTTTTGGTCTTACTAAAAAGTGGCTTACAAACCAGGAACCTAGGAACTACTGTAGTAAAGTTAACATTTTACAATTAAATGTGAATATTTTATTGCCAGCATTATCTTGAAATGGTACTCAATGCTTTAACACATTCATTGCTAGTGACTTCCGTTTTGGTCTTACTAAAAAGTGGCTTACAAACCAGGAACCTAGGAACTACTGTAGTAAAGTTAACATTTTACAATTAAATGTGAATATTTTATTGCCAGCATTATCTTACGGTGATCTTATAAATTCCCCTCAAAATGTCTTCTACAAATGTTAAACTGGGGGAGACATCATGTACTGTGATTTTTCAGGTCTTTTTTTTTTTTAAATAAAGAAGCAAATCCTTTTGTGCAACAAATCCAAAGCATTTAAAATGCCACACTGGAAGAAAAGAAGGGTAATGTACAGGTACACTTCCCAGTATTAAAAAAGGATTTATAAGCAGAAATCAATAAATATCTAATAGTTTGCTGACAATGCGTTTTAATGCTTTCTCTTGATCACATTCTCCGTAAGAGGAATGACTGCATTTTGTGCCGAATGTGAACCACTGTAGTTAACAGTTCATGATTCATTTATAAAACTGGGCTAAAGCATGCATTAATATCATGACTTAATATTATGACTTATTTAACCTTTTTTTAATATACAAAATATTTTTAAAGGACAACTAAAGCTAAACTGTGGACAAGCAAAATACATTTTTAAAATTTCTAATAACAGATAGTTCATAGGGCATGACCCACTCTGAAAAAGCTAGATATCTGCAGTAATGATTTCTACAAAATGCAGCTTTAGGTGAGAGATGCAGCTGATCTATAATTTAGCAATTATTAGAAGAATTTATTTAGTCATTTTTATTTAAGCTTCAAACAGAGATTTACTGTATGCGCAGTTCTGCCGGGACCTTTCAGAAGAACAGCTGAGGAGTATGATACCGTTACATTCTGTAACTTCGTTCCTGGCTCCTGGTCAGGGGCCCTTCTAGGGTTTTTGCTGCCGGAGCCAAACTTTTGAATGCCACCCTTGATTATTTCCAGGCGAGGCGTGAAGCACACTGCTACCGTGTTAAAGTGGGTATGGCTGTGCCGGTGGGCGTGATATGTTGATGAGTGTGGCTAAAATTTTACGATTTTGAACTCCCTATCACATTGGTATTTAAACAGTTCCTCAGACAGTCAATTAGCAATAATGTAAATGATTAGAACAAGGTATTACATCCCTTTCTCAAACAGCTTGTGTTGCCACTACCATATTGCTCCTTTCAGGTTTTTGTTGCTCTAATCAAAATAGCTTATTTTATAGTCTGTGCTATACATGTTGGTTCAACTGTTGCAATACATTAGAAATGCCATACTTTCTGTAGTATAAAAAATTAACATCATATCTGTTAATAGGGATAATTTTTTTTTTTCCTATCATTACCTGTCACTCCTCTACCTCCTGTTCTTCCTATAAACTGAAAAACACACTTATTTTTGGCAGTGGAGAAACCCTTCAATAATTACCTGAAACATGGGGGGGGGGATTTTCCTGGGAGCTTCAAGCATTCTCATGGGAGTTTAATATTGCACCTGTTGCTTAGTATACCCTATAACTATTTAGTGGTTTTAAAAATTCATGTTCAAGGGATAGTTCACTGGAAAAGTAAACTATTCCTTTAATGCATTGATTGAAGAACGGGAGCTTTTCATCTTTGTTCCTGGCTCCACAGAAATTGTTTAAAGAACGGATTGTAAGGCATAGCTGCTTAACCTCCTGGTCTTCAATGAATGCATTAAAGGAATAGATCCCTTTTCCAGTGAACTATTCCTTTAAAAAAGGCTGTGGTGTAAAATAAGTGTGGCAATGAGTGGCAGGTAAGTGCAGAAGAATGATGTAAAGAAGAGCATTACTAGAAAGGAAATAAGTAGATGTCAATTTCGGTAATTTCAATTGAAACTGAAAAGCAGAAAAATAAAGATAAATGGAAAAGTTTATAAATGAACAGGGCGGGGGGGGGGGGGGTGTCACAGAGAAATTTACATGTAAAGATAACAGTGACAGAGATTAAGGCAAAGTATAAAAAAAAGCCTTTGACTAAAAAAGATCTGGGTAGAGATGTATAACTTTCTAGAGAGCTGTGAAATTAACATGGGTAAATAAACCCTGTATATGTGAGAGTTTTGACACTATGTTAGGCGTATCCCACACCTGTAAATTTGTTGGGTCTCAACTCCCCCCTGCCCCTGTCCCAGTAGCAATTTAAAGGGCAAGTCCAGCCCCAAAATGAAAACTTACTTACAGGTAAATCACCCCCCAAAACTCTAAATGGTAATAGTTTGAAATCTGAAATATATAAGTCTAACCTGAAGTCCTGCACAATGTCCTGTTTGTCCTGTTTCTGCTTCCTGGTTCTTCCAGTTAGCAACTGTCCGTTATGGATTTGACAGTTGACACCACAGCCAATGACTGAATGTTAATCCCGTCTGCCTCTTTTGAGCATGCCCAGGCTCAGGTTTTTAAATTGCTCAGTTTCCATGAGGCATCCAGAAGCATAGCAGGCATACAGTAATGAATTCATTGATATATCAACATATTTTTAAGAGGCCATTCTTTCTAAAAGATGTACTTATGAGGGTGGAGTTTTCCTTTACGCAATCAAACCAAATATAAAGGAGAATCCATGCAGTGATTAACTGCAA
Organism: Hymenochirus boettgeri; assembly: GCA_019447015.1. Classification (NCBI taxonomy): domain Eukaryota; kingdom Metazoa; phylum Chordata; class Amphibia; order Anura; family Pipidae; genus Hymenochirus; species Hymenochirus boettgeri. Next base: position 140,240,718 of record CM033474.1, read on the forward strand.
AAATTATTTATTTATTTCAGCGCATCAGTGCAACATGATTCGGATCAACCAAGATCCTTTCTCAAGTACAATCCATTACAAAGGGTGCACATGTACAATAAAAATGCTTGGTGTTCTGCAACAGGGTACCAGTTCATTAATACAAACACAGGTTTTTAAGAATTTTATACACAAGTGTGGTTCAAGCACTTGTATACTTTAATGTACATAATTATTTATGCATTTATATATATTTTTTGTCCCCATTGTGTGAATTTTTCTATTATAATACTGCACAGCGCTGCATCCTCAAGTGGTGCTATATAAATAAATACATATATATATACATATATACATACGTACAAATAACTAGCTCCAAATTTCCAGTCAGCAGTACAGGCAACCTTAAGGCTGGGAACATACAAGGCGATTTTTTGGCCAAACTGACCAATATTTTCATATATCGGTCAGTTGGGGTGAAAAATTGTTGGCGTGTGTGCTGTTGTCTGTCGTCCGTTGACCAGAATGGGCAAAAGGGCGATCGGATGCTGCAGTAAATCACGGCCGATCATGGACTGCACGACCAGTCGCATCAAACTGTTGACATAGATTCATCCCGGCCGACCGCTCACTTGTGTATGTAAGCAGTTTACAATCGGATCTGACAGTTCCAAACTTCCAATTTTAGGGAACTTTTACGGATCTTATGGAACTTGGAATTTTCTGATTTTCAATAATTTTCAAGAAAAGCGGCAGTGTTACCTAGCCTTTATGGTGGCTATGGACAGTTGTAAGATCTGTGTATGGACGATTGTCTGACAATCGTACAATATTTTTCCCTTATCGCCCAATACGTCAATGATCATAGCGTCTATTATCACCACTAATGGGATAGAACACGGAATAGGAACCAAAAGCCAATTCTGATTTAGAGAAACACAGATTCTACCATTACTGTCCATTTGCGCTGCAAACCACCCAATTTTGCGTAATCGAAGTGCGATTCGCAAAAAAAGCTGATTGCATGCTCTCCAAAAATGGACCAAAGTGCAGTGCATGCAAAGTGGCCACCCACTGCGAAGCAATTCTCACACCCTAACGGACTGCAAGTATGATCGTTAGCATGTGAGAAAAAGCACAAGTGTGGCATAGCCCTTATGGTGGCCTTAGACACTACCCATGTATGAATGATTGGCCCACAATTGTGCAATATTTTAGTTTTTTAGGTAAAATCAGGCCCTGGGTAAAAGTGCACATGAGCCCCTTACATTTTAATAACATACTTACAGTCTGTTTTTCTCAGATACCATCAGTCACACAGACACACTATCAGTCACACAGACACACTCAGTCATGCAAACACGTTCAGTCACGCAGACATGGTCACACAGATATTCTTTCTATAACACAGACACTCTCAGTCAAACAGACACTCTCAGTCATACAGACACTCTCAGTCATGCAGACACTCTCAGTTATGCAGACATGCTCAGTCCCACAAATATGCTCAGTCACACAGACACTCTCAGTCACGTAGACATGTTCAGTCATGGAGAATTGTCTTGCAGACATTCTGTAACACAAACATGCTCAATCACGCAGACAGTAACGTGAGTGAAAGTGCCCCCATGCAAGTATGCTTTTCCTGCATGTTGCCATCCTATACAGTGTGGCCTCAGTTTTATGCCTCATTCAGAGAGATTTCTCACATGCTTAAAATCGCACTTGCAACCCATTAGCACCTGAGAATCGCAGAACAGTGCATGTTAATGTGGGTGGCCAAATGTCCTACACTGCGATTATCATTTCTTTGCGAATCACATGTGCTCCCATCATGCTAAATTGCGCAGATCACAATGCAAACACTAGGTAATGCTGGTGCCCCACTGCTACTCCGTTGTACATTGGCCTAAGCTTAACTATTCCCTTGATACAGCAATTAATGGACACCTTTATGCAGAGTACCTGGCCTCTTAAGTGCCTGTCACCAACCTGACCCCCTCACACAAAAATCTGGAATGTTTTGCAGGCACTTTTTTTAACATTTAAAAAATTGTCTTTTTATTATGTCATGATCTTCTTGAACAGCTTAAAGCTGTGTACACTCTGTCATGATATCGCTTAAAGCTGTGTACACTCTGTCATGATATCAGTCCACCAGTATATGTGTATAAAAGGAAGGTGGAAGTAGTTCCTGCATTATTGTATAAGACAGTAAAGTTAGTAACATAATCTGGACTCCTGTGTGCTGATTAGTATAGTATAGTATAGTATAGTATTTGAGGTTGAATAAAGACATACGTCCATTCAGTCCAACCCATCTAGCAATATCCTCATTTCCTGCTAAACTGTTGATCCAGAGGAAGGCAAAAAAACCTCACCAAATTTATGAAGGGGGAAAAAATAAGTCTAATAAATAAGTGGCAATCGGAAATTTCCCTGGATCAACTCTACTTTATGAAGTAAACTTTTTTTACTAGAGTATTATAATAATCCAAACATTTGTATAACTGCCCCTAGCCAGAATTCGAACCCTGGTCTCCCATGTCAAAGGTGGTGCCTTTAACCAGTACACTATCCAACCCTCGAATGTACCATTCGCTAAGCCTAGGAAGGACCGTTCGCTAACAGGAAGGATTGTTCGTTCAATAATCCTCGAATGTATCATCGAATGTAGCTTGCGCAAAACCCGACAATTGCCCGCCTGATTTCAGGAAGGGTTTTAAGAAGTTTTGGTGACAGTGACATGTTCCCCAGACCATTTCTCAGGTGCCACAGCCATTTACAGTAAGTTACCATTGTTAGTTTAGCTGTAAATCACTCGGACTTTTCGAAGTATCACTCCCCCATAGACTTGAATGGGTCCGAATTCGAACTCTCGAAATTTCAAACTTTCTCTGAATTTCGAAAGTTCGAAAACAGACCAAACTTTGTATAGTTCGGCCATCTCTATTGGTGAACAATGCCTCAGATAATTTATTGTATGGCCTGTTAATATATTTATACACAGTAATCATATCCCCACGCAAGCACCTTTTCTTCAGCGTACATAATTGTAACTTTTCCAGTCTCTCTTCATATTCAAGCTCCCCCAACCCCCTTATTAATTTAGTTGCCCTTCCCCGAACCCTTTCCATTTCAAAGATGTCCTTTTTGTACACCGGATTCCAAAATTGCACTGCATATTCCAAATGAGGCCTTACCAATGTTTTGTAAAGAGGGAGAATAATATTTTCCTCCTTGAATCCATACCTCTCTTTATACAAGACAATACCATGCTTGCTCTGGCTGTTGCCGCCTGGCACTGCTTGCTACCTTTACGTTTGTTATCCACCAAAATTCCAAGATCCCTTTCCAACAAGGATTCACTTACCACAGAGCCATTTATAGTATAAGCAGCACAAGGATTTTTAGGTCCAAAATGCATCACCTTACATTTATCAACATTGAATCTCATCTGCCACTTAGCAGCCCAATGTGACAATCTATCAAGATCCCCCAGCAAAGATTGCACATCCTCTGAAGTTTTTAATGGTCGACAAAGTTTTGTGTCATCAGCAAACACAGAAACCTTGCTGACAATACCCACTTCCAAATCATTAATAAATAGATTAAATAGAAGCGGCCCCAACACAGAACCCTGTGGCACCCCACTTAGCACATTAGTCCATAATGATGAAGCCCCATTAACAACTACTCTCTGCATCCTATTCATTAACCAATTTTCTATCCATGTACAAATGTGCCTCCCCAGATCAAGATACCTTAGCTTATACATTAGTCGCCTATTGGGGACTGTATCAAAAGCCTTTGCAAAATCCAAGTATACTACATGTACTGCTATGCCAGAGTCTAAATTTCCACTTACTTCCTTATAAAATCCAAGCAAGTTAGTTTGACAAGATGCATTCCTCCTAAATCCATGCTGGTTACTACTTATAATGTTAATGTCCTTGAAACATGCTCTAGAATATGTTCCCTTATTAAACTTTCCAGTATCTTCCCCACCACTGAAGTTAAACTTAAAGGCCTGTAATTACCCGTCTGTGAGCGACTACCCTTTTTGAATATTGGAACAACATCAGCCTTTTTCCAATCCAGAGGCACACATCCAGACATGAGGGAATCTGCAAAAATAAGAAACAATGGCCTAGATAAAACTGAACTTAGCTCCCTAAGTACCTTTATATACTTATATATATAAGTACCCTTTATACCATTATTGCTACTATATTCTATGATATCTGTACTTGGATCTTCTATAGTGTATACAGAGGGAAAAAAATATTTAAGACATTTGCTTTATTGCCATCCTCCGTAACTAACTTATCCCCATAAATTAATGGTGCCACATTTTCAGTCCTCATCTTCTTACTATTAATATACTTAAAAAATTTTTTTAGGCTTAGTGATGCTTTGTCCAGCTATCCTAACTTCATTATTAATTTTAGCTAGCTTGATTGCTTTCTTACACTCCTTGTTACAGTTTTTATAATCCCTAAAGGCCCTTTCCGTTCCCTCCGTTAAATGCCTTTTTCTTCCTTTCCTTTTGCCACTTTACATCAGAATTCAGCCTCATGAGCACGGATTTTTTTTTTTACATTTATTTCCCAAGGGTATAAATCTAGATGTGAAATGGCTTAAAATCGACTTAAACACAGTCCACTTCTGTTCAGTACCTTTACCTGATAATACATTATCCCAGTTGATATTCTGAAGAGCTACTTTTAACCTGGGAAAATTTGCACACTCCTGTGTGCTGATTAATAAGGTTAAAAGGCCAAACAACACATCTCTTAGTTTTTTTAACATGATAAAACAAAACAATCTATAAAGTTATTGTTAAATAAGTCTCTCAGCAATAAAGGAACAATTCCGTTGTACTCCTAATGTCCCATAAAAAGATTTTCATATGAAGGCACAAACCTCACCCCCATTGCAGTCCCAATCTGTTGCAGGTAATAAATGGCAGAAAAGATAAAATAGGTAGAGATTAGCAGGGGTTAGCAGATATTCCAGAATTTTCAGATGTAAAGATCACAAAGTGTCATAAGCAAAATGTAACAAATTCTAGTCCCATTTGATGTGCTAAAGAGAAATACAGAACTTTGCCACATTACTTAAAGTGTATCTCCATTCATAAATGACACTTTTTTTCATTTTAATTGAAGAACATGAGGTAAACTTTAAAAATCCAATTGCCATTTATGAGTGGAGATACCATTTAGGAGATCTGTAGAATCTTTCAAATATCTAGGCAGTCTCAAAGCCATGGGTATCAGCAAGACACCCACATATTCTGCCAAGTGTTCATTAATTGAATTTATACCAGATACTATAGGCCTGGCTTTGATCAGAGATTTATGGACCTTGGGGAACATGTGGAAAAACGGTGTTCTGTCCAGCACCGTAAAATTAGTTTTGGCATTCCACACAGTTTTTCTAAAAGAAAAATTCAGAAATCCGAGTTCTGGTGGATCCATGAAATCTGCTTCGGAACCAGGTTTGGATTCGGGTCCATCGCTACTCCCTATACTTTAAATTCAGGGAGACAACCTGAGACGAGGGGAATTTATGGACATTTACAAGCATTCGCAGGGACGATAAAGGGCTGATGCTGAAAATTCGATATTGAAAATTCGAAAATTTCGAAAAACTGGATTGATGATCCATTGCTTTTCCTGAATCCTGTGTAAAAGTTCTACATAAACGGGGAGATTAAATATTACAAAAAAGTCACTACTTACCTTAGCGCAATCCTGTGATACACTACCAGATGTAAACAATATTATATCCGGTATTGCGTTGTGGGAACACATAAAGGTAAGAAGTCGGGAGCTGCACAGATTTAAAGACCTGATCCAACTCAGCAGGGGCCTGCCCCCCCCCGCAAGATTGGAGACCATGCCCCTGACACACACCCTTCTCCAGAAGATTTGCGATCAACTGTTTTTAAACAGCAGATTGCGTACATCAAATTAAGATACTCGCGATAAGCTGTTTACAAACAGCTGATTGTGGAGAAGAAATCGAGGGAAGAAATCGCAGGCCCTCTTACCTCCCAGGCCCCCATGCTGTCACGGGTCCTATTGTTACACCACTGCAACTCAGTGTTAAGTTTCGCTGTACAAGATTGCAGCGCAAATACTGTAGCGCAAAACTTAATACTTTGAAAATTGGATCAGCTGCCCTGTGTTTTTTCCATCATGGTTAATGATGGGTTTTATTCTTATTTTAGGTATATTAACTCTCTCCCATAGAATCTAGAAAAGGCAGGTTTTCATTATGGCAAATTCTAAGCCTTCCCAATGGGCTCCAGGCATGTACTTCACCGCAAGCACACAAGAATAAGAGATTAACAAACCTGCTTCATTCCACTGGTGGTTCTTGAAATTCGTCATACTCGTAACTTTGACACAAATTTCCAGTAGAGAAAACAAGTAAAACCAATGCACTGGTCAGCATTATGCTTGAATTTATCATTAATGATCAATATAATAATGTCTATTCTGTGTATATAAACAAAAGCATCCAAGTTCTGCTATATGAGTAAAGGGAAAGTTGGAGCTTTAGTCAACTTGGATCATGTTGGATTTATTAAAAGCCCAATGCATTAGTCTATTTTAACTAGAATCTGCTAGGAATCTAAAAGTGAACACCTGTAAACAAAACAATGACCTAAAATATACAGTACAACTAAATCAACAAAACAATGCCTTCAACTAAGCCATCAAGCTTCCTGATATTCTGAAAGCTGATTGAACTTATAATTTTGTGATCAATATTATTTTTATTATGATTGTAATATTAATGGCAGACCATGGATGTTTGGAAAACATCATGGAAACTTTAGGTAAATCTGGCATATTCAATGGACAAACAATGGTGGAGGTGCACTCTATCCCAACCAGTGGGTGCAGACGCCTCGTGGGGTTCTTCCCTCAAGAAACGAAAGTAACAGGGAAAAAAGAAGCTGAGGATCGCACTCCAAAAAAAATTTCAGTTTATTGTGAACCACACATCACAAGTAACACAACGTTTTGGGGGAATGCCCCCTTCTTCAGGTGAGGCATCTGGGATATTGGTTGATATTAATTCAACATTAATGTAAGATTAAACACTGAATCGATCGAACATCAAGCCTGCGTAAAGTCAGCATTACAAAGAAAATCATGGAAGCCCAGCTAAACCTTTCGGAAAGGAAAACTGGAACTGATAATTTAGACAATCAAAATTTAGACATCTAAATTTACAAAGCAATGGCTTCAACAAAAGAGGATGTTCTAGAATTCCAATTCCAATTGAAAAACTGCAGGATAACTAGAACAGACCTTTGTATAGGATATGTACGAATTGAATAGGAGTAGAGGGCAAATATTTCCAAGTCTAGATATGCCAAACAGATTTTGCTGTAATACGGTAAGCTTTAAGCAAGTATTAGTTTAGAAGATTTCAAAGGATTTCTTTATTCACTTAACCGAGGCTGACTTATTTTTCACTTCTTGGTATAAATGGCAATTTTTAACTAAAAGTGAGTTCAGATAGAATTTGCCTTTGTTTCTTTTTTTAAACAAAACCGTGCAATTTTGTTTTGAGTGTGTAGACTTTTTATATATCCACTGTATTCACACATAGCTAAATATACACACACATAGTTCCCACTTTTCACTAACTGGGGCACTTTTGCAAAAATATCTTTCCTATTATTTCCCTTGTTTTAACCAATGTTAGAAAACTTTAAGGTATATTAGGTTTCATCATTACACCCAACTATTTCCTTTCTTTAAAAACACATGGCAGTTGAAGCCAATGATGACATGAGTACTATATGCTTTGCAGAAAATATCAGCAGTTATGAGGCCAGATCTCACAGGGTGGGGCTAAGTTTAGACATAGAACTTCCCATGCTGCATTTAACCTCCCCACACATACATGAATCTAAAGTTCACTATTCGTATATAAATACCTCTGGTAATGGTGACTGTACACATACCCACATAAATAGCACACACACATGCAAACACAAATGTCTCTACACCTATATATTACAGAGGGTGTAACAATAACAAGATACCAATTCATTAATACAAACACAAGTTTAAATATCTAGCTCCAGGGTTCCAATCAGTAGTACACACACACTCACTTACAAAGTTCAGTATTTATAATAATTAAAAATATATATATATATAAATATTTGTCTGTACTCATGTACTCACATAAATAGCCCCATAACCCCCTCACACAAGTCCAAATGTCTCTGTCCATACACAGATATCTTTGGAAATTGTGTCTTAAAATGTCCCAATAATAATGTTTAGAGTTGTACAACTATAACACTGTCCACATATACACCACCTCCCCACCCCCACCCCTCCACACACACACAAAAAGTAGAATATAAACATATGTGTCCCCATTGTCAGAATAGTCTCTTACTTCCTCGGGAAGGAAGGAAGGAAGGAAGACAGGTGCTGGATGTTTGTTCACACACCGGCTTCCTGATCTTTCCATTTCTTTGCTTCTGTCCTGTGCCTTGACCTTGTGCCTTGTTTCAGTGCCTTGACCCTGTGCCTCGTTCCTTTGACTCCTGTGCCTTGTTCCTGTGCCTCCACTCCCATGCCTTGTTCCTGTGCCTCAGCTCCTGTGCCTCCTCCCTGTGCCTCAACTGCTTCACCTCATTCCTGTGCCTAGACTCACTTGCAGGTACTGGGGGCCACAACACAGTGACTCAAAAGGGCAACATCCCCACCATCAGGGGCTCTGGTGAAAACCTGCACTCCAGTGCCTGTGGGGCGCAGGTCTACATCAAGGAGTCAGGTAAACAGTGACACTTATTTACCACCAGGCGCTGTTGAAAAATGAGGGTTTAAACCCCCCTCTAACTAACCGCTGACTCACTTACGCCGGCTGAACAAGTATTGCAAAAAACACCCTTGCAGCCTCCACAAGGTATTTAGTAACACTAGTAGCTGGTGTTAAAGTCATACTGGGATTTTTGGTACTTAATACAGGAACAAACATTTACCCAGAGCAACTGTGGCTCTAGATAAATGAGGCCCTTGATGTTGTGTAACTGTAATAAAATGCTCATCCCAGTTCAGTAAAACAAATGCAACCCCAACTAATAATCTACAATACTAATATTTATAAAGACAGTACACATAGTCCCATACCCCCTCACACAAGTCCAAAAGCAATCCAAACAGAATATTGTGAAAACAACAATAACTCTTTCCATTTCCAAATGGTTCTTTTTGTACACAGGATTCCAAACCTGCACCGCATATTCCATAAAAAGATTATAAGTAAGGGGACACCACGCAGTGTAGCTACTGCATCAACAAGTCCTTTATTGAAACATGTTTCAGACTTTCACAGGGTCCATTCTCAAGCAATGCAAATCCAAATGAGGCCTTACCAATGCTTTGTAAAGAGGGAGAATTTTTTTTTTTTCCCCTTTATCCATACCTCTCTATAAAAGAAAATATCTTGCTGGCTCTAGCTGATGCTGCCTGGCACTGCTTGCTACATCTATGTATCATCCATGGATGATTATTACCTGCAGCTTCCTGGGATTGCCATGGGGTCCAATGTGGCCTTTATGGTGTGGTTGGAGGATTGCCACATCTTCATTGATTAACTTTTCCGGTAACATGTTTTGTGCTGGGGGGGATACATTGAAATTGTGGTCATCCTCTGTTGGTGGTCCACGAGAGATTGAATGGGTTATACAAGACGATTACATTTGACTTAAATTTTAGTCTTATGAGATTACTTTCTTAGATGTTTGTATATACAAAGAGAATGGTTTACAAACCAAGTTATCTAGAAAATCAATGAGGTTGAATAGACATACATCCACCTAGTTCAACATTTACACCCTGCTCTTTAACTCTACTTAACAGTTCATACAGAGGATCTCTACCTAACAGCTTAAAATGGGGGGAGGGATCTTTCCTGACTCCAAATGGCAATCAGAAAGTATCCCTGGATCAATCAGAACTACAGTATATATACAGTATATATAGCTATCCCTTATATTATATAAATAAATTTATAATTTCATGGGGAATACATTGGGTTTTTCGGAGGTACTAGACAAGGTAGAATATATAAATAAGGCAAAAGCTATAAATAAATAAAACTACTTGCACAGTCCCCACTCCTGTTTTGTAATGGTATCTTCAAAATGGAGTGTTAAGCCACACCCCAGGAAGTTTTACAGGGAGGCAATGGAAGCTTACAAAGGAACATATTTCTCACTTCCCTTTTAGTGTTGTATTTCTACTTCCTACTTCCTGGAAGTAGGAAGTAGGAAGTTAGTAGGAAGTTGCAAGACTTATATGTCACTTCCTTGTAAAACATGTGACAGTCTTTCACCCCACCCCTCCCCTCTCAATAGAAACAAAGGAGAGATATCTATATATCAGGGATAGACAACCAGTAGATCTCCAGATGTTTTGGAAACTACAACTCCCATAATTCTCTAACTACAGAGTACTTGTTGAGGAATGCTGGGAGTTGTAGTTTGCATTCCCTAACTACAGAGTGCTTGTAGAGGAATGCTGGGAGTTATAGTTTGAATTCCCTAACTACAGAGTGCTTGTAGAGGAATGCAGGGAGTTGTAGTTTTCAAACATCTGGAGATCTACTAGTGGCTTATCAATGCTATATGACAGGGAGGCTGAAAGCAAAACATCTCCATGCCCACTTCTCTGAGACAATGAAGTGAGTTTATTAATGGTTTATTACATTATTTAAGCAATAGACCCCATAGAAGCCATGAACCTGTGTCCTGAACTGATACATGTAATAAGATTCACACATGACAGGATAGTCTGGGTTCTTTATAGGACTTCACATTTACCAATAGTGATCTCTCTCTAACACATTTACCAATAGTGATGTATTTCTAACACATTTTCCATAATCCCTGGTGACAGCTGTGAGCTAGGGCTAGGCCACACTAGTGCATTTTTCGCTCGCAATTTTGCCTGCAATTTTTTGGTAAAATGGAAATCACGGGAACGCGAAAATTCCCACGATTTTCGATGCGATTGCGCGTCCGTACACATTTTGGTTATGCATGCGTTCCTCATTTTTGGTGCATTAACGCATACATTTCCATAACGGAAAACGGCAAAATGCTCAATTTGGTGCATTGTAGTGTGGCCTTGGCCTTAATGGGGAGGGTGAGTATTGAAAGACAGATTGATAACTTAAAATTATAGAATGATCCAATGGATCTGCTATTGATCTATTATTGGTTGGAAATTTAACAGGGAAGATTGATTAAAGCTCTGCACAACAGAGTATTTCACTGTGGTGTTTCTACTGAACTATAATACTCTATACAATATTACAATAATTAAATCAAGAATAGAGATTGACCGGATTGCTGATCTGAACCCAGTTCCACGATGGATTTCCGTGGTTCACGGATTTTGCGGGAATTCTGCTTTGCAGATTTCTTCGAAAATTTCAAGAAAATTTCAAGAAATTTTTGAAACTTTTGTAAAAATTATACAGTAACTTACTGTAAATAGTTTTGGGACCTGGAAAATGGTTTGGGGAAAAGACAATTAGATTCTTTCTGAAAGATTCTGATTGTAACCAATTCCATGTCCGGATTTACCATTAGGCACAGTAGGCACGCTCCTACGGGCGCCTGAGGTTGGAGGGGCGTCTGTCAATTTCCTCCCACCAATCCAACCCCTTTATAGTTTATTTTCTTCCCCAAAAAGAGAAAATGGGTGTGGTTTGGGGGTGTGGTCTGTGTTTAGGGGTGGGGCTAAGGGCACCAGGCTCTTTGGGCCTACAGGCTCCTATGGTTTAAATCTGGCCCTGACCAATTCTTATTAGAAAAGAATCTGATTGTAACTAATTCTGATTGGTTACAATTAGATTCTTCCAGAAAACATTCCAATCAAATTATTTCTGAAAAAATCTGACTGTAACCAATTCTGTATACATACAGTCCAATTCTTTCAGTAAGTATCTGATTGCTATACTAATCAATCATATTATTTTCCAACCAGAATTGCTTTCAATCAGCTTATTTCAGAAAGAGTCTAATTGGTTAGTATACCAATGAGATTATTTCTAAACAGACTTTCTTACATTCAGAATTCTGATTTGAAAGAATTGGATTATCTGTTCCCCAGACAATTTCCCAGGTCCCAGAGCCATTTACAGTAAGTTACTGTATCATTTTTATTAAATTTTCGAAAATTCCTTTAAACTAAAATTTTAGTGACCCTCGAAAATAGAATGTGTAATCTCGAAAAACAGTTCGATCGTCAGGAAAGTTATTTTTTTTACACTTCTGGATGTATGTGCGTTTTTCCCAGACCATTTTCCAGGTCCACAGGCAAAACGGATTTTAGCAGTTTCGCCCATCTCTCAAAACCCTGAATTAAAATATCTTCCTGTATAGATTTATTAAAACAAATCAATAAACAAAACAGAAAAATGTGATAGTGTTATATAACAAATATAAGATGGATAATGTCTGTCTTATCTAGATGTTAGGCTGCATTTAATGTATAATTATCATGTATTTCTAAAGCACTAACACTTCCAGTACAATCCAAAAGATGTGTGTATATATGTCCCCTCTAATACCTATTGGGGTACACCCAATAGGTTCCCTTCTACCTCTGTATATTGTGTAAAATATTCATTTAGGGGATGTGACACTAATAGAACCAAGATTTCATAGGATTTATTTTATTTTTAACATCTTGCATTTATTTTTTTTGTACAAATGTCTAAATTTAGTAGTGTGTATAAAGATTTTATATCATCTGTATCCACATATAGCTAAACATACACCCACACACTTTTCCTAGTATCTCAATAATTCTTAATTAATTTGGCTTGAAAAAGCCAAATTACTGTTCTTTTATTTCTTCTTTTTCTTCTTCTGTTTTATTCTACCACTTTTTTGGACCGTATCTCCTCCCACAGTTTTTGAGCTAGAGGCATGAAATTCGGTACAGACGTGCAGAGCATATAGGAGAAGTGTGCTATCTTCTAGCTAAGGAATCCGCGGAAGCATTACGCTGTTATCAGCGAATTTCCGGACATTTTTTCCCATAGACTATAATGGTAACAATCCTCAAATGTGGATAATTCAAAACAGTTTTTTTCATGGTCATAAATACGAATGGTGATACCCCCAACCCCCCACATAGACCCAGGTACACCCACCTAATGACCTACCTTTCCATTCCTATGGAAGCCATATTTAAAGGGTAACTAAAGTCAAAAAAATTAATTTAGATTTATCCTCAATAAAAAATAGTTTTATGGTTGTAAACACAAAAAAGACATACCCCCTCAACCAGACCCAGGTACACACACCTACTAATCTACTAATTCATTATGGTGGTAGCCATACTTAAAGGGTAACTAAAGTCAAAAAAACTAATTTAGATTTATCCTCAATAAAATATAGTTTTATGGTTGTAAACACAAAAAAGACATACCCCTTTAACCAGACCCAGGTACACACACCTACTGATTTACTTATCCATTATTGTGGCTGCCATACTTAAAGGGTAACTAAAGTAAAAAAAAATAATTTTGATTAATAATAAAAAAGTTTGTTTTTTTAACCCCCAACTGGACACAGGTACACACACCTACTGATCTACTTATCCATTACTGTGGAAGCCGTACAAAGGGTAACTAAAGTCAAAAAAAACATTTTGACCAATCATCAAAAAGATACAGAGAGATTCAATAAAAGTTCTTATCATTAAAAATGGTGCTAATTTTGCCCTAAGCAATCAGATGTTAGCTTTCTGATTGATTGGATCAAAATTTGCACCACTTTGGGCTGGGTACACACAAAAGTGTGTACCCAGCCCAGTTCACTACAAACTCATCATTCCCATTATTGAGTTTTAAAATCTGCAGCAAACACACATATTCCCTACCAAAATGCAGCCCTTTAAGCCAAATTCAAAGTTTATACTTTTCCTTTCTAGTATGATATAGAAACTTATTCAACTTTTAAAGCTATTCAATGAACTTGCCATTATGTCATTACCATATCTACTGGAAGACTACTGGAAGACAGTTCCACAGATTCACCATTCTAACTGTAAAAAAACCTTTCCTAACTTGAAGATTAAACTTTTTTTCTGGCCTTAAAGGATGTCCCCACGTCCTCTGATATGACCTATTAATGAACAATGCACCAGAGAGGTTCTTTTATGGCCCATTAATATATTTGTAAGTGAATATCAAGAACACAACACAAGGATAGGGATAGAGACAGGGGAGATAGATTAACTTTTGTTACCACTTACAATGCATGGCGCAAGGAGATCTCAAGGATTGTAAGGAAGAATTTGCATCTCCTACAATTTGCGTATCCAGATATGGCGGAGTTTGCCAACTTGTCACTAGTGGCATATTATAAAGGAAAGATCATTGGGTCTAATTTGGCTCATACTAAGATGTTAAAAAAGAGCAATACATGATGAGTTGACATAACAAGGGTATTTATGCTGTATAGATTGTGTTTATTGTAGTCTGGTACAGTATAAGGTTAGTGCCTTTGTTCATCCACAAATGGGCCACTCATGTAATATCACACATGTATAGTATAGTATAGTATAGTATTTGAGGTTGAATAAAGACATATGTCTATCCAGTCCAACCCATCTAGCAATATCCTCATTTCCTGCCTAACTGTTGATCTAGAGAAGGGCAAAAAACCTCACCAAATTTATGAAGGGGGAAAAAATCGGAAATTTCCCTGGATCAACTCTACTTTATGAATCAATACCAGTAACTTGCAACATTCCTTGTTTGCAGAAACTCTTCCAGCTTTTTTTTTTTAAACTGACCAATGAACCTGCCATAACAGGTTTAAACCCTTTCCGAACTTGAAGCCTAAACTTTTTTTCTTCAAGTTGTAATACCGAATATGCTGAGTATGTGATTGTGTGTCCTTGTGATCTCCTAAATATGTATATGTGGGTATAGCCTAGGTCATAATCAAACACAGATTGTCAATTTCTAAGAAATATGTGCATCTTCTAGTACCAAAACATTTTTTTGAGATGGGGCATCGCCCAGATCAATTAAAATACATTATCCTAAACACATTTACCAATGATTTGGAGAGGAAGGGACACGAAGGAGGTACAGTTAAAAAAGAGGGAGTTATGGTGGATCCATAAATTGGGATCCCTCATGCCTTGTGATCCTGAGGAGAGCTGCACTCAGCTGAAAAGCGTTGATTATATTTAAATAAAAGTTATTATATTATGAATACTGATGAGTGTGCTATACATATATACAGATGTATAAAAAAAAAAAAAAAAAAAGCAGCAGCACCTACATTCACATTCATTAAAATCAAATGTGAGAATCTCTTAATTGGACACCCACTGTACCCACTGTCTCTGTAGTAAGACAAATTTGAGCCGCACACCAATTTTTTGTAGAATATGTTTCCAGGGATTATTACAGTCTCAAAGCATCGCTTTAATATATGTGAGCATATCAGGATTACAGAGCCAATTGTGAGGTAAGTATAAATACACATTGCACACCCCCAATACAAAAATCCGACAAAAAAGCTATTATGACCCCCCCAATACACCTCCGGCAATTAAAGTTTTCGCTGAAATGCAAGGATTTGAATAGAGCTCATCAGGCTCACATCCCGATGTAACCAAATGATCTAACCCCTCAAAAGAGGAACACCATGCAATACAAACACTAAAAGAGGATCAGAATCTGGTGATAAGACCGGCCAATATGGGGGGGGGGGCTATAGTCCTATTGGATATTGCATCAACTTGCTGATGAGACTACATATAAAAAAAACTGGCTGCTGATCACACACTTAAATTGCCTACAGCCCTAAACCAGAGGCTACAGGTGGCAGTTTCTAATGGTTGGATCACTGATCCTGGGGGATACTGGGATACTGGGCTACCTATACAATAAAAAGCCAAAGGTACCTATCATATACAAGTTACCAAAAATACATAAATCAGTGGAGGCACCACCTGGGAGACCAATTATAGTGACATGTGGCTCTCTACTCAAGCCTGTGTCCACCTAAGTCGATTTTTACTCACAGCCAGTGGTAAAGAACATGCAGTCATACTTAAGTAACAGCGGTCATCTTTTGGTCATTCTTAGGCAATATGAGGGACCAGTTGAAAACATCCTAATGACATGTGATGTAAAAAGTTTATACACGGTCATACCGCAACTAAAGGGAGTTAAAGCTTGCAAAGATGCCCTTATAAAATCAGGTCACACCACACCTCCCATTGAATTCCTCATGGACCTTCTTTTGTTTTCTCTTGATAATAATTATTTCAGATTTAAATCCATGTTTTTCCAAAATATATCTGGGACTGCTATGGGCTTTAACGCAGGTCCGTCTTTTGGAAATTTATACATGCAACAATATGAAGAAAAATCCTTTCACTTGGTGTTAATAAGATTCTTATCTATAAAAGATATATAGATGATTAGTTATTCCTGTGGAATGGCACTGATAAGAATGTGTGGAATTCATTGAGAATCTCAATGATTTGAATAATCCTGTAAGACCTCTATGATTAGCCTTGATTCAATTAAATATCTGGATTTGAAAATATACAAGGATAACCAAAAACTACACACTACTCTCTACAAAAAGCCAACGGATAAAAATACGCTAATGCATGCAACAAGCTTTTCCTCCATATAATTTATAGTTTATAGTATTTGAGGTTGAATAAAGACATACGTCCATCCAGTCCAACCCATCTAGCAATATCCCAATTTCCTGCCTAACTGTTGATCCAGAGGAAGGCAAAAAAAACCCACCAAATTTATGAAGGGGGAAAAAATTCCTTCCTGACTCCAAGTGGCAATCGGAAATTTCCCTGGATAAACTCTACTTTATGTATCAATACCAGTAACTTGCAACATTCCTTGTTTGCAGAAACTCGTCCAGCCTTTTTTTTAAACTGACCAATGAACCTGCCATAAGAACGTCCACAGGAAGACAGTTCCATAGCTTTACCGTTCTCACAGTGAAAAACCCTTTTCGAAGTTGAAGCCTAAACCTTTTTTCTTCAAGTCTTAAGGGATGTCCTCATGTCCTCTGACATGTTCTATTGGTGAACAATGCCCCAGATAGTTTCTTGTGTGGCCCGTTAATGTATTTATACACAGAAATCATATCCCCACGCAAGTGCCTTTTCTCCAGCGTACATAATTGTAACTTTTCCAGTCTCTCTTCATATTCAAGCTCCCCCAATCCCCTTATTAATTTACGTAGTTGCCCTTCTCTGAACCCTTTCCATTTCAAAGATATCCTTTTTGTACACAGGATTCCAAAATTGCAATGCATATTCCAAATGAGGCCTCACCAATGCTTTGTAAAGAGGGAAAAGTACAAAAGCTGGACGCGTTTCGTCTGACCCCGGACTTTCTCAACAGAGGAAGTGACACAAGCACCACCCCATAGCACCCTTTTAAAACCCGAGAGATACCTCCCCTCAACGATAATTGGGTAAATCAACACACATAATGCAGAGCAGGGTTCCTACCTTCTCCCACGTGGGACTATCCCAACCTCTTACAACTTCAATACTTCCGCCCCCACGTGGCCCAATCTTGCGAGATCCCGTTCTGACCCCTAACAACCTCAATACTTCCGACCCATGTGGCCAAGTCTTGCGAGATCCCGTACCTAGCAACGCCGCCCAAGCAGTGTCGCTCCCATGCAACTTCACCCAACGATAATGCTGGTTGCTCACATTCCAACGCAGCCAGATCCCGCGAGATCGCATCTCATGGGCAGATATCTCAAGTCTACATACCGAGTAGCGTCAAATCCCGCGAGACCGCATCCCATAACCAAATCTCGCGAGTCCCGCGAGTCTACACACCAAGTAGCGTCGGCTCGCTCCTAGGCAACCACACACAAACCTACTGCTCATACAGCCAGCTGTTGTAAACAAAGCTCACATGATGTACTAGGGAAAGTGTAGTGAATAATAAATGAAACATTCTACAATAATCTGCATCGGATAGAATATCCTAGGTTATACTGTGCAGGCATATAACCACCTTAATATAGTATTCACTCAGGTACCTGAGTGAATACTCTCTATCTCTCTATCTTTTTAGCCTGGGGATCTGCCATATGTCAGTGCCTCACTGCCTATTTGCCTTCACCTGTCTAGCTTATCTATGTCTTTAGTAAGGTTGTGAATATGTATCTGCAGCATTGGTTCATTGTGATATACATCAATTTTTGAATAGACGATATTACTATTACAATTATAATGATACATATCGTTATGGTATTTAATTATAAGACTCTCTGCTATAATAATTGTCATTACTGAATTTATATGTATAATTCTCTGATATTAGTACTAGCAGGTGTGTGAATGAGTGAATGGGTATACCGGTATATCATAATGATAATGTCAATACTGTTTCAGGAATAGCACAGGAAGTGTTTTTATATGCTGTTTTTTTGCACTTTTTTATTACCCTCTAGGGTTGGCTATCTTTGCACAAATAAAAATGCCTCTTATTTGCATTAACTATTGTTTATGGAGTAATTGATTACCCTAATTATCATTTTGGTTGGGTGTGCCCGATTTATTCCACAGCTGTTTTCTATGCACTATAGAGGCCCTCTCTTTATAACTCAGTCTACCATTACTATTATAACCTTATTATCTGATGTTCTTTGCTTGACACACATGAGGATTGTATATATGTTTTTAATTGTTTTTAACATACTGTGAGAAGTAATACTGATGTATCCCTACTTCTAATAAAGAATTTTTATACTTACTCTGTTAGTGTGCAGGACTTTTTTAGAGATCTTTTCTGCCTATATTTCATATTCTATAGTGTATACAGAGGAAAAAAAAGTATTCAAGACATTTGCTTTATCGCCATCCTCCGTAACTAACTTATCCCCTTTAAGTAATGGTGCCACATTCTCAGTCCTCATCTTCTTACTATTAATATACTTAAAAAAAGTTTTAGGCTTAGTGATGTTTTGTTCAGCTATCCTAACTTCATTATTAATTTTAGCTAGTTTGATTGCTTTCTTACACTCCTTGTTACAATTTTTATAATCCCTAAAGGCCCTTTCCGTTCCCTCTGCCTTAAAGGTTTTAAATGCCTTTTTCTTCCTTTCCATTTGCCTCTTTACATCTTGATTCAGCCACATGGGCGCAGATTTATTTTTTTTACATTTATTTCCCAAGTGTATAAATTTAGATGTGAACTGGCTTAAAATCCCCTTGAACACAGTCCACTTCTGTTCAGTACCTTTACCTGATAATACATTATCCCAGTTGACATTCTGAAGAGCTGCTTTTTAACTGGGAAAATTTGCCTTCCCGAAATTAAAAGTCTTTGTTAACCTTGCACACTTTTCCTTTCGATAACAAAGTCCAAACGCCACTATTTCATGGTCACCATTCCCTAAGCCTCCAGTTACCTTTATATCTATAATGCGCTTCACGATGTTAGATATTACCAGATCCAACAGAGCTCCTTTTCTAGTAGGAACCTCAACCACCTGTGAGAGAAAATTATCCTGCAGCAAATTCAGGAACTCATCGCCTTTTTCTGTGATGGCAGTTCCACTACACCAATCAATGTCAGGGTAATTAAAGTCCCCCATAATGAGCACACTCCCCAAACTTGCAACCCTTGCCAACTGCATATGAAGTTGACTCACCTCCTCTCTGCTAGCATTTGGCGGCTTATAGTAGACACTAACAATGACATTACCCCCTTTCCTGTTGCCTAATTCCACCCATATTGCCTCCACTTTAACATCCATATCGACAGTTATCTCTTCTTTTAAATTTGGCTTCAATTCTTTTTTAACATAAACACATACTCCTCCCCCTTTCCTTTTTTCTCTGTCCTGCCTAAACAAGGCATATTCTTCTAAATTTACAGCCCAGTCGTGAGAACT
The DNA here is from genome assembly GCA_019447015.1 of Hymenochirus boettgeri. Classification (NCBI taxonomy): domain Eukaryota; kingdom Metazoa; phylum Chordata; class Amphibia; order Anura; family Pipidae; genus Hymenochirus; species Hymenochirus boettgeri. The sequence continues at coordinate 140,260,684 of CM033474.1, forward strand.
GTTCAACCACGTTTCTGCTATACCTATTACATCATACTTTTCATTCAATGCCATAATTTCCAATTCACCCATTTTGTCTGCCAGGCTTCTCACATTTGCAAACATACATTTTAGATTATGATCCTGTAATTTATTTGTACACTTTAATAAACATGCCTCCCTATCCCCTATGCTAGCCTCACCCCCCTTTCCACCCACCACTGGCCTATCTACACCCTGCTTTCCTCCTGGGCTATCTATCCCAGTGAGACTGCTAATACCCTCCCCCCCAACTTAGTTTAAAATCTCCTCCAACCCTCTAGCCATCTTCTCCCATTAAACAGCTGCACCGCCATCAGTGAGGTGCAACCCATCCCTACTAAAGAGCCTGTAGCCGACAGCAAAGTCTGCCCAGTTCTCAATATACCCAAACCCTTCTTCCTTACACCATTCTCTTAGCCACGCATTAATGCTCCTAAGCTCCCACTGTCTTCCTGGCTTAGCACGTGGCTGCGGTAGTATTTCTGAAAACACTACCCTGGAGGTCCTTTTAACTTGATCCCTAGCTCTCGGAAATCATGTTTAAGGACCTCACCTCCTCTTCTAACTTTGTCATTGGCACCAATGTGAACCAAGACCGCCGGGTCACACCCGGCCCCACCCAATAATCTGTCTACATGATCCACCATATGCTGAAACCTAGCACCAGGCAGGCAATACACAGTTCGGCATGTAGGGTCTTGGCGGCAGATTACCCTATCTACCTTCCTTATAATGGAGTCCCCTACCACTACCACCTGCCTTGCATTCCTGATCTTTCATTCCTCCTCCCTTGTATCAGTTATGGCAGTGCCCTGGGTGCTCAAGGGACTAGCCCTCCATACAGGCTAATTCCGAGGTGTCCTCCTCCACTTCATTACCTAAGGTGGCAAATGTGTTGGGATGGGCAATCTGGGAAGAAGCCACCCTATCTTTCCATCCCCAACTTCCCCTAGTAACTCTAACAAAACTACCTACCCCCTCAACCTTCCCTGTCCCACTTCCACCCACCTCTATACTGGCCCCAGCCAGTGCCTGCTGACCCCCCAGTTCTGCCAATCCCTGCAATGCTGCAAGCTGCCCCCTTAGACTCTCTACCTCAGCTTCCAAACGGGCAATCCACCCACACCTGACACAGACAAAGGTTCCCTGGAACGTCTGCTCCAGGTTCCTATACATGTGGCAGGATGCACATTGCATGGTACCAACAAAACTGTCCCTTCTAATACACCACACCAGCACAGTGATGCACAAACCTTGTTTAATTGCCCTTCTTGTTTCAATGTCCTTCTTTCTCTATGTCCTTGAGATCAAGGTCCTTTGAAGCAAGGAACTTTATACACGTTCCACTCTAGTTCCACATCCACATGGTGGACAAAGGATAAAGATCAAACACAGATTAAATTGCCTTAGCCAGTACGCTATCTATTTTATTACGTGCCCATGTGGGAAGTATTATTTTGGTAAAACCTTCACTACCATCAGAGAACGCATGACAAACCATAGACAGGTGATTAGGATGGCGTTGGAAGTTCCTAAAAAAAGAGATAAAACTCTGGACACCACTTTTTCCAGATATGGAGTACAATCGGTTGCAAAACATTTTGGCCAGATGGGACATCCTCTAGCCACCCTCAATTGGATGGCTATTGATCATCAATTACAGTAAAGTGGAGAGGAAAGAAACTGTGCCTTGTTACGGACTGAGGCGCGTTGGATAAGATTTTTTAACACAATGTCCCCAATAGGCCTCAATGAACAGATGTCCTTATCATGCATATTACAATCTATATCTCTCCTTAAAGATTTTGTTGATCCTTTTGGGTTCCCCGTAAGAAATGGTGCTTATGATAGAGGTTTGGGCTTACTTTTATTAACTAGTCTCCTTTTTTTTGCTTACCATTAGCCTTCCATGGCTGGCCTTCTTGTAATTAGTATTTTCCTAGGATACCCCCTTGGACTTTCTCCCCTGCAGCATTGGGGGCTACGATATCTTCCCCTGAGAACAGGTTCATGTTTACCCCGGACCCCAGCTAAATCACTCTGCTTCAGTATGCTACCCAGCTATAATGTAGAGGAGGTACCTCCAGTTATTGTATGCTACCTGTTCCCCTTAGCCCTTATATCGGGCTCCACTGATAAGCATTCTGCTGGGGCAGGTTATTTTTAACTTTTGTATCATGTTTAACGATTGTTATCTTTTATACTGTAACTTTACACTCTTTATATACACTGTTGCACTTGGCACTTTATCGGGGTTATTCAATAAACATTCTTATCGTTAAAAATGGTGCTAATTTTACCCCAACCAATCAGATGTTAGCTTTCAAATGTTAAATAAGATCTGATTGGTTGGGGCAAAATTAGCACCATTTTAAATGATAAGAACTTTTATTGAATCTCCCTGTATATGTATACTGCAATATTTTAGCTTGCTACGTTGTTTCATATGCCTTTTATCCAGTACACTATAGCCGTGCTTTTTATATATGTACACTTAGTGGTGGCTTTAATATGGGCTGTATATTCTCGCTACACTCCTTCCTCTAATGTCTTTTATATATGATTATCTATCTTCTTTGCTTACTGCTTATCTGCTACTGTCACGCATGGTCCTTAGATCATGTCTGTCTGTAGATTGCACGTATCCGTTTTAGCACTTTCTCAATTGTCATATTCTCTATGTATTCACCAGTATCAGATAGGGGTTAATTAGTTGTTGGAGGGATAGAGGGCGGGTTGGGGGTGTGCAATGTGTATTTATGCTTAACTCACGATTGGCTCTGTTAATAGTACAGAGTAGATACAGTAGGTAAGTAGATACAGTCCAGTGCACACTTGGGAATTTCTCAAAAAATGCCTTTAATTGGCTACATCAAACAGTAGGCAATGTTTCGGCCCTGTATTCTGGGCCTTTGTCAAGCCAAATCACTACAATCACAAATGTGTCCAACTTATATAAGGTGCATAGTGGGTCATATCCTGCGACATCATCAATTTGCTACTTCCTGTGAATAAGACATTAGAAACTTCCAGCCCTGCATGCCCAGGAACATGCATATATAATAAAATGTGAACAGCGTAATAGACATAGTGCTATTTATATATAAAAAACTGAATCCTGCTAAAATATAATATATCGGTGTAGTTAAAGAGCATATATACTTAAAGTGCTATATAAAAACTGTATAGATATTATCAAAGAGACATTCTCTAAAAGATGAACTATCAAAGTATTCTAAGCTGTAGACAAGTATATTAAACAGTATTTTTATCTATTATAAACTAAAGAACACGTGGGACTATTAAAACATGAATGATCTGAATCAATATTATATAGCACTTCATCTTTCCTGTAAAAAACATCTATATGAGCAATATTCATTTAAACCTTTTGGGCTAATTGTATCTAGGGTTTTAATCCAATACAGTTACCTCTGTAGTAAAACTTTTGATCTGTCACCGCCATGTTGAAGTTGAGGGACATGGTCTATGGCCATATAGCGAAGTGTAGAGAGTGAATGTCCAGCTTCAAGGAAATGTTTGGCAACATGTTTAGTTGTCTTGCCATCTCTATAGGCAGCGTTAATCGCAGAGCTATGTCTGTCCATTCGGAGTTGTAAGGATAAGTCAGTTTTGCCCACATATGGAAGTCCGCATGGGCAGACAATTAAATAAACAACATGGGTGGTTGTACAGGTTATAGAGTATCTTACTGTATATCAAATCTCTTACCGGTATGTGGGTTTATAAAGGAACAACCAGTATTCATGTATCTACATGAAAGACATTTATTGCAACTAAAACAGCCCCCCTTCTTTTGTGTATTAAGCCAAGTAGAATTAGGACTAGGAGATCTTTCAAGTTCTTGCCACCTTTATAAGCTATGGTAGGACTTTGTGTGATACTTTTTATGATACTTTTTTATGATCTGACGTTAAGATGTTCCAATTATTTTTAATTGCATTAGAAACAGATTGAGCTAAATTGCTATATCCAATGGAACAAATAAAGGGTTTGTCCGTTTTAATATTAACTTTTGTCACATCAGATGAAGTTTTGAGAATCGCTTTATGTAATGCTATATCAAGTGTCTTATTGTCATATCCCCTAGCCACAAATTTCTCTCCCATTTCCTGTAACTGTTGTTGCTTGATATCTGAATTGAAATTATATCGGATGACCCGACAAAATTGGACCACAGGTAATGATTTCTTTAATGTAGGGGGATGGCAGCTCCTATAATGAAGAATAGTATTACGATCCCTAGACTTTTTGTATAGACAATGTTCAATTTGGTGATTATTAATTATAACTTTGATGTGTAAAAATTATACCTCTTTTTGGTTTCTTTTACAGGAAAACCATATAGACGTCTGCAAACCGTTAAGATCCGATATCATGTCATCAATTGAATTTTCTGTGCCTTGCCAAATACAAAAGACATCATCAATATAATGTTTGTAGAATAGCAAATTGTTTTTATATCTAGTAAGTATATGCTCTTGTTCATATTGCGCCATATACAGGTTGGCATATTCAGGAGCCATGGCTGCACCCATGGCAGTCCCGGAGCACTGTAAATAAAACTTTTTCTCAAATTTGAAAAAATCAATAGAAAAAGATCAATAACAAGTTCCCTTAATTGTGGATTACCATATGCTTCCAATTCCAAAGCCATTTTGACAGTTTCAATCTCTTGGGTATGGGGGATAACAGTGTAGAGACTGTTAACGTCCATGGAGATATGCCAGATGTCTCTACCCACTGGTAAAACAATCTCAGACAAAAGTGATAAAAAATGCATGGAATCCTTTAATTATGTGCCTTTCTGTACAATAGGTTGTAGGACTGAATTCAAAAATGTACTCACTGGTTCAAATATGCTGCGCTACTGGTGATTATAGGGCGTCCTGGAGGTTTGACTGGGTTTGTATGTATTTTTGGTAAGCTGTACATAATAGGGCAAATTGGGTGTCTTTATATAAGAAAATCTCCCAATGATTTGTCTATGGTGCCCATAGTGACTGCTATTTGTACCCTTGTTTCCAATATTTTCAAAAACTTTTCCATGGGATCCTGGGATAAAGGTAAATATACATTTTTGTCCATCAGTTGACCCAATATTTAATCTCTATAATCACTGTAGTTCAATAGAACGATGTCCCCTCCCTTCTCCGCTAAGCTGATGACCAAGTTATTATCATTCTGTAAGGTTTTAATGGCTTTATATTCCCCTGGATTTAAATTAAAAGTCATTTTCTTACCTTGGGAATATATTGTCTGAGTGTCATTTTGTAGAGTCTGATGGAAAATCTTAACAGAGGTATTGGCGATAGGTGGATCATAGGTGCTTCTAAGGGATAATGAATTATTTCTCCCACTGCTATTGTCATAGTTTCTGTCACCAGAATAAAGATCTTCTAAGGATTAAGAGCGACAAATTTTATATAAAAAAATCTCCCATCGAAACGTGCAGTGGGAACAAAATTGAGACCCTTACGAAGCAGTAAACATTCCTCACCTGAAAGGCAGTGAGATGACAGGATGAATATTGGTATTTGTTCCATTTGCAAAGCCGGGTGCTTACCGCCTCATCTGATCGGGTATCTCTTCTTCCTAGTCTTGGTGCGGGTGTAGGTTTGCCCCGATACAGGCCTATCTCTAAAAAGTATTTTCCGGTTGCTTGTGCGCCTTCCCGTTCAGGTTCCTGGTATGCGTCTTGGTTCCGTATCTCTCCCTGTGACATGGCCGCATCTGGATGGTCATCTGAATCCGACCAACCAAAACTGACATCCACTGACATCCACTGTTTTCAAAAGCGCACCCGATTGGTCACACATCTCCTAGCAAGGCGGGCTATTTCCCCCACGCCATTAAGCCAGCGATATACCCAAACTTAGGAATAATCATCAGAAACCTTACAGAAATTCGATCTTTTAAACCTCAGCAGGTCATTCTTATACTCCTCAACCTGCACCTTCACCTTCTTATGCACCTCCTCTCTCTCCTCAATGATGAGTTTATTTGAATATTGACTTTCAAACAGTGCTAGATCCTTTCTAGCCTTTTCCATTTCTTTTGATACCTCCTCTATCACCAACACCATAAGATCCAGCCAACATTTGTTCAATATGCCAATCCATTTTTTACAGATTTCCGGGTTGTTTCTTCCTATTGTGGGAACATTATTGATGCGAAATCCCAGAGGAATATGTTTCAACTTGTAGTAATCAGATAAAAATTTTTTAATTAACTACAGAGGACCGGGGAAAGATACAGTACTTATGACTTTGGATGTCCAGAGCCTGTATACCATCATACCACAAACACAAAGGCGTCAAGGCATGTAGACAAGCACTTATAAAAAACAACCACCGAAGTCCCCCAATAGAATTTCTGATGGACTTTTTATTGTTCACTTTAAAAAATAGCTAGTTCAAATTTGAGGATAGTTTTTACAATATAGTAGCGGGTACCACTATGGAGTCTAACATTGGACCTGCTTTTGCTAACCTGTTCATGGAATGGTTTGAGGAAAGGTTTATTTATCCTAACTCGTTGCAGGGGGATCTAGATATATTGTCACATTGGGCTGCTAAGTGGCAGATGAGATTCAATGTTGATAAATGTAAGGTGATGCATTTTGGACTTAAAAATCCTTGTGCTGCTTATACTATAAACAGCTCTGTGTTAAGTGAATCCCTGTTGGAATGGGATCTTGGAGTTTTGGTGGATAACAAACTTAAAGGAAGCAAGCAACAGCTAGAGCCAGCATGGTATTGTCTTGTATAAAGAGAGGTATGGATTCAAGGGAAGAAAATGTTATTCTCCCTCTTTACAAAGCATTGGTAAGGCCTAATTTGGAATATGCAGTGCAATTTTGGAATCCTGTGTACAAAAAGGACATCTTTGAAATGGAAAGGGTATAGAGAAGGGTAACTAAATTAATAAGGGGATTGGGGGTGCTTGAATATGAAGAGAGTCTGAAAAAGTTACAATTATGTACGCTGGAGAAAAGGCGCTTGCGTGGGGATATGATTACTGTGTATAAATACATTAATGGGCCATCCAATAAACTATCTGGGGCATTATTCACCAATAGAACATGTCAGAGGACACGAGGACATCCCTTAAGACTTGAAGAGAAAAAGTTTAGGCTTTAAGTTCGGAAAGGGTTTTTCACTGTGAGAACTGTAAAGCTATGGAACTGTCTTCCAGTGGACGTTGTTATGGCAGGTTCATTGGTCAGTTTAAAAAAAAAAGCTGGATGAGTTTCTGCAAACAAGTAATGTTGCAAGTTACTGGTATTGATTCATAAAGTAGAGTTGATCCAGGGAAATTTCCGATTGCCACTTGGAGTCAGGAAGGAATTTTTTCCCCCTTCATAAATTTGGTGTTTTTTTTTTTGCTCTTCTCTGGATCAACAGTTAGGCAGGAAATTAGGATATTGCTAGATGGGTTGGACTGGATGGACATATGTCTTTATTCAACCTCAAATACTATACTATACTGAACTTCAAGGACAAATTACTTATGTTTAAGAGGTATATTGATGACCTATTTGTGTTGTGGGGGAGCACTATGGAGGAATGTCCACAATTTACTCTTTAAACCAACAAGACCCTAATGTGAAGTTCACTATGACAGCGAGTATGGAGTTTGTGGAATTCTAGATTTTAGAATTTACAAAGAAGGGTATTTATATGGTAACATGGGGTTAATAGGTATACTTACTTGGGCACTTGTGATTCTATTATGTGGGGTGTGTGTTTATGTGATGTATAGGGAAGAGAGGTATGGATGTTTCCACATTGGCAATATCAGCGGAGTTGGTGTCGTCGGCTGGGAAGAAAGAAGACACGCCACAAGGGCTATTTTAGGAGCCAATGGGGTCCTTGTTTTCAGCTGCAGGACCCACAGCAAAGGCACTTGTCAGTGCCACCTGGGGACCCCTTAGCCCCAAAAAGCACAAGGGCCACAATGGCACATATAAGTGCCAGGGAGGGGGGTCCTGGTTCAAGCTGCAGAACCCCTTAAGCCTCAAAAGGCAGTTGTCAGTGTCACAAGGGCCCTTCCAAGGGCCACAAGGGCACTTATAAGTGCCGGGGAGGGGCGGTCCTGGTTTTGAACTGCGGGACCCCTTAAGCCCCAAAAGGCCCTTCCTAGGGTCACAATGGTCCTTCTAAGCGGGACCCCCAGCAAATTCAGTTGTCAGTGCCACAAGGGCCCTTTCAAGGGCCACACGGTCACTTATAAGTGCCGGGGAGGGGGGTCCTGGTTTCGAACTGCGGCCCCCTTAAGCCCCAAAAGGGGGCACAATGCTCCTTATAAGTGCGTGCGTTACTTTTGTTTTGAACTTGCTGTTCTTCCCCAGACCAGGTCCCCAGTTACAATCCCCCCCCTTGATTTTAATGGCAGATTTGCGGATATTCGTTTTTCCCCAAAAAAATCTGTGAATCCTCGAGTGGGATGGATTTTTGGAAGTTCGGCCATCTCTAATAGTGACATAATGGAAATAAAAAAGTAACTACCACTACTGCTTAAACTGAGAATCCAGTACATTTAGAAGATTTATCTTTTTCTAGGAACAAAGTTATAAAAAAAATATCATACAGATGTTTACACACCAACATTGAAGTCCCTGATAAGACTTTGAAAGCTGCTTGTTACCCTGCAGTTTATTTACCAGCAATTCACACTGACTCGTAAATGAACTCCAGGGTAACAAGCAGCTTTCAAAGACTTATTAGGAACTTCCATATTGGTTTCAAGACATCTGTATAGAAAACACTGTGCATAGAGAGAGCAAATACTGGGGTCAGCTGTGAATTGTACTGGCAACAACATGGAAGCCTTCTTTGTTACAGAATCTATTTCTTACATATACTAAATGCAAATTACTTGAGAAGAATCTTACAATGTATAGGTGTTCTGGAGAGAAAATTTTTTATATTAGAATTTTAAAAAAAGTTAAGTTTATTTCTCCCTTAATTTTAAAAACAATGTTAAGTCATTGTTTGTCTTTATTTAAACACAGAACTGTTTATTCTATAATTGAGTTTTTTCAGACATCCACATACAATATTTCAAGTGAAGTATTGGCAAGCCTAAGTAAAAGATTGAAAATACGATTATTGCTTACCAATGAGATTCCTTTACTTAGCAGGAAAAGCACATACATCAAAAAGATGTTGCTTTTTTTTCCTCGGGCCTATTCAATAAATAAATGTTACACCGGGATTCTTAAACAGAGTATCCTTGAAATGGGTTTTGTATTGATTTTGTAACTACCCTGTTAGATGACGTTATCCCTTAGAGTGTCATGTCTAGATGGGTCTGCCGGAAGCAGGTCATTGAGGTGATAACTGTCATTTGGAGAGACAGAAAAGCAATCATAGCTTTTTCATTACTTACTGTTTTACTCCTTCGAGTGACATATTATGTCTTCTGTGATTTAAGCACCATGCTAAAATTATGCTGGAAAAATATTTTTCGTACAGTGTACGGTGAGAAATAAACACATTGTCAAAACTGCATTCTTACTGTAGTCCTTCAATGATTTTTAAAATCCAAGTGCTGAGCTGCCCGCAGTAGATAACATATACTTAAGAAGTAAAAAGAGGATAGTTCATTAGTAGAATTTCCAGCAATTTCAATCATTCTTCTATGAACCTCTCAAAATGACATGAAATGCATTGATTATAGATAAATATTGAATAATTAACAGCAAAATGCAAAGTATCAAGAAAAGGGATTTATCTACTAAATACATCAAATTAATTTTTCTATAAAGTTGTGACAGAAAACCTATTGCCCGAAAAATGTGAAATAAAATAGGTGACTAGATGGCCACCATAGATTGAAAAGGACCCAAAGGGTATTTTTACGCTGGAAAAAAATCCATAGAGGTTGATTAATTTGATTAGGACCCCAGCTAAAAAAAAGAGTGAAGGCTTAAGGGGAATTAAAGAAGCTGAATGCTGCTGTAATATATCAATTAAATTCAGTTACTTTAATATGTCACCCGTAGTGATATCTTTTTTAAATAGAATTCTTTTGAAATAAAGCCTGACATTTTAGGCCACTGCAGGAAAAACTATACCAAAAAAAGGCACACAAAAAATGCAACCCCCCCTACACACACACACACATGCCAAACAGTAAATTAAATGCTATTGTACACATTATTGTCTATTTCATAGCAGTTAACTTGATTACAACCCTTCTGCAGAACAAAAAGTAAAGTAAATTCGAAATGAGTAACAAAGCTCAACTTATTTCAAGTTTGAAACTTTTTACTGGACATAAAAATTCTTCCTGAAAGAGTAAACAGGAATTTAGTTCAAAAAATGTTTTATTGTGGGCCAAGTCCATATGCTTAGCCCACCAAATGAAACTGTAAATGTTTTACTATATTTAAATACTGCATTGGTGATATTACCTTATTGAAGTAGAAACTGATAACAACCACGGATTACAATGGTGTTTTTTTTTACATGTGCATAATATGCCCCTTACAGTGTGTTACACTGTCGGGTTGCAAAATTTAAACCATTTTGTGGCTTATTTTGTGGCTTTTTCCATCTCTACTTTCTATACTTTTGGAACTGTCCAAGATTAAACCCTATAGGGTGATCCAAAGCACTCTCCTAACCTTACCTGTTCTGATGATGCAGTAGCTACTTTGAAATTGTTACTGCTGGAAAAGTAAGGTGCAGCCTTATATGGTTCTCAGCTGAGAAAAACAAAAATGCAAAATGTAGACCTAATGTATAATGATACATGGGCACACACAAAAGTTTGCCTGGGGCTTTTACTTCAGCGAGGTAAAACTGCTCCTTTTTTATACTAGGGACCATTTCTTACATCTTAAATGCTAACTGTGGTCTCCATACAAGTGCCCTCTATTAAAAAAACCTCTCTATCATACCTTTCAATCAATCCTAGTATGATGTAGCTTCCCTGGATCTTAGGCTGGGTACACTTGCCATGCACTTTTTTGCTTGTGAAGAATGGTGGGCTGCTGGTGTGTACCCAGGTTTAAGTTATAGGCTAGTAAAGTTATACTTCCTTGTCTGTCCTACCTCACTGAATTTGTGACATGCACACGGTGAGTTGTGGAAGAAAACCCAACCCCTGAAAAAAGAATTCAGGATGGTGGCTAAGTTTTAAAAATTATTAAGTAGTTTGGGACAGGGCTTATGATGCAAATAATTAAATTGAGGCAACTTCTATGGAGACCCCAGTTACCCTTTTACTCTGTAGTCATCTTGACTAGGGCTAGCATGTCTCCTTGTGCTAAGCAGATATCTGCTTCATAATCTAGAGCTGTTAGGACATTGTCTAATGTGCAATGTTGAAAATGTAATCAAAATATGTATGTTTTGAAAAATACATTCATGCTTGCTTTGTTGGCTAAACATTTTGTTATGCACAACAGAAGAAATTAGTTCTTATTTAATGACAGCTGTTCCAATACTAAGAGAGTGTCTGTTTACTCAGTGGGTAGGCCTATTTTATAACTGGGTTTATTATTTAAACTGGTAAAAAGAAGAATAATTGGTTTTAAGTATTTTATATTTATTTAACTAGCATAATGCTATAAAATCAAGAATGGGTGGGAGGCTTGTCCATGCTTAAAACAAAAAAAATGGTCACTTATCTGTTACCTGCACCCAATTCTAATATATTTACCACATTATTAGATGTATTACCTAACAGACAATTAAGGATAATTATTGCTCACATTCTGGCAGAGGAAGCCAGCTAATCCATCCATGCAGGCTGATATCACAGCCTCTTTCCCCTGTTACCTTCTTTGCACATGCTCAAGCTACTAAAAACTCATTGTGCAGGGGAGGTAGCAACATCTGCCAGAAATGGAGAGAATGGGGCAATATTTATATTTAAATTTCTGGTTAGAAATGCATGTAATACAGTACTAAAAATAGCAGTCAGGGGAAAATGAAGTAACCAGTTTTTGTTTTAATTGTGGACATGCTCTTTAATTAATACAAAAGCCTACAAGTACATAGGAAAATGGGGAAAATGTATGTCAGCTCTCACTCAAATGTTTAAAGGCAAATCTTTACATTTACTAAACAATATGTGGACACAATATTTTTTAGCATCATTGTTTACCATATTAGTGGAACAGTACGGCAGTTCCTATTCATTACTGAATCCAAGATTGACCCTACACCATATTGGCAAATTTTTCCATCTTTAGCTTTCAGGAAGGAAAGCTAAAGATGGGGAATATTGGTGATAGTACTACATGCATAAGTGGGCCTATACATCTGCCATCATTAGAGTGCCATGTAGGCTTGACATCTCTTCATATTGGGTACTTTTCCCAATACTTGTATCATGTAAAGGTAAGCTGATAGGGTGCCAGACTTAGGACTAGTTTATAGCTGAGCAGGCTTTAGTAAAGAGGGAGTTTGTGACAAGATGACAGTAGTTACATCCCAACTGTAGTTCTACGGAACCTCTTGAAGTTTGAAAAAGCCACAAAAAAAAATGAATTGGGATTTTCAGAATTTTCAGTCCCAATTTTGATATTCAATAGCATTTTTAACACTATTTTTAGAATTCTGATCACGTATTTTTTTTTACTGTACTTTCCGAAATTTTAGTCTTCTTATATTCTATTTTTGATTTTTTGATAATAAGTTCCAAGTTTTAAAATTGTTGAAAATTGAATATAGATTTTTGAAACCAGCAGTTCCGAATTGAAACCGGGTTTGTTTTTAATTACTTATTTCCAGATGAGGTGGCCTCATCTAAGCCACAAAGGAGCAGCACAGGCGAGCCCTTCAGTCACAAAAATTACAGATAAGAATGTTAAAATAGCCTGTGATCCACACTTGTTATTGAAGGGACTATCATTTTGCCCCACCAAACATATTGATACAGTTACTGCAATTAAAGACCTTAATCTTTTTTGCAGAAAAGTAGCCTTGAAAGTGTACTTCAGTAAGGGACATGAACAGGAAGACACTTTGGCAGAAATGGAAAGTGAGGTATTCATCATGATGAACATTAGGACAAAATCAGACCCAAAACCACATTTACCCCACCTTTCTCGGATTTCCCCAGCATTAACATATATTTCCAGCGCACAATGAAAGAAATTGACAAAATGGTGGTAATGAGCAAGATTTCCAAAAAACGCTTATTTAGATAAAGAAATGCACTGAAGGAGATTGATAGCTGGGAAGATACGATCATTAAATCATGTAGTATCAGAGGCCTGACAATATGTATAGGGCTGAGGCCCAGAGACAACTAAGTATCCGATCCCATTATGTAACCTTACCTTCTGATCCCACAGCAACTTTCAAGAAAGGATTAAGACATCTAGTCTATGATACCTTGGATGAGAACAGTATTACAAAGAAACAAGCAAGGTTTCTGGTAAATGAAAATCCCAGCATACCCACCTTCTATCTTAAAATCTTTAACTTCACATATTTTGGATACACAGATTGAGTTTTTAGATGTAGTCATAAAAAAACACCATGTACTTCTCATAACAACTTTATATCGTAAATCGACAAAGACTAATTCCCTTTTACATTTTACCAGTTCCCCTCCTACACCTCTCAGAAACATTATACCTAATCTTCATCTTAGAAGGAACTTTTCCCTTTCTGAAGATTATCGTTGTCAGTCTTTGGACCTTGTTAATAGATTTTCTGAGAAAGGATACCCTAAAGCATTGTTTTTTTAAGAAAGAGCCAAAGCCAATAAACATGCACAGCTTAGTCTTTTAACCCCAAAGCCAAAATATAAAGACAAAGACACTTTGATTAGGTATATTTCCAGTTTTAATACAGAATGGGATCATGTAAGACAGATTATTGGAAAAACATGGCATGTAAATGTGACAGCCTTGTGGGTTGCTTCTTTGCAGATCATCTGAGCATGACAGCAGGGCGATGTACTAACCTGGTAGACAAAACTCATGCGAGCCACTATGTGAGACAGAGAGCTAAACCAAATAAGGTGACCTCTCTTGTGTGGACTTACCCTTGTGGTGATTGTATATATTGTGAACTTGTGCCTGACTATGTAATTTATGCAATTCTGTGTCCCTGTAAACTGTTATATATAGGGAAAACATCACAAAATCTAAAACACCTTTCTGATATTACTGACTGTATTTGATTTACAGCCAGACTTTTACAAAAGAAGGCTGATGACCCCTAGAACTGAAGAAAGAAGTCCCGAGGTTCATGAACCACATTGATACATCTTAATGGATATGGGTTTTTTTCTCCTTTTCTTCATTCACCATATGGATATGAGCCTAAGACTACAACAATTCCATGAGTAATATTCAAAACAAGAAATTATACTTACCTTGGTATATCTCATTTTAATTTTCTCTATACACAGTATTGCGATCCTTAACAGGGTCCCAGGAATGACTAGTAGATTTTAAGCTCTATTGGATCCCTTTATTGATGAGCTAATATAGTTTCATGCTGGATATATGCAGTTTCTCCTCCTCACATTTGATATTGGGCATATCGCTTGAACGGATTCAGTGATTGTAGACTCCGATCTTGAGTTTTCTCTCATACCTCCAAACTGCAAGACATGTGCATTAACTGTATGACTACACTTACAATGCGTCCTTGCATAATAAGTTTTTATTTCTAAAAATAAAAGCTATAGCCTGTATTTCCTCTGCTCCCTAGAATCTGACAATCATATTACAGCACAGAGATACACCTCTGTTAGTCACAGAACATGTTACAGCATATCATATCAATCTTTGCAGTTTATTTACTATTAATTATTGTAGGAACACCCCCATGCCCCCCAAAATTAAAAAGTAAGTCTGGGAATTTGATCTAACAATAGCGTACAAGCTTATTACAGCATATAGCATTTTGTGGCTGTTATTAAGTGACTATTTAAATAGCCCCTTAAGGGCTAATCCCCTCTGGGTTAATCTCCCTGTTTATCTTTTGTTAGGAGCAGAATGGAACATTTTTTTTAAAAAAATGGTGTACAATATTATTGATTAATTTATATTTTCCAGGTAGGCTGACTACAATCAAGCCAATTAACTACGGGGTAACAAGCAGCTTTCAAAGTCTTTTCAGGGACTTCCATGTAGATATGTAGAAATCTGTTTAGAAAATATTTGCATTGAGACAGTAAATAGTGGGGTCAGGGGGCTGGCCAATAAGTGCACATGTTAACAATACCACATAGGCTGTGAGTTGCATTATTGGCAACAACATGAAAACCTTCTAAGTTACAGAATGTACTTCTTACATGTACTTTACTGCAAGTTCTAACAATGTATAGGTGTTCTAGTGAGTAAAGCTTTTACATTTGGATTAAAAATATATATATATTTCTCTTTAAGCTGGCTATACACTACCTGCTCATATTTATCATCAGTTTCAGACTAAGAATAAAGATAATATATATATATATTTTTTTAACAATTGAAATATAAATGTTCAGGATAGAATGAGCAAGGCTTTCATCAAAAAGATCTTTTTGGTACATTTTGTTAAGCTTTGCTGTTCAGTAGATTTACTGAACTAAAACAGAAAACTGTGTCAGATTTTAAGAAATCACCTATGGCATTTCACTGAAAAAAAGGAAATTGCATGTCTACTCAAAACATATTTTGAAATAAAACTAGCTAAAGGGACATTTACACAGTCTCTGTGGTTTTGTATTTAACTAACTATTGTTTCATACATAAACACACCCTCAATTACTATAAAAATTCTCAGAACAGCCAGCGGGAAAATACAGAGGATTCATTTTATTAAAGATATTTTCTTGCTAATCCATAGAGCAAAATCTGCATCAAAAAATTCTAAGAATTCTAAGTGTGGTATACCACAAATAACAAGAGAATAAGTGAAACAATGGCTACTTTTGTGTGCCCAAATTCCCTTTGTTCCTTTTTAAATGGTGTAAGAATAATTAATTTTCTGTAACAGAAAGTTCCAATATTATCATCTACTCATGGTTTACAAGTGTACCCGAGGAAGGGGCACAGTCTCCTGGAAACGTTGTGCATGGTTTTAGCTAATTATTAAAGAACTTTATTGTATTCAAGGAGTGTGCCTCTTCTTATTCTTGAACGATACTGTGACTTAACTGTAGTAGCGCAGGTTGTAGAGTGCACCTCCCAATATATAGTCTACAAGGACCTATACCTATTATATATAGACTACTTTCCTAAATGCCCTCAAACATATTCCTACATTTAATAATCAAACACATTATTAAAATAATTTATTGAAATGTCCCAATAATAATCAGGATTATAATGATCATTTTGGAAGTACAATGTAGTGCTTTTGGCATATGAATGTCCACATTCAAATGCCATTACATGGCTTTTATTAAAAAATCCTTTTTCTTGTGTAGTACTATTAGTGTAGTATTTGAGGTTGAATAAAGACATTACGTCCATCCAGTCCAACCCATCTAGAGCATTTCCTACCTGTTGATCCAGAGGAAGGCAACCCCCACCACCACCAAATTTATGAAGGGGAAAAAAATCCTTCCTGACTCCAAGTGGCAATTATTATTATATTTTGGGGGCTTTTTTCAAATGGTCTTTTAAAGAATCCTAATTAAGTTTTTCTAGATAGGAATCATTGACTAGCTTTTGAAATATTAGAAGAAATAGAATTTTTATAATCTTTTGTATTTTTATGTAAACTTCTATTCTTAATTAGAGAAGGTTGTGCAGTTGTCTCTTAGCCAAGTGGCAAAATATAATAATTAATAGCACATTTAAAGGACATGTAAACTGTGCAAAATCATTTTTTAACTAATCACACAGTAATTAGGATTAATTACCACCAATCTAAAATCTGCTTTTTTCCCTTTTCTGTCCTTCCTATCCCTTGTTTTTTGTTTTTTTTTTTAATCTCTGGGAGTTTTACTTTTTAAAGAGGGTGGGGCAGGCACAGCTAGTCAGTAAAGAATTGTCAATCACCCAGCCCCTCCCCCTACACTACACTACATGTAGAAACTACACTACATGTAGAAACTACACTACATGTAGAAACTATTCATTCTATAAAAGTAAAGCTTATAGGAAAATGTATAAGCATTATCTGTTGCTCAATGCTCTTTCTGTGTGTACAGCTAACACACAATCTTGCAGCTAGCTGCTGTCCCAATGTAGCACTATATGTAAAGAAATCAATTACAAAGTCTCCCCCCACACACACCTTCAAACTCCTACAGCCAAAAGAAAATCTTACTTGATTCAAGCAGCTGCCAGTGCTGCTTACCTACTCATAGCAAAGCAGTTTTACTTTCACTTATACCCAAAATCACAGGGTGAATGCTATTGGCTGTAGTGAGGCACAGACCATCTCCATTGCACATGCTTCACACTCTAGCTGTGCCTCAGTTTTGGGAAGGGGATGATACATAGATGGGAGACATGAATACTAACTAGGAGTGAGATGAAAAGGACACGAGGAGATCTAGTGACAGGGAGCACTGAGAGCAAAAAGGGACCAAGTTTCTGACAGCACTTAAAATCTAGAAAAGTATAAAGGCAAGTAATTTTTTTCAGTTTAGTGTCCCTTTAATACAGTATCCCATAGAAAAAGGAAAAATCAAGACATAAAATGCAAAGCATTGCTAGCTAAAAGCTACTTCACAAAAGTAGGCAATCCCTCTAAAAGAGTGTTATGGACCTGGATTTCAAAACCCATTAAAAAAACCATTATATAATAAAGGTATAGTGGATCAGCAGGCTGTCAGTGGAGTTTAATTAGCAGGTAGGATCATGTTGGAGGAATGGAAGAGGTTGTGTCTTGGGGTCATGTTATATGTTTGCCTGAAGATGTGAGTTTTGAGATTGCGTTTGAAAATATTAAGTGATGGTGAGTGAGGGAGGGAGAAAGTGAGTTCCAGGTAGCCAAGCAATGCTTTGAATGCAGGCTTGGAAAGAGGTGACTTGGGTGGATGAGAGGAGAAGATCATTTGAAGAGTGGAGGTTGTGTCTGGGGTTGTATCTGTGGATCAGCTATGACATATATGGAAGGGTTGTATTAGGTGCATTTAAGGCTATGGTAAGCATGAACTGGATCCTTTGTGTGATTGGCAGCCATTGGAGAGAGTATCGGTAGTAAGGTGTTACTGATGGTAGCTGATGTCTGATGGCCGTGGGAAAATAGTCAGCACCCACAACTGCAAACACAATAAGCAAAGTATTAGCATTTTTAAAAGTTCTAAAAATACAATTGTGATTGTGAAGGTTCTCATCCAGGTCATGGTATATCTGTTGTATTCAATTAGATCAACTGAACTTGAAACACATCTGTGTTTTAACACCTTACTCTGGGCGTTCCTATAACACCTCTTAGCCACTATCTAATCACACCCTTAACACCTGGCTGTGATATGCTAATTGGGATTTTCCAGGGTACATAATTGCCACAGATTCTTGTACAAGTCATTCTGAATTGAGAAAGCCAGTCGGATGACTAGCGAAACGTCTTCAAGAACTACATTTCAAGTCCAGTTGATCTAATTGAATACAACAGATATTCTAAAAATACAGTTGGTTACGTTTTCTATACAGTGAGGAGTCACCTAAAGACATCTTTGCCTTTATTTATCTGCTCTACTATTGTTAGACCTAAAAAATAAATAAGGCTCCATTTTAGTTTAAAGTCAAAATATTGTCACAGACTTAGTGTTATATTTTTAAAATTGTTAATTGTTTTTTCCACTATAAATCTTACTGTGATAACATTAAATACATTTTAATGTGTTAGTGTGGCGTTATGTGGGTTTGCCGGTGTTGCTGCATTTGTTCATTGTATTTTATAAACATGCTGGACAGTTTAACTGGTTTGGTATGCAGAATCTGCCTTCAGACATACAGCTTTTGTGTTACAGCATGGCACAAATGTGCTATATCTCTTCGTTCAACAATGTCTTTTTCCCATGAGGTTCTTTTATAGACAGACATGTTGCATTGTTATTTATTTTGTTACTTTATCTGAGTTCTATGTAAATACAGTATAGCAGAGAGATATAAAGTGTACTATTTGTGGCAAAACTTTGACTTTTACATGCAGAATTTTTTTTTTCTGATTTCACCAGCAGAAAATTATATTATTCAATGTGCTTGGACCCCTTAGTCAATATATGTTAAGTACAGCACATGTATACAGGGCCACATCTACCATTAGGCAGAGTGAGACATTTGTCTCAGGCGGCACCCCTGCACTGAAGAAGAAAGGTGGCAGACAGGCAGTAGTGGGGAAAAATACTTTTCCTTGACCGGTTATGTTATTCAAATCATTTTATGGGTAAGTTAGTTTAAGTTAGTTTGTTAGGCAAGGTTAGACTAGTTATGCTAGTTAGGGCCTTGTTGAAAGAGTCTACCTTGATATGGTGGCATGCTTACAAATGTTTTGACTTAAATC
Organism: Hymenochirus boettgeri; assembly: GCA_019447015.1. NCBI lineage: Eukaryota > Metazoa > Chordata > Amphibia > Anura > Pipidae > Hymenochirus > Hymenochirus boettgeri. Next base: position 140,280,153 of record CM033474.1, read on the forward strand.
TTTTACAGGTTACAGGCTATAAAATAAGTTGTTTTGATTTGAGCAACAAAAACCTGAAAGGAGCAATATAGTAGTGGCCACACAAGCTGTTTGAGAAAGAGATGTAATATCTATTTACGATCAAATTCGTAAAATGTTAGCCATGCCCACATACAAAGCCACACCCACTTTAACACGGCGGGGGCCGTACCTGGGAATAATCATTGCACTTTGTATTTAAGATTGTGCGAATAACTCTTGAAAGATAGGAATTAAACTGTTTGTCTATCTCTACATTTTAAGTCACCAGCTCAGTAAATAATCTCATTGTCTTTATTTGAAGATTGGGCAACTCTTTGCGAACATATCAATTTCCCATGTTCCAAAATGTTTATATGCTGCAATAGAGGCAATTCTCCCTCTGAGTCATTCTCTGTGCAACTTGTTGCATGGCCAATGGATCGCTGTACTATCACTACTATAAATTAAAATTAATTATATTTAAACCAAAGAGTTTTCCATTCCTGCATGCTCTCTGCAAATTAAAAAAAAACACAATTGTTTGTTCCTTTATCACAATGTAATCTATAATGTTCAATTCATTTAAGTTTTGTAAAAGATCTTAAAAGCCTTCAACTAAGTAATATGTCAGTTACAAATGAGTTTAATGTTAAAAGAATATTACCCTACTGTGTATTATCTAATGCATGCATTTAGGGTTCTTTAAAGCTTTCAGATGCACAGTTATTAATTACTGCAATGCTCCAAGTGTTATTAGACCAAACCATTTATATATACATTTTGGACAGTAGAAAAAGTGTGCTTATAAGAATGTCCACTTTGCTTTCCAGTAAATGAACTATAAATCAAACATACGTAATTTTCCAAACTCATGTTTGGAATGTAATATTGATAAAATAGACTTACTGTGGATCAGATATTGCTGTAATTTTTAATAAGCTTTGAAATTTGAAAGAGCAAAATCTGTTCCTGAATACTGTTCAGTAATAATCTAACTATTTATGGATAGGTCCCTCAAATTTATAAATGCCTGATTGCTACAAATATATGTATATGGGGGGGGATTGCCGGGGTGGTGAGATGCGGATAAGTGTTGGGGGGTATGGTTGGTTCTTTAAACAATGGCCTTAAAATAAAGGAGCCCCTGCTATATGTAAAACCCTATACAAAAAGACCAAATAATATGGTAATAGGCCACACTACAAATTTAGTTATTTATAGTGTAATTTAGTCCATCAAGATTTCTCCAGTTCTGTTTATCCTGCTTAGAAATAACTTGTTTTTTTCCCCCAGGATGATACATGACATGATAACTACATCCACATTATACTGCAAACAAACTGAAAGAGCCCGAATTAAATGTCCTCTAAGGTAGCATGTTTATTTTTCTTTGTAAAGCCTACTATAAAGGATATTATATTGTTAAAGGTATTGTTTTATGAATCAAAAAGCTCCATTGCTTAAAAATGTTTTCCTTTCTTTATTATTGTACATTATTGCTTGTATGGGAATATTATTTAGAGGGAATTAAAAATCATTTTTATTGATGCTCATTAAGAGTTTTTCATGAAATAAAATCATGTAAAGCTCATACTGCACATTAATAGTACAACAAGTAAACGTATGTGGTTCTCTTCTCGCCTGGTAATTCTACTTTCTACAAAAATACATTGGTTGCATCAGCCATACCCACTGGGGTCATTGTGATGGTAGATAAATAATATTACATATAAGAAAGGTTAATATGTACGTGTGGCATTTCTCTCTGTAACCATCTAAATGACTATAAATATCTGCATATAAAGCATAGTACTGACTTATATTAGGTTTATGACAACATTTATAAAGTTTATAAATTGACTTACATTGCTGGTACTCCTATTTGAATTTTACCTAGTCAAAATGGAAGGTTTAGCCAAACCTCTGTCACTGCTCCTAATAAATAAAACTCTAATAAAACTCTTCACAGCAGTTAAGTTATTAACAAATAAAGATGTTTGCTATTAATAGCCCTGCATAGCCCTGAGTACATAATGAAGTTAAAGGAAAAGGAAAGTCCAATAACATTCTCCATATAATAAAAACATGATCTGCTATACACTTAACCTTAGAAATGCTTTTAGTTGCCTTGAAATTGATATGTTTGTGGGAGTTCCCCTTCTTCCCAAGCTCTTCTGCTTCTGGTAACACCCTGTGCACCATATTAGACTTGAATAAGAAATCAGTATGTGTGAGTAGCAAGTTACTGTTGCTGTGAATCTGTGTCTCACTGGAAACTAGCTGCTTTAATCTAATTGGCTGTTTTAAACAGATGTTTTGCATTTGTCAACACTCAGGTTTAAGTGATATTTCTAGCCCTAATTTTATATATCAAAATATTTTTGCAGTGTAACCTGTTTATATTGATAGGGAATATTTATATTTAGTTACCAGATTCCATTATGTTTGTTAGAATGTAGGATACTCTTAATTTAAGTAATTAGCAAGGATGCATTGATTGCAAACTGATTGCATTTAAACTGCATTAATCATCATTTAGCCTTGCTGCATGTGTTTTCTCTGATAAACCTCTTACATTTCAAAGCTTTTCTAACACCCACCCTTCCAAAATTGCCCTCTGCTTAGAGAATCTTGGATTTGTAGTGCAACTGTGGTCATATTGCTCAAACCTGCAGCATAATGCTTGGCCAGAAAGAGACATATTCTGGCTACATCCTCAAAGAAAACCTGTTCTGTCCTCCCTATGTGAGATAGTTTGACAAGCAGCTAAACTACTTCTTTATTAATGTAGACACTGAATGATCAGTAAGCTTCAGCTTTATTAACAAAGGTAGGTGTGAAACTAGAAAACAAACATAAATGACAGTACTTACTAATAGATAGCACACAGTGCAGCATAGAATTTAAATGACATCCTGTTAATACTGCAAATATATTCTGACAATATAAAGATTATCTAACATAAGATACTTTCACATGTATATACAGTAAGCATGAAGTTAGATTAGCTAAAGTAATAGTAATGCAGTACTAAAAGTTGCTACACTAGCAAATTCACTAAATCTGTATAGAAAACAACATACAGGATAATAATGTATATGAAAATAAGTGTTAAAGATTAATAAAACATACCAACAATGCGACCAAAGACTAGATGGAATAGGATTAGAGCAATTACCATTTAGCAGCGAAAGCTGTAAAGATGGTACCTGGATTAAGATTTCGGTAACATGGGATAGTAAAGGACATTTCTAAAAACACTGTACTATAAGCAAGTCCACTAGATGGAGCTATACAAATACAAAAGTGTAAACAGTGCAAAAGGCATAACACTTCCCGTCTGATATTATAGGATATCAACCATTTACTAAATATCTAGACGAGAGTAATTACACTAGTTCCGAAACTGGTCTAATGTAAAGTTTCATCTTATTCTGCCTTGAGACCTTGAGTTCAACCTTTCGGACTTTCCCATCTAAACTCGGAAATACTTAAGTGATCAGTCCTATAGGCCATTCATTTATTTTTGTTTGAGAGTCTTTCATAAGAACAGTGGTACCAGGTTCCAAGTTCTGCTTGTCAGATAGCCATTTGTTCCTTGATTGTAATTTAGAATGATATTGTTTTTTCCATTTGCCCCAGAAGACATTTGCAAGGCTTTGGACCTGCCTGCATTGGTGTTCATACAAGTCCTTAACACCAAATTCTCCAGGAGGTCTATCGATGGGGATGGTTTTCTGGGTGAGCAAAGTTAGTGGTGTAAGTAAGAAAGGGTCCTCTGTATCATTGGACACTGGAATCAAAGGTCTAGAATTTATTATGGCTGCTCTCTCTGCCATCATGGGGATAAGAGTTTCATGAGTAAGCCTCCCATGTGTGAGGAGTGGGGAGGGCTAAATTTCCATTTACAACCTTGGTTAGATAAGTACGTCTCAACAGTACCTCTCAACATCATCACAGTCAATATTTATAGGAATACCTAGAATTATGCAGGCTCCTGGGAAATTGGTCCCTTTATCGGAATAAATGTGTTTCCCTAATTGAAATGAATCGTCTGTGTGCTTTAATAAAATCTTGAAGAATCCAGTAATTCTATCACTTCTATACTGCTCTTATGCTCAAGCAACTAAACATGACTGCCCAGCGCTTGCTGTTTTCTTGACCACCTCTCATTTGATGTGAGCTCACAGGCCAAGGACCAAATACATTGATACCTACATTAGTAAAGGTAGGTTCTTTTGGTAGGTCAGCCATTTTCTGTGTCTGGAACATGCAAAGAAGTTTCCTGCAAACAACACAAGTATAGATGATACTAGTTTTTTAGCAAGCAAATATACAAAGGAGTTAAGTGCGATGGACCACCCCAACGTGCAAGTGAGGTAAGTATAATATAATCAAAATATGTATGGGCTTGTTAACCAAAATATAACAGTTAAAAATAGAGATGTCCGAAAATGCTAAAATCCGTTCCGCCTATGGTTTCGTGGATTTTCGAAAAAATTCGACAATTCGAAAATCCGCGTAAAAACCCATTAAAGTCAATGGGAGAAATAAATCCGCACAGATCCGCCTAAATATAAGGTAAAACAGCAATGGTAACTTACTGTACATGGCTGTGGGACCTGGGAAATGGTCTGGGGAACACGTACATATACCCAAAACTAAAAAAAAGCAAACTTTCCTCACGATTGCACCTTTTTTTGAGGTTCCGCATTCTATTTTCGAGCCACATTCGATATTTTTCGAAAATTCGAGAATTTTAAATTTTCTGGAATTTTTAAGTTTTCAAGGAATTTTCGAGTTTCCAGGGAATTTTCGAAGTTTGCAAAAAATGATACAGTAACTTACTGTAAATGGCTCTGGAACCTCAGAAATGGTCTGGGGAACAGACCAATTTGATTGTAACCAATTCTGATTGAAAAAGAATCTTATTGGTTAGTATACCAATCAGATTCTTTCTAAAATAATTTTAATGTATCCAATCAGAATTGCTTACAAATAAAGGTGAAGTTTTAAAACCCTAAAGCTTGAAGCCTTTTATTTGCAGTGTATATGTTTTCAAGGACATGCTAAAAGGCCGCTGACGTGAAGCTCCGCTAACGGAGGGGGTAGGTGACCGCTCCTCTATTTTCTGTATAGGAGCGCTAAAGTCTGTGAACATGAATTTGAACGTTCGATAATTATCGAACGTTCGAATTTGTGTGTTCAAGTTTGGGTCTAGTCCATCTCTAGTCATGAACTTCCTACTGTGTTTCTTCAGAAATCCCCCCCTTAACAATCCTGCGTTTGCCCCTGGATTTAGAGCATTCCAATGGGAAAAGGCACATACAGCGCTAGAAGTGCATTATAATGGAGGGGCTACATAACACTGGCTGGCGCATCATTTTGACATTCATATCACTGTCTTGGTCCTCCAGAATTGGTTTGTTAATTAACAAACGTTCAGCGTTTACTGCCGCGGTTATACATAATCGATAATGCACTGTATCGCTAAACTGCAATACTGTGTGTTTTTACATAGGGCCAGTAGACCTCTAAAAGGCCTAACACTAAATTTGTCCAAAAAACTTATGGGGGGGGGGTGTTTAGTCCTCAAAAGGACTTTTGGGTCCCAAATTGTGTGAATACAGGAGTGGTTAACAACAAGTGCTAATCCACCACACTAAAATTCACACACAGTAATCTTTAAAAGCATGGTAAAAACTGTATAACTCCTACACTGTCAGGTCTTCACTAAACTCACTTTAACACATTGACAAAGTGGCACCTGTCTAGCTGCCTTTTATACCCAGGGGGTTGGCACGGGTAAAAACAGCTGCCATTGGTGAATTTGATACATGAAAATCTTCAAAAATGTTCAAAGGTGGGTTCGGAAAATCCGCGGATTGGCAGATCTCGGAGATCTGCCATGGAACCAGGTTTGGTTCCACAATCTGGTCCATCTCTAGTTAGTATGCCAATCAGAATTGGTTACAATAAGATTAGAATCTAATTGTAACCAATTCTGATGGGAAAAGAATGTGATTGGTTAGTATACCAATCAGATTCTTTCTGAAAATTCTGATTGTAACTAATCAGAATAGGATTATTTTAGAAAGTTCCCAAGACCATTTACCAGGGCCCTTTACAGCAAGTTACTGTATCATTTTTGCCAAATTTTCAAAAATTCTTTAAAAATTCGAATTTTCTAGAATATTCGAAATTTCTTGAATTTTCGAAATTTCCAGATTTTTCGAAAATTTTCGAACGCAGTTCGGAAAACATTTCAAAAGCGGAATTCCGGAAAATCTGTGAGATTCTCGGAAATCCGCCGCGGATCCGAAACTGGCCATCTCTAGTTAAAAAGTGTTGCAAAGAACAAACAGTGTGTCTACTTACACGCTGTAACAGTGTGTGCCGGGTGGACACGCCCCTGAGCCCAGTCACTCCAGCGCGAGTGAAAATCACAATCAGCCCAAACTGTAACCAAACTGTAGCAAGAGAGCTTACCAAATCTGGTGGATGGTCCGGGTGCTGTGTAGCCCTGGACCCCTTGCAAGCTCCAGCTTCAAAGGCAAAAGTGGCAATATCCGTGAGAGCTGACATACGCCACCAAACATCGAACTCCAAGGCAGGTAATAGGACAAAAATTAATTTATCTATACATACAGATACAGACAGACCAGTCTCTGATGAAGTGCCATGTGGGCACGAAACGCGTCAGACATGTGTAGCTTTGTCTGTATGTGTATGTATAAATAAACTAGTCTTTTAAAACCAACTATCCAGAATCCACCTGCACAAAAAGTTTCTGTAAAAAGACGTCCTTGATGTTTTGTCTGTTGATGATAATACATGACAAGTAAAGATGCTTTATGATATTTTTTAGGAATTACCAGATGATATTCTCTTCTTGTCCAAGTTCAGCATTTTTAATATGACCTCCAACTCCTAGCAGTCCATAACTGTCAATGAATGGGTCAAGTTTATTTACACTACTATAATTTGAAATAGGCCTTTTGCTTCTGAGGCACTCACACACACTCACACACACTCACACTTATGAGACCCCAGGTACATACTTGAAGCATTCGTATAGAGTGTGAAAAATTGGGGGTGTATCTCTGGATCAGATACATCAACTAGTTCATATGCTTCTTCTGTAATTTTCAGCTCAGAATTATGCAAAAATTCAGGCCCTGTAAGCCATAAAGTCTCCTTCAAACAAACTGCAGGTACAGCTCATGTTGCATGATCTTCTGGGGTTTGACTTGAGGCTACATAGTGCCACTGTTTTGGTGTTAATCCTCGTATATTTATTACTGACATATACGCAGAAGTGCCTGGTTTCATTACATATATAGCCCATATATAAAGTAAAAAAGAAGGTCAGCACTCCATTTCATGGTCAGAAACGAGCAGGTGCCATATCAAAGAGGGGTATATTAACTGCAAATCAAGAGGCATGCATAGGTCTTCCAATAACTTTGTTTTAATTCAGTTATACTTAAAAGACGTATCTACACGTTTCAGCTCTGGATGAGCCGTCTTCTGGATGTTACATCATTAGAGACCCACTCCATTTTATAGCTATAGGGTTGCAGCTGGGCCACATATCAACTATTGAATGCTAGAAGTGAATCAGAACTATCAACCTATTGCTGGGTATGTGCCTAAACCTCGTTTTTCTCCTCCACAAATGTTGGTAATATTGGCTGAGGAAATTCTGCCAGAGCTCAATCGCTATACCTATGTCTGTGTACAACGAGTAATACTTATACCTATACGTGATTGCTCCTTTATGTTTGTGTTTGTTTTTTTTTGTGTCCGTATGTTTATATGTACCTAGGTATGCTTGCAATCACAACTTGTTTTTTTTAAGGGGAATGGGAGGTTTTAGTGATATTAGGGTGATTTCTAGTTGCATATAATAACAAATGTCGGAGTGATGATAAGGATAAGGATAAAAGGGCACGATCCTTGGCACTATATATATATTCTATAAATCAAAGGGTATGATATCTGCTTGAAAAAACATGTTTGGTTTAATAAAGACATCTTGTTTCACAGCTTGGAGTCTGTGCTATTTGTAAGCTACACTTATACCTTCACTTATTTGTATGATATCTGAACTGATGCTAATATATATTTAAACGGCATCTATATCAAAAAAATAGGTTATTTTAAATTGACCATAACAGAAAACTATAATTCTTCCCAACCACCACTGTATCATTTTTTTGTTGATCTTCCCCCTATTTCTTTAGATATCCAATCTAAAACTTCTTATGTTTCAGCTGTCAAGTTCCCTGCTCTCAAATCTATTCTTCTGTGAATAATTTTACTGTAGCTGGAATGGTGACAATTTTGACAGTTGGAATGCTGTATGCTGTGTGCAGGTTTGACAGTTGGTTTGTGGGTAAAAAGTCAGGTCGGATGGAAGTGGGAGTGGCTAACAGATGGAGGATATTGCTCATAAACAAAATGTGTGCTGGATTGAAGGCATGCAGCAACACACGCAAATCAGAGTAAGTGCTACTTACATGCATTCAATTATAGATTAAGATGAGACAAAGAGATTTTTTCAGTATAGTGTCCCTTTAAAATAAGGTGGTTCTGCTCCATAACTATTGTATGGGCCACATATCAAGCATAAAAACAAAATGTACAAATATACAAAGTTAAAATTACAATGACACATGAATTTTATGATACATTTGTGTCATTGTAATTTTAACTTTGTATATTTGTACATATTTTTTTCATGCTTGTTATGTGGCCCAGCTGCAACTTTGAAGATATAAAATGGATTGAGTCTCCGATAATGTAATATTCTGAAGACGGTTCATCCAGAGCTGAAACACGTAGATACTTTTAAGTGTAACACCTACATAGAATTTTCTTTCTTTAAAGGTATGGGTGTGAAAGCTCTCAATGGGAAGCCCAATATCCCAACATAAAGATAAGAGACAAATCAGAGCCACACACCAGTTTTTATAACAATAACGATAGCAGCAACTTTTTGAGATTAAGTCATCTCTTTATCACTTTATCACAGATCTCAAAACGTCACTGCTATTATTAATATGTGAGCATTTAATTATTAAAAGCCTTTATTTGTTATAAAAACTGGTCTGTGGCTCTGATATGTCTCACACACACCTCTCAAATTTATTCAATTCTGCATGGAAGTTTGCTGTCATTTCCTTGTTGTCCTTATTATCCAATAGGTGTGCTTCTTGTAGCTGCTGTAGCACTACATCCCATCCTGACGCAATGCATGCTTTACAGTAACATCCTTTAGCTTTGCATTGTGGGAGAGACTTACTGAGCATGTGCGAGTTAATGGCCAATCAAAAGAAAGTTTGCTTTCCCAGTAAGTGTAGATGATATCCAGCTGTATTGCACTGTGGGAGAGACTTACTGAGCATGTGCAAATTAATGGCCAATCAAAAGAAAGTTTGCTTTCCCAGTAAGTGTAGATGATATCCAGCTGTATTGCATTATGGGAGAGACTTAGTGAGCATGTGCGAGTTAATGGCCAATCAAAAGAAAGTTTGCTTTCCCAGTAAGTGTAGATGATATCCAACTGTATTGCATTGTGGGGGAGAGCTTCACATCCTGATGCAATGTGTATTGGGAGTGGGTGGGCGTGGCCAAATGACACTGCTTTACTGAAGACTTCCCCTGAAGGGAAGTTTCCTACTTATGGCCGGGTGGATGGATAAGTTTCTAAATGTTATAGTTTTGCTTTAGTGAACAGTCTCTGTTCTCTCTCTCTCTCTCTCTCTCCCTCTCTCTCTCTCTCTCCCTCTGTCTGTCTCTCCCTCTGTCTGTCTGTCTCTCTCTGTCTCTCTGTCTGTCTCTCTCTCTGTCTGTCTGTGTCTCTCTCTCTCTCTGTCTGTCTCTCTATGTTTGTCTGTCTGTCTCTCTCTGTTTGTCTCTCTCTCTCTCTCTCTGTCTCTCCCTCTATCTCTCTGTCTGTCTCTCTCTCTGTCTGTCTGTCTCTCTCTGTCTGTCTCTCTCTCTCTGTCTGTCTCTCTCTCTTTCTGTCTGTCTCTCTCTGTCTGTCTGTCTCTCTCTCTGTCTGTCTCTCTCTCTCTCTGTCTCTTTCTCCTGTCCTGTTAGCAGCAGTGCTCACAATGATCAGCTTCCAGGTTAGTACTATTATTATAAATTGTCACATTACTGTAATAGTGGCCGACTGTATTCTAGCAGCCAATAGGAATACCCCATATTAAACAAGCACCAGGGTACTCCTTACTGTCGCATGTGTGTAAACTACAGCATCTAACAAAGCCCTTCCACATTGGTCGGAATCCAGGTAAAAGCCAATAGTGTTCCATTTAACTGGGAGAGAAGGCATTGCCTATAGAAATGGTGGGCGATCCCTGCTGTTGCTAGGTATTGAGACGCTGCCTGTTCCTGCTTGAGAGCCCTGGGGATTAGCTGGAGGAGGGAGTTAATGTGCGTACAGTATTGTATGTATACAACTTGACAGCACCTGGTCTGGGGCTCCAAGTGCTGATGGAAGCCCCGCGGAGCCTCCCAACACTCGCGTCAGGGCCTGGGAGCCTGTTTTTTGGCCGCAAACAACTGCAAACACCCCTTGGAAGGCAGAACTACCGGGAAAGGCTCCAAGTGCCGCGGAGCCTCCCAACACTCGCGACGGGGCCTGGGAGCCTGGTTTTCATCCGCGAACAACCGCAAACACCCCCTGGAAGTTGGAACTACCAGGAAGAGCTCCAAGTGCCGCGGGAAGTCCCGCGGAGCCTCCGAACACTCGCGGCGGGTCCTGGGAGCCTGGTTTTCGGCCGCGTACAACCGCAAACTACCCCTGGAAGGTGGAACTACCGGGAAGGGCTCCAAGTGCCACGGGAAGCCCCGCGGAGCCTCCTAACACTCGCGGCGGGGCCTGGTTTTCAGCCGCAACCAGCAGCAAACTACCCCTGGAAGACGGAACTACCGGGAAAGGCTCCAAGTGCTGCGGGAAGTTATCATTAGGTAAAAATGTATCTTAAACATAATAATTACACTACAAAAATAACAGCATTATTACTTAATATATGTCATTCTTAGATAGGACTACCCTAATATGGAGGGCCTTGTAAGTGGCGGGTAGCTTACACATATATTTTAATAAATATATGTAACTAACACTCCAGCAAATTAAACTTTATAAAATTAACACCTAAAAAACCTACTGTGCACCAACGGGCACACTTTTGCTAGTATATATATATATATATATATATATAAAATTTTTTGTTCTTTAGTACACAACTCTTCTTCTCTTCTTCAGTTTTCTCTTAAACAAACATGAATGAAATTTGCTTTTGTGTTGTATTATATATCCAAACAAAAGGCTGCGTGTCTCTGATTATTATTTAGGAAAGCAATTACTTGTGCTCTTGCATAATTTCATTTTTGGGCCAATTATTTCAACAAAAGGAAGCATAGAACAGCATTTCATTTTCACCCACACATATTGTTGGTGAAAATGTTAGATAATTGATATAATTGTCTTTTCACCTAAGGATAGAAAAGTAAAGAATTATTTTTCTTTTACTTAAATGATTCTCACCTAGTAGTGGCCAAACACAATGATCGGTTAATTTAATACTTACTATTCAATTTATGCATTAACTGCCTGTTCAGAGACATTTTCCATATACGTTTCTAGGGACCACAAGACTATTTTTACAGGTGCTATTAGGTATGGACTGAAGACAGGAGATTACAAAATATATAGATAAAACATATGGATAAAAAAACACTAAACTAATAGGTCAATACAGCTAGAACCGATTTTGGCTCCCCAGCACAACTGTGCAAGCAAAGTGATATGCTAGTAGCGGCTCCTGCACATGGTGAATGAGTTATAACCATTTTACTTAACCATGGTACTTTTAATGCCAGCCATTAACTGGCAATAAAAAGTGATGCAATGGGTAGCTACTATCAGCATATAACATTGCTTGCAGGGCTGTGTAATTAACTTACACTTTAGTCCAGGGGGGCCCAACCTGAGCCACTCTGGGGACCATACTAGTGGCCCCCATGCAACTGTTTCAGTTTGTCTGACACAGTCTGAGAGATTAATATTTTTATGGACATTATGACAGAGGGTCACAAAAAATTGCAGGCGGGCCGCAGGGAGGGCATCACTGCATTAGCCTCACAGCCACTTTAACTACAAACAGAAGTGCTGCTCCTCTCGATGCATCACCCTAAAAAACAACAGAAGGATAAAGAGAAAACGCTAAAAATTCACACACTGTTTTTACCCACTCAATTGCTGAGTGGGTAACACGGAAATTAACAACACACACCCACCACAAGCGATGTTATTTGCTGATAGGGCTTAAGCATTGTGTGAATTTTTATGCCAGCTACAGGCTGGCGTTAAAACTCCCACAATATTTAACAGCGATTTGCGGTGAGCCGATATATACACATATAACATCCATGGTGCGACTGCACCAGGGAGTCAATAGAAGCACTAGCATTGCCCTGTTAATGTATTAATACCAGTGCTTTGGAAGGAGGAAATATAACTATTCATTCCATTTAATTTATTCCTCTCTTTATAAAAATCAATATTTTGCTAGCTCTAGCAGTTGGCACTGTCTGCAACAAATAAGTCTGTTATCTCTTAGATCCTTTTCCAACATAGATTTACATTAGAGATGAATCCGGAGGGTTTCATAAAATGCTGGAACTTTTTGGGTCTATCTGTATAATGGCTTGCACTTATCCTCTTGTTCGTATACTCTGCATTTTGTAATGCGCGCTGCATACATACATTCACATAAACATATAAAATCTACTGCTGTACTATATATATATATATATATATATATATATATATATTATATATATATATATTGAATGAATCCTTTATCCCAAAGGTAAATACATGGAAGTCTCAATATGTTCTCCTGACTGAAACAGCCTCTTTCCTCAGGAAGACCCCTCAGGCAGTCACCTGCTGCAAAGCCTTCATGTGCGAGTTTCCTTGGGCAGCCTTATGGCCAGGAAAAGGTGACATGTTCACGTCTGCAAACAAAAGGACAGCATTCACAGAGGTGAAAGTGAAGAGTGAACAGAGACAATCAAATGTCATAGTACATCACATCTATAAAATTGCACTTCAGACATGGTAATAAGTAAGTACAGTGTTATGTCAGCAAGTAATAAAGATTAAGCGTCCTTACTCTTACTCACTTTCCCTCTCTCATAAATCTATCAATTTTTCTCTTTCCCACTTTTTAAATCTTTTTATCGAAGGAGAGAGTTGCAAGTCACAAAAAAACTGTAACAGGGCGATTAACCCAGGTTTTGCAGGGTTAACTCCATATTGGTGCCAGATGCGCAGGTTACATAAAAGACACCCACGCATCCAGCGCTCATAATTAAATATCTTAATTCAAAATTTTATTCAATACATTAAGCCCATGATTTTAACTTGATGTCTCCATTGTTGGCAGTCGCGTCTGTGATTGGCTGCCTCTCAGTCAATCATGTACGCTGCTGTCGATCCGGCCCCTGTTAGCAACTTCCTGCAAAGGCATGTGAAGGCATGTAAGTATGCTTTGGATTTGATTTTTAAAGAAATAATACAGTGTTTAGGTCTGGCCAGGGGGGAGCTAGTTTGGTTTTGGGGTGAACATGCCCTTTAACAATTTAATTGGGTATAAAAATTTAGTACAAGCAGCAAAACTAACATTTTATTGATGAATTAGGAAAGATATAATCTGCATGCCACCTGCATAGAGTTCATAAGGAAGAGTAGGCTGCCAATAAAATTGGTTATGCACTGACACCAGTCATACAAATATTTCTATGCACAGTTGGCTTGTAGCCCTATAGATTATGTGCCTCCTATTGTAGAATCAATTTAGCCCATTCAAAACGTGTCCCTCACGTGTTGAGCAAACATGCATTGGTCCATCCGAACAGCGTCAGGCGACCACAGTTACCGTAAGTGTAAAGTAGCTCTTTCCCATGCAGTGGCAGAAGATGGGGCCAAATGTTTAAACCAGCAAAAAGAAGAAGAGTCCCCAGAGATCGTATTTTCCCTTTAGGAAAAATCAATGCCCCTCTCTGGATTTAAGAACTGCAGCTGGTGGAAGTGTCGTCAACTGTTAAGGTTTGTTTTTTGTAACGTCGCATGTAGCAGTCCAGTAGTGCTGAATGTTGACTGACCGCCATCCTACAGAAACTCTGTTTATTATTGATTTCTTTTGACTACGTCAGCTGGATGTTGAATAATAACATCCATCCATCTAGTCTTTTAACCCTACCTAGCAGTTGATCCAGTTAATTAAGACTATGGATATTTGACCAAACTTACACCTGGACTTGGAAAAGTATCTGGATTAATCTATTATATATTAATTGGAACTTAAGTTACTGGGTATTTGTTATCAATTATATTGTGTTTTTTATACACTTTATGTTTATACAATGGTCAATATATTGCATTTTATGTTAGGAAGCTACGTGGGGCAATATATACATGCCCGCATAGCTTTAATGTAGGGGGTGGGGCTTTTGTTATTTTTAATAAATATGCATATATAATAGGTGAACCCTACAGCCTGTTTATATATCATTTTCCCCCCTTAGGATATGTGTCCTAATTAGCAGTTATTTTGGTGAATGCATTTAGTGGCAGTAGTGCATGGGGGTTATTTCTACTAGTTTGGATGTTGTTCTTGGTGTTCAGGCCTACTATCTCTAGCGATTTTATAAAAAATATATACATTGTATATTTAAAATACAGTCTTAAACTGTAATAAAAAGTAGCAAGCATTAGCCTGAGTGCTCTGCCACTTGAAAATATATGGTTGGAAGCAGTTCAGGAACATTGTAGGCACTCGCCCTTTATCCTGTCCTTGACACACACACACACACACACACACACACACACACACTCTATATATTCTGCAGGAATATACATGCATATATGTCTATTGAATTGCTATAAACAATGTATGCTCACCATAACTTGTATTTAGTATATAGAAATTTTATCACCTCTAAATTATCTGCCTGTATTACACAACAAATTGCTTTTATGTAAGAAAATATATTCTGAAGTACAATATTCTTATCATAATAACCAATAAAAAAAAATATTGTCAAGATTTCATAAATACTCAATAATGGATTTCACATTCTACTTGTAAAAATGCTTATGTTTGCATCTTTTTAAAACAGTCTGCATCAGAATAGAACATTTTCATTTTAAACTAAAAAAAGATGTCTATATCTTTATAAAGATAATATTCAGCATTTTGCTTGCAGGCACAAACAGTAGACCCATATCAAATCCATTAAATGCACCCAAGACCCAGCTGTCAATGGCCAAGTAGAGTAGATTTAATTTTCAGAGTGAATACTGAGCACAGCTGCAATAAGCATAGGATAATCCTGGCACGTTATTTATTTGTCACAATAACACATTGTCTACACTTGATATAAGAAGAAAACAGTTAAGGTGTTTTTTTAAATAGATAATTTAAGTTACAAGAATTGCTTACACTTAAAAATAATATGTTAATGTACTTGAAGGAGTATTTATATTAGTATCAACTTTAGAAAAACATTTTTCTCTGCTCTCATTGCTGATTGATTAAAGGAGCTGCCATTTCATTGTTCAAACATTATTGCATACATAAGAGTGAGAAATAAGCTTGTGAAGGTTCTCATTCATACAAGTCATGATATATCGGTTGCATTCAGTTAGATCTACTGGACATGAAGTTAAGTGTTTGAAGATATTTTGCTAGTCATCCAACTGTCTTTCTCAATTCAGAATGACTCGTACAACAATCTGTTGGCAATAAATTCCCTGTTTATTAACAGCCAGGTGTTAGGGACCTGGTGTTTATTGCATTGTGGCTAAGAGGTGTTAATAAAACTGCCCAGGGTAAGGCGTCAAACAGCATTTGGTGAATTTATAAAAAAAGCCAGTCTGATGACTAGCAAACCATTTATAAGAACTAAACACTAACTAACTAACACTAAAACTAACGGAACACCACAGATATAGATTGAATGTGAAAGTATGGTTGAAGAAAAACTAATGTTAAACTAAAATATTTACCTCAGGTAAAAAGGTAAATATTTTAGTTTTAGAGGTTCCACTCCCTTATTTGGTCCTATGCTGTGACAGACGCTGAGCTGTATCCCTAATTTATCTTTTATAAAGCTGGTTACAGATACTGTAATTATTATCTGTGCTTTTCTCTGCCTATGGACATTTTAGAGAGCGATACATTTTTCTTTTCAGGCTTATGGATAGCTTTTAAAACTATTAAGAAATTCAGGGACTAGGCATCTTCCCTCTGTCCCAGCAGTAGGATACTAGTTGGCATACGTTTAATAGAGGCAATTTGTAAAAAGATCAGAGTTTCCCTTTAAAGATAAAAAAGAATTTAAAAGAAATGTATTATTTAAAGGGCATGTCCACCCCCAAAACTAAAATTTATCCCACTGTGTAGTGTAAAAAAATCCTTACCTTTCTCCTCTGCTCCTTATAGTTGTCCTGCAGAGCCTATCCAAATTCCAGGAAATGGAAGAGTAGGAGCCTTCCTGTGTGTAATTTGGAATCGGACCCTTCCCTATTCTCAAGGAGGACTCTGGCATGCGCAGGGGAGCTCTTCCCCTCCAGATTCCTTGGCTCTGCAGTAAAGTAAAAAAATAATAATCTTTTCTGTAGTGTAGGGGACCCCCCCAACCTTAACCACCTGGTTTCTAACATTAAAAAGCGCACAGAAACACACTTACCCACCTTTGTTCCCTCAGCTTTCTCAACTAGCCCTCAGCCATGTCTGTGATTGGTGGACTCTCAGTGTTTATGGGTGGAGTGGGGTCCCTGACACTACAGAAAACTTTACATTTTGGGGTGGAGGTACCCTTTAAATGGCATGCTTACCCTCATATGTAAACTTTATATGAAACATCAGGAGCTTCCCAACAACCTGAAACCACAATATAATTTTCTTCAATGCTCAAAAACTTCCATATCCAGTGTGATCCTATCCTCAGACTCTATTCTTGGGTTGATGATCTGTTTTCTCAACCCAAAGTTTCATGGATAATTGGAACAATCGCTATAAAGATGTAATCTGCACATCTAAAACCAGGACTGTAAAAAAGTCCAAAAAAGTTTAGGTTCATTTGACTTCAATAATATATTATATTTATATTATAATAGGCTATTTGTTATAATAGTTGGCTATTCATATGTAGACCCCTGTACAATATAGCAAAGAGCCAAAGGGGGCAGAACACATTCTGTATGTGTGCAAAGTAAATGTATGTGCTTATTTGATCTGCAGACTAAAAGTTCAGTTTGTAAAAGGTTTCAAGATTTGTCCTGTGCCAATCATCAATATATATACAAAGAATCCAAATTCCCTTTTATAAAACCAAGTCATAGGGGAATATTTATAAAGGAGTGATATTGCTTCATTGCAATATTGCTTCTTCATTGAAATAGCTACAACTAAGCACCAGTATCGGTATTTTGCAAATGTGCAATATTCTAGCTATTATTTCCTGATGTGGTTATTATATCCTGATGTGAAAACAAAATACTGATATTGTAAAAGGACAATGAAGCAACTTTATTTATATTCCCCACATTGACTAGGAGAGCAGCATGGTAGCCATTTAAAGCAGGAATACATTGAAACATTACAATATTTATGAAACAAATGGAAGAAACTCTACATTGGTAAAATAGAGGCAAAAAAAACTATTACTTTTGGCAACAGTGTATTAAAAACATGGACCATTATTTTTAACCCCAAATCTGTCTTGAGTCCTTGTTCTTCTTCTATATTAGGAATTTTATTGCACCTAAAAATAAGGTATTTTTTCATGAATAACAAAGTGTTGCTGCTTGCGCTATGCTCTTAGTTCATATTTACAGCTGTTATCGACATTCTCTGCCCTCCTTGCAAAGATCTCTCATTTATTTAAAGCACGCTTAAACATTTTTAAACTGACATTCTCAAAGGCATCTGGGCTTCTTAAGCAAACATGTACATAATCTAATTTGGCCCCAAACATGAAAGATAATGAGATTACTATGAATTGATCTGAATATTACTTAAAATAATTAGAAATGATTTTCTCATGGTATACTGTTTAATTAAGTTAAGCTGCTTTTTATGATTCTTTAAAAAGGATAAGAGTTATTGCTTTTTAGAAAATTTGCTTGTTGTTTATGACCTTCGGAACATAATATATCAGTATTGGCATCCATGCCAGTCATTTTGCTCTCAAACCTATACGGTTTCCTTTGTCTACCTGGTAATATTTTCACTGCTTTTTTGCAAAGGGCTTGACAAGCATTTTAGCTCACTTTGATTATTCTGCAAGCGTCTGCCCCCATTATATAGAAATAGCTTAACCCCCACCAAATAATAAAATCCTATCATATAAATATTTTTTAGAAGCTTTCATTACTTTGAAAGGGACCCAATATAAAGGTTTCAGAGTTAAATGATTTCCTAACAGATTTATGACATCAATAACAGTACAGTAAGCAAAAACAAGTATGATAATATCCCCTGTTAAATGATTCTACTTTGCAGAATAACCCCAGGGAAGTGACTGCAAACATGAATATTTTTTATTGTATAATTACGATTTATATTCACAATATTATATTACCCATATAGAACTAATTATTTTGTTTAATACACATTTTTAAGATGGGAATGGATGTTCTATTTAAAGAAATGTGTTGTGCATAGAAAACTCTCACCATGTGCTGTAAGATAAGAGGAGTTTAGCAATGCAGTCACATAGAAATATTTTATAATAAGGCATACAGATAAAGTAATAGGACAAACAACAGAAACTGTTTATACTGTGTATTAAAAATGGCTTGATGTGTAATAATGCTTCTGACATAAAATAACCCTATATACCGGTTATATAAGAAGTAATGTATACCTTACTGTGAAGTAAAGCAATATGGCGTCATATTAAATTTGTGCAGGTTAAAGTTTAATACAATTACTTCATCCTGCAGAATTCCAAACCACAAATGTCACACAGACTAGTATGCAGTCCATGTATTATATTCACTCACATATACATATAGTAAATGTCCAAAATTGTGCAAAGCACAAGAGACAACATTTAGTAGAACTCACTATTTTTAATTATTTAGCAATCCTTTAGTTCAGCACCTCAAAGTTAATGTGGATTTTGTCTGCCTGTAAAGATTGTCTACTTCAGCCTCACATTTTAATTATAATAATAATATTCTTACAATTTGACTTTGTTTAAGAAGGTACAAACAACTCTAATGATTGTATCACTGAAAGTAAACCATAGCAGCAAAACATATCACGTGACTCTCTGTCTGTGCACACCAACCTTTCCCATACAGTGTATACAAGACATTAAACTTTAAAGGCCTTTTTTGTTATCTATGCATCAGTGACGGTATTGTTTTTTTTGTTTGTTTTTTTTCTTTTTCATTTTGTTTTTGTTTTTTACAAAGACCCGGCTGTATCAGATCTGTACATCTCTGTTACGAAAACCCAACTGCATCAGATCTGTATGTCTCTTTTACAAAGACCCCACTGCATCAGATCTGTACGCCTCTTTTACAAAAACCCAACTGTAAAAGAGACATATAGATCTGATGCAAAGACCCCACTGCATTAGAATGTAGACATCTCTTTTACAAAGACCCCACTGCATCAGATCTGGACATTTCTTCTACAAAGACCCCAGTGCATCAGATCTGTATGTCTCTTTTACAAAGACCTCACTGCATCAGATCTGTATGTCTCTTTTACAAAGACTTCACTGCATCAGATTTGTACGTCTCTTTTACAAAGACCCCCAAAGTCACTACTGCATCAGAACTGTACATCTCTTTTTCAAAAACCCCACTGCACCAGATGTTTATGTCTCTTTTACAAAAAACCCCAGGGGCACGTTTAGGGGGGGATTACTGGTGCCTGGAATCCCCCCTTTCTACCTGCTCAGTGCAGTCTACTGTTCTACTTCTCCTGGTGTCCATAGACTGTTACATAAATTGTTACATTGATAATTGAGCTGTGAGTGAGAAGCAGTATTTGTATGTTTCAAAAATGTATCCAGTCCTCAATGGACTTGGGGATCTTGGGGACCGTGTATATAATGGGGGCTCTCGGGTACTTAGTGGTCAAATGTCCCCTCTCGTCTTCAGTAATCCATCCACTGCTACTCACCTGTATTAGTTTTTTATTGAACAAGAATGATTTTTTTTAATATAAACATACATGGTCCAATGTAATTGGTTTGTATTGCAAATTCTGTCAGATCTACTGTCACTGTCACAGCTCTAACTTTAAAAGACACTAATGGTAATGTAGTGCAAACTTGGATTTATCAGTAAAACAGAATGTTAGGCTGCGTACACACGGACTAATTTTCCGTCCTGACCCATATAGTGGTTGCCAACAGCAAATGTCTCCTATGGACCGCAGCCTTCACTGCCACTGCCGAAATCACTTCACATTTTTCAGCCCCTGACACGGAAATATCTGTTGGTTTGTGTGTACCCAGCCTTAATAAGTATATACTCTATAACAATAGAAAAGGAAATATGTGTATTGGCCAACTGTGATGATAATCATGGCAATTAGAGAATATATAAAATATTACATGATCCATATATAATAGAACACATGAACCTGAACACTGAACCTCCTTCTGAGCTTCAATGGTAACCCATTTAGGAATCCCCCCCTTGAAAATCCTGCGCTTTCCACTGACCCCACTGCATTAGATCTGTACGTTTCTTTTACAAAGACCTCACTGCATCAGATTTGTACATCTCTTTTATAAGGAACCCACTGCATCAGATCTGTATGAATCTTTTATAAAGACCCCACTGCATTAGATCCGTACATCTCTTTTACAAAGACCCTAATGCATCAGATTTATATGTCTCTTTTATAAAGTCCCCAAAGTTCCCACTGCATCAGAACTGTACATCTCTTTTACAAAAACTCCACTACATCTGATCTGTAGGCCTCTTTTACAAAGACCTCACTGCATCAGATTTTTACATCTCTTTTACAAAGACCCCACTGTATCTGATCTGTAGGTCTCTTTTATAAAGACGCCACTGCATTAGATCCGTACATCTCTTTTACAAAGACCCCACTTCATCAGAGCTTTAGGTCTCTTTTATAAAGACCTCACTGCATAAGATCTGTATGCTTCAATATATTTAAATATATATATAAATACAGATAAAAGAGCAATAGTAACTTACTGTAAAGTTCTGGTACCTGGGAAATGGTCTTGGGAACATGTACATATCACCAAAACTTATTTAAAACTTATTTAAACACTACTTTCCCCCACGATCGGGCAATTGTCAGGTTTCTGCATGCTACATTCGAGGGTTATGGCCAATTCAAAGTTTAACGTAAGATGCATTCAAGGGTTACTGAATGATACATTCAAGGGTTACGGAAATCGAAGGCTAAATTCGAGGATTACCGAAACACTACTTTTGAGGGATACCGAATGATACATTTGAGGGTTATCGAAATGGAATTCTACATTCGAGGGTTACCGAACGATACATTTAAGGGTTGCCAAAATTGAAGGCTACATTCGAGGGATACCGAAATCGAACAAACAAACAAAAAAAGTACTAAACTCAGGCAGTAGACCATGTTATATTGTTTCAAAAGTAATCTAGGGGATTTGAACTTGTGACTTCTTGGTCTGTTTGTTCCTAAACACACAGCATTTACATGGTGTGCCACCAGCAACTCTAACTGTGATCACAGGTACATTTAGAAACTTTATCTTTCACTAGAAAGAGATGCTAGAAACTCTGCACATAGATAGTGAATCCTGGGGTCAGGGGGCGTGGCTCTTTGAAGCCAACATGGGCTATGAGTTGTACTGGCAACAAGATGGAAGCCTCCTTTGTTACAGAATCTATTACTTATATGTACTAAATGCAAATAACTAGAGAAAAATCTTTCAACGTGTAGGTGTTCTGGGGAGAAAAACTTTCACATTAGGATCTGAAAAACTGAAGTTTAGTTCTCCTTTAATGCATTGTGTGAATGCGAATGATAAGTTGTGATCTTTTGCACGGCTTTTGAAGACACAATTGAAAAGGCTTTCAATAATCATTGCTAAATTTATTGCATGCTTGCACCTGTTCTATTTCCAAAGTTTTTGCACTTATCTTTCTCCTTAGCACAGGATATTGCATCTCTCTATATGAGTCTACTATACTGTACTGAAATAAGCAGTCCTGAATCCGTGAATTTTTTTATAGGAAATTTAGACATAAATATAAATATATATAATATATTACACAAAAACTCCAGCACTCAACTACACATACAATTATAAATGAATTGGGGCAGAGAACATTTACACAGGAAGCAAAGCATATAATAGGGCCTTGGCTGCAGTGCCCTTAATTAAATAAAATATAAGGATATGCTGCTCAAAACTTTATTCAAAAATACTTTTAGGTACGGTGCAATGGAGGACCGGCAATGTATACATTACCAAAAGACTGCAGCACTCAACTACACATACAATTATAAATTGATTGGGTAAAAGAATTAGACACGTATGCAAGCAATGAAGGGTAATCATCTCCACTGAAGTTAAAATGGATACCTTTAGTTATTGTACATTGTTTGTACAAACATGTTCAAGCTGATGCGCCGCTCCAAGGCAGTATCTAAGCATCAGTCCTAACCTAGTGAAAAAAATATACAATCCCTGGGGGCAACGAGGCCTTACCTGTTTTAATCAGCTTTAATTCTAAAGGACAAGAATATATATAAAAAAAAATCACCCCTATTACATGTCCACACTTCCAGCAGCTGAAATCGCTTACTCACATTTACAACTGTGCCGCCCTCCCTTGGATATCACACAGCAAAGAAGAGTGCTAAAAGCCCACCTCCTAAAGGGCCCAGGGCCCTGGTTAACATATCACTTGTCATTGGCTGATGAAGGGTGGGTGGAGGAGTGTTTTCTCGCATGCTAGCTTTGAGTGACAGTTAGAGGCACACAGAATTGTTACGCCTAATTGAAGGCAGAGAGAATCTCAATATCAAGAAAAAAATGTATGGGGAGGGCTGCATACCTTTACTCTTTTTAAAGTAATTTTAAAAAATGCATTGAGGCAATAGAATTATCCTTTAAGACGATCTTTTTTTGTTTTTTTGAAGTCCAGAGTATATTCTGCCAAATGTGTGAATGATCTGTGTCTCTATTCACTATTTTATGTATGTCATATGCAAAATAGACTGTACCGAGCTTGTCTAAGGGGCATTTATGTAGGGGTGCTAAGTTTTTGCCACTGATTTCACCACCATTTTTGCCAGAACTTAACTAGCATTTAATAAAGCAGCAATAATCGGCAGCAAAAACAGTTCCCGATGCAAAGAATTTTTGTTCCTAATTATAAAGTGCCAAGAAGTTTTTCTTTGGTCGGTTAAAGTAATAGTTTCAAGCAGACGTTTGCAAACTATATTTTTCTTATTTCAAGAAAATCTTGTTTTTTTATTTGTGAATTTAATTGTGAATCACACTAAAGCATGCCACATTAAAAAAGTTTGTTTACTGACAGATACTCAAAATAAAGATAAACTCTACAGACATCGATTCCAGTTACTGGAATTGAATAGTATAGTATAGTATAGTATAGTATTTGAGGTTGAATAAAGACATATGTCCATCCTGTCCAACCCATCTAGCAATATCCTCATTTCCTGTTGATCCAGAGGAAGGCAAAAAAAACCCCACCAAATTTATGAAGGGAAAAAAAATTCCTTCCTGACTGAAAGTGGCAATCGGAAATTTCCCTGGATCAACTCTACTTTAATTATCAATACCAGTAACTTGCAACATTCCTTGTTTGCAAAAACTCATCCAGCTTTTTTTTAAACTGACCAATGAACCTGCTATAACAACATCCATTGGAAGACAGGTACATAGATTTACCGTTTTCACAGTGAAAAAGCCTAAACCTTTTTTCTTCAAGTCTTAAGGGATGTCTGCGTGTCTTCTGACATGTTCTATTGGTGAACAATGCCCCAGATAGTTTATTGTATGGCCCGTTAATGTATTTATACACAGTAATCATATCCCCACGCAAGCGCCTTTTCTCCCGCGTACATAATTGCAACCTTTCCAGTATCTCTTCATATTCCAGCTCCCCCAATCCCCTTATTAATTTAGTTGCCCTTCTCTGAACCTTTTCCATTTCAAAGATGTCCTTTTTGTACACAGGATTCCAAAATTGCACTGCATATTCCAAATGAGGCCTTACCAATGCTTTGTAAAGAGGGAGAATTACATTTTCCTCCCTTGAATCCATACCTCTCTTTATACAAGACAATACCATGCTGGCTCTGGCTGTTGCCGCCTGGCACTGCTTGCTACCTTTAAGTTTGTTATCCACCAAAACTCCAAGATCCCTTTCCAACAGGGATTCACTTAACACAGAGCCATTTATAGTATAAGTAGCACAAGTATTTTTAAGTCCAAAATGCATCACCTTACATTTATCAACATTGAATTTCATCTGGGGAAATTTCCGATTGCCACTTTCAGTCAGGAAGGAATTTTTTTTCCCTTCAAAATTTGGTGGGGTTTTTTTTGCCTTCCTCTGGATCAACAGGAAATGAGGATATTGCTAGATGGGTTGGACAGGATGGACATATGTCTTTATTCAACCTCAAAACTATACTATACTATACTATACTATTCAATTCCAGTAACTGGAATCGATGTCTGTAGAGTTTATCTTTATTTTGAGTATCTGTCAGTAAACAAACTTTTTAATGTGGCATGCTTTAGTGTGATTCACAATTAAATTCAAAATAAAAAAACAAGATTTTCTTGAAATAAGAAAATATAGTTTGCAAACGTCTGCTTGAAACTATTACTTTAACCGACCAAAGAAAAAACTTCTTGGCACTTTATAATTAGGAACAAAAATTCTTTGCATCGGGAACTGTTTTTGCTGCCGATTATTGCTGCTTTATTAAATGCTAGTTAAGTTCTGGCAAAAATGGTGGTGAAATCAGTGGCAAAAACTTAGCACCCCACATAAATGCCCCTTAGACAAGCTCGGTACAGTCTATTTTGCATATGACATACATAAATAGTGAATAGAGACACAGATCATCTTCACACATTTGGCAGAATATACTCTGGACTTCAAAAAAACAAAAAAAGATCGTCTTAAAGGATAATCTATTGCCTCAATGCATTTTAAAATTACTTTAAAAAGAGTAAAGGTATGCAGCCCTCCCCATACATTTTTTTCTTGATATTGAGATTCTCTCTGCCTTCAATTAGGCGTACAATTCTGTGTGCCTCTAACTGTCACTCAAAGCTAGCATGCGAGAAAACACTCCTCCACCCACCTTCATCAGCCAATGACAAGTGATATGTTAACCAGGGCCCTGGGCCCTTTAGGAGGTGGGCTTTAGCACTCTTCTTTGCTGTGTGATATCCAAGGGAGGGCGGCACAGTTGTAATTGTAAAGTGGTAAGCGATTTCAGCTGCTGGAAGTGTGGACATGTAATAGGGGTGATTTTTTTTATATATATCTTGTCCTTTAGAATTAAAGCTGATTAAAACAGGTAAGGCCTCGTTGCCCCAGGGATTGTATATTTTTTTACTAGGTTAGGACTGATGCTTAGATACTGCCTTGGAGCGGCGCATCAGCTTGAACATGTTTGTACAAACAATGTACAATAACTAAAGGATCCATTTTAACTTCAGTGGAGATGATTACCCTTCATTGCTTGCATACGGTTCTAATTCTTTTACCCAATCAATTTATAATTGTATGTGTAGTTGAGTGCTGCAGTCTTTTGGTAATGTATACATTGCCGGTCCTCCATTGCACCGTACCTAAAAGTATTTTTGAATAAAGTTTTGAGCAGCATATCCTTATATTTTATTTAATTAAGGGCACTGCAGCCAAGGCCCATATATGCTTTGCTTCCTGTGTAAATGTTCTCTGCCCCAATTCATTTATAATTGTATGGTAGGTTGAGTGCTGGAGTTTTTGTGTAATATATTAATATATTTATATTTATGTCTAAATTTCCTATAAAAAAATTCACGGATTCAGGACTGCTTATTTCAGTACAGTATAGTAGACTCATATAGAGAGATGCAATATCCTGTGCTAAGGAGAAAGATAAGTGCAAAAACTTTGGAAATAGAACAGGTGCAAGCATGCAATAAATTTAGCAATGATTATTGAAAGCCTTTTCAATTGTGTCTTCAAAAGCCGTGCAAAAGATCACAACTTATATTCGCATTCACACAATGCAAAGGAGAACTAAACTTCAGTTTTTCAGATCCTAATGTGAAAGTTTTTCTCCCCGAAACACCTACACGTTGAAAGATTTTTCTCTAGTTATTTGCATTTAGTACATATAAGTAATAGATTCTGTAACAAAGGAGGCTTCCATCTTGTTGCCAGTACAACTCATAGCCCATGTTGGCTTCAAAGAGCCACGCCCCCTGACCCAGGATTCATATCTATGTGCAGAGTTTCTAGCATCTCTTTCTAGTGAAAGATAAAGTTTCTAAATGTACCTGTGATCACAGTTAGAGTTGCTGGTGGCACACCATGTAAATGCTGTGTGTTTAGGAACAAACAGACCAAGAAGTCACAAGTTCAAATCCCCTAGATTACTTTTGAAACAATATAACATGGTCTACTGCCTGAGTTTAGTACTTTTTTGTTTGTTTGTTCGATTTCGGTATCCCTCGAATGTAGCCTTCAATTTTGGCAACCCTTAAATGTATCGTTCGGTAACCCTCGAATGTAGAATTCCATTTCGATAACCTCAAATGTATCATTCGGTATCCCTCAAAAGTAGTGTTTCGGTAATCCTCGAATTTAGCCTTCGATTTCCGTAACCCTTGAATGTATCATTCAGTAACCCTTGAATGCATCTTACGTTAAACTTTGAATTGGCCATAACCCTCGAATGTAGCATGCAGAAAACCTGACAATTGCCCGATCGTGGGGGAAAGTAGTGTTTAAATAAGTTTTAAATAAGTTTTGGTGATATGTACATGTTCCCAAGACCATTTCCCAGGTACCAGAACTTTACAGTAAGTTACTATTGCTCTTTTATCTGTATTTATATATATATTTAAATATGAAGCATACAGATCTTATGCAGTGAGGTCTTTATAAAGAGACCTAAAGCTCTGATGAAGTGGGGTCTTTGTAAAAGAGATGTACGGATCTAATGCAGTGGCGTCTTATAAAAGAGACCTACAGATCAGATACAGTGGGGTCTTTGTAAAAGAGATGTAAAAATCTGATGCAGTGATGGCTTTGTAAAAGAGGCCTACAGATCAGATGTAGTGGAGTTTTTGTAAAAGAGATGTACAGTTCTGATGCAGTGGGAACTTTGGGACTTTATAAAGAGACATATAAATCTGATGCATTAGGGTCTTTGTAAAGAGATGTAGGATCTAATGCAGTGGGGTCTTTATAAAAGATTCATACGATCTGATGCAGTGGGTTCCTTATAAAAGAGATGTACAAATCTGATGCAGTGAGGTCTTTGTAAAAGAAACGTACAGCATCAATGCAGTGGGGTCAGGGAAAGCGCAGGATTTTCAAGGGGGGGATTCCTAAATGGGTTACCATTGAAGCTCAGAGCATCTCAGGTTAGTGTTCAGTCAAGTGTTCAGTTCATCTATATATAGGATCATGTAATATTTTATAATTCTCAATGCCATGTTATCATCACAGTTGGCCAATACACATATTTCTTTCTATGTTAAGAGTATATACTTATTAAGGCTGGGTCACAAAACCAACGATATTTCCGTGTCAGGGGCTGAAAAATGTGAAGTGATTTCGGCAGTGGCAGTGAAGGCTGCGGTCCATAGGAGACATTTGCTGTTGGCAACCACTATATGGGTCAGGACGGAAAATTAGTCCGTGTGTACGCAGCCTAACATTCTGTTTACTGTAAATCCAAGTTTGCACTACATTACCATTAGTGTCTTTTAAAGTTAGAGCTGTGACAGTGACAGTAGATCTGACAGAATTTGCAATACAAACCAATTACATTGGACCAGTATGTTATATTAAAAAAATCATTCTTGTTCAATAAAAAACTAATACAGGTGAGTAGCAGTGGATGGATTATGAAGACGAGAGGGGACATTTGACCACTAAGTACCCGAGAGCCCCCATTATATACACGGTCCCCAAGATCCCCAAGTCCATTGAGGACTGGATACATTTTTGAAACATACAAATACTGCTTCTCACTCACAGCTCAATTATAATGTAACAATTATGTAACAGTCTGGACACCAGGAGAGTGAACAGTAGACTGCACTGAGCAGGTAGAAAGGGGGATTCCAGGCACCAGTAATCCCCCCCTAAACGTGCCCCTGGGGTTTTTTGTAAAAGAGACATAAACATCTGGTGCAGTGGGGTTTTTGAAAAAGAGATGTACAGTTTGATGCAGTAGTGACTGGGGGTCTTTGTAAAGAGAACGTACAAATCTGATGCAGTGAAGTCTTTGTAAAAGAGACATACAGATCTGATGCAGTGAGGTCTTTGTAAAAGAGACATACAGATCTGATGCACTGGGGTCTTGTAGAAGAAAATGTCCAGATCTGATGCAGTGGGGTCTTTTAAAAGAGATGTCTACATTCTAATGCAGTGGGTCTTTGCATCAGATCTATATGTCTCTTTTACAGTTGGGTTTTTGTAAAAGAGGCGTACAGATCTGATGCAGTGGGGTCTTTGTAAAGAGACATACAGATCTGATGCAGTTGGGTTTTCGTAACAGAGATGTACAGATCGATACAGCCGGGTCTTTGTAAAAAACAACAAAACAAAATGAAAAAGAAAAAAAAACAAACAAAAAAACAATACCGTCACTGATGCATAGATAACAAAAAGGCCTTTAAAGTTTAATGTCTTGTATACACTGTATGGGAAAGGTTGGTGTGCACAGACAGAGAGTCACGTGATATGTTTTGCTGCGCTATGGTTTACTTTCAGTGATACAATCATTAGAGTTGTTTGTACCTTCTTAAACAAAGTCAAATTGTAAGAATATTATTATTATAATTAAATGTGAGGCTGAAGTAGACATCTTTACAGGCAGACAAAATCCACATTAACTTTGAGGTGCTGAACTAAAGGATTGCTAATAATTAAAATAGTGAGTTCTACTAAATGTTGTCTCTTGTGCTTTGCACAATTTTGGACATTTACTATATGTATATGTGAGTGAATATAATACATGGACTGCATACTAGTCTGTGTGACATTTGTGGTTTGGAATTCTGCAGGATGAAGTAATTGTATTAAACTTTAACCTGCACAAATTTAATATGACGCCATATTGCTTTACTTCACAGTAAGGTATACATTACTTCTTATATAACCGGTATATAGGGTTATTTTATGTCAGAAGCATTATTACACATCAAGCCATTTTAATACACAGTATAAACAGTTTCTGGTTTGTCCTATTACTTTATCTGTATGCCTTATTATAAAATTTTCTATGTGACTGCATTGCTAAACTCCTCTTATCTTACAGCCATGGTGAGAGTTTTCTATGCAAACACATTTCTTTAAATAGAACATCCATTCCCATCTTAAAAATGTGTATTAAACAAAATAATTAGTTCTATATGGGTAATATAATATTGAATATAAATCGTAATTATACAATAAAAAATTTCATGTTGCAGTCACTTCCCTGGGGTTATTCTGCAAAGTAGAATCATTTAACAGGGGTATTATCATACTTGTTTTTGCTTACTGTACTGTTATTGATGTCATAAATCTGTTAGGAAATCATTTAACTCTGAAACCTTTATATTGGGTCCCTTTCAAAGTAATGAAAGCTTCTAAAAAATATTTATATGATAGGATTTTATTATTTGGTGGGGTTAAGCTATTTCTATATAATGGGGGCAGACGCTTGCAGAATAATCAAAGTGAGCTAAAATGCTTGTCAAGCCCTTTGCAAAAAGCAGTGAAATATTACCAGGTAGACAAAGGAAACCGTATAGGTTTGAGAGAAAATGACTGGCATGGATGCCAATACTGATATATTGTTCCGAAGGTCATAAACAACAAGCATTTTCTAAAAAGCAATAACTCTTATCCTTTTTAAAGAATCATAAAAAGCAGCTTAACTAATTAAACAGTATACCATGAGAAAATCATTTCTAATATTTTAAGTAATATTCAGATCAATTCTAGTATATATTATCTTTCATGTTTGGGGCCAAATTAGATTATGTACATGTTTGCTTAAGAAGCAAATTTCCCTGGATCAACTCTACTTTAATTATCAATACCAGTAACTTGCAACATTCCTTGTTTGCAAAAACTCATCCAGCTTTTTTTTAAACTGACCAATGAACCTGCTATAACAACATCCATTGGAAGACAGGTACATAGATTTACCGTTTTCACAGTGAAAAAGCCTAAACCTTTTTTCTTCAAGTCTTAAGGGATGTCTGCGTGTCTTCTGACATGTTCTATTGGTGAACAATGCCCCAGATAGTTTATTGTATGGCCCGTTAATGTATTTATACACAGTAATCATATCCCCACGCAAGCGCCTTTTCTCCCGCGTACATAATTGCAACCTTTCCAGTATCTCTTCATATTCCAGCTCCCCCAATCCCCTTATTAATTTAGTTGCCCTTCTCTGAACCTTTTCCATTTCAAAGATGTCCTTTTTGTACACAGGATTCCAAAATTGCACTGCATATTCCAAATGAGGCCTTACCAATGCTTTGTAAAGAGGGAGAATAACATTTTCCTCCCTTGAATCCATACCTCTCTTTATACAAGACAATACCATGCTGGCTCTAGCTGTTGCTGTCTGGCACTGCTTGTTAGGTTTTTATATATTCTCTATAATCACTTAGCCTAATAGCAGTTGCTAAAATTTTGTATTAGGAAATTATTCCTAAATGAGGTTGTCCTGTTAGAATAGATTCAGATAAAGGGCCAGCTTTTATTTCTAAAGTATTACAGCAGATTGTGTAATTGATGTTGATTGAATAGAAGTTTTATATCCCCAGAGTTCAGGTGTTGTTGAACGAATGAACCGCACAATAAAAGAGAAGCTTATGAAGGCTACTGCAGGTTCTTTCAGTAAATGGGATATTTATTTACCAGCTGTATTAGCAGAGATTCGTATGGCCCCCAATTCTACATCCAAGTTGTCCCCTTTCGAAATTTTAATGGGTAAAAAATTTCCTATGTTTTGGGCAGTTAAGACAGGGACATTAATTACAGGTGACCTGGAATTTATCCAGGAAGCTTATGTGACAAAACTGATTGAAAAATTGAATATCATCTGTGGTGATGTTTCTTTGTCTTTTTCTTTATTTTCTAGTGCTCCGACGCACCCGTTTAAATCAGGTGATGTGGTCTTGGTAAAGGCGTTACATCAACACAAATCTTTAGAGCCTCCCTGTGACTCGCACAGCTATTTTAGTTGAAGGCAATCCATCGTGGATACATGCTTCCAGAGTAAAGTGTGCACCAAATCTGTTGATTGGAGAACGAGATGACCACCCAGATGACTTCAGAGACCACCCAGATGACTTCAGAGATGACAACACACCCACCCTCAAGGAGGAAGATTAAGATGAGCCCAGATTCCAAACCAGTGATAAATTGTAAACTCCAGATGAAATACATTTTCCTGACCTGTTCATTTTTCATCTTATTCTGTGGTTTTTCTATTTTGAATTTATTAGAATAAACAGAGCTTCCCGCTCTATTGCTCCCCATGTTCCATTGCCCCTCGGTAACATTTGGGAGTATATTTCAAAGAAGCTCCTAAGTATAACTGACTTTTGTTTAGGAAATGTAAAAGTGTTCAGGACATTATAAGTACTTGTTTAATCGCTATTCCAGTTTCAGTTCCAACATGTCTCCAATACTATCTTACTGATCAGCACTATAAGATATTCGATCCCAATTATCCGAGAAGATGATGTAACCCGCTTAAATTTTCCAGAATACCTCAACAGACCTCCCGTGAACGAACTGTAGATATAGTTATGATTCTGACTCAAAATGTTACTGTTGCTGAAGTTTGTTTTATTTTTATTTGTTCCCCTAATGTAAAATGTGTTTCTGTGAACAATGACATGAAGTGTAATCTCACCTACCAAACAATATCAGATCAGTAATTTGCAACAACTTAGCAATCACATCAAAGTAGATGAATATGTTTTCTATGAATACTATTTCCTCTGATAATGTTGCTATAAGTTACATATAATTTCCGTTTAGTTATCCCTTTGGGATAAAAGGGTGGAACTGTTAGGTTTTTATATATTCTCTATAATCACTTAGCCTAATAGCAGCTTTTTTGTTCTCTGACTCCATTTTGGCTTATATTATTGTTGTGTTATTGCAGATGTTTTGTTTCCAAATGTTCTTTCTCACTTGATAACACTTGAGCTTCCCAGTGAGCTCAAGGTCTTTTGCCTCCTACATTCCAAGGTTTTAGTACGTCATCGGCAGACACTGTGTCTGGCCACGCCCCCTTTTCTCTTTGTGAAAACCCAATGTAATAACTAAATAAAGGGAGTTAGATTTTTGCTACAAAGATGTGTAGTTCAACTCTATCTCCCGGCGCTGTAAAAAGGTCTCTTTGTGGGTCTGACAGGCATCAATCAGAGTCCGGGGGACTAGTGAGGATATTTATTCTAACACTGCTTGCTACCTTTAAGTTTGTTATCCACCAAAACTCCAAGATCTCTTTCCAACAGACATTCACTTAACACAGAGCCATTTATAGTATAAGCAGCACATGGATTTTTAAATCCAAAATGCCTCACCTTACATTTATCAACATTGAATCTCATCTGCCACTTAGCAGCCCAATGTGATAATCTATCTAGATCCCCCTGCAGTGATTGCACATCCTCTGAAGTTTTTAATGGTCAACAAAGTTTTGTGTCATCAGCAAATAATATATTTTGAAGGATACTGTAGTTTACCATTGCAATAATATTCACCTTCTGGGATGCAGTTCAGAGATTCCTGTGCAGTCACTTCATTTCCAAAAGGATTTCAGGCAAATAAAGCAGCCATGCATTCCTAATGAAATTAAAGTAACCGCAAAGGAATCTTGGAATGTATTATTAAATTATATTATTGTTTCCCAACATTCTTTTCATCTACAGGTTAAGCATAGTTTTCTTGTGAAGGTTCTCATTCATCCAGGTCTTGGTATATCTGTGATATTTAGTTAGATCAACTGGACTTGTTTAGTTCTTAAAGACAATTTGCCAGTCATCCAACTGGCTTCAGAATGACTTGTACAAGAATAGAGATGGACTAGAACTTGAACTCGAACCCGAGTTTGAGCCGAACTATTCGAATTCAGACGAATTCAGACGAATTCGGACTTCTAGAACTATCCCGGACTCGGATTTTCAATATTTTCTGACTTTTGAATGTTCGACCGTTCGAATGTGCGAGTAAAATGCCTATTATACCTATATGCGAGCATCGAATCCGCGAGTAAAGTGTCCATTAAAACCTATACGCAAGCATCGAATCCGCTAGTAAAATGTCCATGGTATCTAGGCGCGAACGCGAGCATCGAATCCGTGAGTAAAGTGACCATTAAAACCTATACGCGAGCATCGAATCCGCAAGTAAAATGTCCATGCTATCTAGGCGCGAACGCGAGCATCGAATCCGCGAGTAAAGTGTCCATTAAAACCTATACACGAGCATCGAATCCGTGAGTAAAATGTCCATGGTATCTAGGTGCGAACATCGAATCTACGAGTAAACTAAAAAGATACAGGGTGGGCTGCACTCCAAAATAGA
Source organism: Hymenochirus boettgeri (assembly GCA_019447015.1). Lineage (NCBI taxonomy): Eukaryota > Metazoa > Chordata > Amphibia > Anura > Pipidae > Hymenochirus > Hymenochirus boettgeri. Next base: position 140,314,051 of record CM033474.1, read on the forward strand.
ACGTTTTATTTCAAGCCAAACATCAAACAACAATACAACGTTTTGTTTTTTGGATGTTTGGCTTGAAATAAACGTTCTATTTTGGTGTATCTTTTTGATTGCCTTGTTCCCTTGGAAGTAGGGGAATTGGATTTGCTGCACCCACCTGGGGATTAGTGTGCATATGGACTTCTTATGACATATCTACAAGTAAACTGTCCATTAAAGCCTATACGCGAGCATCGAATCCGCGAGTAAAATGTACATGGTACCTAGGCGCGAACGAACTCGAAAATATCGCGAGTGAGAGTAAAATTGATTTTTCTAATGTCCTGGATATTCAAACATGTTCCCCAGACAATTTCCCAGGTCCCACAGTTACCATTGATATTTTAATTATATTTCATTATAATATAATGAAATATATAATTTCATTATATATTTCATTATTCTATACAAGAATCTGTTGGAAATAAATACCATGGAATGTGAAACAGATTCTTGTACAAGTCAATTGAGAAAGCCAGTTGATCTAACTGATAAGATACATAGACTGTTTGGTTTCTGAGCCACCGCAGAAATATTTTCTGAAGTAAACATGTTATAATCATATTCCAATTCGTAATGCCTGTTGGATCTCACAGGAACTCGTCTGTGAGCATCGACTGTGTCCTCCATGGTGCCTTCTCCTCCAGCTCATTATAACACTCTCAGCATGGGAGGAATCTGCATTGTAGGAAAAGCAGGAGATGGAAGAAACAAGGGGCTATTCACGGAGACTCACATATATTTATTGAAGATGCATAAAGTAAGTGAAAATAGGGTTCCAGTTTGCCACATTTCATGGCCGTGACCACTTCCTCAGATGCTTCTGTGGAAGTGGCCACAGCCACGAAACGCGTCAAGCTGGAATCCTATTTGGGGCTGTTGGTTCCATCTACAATGGAGATGCTCATGACTGTTGTGTTTTGATGGGCCTCTCCTTTAAGTCCAGTTGTAAAGTTTATTGTTTTATGTATATTTGCACATTGAAAGTATTCGTATCACCCAAGGAGTAAACAGTATTATTATTTTAACCTACCAGATTCAATATTTATGCCTTTTTGTTGTATTTTGGGGGATGCCCAATGTCCCCCCTGCCAAGTTTAAGTCTGGGTTAATATTTTAAGATGTCAGTTGCATATGATTATAACAAACTTATGGTTTAGTGGTTTACAATTTTAATATTATACTTTGATATATAAATTAAAGGCAATAATAAACAGCATTGTTTTGTAGGCCAGCTAATGCCTCTATGGGAGTCTTTTTCTCCTTCTTTTAGATATTAAATATCCCCTGCCTGTAAATCCCGGCATCTTTAGCTATTGGACGCTATTGGGCTGAGTACCTTCCCTAACAGGCTTTTCTAAAATGACATATAGAACAGTACAAGAATTATGTATTAAACTCTTGTTTATGGAAAAAGGCGAAATGCAAAATTTGATTACAAAATATTTGCCTTGAAAACGCAAACTGCTAGATCAGCATAAATACGTTGTTTTCTCTAGTTTCTATGAGATGGTTGAATATATAGTAGAAAACAACCAATTGCCAGTTGCTGCTGGTTTGCTGTTTCATTAGACAATATAGTATAGCATTCTGAAAAGATATGTTGTGTACTGAACCAAAAAGAAGTCATTTGGAAAAAAAGCTGTTTGCAATGCTGTCTGGATGGAAAGTCTATATTACAAGATTACTTGCTATTTTGTATTGGATTTGGATGCTGACACGATGAGAAAACATAAAAGCTTGTTGGGAATTAAAATACAATATATTGGAAGATAGTAACAATGTACTTTCAACAATATAACAAAAAAGGCAATCTTTTATTTTCTATTGTGCCAATTTGATTAAAATTGTACATTTACATTGCACTTTTCTGTACTTGGCTAATTACAAACGTTCAATGCTGAACTTTTCTATTCAATTTCTCCAGCTTTCTACTTGTTGTCAAATAAAAGGCATATGCTGCAAGTTTGAATGTGGGATAGATGTCAGAAAAAGATTAAGGATCAATCTCCTGTATACACTATATTCTGTAAGATCCAAGTACAGATATCATAGAGTATAGTAGCAATAATGGTATAAAAGATGCAAGTGCACTTTTGTTAACCGAGGATATGGTATAGAAACAACTAAATGAGGTTAATATTAATAAATCTCCTGGACCAGATAAAATACATCCTCGGGTCCTTAGGGAGCTAAATTCAGTTTAATCTAGGCCATTTTTTCTTGGCCATTTTTTGCAGATTCCCTCATGTCCGGATGTGTCCTTCTCAATTGGAAGAAAGATGATGTAATTCTTATATTCAAAAAGGGTAGTTGTTCACAGGCGGGTAATTACAGGCCTGTAAGTTTAACTTCAGTGGTGGGAAAGATACTGAAAAGTTTAATAAGGGAACATATCCTAGAGTATGTTTCAAGGACTGACATTATAAGTAGTAACCAGCATGGATTTAGGAGGAATAGATCTTGTCAAACTTACTTGCTTGACCTTTATGAGGAAGTGAGTAGAAATGTAGACTCTGGCATAGCAGTAGATGTAGTATACTTGGATTTCGCAGTCCCCCATAGGCGACTAATGTATAAGCTAAGGTCTGTTGGTCTGGGGAGGCACATTTGTACATGGATAGAACATTGGTTAATAAATAGGATGCAGAGATTAGTTGTTAATGGGGCTTCATCAATTTGGACTAAAGTGCTAGTGTTCTGTGTTGGGGCCGCTTCTATTTAATCTGTTTATTTATGATTTGGAAGTGGGTATTGTCAGCAAGGTTTCTGTGTTTGCTGACGACACAAAACTTTGCCGACCATTAAAAACTTCTGAGGATGTTCAATCGTTGCAGGGGGATCTAGATAGATTGTCACATTGGGCTGTTAAGTAGCAGATGAGATTCAATGTTGAGAAATATAAGGTGATGCATTTTGGACTTAAAAATCCTTGTGCTGCTTATACTATAAATGGCTCTGTGTTAAGTGAATCTCGGTTGGAAAGAGATCTTGGAGTTTTGGTGGATAACAAACTTAAAGGTAACAAGCAGTGCCAGGCAGCAACAGCTAGAGCCAGCATGGTATTGTCTTGTATAAAGAGAGGATGGATTCAAGGGAGGAAAATGTTATTCTCCCTCTTTACAAAGCATTGGTAAGGCCTCATTTGCATATGCATTGCAATTTTGGAATCCTGTGTACAAAAACGATATCTTTGAAATGGAAAGGGTTCAGAGAAGGGCAACTACGTAAATTAATAAGGGTATTGGGGGAGCTTGAATATGAAGAGAGAATGGATAAGTTACAATTATGTACGCTGGAGAAAAGGTGCTTGCTTGGGGATATGATTACTGTGTATAAATACATTAGCGAGCAATACAATAAACTATCTTGGGCATTCTTCACCAATAGAGCATGTCAGAGTGAGAACGGTAAAGCTATGGAACTGTCTTCCAGTGGACGTTGTTATGGCAGGTTCATTGGTCAGTTTCAAAAGAAAGCTGGATGAGTTTCTGCAAACAAGGAATGTTGCAAGTTACTGGTATTGATACATAAAGTAGAGTTGATCCATGGAGATTTCTGATTGCCTCTTGGAGTCAGGAAGGAATTTTTTTCCCCTTCATAAATTTGGTGGGGTTTTTTTTTTGCCTTACTCTGGATCAAAAGTTAGGCAGGAAATAAGGATATTGCTAGATGGGTTGGACTGGATGGACGTATGTCTTTATTCAACCTCAAATACTATACTATAATAATGAATGTATATTATCACAGTGAACTGTGTGATACTTTAGCACAGGATTTTCAGTGTTCTAGAAGTGTTTTCATAATTACCCTATTTAATTAAATTGAATGGAGTGGCACTTTACTACTGTGTGGTAGCACACCAATTACAAAGCTCATGCATCCCAAACTGTGCACACCAAACTGCCCATCCACCCTCCGACAACCACCCTATCCTGATTAAATCCTAATGCTGCAGCCCAAAAAGCAAACCTTATAGTCCCTGAAACTGCAGCCCAAACAGCAAACCTAACCCCCCTTAACCTGAAGTAGACTCCACTCCCTTTCTTACATATTTGTAGATATGGACCATGTAGAAGCCACCATGAAGTTCCTTGACCTTTATAAAAGCACTGGGACTGCGGTGTTGTGCTTTTATTTGGACATGGAACACAACTAATTTCCTTGTAATTTACAGTAAAGGGTACATTACCTCTATAAAATATGTTCCCTTAAACTTCCATAACCTCTAAACAAGTTTTTAGCTTTATATGGTTATTAAACTTAATTATGACTTCTAACATCTTTTTTCAGTAAGGGACATATTATTCCTTATATTTTAGTATTCATAATCGGACTTTTTAAATTTCTTTTGTGCTTAAATAGAAGAGTCCTGCTGTCCTTTGTATGCAGAGTAAAACATTATAGGTCACAGTTCTAATCTATCAGGGTAAAATTCCAACACGGTCCTCATTTTCTTTGCATTACATTGATCTTTTCCAAACGGGGTTTAAGTCAGGTTGTAGGCCTGCAGCCTATTAGACCAGAGCCTCAAAGTGGGTTGAGGATGTAGCATGTATAACAAAGTAAATAGTAAGTCCTCATTTATAGATGTACATTCTGGTCACTCTGTGCATGTAGAAATTAGAAAAGAAACTTAATTTAAAGGGCATGTCCTCCCCACATACACACACACACACATACTTTTGCAGATGTTCACAAACATGCCACTGGTTTGGAAAAAAGCTGATGTAATACCAATATTTAAAACATGTAGTTGTTCACAGCCTAGAATATGAAGACCGATTGGATAAGTTACAATTATTCACACTAGAGAAAAGGTGTGTTGGGATATAATAATGTATGAGATAGATGAATTTTTAAAAACAAAGAATGTTGCATGTTACTGGTATTGTTACATAAAGTTGAAGTTGATCCAGGGATATTTCCGATCGCCATTTGTAATCAGGAGGGATTTCTTTCCCCTTTCCTACTGTTTTTTTGCCTTACTCTGGACCAACTGACAGGAAATGTGGGTATTGTTAAGTAGGTTGGACTAGATAAACATATGTCTTTATCGAACCTGAAATACTATACTATACAAATTAAAAACTCTTCTGTGAGTAGGAGGTTGGCGTATGGGAATTTGAATTTGTTAATATAGGAGTCACTGATAGGGATGGACTAGAACTCAAACCCGAGTTCGAGCCGAACTTTATGAGTTTACACGAACTTGAACTAGTCGAACTATTTTCGATTTTCCGGACTGGGACTATTCTCGAGAATCCTTAAACATTTGACAATTCTCGAATGTACGAGGATTTTCGAATGTTCGTCAGGCCTCGAACAACCACTTCCGAAAAACCCCCAACGTCCGGAGATTCCCGAAAACGGGCATTCGCAAATTGCCAAATGGCCAACAATCCTGCGACCAGACGTTTGGGGGTCCCACAGCTCAAAACTGAAACCCCCCCCCCGGGCACTTATAAGTGCCTTTGCGACCCTTGGAAGATCCCTTTCTGGCTTAAGGGGTCCCACAGTTCGAACTGGGTCCCCCCTCCCCGGCACTTATAAGTGACTTTGCGACCCTTGGAATGGCCCTTTCAGGCTTAAGGGGTCCCGCAGCTTGAACTGGGTCCCCCCTCCCCGGCACTTAAAAGTGACTTTGCGGCCCTTGGAAGGGCCCTTGTGGCCCTGACAAGGGTCCCTTGGGGCTTAAGTGGTCCCACAGCTCAAACCAGGACCCCCCTACCTGGCCGTTGTAAGGGCCCTTGCAGAACTGATTATTGCCTTTGTTGGTGGTCCGGCAACTTGAACACTTAAAAGTGCCCTTGGGTGGCGTCTTCTGTCTTCCATCCCGTGACACCAGCTCCACTGAGGCCACCGACCCCGAAAAGTACCCCTGCGGCCGCCAAAGGTACCTCTGGCGCCGGTGGCCTCAATGAGGCCGATGTTACCGGCGTCTTGATCCAACGAGACTTCTTCAGGTTAGCGACACTATGCCAGGCAGGCTCACTGCAGATTTTCCGATTTTCCAAAATCTGATTGGTTAATGTAAAACATGTAAAACAAAATTTACCAATCAGAAATGGAGTAGTGTTTTTTGCAAATCTATATAAAGAGGTGGAAACCTCCCTGGAGCTCAGAAGTCATCGCAGTAGATGGCAGAAGAAAGAAGCGGCTAGCAACATCGGCTCCGCTGAGGCCAGCAGGGCCAGTGGGCTCACTGTCGGCTGCAGTGAGCCTGCCTGGCATCGGCGAGTCCAGTGGTGTTGGTGTCGCTAGCCCAAAGAAGTTGCGTCGGATCAAGAGGCCCGTAACATCGGCCTCGTTGAGGCCACCAGCGACGGAGGTACCTCTGGCAGCCGCAGGGGTAATTCTCTGGGTCGGTGGCCTCAACTGAGCTGGTGTCACTGGATGGAAGACAGAAGACGCCACCCAAGGGCTCTTTTAATAGCTGCGGGACCCCAACAAAGGCACTTATCAGTGCCGCAAGGGCCCTTACAAGGGCCAGGGAGGGGGGTCCCGGTTTGACCCCTTAAGGGCCCTTCTAAGGGCTGCAAAGGCACTTATAAGTGCTGGGGAGGGTGGTCCCGGTTTTAGCTGCTAGACTTCTTAAGCCCCAAAGGGCCCTTGTCCGGGCCTCAAGGGCACTTCTTAGTGCCGCAAGGGCCCTGATAGGACTAGGGAGGGGAGTTCCGGTTTCAACCTGCGGGAAAGGATTTGCTGGGGTGGTGGCATTTTGAATAGGCTAGCACAGCAAGCTGCCATTAAACAATTGTTAATTAAGTTGTACTTCCACGTTTGTATGACGTTTTTAAAAGTTAAATATGGAATTAGAATGCCGGTATATATATTTTTTTGCATTGCATCAGAAACAGGGGACTATCTGAAGAGCAATAGTGTCTCTCAGTGACTAGAGATGGCCAAACTTTCGAAAGATCGGTCCGTTTTCAAACTTTTGAACTTCTAAAAAAGTTTGAAAATTCGAAAGTCTGAAAATGGACCCTTTAAAGTCAATGGGGGGTAAATAGTTCAGAAAGTTCAAATGAACTTTCTGAAATAAAGCAGGGTAAACTTACCTTACAGGCCTCTGGGACCAGGGAGATGGTCTCGGGAACACAAATTGAGTCAGTTTTTATTTGCTTGTATTTTGTAGACTGTTTGGATATTAGGCATCTGTTTAACTTAACTGTTCAAGAAGAACTTTATCATATGCATAAAATGCTCTTCTGCATAAAGAATTGTTGGTATAGTAAGTAGACAATCTCTGTGGTACTTGATCTAAGAGAAAAATATGAATATTTATTAATACATATACAAATTTTTGGCAAGCTATTTTTAACCCCTAGTTGCTGTCAGTAGCCCAAAGTGGACAAAAAAATGGCTATCTCCCTGTGGTACTAACAGATGTATCAGAATGTTTTGCATTACTGTAAATGTACATATTTCTAAATATGTATAAGTATCACTAATTGCAGCAGCACGTGAGTTAATTATTTATTTATTAGCAAGGGTGTCCCCACCCACGAGCCAAAATTACACAGGGCACTGGCTACCCCTACTATACATCTATGCTGCCCCCATCGCCCACAAGGAGCACTGGCACTGCTTCTGGTGGCAGCACCAGAGACATTTTGTTTTAGGTACCGTTCCCCCTTGAAGGAGCCACTGTTTGGCATTAATAAATAAAAGAGCTTCTCCCATTGGTGTGGCATTTCAAATTAATCAATTTGGGTCTATTGGCTCTTTACACTTATGACCAGGTACATGGAGAATTTGAGATTCTTTTGGGATGCATTTTCTAACAAGCCTTGCTCTCAACAGAGGAAGGAGGTGCAAGGGAAAATCTCTATTTTCTATAAGGTATTTTTGGTAATCTAATGTATCCCCAGAATTGAGGACCACAAATTATATGTCCTCACCAGTGTACATAAGAAGGGGGGGGGGGGTGTATAACTGTCCTTTAAGAAAAAATAGAATGGGAATGTGCAATATCTATGATTCTAGTTTCTAGTTGTTACAAGGCTGGAAAATTGCAGCCTTAGATTTTGTGAGACTACTGTATTTTATTTATATTATTTATTATTCCTAGTGACATTTGGGCATCCGTAAAGTAACCACATAATACTGTTTTTTTTTAAACTAATGATTACTAATGATTCAGTACATAGCAATGCAGAAGGTAACATTTCTGTTCTATTACTGTCTTAATATTTGCTTTAAATTAGTTACATGATCATTCTTTTAATATGCACAAACACTACAAATTACTACTTATCTTTCTTAATTAAAATATGGATAGCAATATTTCTTTATAACAGTTTTAATAAACTTGATGATTGCATTTATGTATAAAACAAGTGTATGTATATATTCTGCTTTATTATTTTCCTTTACTTTTTTGTACATCTGTTTTATTTCTTTGTTCAGCAAAAGAAAAGCAAAAAGGCTTGGTAAGAAAAGAAAATATTGTATTATATTATCATCTTGGGAGCATGATTGTTTCTGTTGTGTTAATTTACACTAAAATCTATGACCCAGTGAGCATGATTGATTGCCAAGGGCAGAAATCCAGCCCCTAGCCTAGTTTATTTTGTGAACCGTAGCTTCAGATATCCCGACAAGCCACAATGATATTGATTTGATATACACTAGATGGCTCTTTATGCTCTTTGGGAAATTTATTGTGCAGAGTCAGAACTTAGACAGACGGGAAAAGCAGCTCTTTAAATTGAAGAGGGTTATCATGGTTTGACTCCTGGGTCACTCAGGTTACCAAGTGGCCTGAGTATGGCTAGATCAGAGTAGGCCCTCGGGATTAATGCTCATCAGTTTTGAATGTCATATCCCTTCAGTGGACTTGAGTTATTGCTAATAGGAGCTTGCTTAGGCCTATGACATTTCACTGCTCTGTGAGTTAACCATCATAACCCCTTCTTTGTGTCCTACTAGTTTAAATTAAGTTGGAGCATACAACATTTGCTCTACACTTCATGTATTCAACAGTCAAGCAATAAAAAATGCCTTTAAGGGGACTGCATCAGCACAGCTATTAACAACTTCAAAAGATTAAACTGTAAATTATTTTTGTAAAACATTGTGGTTTTCATGTGCTGCTCTGGCAGTTAATAAAATTGTTGTCCCTTATATCTGTTCAACAGAAAAATTGATACATTAAATCATAAATTTTATTTTCATCACAGCTTTTTCTGTCTAAAACTAAAAGAAATTGGTTTAATGTAAAAATTAAAAAATGTAAGATGACTAGATGTGGGAAGAAAGCTTCATAGCTTATAGGTAGAAATATTAGTGAGATAAATATTTTCTTTGAATATTTTGAATATGTACAGATTTATTCTGTATTCAGTAACCTAGTGCAGTGATGTTAATACACCTATAGATGTTGTAACACACTTATTCAATTGATTTTTTTGTTACACTATTTGAGAAACTTGTAAATATGTATATTGACAGTGTCTGAAATAACTGAACCATATATATATATATATATATATATATATATATATATATATACTAGCAAAATACCCGCGCTTCGCAGCGGAGATGTATTCAAATAACCTTTTTAGTAAGAAAGCAATAATGTATCAAGATTGCTGTAATCACTCAGTACTTGATATATTAAAGAAAGACAATTCAATAAGCTTTACGATAATGCAACACTTTTTATTCAACTACTAAATTTTGGTGAAAATAACCCCCACCACCCCTTCCCGTCCGCCCCTAATACCCCCCACTATTCCTCTCTGTCCACCCTCCAAACCCTTCCCCTTACACCTCAGCTAGTCCCCGCACACACCCTGAAATTTTGGTAAAAATCGGTCCAGCCGTTAGTGTGCAGGAGTTCAAAATTCTATTCCCCATCCAATTCACCCCCACCCTAAAAAAAACATTTTGTTAACCTTTTATTGGTAAAGGAGTATATGCATACAAAATTTGGTTGAAATCGGACCAACCATATAGATTTGTATAGCTTGTAAGCTAGGTAACCATAAGTCTGTGCAATGTCAGATACTCACCGTTACAGGTGGAATTTCGAAAAGAAACCTGCTTAACTTTTGTAAGTAAGGTGCAATGACTGAGCCTGCCAAATTTAAGCCGTCTGCCTCCACGGCAAGTTGGAGAATTAGTGATGAGTGAGTGAGTAAGTGAGTGAGTGAGGGCTTTGCCTTTTATTTTTCAAAACGAAACCTGCTTAACTTTTGTAAGTAAGGTGCAATGAATGAGCCTACCAAATTTAAGCCGTCTGCCTCCACAGCAAGTTGGAGAATTAGTGATGAGTGAGTAAGTGAGTGAGGGCTTTGCCTTTTTGGTAAAAATCGGTCCAGCCGTTAGTGTGCAGGAGTTCAAAATTCTATTCCCCATCCAATTCACCCCCACCCTAAAAAAAACATTTTGTTAACCTTTTATTGGTAAAGGAGTATATGCATACAAAATTTGGTTGAAATCGGACCAACCAATAGATTTGTATAGCTTGTAAGCTAGGTAACCATAAGTCTGCAATGTCAGATACTCACCGTTACAGGTGGAATTCGAAAAGAACCTGCTTAACTTTTGTAAGTAGGTGCAATGACTGAGCCTGCCAAATTAAGCCGTCTGCCTCCACGGCAAGTTGGAGAATTAGTGATGAGTGATGAGTAAGTGAGTGAGTGAGGGCTTTGCCTTTTATTTTTCAAAACGAAACCTCTTAACTTTTGTAAGTAAGGTCAATGAATGACCTACCAAATTTAAGCCGTCGTGCCTCCACGGCAAGTTGGAGAATTAGGGGATAAATGAGTGAGTGAGTGAGTGAGGGCTTTGCCTTTTATTAGTATATATATATATATATATATATATATATATATATATATATCATGTTCAGAGCCCTCATCATGATCCTGACTTTGGTGATTCAATATATCTCAAACATAGACTCTAAAAGTCAAACTTTACATACTATCACTGTAGAACAGCACCACCTTGTATTTTTAGCGTCAGATCAGATATCTTACCCATTGATACATAGCATTTCATTAGGTTAGTGCCTAGGATCACGCCCTATTTAACCTATAGGCACTGTGTCATCATTCTGACTTGATATACAAACCTTAACCTAAAATATCCTTGGTATATTCATGTGCGCCTCTTAACCTCTGAGGTTAAGAAGATGCAGCCTAATAACCAGAGTCTCTTTAGCACAAGTATTGAATGCCAGCTAGATACATGGGTGGCATTGTTATGGGCCAAAGGAAAAAAAATCCTAGTCATCTTAACAGTTAAGCATGCCATACATGGGGTCAATATTTCAACCAATTCAATGTAGTGATGTCAGTTTGATGATTTTTGGAGGTGCTACATAATATATAGCCTTTTGTTAGAAGGGGAGGGCATGCCCTTTAAAGGACAATTATACTCACCTTTCCCTGATCTATAGCTGCATAGTAAGTGAGGACATAAATCCCTGAGTCCTTACCATGGGTAACTTCCCTAACTCCTGCAATACTAACTAAAACTCTCACTCATCCCTTCCCTCTTCCACTATCAGTGACAGTCCGCAGTGCAACCAATGGGAAGACAGGCCTCCTTGCAGAGTGTGTTTCTCCATTGGCTGCATCATGATCTGTCACTTACATGGGAAGAGACTTTGAGTAAGTATTGCAGGAGTTAGGGAAAGTAACCAGGGTGAAGATTTAGGGATTAAGGTCCTCACCCTGAATACTATGGAGGAAGAGGAGTGAGGGGGCGGTGAGTATAATTGTCATTTAGCAGACAGGAGGATAATTTTCCATCAGTCACATCTTCCATTTCTGATCTTCCGCAGATTTCAAGATTGATACCACAAGGTGAGAAATTTCAACCAGTTTTTTTTTTTTTTTTAGATCAAATGCATTCGGAATATTGACCCTTGTATAGTCTGCTTTAGAAGTGTGCTGGTATTGTTTAGTAAGTTCTACCATATAATTGGGGTTAATAAGTAGAAGAGAATTAAATTGATGTCCAGGGAGTAACAAAGAGCTCTCCAAAACTTTTAAACAATCTTGGTACCCCAGAAACCTGTGAAGGTTCTCATACATATAAGTGCAGTAATAAAACATATATATCAAATGGGTAAAAGGCTGATTTTTGGTTTGATTCTGTAGAATTGTGTATAGAGATTAATTGTCAAAGGAAATTCATCTATGTGGAGTAAAGTTCTAAGTGGGGTTTAACAGGGTTTGTTTTGTGTTAGGGCAAATCCTATGTAATCTGTATATAAATGACATACAAGTTAAAGGACAATTATACTCAGCATTTCTCCGATCCACTCCTGCAAAGTACTCAGTGGACCTAAAACGCAAAGTCCTCACCTCTGGGTACTTTACAAAAGTCCTGCACCACTTGAGATTGCAGAGCGTGTCTTCCCATTAACTGCCTCACAACCTGTTACTCAAAGTGCCCGTGGGGATGATCGGACCAGAGTGACGAGGGAGATAGCGCAGGACTTTTGTAAAGTACCCAGAGGTGAGGACTTTGCGTTTTAAGTCCTCACCCTGGGTACTTTGCAGAAATGGGGGGAAAGGAACGAGGGGGAGGTGAGTATAATTGTCCTTTAAAAGCAAGATCTCTGTGCTTGTTGATAACTCGAAACTAGGCAGGGCTTTGGAAACCTCAGCTGATGATGAAGATGATGCAAATGGATTTAGAGAGCTTGTCAAAATATGTTGAAATTCAATTCAATGTTGATAAATGTAAGGTAATGCATTTGGGGTTTAACATATATGCACTCTCTGGAGCATTGTTCATCAATATATCATTTTAGAAGACACACATACATCCCTCAAGATAAGAAGAAGTATTATCTTCGGGTTAGGCAATGTTTCTTTAAAGTGAGAATGGCAAAACTATAGAACTATCTTTCATTAGATGTGGTAATGGCAAGTCCATTGAATAGCTTTAAGAGTGGGCTACATAAGTTTCTAAAAATTTTTTTTTTTTTAAGTTACTAGTATTAATGCGTACGATTTTTGAAGTCTGGGAGGAATGGGTTTTGGGTTTCTTCCTCTGCATCAACAGTTAGGCAGGGATCATGAAATAAAAATTTTAGATTAGGTGGAAATTGGCTTTTATTTAACCTCCAAAACTATGAAATATAAAAAAAAAAAATATCTCTATATATATATATATATATATATATTATATATATATTATATAATAGATAGATAGATAGATAGATATCCAATGAAAGTAAAAGAGTTCCAGGCCACTCTTAGGTCTTGTGAAAAAAACTAAATTTTATTCAATGTGCAAAACACATAAGTAGCAACGTTTTGATCCCCCTTCACGGACGTTTATCAAGCCATCAACAACCAGAAGTACCCAGGCAGATGGAACTATTGAAGGTAGAGTGCACACTTTTCTGTTAAACTAGATAGAAAGATAGATAGATAGATAGATAGATAGATAGATAGATAGATAGATAGATAGATAGACTGACGGACGGACAGATAATGGACAGATAAATTGATCAATAGATGTTTATACTTGTCATTAATAATTTGTGTTGCTAATTTGTGTATTAGCTTATAATCATGGAATATAGTTTATCCCATCCTTATATTTTAAACATGAATTTACACAGATCAAACCTGTGAAATGTTATGGTAAAATTGAGTAGCAATAAGAAAGTAAGATCAAAGATCTGGTATAGTAGCACCTAGTCCCCCTTCTAGCATGGTGGATTAAAGTGCATAGTTTCTGTACCGTGTGGGAGCATGCAAAAATAGAAAAATAAATCTTGCATAAAAATATATGTGTTTAATGTACAATGCTTATACATTCCTTGAAAAAATTCGATAATGGATACATCAGCCCTTCTTTTTTCTATGGTTCTCCACAGCTACAACAGAAGTCTATGGGGCTGGTGCCAAATGAAAATTAAGACAAGCAGACAGTGTTTTTCCAGTGCACAGGAGCTTGAGAAGTTACAGGAGAGAAGAAAAGGAGTTATAGAGATCCACGTCTTCATTACAATTGAACTTAACCACCTGCACTTTCTGTCTTGTTTTTTTTTCTTTGTTTAAAAAAATCCTGTCATTTTTTTAAACTATTTTAGTTGTAACTTAAACATTACACTTCATCATAGTTAAACATTAACTTTGCATAATAATTGCGTCAAACATATTATATATACTCTAATTTGTAATAAAGAAAGACATGAATTTTGGTTTTTACAAGGATTCTAATGTTGACAGCAGCAAAATACAGTGGCTTCCGGGAACCGAGTTGGGATTCCAGTTATTTAAAAATGGTAACAGTGCTATGTAAATATATGTTATACTTCCTTGCTTCTTTCAATCTCTTACCAGTTTTTAAATCTTTAAATCATTGGAAGTGATTATGCCTGTTGTCTCTCTTCTACTACCCCTCACACGTGAAATGTTTACAGGTGAAATAATGTGTGAAGCCCCACTGCATGTGTGCTGACAGATACCAATGTGATTTGTCGGCACCATGCAATAGTGCTCGCATATGTATGGCCACCTTTACATTCCAAGGTAGTGTGTATTCTAGGAAGACCCATTACAGAACTTGAAATGTCAGCTCACTAATGTGAATAGCAAGAGAAGCAATGGCAATTGAAGAGAATATGAAGAATAACTAGGTATGCATAATATAAACTAAGAATTTTCAAAATAATTATATTTTCCACTGAACTTTCCCTTTAAAGTAAGATATTTCCATAATCAGGATTTTTGGAAGTTTGGGCATCTCTAGTTAGAATGTCTCGTATTAAACCTTTTATAATAATAACATTTTAGATCATATGCAATTTGCAATTTGGACTGCCCAATTGATAGAAAGCTGTATGGAAAGTGACTATTGTTGAAGTCTCTGTTACACATTTCCTGTTGTGTCTTTTGATGGCTCAAATGTTGCTTATTACTCTATAGCTATAGATTTTTCTTGTTTAAGCTACTATTGTCCGTAGGAAAACAGTGATTTATAGAGTTGCTGCATGTTTTTATATTATTATTATTTATAAGAGACATTTTTGCTAATCAGAAACAAGCAAAGAGAAGTATTATTCATATAATTTTAGAAAGAACAATAAAGTGGAAATAATTATTGCAAAAAGACACCTGTTCTGCTATTGCACAAAAAAGAACTTCCTTTCTTTATCTTTGTCACCACCTTGCAACTCAAACATCCAGGTAAATAATTCTTTCTTAACCAAAATGCAAATTACATCACAGCGAGACAAAATATACAGACTGATCAGTGGCACTTTCCACCAGATTGTGACAGCTGTTTAGTACTTTGTCTTGGTACTTTCCTGTACATTAATTAGGATATATTTTCTATGCAACATCATTTTTGTTCCCAATATAACAGAAGTAGCAGCATATTTTAGTAGTATGTTTTTGACAATGACTCATGTATATATATATATATTTGTGCTTTGGTCAGGCACTCACTTCACCAGTTGTGTTGCCTCGGTGATACTAGGGGACAGTTCATAGTATAATTGGTAAATCCAGTGCACACAAGAGGTTTTTTTTTTAGAATACTTTTATTCACACATAATTTTTTTCAGTGTATACAGAGTATATACACTGCTGTATACACTGAAAATTATGTGTGAAAAAAGTATTCTAAAAGAAAAGACCTCTTGTGTGCACGGATTTACCAATTATATATATAAAAAAGTTTTTATTTTTTATTAATATTAGGAATATATCTATATCTCTCTATCTATTTACCTACCAATCTACCTATCAATCTACATACCTATTTACCTATTTATTAATCTATCTTATAGAAATAATTTACAGCAATAGAAGGACAAGTGCATACAAGCAGCTCCCAGCTTACAAACATGTTCACATTCTGCAAACCCCTGATCACAGCCATACATAGAAGTAAGCATGTGGGACAAGTAGGTGGATGGGGGTGTTGAGTGTAGACAGAGGGGGCATGTCCAAACAGGTTCCCACTAATACAGTATGTAGTAATGCTCTTGCCCTGCAGCAAGTAGAGTTAATTATTTTCCTCTGTAAAGTTGGAAGCAATTTGCAAGTTAATTAAATTGACTGGTTTACAATGCATTGAATGAACTGGATAAACTTAGGTACATCACTCTTACAATTTTATTGTGCTGCTGATCACAGATAAAGATCAGATGTAAGATCTTACTGTCAAATCTCAATGCTTAAGTAAGCTATGTACACAAGTTAGATCATTATCATTGATGCAGCCAAAAATGATCTAACATGTGTACACAATCAAAACGACCTTGTTAAGTGATCCTTCCGGTCGGATTGCACATGTTACATTACTGTTCTCCCATGTTGCGGGAGTCCTCTGGAACGATCCCCTCTCCATTATGAGAGAAAAGGCTGCTCGCCCAGTGCATTTAATGGTCTTTACAAAAAAAAACATTATCTGTACATAGCTTAGATTCTACTTTTGTAGTTTGAATTCCATGTATGATATCTAAGCTCTTACTTAGGAACTGTAGAGTCAGCTACTACAGTATGTGCCCCATTTACTTAGTTATATGTCCTGTACATTTAAACTTATTATAACTCTTAGAATCCTCCGTTACATGGGTTACTAGATTTTGTAGCCCATTATGGTAGGGGGGGGGGCAGGATTTTAAGGATTATCATGAAAAAAATATAGATTATTAAAAAGAAATCCACATTTCTAACATTTATAAAATGTTATCTCTTTCATAATAAACCTTTCGACACATTAGTGTGTGTTTGTTGGGGAGGTTTAATACATCAGTCTCACGGACACAAAAAAGATTCGATACACACGCTGTATGCGGCTATCTGTTGTTTTTTTAATATTAGGAATATAGTATAAGTATAAGGATCTCATTATGCAGAAGCAAATGGCAAGATTTGGTATAAAGAGCTCATGATCGCAGTGCAATGTCATTTGGGAAAAAAGAAATTTCAGTGTGTACATTTAAACAGACAAAATCTTATACATTTCAAAATCAAACTACAATAAACCTTTGTTACAGGAACCCTAATAATATACATCCTTTAACTACATACTTGTACTAACTTATTAATGGAAAATGTGTAAAATAACCAATTTTTAATAAAGGAAATTTTTAAAGTAACCATTTTTAATAAAACTTAAATGACACAATATGTAATTAATTTCCAAATACATGGGGCTTACCATATTCCCTGAAGACTTTTTCATTTTCCACATTATATAGCAAAGTCTCTTCATAATGTTTGTAATTATTCATAAAGTAAGCTGTTAACCTTAAAACATATTCTAACACTAGTTAAGCATGGAAATAATTATCAAATAAAAATGTAACATAGTTACAGTCTATGTACCAATTATCCCCATGAATAAATCCTTTCAGTACTTTGTCATAATTTAAAAACAGCTTGAGCCCAGGCTGCTCACTGTGCACTTTAGTTATTGGTTTAGCACAGGTTTAGGATAACACTGGATTTCTGTTTCACATACAGCGCTGTTTACCAAAAGTGTACAGTATAGGGGGGCATCACTTATTTCAACTTTCGGGTATCCTAAATACACTTGGAAATAAACAGTGTAAGATTTCTGGTTTTGTAAAGAAATGGAATAAACAGTCTACAGCAAACCTACATTTATATTTATTTTTTTTTTTGCATTAGGCATTAGTAGGGAAGGGTAAACCACAAAGTTTTTATTCCTGCTTTTTTGATAAAACAACACAAAATAGACTAAAGTATCTAAATCAAACAAATGTATTTTATTATAACACTGCAGATGTTATATTTTCTATTTAACAATATGCAATTATATACATTTGCTGAATTTGGTCTGTGTGCTCTGTTTTACAGCAAATTCCGAAATGTGTTTTTTGTCCTTCAAATGAAACATTATTTGTAAATGAACTGTAGAGGGTGCAGTAAGCTCATTTTAACAAAGCCTTTTACTTCTCAGCAGGCTATATCCAGAAGCTGAATAGCTCTTTATCAAAACAGACTTCTTTCTAAGAGTTCAGTGCTCTAGTAGTGGGGATCAAAACAGCATGCATTATTACACTGTAAGCAGCTATCTTAACCTCAGTCCTGTAAGTGAGACCTCAGAAAAAGGAGCAGTTATACATTCATCTTGTGACTCCCTGTGGGTTAAAACCTCTTCCTGCAGTCTAGCAAAACATTTTTCACTGATTAGTTTGAGATGTTAACTGTAGATTGGAGAGCATGTATGATTTCTATGTCAGATGTACAGGATTTGTTTTTTATGAATATATCGTGGCTCTAAAAAGTGTAATTAACATTCTGAGAGATTGATTTTGTCAAATTTGCATTAGGTCATTTAATTAAATTCTTTAATGTAAACTGTGTGTGAAAGGTGAAATGGTTTTTGAATGATATTCTGTAAGAGCTTTGTTATTTTCTTCCTTTTATAAAATAGTATTAATATGTCAACTACTTTTAATATGTCAGTAATGACAAACAGGACTATAGCACATGTAAACAATTGTACCCACTTCATGTGAAACAGGAGTGAAAACAGATGGCATGTGCTATTCTTCTTGCTTTCTTTATCCAATAAAAGATCTTTTGAAATACATTAAAATCCAATACATATAAGAAATACCCAAACAAAGCACAATGGAGTTTATTTAATAAAAGTGGCAATAACTTTAGTAAAAGTTTAATCTGCATCAACCAATCAAATGTTCCCAGTTTAATGGTTTATTATTGTTAGAAAACTTCTGAGGCAAAGGTTTGTCTGGGGCATGAAGGTATGCGATGGGCACAAAGAAGTGGGCAATGGCTTGGACCCAAGTCCTACTACTATGTAGAAAAGGCCACACTTCAATTTGTAAATGCTCCCACCCCTTAATCCCCCCTCATTGAATTAATAGGAGTCAAGTATTTTAAAATTGCTATGTTGACAACAGCATGGGGTTACCAGATGGTAAATAAAATGAATTAGAGAAATGGAAAGAAAATGGCTGCAAGTGTTCGGAAAAAAGGTCTGGATCACAAAGCACAATTTACATTGAAATTAAGATGTTGGTGGGGTTTGGAAAAAAGGATTTTAGCAAACAGCAGTACTTACCCTTTGCACTCCTTTTCCTTCCTGGTTCTTACAATGATTTACTGTAATGCAGGAAGTTGGCAGGAAAGGACCGCGGGGGGGAAACTCCACTATTTAAAAGGCGTTAGCTTTCAGGCTAGTAGGTGGCGCAAAAATAAAAGCAAGCTTTTTTTACATCGGGTGCCTCTGCTGGTAATAGAAAAACATCACTCTATTTTACCCAATATTACATCTTCTTGTCAATTTTTTGTGCTGAAATAAATTGATGGTCTATATATATTTAAAACCCAGAAAGGATGTCCTATTAAACATATATATAATTAAATATTCAATTTTTACATCATGCTCATGTATATACTGTATATAGTATAATAAAATCAACAAGATATATATTAAACCTTATATAACATACATAATTGATGTTTCCCATGCTCCTATTTTGCATGGTTTGTCTCGGAATTGACAACAGGACTCACTCAAAATCTACTGGACAACGCATCTTCTTCTTGCCGGCGGTCTGCTATGCTGAGACCATGCAGTCAGGGTGAGGGTTTGTGCCTCACAGTAAATATTAAGGA
The DNA here is from genome assembly GCA_019447015.1 of Hymenochirus boettgeri. Lineage (NCBI taxonomy): Eukaryota > Metazoa > Chordata > Amphibia > Anura > Pipidae > Hymenochirus > Hymenochirus boettgeri. The sequence continues at coordinate 140,333,688 of CM033474.1, forward strand.
ATTGACCTGTGCAGCAGTAGCTGTATCTGTGGTTCCTATTGTTATAATGCTGCTGCAAATGTGCTAGAAATTTTAAAAAAATCCCCCATTTATTACTGAAAGCAAACACACTTTGTGGGAAGTCGCAGCTGCTCTGGGTATATCTGCTTAATAGAGATTCACCAGTGGCTCTGTGTAATCACTAAAGTGATTTCAACTTTTGTGACTGTTTAATAGCTAGTGTTAAATAGTCATGTTAGTGCAACAGTGCAGTCGCTGGTGAATATCTTGTGAGTGTCTTTTGCAAAACTCAAGGGTTTAAAGTCATGCTATGCTTTACTGAATAAAGAGGTGCATCCCTTTTTTAGATACTGATTGTTTCCAAATATATATAGGGTTATTCAATAAAAGTTCTAATCGTTAAAAACGGTGCTAATTTTGCCCCAACCAATCAGATGTTAGCTTTCAAATGTTAAATAAGATCTGATTGGTTGGGGCAAAATTAGCACCATTTTTAAAAATCTATAGATTTTTCAGTATACCGTATATACTCGAGTATAAGTCGAATTTTTCAGGCTTTAAAATTAGCCTAAAAACCTAACCTCGACTTATACTCGGGTCAAGTCCTAATTTAGATCCGAATTCTGCAATTGCAGATAGTAACCAGTAGGTGGCACTGTGTTAACCTGCATAGAAAGTTACAGGAGCTGATCTGCCTTTACACTTCCTGCTTCCTGTAGTCTGGCTGCTGGACTCACTCAGCACTGTCACAGTGCCAGAATTGGGGGTTACTGGTACTGGATTTGGCTATTACTGTATGGGATTCATGTATGGGAATTCTGCTGTCCATTTAAAGGGCAACTAATTTCTACCCTCGGCTTATACTCGAGTCAATCAGTTTTTACAAATTTTTCAGGTAAAAATAGGTACCTCGACTTATACTCGGATCGACTTATACTCGAGTATATACGGTATATTGAATGTATTTGTGGGTATATATATACACCCATCATCACAGAAACAATAGTTTTCTGAAGTGATTTAGACAAAGGATACAGAAACTAAAATTGGAACAGAAGTGATACAACACATTTATTACATATTCTAGGGATTAACTAAAAGAAACTGCAATGAAGCCTAAAATAATTTGTGCAAAGTCTAAATCATAAAATAAATAAGTCTATGGGGGGTCCCAATGTTGTTGTTTTTTAAATGTGCAAATTAAAAAACATGATTGTAAGAAAAAGAGCTGTTATAAGATAGTAAGTGGGATACTCAAACCCAATCACAATCCAGTTAAAAGACAAGTATCATGCGATACCAAAGAACTTCTCTCTGAAACTTTCACAAGTCAAATTATACAAGAATGGGAGAATGTTCCCAATAAAGCAGGATTCTAGATGACAGTCGGAGCAGGAAGAGTGGGGAAAAATAGAAAATGAAGAATCACAGTTTCAAGAATAAGAATCAAGAATAAAAAAAATCTAGAAATTTTGGCACAAAATGTTGGGTTCAGTAGCAAAATATCAGTTTTTGGACAAAATTTTGTAGTACAGTAGTTCAACTGTGAAATGTGCTGTCAAAACCTATAGCTAAAGGCCAAAATGACAGATCATTCTAATATTGTTTATTTCTTGTATCTCTATATGTGGTGTCAATCCTCGTTTTAATTTATTCTAGGGTGCCAATATGTACTTGTATAATGACAATTTTAAATTGAGGAAAGGCCAAGCCAGGTTAAAAAAAAAATCTTTCAAAAAAAATTCCTCTGCCTTATATTTTCAATAAGAATTCAGGAGACCTGGAACTCTGAGGGTTGAAGAGATAGCTGCTCCTTCTTCCACTAACAGCCTCATTAGTAGGTTGGTGCCATTCTTTTACCAGTGGTGCAGGTATGCATTGTTGCTTCTTGATGACTTATGTCTATTCATGGTGAAAACAGAGCAGAACTGACAATCATGTCAATGGTAGAAAAGAGTAGAAATTTCTCCAACCTTCAGATTTCTGGATCTTTCCTTCAGGCTTAATGCTCAATGAGGAATTAAGACGGTAAGACAAAGGACATTTGGAAGACCTTAGCATTGCCCTAATAATCTAAGGTATAAACAAACATTTCTCATTCCCAGTTTACCTAAAGAAATGGGTGTATCCTTTATATACTCTTATATAGATCTAATTGAAAAAAAGTTGATTCAGAGCAATTTTTAATAACTGATAACTGCTTTTTCAGTATTACAGTAAATCCTTGGTATACTTGCCAGGTTTTACCACTAACCAAAAGGCTAAGGACTTGCAAGCGAGCACCTTTATTCCAACCATTAATAGTGGCTGCCAATTAAAATTATTCTAGCCAATCAGTCCACTCCCTAGTTACCCCATCAAATGGATCAGATTTAAAAATAGGTTTGGCAATTGGGCCTGGTAGAGCTACTGAGTCTAATAGGGAAATTTCATCTGCAGATACAAGGACAGGAGGATTTAAATCAATACTCTCTGGTGGTCTGGCACAAAGCAGACAGTGCAGATATCCCCCCCCTCCCAGATCTTCCGGGAGTCACCCTTGAATTTGGGTGGTATCCCACGATCCAGTGAAACCACCCCAACCTCCCACGATGCCCCGTCAGGCCCCCCTTTTGCACACCACGCCCCTGAACCGCCCATGTCACACCCATAACCCCGCCTCCTCTCACCACGTCACGCCCATGGCTTGACGTAAATGATGTCAGGCCACTCGCCCCGCCCACAATGTGATGTAAATGACATCACGCCGCAAGCCACACCCCCTCCCATGCCCCCTCTCCCCCCTGCCCGCAAGTACATAGTGACAGGGTGGGATGTCTGGACAGTGCACCACATAAACAGGTTCCCACATAACATGTGCAGTAATCAGAGGTGTCCCTGTCTATGGTGCACCACATTGAATATTGACCAGGCCTGTATATTGTAAGTTGGTGTACACTTATCTGTTACCTCAGAGTTTGTATCCAATAAGGTAAATTGTCTGTCCAATAATCTGTCCTCCCAACAGGATCTTATACACAGGGTCTTAAACGCAGGGTCTTATATGCAGGGTCTTATATGCAGGGTCTTGTACACAGGATCTTGTGTTGCAGTCAATATCACTCTAAAGCACACACCACAATCCACTTTCACTTTCTCTCCTCCTACCATAGAGAGCAGGGATGTCTTGTATTTTATTACTCACTGATACCACCTGGAGGCTGGAGGTGGTATATAAGGAGCCTTGGTGTATATGTCCATTAGAATACACATCATATCCTGTGTAGCAGAAAGAAACTTTGTTTGTTATACTTCCTTTCATATGGAGCAGACACAGGGGTGTGGTTTAGGCTGCCATTTGACTATTCCATTTCAAAATAGGGATCTCAGCTCTGTAAGTAATTTTATGTATTTTGTATATTTTGTGTTGTACCTAATATAAGTCAGTGCTAAATTTTATATACATTTACTTATGGTCATTTAAATGGTAATAGTGAGAGTACACACGTACATATACAACTTTCATATATGTAATATCCTATACCCCCCACCACAGATTGTTACTCTAAAAACTCAATGCAATCTCCTATGGAGATATAAATATATTTATATAATATAAGGGATGTATCCTGGTATTCCAGTGGCACCCAGGCAGCTAAAGGATGGAGGACTGAGTGCCTGTTGTTATTTTATTATATATATATTATATATATATTAATAATAATATAATTATATATATATATTATATATATATATATATATCTTCACCATACCCAAAAACACATTTATTGCTGATTAAACTTCAGCTAAAGAATTTATTTTCTTTCCAGGAATACATTATCAAGCTAAACCACAACATTATGCTACACTGTTTTACTGCTCAGACTTTTAATATACATACAAAAGTAAAGTATAACATTGCATCCACAAGCTAATATCTTCATCTTCAATTAGATCGATATTTGTGATGCTCTGCAATGTTGCCTGTGGCTTGATCAGCACCTGCTTCCGAAAAGACATTGATTGTCTACAATGTATTTTAAAGATGCAGAAAATCTTTTCAAATATGTTTTGCATTGATCAGAAGAAAAGTTTTAACAAGGTCTTCGGCAAGAGGCATTTATATAGATTAAGTAAAGCTTTGTCATTTTAGGTCAAAGTGAGGTGGTCTAGATGAACACGAATGTATGCCAATTGTATCTGTATTTCTAAATTAAATGGTGTAAGTCATTTACAATTTATAAAATATTCTTGTAATATTTGGTAGTGCTTTATGGTATATTCCATTTATTGTTTTTTTAGGCTTATAACATAACTTATTCTCTGTTGTGGGTTATCTGAGTGATAAGTATGCTAATAATGCATAGCAGTTATTGAAAAACATATAATAGAAAGGCTTTCCCCAATATTTACATCCAAATAAAAGGCATTTAGATGGAATCATACAACTGAAGAGAAATATTAGCAATGTAATTGAGTACTAGTTATTGTACAAACCTATAAAATATAGTAATACACACTCAGCAAGGAGCCATATTCCCCATGCCCATGTACACCAAAACGATGCACAATGCTGTTAAACAGCAATATCGAAATTTTATTCCATACAAAACATCACTACCAAATATCAATTTTAGATAAAAATTACAAAAATTCAACAGTACCCTTCACCAAATAGCATAACAAACGGAGCGTCCCCTGTACTGTAAATAGGAGCCCCCAAGCTGTTAATCCGAAGTCTCTGTATGTTTCAACTTCCCAGGTGCGATGATCATTATACAAGTTTATCCAATTCATAGGAAAATAATTGTCCGATTACCATTCCAGTAGCCAAACATACAGTATACCTACAGTAAGTGAAGTTAATATAAACACTGCAACAAGGCCTAACCATATTTCTTCCTCATTGCAAAAAAGTAACTTATTGGTCATCTCTCCCTGTGTGAAATACAGTACATCAGACATGGCTGGGCCAGTTTTGAGGGGGAATAGTACGGGCTGGGATTGACTGTTGAACTTGATTTCACATAGGTGTAGTTCTAGTTATTTAATACTAGTACCTTCATAGAAAGGAAAATTATACATTTTTCTAATTTGTTGTTTCTGCTATAAATCAGTAAAACTGTTTTTGTCTGATGATGTCCTTATGGAAAGAATTTAGCACTAGATTGCTAATATTTTTCAAAATAATTCTTACACCTAACACTGTATTTACTTGTAGTGTAATTGTGTCTCTAAACTCTTACATTAAAACCTATTAAGATAATAAAACATGTCACATCACAATGCCATAGGAATATGGTATAGAGGTGGTGTTATCTTATTGTTTTAAGGGGATGTTATGAAAATAACCACCATATCTCTTAACATATGTACAGTTTACTGGGAAACCGTATTAAACAAGCAAGAAAATTTTGTAGATTGCGTATTCCCTCAGTTTATTATGTTTTCTATTCCTCATACAGTGAGTAACATTACATTTTATTGCAGGTGACTTTTTTGTTGTTGTTGAATAATTCACTACATACGTCTAAAAAAAATGTTTCAAAACTTCACTATTCTTACTTACTTTTGCATCAGAAAAAAAAATCTGGGTTATATAAAAATAAAACAATTGAATTTGATAGATGACTTCGTATTTCTGTCACCAAAATTTCTGCCGGAGCAGTAATGTAATATAATCTTGGGTTTGATTGACAGTTTGCTTGTGATTATTTTGGATTATTTTGATCATGCAGAAAATATATGAATCATTTAACTGTAAGATGAATGTTTTTTATACAAGTTGTAGCTTCTCAATTGAAAAGTTATGTTGAACATCTTCAAATATTCCTGTTTAGTCCCTAATGTAGCATTTTACGAAAACAGCAATAAAAGTGAGCTGCTGCTAAAAAATTGAAAACATAGACCATTAGCAGTTGTATTGCACAAGACAGATTCCATTTATATCTGAGCTTGTCCTTTGAGATGCAGTAATGTGAGGATTTGGTTTCTTTGGGGGTTTCCTTCCTGCAAAGATGGCCAACCTGTGGTCATGTCATATTGAAATTTCCAGCATTCCTGCTAAGAACATTAGGGTTGCCAGGAATTGTAGTTCGGTAATCATCTGGAGATCTCTCGGTTGGCCATCCCAGGATAAAACAATGTTCATTTCTTTTATCACATAATTTGCAGTGTGTGTATGTGTAATGTTGTCATTGTTGATTATTTTTACAATGATAATTATACTTCACCATTTTGAAGCGTCAGCATATTCAGCAGAGCTATACAAAAGGAAAACACGTATTAGAAAACAGACCATACAATAATAAATGGTGACAGATAAGGGTAAAGCATACTAGGGAAGATTTATCCGGAGGCTCTCAATCAATCTCCTGCAAATATCTGTTTTGCGACTGTGGGTAAATCTCGAAAGCAATTCACCCATAGCGTGACTTTAACGCCAGCAACCAGCTGGCATTAAAATGTTGCGCTAATAATTCTGTAAAATGAATAATAAATGGTCTTCACTGGTCTTTTGCAATACCTGCGTAGACAGCCCAAAAAAGGGGTTAAAGTAATTTACTAAAAGACAAAAAATAGTGGATTTACAGTATTACAATAAATGTATACAGATGATAAATTTAGCTGTTTTGGGGATGGAGCTGTTCATTTAACCGCTATGGTTCCCATTAGAACGTTTTTTTGCATGTGGAACAACACTGGCAAGTGACTATTTTGGCCCCTTGGGCAGTTGAGTTTCAAATATTAAACAAAAGAAACATTTCCAAAAAGAGGAGTCAAATTGATTTGCCGTTCAGATGGTTTTCATTTGTGAGGGAAAATTGCTATTTACATAAAAGCCAACAGCTCAGAAACATTTGAACTGTTAAAAATAGTGTGGTAGACCTAATGTGTGCAGGTAAGAATGTGTACCAGAGGCTTCATATTCAAATAATCACTTTAGACTTTAATGGATTAATTACATTCTATCACTGATGGCATCTAATTGTGTCTTGCAGAAACAAACTACATAGGTTTCTTTTTGCGTGATAGCTGTTTAGGAAAATATTAGCAAATCTCTTTAGACTTCTTATTTACAACGATTTCTTGTTGAACATTATTCATTCCTGCTTTATAAACAGAAAAATATATGACTTGATAGTTGTCATTTTCACTTATTTGTTTTTCTTTTATTAACCTTTAAGGACATTGTTCTGTGTGTAGAACTAAACCCATTTGTATGTAATGAAACTTTAATGTGTTTGGCCTCTTAGGTGGGCTATACACATGGCCTTTAAAAGAAAATTCCATCAGATATGCCAGTTATTGACCATGTGTAAGGACCAATGTATGGGTTGTTGCAAAAGCTTTGGATATTAATTGCTTTGGTCATTATTGGCTACCTATACTAAATTTAGGTGGTGGTGCTGCTACCATGAAGTGTCTTGACAAAAAATGTGCCATATGCTCCCTCAATGTAAGTTTATAAGAGCGCATGGGGGTGCTGGTGGGTACAGCACCAAGGTTAATTAAACCCCCTTTCAAACTCTAGGTCTTACCCCCCGAGGACACATAAGATTGTTGGGAATACTTACCGAAAGTTGTGTCCAGTCTTGTCTTGGTCCAGTATAACCTGGTTTGTGTGTTGGGTTAATGGTACTTAAATAAATACAATAAAAAAAAAAAATCTTCTGCACACCTGTATGTAGTGCATACATGCTGGGTGCTGTGCAAGGTTCCAGAGCCAATGGTATTAGTAATATCCAAAAATAGAAGTGATCCTGGATGCTCACCAGACTTAAAAATAATGGTGTTTATTATTAACACGTGATGTTTCGGTGCGACACGCACACCTTCTTCAGACAAACAAACAAGTGAAAAAGTGCATAGTGCTGACTTAAATAGGGTGGAGTTAACAAGTTAACAATGAGTAGGGAGACCTCTAGTGTTACTTTCTCAATTGAAGCAGTAGATAAATAAATTAATAAAGTGCAAATAGTATCAATCATACACTGACATTGTGTAATGTGTAACAAAATACCTATATATTGTGTATCATTATGTCACAAATAACCTGCAACAGGCTAATAAATACATATAGTGCAAAATATATTCATAAAATAGCTATGCTATGCTAGTCAAGTATATTAATCACAAATATCTGTTGTGTGCAAATTGCTAAAAAATATATTATAAGGATAAAATTAATAAAAAATCTATACTGTGAAAGTGACATGTGTAAAAATTATAAGTTGTCAAGACAATACCTAGTAATACCTGCAAAAATACCAGCAATATATCAACATATCAACAATTATTTACTAGTTAAGTAGAATTAAGTAGAACAAGATGCATCCATCATACCATATCTTAAGATTTCATTTTCATTCAAATAACAGTCATTCAAATTCAAAGTCCTAAGTTAGTATTTAACCATTGGGTTGTTAAGTGCCAAGTGTATATATCCAGAAAGATTCTTTGCACAGAGAGTATTATCCTATACCTCCCCTTTTTAATGCAGGTATATGGTCTATGACCATTCCTCTGAGGTCACAGACTACATGTTTTGCTTTAACAAAGTGAGCCGCAACTGGGGGGATTTCTGTATTTTCAAACCCAGTTCTATTTGTTCTCTCTAGTGCTAATTTAATATCACTTTTATGCCTCTGGAACCTTTTCTTAAATGGCCCCGTGGTTTTACCCACATATATTTTGGAGCAGGGGCACTTGAGTAAATAAATGCAAAATTCAGTATTACAAGTATAGAAATCCTTTGAGTTTGCCACTGAAAGTGGGAAAGTCTGCCCTGTTATAAGGGAATTACACATATTACAATTGAAGCAGTGATAGCAGCCCGTCTTATTACATATTTTAAAGGGTTGTTTTTGATACTTCCATACTGGGTCTGCCTGCACTAATTCATTATAGAGCGATCGGATCTTTTTGAATACCATAGTGGGTTTAATTTTGATCTCATCATTCAGATCTTTATCACCCTGAATAATTGGCCAATATTTTTTCAAAGCTTGATTAATAATGTCCATGGTTGGACTGTATCTCTGTATAAAGGGTAGACCTTTCTTGGAAGTATTCACTGAGCTAACATGGCTAGCCGCTGCTACTTTAGACTTTTTTATCTCAAGTTGATTGTACCCCCTTTCTATGAATTTTGGCTCCATCTTACATAGTTGTGTATCCCTCTCAGTTTTTCTCATCACAAATCCTGTGTATACGAAGGAATTGTGATACGGACAGTCCCCTGAAAATATGCTTCGGATGACAGCTATCTGCTCTCAACAATGTGTTTCTGTCCGTAGGTTTGGTAAATAAGGTTGTGTGCATCTCAGTACCTCTGACCTTGACACATACGTCTAGGTAATGAGCAATCTCTTTTGACATAATTACATTAAATACCAGATTCTCATCCATAGAATTAAGTAACGTCACAAATTCCTGAGCGTCATTAGCTGTCTCATTCCATACAATGAATAGATCGTCTATATATCTCATATATTTTATACAGTGTTTTTTGTACAAGTAACTCGGGATACACATATTTATTTTCAAGGTAGCAAACATATAAGTTAGTGTATGATGGCGCAGCTGGGATGCCCATAGCTGTCCCAATACACTGCAAGAAAAACTGTTTTTCAAATTTGAAATAGTTGTTACATAGTGTGATGGATAAACATTCCATAATAAAGTTAGTCGGTGGTGTAGTGTACTGTTCCAATTGTAAGAAATTTCTTACTGCATTTAGTCCCACTTCGTGTTTAATACACTTATATAGAGAGGAAATATCAAGCGTTAGTACAGTCCAGTTAGGATCCCACAGTCCGATAGCTTTCAATTTTTTCAAAATGTCCTGTGTGTCCTTAATGTACGCCAGAAGTTTTTTAACTATTGTATTGAGAAAAAATTCAACAAACTGGGCTATAGGTTGCAAGGCAGACACGATTGCCGACACAATGGGTCTAAAAGGGGGTTTAGTCATGTCTTGGTCCAGTATAACCCGGTTTGTGTGTTGGGTTAATGGTACTTAAAGGGCATGTCCACCCCCAAAACTATAATCCCCCCAACTACTGGCCCCACCATGTAGTGTAGTTTAATCCTTACCTCACATCCCAGCTCCATAGGGTTCTCCTGTAGTCCCCCCCCAAAGTCCCAAAAAATGACTACCAGGAGGCTAGCAGAGTCCATAAGGACACTGCCTGCTAGCTGGCCTCAGGTAGATTTTTGCCATGCGTACTGCAGCCCTTCTCCCCCCTCCCTCCCCCCCTCTCCCTCCCCCTCCCTCCCGTTCTACTATCCCTCCCCCTAGCTCAAATCCCCCTTGATATTTGCTCCCCCATGTCTCCCAGCCCCAACCGCATATTTTTTTTTTTTAGAAAGCTCCCCAAACTCTACTACTTCTTACCTCTCCTCTTTCCTCCGGCGAACTGAGCTGCCGGCAGCCGCGTCTGTGATTGGCTGCCCTCAGCCAATCACAGACCGGCTGCCGGTCCCGCCCCTCTGCTTGCATTTCTGGCAAGCAGAGGGCCGGGAGCGCGGCGGAGGATCGAGGGGAGGTAAGTAGAGTTTGGGGGGCTTTCTAAAAAAATAATTATAGCGGTTGGGGCTGGGAGCCCAGGGGGGACCATATATTAAAAAAATTTTTCCAGGGTGGACATAGCCTTTAAATAAATAAATACAATATATTAAAACTAAGACAATTATTAAATAACGCCTTTTCCATATTCAGGTAGAACAGATATCAAGGTTTTAGCAATATTTTAAAACTGTTAACTAAAAACTATAGTACAATTTTCAATTGTTTGTGTTTGTTGCATACTGAAGTAAGTCTATACAATTTAAATAGACAAAAGCAAACGTTCCAGCATACATGCAAATGTAAACCAAGAGCTAAATGTGAGAGGTAAATTTATAAACAACAATTTTACCCTTTTTCTTCCATAATTCACATTTATTTACATTTGCATATTATAGAGAATTGGATGAGTTCTGTTGGGTCCAAGGAGGAAGAAGAATAAGCTATCCAATTTCCCTGGGAATTTTAAGTCTGGATAGTAGAAAATAGGGACATACACCATATGATATTATGTTTATCTACAGTATGTGTCTAATTGGGTCTAATAAATCATCTCCCCAAATACAGTATTAGCAAGAAACTGGACAAAAATTAATCTGTTATTATTATTTTTTTTCTTTAAATCACAGTCTGTTAACGCAGGGTCTAAACACATGGAATTGTGTGTTGTGATACTCATCATCATGCAATGCTGCTTGCTGGATCAGTTCAGTACAGCAGATGTAAGTTTACTTTGAATTTCAAAAAATCATCACAGATAAGATAACATTATCGAGAAATATTATTATATATCGAGGGATGTCTGCATTACTTTGCTGTCATGGTAGTATCAGGGAGGTGTAGAGGATTTATGATGCATGACGTGTTTGAATAAAAAACAAATTTGCCAGCCGTAAGGGCATTTATTAATGTCAATATTTGCCCTTCCTACTGTAAAATTATATCAGTTTGTGTAGTAATGCATATATACTGCAAAGAAAGTCTGTGGTAAATCTGTTACAAATGTTTTATTAATTGTATCATATTATAATGTGATTGTTTTTGGTTTTAGGTGGGAATAAACTGTAAAAAAAAATCAGGTTTTCTGTCAAATTACAGTGTATTTTTTAAACTTTTAACTTGCAGTTTTGACATAAAAATTTTGCAGTTTCAACAAAGAATCTCAGTTTCGACATTCAAAATTGCATGTTGGAACATTCTGCAAATCAGCCAGAGGAACAAACCTTGGGAAGGTTTTGCATCCTTAGTATTAGGTCAGGACTGGACATTTTCAAAAATTCTTTAGTTTGGATTAGAGCTCACAATACCACAGAAAGAAAGAGCAAACAGAATAACATAGAGCTACAAGGAAGAAAGAAATAATCTTACCGATCGAAAACTAATTTATTACATAGTCTTTTTTAGTGCAATTACATGTGTATAAATATCTGTTGTATTCAATTAGATCAACTGGACTTGAAATGTAGTTCTCCTTGATCAGTTATGGACAATATTGAGCACAGTTTGATTATACAACATGCCCATGTCTTCGAACCTTTAGCTCACACAGACATTTCTTAAACTGTGTCTCAGGGCACATAGGTGTTCCATCTTAGTCACGCTTATTCTTGGAGCATCACTATAAACAGGTTTATGTGTCTTTAAGACTGAAATCTGTGATTGTGGCTCTCTGTACATTACCCTGTTAATGTGATAGCTAATACCAGATCGAGTCAGCTGTGACCTCCACTGATCTAGAAGTGTAAATCACCACAATCTTATATCTTTATAAATACACAGGCCTGGTTGTGCTGATCTTATTATGGCTGTTATGTGTAAAACAAACTTTCTCTATACCTTTGTTCTGTCCAGCCTATGTGGTTACAAAGCCAGCTCCTGATGAAAGTATTCCTGTCCCTCCCTTGTTTGCTTGTTGCTAGAAAAAAGGACTTCTCCTGCACATGATTTCCTAAGGATATTTTTGAAATGCCCCTTGTCCCAGTAAAATGCATCTGTTGGTATTAGCTATCAGACATGTAAAGGATTCAAAAACATAACTCCTCTTCTAATAGTCTAATATTCAATGCTTTGTGTTTAATGACATTTTATTACTTTTCTTTATTCATTTCTTTTATTACTGTTCATTATGTTTCAATATTCTCCTGGATTTTGTCAATAATGTTCTGCAGACAATGGACGCTGACCATTCAAAGTCTCCGGAAGGGCTGCTAGGAGTTCTGGGCCATATGCTTTCTGGGAAGAGTTTAGACCTGTTGTTAGCGGCGGCAGCAGCGACTGGAAAACTTAAGTCTTTTGCCCGCAAATTTATACAGTAAGACTTAACATTAAATTGTCTGGGAATGATGTCAAGCAGCCAATCTTGACTGCATGGAGGGAGGAGATGGCTTATAGAATGTAAGGAATAATTATACTTAAGTATCTGGTTAATAATACATCTAATATTGTGCTGAACATATCAGTAGGGGTTATGGGAAGGTAACCAACACGTGACCAGTTTAGGGAGAATGTGCCCTTTAACATTATCCATATCTGCAATGGGAGGATGAAATTGCAGTTTTTTTCCTCCAGGTGGAGCTAAATAGCCAGTTTAGTGTAAATTCTAATTTTATAATCTGCACCTTTTTTGACTTGTTCCCACTACATATTTCACGCAAATGAACACAAGTTTTTGTTAACTGATGTAGTGACACAAGCAAGGTTATCTATCTGACATGGAAGAAATTCTGTGGAGGCATTGTGTGTAACTATATTCAAGGGCACAAGCATGTCAGAAAAGGCAGGGGGGAGAATTTAAATCATTCACTTGTAAGTTTGAGTGTTAGATTTGCCTTGACAAGGCTTTTATCAGTTGCAAGGAAACCCCCAACGGAATCAAGGCCATAAAAGGGTCACTTAACTCAAAAAGAAAACAGGGTAGGAGCACATGCAGCTTTCAGCCTCCATGGCTGAGTTTAAATAAACAAATTCTTACTGGAGTTAGGCAGGGAAATGGTTTACCTGGCTTTTATCAATATTTTTAATAATACATATTTCCTTGAACTCGGCCAAGGAGACTAAAAGCTGCACTCACTGACTAAACTTCTAAGCTGATTACCTTCGTACGTGCCTTTTCCATTCACGAGCAGCAGCAGTGGAGGCCAGTCAGCCATTGGCCGTGACTGCCTGCCTTACCAGGAAGTAGCAGGGAGCTGCAGTGGTGAGTTGGGGAGGTTGTAAGCTCTGGGAACTTTAATTTAGGCCATTGGCCCATTTTCTCCAAAGATGATAAAAGATGTCACATTTTCTGAAGATTGATTTTAATGGATAAACTTTAGCATTGTAATTGCAAAAATGGCTCAATCCCTAGTTTTGGCAAGGGATGGGCAGGGCAGCAACAATCACACCTTGAGCACGGTTTCCTTAGTTTAGGTATGAAAACGCTCTTGTGCTTTAAGTAAAATGTTATTTAAATCGAATGGTTCTGCAGTTTATTTTTATCTACTATAAATTCTTTTTGTAAGAAGGATCTATGACTGTATCTGTTGTAATTAAATAGCATTGGGATTGGGGGAAGGTACAGTAAATGGCAAGTGATTTATATATATATATATATCTTATGATCTTATGTATTCGGATAAGTAATGTGCCACTGTTCTCTGCCCTATTTTCTTTGGTCATGGAACTCCTCTGTGACGTAATATACACTTTAAAGGGTGCGTTAGCCCTTATATATTCCACCCGTTATAATACAGACCGCTTCTATATTATATTAGAGATAATCCACCCCTTACAGTATAATATAAGGATCACCAAGGGGACTTAATACCTTATAATACATAAGACCAGGCGCTTTGAATGGGGAGTAACAGTGGAATGTATTTCTCAGCTACGTAGCTAAGAGGTTTTATAAGAATATTCCACTGTCGCTCCCCATTTAATTTAATCCTCTACCTGCCTGCTGTAACAAACTAAAATATTACTGTTACTTAGGTTGTAAAGTTTAGCAATAATCTCACACTGAACCTGTTATCTCTGGTACATAAAGGGTGTTCCAAAATAGCCATAAATCCTCTGTGATCCTCCATGTCTAAAACCCATTCTCCGCGCTGCTTAGCATCGTAATATATGAATATGACGCCAATTCTGAGTTTCCTGCCCTGCCTGTGGCCTTGTGCTTTTATATGGCCAGGGGGGAACTCCTCAACGTAATATCATTATATTACACTGTAAGGGGTATATTATCCTTTTTATTTTATTCTCTTATGCATTGCAACATTATACAATTACTCTAAAAACTGATTATTGCTTATGTGCTGATAATGATTGTGAGTAGCTACCTATTACAGAGTTATATTTTAGTATTATAAGTATGTATAATTTTATTTATAAAGCGCCACTTGGGTACACAGTGTTGTACATTATAAAATACAGAGTATACAAACAAGGGGATAAGTGTACGTCATTATACAGATACTGTAGATAAAAATTAAATACAATTTCATACATCGGCTAAGAAAGCATTGTATAAATTTGCTTGTGAAGGTTCTCATTCATCCAGGTCATGGTATAAGGAGGTGTTAAGGAGGCCATTTATATGGTGTTAAGGAGGCCATTTATGTGAAAATAAAGAAACCAAGCCTAAATAGAGGTGGGGGGGGTTCGACACCAACTGTCTGCCATGTACAATGCTGTTTTAACACCTTACTCTGGGCGTTCCTATAACACCTCTTAGCCACTATCTAATCACACCCTTAACACCTGGCTGTGATATGCTAATTGGGATTTTCCAGGGTACATAATTGCCACAGATTCTTGTACAAGTCATTCTGAATTGAGAAAGCCAGTCGGATGACTAGCGAAACGTCTTCAAGAACTACATTTCAAGTCCAGTTGATCTAATTGAATACAACAGATACATTGTATAAATTATGCAAAATGCCTCGATACATTAAGAATGAGATCCCTGCCCCGAAGAGCTTACAATCTAACCCATACTAAACCCATCACTTATTTTCTGGTTGGCTTCTGTAGTTTCTTATTAAAAGGAATGTCCAGATGGAGCAAGCAAAGTGCACAGCACAAGAACTCCACTATATTTTGATGAGCAGCAAAAAGAAATGATCGCTTAAAAGTTTCTATAGGCAAAAAACTTGCTCCTATCCATGGGAAATATGGTAGATATTATTTATCTGTAATGAGATGGTTACTTGGAAGGGGCAGTCTTTACTACTGTTCATTGTGTCTGGTAAGAAGATACTTCAAATGTTCTTGGCATGCAAAGACTGTGTTTTATTTACTTTGTGTTTCAGACTAAACGAGTTCACCCGACATATTGGAGTAGAGAGCTGTAAGTATTTCTGTGCCTTTGTTCTTGTTTACTTTCTTCGCCTGCGCTACTTCTAAGGCTAACGTTAGCTAATTCCATCTCCCTAGCAAAGGCAGCCAATGTCCGTGCTCTGCTCTTTGATATCTCCTTTCTGATGCTGTGTCATGTTGCGCAGACCTATGGCTCAGAGGTAACTCATTACAAGGCATTTATACTTTCCAATTCTGTGCACATTAAGGGCATACTGTAAGATGGAAGGATTGAAGGATTCATTGAGTTTCATATGTTCTTTGCAGATGATCCTGTCTGACAGCTGCTCAGGTTCTGAAATGCCTTTCTTTGAAAGCTGGATGCAAACATGTATGCCTGGTGAAGGAAAAGTCCTAAACCCAGATCACCCCTGCTTTAGGCACCCAGATATTGCCAAGGTGGAAGCACTGGTAGCATTGCTCAACACATCTACAGAAATGAAGTTGGTGTATGTATTCCTGTTTGGTATATAGACGTTTTGGCACTGGTTGATTGCACAAGCTTTAATTACATTCTCATTGTGCCTCTGTCATTTCATACAGTCAAACAAAATGGCACGAAGTTTGCCTGATCATCCCTGCTGCAATTCTGGAAGTTCATAATGCCTGGGAAAATGGAGTCTTGTCCTTTGAGGCCATTCAGGTAGCTTTCCCAACTCTCTTCCCTTTTAAATTGTTCCTCTATCTTCCTTTACTTATTAGAACACACAGGAGCCAGGAGAGAAGGTAAGAACTTGCTCGCTCGCTCCCCCGGCGCTTGGTCTGACAGGTCCCGACGGACCTTGTCTTCTATGCGCATAGATCGCGCATGCGCATAGAAGACAAGGTCCGTCGGGACCTGTCAGACTACGCGCCGGGGGAGCGAGCAAGCGGGTAAGTTCTTACCTTCTCTCCTGGCTCCTGTGTGTTCTATTGAAGAACGGAAGGTAAGGCACAGCTCCTTTACCTCCCGTTCTTCAATAGAAATGGATTCAAAAAACTTACAAAAACCAGTGGAGATACACTTTAATAAATGGTCTTTAGCATTACATTTACCCCCTAACTCTTACCACCTTTTAATACATGCCAGTCATCTTCTTCAGCTACACTCATTAGCTCTATACCCCCACTAGACAGCCCTCACGCACTGCTATCTTACAGTCTCCTAATATAGGTTTTATTGACCGCTATGTCTCAATCATCTTAGCTTCTTACCATCTTCATAGATAAAGTTGTAAAACCTCTTTCCCACTTAAGCTCTCCTAACACCTTGTGCGAACTGTACTGTATCTTTCCTAAAACAGCTGAGATATTATTCACTGTAACTAATAGTGTGTTTGTGTGCATCAGAAAATCACAGATAATATTAAAGGGAAGGTGTGCAGTCTCGCTGTATGTGCAGTTGCCTGGCTTGTGGCTCATGTCAGAATGCTGGGACTGGACGAACGAGACAAGTCTCTGCAGATGATCCGGCAGTTGGGATCCCCCATGTTTGGGGACAACACTTTACAGTTCTACAGCGAGCGGTGAGTTGCATGCAACCTTTGTTTAATGATCTAATTAAGAGACAGATACTCACTATTGCGTTTTAGGAAAGAACGCAATATCTAAGCTTATTGTGGATCAATAAATGTGTAGCTTTTTGTCTGCTTGTGTAGCTTTTTTATTAAATACTTTATGTAGTTTAAATTACATTAGGAATACTTCCATATAAACATCCATAAATTGGAGGTCTGTGGCGAAATGTTTAGTGCCATCTAGTGACACTATTTGTATTATAGACCGCCATTATAAGAACTACATTTCAAGTCCAGTTGATCTAATTGAATACAACAGATATACCATGACCTGGATGAATGAGAACCTTCACAAGCACATGTGTATAAAATTCAAAGAACGCATGCTCTCTCATTTTATTATTTGTTGTAATTTCCTTTTTTTATACCACACAATTTGCATTTAGGATCTCTAAATAACCCGATTTATCTAATAAGCCTGTGGTCTGCAGAGAGCGTTTTTACTTCATCATTTGATTCGTTATAGGAAATTGGCATCTTGTGATTAAACACAAATCATTTAACACACCGCAAATCACCTGATCCATCATAAAATGCAATGTGTGAAATGTAATTTTCTCACTTCTGCTGGAGCATTTGGGATGAAAAACATCTTATTCTCTTAAGCAAGTTAATATTTACTTCATATTTTACTTTAAATAGAGACTAACAATAAACATTGTTTGTTTCTCAAGTAAGCTACTGTTAAGGTCATAGATCAGCATAATTTAGTGTTTCAAATAAAAATAAAAACTTGCGTGCATGAAAATTCATTCTAAAGCATACAGGAATGTAGGTAGCTGGAAAGTCATCCCTATAAATTAAACCTTATGAAAAGTGAACGTTTCTTTAAAAAAAAAAAAAAAAAAAAAAAGATTACTAACATGTTTTCTAAAGTTTGCTATTTAAATTGTAATGTCACACAACTTTAAAGGGAAACTATAGTGCGTGTAAACAGTTAAAATAAGTATCTCCCAATATCCTTTCTATGAGGAGCAGCAGGATGAAGAAAACTGCTTCTGCCAGTCTTCCTGAATGCTTCAGCACTATCTTTAATATAGAATGGCCCAGGGCCATAACCTGGAAGATGAAAACTGTATGTGCAGCTCCTCAACAAAATGATATTGGGAGGTGGGAATAATCAATCCTATTTTTAAAAAGTTAATTTTTACAGTATAGGGGTCATTTAAAAAACAAGCAAAATGGCAATTATTTATAATTTTGCCTGTCCACCCTCAAACAAACTTTTGCCTGCAGCCTTATTGCCCCCCAAGAGCTCAACCTCACGAGTTTTACAACTTTGAAATGGACTCTTAAATGTACTTACCAGCCTTCATTCCTTCGGCTGTCTTCATCAGTGCATGGAAGCTGCAGAAGGGGCCGGACAGGCAACGGGACCTGTGATTAGCTGAAAAATAGCATCTCAGCAAAACAGAGGCACCGCTGCCTGTCTGACGAGTAATATTTTCTCCCTTGAATCTATACCTCTCTTTATACAGAACAAAATCTTGATAGATGTAACCTTTGCTGCCAGACACTGTTTGCTACAGCCAAGTCTGTTATCTACTAGAACCCCTTAATATTTTTCCATCAGAGATTCACTTAGCTCAGAGCCATAGTATAGGCAGCACAAGGATTGTTAAACCCCATATGCATCACCTTACATTTAACAACATTGCATTTCATCTTCCACTTTGCAGCCCATTCTGACAATCTATCTATGTTAGTCTGCACCTCAGTGGTTAGTAGCTATGTCTTTTAGTGTAGTGCACTAATTATGTTATTTCTTTTTTTTCAATGTAAGAGTATAGTGGATTTGAAAAGATTGTATTCATTGTTTTCAGATTTTAATATTGTATTTGCTTTAAATAGGTCTTGCTCTGATTTTCTCATTCTTTTTGTAATTGGTTATCAGTCTGTAAACTTTGCAGGAAAATGTGGAAAACTGTGGGCAGCACAGTTATTGAGGTAGTTATATAATATGGGTAAAGGGGAGAGAGGAGGTGAGAGGGAAAAGATTAAGAGTTGATAGGTTTCTCATCAATTTCGTATCTAGAGAGGTTTGATAGATATGGAAGTGTACATAGAGATTATATTGTTGGTAGTGGTGTAGATATCCTGGCTTAAATCCTAAATGTGCTTTATTTACTAATGTTGCAAAGTTTTGTATGCTTTTTTTTTATGTGACAGAGTGTATTGGCTTTTCCTGTATTGTGGCTGTTATATGTTAACAGAATAAACATTATTATAACATAAACCATAGAGGTTCCGTATCCAGCATGGTGGTTTAATTGTTTGTGACTCTTTTAGTGTTAGTGTAATAATAAGTTGCTCTTAGCATATTTTATTTATAGCTTAACTTTTGCATATTTAAAGCCAAATATTAATAATACTATAATTCTTTACTGCAATGGAAATGGAGTGCACAATCATAAATTACCAAGTGTGTTCAGTAGTTTATGGGACTATTGTTATTTTGTCTACATTTTGTGTTACATTGTTGTTGCAAACTTCTGATTGTAGGCATAAATTGAGATTTTATACCCAACACTGTACAGTTGTAGGCCCTATTATCACAATATCGCAAAACATACTGAGCTACTAAGGGTGGCACCCAAAGTAAATGAGGAGGAGTGTTGCTTAAGATGTGGATCTTTGTGTTATATACATATCTTGTAGGTCAACACGCCGGTGCTATCCAAAAGTGTATTAAACCGAACTATTGGTATTGAGCACTCCTGGGTCTTCTTATGAAAGACAACTTTTATTCGAATAAAGCCCGAAAATTTATAAGAAGACCCAGGAGTGCTCCATATATACCAATGAGTATGTATGTATATATACAACACAGAAATCCCCAGCACTCAATTGCACATGTATATAAAAGTTAAACATATATGCTAGTATATCTGTTGTATTCAATTAGATCAACTGGACTTGAAATGTAGTTCTTGAAGATGTTTCGCTAGTCATCCGACTGGCTTTCTCAATTCAGAATGAATTGTACAAGAATCTACATGACTGAGCACTTTTCTTAACACAGAGGTATGCACTACCTCAGTTTTTATGTCTGTTTACTTCCAGCACTTATATCTGTTACTTATCGAACCTTACTTCTTAGTTTGCAGCTCCCAGGCCTCCTCTTAGCATTTAGAAAGTGAGAGAGAGTATGCAAGGTATCCTTTTTACAGACACCAGAATCGTATATGTATATTATATTAATAATATAGGCTACCCCACCCTTAAATGGCATGTTCAGCCTAAAATAAATTTTGCTTATAAAGGTTCTCCACCACCCCAAATATATACACTGGAGTATAAGCCGAGGGTTGAAATTATGACAACTACTGCCTTCTGAGGCATTAGTTGCCCTTTAAATGGACAGTAATCCCATACAGTAACCCCCAATTCCTTGGCATACTAGATGTTTGGAAACTACAACTTCCAGCATGCTTTAGTTGCAGGGAGTTGTAGTTTCCAAACATCTGCAGTGGCAAGGAATTGGGGTTACTGTATGGGATTAATGCCCCCCCAGGAGTCCCCCCAGTTCAGTGTTAATTTGCCTGGGCAGTCTTCAACAATCTTCAATCCAGCAACCTGGCTGTTGTTGCTCCGCATCCACTGATATGCCGACTGACGTAACTCTGCACTAGGAAGTAAGACAGGCGCCGAGTAGTGACATCAGCCAGCAGATACAGAGAGAGCGGCAGCCGGATTGCAGACTGAGGTGAGACACCTAAGTATAAGCCGAGTATTTGTTTTCAGGCTATTTTAAAGCCTGAAAACCTCGGCTTATACTCAAGTATATACGGTACTAGTAGCATTTACAGGATTAAAAATTCACTATGTGAAATTGTTATTACATCAGAATAACCAGAAAAACAACTTTGCAAGGGAGATGCAATATACAAGACTATTAGGTAAAATAGAGATTAACCACAAACATCAACAGCTCTCTCACCTCATTTATGTGGGCCAATGGAAGAGCACGTTTGAAACTTAATAAACTTCAACAACCTACAGATGAAGCTGGATTATCTTCCGCCTATATTATCTAGCCGGACAAATTAGATACTTAAAACAATGGGTAGTGCCCAACAAAGCCCCCAACCTATCAGAATTAATGCTAGCATCTTACAGTTCAAGCCAACAACTGGCCACAATTGAAGCCCCTGGAAGACACCTTACTGGCACAGCCATTCAACTGCATACACAGGTACACAAAATATTGAGAGAAATGTAATACTTCAATACTCAGTTATACCACATGAGCTCCACTTGGCATAACCAAATTTACATTCAACTAGCATCATTTCCTAACTGATTTGAACAAACCATATCAGACGACCGTCTGAAAACATCTGAAGACCTAAAGACAGAGTTCCACCTACCACGTTTCTACTTCTATAGGTATCTCCAAATAACCTTACATTGCTGGTCCTAATAGTGGATGCTGAACTGGAAGGATGACCTATCAGTGGCTACTGAACTGGATGGCTCACCTAACAGTGTCTGCAGAACTGGAGGACTGAAGTCATGCTAGCCCAGTATTGAATTGGTTAGTGTGACTTCAACCCATCAATTTACCAGTGTGGCCGGTGGTAAAAGAAAAAGTCTGGTAGTGTATTTATACAAAACTGAAACTGAAGAATAGAACAAGGTGAATAGTTCTGTTACAAATAGATTTGATAAGTTGATTTTTAAAAATTCCGACAGCATATTTTCATTTACGTAAATATATTAAGTTGCTTTTCTTTTTATCTAGAAAGAGATTTATATATAAAGTCTGTAAGTAAATATACAGTAGCTTTCGGGAGTATGATTAATGATACATACATCAAGTTAACACTGGATCATATACATTTGAAACATTGCTTAAAAATATGTATAAACTGTGGCTAAAGGTTTTTTGCACTATGGCACATTTAACCATCTTAATATTACCTTGTAGTTCAACTTAACATTTTTTACACCTACCAGTTACAACATGCTGTTTATTCAAAAAAAAGTTGTCAACAGAAACTTGTTTTCTTTGGCTGCTCTGTCTGCCTACTTAGCAGGACGCTTACACGTTATTTAAGTATCTGGACTTCATATCAGAAGCAGGAGAGTTGATGGAGAAAAGTACAAAAGAGATACAGTAAAAATTATTATATGCATTTTACGCTTTAGATGCTGATGGTCCCTGATTACTGTATACAGGTCTTATACCGGAATAAAAAACGACATTAATTTCAAGCAGCAGTTATGTTGCTTACAACTTTGAATGTGACCTTTCATTGTGCAATGAATAAATCACGAAACTATTTCAGAAACAGAAATAATCTTCTTCTTAGCTGCATTGTAACAGATATCACACAGATCCCCTTGTATAATAAGCACAGCAGTGTTTTAATGTAAGAAAATATAACAAAAATTAAGTAATATTTGGATGTCCTCTTTTTTTTTAGTTATTTACTACCGAGAACTGCTATCACTCTTCAGCTCTATAGTGGCTTCTTGATGCATCACGGTGCTGTCTTAACCTTTATGCGGCTTTATCAATGCTGGTAAAAAAGTGTTGCTTTAGCTTTCTAACAGCGCTTACAATGGCTGCATTCTGCAATGCCTGCTCAGGTGCTGCAGAAATATACATGAAGATTCAATAAAAGTTTTTATTGTTAAAAATGGTGCTAATTTTGCCTCAACCAATCAGATCTTATTTAACATTTGAAAGCTATCATCTGATTGGTTGAGGCAATATTACCAACATTTTTAACAATAAGAACTTTTATTGAATCTCCCTGATAAATTGCTTAGCATGAGTTTCATGGCACGAAGCTACTGGTGGTGTATGACATTACCCATTAATGTGGATTGAACTTCAATGACCTGCTATTTCTCTCTTTAGAAACAATGAGTTTACTGTCCAGGGACCAGGATAAACATCAAATCTGTTGCCTTTTGTTTCTAATAGAATCCAAAAGGGTAACATTAACAAAATAAAAACATAAATAAATAGTCTCTCTTTGCCCAAAGCTCTATTTTGTCTTGAAACCCATAAAGATCATACAGCCAAATCTATCAGGCCAATTTACCATGACTTTAAGACAGCAGCACGGTGGTTGCGGTCCTGAAGTCATGCTATCCCATTTAGCAGACTTTTTGTGAGACTTTTAGTATAACGGTGGTTGCATGGGTTTCACAAAAGACACCTGTTTATCCAGCTAGCTATATCTTGGTTGCTGGCTTTTCCGCTATGAGCTATTTAATGCCAGAGGATAGTTGGAAAAAATAATAAAACAAATTAAATATTAAAATGTCAAACCCTACAAAGTACAGCACTAAGACAAGTGTTTGGGCTGCTTCAGGTCAAGCCCTGCAGTGTAGTTTACAAAAACCTCAATGACAGCTTTTGAAACATCCTGAAATCACAGCCATTTATTCAGATAATATGTCTTAAATCTAAACGAGGAAGCATTTATTGAATCAGCTCCAGAATGTCAACTCCAAATTTCAAAGCTCTGCACCAGTTAAAAATTCTAACAACAGCCCACCTTTATTCCCAGCAAAATGGGCACTTGACTTCTCTCACAGGTCTTGATCCCTGTTAATTTTGGGCTACAGAGTCCATTTGCCAATTTTAGCACACAGCTACACTAGGCCACAAGATAAAATGTTCTTCTCTGATTTGTTTGGTTTAAAAGGGATCGGAATTAGAAACAAAATACTACACAACTCCCTACTTAATAGTAACAACCAAGAGTCACAATTTACCAATCGCTTTGTTGAAGCTGACTTTCATGTTTGAGGCTTGGGGTAAATTTCGATTGCGGCTCATTCAAAGTGTGACTTCATGGCCAGCTAATTTCTAATGTGAAAAAAATAGCCACAAGTGCTATATTAAATCAATTGTGCCAGCTGCATGGGTGACTGCTGCAAAACCAATGCAGCTGCCATAATGATTGTGTTAAAGTTATGCTTTCCCTTTCTAAATGGGTTAAACCGCTATTTATAAGAAATGTGTTCATGTGTTCTAAAGAAATGTGCACTAGCATCTTGAATACTTGAAATACCTGGCTGTTTTGTAAGGTTAATATACATTAATGGTAAACTGGATTGCAAATAAAGATAATAAGTGCAGCAGAGTATGTGTTCTGGCTGAGGTTAATGCTATGTATGTGTTTTTAAAATGATTGCTTATGATTGTCCAGTTCCGTCAATATTTAATCAAGTAAATAGAAAGCAAGACTAAGCCTTTTCAGTAATTGGATAAAAAGATGTATATAAACAGAAATAAAGACACAATGAAAGTTTGATATTTATAGAAAGCATTTCTAGAGAAGCCATGGTTTGGTGCAACTGATTGCTTTCTTTATGCCTGCATTTTAATATTAGTTTGGCAGCTCATAAGCTCATAAGCAGCGAGTCCTTGTGCAGTATAAACAACTAAAATGACTATCTTTATCTCGATAGATTATTAGAAAAAAGCAAATTACTCAGTCAATAGCGACATTATAGAAAGGTGGTGTTGGGATGCATTTCAACAGGTTTCCTTTTATTATTAGACCGGGTGTTTGTTAATATATTAGTGAAAAGGAACCCAATTATTTAATATCATAACAGCACAGTAATTATTAGATTAGGAAATATACAAGTTAGAATATTGTAATGCAAGGATTCATAAAGAAGAGCTCTTTTTAAAAAAATAGTTCCCTTTGAGAAAAAAACATGAGTAATAAGCAAGGATTATTCTTATTGTATAAAAAGGACCCACATTCAAGTGGTTCCATTTTTACTTACTAAAAGGCCTAACCAGTGGCCAACCAGCTAACACCAAGTCAGAGTATTACAGATAGTCACCTGGAGCCTCACTGACACCCATGTCCCCCCCCGCAAGAGGCATAAACCTCTGCATCTAAGTTGGAAAAGCACTGTCTGCAAAACAAAGATGGTTCTGAACAGACTCCACTGCCCATAGATATGTCTCCCACAGAAACTGAAGGTACTGCAGATGCAACAAAGTAATAACTGGAGGCGATTGCTAATTGAAAAACCACCCTCACCTCTAAGATAGAAGAGGTAAAGATAAACATTTCACTAATGCGCCAAGACTTCCAAAGCCACAGGGACAGGGTGACCAAGGCAGAGACTCAAGTGAGCACCCTGGAAGACTTTTAAAGAGAGACGTAGTAACATGGGACCTCCCTCCAGGAGGTACAAACATTCAATGCACTCTCCAACAATAACTCAAGGTTATTGGTTCAAATGGTTATTTAGTGACCACACATCTTTATCTTTACTTAGTGACCACACATCCAAACACAACATTTCAGGGGGTAAATGTGCCCCATTTCTCAGGTGTTGGATGGTTGTGTTTGGATGTGTGGTCACTAAATAAAGAATTAAACCAATACCCTGGAGTGCGACCCTCAATTTATACCAGTTTGAAAAATCATCAGCGAAAAATAAAATCAGGTCGTGGGAATAACATAAAGAGGATGCAGATCCAGTAAAATTTCTAGATGATCTCCTCTTAGCCACTTTTGGGGCTGAGGCCTTTTCTTGTCTGATTTCAGTTCACCCTCCACCCGGGGGCCCCGCCAAGTATATTTACCCCCCCCCTTTGTTTTTCCATCCCTGAAATTAAACTGCTGTATATTCTAACACACTGACCTATGCCGAACAATCTTGTATATCGTACCCTCCCCCTCCTTTTCTTTTTGGGATGCATATTCTACCTACTTGGTCCCTTTGTAACTTTTGTTATACTACTGACTTGTGGTTCAAAGTAATACTAGAGACATAGGCTGTTGGCTATTAAACTGAGACATGACACAACCATAGGTTTTAGCCAGGTACAAATCTGGAGGTTGTTGGACTGTATGCTGTTGATATTCTATTATAATTAACTGATCAATCACATTCCCTATGCAGAGCACTAAATGTTATCAATTAATTTGGAGAGTACTCAGGACTGGCAATAAACTGGTAAAAATCACATATTTTACCAAAAGACAAGCTGCCCCCCCACACATTCACACGCAAACACACACATACACATATTAGAACTAATAAACTTAGGATATTAAGCAATATGCCGAATGCAATATTGAACCTCTCATAGATACAACTATACCTAAGATTTTGGTGTGGAACAAGTTACCCCTGGAAGTTACAGGCAAAGCGAATCGGATTAAAATGATATTGCCTCCCAAGGCTATGTGTATAATCTGGCATGCCTCCACATATATTCCCCTCAGGTACTTCAAAGTTTTGGATTCATTAGTAAAATAGTATGTTGGGGGGTCAAAATGGCACAGGGTCAGTTATTCTCAATTTATTAATTATAAATTATGGTATATTGCCTGGCTGTGCAACTTTAACACCTGCATCATTGGTAAAGTATCTCTCTGAGATGATTAGGATACTGGGTCTCCCAGATTCCACTAAATACCCAGATCCTCTGTATATTGGATATAGAGGCCTTAACGGCAGGCTCATCCTCTTTTCTTACAGGCACTTAGGACATGGGATGAAGCTCTCCAAAGACTGAGCCAATCCCCATTGTGGGGCAATAATCAACTGTAGGAGTTTCTTACCATCCTTGAACTGACAGTATCGTTCTAATATGGGATATTTCAAGTCTACAATCTGCTTAATATCAAAACCTTTGGGCAGCTCCAACAGGACTTTTATTTTCCTAATAGAATGCTATTTAGATATTTCCAAGTCAGACATGCATTTGATGTTCCGATCCTTATCCCCTCAACTCCCAATCTGTTGTTGATGTTGGTCCTATGAATAAATAGGAATGGTAGGAAGCCATAGAAGTCTGTACTCAGGTCTTTTCCGAAGCCTCTGATAAATTGAAACATCTATATGTTCCACAGAGCATATCTTACTCCAATCCATATATCCAGGTAAACCAGATAAACCAGATCAAAACCCATTGTTGTATTGTTTCATAAGTAAACTAGGGGATTTAAATTTGTGATTTCTTGGGCTGTGTGTTCCTAAAAATATGGCATTTACTTGAGCCAACCAGCAACTCAACAATAAACTCAGGTACATTTAGAAACTTTATATTTATAACAGAAGCTAGAAACTCTGTGCATACAGACAGTGAATTCTGGGGTCAGGGGGTGTGGCTCTTTGAAACCAACATTTGCTATGAGTTGAGACAACATGGAATCTTTCTTTGTTTCAGAATCTATTATCTACAAATGCAACTTACTAGAAAAGAATCATTCAATTTATAGATGTTCTAGGTAGAAAAGCTTTCACATGGGGATTAAAAAAAATAATTTTAGTTCTCCTTTAAGCCCTCCCCCCTCTATTGTCAGATTGGAAGCAAGAAGTAAATAAAGTGCTACCTCATTAAAACAAACTGCTGTATGCCCACAGAGGTTACCCACCTAAATATACAAAAGTATGGCCACACGGAAAGCTCCCCTTAAAAATGTTACTGAAAAATTACTGAAATAGTGTGGCTGACAATTTGAGATTTTACTGTGCACCCTATGCATAGACGTATAAACACACTAATACTTTTGGCATCTAAATCACACTTTTGTTATAATATGCAAGAACACTGAAAGACAGACAACACCCAGAGGATTGTTAGACAGTTGCTATTTTTTTAGTTTAGGTTTACTGTACCTTAACATGATCCCGTATAATAGATGGGAAATGATGGGCAGAAATCCTGAATGCTCTTGTAAAATCTTAATTGATATTACATAAGTTATAAATATTTTACAATTGTATTGATAAATGCTTTTTTTTTTCAAATAAAGTTCCTCCACTTGGAAGGGATTTAAAAAGCACCCTGGAAAATCCTCTTATATATAAAGTTTATTAGATACAAATCAACTAATAACCATAATATATTATGTGGTACTTCACCTTCCTTTTTGGATCATCTGCTGGCTCTATCAACAATTCATGACATTCCACCATGGTCACTTCACCCCTAC
This sequence comes from Hymenochirus boettgeri, assembly GCA_019447015.1. Classification (NCBI taxonomy): domain Eukaryota; kingdom Metazoa; phylum Chordata; class Amphibia; order Anura; family Pipidae; genus Hymenochirus; species Hymenochirus boettgeri. The sequence goes on from CM033474.1 coordinate 140,362,064, forward strand.
CTCACATGATCTTTAAAAGGGAATGTTCACCCCAAAACAACCTTTTAGATTCATGTATGAAACCCTCCTAAACCCTGAAACCATTTTACTTACAGATCGGTTACTAAATGGAGACAATCTCAATAAGCGATACGCTTATTGAGAATCTAGGCTAACACAAAGCATTTCACTGCCATATGTTTTTCCAGGGTTAAAGGGAAAGGAACTGCAGAAATTAGAAGCCCTTTGTAATACTGTTCACTAAGCATTGTCTGCCATGTCTGTCTGAGCCATGGTCACTGTGAAAGCAAATGGCCTCTGCACCTGGCATGTTTGTTTTTAGTGAAAAACTCAATCATTATTTTTTCTCCTCTGAGCTCTAATGTCTAATACAAATTTAGGGAAATTATTTTACAACCTGTTGCGCCAAGGCCTAGTATGTTTATTATTTCCATTGAAAAAAAGGTCCCGACAGACTCTGGGGGAGATTCAATAATGAAGAGCCGCGTTACTTAACTTAGTCCGATTCCGCGATACAATACCTGCAATACCTGCATCGCGGGGGCTAAGGTAAGAACGGGACTTTAACACCGCCAACACAGTCCCCAAGTAGCGCAAAACTTAACAGTAGGGTTTTTGGATCCATAGCACAGTGCTATTCCCAAATCATTTGGAAATGGTGCTGTGCTCTAAAATCCATCTAAGGGCTAGGCCACAATGCTGCTTGCATTTTTTTCAGATCATTGAAAACACAGCAATGCATTTTCGGGTGCGTTGTGATTGCGATTTGCATTCCTCATTTTAAAACACAATCGCATGCGTTTTTCAATACTTAATGGAAAAAATGCATGCGCAAACGCAACGAAATCGCACATGAAATCGCATGCGATTCCGTGTGCGATTGCGTTGCAGTGTGGCCGTGCCCTTAAACCCACATTAACCCAAAATTTCTTCGGGTTAACATGGGTTTTAGAAGGATTTGGGCCATATTGAATCTACCCCTCTGTCTTCTATGCGCATGTGCATCGCACTTGCGCATAGAATACAGAGTCCATCAGGACCTGTCAGACTATGTGGCGGAGGAACGAGCTTACCTTCTCTCCCGGCTCCTGCAGGTTTTATTATAGGATAGAAGGTAAAACACAGCTCCTTTACCTCCCGTTCTTCAATAAAACTAAATGCCCCAACTTTTTTTTATCAGTGGAGATTTAAGACCTATTGTGGCTACCCAAACCTATTTATGGAATGTGTTGGGGGATAAATTTGTTTACTAAATTAAATTGTGATTTTTTGAAAGTCTCATTTAGAAAATGTAGACCTTGCTGTTAAAGAGTTTTAAGTACTGGTCATATTTTGCTAAAAAAAAGTTAATATTCCCATTTTCATGCAGAATGTTTTGGGGGTTTTTTTCCCCCCCTACTGTGGAAAATTGAAAATATATTTTTCCATCAATTTCTATGCAAGAAAAAAAGGACTGAATATGAATAAATGAAATTATTAGTCATGCAATGGAGAAAAACAAGTATCCTACAATTCTATTGAATAAATCACCCATTAGTCTTATTTTTTATTGATTTAGGTTTAAAAAAATAATCACCATAGATAGTAACAATAATTTCAACATAATTCTTTATATTACAAAATATATTATGCAATACAAGTTGATCATCTTAGTTCAGGATTGTAAAACCTACCTTAGTACCAGGACAAGCGTATTGCAAATAAGGGATAGAGTCCTTGTGGAATCATAAACATATCTCTCATAGTAAACAGTGATGACACACAGTGTAGCTATAAATCAATGTTTTGTCAGGGTTTGCAAAGTTAAAAATCTGAAAGGCAAAATCAGCAAGGGATGACAAGCTTTATGTGAACACTTGCATAATGTGTGTGAAGAGCCTCATCTCTCAACAGTTTCAAAGTACTTTTTGTTGGTATTTTCATTTTTCTTTGTCTTCACAGCCTACATTTTGAATGCTGAGCACTGATTGAATAATGCATCAGAGACTTTGAAGATATTTCTGTATATATTCCCATTTTCTCCCTACCCCACAGATGTGTCTACAGGTGAGCTACTGCTTTGCCAGACTGAAGTTCTGCCTGTAGCTTGATCATTCTAGCAGGCACTTTCCTCACAACAATGTTCTCTATGGCCTGTCATCCTTCTTCGAATAAAGGAAGAATCTTCAGTATCCTTCTGCACTTGATTTACAACATGTGGATAACATCATTTTACTCAGTTGTCAGATGTGTTTTGTGCTGGGAAACAATGGCAGAATGAGCACACTTTTTACTTGAGTCTGTATTTTTCCCCCTTTTTTTCCCGACAAAAAATATGTTCTTCAATGGCATATTCTAGGATAATAAGCAAATGTTTGTTGATAATACCACACTGTGAGGGCTGTCTTTTCATTTTGTAATAAATGACAGACTGTACCAAGATGATGGCAATAATATTGTAATAAATAGAGAATTACAATGTTTGCCTTCAAAAATTGAGGACAAGTATCTGCTTTCTTAGGTGCTGTTTAGGCAGGTTTTTCAACATAGCCTTTACTAACAACACCGCAATAATTGGCTCTGAACAACTCTTTTTAGACTTTCCTCTTATCAAATCATTCACCTAAAACCGAGATATTGATTGATAGAAGGAAGAATTATTCTAAGTCTTAGTCTGTGTTAGCCTGGCAATGAATCAAGTAATATATAAATCTGAATAATATAATAGTAGATATATAAATCTGAATAATGATAAAGTATCCTAGTTGTGGAAATACAATTCATGAGGTGTTTACTACTGTATATACTCGAGTATAAGTCGAGGTTTTCAGGCTGTGAAAACAGCCTGAAAACTGAACCTCGACTTATACTCGAGTCAGTCACTTACTGATGGAGGAATCTGGCTGCCGCGTCCACTGATGGTCGCATCCACTGACGTCACGACTCGGCGCCGGTCTAATTTCCGCGCCGAGTCGTGCCGTCAGTGGAGGCGACCATCAGTGGACGCGGCAGCCGGATTCCTCCATCAAGTGCATGATGTCGGGGGCTCGGACTCTCCTGCAAAGGTAAGGTTGCAGCATTAGTAGTAGTGTAGTGTAGTGGCGGGTGGAGAAGATGGGTGCAGGGAGTAGTGTAGTGTACTGTATAGTGTAGTGTAGTGTAGTGGCAGGGTGAAGAAGATGGGTGCAGGGAGTAGTGTAGTGTACTGTAGTAGTGTAGTGTAGTGGCAGGGTGAGAAGATGGGTGCAGGGAAATAGGTTTTATTCCTGGGGCTGGACCTGGGGCTGGAGGGGAGAGTAAGGAGTCAGGGACAGGGTAGTGTGTTTTGGGGTTAGTGTGTGGGACAGGGTAGTGTGTTTTGGGGTTAGTGTGTGCAGTTCCACTCCAGATGTTTCTACTCCCTACTTCCACTCCCTTCTACTACTCTACCCTCGACTTATACTCGAGTCAATTGGTTTTACTCATTTTTGAGGTAAAAATGGGTACCTCGACTTATACTCGAGTCGACTTATACTCGAGTATATAGGTAACTAGACTATGGGCATATTTGAATAATTTGCAATGAATTACATCCACATTAATTAATTAGAAAGATGAAAAGAAAATTAGGATTTGTTAATGCAGAACTGTATAAATGTGCATTATGCTAAATTGTGTTGTATTGTTTAGTCTGTTAAATTGTTTGTCTGCAAATAGGTTTGCCTAAAGGCTTCTATAGCCCAGCAACCTAAGGTGTGGTACACACAGATTAACTGTTACTTACCAATAAACTGAATCATAGTCTGTTGGATGAGAATGAAATTCCATAACTACAATATTATGGCCCAAAAGACTGTGTGACCTATCTATATCATATATTCAGCCATGTTTGTTCTAACCGACCAAGTTTGCCTAAAAAGAAGAGATGTTTGTAAGTGGATGATGTTGTTTACCGAATCTGACCAAAAGTTTAGCCTGGGGCTACAATATTGCACCAACTGTCTAAAAAGAAAACCTAACCTAATTGTAAATATGCTGCTTTTGAAACCAATGACTACAGAGACAAAGCGGTTTTGTGAATAATATATTGACTAAACTTTATGTAACCCTACCCATCCAGCAACTATAAGCACCTAGTTAAAGAAACAAGCTATGACCAGATTTTAAATCAGAAAGATGGTCCCTTGACAAAACAGCCAAAGAAAAGATTATAAACAGATATCTAGGAATCTAGGAGGTTCAATGACTGCAGGGACGGATTTTCCTCTAGGCCACCCATGCCATCAGCATCTACAGGGGCGACATGTCTGAAAGTTCTCAGTTTTTACTAAAACATGAATTGCTTATTGCAGTAATAGCAGAGGGCAAATATATTTCTTAAACAGGTCTCCTAAATCCAGGCAGTCTTCAAAAATTAAGCAGAGGGGTAAAATGTTACAACTGGTAAAGGCTGAACCTACCAAGGGATCGAAAAAGAAACAAAGTAACTAATCCTCCAACTTGTTACACTGTCATCTCGTAATGTAGGGAGAAGAAAAGCAGTGAATGGACCTGCCTTGTAACTTACTGATTAAAGCACTTTATGGATTGTTTATTTATTGCATTGGTGCATGCTTAATTAATTTTAATACAATCCAATATAGTAGATTATTTAATTTGGTCTGAACTATAAAAATCAATTTTGTATAAATACAACACGTATTCATTGTTCTAGGGACACAGTACTTCAGTGCTTTAATAGTCTAATCTGTATTCCAGTGAATGAGCAGGGAGAGTGATCCTGATTTCCCCTCCTTCCAAAAAAAGTCATGTATGTAGGGGGATTGCTATTGGAAAACACCAGCAGAGTAATGCTAGATCACTGTGTGCCATTTTATAAAGTTTACGTCAACCCTGGCTTTCAGACGTTAGGTCTCAATCCTATATAAACTACTACTAATATTAATAATAAAGATTGGAGTGACTATCAGATGGGGTTTGCAGCGGCTGCACAGGTTTCTCAAAAGACACAATAACAGCGAATCACAAGTCAGAAGAAACTGCTTTTGGCCTATTACATTGTGTGATTTGCCATCACCCCATCACACTTTACTGAGAAAGAAGGGACAGTGACCAGTGGCAGTTCCACAAACCCAATGATACACCCCCAACCTAGGGTTATTGGACCAGAGATTGAAGGACATCCTTAATAAAATGTAATTAATGCAGATGGACTAGTTTGCTTTTTTTCAAAGTCAGCTTTGTGTATATTAAGGCTATTTTCATATTGTAGAATTTCTGAGCAGATCCAAATGTTTAGCAAAAAAACACTATGTGGAGGAACACTATTCCTCTAAAAATATGGTGGGTAAGGTTGAAGTTTTTTCTTACGCTTTGAATCAACTCTCGCTCACTGAAAAATATAGCAATTAAGTGACACCAACTAATTTTAAGTGAAATAATAATTTACTGTGGATATTGTAAGATTACATCAAATTAGTTATTGGCCAAAGTTGTGAAATACTATATTCTCTTGGAAGGAATTTCAATTATCTAAAAAAAAAAAAATACATTTACATTCCTGAACTAAATTTATTTGAGCTTAGATGATTACTTTCCTTAATAACTTTGCCCTTTATGAATAAAACTATCCTGTTTGTACAATATGACAAAGAAAGGAGTATTTGTCATGCTGCTATGTTACAAAGAAATTCTGGAAAGCTATCTTCCTTCATTCCCCTCTGTTCCATACAAAAGTACTGCCAGGAAAAGGTAAATGGTTTAATTACCTTTTCAAAGTAAGAGAATAAAAAAGAAGTGGCTTGTCTTTATCTACTCTGATTTCAGCAGCTCACTAAAGACATTTCAGATGCACATATTCCTTTAATGACTTAATCATCTAATTAGGTGACTTGCAAAGGCAACTGGCAAATGAGCATAGTAATTTTCTTATTCTTATGTATATACTTACAAGAAAAAGACACAGATTTAGCCAGTGTGATTTCTCTATTTGGGATGTGAGTGACATTAATTCTTAAGATTAAAGAAAAAAAAAATACTTGATTAGCAGATACCATGCATGCAAATCATTGCAGAATTTATTTTCAAATGCCGGCTCCTTTTGAACAAATGCAGCTTGATATATTAGATCTGAGCAACCTTAAATCAAATGACCAGTATTAAAAATTATTCACAGCCAAGTTTCACTCTTCAACATAGATCTATTTTCTTAGTGAACCTACAGGGATTTGTAATGCAACTTGATAAAGTCAGGAGATACAGTAGATTCCATGCCGTGGTCAAAAAAACAATACTTGTATGTATCTGTGTATATGATCATTCATTTTCCCAGTATTTTTCTTTATATGCTTTTGGACATTATATATCCTTTAAACAAGCTTATGAAGAATTATAGAAACTATTGCAGTTTAGAAAAAATGCCTATAAGGCCAGCTTAAAATGTGTATTGGTACCTGATATCCTTTAAAGGGACAGTTCAGTGGAAATTATCAATATTTGTTAAATTGTTAGTTTGAGTAATGACTTCTTAGTTATTCTACATATTCTCTTCCATTTTGAATCAGTTGATTTCATACCCTTTGCTGTTCCCTGCTGTTGACATTAGTGAGCTGACATTTCAGGTTCTAATGGTCCTTCTTCTTCCTAGGATGCACCACTTCCTTCGAATGTTCCTAACAGTTATTTGTACTGATTGGCTGTTGGATGGGTCAAAGATGCTCAGATCTCTACTGAGCAACTGAATAAACCCAGGCGCTAGGGGTCCTGCAAACAGTATTTCGGTTGCATTTATTTATACACAATGCTGAATTGGCAGATTAAGGTCATTGGGATGAAAAAATACTGTTCTTTTTTCTGAAAAGTACATGTATTTGCACTGAACTTCCCCTTTAACCTTTACCTACGCTGGTGCAAATATCCAGGTAATACAGCAAAACATCAAAAAGTCAATAAGGTACAGCCAGATTACAGCAGGATTTAACTGCAAAATTAATTTTTTGTGGGCCTATATGGTTTATGTGTTGGCATCACACAATCTTTCTCACCTAACAATGGGCAATTTACTGTCTAATTATTGTTCTTTGACTAAAGTCCCCCTTTAAGCTGAAACACTTTCCTCAATTCTTTAGGCCTGTTGTCCTTTGTTCATTCCTTTAAGAAAAAGGATAATAATTGTCTGAAATGTCCTCAAACATATTTGTAAACATACCGTAATCATATCTCCTCCCATGCCCCTTTTTTCAAAAAGAATAAAAGTAACTTTTCTAGTTTATCTCCATAATATATCTAATGATCTAATATGCCCTTCAACCTTTTTAACATAAATTAATCTGGAAGGTAGAGGCATTGGGCCTATAGTTTATATCATCAGCAAATAATCCTTGTACTGCCTATACTATAAACAAATCTATTTTAAGTGAATCTCTGTTTGAAAAAAGGTTTGGAAGTTCTAGTAGAAAACAGATTTTGCTGTAGTAAACAGTGCCAGGCTGCAGTGTTTACAGCTAGCAAAATATTGTCCTATATAAATAGAGAAATAGATTCAAGGGAGAAAATATTATTTTCCCTCTTTACAAAGCACTTGTAAGGCTTCATTTTGAATATGGAATCCCGCTCAGAGAAGTACAGCTTAATTAATAAGGGGAATGAAGGTGCTTGTCTTTGTAGGCAGATTGGACAGGTTGGGGATTTTTACACTGCAGAAGATATATGCATTTGCAGGGATTTGATCACTTAAAAAAAATACATTACAATAAACACTCTGGTGCACTGTTCATCAATAGAACTTTGCAGAGGACTCAAGGACACCCTTTAAGATTAAAAGAAAGGAGGTTTCATCTTCAGGTTAGGAAAGGTTTCTTTATAGTGCAAACTATAAAACTGTGGAACTGTCTCCCAGCAGATTTGGTAATGGAAAGTTGATTGGATACTTTCAAGAGTGGGCTGGAAAAGTTTCTAAAAATAAAAATATTGAAAATTACTGGTATTAATACATATACTGTAGCTATTTTTTATCCAGGGATCTTTACGAGTGCCATTTGAAGACAGGAAGGTTTCCTGGATCAACAGTTAGGCAGAGGTTCTTAATTACAATTTTGTGTTAAATGCTCTGATTTCTTTCTTTAATACATATTGTACAGCAATAGATAGAGCCACACATTACACATGGTGACTGTATTTAATCACAAGGTTGTTAGTTAGTATTCTAATTTTGTTATATTTTCTGAGATGCAATTTGGAACTTGCTATGACCATGCTAGAGTTTGTATTCTATTGTGGTGATTTATTAACAACAGGCAAAAATCCTGTACTTCACCACAAATAAGTGAGACTAACTTTATAACAGGAGTTGGAGATTATGGCTCTCACTACTTTGCCCCTATGCTTTTTACAAGAGGAAATAATTTAGAATTAGGGATTTTTAGAATTGTAAACTAAATAAAAAACTGTTATGTAAAGAAAACTTTTTATATTAAAAAATATTGTAAAATCTGTAAATACATGTGTGTGTGTGTGTGAGATTACATTTAGTTTTACTGACCTGCATTAACTATGTGTAACTTTAGAAAGATATCTAAGAGAAAAAAAATTCTTGAAGCTAGATAAAGATTTTCATTCTTGTGAGGTCATGTAGTTGACAGAGTTAAACCTGATGCTATTGTTTTTCATTGAAAACCCACAGACCAGGAACACTTTCTCTTGTTTGAATGGTCTAATATCCGATGTGAAACAAAGGATACAGCTATTGTTCCTGTCACCAGTGGCTCTATTAGAAACAATCAATGCTATTCTAAAGCTACATGGAGCATGTTGTGATCCCATTTTTCATTTTGACCTCAGGATAGGAATATCAGGTAATTAAATGTGAGAAATCATACAACAGGGGGAGCCTCTTTCTGCTCTGTTAAGTGTGTGAAGGTACTTGCTCAGCCATAGAAAACAGAAAATGGCAGAAGAATGAGATAGCATGGGGAGAGACAAAGGGTTTACATTGCTCCAAATGTGCCATGTACTAAACACAGTTTGTTGTCAGGAACTAACAAGCCAGGCATATCCTTCTGAAGTGGAACTACTTCCCATCAGTTTGAAAAGGCCAACATATGAGTACAATTCAGTCAAAGTGACATGCTTTATGCTTCCAGATTCTATTGTTTTTTAATTGAAATGCTTGAGATAGAGGTGTGGTAGTTTTGCATTTAGCAATACCAGAAAAATGCGACATTCAGACTATTTCACACTAAACCTTTTTTCGTAAGAGGCCATTCTTGATGATCCATGACTAATTTTTATGTGTTGTTTAACAGCATAATGTACATCATACACACTTTAATTCTGCTGTCACATCAGATGTTCTGATACATACAAATGTATATGTTAAAAGCATGTACACGTGTTTTTTTTTTTTTTAGAGCATCTTTATGTAAATCTTTATAAGCCCTTTAGAGCAAGTACTACAAGAGTACAAATGCACATGTAAATTTTAAAGCACAGCTTTGTACTGTATTTTATGACTGCATCATTATTTTATGATTGTAATGTAAAACATCATAATTCTGAGCAAACAGACAATGTCCCATTGTTATACAGTACCATGCAGTAACTTGTATTTGAGAGTGACATGGATTTGTCTAGTTTAACCTTTTTTACTCGGCCTATAATTCAGAGAAAGGCAAAATGGCAGTCGGAAGTCAGAGAGAAAATTCAGATGGCAATTGGAAAATCCCTGGATCAATAAGAACTTTATGTTCTAAATACTATTAACTTTCAATTAGCTCTCTCTTGAAACAATCCAAAAAACCTGATATTACCACATCTACTGGAACGCGGTTTTACAGATATGTGTGTCTGGCAAACAATGATTTTTGCATTATTTTAAATTTACCAATAGTTGAATCTAATGTGCCTCTCTGCTATCCAATTAGACAAAATATCTAGATCTACAAATCCAGCATCAATCAAGCATTGATTGTCATTCTACTGCTACTACTGCTACTTATAATAATGACATCTTTTGCATACTATATGAATTAATGATTATAACTTATATATATTATATATACAGTAGAGCATACAATCTACATCTACATTCACAATATTCATTAAAAACATAGTCATAATTTGATATCCATCTTAATATGTTGGTAGAAAGCTTTTTGCTCAGTTATACAGAAAAAAAACAACCATTATGCTGAAAAGTAATTGGTATATTGACACCATGACTTTTTATTTTGCAATAACATTTAAATAAATGAAGAGCAACATTTCATATATTTTTAATTATACTTTGGAGAGAAATAGCCATTAATACTACTATCTTTATTGGTATTACTAATAACTTATCAGTAGATTTTAGATATTCCTATGCATTAGTAAATCACTCACAGATCATTAACTTGTTCTGTAAATACATTTGTTTGACAGCAGTTTAATGCTAAAGGATTCTTATAAGTTTAAATTACTTAAATAATATTTTTTCAAGTGAATTAATTACATTTATGTGCACATTTTACTAAAACTCTAACACATAAACATATGTGTATATAACAAGTCAGAAAATTTTTAGATTACAAACTTTTAAAATGAATTAAGTAAACATGCTTGTAAGGATATACTATTAATCTAATGGAGGTAAGAAACAAGTGAAGCATAGAAACTGAGTGGGACTGTTTAGAGGTAATGGATACAGAGAGAGAAAAAGCATATACGTATAACAAAACATTTTAAACAGCATATGGTAGTTCAGCTTGGAAGGTTTTAGAAGGTCACTATAAAGCTTGTTTATAAAGAGTAAAATGAATGGGATTTTTTTTAAAAGAGCATAATTAAGAGGTAGGAAAATGTATTTAGTGAATAGTGTTCTTCCAAAATTAAATGGAAAGGGGGCAAATATTTTCCACCTAGTTGTATCAGTATTCCTCCCTTATTATCCAGCAAGTAGGCAAATTGTGCAAAATAATGAAAAGTTTTTTTCTTTATGGTTACTACTAGTTATGAGTTTTTTTTAGTTTAGATTGTTTAGATTTGCACCAACCCTGCAGAACAAAAAAAGCTTTGACTTTTGAAAATTGAAAAACAGTTAAAACTGAAATTTTAGGTTGGACCCATAAAAAATTCTACGATGAGACAATGGAAACTCTTGATTTGACAATATTCCCCCCATTCTGGGTTTAAATTTGAGTGGAAATTTCAACAGTCAAATTTTCAGTAATGAAACCAGTAGTTCCTCTCTGAAACCAGATTCAGGACAAAACTACCACATATCACTAGACTTTGTTTTGGTGGAAGTCAATGTATGCAGTTCACTTTACATTTTTTGCTTATCATATTAATAAAACAAAAATAATATTTGCAGTTTATTTCCTATCAAGCATTGAGAAAGTCTGTTGATTTGAACCTAAAACCTAATGGGCCAATGTTAGCAGAGCTAATAGGTGTACATGCTCACCAAAGACTACATGTGCTGTGCATTGTACTGGCATTTTCAGTTACAGAATCTACTTCTTTTATTTATGTAAATGCAACTTAATAGAGAAGGTTTTCTGGAGAGAAAAGCTTTCACCTTGTGATTTAAACCCATTAATACTAATCATGGAACTGCATGCTTTGCCCTGTGATTAAGCAAGAGAATGAGGCTTATAGCTCTTCTGCAGCTACAGCAGTAGGTGTATCAGTGGCAACATTATTGCATTTTTCCCCTTTAGTAATTCTTTGAATCTTCTTTATAACAATATAAAGGTAGGGCCCTACCTTTTGTCCATTATATGCAGCATTCATAATGTTGCAAGAATGCGAGACGTCGACTGATGTTTAGGAACCTTTAATGTTGGTATAATGTCAGGTCTTGAAAGTAGGAAAAAAGGAAAACTGCCCCAAACTACAGTGTTATGTTGTCATGAGAACTAAAATCTAGAGTTTATTATTAATAAATATTTTTCATTAGTAAGGCAATTTAACCCTTTCGGGCTGATGCAATAAAAGTTGCAAAAGTTTACCTGTGCTTTTAATCTGCAGCAACCAAACAGATAGTATCTAACAACAGTAAAGCTAGGTACTCACAGTACCGATAAAGCCCTGATACCGTCAGATACAATGGTATTGGGGCTTTATCGGTACTGTGTGTACCTTGCTTTTCCGAATGAGCGCGCACCCGACGAACGTTCAGGTAGGCCGAGTGCTCGATCTGCAAGATCCTGTCTGTCATCTTTCAAAAATCTTTCAAGTGTGTACCCAGCTTAACCATGCAAAATCCTAAAATAAGATTTGTTGCTGCACATAATAGCATGGGCAAACTTTTGCATTAGTCATTGTTTTTAACCCCTTTGAGGGTTTTTTCTTTTTAAATCTCTCACATTCACATTTTCATGAAGAAGCACTTGGCAAAAACACAGTCTTCACTTTTTATAGGTTTTAATGGGTTGACTATGTGTCAAGATTGGCAAATGATTTAAGGCAAAATTCTATTGAATTACTCCTTTTTGTCACTACCTAAATTTGTGTTTCACTACACTAGAATTTGCATAAGCTTTTAAATCTTACACATAACGTTTAACAGTTTAATGACAGTTTAACCCTTTATTAATAGGCACTTTCAATATTGAAGATAAAAGATACATCACTTCAACTGTTCAAGAAGAAAATGAAGTGCTCTGTAACTGTTTGTCTACACACATAGCATCTGTTTACATTAGTATTGTAATTGCAGTGATAATAAGCTCATTGATTTAGCATCTAAGAAAATAATCACTGCAGACATCACATTTGTCTTGCTTTGCTTGACATCCTCAATAGTCAGTGTCAGTTCTTACTATTGTCACAAATGAAATGAAGCAGTAGCAGCAATCACCAGTCTTGACATCTACCTACAAACACTCTAAAAACTTTGCTATGCCCAATTTGTTGTAGGTAAATATGTTTTCAGCAAGAAAACATTCCTGGTCTTAAGATTTTTGAATAGCTGGTGCACTGGGTCTGTGTTTGCTAACATCTACCAGTGCAAAGTAAAGAATTGAAGCAGGCTCCAAGTTAAATCATGTGGGTGAAATCAACAATAGATGACCTTGCTCAGCAGGGTTCAACTCTTGGTTAACCTCTTACTGGCTTTTCCTTAGTGGAACATAATGAACAAGGTTTTACAAGTGTGGATGGATCACATTACAGGACATACAGTCCTTCCTTGAGTTGTGTATCTTGTGTGAATTTTTTCTAGTTGGCTTGCTAAAGTAAATGATGGAGGAAATCAACTTTCATCAAGTGCAAATTAAGTCCACATGGATTGCAATGTTAAAAAAAAATCTGCTTCTGGTTCCAAGTCATCTTTAATATTTGTTTGTAATGTGGTGCATTTAATTTGCTCACCCTTAAAAAAGTAGATATCATAGAAATTGCATATTAAAGTTTTCTTATTTCAGTTCTTTTAAAAATGTTATATACATCGACTGTGCAGAAGTACTGTGCAACCTGAGGTAAGATACAAGGTACAGACGAGCAGATGGTTTGTGGGTTTGGTAATTTGCAAAACTTTCCATTGTCTAGTACAATAATCGTTTACTTGCATGAGAACCAGAATACATTTGATAATAATCCAATTATATTTTTACCATGTTAATAACAATGGATCTGCATATCAAGTCTGTCATAAATGGGCATAAAAACACAGTTTCTGTATTGATGATTTCTTTAATGCCAGGGAAATAAATAATTTACCACACTATAAATGAGTAGTATCATATAGCAGAAATTGTTTTGCACACATGTGTAGAATCTAACTGTATGAGTATAATTGTATATCTTCCCCTTGAAAACCAGAAATTTCCAATTTTATTTTCAGATTCATTGTTATGCACAGTGAAAGGGCAACTATCTCCCCAAAACTTTTGTAGTGAGCAAGTTCCTATACCAGGGAGATAGAAATATTATTCCCCCCTCCCTGAGTGGCAATGGCAGGCAGCTCTCCGCTTCCTTTAGTGTGCCTCCAGAGTGACTATGTCATGTATCCATAGTTATGCAGGAACATTAAAGAATGTGTTGAGCTGCCAGCTGCTGCACAAGGTAAATATGAGCTTTGTTATTACAATAGGATTTTGGGTGGCGGTGGTGGACATAGTTGCTTCAAATAAAAAAAATGTATACAAACATCTGCTTTACTGAAACCTAAAATAATGTGGCTAACTGTAATAATGTGATACCGGCAGCTGTGCTGTAAAACAATCCACCGACTGCAGGGAGACTGGATAGTGAACGCACAATCACTTTTATGGTCTGGATGCATAAGCCTCAGACCAGTTACCTCATGCTTACGGTATATATTTCATAATCTAATTTTAAAAAGTGCACTCAACAATGTTAGTAGGTGGCCTGTGTGCAACAAGCCTGTTGCTGAAACCTGTAATCTGACCCGTAGAAAGATAACTTGCACAATGGAAAAGCCAATATTCAATACTGCTTACAACTGCTTTCACCAACAATCTAAAAGGTGCACATGATCCTACTGACAATAAGGCTTAGTCAATAAGTGATACAAACATTTTACTGTTTATTTGCCTCACTAATCTGAGGATACCTTTCTACTGGTCTACTACAGTTGGATTGATTGGTTTGCCACAGAGTAAGGCCCATTGGTGGCACTTAACAATGTAGTGTAGTGTAGTAATGCCTTTAATCTTTCCCAGCAAAGGATCTTGTGAGGAGCAACATCTACAATTGCAATTATAGTAGGTAATTGTAGGCATTTTAAATTAAAACTTACGTTGTTTGGGATTTCATTCAATGGGTATCAACTACATTAATTTTTTATTACTAAAATTAAATTATCTTTTAATTAACCCCATTGATATTTGACAGAATATTCCTAATTTACCCATTATAGTAATTACTGGCACTATATTTACTTTTAAGATAACAGTTCAATTTATTTTACCTGTAATGCACGTGTAGTAAATATTTCTTAAGATAAAATGAAACTCTTGAAAATACTGATATTTTGACAGAGAAATGTAACCAAGTCTCTGAAAATGAAAAAAGCTGATATCAACCTAAGCTTTGAATTTAGTGACATGTTTTGCTAGTTTATTGTTAGAAATATATTGACTCGCTGTAACAGGTCATGAAAGGAATCATCTTTAAAGGTAAGGAAGGAACTGTGGTCTACAAAATGTCAAAATATTCTTAAACAGCATAACATCAAAAGTATACCAACTGTTTATATGACATTTACCTTTGTAGCCTTTTGTATCTGAAATGTTTTAGAACCAAAGGTAGACCTACTACAGTGTATTAATTAATACTATAAATATTTTTTCCCTGAATTAGATTGTGAATACATATATAACCAATAGCTAGTAGAGATGGGAGAACTTGCAAAAATCCATTCCCCTCAAAGATTCGCAGATTTACGGAGCAATTTGAAAATCCGCGAGCAGACACATTAAATTTAATGGGAGTTTAATAAAATTCTGCCTGCATTTATGGTATAAATTGCAATGGTACACGGATCAATGCCCAAAATCTTTATAAAACACAGTCCAGTACCAGAAACTTCATGCACTTACAGTTTTTACATGCGCATACTGTTTTTGCATTAAGCATAGTATTTTCGAGATTTTGAAATATTCCATAATTTTAATAGGGGAGTCTGAGTGGCCCACGGCACCCGTGAGTAGGCGGAGCTTGCACACAAGTGAGTGGGTGGACCGTAGGTGCCTGCTAATGGGTGGGGCTTAGGCACCCACAAGTGGGTGGGGCCATGCCACCTGCGGGTGGGGGGCGGGCCACATGGGGCTGTAAGAGAATGGGCCAAGGGGGGCCTGTAACTGGAGGGACCATGGGGTCCATGAGTGGGAGGGACCAGCGGGGCTGCAAATGGGAGGAGGAGACACAGGGCAGATCGACTGACATGGTTTCAGAGCAGGAAGTGCAGGGGACCTGGTGATGCTGCTGCCATATCACACTCAAAAATGTAAATATCTTCAAAACTATGCAAAATAAACAATGAAAATAAATTCCTATCAATTAACCTAAAGTCATTTTTGGACCACTGTTCTCCTTTAAGGGACTGAATGCTAGATATTGTAGTTTGTCATCAGTTGGGCTGCAGGTTGGACATCCCTGGTATATACTGTACAAAGAGGCATTTCCAAAAACAGGAAAGTCTATAAGTATATTTGTGTCTCTGCGCACTGTGTCCCTTAAGTTTCATACACACATGCAATTGAGGCAGCGACCCACAATGCACATGCATCAGTACATGAAAGCACTCCATGATTAGAATACTCCTGAGGAAGCTAAATGAAACAGCAAAACATGTTCAGTACTGCCTAATTAATGCATCATAGATACTAGATGCATTTTTTAGGGTTTTATACCCTCTGAAATTGATTTTATTTTATTTTATTTACACATAATAAAGAGTCATGCTCTCATTTATACCAGGAAGTGGTTGTGAGTTTTTCTGGATGGCCAAATCCAGACTGTGGTGTAAGCGCTTGTTTTTATTATTGACTATTGAATGTATAATGATTTGGACACTTAAATTCTATTCTTTTTATTATTTTATTTACAGGATCACACTGTGCGCAGACACACTAAACCAAAGATGCCTATATTCCTCCAAGTGTAACCAGTGACCTTGCAGCACTAAACTCTGACTTTTGTTAGAAGTCTGTAACAAGGACAATGCAAGTCACATGAACATGCACAACTACTGTTATAAAATGTCAGGTTTACATTCCTTATTGTCAGTCAGTAATTATCCTTAATTTAATCAAAAAACAAAAATAAACTGACCATCTTAGTAAAGGATTATAAACACAATTTTGTACTAATTATAGAATTCCTTCTTTAGCACTCTGGATTTCCTCTCCATTTTTATTTTTGCTATTTGTGTTGTATTCAAATAGTAAAATTTTTTGTTGATCAGTTGTTAATCTATGATGGGTATCAATGGGTTGAGTTTATTGAAAAGCCAATATACATTTAAATTAGGATTTCAACAAATCACTTGCATTAGGGAAACAATAGTAATTCCGATTTGTACACAAATGTAATACTAGTTGAAGCATGAAAACTGCCCATCCCCAAACACTGCTTTAGTTTGTGATTCACAACAAAAGAATAAAAATGGTACATTTCACACCAAATCATTCCCCTTGCCATAAACAAAATGGCAGCAACTACACATCAGCCTGGATCAATACTCAGGCCATTATCTTAGTAAAAGAAGCAGCAAATCACATTTACAGGGAATGTCAGACTCATTATTATAAGCAGATGGCAGCCTTTGCACTACAATGCAACCAAGAAAATACGGACATCATTTCAAATTAAAATCTATAATGCTAATACACATCTCAAATTCTTTGTGCGGACCTGAGTGCATTAATCTTCTGAATGATTTACCAGCAAGTATGCTGGTTTAAATGTTGTTTTCACTTGAGTGGATCTAAAAGAAAAGCTTTTAACTGGGGATAGTTAACATTTATTCAGTCAGACTGATAAAATGTAATATGTAATTTTCTTCAGTCGTCATTCATGAATGGAAAATAATTGGTTATTAAAATATTTCAAAGGTTTCTGAGCAACTTGTAAGCATATATTTAAGATTATATCTTTTAGAACACACATGTAAAGTCAGAATATTATACTTTTAGCACCAACAAAATAATATTCCATCAACTGTGCTATAACTTTTCCACTTCTTGAAAGTTATTCTATCATTTATTGTTTTCAAAACACTAGAATTGTCCCTTTTGTATTCAATGGAAGTTGCCATGCTGTATGATGTCAGAGGCATTCATAATAGACAGAAAAAAATCAGCTGTTCATGAACTCAAACTGTACAGCTATTCGAACGGACAGAACTGTGATCAAACTGGCATATGGTTAAATCATATCAAGATAGATACCTTAGCCCCTAGGGGGCTCTCTTTTTAAGTTAATAGATATCTTTGTCCTCATTTAAGGTTTATAGGGGAAGGATGGAGGTGAGGATGTGTAAATAGGAGGGTTTCTGAAAATTAATAACTGGAGATATCTGCTTTGTATTGATTGATTATGGTCATGTGATAAGAGATAAGAGAGGGGAAGAGTTAAGACTGGTTTATGATATTCACCTAAAAAAGCCAAACAAACTATTGCTGAAAAGCATAGGGAGTGCTATTTTATGTGCTTTTATAGGACTTATATTGGTATATTGTCTTGCTTTTTATTAACTGTTCTAGGTTATCTAAATGGTTTAAGGGTGGTTGTTAGACCAGGTGGTAGAGGAAAGCTAATGTCAGAATATAATATTGTAGGTGTGCCCTATCCTATACAGTTAATTTGCTTTAATCCATTTGGTGAATGTTTTTCTACTGGGACACTGCAATCTTTTGCAATATCTAAACCCCTGTATACATGGACCATTCATTGCACAACACTCAATGAACAAGCGGGGGACTGACTGTGAATAAACCATGTGTACAGAGCTTAAGGATCATTAAACAGGCTTGGACACTATGATTGGTCCCACAGAGACTGGAAATGCATACTAATAAGGCCACACAATTTTCACAACAATACATCTGATCTATTTAATTTTAGAACTTATTAGGTGGATATAGCCTAATTGTAAATTTATTTTCCTTCTTCTTTAAGCACAGACAGATTACTCTTTCTGCCAATGTTTGTTGCAGCCATCATTAGTGCACACATCTTGTTTTGCCTATTTATTTGTGGAGACAGTTTGTAATTTGATGGGCATTCCTGTCTGTCGGCGCTTAGATAAATCTTGCCATTGCCTTTAGGATGTTGATCTTCTTTGCTGCTGAAAATACTTAAGCAAGTAGGGAGTAGAAAAGCTTCTTAGAATCCAACAGGATTTGACAATTATCAGCCATGTGTATGGTGAAGACATGACAGATCAATGGCTGTCTTTATTTCTAACCAGAAATTGCTATTGGTCTTGTCTTACTTTTGGCAAACAGGTGCTTTAGGTCAGGCTTCAGAGTTTGTTGAAACACACATTGAATTCCAGATAATCAGATCTTTAAAGAATAATTAAACCTCCGAAACCAGCCTTCTACCGTTTAAGTATGCAGGTAGTATATTAAATTTTCTGCAATACAGAAATTGGTAAGGCTCTGCTCTCTATTTTGGCTGCCTATGGGAAGATGCTTCTTATACATCACATCGTCCCATAGGCCACATCCTCAACAGAGGTACAAGTGATGGGGGTGGTATTGAGGGATTAACAGGGATTTATTTCCTTTAAAGGATAAGTGCACTGTAAAATCAAGTTATGTTCATTTGGAAGCTGCAGCTTTAAAAATACTGTTGCCATATTTTTTTTTTTACCTATGCCCCCCAGAGCCAAGCTTTGTGCCTTGGAGTTGCTGACTCTTGTTACTGGTATCTGAATGTTAAGCTCCCCCCTCTCTGAGATTTCCTCTGCTTTCTCCTGCTTGAGCCTCAACAGTAATGCCTTGTGAGTTCCGCACTCTCTTGCTTGAGCCTCAAACAGTAATGCCTGTGAGTTCAGTGCGTGTGCACGGAACTCACAAGCATTACTGTTTGAGGCTCAAGCAGGAGAAAGCAGAGGAAATCTCAGAGGGGCGGAGCTTAACATTCATCAAACCAGTAACAAGATGTCAGCAACTTTCAAGGCACAAAGGTAGGCTCTGGAGAGACATAGGTAAAAAAAAATATGGCAACAGTATTTTTAAAGCTGCAGCTTCCAAATAAACATAACTTGATTTTACAGTGCACTTATCCTTTAAGTATAATATTTAGAATACATTTTTCTAATATATATATAAGGCTATACATACATATATTATGTGAAATGTTACAATTTGATGTTCATTTAAAAAACATTCATATCTGTTATATTTATTTTAAAAAAATTATAAAAGATTTAAATGACACACTTAAATATGTGCATAGATAATATGACAAAGGTGAATCTTCCATATTATTTCTAAAAGAAAATAACTTATTCGGTATTATCCTAATAAGAACACATGACAGCAACTGCAATATATATCGTCATCTGTAATGTGCCATGCAGAAAATGTTTCATTTGGTTTATTAGAAAATGCTTGTTATTTGCATCTAATAGTTAGTTATACATCAGTTATACGTCAGTTATTCCTGTCCTCAAGGGCGTAAGTGCAGGGGACCGGGGCCCCCGGTGAGTTTGGAAGCTGGGCCCCTGACACAGACACACCCTTCCCTAGGCAGGAGATCCATACTCAGCTGTTTTTAAAAAGCTAATCACGTGTATGAGGTAATGGTACACTTGATTAGCTGTTAAAAAAGCTGAAACCGACCTTCCGGTTTGGTTCCAGTCTTTTAAACAGCAGATAGCATGTATGTTTACTTCATATGTGCGATCAGCTGTTTTAAAACAGCTGAGCGCGGATCTCCTGTGTCAGGGGCCCAGCCTCCAAATTCGCAGGGGGCCCGGCAGGGTATTGTGGGCCCTCTTACCCCCCCGGGGATGGCGGGGGCAGTAGTTACGCCACTGCTTGCCTTCAGATGGCAAAGCTCAGCGATGTAACTAGGAATTACTGGGTCCTCCAGCAAAACTATGATGGGGCCCCTATCTGTGCTTCATCCACAGAGGTTTTCTGGGAACAGGCTATATCTGTCATAAGAAAAATAAGAGGATGGGGCCCCCTTGGCTCCTGGACCCCCTTGCGGTTGCTCCCCTGATCCCCTGATAGATATGCCCCTGGCAAAGCTCTAAGCAAGTCTTTGGAATGTACCTTAGCAAAAGAAAGGTTGCCATTGACATGTGAAAATACAAACAAAGAAGAAAATATTTTTGCAGATAAAATAATGTCCTTATTTTCTTTTATATGTATAAAAACATAATATCTGCTTTTAGTATCAGCCAGTTTCTTTTTAAATCAACTTTCAGAAAGTTGTATATTTTATAAAGCCTGTATTTACATAGACCTTCATTGAAATGAATTATTGAATTTAGCTATTCACTTGATGGTTTATAAAAAGGCACTTTTATCCAAAGTGAAACTGCAGCTTCAAAAAGGAAAGTTTTTTTTTTCTTTTCCAGTCCTTCTAACCTATAACCGTAAAAGAATAGAAGATTTTCTTTATTATTCAGTGAAAAGAGCAACATATGCAATTCTTTACACTGCATGGTCTTCTGTTTAGTTTGTTTTGCTGACTGAACAGTTAGAGAGATATCTACTTAACACTGTCAAAAGGTGTTGTAAATAGGAGGCAAGCTATTGAGAAGCTTGAAGCAGGCCATTCCGCCTGACCTGTTTCTAACCTTTCCCACTCAAGGTCACATCTTTGCTTCTTGAAAACAGAGGGACCTGACAGAATTGCATGGAAAGAAACTATAAACTCAACCTACTGATTGCTACTAACGCTTTATAACCTACAAAAGGTCTTCTTTTCCTCTCAAAGACAGTCTTTTTTTCTGAAGTATTCCCACCAGAAAAAAGTAAAATTGTCTGTCTTTGTGCATTTTTCATTTTATATTCATGAGCGTAGGCAAAGAAGAAAAACTGCCATAAATAGGGCTGCCTCTTTGCAATGGTATGTGAATAAAAAGATTCCTGTTAATACAATATGTTTTTAGCATACAATCTCTTGGAACTAAGTTAAACTGCACACTTTTCTCTCTCAAATGATACAGTGACCAAGGATATCATAGATAGTTTATTCTCTATAAAACATTTCACATTTCTAAACACATTAAAGCCTGCATTTCTAAAAATAATCTTGTCCTCTTGTGAATGGAGAACATGGAATAACGAGAGCTACATTAAGGAAAATTAAATTTAGCTATTGTAGAATTACAGTAGTCTAGAAAATAATGTTAATTGTGTGTATAGGAGGGCAGGACATACATAGAATGGATCTAATTACAAATTCTCACTTATAAAACTTGGTTGGAACTAGGTAAAGAAAATGTCATTAAAATTATTAATAAAAACATTGAGAGCTTAAAGTAGAAAAAAACTAGAAGTTGTTTTATTAAACACTTTTACTGAACATTTAGTTGTATTTCAATGATAAACACAAATCAGGCGAGTTACATTATTTAAAACTACTGGAGATAAAATTAATAAAGCTAATGGAAAATGTAACAGCTCCCCATAAAAAAAAGAAATAACTGTAATTGGGGCAAAACAAAACAAAGGAACACAATGGGCCTTATTCAATAACAGCTGCAAAATGTTCTCTCTGTGTCCTAAAGGTGAGTACACACTGTACCAATCTGTCAAAGATGACAGACAGAATCTGCAAGATTCCATACATTTTAGTAAAGGGGGCTGAGTGTGGCCAAGTCAAATTCTCCCATCAGAACGACCGTTACCGACAACCGCTTTGGACACACATTAGCTACATATATTATATGTAGCAACTATTTTGCTAATGTTTATACCTAGCTTAACTCTAGTAGACCAGTATGGTCTGAACATTTTAGCAAATTAATAGCTCAGATTAATATTTGAACCTCATATTGAAATAAGCCTGATATTTGTCAAAAAATATACAAAGTAAATATTTACTCTTTAGTCACATATGGGTACTAACTTTTGTGACATGTGTTGAATTGTATTCATTTTTCCAGCCCTCCCATTATAAATAAATAAAAATCTAGTAATGAGATCTAGAAGTATCAATAATATAAATTTGGGCTTCCAAATGGCACTTCTTTTATATTTTTACTGTAGCCCTTTCCTGCATTCTTTACCACAAATACGATACTATGTTATTTGTACTGGCTTTCAGTTCATATCAGCAGACTGCTGATAGTTAAATAATTTTACTTGCATTGTGCTAGAAAGTTATCGGGGGATCCAGTAATCCCTTCAAGCTCAAAATCTCATTTCATGCAGGGGTATTTAACAGCCCAAGGGCCATATTTATAAACCTGCGGTATCGCTATTTAGCGATACCGCGGGCTAGTTAATTTACCATTGTGGTTGTTAATGTACAAACGTGATCGTACATTTACAACCAAACGTTTGTTAATTAATGAAGGTTCGATCGTAGAATACCATGCTGTAGCAAACTACCGCATGGTATTCTATGGGGATCGTAAATCTATGATTTCGGTTTAACTATTGTACATTTACAATACCGATCGTTAAAGTCACGGTATTGCAAAAAATTATACTGCGGCTTTATAAATATGGCCCCAAATGGCTAGTGCCTGGATCTAGAAGTATCAATAATATAAATTTGGGCTTCCAAATGGCACTTATATTTTTACTGTAGCCCTTTCCTGCATTCTTTTCTACAAATACGATACTTATATGTTCTTTATACTGGCTTTCAGTTCATATCAGCAGACTGAAAGTAATAATTTTACTTGTATAATGCATTGTGCTAGAAAGTTATCGGGGGATCCAGTAATCCCTTCAAGCTCAAAATCTCATCTCATGCAGGGGTATTTAACAGCCCAACGGCAATATTTATAAACCCGTGGTATCGCTATTTAGCGATACCGCGGGTTAGTTAATTTACGATCGCGGTTGTAAATGTACAAACGCGATTGTACCTTCTAAAACCGAATGTTCATTAATTAACAAAGGTTCGGTCGCAGAATACCATGCGGTAGTAAACTACCGCATGGTATTCTATGGGGATTGTAAATCTACGATTTCGGTTTAACGATCGTACATTTACAATACCGATCGTTAAAGTCACGGTATCGCAAACAATTATACTGCAGCTTTATAAATATGGCCCCAAATGGCTAGTGCCTGGATCTAGAAGTATCAATAATATAAATTTGGGCTTCCAAATGGCACTTCTTTTATATTTTTACTGTAGCCCTTTAACGATCGTTAAACCGATTTCAGTTTAACGATCGTACATTTACAATACCGATCGTTTAAGTTGCGGTATCGCAAACAATTATACTGCAGCTTTATAAATATGGCCCCAAATGGCTAGTGCATATTGATTCCAGTCATTCATCTCTTCGGATCTCTTCGTTGAAATGGCTTCCTGGTGATTGACCTTGGCTATGGACTGTTATCCACAATGCTTTTTTATTATCTAACAGTATTATCTAAAGTAGTGATGGGCCAGTTCACGCATCCGAACCCACGGCGGATTTACCTCGTTCACGAACAGCTGATATAGCAGATTTTACGGTTTTCCACCTTCCGAACTTTTCCGAACCGCGTTTTTGAAAATTTTCTAAATTACGAGGATTTTTCGTATTTTTGAAAAAACGGGAAAATACGAGAAATCCTCGTAAATTCAAAATTTCGCGGATTTTTCACATTTTTGGATCTAGCGATCTATTTATGTATAAACCACGGTACTGTACACCTACATATTAGAATAAAAAACAGAAATGAGCAAGCACTATTGGCTGGGATTTATTCTAGGGCCATGTTTCAAACTTTTATGTTATTTACTGCCATCAAGCTGATGCAGAACCTTTCTATGAGATAGCAGCCAATTTTTTAATTCTCAGAAGGTGCAGGCTACGCTCAATTGAAAGACTGTGTGGGTGTCCATGCATCAGCACATTCTCATGCACTATAATTGATTCTGAGCCATGTATATGCATTTAACTGTAACCATTTGAACTTCTTCATAGGGTACAATGTCATTTCTATTTCTGTTTTTTCTTGCTGGCCTGTTCAATAACTGTAAGTAAGATTTTAGTTTAAAAAACATTAAAGTCTGCTAGATAGTGGAACAGATTGAGAATTAAATTAGAATTAATTGAATGCATAGATATTTGTAACTAATGTGGCTTTGTGGGGAATAAAGGACAAATCAATAAACACAAAACAATGTATCGTTAGGAGATATTTTGTACATTCACTGCATAATGGGGATCAAGCCATCAAGTCATTGTAAAGGTGGTGTATATATACAGAAAGAAAAAGATTAGTATTTGATTAAAACCATGTTTAAAGTTACATTATATGTTTCAGTTGAATGAATATTAATGAATTAATTTTTTACCTTATAGTCTGAATAATATTAGAATGTTTTAACAGATTAGGGTACTGTTTGCCAATAATTATATTATTTTATGCAAAACTGGACATTAACAATATCATTTATTATATATATAAGAATATGTAAATGAAGCACAGGCAAACATAATATATCAAGTAAAGTATGCAAAACCCAAAAAATCATCTCAGGATTTTAAATGCACTTTTCATAAATCACAATCAGGGAATTTCAATAAAAGTTCTTATTGTGTAAAATGGTGCTAATTTTGCTCCAACTAATCAGATGTTAGCTTTCAAATGTTAAACAATATCTGATTGGTTGTGGCAAAATTAGCACCATTTTAAATGATAAGAACTTTTATTGAATCTCCCTGACTCTTTAAAATATCAAAATGTCACATGTTGTACTTCACATGCCAGTGTAATGCCTATGGGAAAAATCCATTAGATTTATCTACCTAGTTATACTGTATCATCACTGCAAGCATCTTAGAATGCTATATTTTTTGCTAACATTTGTTCTTTACATTACATCTCTAAAGCAAATTGGATTTAAAATATTGTTTGAAATATATAAAACAATTGAAACAGATTGTTTAATTCAAATGCCTTAAGTTTAAAATAGTTTACAATTTTACAACTTATTTTTACATCTGTATAATAAAATTGCAACATATTTAGACTTTAAAACTACTTTTGTCTTTAAAAGCATATTTAAACATTTTCTTTTTTCTTACCATTACCCAATAGTAATCTCTAAAGAAAGGAGCGATTAGTTATTCTATGTTGCTGATGTGCTAGACATGTTCTATTGATCAAATGTTCCACCACGCTTATTAGCCAACATGGTGAAAACAAAAATGATAGATGGTCTCTAAAGGTGACCATGTATATGAAGTTTCAAAGGGAGCTGAAGTGGTAATCTTTTTCTCTCATCCTTCCTGGCTTTGCAATACACAGTTATAGAAATACAGAATCCCCTGTGAGTGGTAAACAGGGATATGGACAAAGGTTTCCCTGCCAAGAAAAGACAAGTATGGAGAAGAGTGAAAAGTTCAATGTATGATGGATGAGCAAGTAAGATGTAAGGTCAGGCTGTCAATGACATACAAGAGAGGATTCTGGGAGAGAAAAGGGTATCAGTTAAATTATTAAGGATATTTTAAAAAGACTTTGAAAAGGTATGGTTTGTTAAGTTTTCGACAGTTGATGAAAGAGTGTCTAGTGGTGGAAATCAGAACAAAGGTCTTCATGTTTGCTGAGCCACAGGAACTAGCTTAAACATAAAAGGTGTTTGTTAGTGTACCTCTGAAGATTTAGATAAGGGGACATTTGCTACATAAATCAAATCATAGTAAACAAAAATAATGACAGATTTATCCACTGATGTGCGAAGGATAGTTTTCATCACTTGCTATTTATGGCTTGCACATAAGACAACTACTGCAGTTCATTTATATTATACAAACATGAAATTGGCGTTTAAGTATTGTTAAAAAAAAAAAGCATTCAAGAAAAAAATATTTTAAACACCAGCAGTGTTATTCAATAAAAGTTCTTATGACTTAAAATGGTGCTAATTTTGCCCCAACCAATCAGATCTTATTTAACATTTGAGTTACCATCTGATTGACTGGGGCAAAATTAGCACCATTTTAAATGATAAGAACTTTTATTGAATCTTCCTGCAGATTTCCAGAATTTGATGAATTGTGTCTTGCACATACATCTTCTATATTTTTTAATATATACTGTATTTGATTGATTATCACTTATGAAGAATGTTTTAATAATATATTGGAGGTATATTAAATACTGTTCAATTTATACCTATTAAAAAAAAATTATGTTATCAATCATATCTGTATATTTAATGGAAAAATCTGCCAATGCCTGCTCATCAAAAAGAGATACTATTTAGCACTGTCCTACCATATAGTACCCAGCTTTCCTATAGAGGCAAATGAATTAGCTCCCAAGCAATTGAGACTCTAATGCAGTTTTCACTGTGCCAAGCCCTCTTCTAATCAAGAATAACATTACAGTAATAGATTTTGTAAATCTCTTATGGTGTATTTCTTTTTTTGTTTTTTCTTGTTTCATGTTTGTTGTTTACAGCTTTATACAGTATTTAACATTCACAATGTTCCCTGCAAAGCCAGATGCTGTTCTTGTCTTTTGGTGCTGTTCTCTGGTATTGATAAATAGGGTTGGCCTCTTTGCTTGCATTTTGGTACACTATACTTCCTGAGTTTGGTTTGTTTATTGATCTAACTACATTTCATCTTAATGAAGTCTCTGTTCAAAGGCTATACACACAAGGATTGTTAGACCATGAATTAGGCTGTCCAACAATCTTTATATTTTATTCCCTAACAGACAGGCTGCTCAGCAGTAGACATTCAGCTTGTTCTATTAAGAGAGGAAGGGGGATAAGAGGCAAACTGCCCGCCAACATCATTTATGTATCCAACAGATTACCAGCAGTCATTGGTTGGCCAATGATAATAATGTACCCCCTATTTTTCATCTTATAACCCCCCAAACACATACCACTACACACATACAGTATATACAAAGGGAAATTCATCAAATCGTTAAAATACAGCACTCTTCCTGGAGTTGGGTATAATTTAAATAATATGGGAAGCTATATTAAAGTTGAAGACACAATATAAAATTAAAAAAAATCTTTATTGATAGAACATAGGTCAAACAAAGTTCTATTAATTAGAATAAACACAGAAGTTAATAGCATTGTATATAAATACACCATGTATAACCACTAACCCCAAGGAGGTATTTATACACAAAAGCCAACAAACCTTCATCTAAGATATAGCTACATAAAATCTCTCTTCCTCTCTTCGCATGTATTGTTATAACACTGTAAAAAAAAATGAAGTAACTACTAAGTTTTATTCAATTTCAATGTTCAACAAAGTTATTAGACATTAGTGTTTTGAGCTTGAGAAAGGTCCAAGAATCAGGACCGAAATGTTGCTTATTGCTAAATAAACTTCTTAAAGAAGTCCCAGGAGAACTCCTTGTTTTTGTCCTGACGATGGCCACGCGGTGGCAGAAATGGGTTGATCTGTACAAGTAATAATAAAAGTTATTTTAAAGTCCATGGAGTGCTCCAGAACCTCTGTGACCTTTTGTATAATAGGAAGCACCCTGACTGATACAGCTGCTGAATACAGGCACTCACTTCAAGCTGATTATACGCCCGGGTGCATTCCAAGACCACTAGTATGTAAACCATAAAAAACAAGGAGCACTCCTGGGTCTTCTTAGTGCAATTTATTAGGTGCAAAATTCAAGGCAACGCTTCCGTCTTGTGGCTTGAGAAAGGTCTAAGAAACAAGACTGAAACGTTGCCTTGAATTTGCACCCTATTAAATTGCACTAAGAAGACCCAGGTGTGCTCCTTGTTTTTTATGGTATATATGTATATATATATATATATATATATATAATATATACCTCCATATGTTGTGTGATGGTCACACACCACTCTGTCGTTTCCTCCGCCCGGGTGCTCCTCCGTATGTAATATAGAATGAAGAAAATATTTGGTAAGGCACTCCAGGGTCTTGATATAAAGAAATAAATTTATTGTGTAAAAACACACTGATCAACATGTTTCGGCCATGTTCTAGGCCGTCTTCAGGAAGACCGCCTAGAACATGGCCGAAACATGTTGATGCAGTGTGTTTTACATAATAAATTTATTGCTTTATATCAAGACCCTGGAGTGCCTTACCAAATATTTTCTTCAATATTATATTAAATATATATAAATCTTCTATCACTCCAGGTGCACTCACGTGTCTTGTAGACATGATATTAATAAACGTGTCGGAACAAGCAATCTAAGCGTTTCAGCCATTATACCGCCCTTCCTCAGGATTGATTTGTTCACTTTACTAGCACCATCTTAAAGGTAAGTCAGGAACCTCCCAGCTTCACCTTAACCCTATACGTGCTCCCTAAGTGTATTAAAAAAAAACCTTTATTTAACATCCACACAATTAAAACACAAATGATCTGCGTGTAAATACCCCTTAAATGCTAAAATTACAAATCAGCAAACCTGCAATTCGTAGTATAAATAAAAACAAATCGCAAAAATCAAAGCAGCCCAACCAGACTGGATTCAACCAACGCAAGATGGCCACAATGAACTAGTGAAAGGATACACTATATAGATACAAAGTAGCAGGGAAAGTAAACCACATTTTAGAAAGCTAGAGCTAGTTTACCTAAACATTACAATTATGCTCACAGAAAAGAACCCTTAATCATACCTATAAAGGACTAGGAAAAGCACCGACTAAAGAAAACTAAATCCTTATAGGAAACAGGTAAGAGACCACAGTTCATTAAGTCCCTTAGGGGCCAGCTTATTTAATTTATCCATTGGGATTCAGCTGTAACATTTTTCTATCTCTGGGTATCCCTTGGTATGTAGAAGGGACAGATCGATACCCATCCAATTCAGCATAGCCAAATTATGGTTGGCCACTTTAAAATGTTTAGCTACTGACTGCTCACCAAATACATATATAATATATATATATATATAGTTACACTAGAACACTAGAAATGCTTTTGTGCAGATTTCAATCATTCCCACTTATGTGTTCTAATCCAGTCAGTTTCAAAACGCATGGTTGTTATCATAGGAAAAATAAAATGCAAGAAACACACAAAAAATTATAACAATACATTTTTTGCACAAATTGTCATTTTGTAATGCAAACATAGCCCTTAAATGTTTTTAAGAGGTAGAAACAGATAGTTAAAACTAAAGTATACGGTGGGTAGATAATTGAGTGGTACAAATAACAAATAGCAGAAGCACACTTGTATCAAGTGTATCAATATATATAACTATATATATATATATATATATATATATATATATATATTATAAACAGTAGCGGGATCCGTTGCACTCCATTCCGTAACAACCGCCTGGGTTCTGATGCGGCCCGTAGTTCCGGGCTGAAACGCGTAGGCCTTTCTGACCTACATTTTCCTAATAAAGATTTGTAAAGTCCGAGGAGTGCGCTGGAGTTACTTGCTGATATTATATATATATATATATAAAATATATATATATAAAAATATATATATATATATATATATATATTTACACTGGACCAGCAGTCGCATCTGTAATTGGCTGAGAGTTGCGAATCACAGCCGCAGCTATTGAGAGAGTCGAGGAACAAAGTTGGGTATGTCTGTTTCTGTACACTTTTAAAAGTTTTAAACTTACAGGGTTATTCAATAAAAGTTCTTATGGTTAAAATGGTGCTAATTTAGCCCCAACCAATCAGATGTTAGCTTTCAAATGTTAAATAAGATCTGATTGGTTGGAGCCAATTTGCACCATTTTTACGATAAGAACTTTATTGAATCTCCCTGTTAGCGTTTAGGGCGGGGGTGGGGGTGGGGCTACACTACAGTTTTTTTAATTCACTGCAGAGCTGAGAGATTCGGGGGGAGAGAGGGAGGTAGGAGAGCTTCCCTTGTGCATGCCAGAGTCCTTCAGGAGGACAGGAAAGGGTAGATAACTGGTGACAACAGAGAGGCTACTACTCTTTAGTGTTCTGGACTTTCAGCAAGCACTGGAGGACAACCATAAGGAGAAACAGGAAAATGGTAAGTTTTGGGGGTAGACATGCCTTTTAAAATTATGATACCTTGAAGAGGATTAACACAAAAACTGGATGAGTGGTACCCTGAGTGGTACCTTAAATTATACAGAATATATAAACAATTAAACCATTCCCCAACCACTTCAGCTCTGCCTCTCCCTCAGTCAGGGACCTGTCTATGAAAGACACAATCTGGGCACTTGAAAAGGTAATGACGTGGGTGTGGATGGTGTGGGGAGATAACCTTTGTGCGACACTTGTTTTCCTAATTCCAGTTGATCTCCTTGCAGGACATTCAGTAACAGCTGTGTGGCTCTGATGGGATGGAATAAGATTTATTTGATATTGTCAAAGGTGTATGGGCGCCTTACAGTAGGTACTGTTTTACCTTAAGACAGTTTGGTCATGAAAAATGAATGAATGGAAAATGCAATACTCCTGAATTAAAGGGCATGTCCCCCCCAAATTATAATTTACCCACCACTGGCCCCACTATGTAGTGGAAAAATTTCTGTAGACAACCCCCCAAATTCCCCATAACTGGCCAGCAGGATTACTACAGAGTCCATAAGGACTCACACTCTGCCTCCTGTCTCCCCTCCGGGAGAAGTTTGGCATGCTCACTGCAGCCATTCTCCCCCTCCCCCCATCCCTCTCCCTCCCGATTTGTCTCCCTCCCCTAGCTCCAAACCCTTTTGAGATAATGTACTGCCTCTCCCAGCCCAACCGCATTACTATTATTCACAGAAAGTGCCCGATCTTTACTTACATGCCTCTCTCCTCGCCATCTGAACTCCCGGCAGCCGCGTCCTGATTGGCTGCCTCTCAGCAATCACGGAACGCGGCTGGGTCCCCCTCCCCCGCTTGCATTTACGTGCAAGCAAGGGCCGGGCAGTGTGGCTAAGGAGAGAGGCATGGTAAGTAAAGATCGGGGCACTTTCTGTGAATAATAGTAATGTGGTTGGGGCTGGGGGAGGGAGCCGTAAATTATCTCAAAGTTTATCAGAAGGGTGGACAAGTCATGTCATTACCATTCTTAAATTTTTTTTTAAGTAAAACAAGATGTTAAGTGAGGATAACATAAACCAGATATTTGACTAATACATCAAAGTTTTGCAAAGAAAGAAGGTTTACATAACAATTTCATTATTTAAAAGGATGATTAGGGGTACTGCTGTACTGCTTTTTACACATGCATACATGCGCACAATGCAGCACACAGACACACACACACTGATATGAGAGTGCTGTTCACATTAGGGATGGCCGGGTTTCGAGGATCTCCGTATTTTCAAAACGGAGGTCCTCGTAATTACGAGAATTTCGAAAAAACGAGAAATTCTTGTAAATTCGCGGAGTTTCCGCATTTTGGGGATTATTTTCAGATGAGCAACCCACGTGTCCCAAATTATCCAATGGCAGCTAACATGATTATTGCAGCCCCCTGGATAAAGGTTTTCTTCACAGGCGCCATTTTGTCAGTGTGTTGGAGTGTGTTAGTGGAGACCTGACATGTAGGAGTTGGAGAAAGTTTTTTTGAGCTTTCTGTGGATTTCAGTATGGTGGTTTAGCAATTGTGGTTAACACCCCTGTATTCACACATCTTGAGACCCACAGTCCTTTTAAGGACTAACCTTGTGTTTAATACTCCATATTACAAAGTGTGGGCTGCTGAACTCAATGGTGCGGTTCCTACAAAGCCTTACCCGTTCACCGCTTTCCTTGCATGAATCATACTCTGAGGAGAGAAGCCAATGGTGTGAGGGGTATGTCCAGTGGGGCCAAGCCTGCCTGGCTCTTCAACATGGTGGCAAACTGCAGTAACTCAATGGTGCGGTTCCTACAAGCCTTACCCGTTTCACCCGCTTCCCTTGCACGAAGCATACTCTGAGGCAGAGAAGCCAATGTTGTGAGGGGTATGTCCAGTGGGGCCAAGCCTGCCTGGCTCTTCACAATGGTGGCAAACTGCAGTGGGCCTGCTGTAACTCAATGGTGTGGTTCCTACAAAGCCTTACCCGTTCACCCGCTTTCCCTTGCACGAAGCATACTCTGGGGGAGAGAGGCCAATGGGGTGAGGGTATGTCCACTTGGGGCCAAGCCTGCCTGGCCCACAACAATGGTGGTAAACCGCAGTGGAAATTATAACCCAGTACCCCCATTGCCTTCTTTCCCTTGTTGTGTGCAAACTACTATATAGGAGAATGTGGCCAATGTGGTGTGGTAATGGCATTAAAGGGGAACTAAAGTCTCCAGACAACATTGTCCCAATAGACAGAGCACATTCACAAACATACAAAAGCTGTGTCTCACCTCTCCCTTGCTATGGCCATTGGAAGATTTATGAAAATAACCTGTGAGTACTAGGGTCAGCTCCCACAATCCACCTTAGCTGGGTAAACCCCCAGCTAAGTGTCTGCGTACAGGCACATGCTCCATAAAGCTCAACAGATCAAACAAGGAAGTTGCAGCCTTGCTTCCTAGAAGCTGACAACCAATCACATTATAGACAGAGATCCTCCCTCTCCTACACAGAACAGGGATTTCATTTTTTGTTTTCAAACATTCAAGGCTCCTGTCCTAACAATGATATAATCTTTGCTTTTCATACAAAAAGAAAATGAATCTTTGCAGTGTATTTCATAGATAGCATGGATGTAAGAAACAGAATACTTACATTTCAGCAAAAATAAAGTAAGTGTGGGGAATAGAACCGCAACTTGTACATTTACCCTGTCTTGCTAAAAGCAGACGTCTTACCTCTAGGCTAAGAGAGACACTATAAAAACCATTGGTACATGTAGAATATTGTAGTAGGAACATAATAGAAACAAAAAAAAAATTGGGGGAATAAAACTCATAACCCTCTGATCTGTAGTGTCTAACCCTGGCATCTTACAAGGTGAGCCACCGCGAATAAGCTTAAAGCCTAGGACATTTAGAAGCTTTATCTTTTGCATGGAATATAATAGAAAAAAAAAAAAAAGGTTTAGCTGGGAATTGAACTTGTGATCTTCTGAACTGCATGGGTCTAACCCTGGTGTCTTACAAGGTGAGCCACCACTGCACAAGCTGAATGTAAAGGTACAATTAGAAGCTTTATCTTTCTCATGAGATAATAGAAACAAAAAAAGCTACATCTGGGGTATTGAACTTGTGACCCTCTGAACTCGTATTTGGTGCCTTACCTGTGCGCCAACACTGAATAAGCAGAGAGTCCAGCTACATTTGGTAACTTTATCTTTTGCTAGTAAAGATTAATTTAAAAAATGGAATATGGAATCCCTGATAACTTAGAAAGCTGCTTGTTACCCTGCAGTTTATTTTCTAGCAACTCACACTGACTGGTAAATAAACTGCAGGGTAACAGCAGCTTTAAAAGTCTTATCAGGATTCCATATTGGTGTGTAGACACTGTATAGAAAACACTTTGTGCATAGAGACAGTGAATACTGGGGTCAGGGGGCGTGGTTCTTTGATGACTTCATGGGCTGTGGGTTGTACTGGCAACAACATGGAAGCCTACTTATTTACAGAATCTATTTCTCACATATATTAAATGAATGTACCCAGAAGAAATCTACAATGTATAGGTGTTCGTGGGGAAAAACTTTCACATTAGGTTTTTGAAATTTAAGTTAGTTCTCCTTTAATGGTGAAGGTATATGCAATTATAATTACTAGACATGAGCTAGCTAAATAGATATGTGTATTGTAATTTTTTCAAATAAAATGAATGAATCTATCTGAATAGTTTGAATATATCGAAAAATAAAGCCAAAAACATTTTTTTTCAAAAACAGTATTTATATAATAATATATAATTTTTCTTTTTTTTTTTAAACTATGTACATAAAAAAAAAAAAAAAATCATTGGGTTCCAGTCTGGATACCCTCCTCTCCAGTGTGCCAGGCGGCGGTCCAGGCGCCGCCCCATGTGGCGGATATCCCGCTGTATGTTCTGGTAATCTGTGGAGGAAGATATTTGAGAGAATTGTGTGGAAGATGTTCGAGCATATTTCCTAAAGCACAATGCGGGTGATGCAATTTTTGCACCTGACAGCTAGTTAACATACATGGTACTGCAATGCAATATGTTGCGGTATGTCATAAAAAGAAAGCTCAGTATAAAATATCATTATTCTAAAATTCTTAGTTATATTATGCATACCTAGTTATGGTAACAGTGATTTTAACTGATTGGCTGTTGATGGGTTAGACATGCTCAGATCTCTACTGAGCAGCAACTGAATCAACCCAGGGACTGGGTCAAGGGAATACCATAACGATCTCTATTAGGGATCCTGCAAACAGGAAGTCAGTATTTCCGTTGCATTATATTTATACACAGTCACAATGCTGAACGGGCGAAATTAAGGCATTGGGATGGATAAATCTTAAAAGTAATATATTATCACTGAACTTCCACTTAAGCGATATTGCATCATGGGGGGATCACTGATTAACAGCAGGAGGTAATGCTGGCATAAAACATTACGTTTATTGCGAAATTGTATCGAAACATTCTTTGGTTTTGTATCACTAGGACTGTGCTACATACACATTTTTTGGAAGTGGTGCAGCCCCCAAAAGCATTGTCAAACCCACAGTACCCAATGTTGCATCATGTAGCGTGGATTTTACACTGGGAAAATACAGATATTAATAGTCTTGTATATAACATTTCATTAAAGAGTATGTCCACCCTTAAAACTAATTTTTGATATAGTACTCCCCTAGTCCCCCAACCCCAACCGCTTCATTTTTAATTTTAGAAAGTGCCCCAAACTTTTACTTACCTCCCCTCTTTCCTCCGCCGCGCTGCCGGACCTCTGCTTGCAGAAAATGCAAGCAGAAGGGCGGGACCGGCAGTCGCGTCTGTGATTGGCTGAGCGGCAGCAATCATGGACGCGGCTGCCAGTCTTCAGTGCAGCGGAGGAAGAGGGGAGGTAAGTATGTTCGGGGCACTTTCTAAAGATAAAAATGAAGCGGTTGGGCTGGGAGGAACGGGGAATACTATATAAAAGGGATTTATGCTAGGGGGAGGAACCCGGAGAGGGAGGGAGAGGGGAGAGAGGAGGGGAGAAGGGCTGCAGTACGCATGCCAAACTTCTCCCGAGGCCAAGTAGGCAGAGTCCTATATGGATTCTGCTAGCCTCCTGGTGGCAGTTTTTGGGACTTTGGGGGGGACTACAGGAGAACCATATGGAGCTGGGATGTGAGGTAAGGATTAAACTACACTACATTAAGGGGCCAGTAGTTGGGGGGATTATAGTTTTGGGGGTGGACATGCCCTTTAACGTTGCATATGATTTACTTACGATTTTCAATCATGGCCACCAGAGACACTGGAGAGGCTGGCAGTGCTGGAGGGGCTGGAAAGGGTGGAGGGCCTGGAGGGGCTGGAGAGGGTGGAGGGCCTAGAGGGGCTGGAGAGGGTGGAGGGCATGGAGAGGGTGGAGGGCATGGAGAGGGTGGAGGGCCTGGAGAGGCTGGTCCTGCTTCTAGAAAAAAAAAGTTTTATTTCAACAATCACTGTCCAATCCATTAGTAATATATTACATGTATAAGAACATTTCCTAAAAGGCTATGTAGTGATCAATTTTGGACATTTGGACCGAATTTCGTGACTTAAGCTCAAGAACTGAGGGACAAGATACAGCCCAAACAATGGGGAGTCGGGGACAATAAATGGGAATGAGAAATGAGAAGATCTGTCTCTCAAGTCAAATTAATAGATTTGTTGCATTTTTTTTAACGAAATTTTTATCAGTGAAAATATAATTCACTTAATATCACTGATAATTTCACCTATTATTGCTGACAATCAAGGTCAATAAAATATAAAAAAAATGCTTAGGATGACTTACGGCGGATGCCAGCGGTCCAGGGTCAGGGCTGGGGGGGCTACAGTGCTGGCGCTGCCCGAGGGCTCGAAGGGAGTGTTGGTGGTAGTGCTAAAAAAAGGAGATTTATTTTAACTCTCACTGTCATTAAATGTTCGAATACATTTACTAAAACAATTCTCGGAGAAGTTGTCAAAAAATATGCAAACATTTGGATAAAGGGCTTGGACACATCAACGTGTTAAAAAGCACACAATAGTGTGGTACAATAATGTCATCCTCAATTTTTGCACAATTGTGCAATCGTACTGTACTCGCGCGGCTAACACTGAGCACACCGAAAACACGCGCTTGTATGCTGTTTCTGGAGCGCTCTGTGCGCTGTAATGTGGCCTTGGACAAATGAAAAATTTAGAATTTTTTTTTTCAATAGGCTGCACTTACATTCTTCCTCTGGCGGGGACAGTGGTGGGGGTGGGGTATCTGAGGAAGATTCAGCTGCAAATTAAATAAAAAATACAATGAATGATATATTCTAAAGATATATTTAATATATATACTTTGGATTTTGCTTGAAATTGAAAACAGATTAAATAAGGCAACATGTTATAGTTGCTTTAAAAGTCAATCATATTTCTATGGCAATGATTTCATACCTTATTCTGGCTAAGTACTATATTTTTATTGTGTGTATTGTAGCCATGGAAAGGGAAAAGTTGGTGGGTGTAGGGGAGCATCACTAGCTGTGTGTACTTGTATCTAGATTTTGTGGCACACAACATTTTTAATTTTGGAGTGTAAAAATCAATTTTTAATAATTGATCAACATTTTATTTTTGACTTTACTTTCCCTTCAAATAGGGCTGCCATGTAACTAAAAGGGTGGGTCAGTAAAGTGTGTTTAACTGTGTCTATGTGTGGGTATCAGTGTGCATTTATAAGGTAAAAGAAATCAATTTTTAATGATCAATTTCATTACTTACTTAGCCTTTAAATAAGGCTGCCATGGAAATGGAAGGGTGGGCCACCAAGTGTGTTTACCTGTGTTATGTGTGGGTATCATTTTGAATTTATAGGTGTTATGTTAAATAAAGTCACTTTTCAGTGATTTATTTTTTGACTTTACTTACCCTTTAATAGGCTGATATTGATAATATAAGAATCATAATAATGTAATAATACCCAGTAAATGAGAAATACAAGAACTCGGATCTCTCTTCTCTCTCTCTCTCTCTCTCTTCTCTCTCCTCTCTCAAGCCAAATTTAAGGATTATTGATGTTTTTAAAAATATATATATAAATATGTTTTTGTCAGAAGTGAATTAAAATATTTTACTACTTATTACAATACAGTACTATAATAAAAGTATACTTGCCTTCCATCATTTGCCATATGGCAAGTACATAATGAGGCCTCTGCTCTTCAGATCCGACCACTGTCTTGGAGGGTAGAGAAGTGGTCTGGTAGCCATAGCGGTGCAGGAGCCGACGCTGGGCCCCTCCATAATACCCTGCGTTTTCGGCGCCGCACATGATAGGTCCAGGGGGGAAGTCATCGTACCCCTGGACAGGAGGTACTTGATGGCATATAGCTGCCTTGCAGAACTCGCCATTTTGCAGGCAGCGGAAGTTCCGGTTCCTCATTTTTTACGAAACTTCCTTGTTTTTACGAAAATCGCGGTTTTACAGAAATCTCGTTTTACGGGAACCCTCGTTTTACGGAAATCCTCGTATTTCGAAAAATACCGTTTTTTTAAAATTCGCTAGCAGAATGTAATTTTTAGGTATTGTAGGCATTGATACGTTTCTAAGGCCTTACCCAGGCCCTGAGTGATTAAGTGACGGTACCAAGGCTATTTAGACCACTTTAATGCGGATTTTGACGAACTTTCATTTTAATAATACGTTTTAACGGGTCCGCTCGCGGATTTTCGAATTTAACGGTTTTTTCGAAAAATCGCGGATCCTCGCGCGACCGGATTTTTCGAGTTCAGACATCTTAGTTCACAAATCAAACAGCAGGTGCTGCCATCAGAGTGTTGTAGAAAGAGTTACAGCTTCCTTGTGCTATGTTACTATATAGAAGTTGCATGCTATTATTTTGAAGTATTATGAAGCTGCAGCTCCAAATGAACATAACTTGATTTTACAGTGCAACTTATCCTTTTAACTTTCAGAAGTGAGGGGGGAGGGAGGCAGCAGAGGGTAACTACCCCAACAGCACATTTTCAAGGAGCACCCCTGTGTTTGTGTAAAACACGTTTTCCAGTCTTTCCGTTTTCTGTTCCATTCTAAAGCTCCATATCTTTTAATGATAGTTTACAGCAGTCCACATTTACATTAACCCAATGTCCAAACTCTCTAAATCCCCTACCATGGATTTTATTGAATACATGCAAGAGATGAAAGTGAATCACAGGCTCATAGAAATAAATTTTACTTGAGCCAGATGTAACATAATATTTTTATGGATCTTACCCCTTCATTGTCACTTGCTTAAATAAAATTGTGTAGTGGTTTATCAGGTTCTTGTATATAGTTCCTTGTTCTTTTATTTAATTTTTCATTTAAAAGTTATTTAGTTTTTTAGTATTGAGATATGGATACATACCTAAAACATAATCCCTTAGGCCTTTCATTTGTACCTATATATGTTCTGGGTCCGGAGCCCAGAAGCTTTGGAAAGCTGTGGTGGGTGTAAGCCTTCATTAACTAGATTTCATTACTGGATTTGCAGCAGTAAAGCCTCTCAATATGGACCATGTTTATTTAAGAAATTGCAGGCTGTTGATGAAAGAAAGTATGTGCTATTTGTTTTGTTTGAACTGCACAATAAAAGCAGAGAAACCTATTTAAATGTTTAGCATCTGGTTTTAGTCTCATATCTTACCAGATCAATTGCCAGTTGGAGAAAACCACCACAACTATACACGTGGAATATATGGTTATTCAGTACGTAAGCAGATATATAATTAGTAGTTTTTTTTATTCTTTCTTTTTGTAGGTTAGGCAATATAGGTAGAAATCTGGTGTTTTATTAATTGTAATCAAAATGGGGAAGTTGGTATCCATAATTTTGCAAAATCAACCACCAGAATGGCAATGATAGTTAGCTAATGGTATGTATTTTTTCAGGTGTGTTAGTGTTAAATATGACAGAGGTGCTTCAATTTTTTTTAATTATCTCCTATGTGTTACCCAACTTTGGACTTTATCTGGCCAGATAAATAATACAATGTTGGAGCAGTTTATTTGGGATGGGCTAGGTGCTCATATCTGCCTTAGCTTACAACTACATTTCCATTTAAAATTGTCAGAGGAGAATTTAGAAATCTAATTTAAAGATAAGCAGTGTTTAAGGGACAGCTCAGTGGAAATTATCAATATTTGTTAAATTGTAGTTTGTGTAATGCCTTCTTAGTTATTCTACATATCTCTTCCATTTTGAAAAATCAGCTTGATTCATACCCTTTGCTGTTCCCTGCTGTTGACATTCGTGGACTGATGTAAAGTGTGTCTAAATGACATCCCATGATAAAGATTGTTTATTAATGTTAGTTTACAGTAGATTTATAATGATAATCTCCCCTATAGTATATATGCAGATATAGTGCAACGAGGACACATTCCCCTGCATTCTCCTGCACTGTCAGTGGAAAGGGAAATCATAGTAGCTTGTTTCTGGTGTGGAACATTTTACAGTTGCACCAGTTCAATCAGAGTGGAAAGCTGTCCTCCATTTCTTTGAGGTAGGAAGAAACTTAATCCAAAGTTTGTTTTTAGTAATTATATGGTGGATCAGCTCCATCTTATTGCTTTTGTGTTTACTGATAGGGTAAATGGAAATGATTCTACAGAACAGCCTAGATAATTAAGGTTAGTTGTTTGTAATGGAACCCACATGGCAGATCCCACATGCAAGTTGTTCCTGTATAGAGATATAGTGGTTTACACTAATATTGCTGCATTATATTTGTACTGAATTTTTGCCCAGTGTGTATTTTAAGTAATCTAGTGTAAGTGTAATGTTAGTTTATGTTATATAAGTACATTTTACAGTTGCCCCAGTTCCCTCAGAGTGAAAGCTGTCCTCCCATTTCTTTGCAGATTTATTGATCTTCATTAAAGGACAACTAAAGCCTCGAACAACATTGAATCTGAAGGCAGATGTCCTTGTTATAAAAGCAGTAATCCGTTTCTCACCTCTCACTTTAATATGGTTGTTGAGAAATTTAACTTCTAACATGGGGTTTGGTCGCTATTTTCCAACATCCCAGTATCACACAGTGTGGTCACTGACCATATGATGTTTACACATGCTCAGTCCTAAGACTGCAGGACTTGTTACAGTTGTCAAACCCACTAGTGGCCTCTATCCAATCCTTTTACAGGACAGATTAGACAAGGGAGCATGTAACTGAGATCAGGGGTGTGTGCCAGTCACTGTACATACACACAGTTGTTTCAATCAGTTCTTCATTGGTAACATTTACTTTAATTCTATTTATGTACTGCTATTTTACAGTTTATTGGGGTTTAGAGGGTTTATGTTCAGATTCTGGGGTGTAAAATTTGGGTTTAGTTCTCCTTTAAACACTCTGATTACCCCCACCCTCTTGCACTTTTGGAGTTTTTTGGCAAATGTGCTGCAACAAATTTGCGCCCAACTTGGGGCGGTGGGAATAGGAAAAGGGGATACAGAGGATCTGTGCATGGGAAGGATAGCTGCTTTATTCCCAGATGGAGGTGTTTGCAAGAAGAAATCAGTAATCTCTTAACAGAGCGACAGTGGATCTGCTAAGATCTGCCCCTTTGTCACCAGAACGGAGTATCGTGAGAGGCAAAACTCAACGCCATTTTAGGAGAGTAATTGAAGATGTACTGGATGAATTGACAGAGACTGAAGAAGACAGACTGCCATGTTGTTCTTTCTAGAAAAAACAAAGCATTCATCTCTGAATTACAAAAAGGTTGCAGCAGACAGCAATAGGGAATCCCAACTGAATAAGAAAGTTTAAAGGGACAGTATCACCTATTGCTCAGTAAGCAAAGACATCATTCTTCCAGGTAAAACAAATCTTGGACATATTGAACGATTAAGACAGGCATACCTCGCTGCATTAAAGAGAAACACAATACAGAAGGTTCCTGTCTCTGCATAGGTCGCCATGAAACTGCAATTTTAGAGACCATTAGGGAATTTAAATAGGCAAAAACCAGGAGCAGCCACATCATCACAAAATCTACGCACCCTTGTGCAGCTCACCAACGTACGATCACACACAAACAGCATTAATGTTTCAAAATATCAACGTAGCACTCGCACCAGGATAAAATTGTTGACTGTGAGACAAAATATTCAAACAGTTGTTGATGTTACATAGTTATATAGTAATTGAGGTGAATAAAGACATACGTCCATCAATTCCAACCTTTACCACCCTCCATTTTAAACTCTATCTAACAGTTGATCCAGAAGAAGGCAAAAAAAAACAGTTAAAAGGGGGAAAATCCCTGAGATGTGCTGTGACTACAGGAGAGCTGAATCAGAATCTATTCCTGATTGACAATCCGAATTCCAAGAATCAGGACATGCTTTGAAAGTTTAGGGGGAAGTTTGTGGTCTGCTGGCTAGACCAAGGTAAAGCCTATCATCAAGGTTTTATTGAAGAATCCAGTCGACCTTAACAGCCTTTTCACACCCTGGGGTTTGTATGAATGGATCCGTATGCCATTTTGCCTCAGTTCTGCCCCAGTAGAATTCCAGAGAAGTGGAATGGAATCATGTTTAACAGGATTGAGAGATGAGATTTGTCAGCCTTACCTAGATGATAATCGTTCATAGCCCAAATCATTCTTTGACCAATGTAGAACATGTCGGTGAGTACTCCAACGCTACTAACAACATTGAGTAAAGCTAACAGCAAAAAAATTGGAACTGTACTGCCCCTGTACTTGCACTGAAAGAACAGACCAAAGACTCTTGGAGAACTCAGAAAACTGTTGGGATTTATTTCTTATTATCGTCAATATATCAATTTCTACAAATAGCTAAACCTTGTATGATTTAGTGTCACACCCTCAGATGTTGTTGTTCTATGTTACACCAAGTAAGGCAAGAATATAACCAAATATTGGTGTTAAAACAAAAAGGCCAGCTTTCCATCCCATCTATCCAATAGAATGGATGATAAACCATCAAACACAACTTTAAGCAGTTGATTGAAACATTGACTTCCACCAGTTATGGTTATCCAGACTTTTCTAACCTTGTCCTCCATAGTGATGCTTCTCAAAATGGCTAGGTGCTGTGTTTAAATCAAGTAACCAGATGGAACAAGAGTGATTTCTTATGGATCTAGACTCTACCAGCTGAAAAAAACATCACATGCACTCAGGTAAATTAGAGTTTTCTCGCATGAAATGGGAAATCTGTCAAAGATTTTCGACATTACTTTATTATTGTCCCTCATGTAGTATTTACTGACAAAACCCTTTATCATATGTTCTCACAACAGCAAAGTTAAATGCACAGGCCATAGATGGGTTGCGAGCAGATTAGCTGCTTACTTTACCATCAAGTACCCGTCCTGAGGGAGGAAATAATGATGGCAGATATGCTTTCTCGGTCACCCTTAATCTGAACCGATAGAGAACAATGCTCGAGGAAGTTGATCCTAAAGGTATCCACACCATCATTCAGTCATTATGGTTTAACAAGAGGATAGAAGGCATGGTTGTGTCTTTGACAATACAATACAACTTCAACAAGATATGATATAACAAAGAACACTGAAACCAAGAAACACTAAGAAAGTCACAAGAAGTAAGACCTCCAGTTATTGTAAAGTGGCAGTATAAGAGTCAAAAAACAAGTTTCCCAGAAAACAAGAGCGGCCACGAGAGTAGTCTGCTTGATCTGTCCATAGACTAATCAAACAATGGTCTAAGTTATTCCTTGGATGATGATGGCATTTTAAGAAGAAAACGTCTTCATGTTCCCAATTATGTTACAAAGAAGTGTTCGTCACTTAGTTTCAAAAGTTACACGATGAAAAGTGGGGCATTCTAGGGAAGTTGAACTGACTTTATAATCTATCAGTAGACAGATTCTTGGCCACATATGCGCGTGATACTGCAACTTACATTACTCGCCATGTATTGTCTGAAAGAAAAACTTCCAAACAAGCCCATCCGGCTCCGTTGAGTACATTGTTACCACCTATCCTTTGAGATGGTTTCTATTGATGTTTCGTCATCTAGAGACATGCACAGGGGACATGAATACTCCTTGTGGTGATAGAGCTTTTAAAGATTTGCTCAAGCTTACGCAAACTAGAACAAATCGCAAAAGACGGTTGTAGACAAAACTTTAAACTTGTGTTTGACGTTTGGATTTCCTGCCAAATCCATCATGATATGGGCAGAGAATTTAAAAAAAAACCAACTTTTTTCAGCCTAAGTAAATTGCGGGTCCCATATTCAAAATTCGTAGTACACTCCATACACACCCACAAGGGTAATGGACAAGTAGAAAGATTCAATAACACCCTATGTCAATGGCGTCGTACTTTATCACCAGAAATCTAAGAAAGCTGGAAAAGCTCATCTGTTCCAAGGTGTACAAGTGCATATAATTGTACTACGCTGTGAATCAACTGGGATATTCTCCATTCTTTCTTCTTTTGGGCAGATCTCCCAGACAACCAATAGATTCCATGTTTGACATCCTGTTAGTGAAAAAACTAAAACCTTTCCTGAATATGTAAGTTTGGAATGAAAGAAGGATGAATGAGCTTAACGTGATTGCTTCAAACACTACAGCATATTAGCAGCAGCTAGAAGAGGTAAGAGGACACTTATGACAAGAAAAATTCATGGATTGATCTTCTAACGCAGGCAGTAGAGTGACTTGGTCGGAATCTTTTTAAAAGAGGGGTCCAGGAAAACCTGACATCTACTGGGAAATACTGTCTATTAATAGGTCCTACAAGAAGAAGTGAACAATAGTACAGTTTATGATGAGGTCGAACACGAGACTGGGGAAAACGCAGATCAACAAATTACATCGCAACTATTTTGCATGTGCTTTTTACCCGGTGACAAAGGCAGAAAATTATTCCAAGACCCAAGCAGACTAAACACAACACATAAATGGTGCAAAGCTCAGCACGAGAACCTAGGAGCGTGTTGAGATAATGAACATGAAGAATGGAACACTTTCATTCCTTTATCGGAACTGCTTACCATTGAAATAAACTAACACACCAGTTTGAATCCAGAAGCTGTAAGAATTTTATCCATATG
Organism: Hymenochirus boettgeri; assembly: GCA_019447015.1. Classification (NCBI taxonomy): domain Eukaryota; kingdom Metazoa; phylum Chordata; class Amphibia; order Anura; family Pipidae; genus Hymenochirus; species Hymenochirus boettgeri. Next base: position 140,406,782 of record CM033474.1, read on the forward strand.
ATTCGGCATAAAGATGAAAATAGTTCAGGTAGTACAGCAATAACCTTGAGGAATCAAACCTCTCACACCAGAGTGGCTGTACCAGTAATGTGATGAAGAGCTCTTAGCTCTCAGATTTAGCAGAGACCTGTGGACAGGACCATGATGGAACAATGAGAAATTTTGATCTGATACGTGCCAATACGCAAACACACAGCAGGCAAGGAAAGACAAACGCCAAAGAACTCTAACATATGATACTTTTTTGTGCTTTGAATTTAATTTGTTAATGATGTTTAATTATAGTAATATTTAGAACTGTAGGCGTTATAAAGGATATGGTTGATAGGCAAAGATAGTATTTCAATAGGTTATGATTAACTAGAAGAGAATAAAAGTTGGCCGGAAAGGAAATGGGAAATTGAAATAGATTTTTAAAACAAAAGGTATTGGTAGAAAGTAAAATTTGATCATGGATTTATTACATGTCTATGCCACAATGAGAATCAGGAAGGGAAAGGTGATCATATGACATCCCCTATTATTTCATTATCCAAGATTGGATAGTTTTGGTTTCATACAAAATGTGTGATTTATAAGTTAGGCTTTACCTACGCAGCTGGCTTTAATAGCCAATAAGTTTCATTAGGACCTCATAGGCGTCAATGGGTCCTAAGTGAGCCACGGAGGACAAAGTAACTGGAGTCATTTGGCAATGTTTTCTTTTCTTTTTAAATCCTGAAGTACATCGACACTATTGGAAAATGTTTCAGTATAATTTGAAATACTCATGTTGCTTTATGTTGGGGACAACATAAAATTTACTGTAGGAGCGAGTGTATAAAGTGTGTCTAAATGACAATCCCATGATAAATATTTGTTTATTTAATCCTCATGATAAGATTGTTATAATGTTAGTTTACAGGTAGATTTATAGATGAGAATCTCCACTTAGTTATAATTGCAGATATAGTGCAACGAGGACACATTTCCTGCATTCCCCCTGCACTGTCAGGGAAGGGAAATCCAGAGTAGCGTTTCGGTGGGAACTTTACAGTTGCACCAGTTTCCAATCAGTGAAAGCTGAGCCATCCATTCTTTGCAGGTAGGTAGGAAGAAACTTAATCCCAGTTTGTTTTAATAAATAATTGGTGGATCAGCTCCTTCTTATTGCTTTTGTGTTTAAGATAAGATAAATGGAATGATTCTACAACACAGCAAGATAATTAAGGTAGTGCTGTAATGGGAAAACCACATGGCAGATACAACAGCAAGTGTTTCCTGTATAGAGAGGATATGGTTTACACTGATACTGCTGCCATTAGATTTGTACTGTATTTTGCCCAGTGTGTATTTTAAGTTAATTAGTGTAAGGTAATGTTTTTTATGTTTATATAAGTACATTTTAAGTGCACCAGTTCCCATCAAGTGAAAGCGTTATGATCTTCATTAAACACTCTGATTACCCCACCCTCTTTGCACTTTGTGGAGTGATTTGGCAATGGTGCAAACACTGGAATTTAGGTTTAACAGTCATTCTTATTCCCAGGATAATAATAATGATGGCTTTGATGGGTCAAAGATGTCAGTCTATACTGAGCAACTGAATAACCCAGGAGCTGGGTCAAGGCTTGCGGGCGGGTCCTGCAAACAAGAAGTCAGGATTTCGGTTTTGGCTTATTTATACACAGACAAATTCTGAATTGCAGTTAATTAAGGTAATAGGAGGAAAAAATACTGGTCTTTTCTGAAAAAGCATATGTATTTGACAATGAAAAAGAAACATACATTATGATTAAAAATGACACATATCTAAAAAATTGGGGGATGGAGATTTCCCAAAAATTTACTTGTGAGGTGATTTTTACATCACACTTTCTAGCAAGAGAAACCAAAAAAAATTATTATTCCACGTCTGTGGAAATGTCACACTTTTCAGCCATTTTAAGTAAGTTTCTATATGTATTTATTAGGTCGTTAGTCTGGTTGCCTAGTTCTAGTTTCATGTAGAAGCAAAAGTTTTTTAAACTAGGGTTTTTATTTTTTTGTAGAAATTCAGTAATTATCCTTCCTGTATAAATTAATTAAAAACAATGTAAGAACTACAGGGAGATGCAATAAAAAGTTATTTTTTCGTTATTAAATGGGTGCTCTAACCAATCAGATTATTATTTAAACATTTTGAAGTAACATCTGCTAGTAGCTAGTACCTGAAAGTAGCAACTACAGTCACAAATAAACATAAAGCTTTATATGATCATATGTTTAAGGGCAAGTCCAGCCCCAAAATGAAAACTTACATAAAGGTTAAATCATCCCAAAACTATAAATGGTAATAGTGTGAATCTGAACTATATAAGTCTAACTGAAATCCGGCAAAAGGTCATGGTCCCCTGGTTTTGCTTCCGGGTTATTCCAGTTAGCAACGTCAGTTATGGAATTTGACAGTTGAAATCAAGCCAATGATGAAGTGTTAATCCCCTAATCTGCCTCTTCTGAGCATGCCCCAGGTCTCAGGACATGTTTTAATTGATCAGTTTCCATGAGGAGCATCAGAACATAGAAGGGCTTACAGTAAGGAATTAATAGGACAAACTATGATATATCAACATATTTTAAAGACGGCCATTCTTTCTAACAAATGTTTTCTTATGAGGGTGGAGTTGTCTTACATATCATTGTTTTAATTGTTCTATGGAAAGTTTTTAAAATCTCTGCTAATACTGTACTAAACGAAAGCAAGGTATATAGATTATACTGTATTTACTATAAAAGAAACTCTAACATTAAAGGGCCATCCCTAAAAATGCCCCATGCTGGCCCCCACTGTAGTGTTAAAAAAATCTTTACTTTTCTCCCCAGCGACCTTAAGGTCTTTTCCTGCAGTGCCTGCTGAAAGTCCAAAAAAGTAAAGAGTAGGAGGTTGAGTGTCATCTGTGCCTGTCTTCCTGTCCTCCCCAGGGACTCTGGCATGCACAGGGGATCTCTCCCCCTGCCATCACTCCCACCTTGGATCACTTCACGTAATAGATTCTTTAGGGTAAAAAAAAAACACTTTTCAGGTAGGTAGGGGAAACTCCCCCCCCAACCCAAAGGACAGAAATAGATTACCTACCTATTCCCTCGGCTCCCTTACTAACCCAGAAGCCAGTCTATGAATGGCGGACTCTCAGACAATCACCAGACATGACTGCAGTCCAGTCAACTAAATGCTTCTTCGGGAACGGAAAAAGAGCAGTAAAGACCGAGCGAGGGAACAAAAGGTGGGGGGTATGTGAGTTATGTCCCTTTTTAAAGTTAAAACCCTAGCGTTAAGGGGTTGGAGGGTCTCAACACTTACAGACAAAATATTATGTGGGGCGGAGAGGAGATACTCTTTAATACTACTTAGCTTATAACTCAAAAAGTGCTTTTCCTTGAGAGATAAGTGTATAGGTCCCAAATGATGGTCAATTGTTGAAATGTAACTCAAATATAGTTATGCTAAACTGTGCACACGTGGTGTGTGGGGGGTTGCATGAGCCGCAGGGTTTGATAGTTTACGCTAAAGCACAAAATTTAAAAAATTTTCCGTTTTGTGCCAATATCATGTAACTTTAATTAAATTCTATTCTTTGTGGATTGGTGCCCCAAACTGCACTGTGTATTTAAGATGAGGCCTTATGTACAGAGGCAGAACTATAACTCCTATTTTACTAGCAACTCATTATGAAAAAAATTATTTATTAGCTTTTGGAAATACTGATGACACAATCTATGAGATATATTTCTCTCTCATCGAGATAAACTTCGATTTAGGAAAAACAGGCATTTGGGGTTGCATTTTCAAAATGATAACTTCATTTGCCACTTTGTTGTAGATATAAACCAAATTTATTAATTCAACATACATTGTTGCCGTTAATACTGCAGGTTAGTGTTCATATATATATATATATATATATAATCTTCTATCAACTCCAGGTGCACTCACGTGTCTTGTAGACATGATATTAATTAAAACGTGTCGGAACAAGCAATCTAAGCGTTTCAGCCATTATACCGGCCTTCCTCAGGATTGATTTGTTCACTTTACTAGCACCATCTTAAAGGTAAGTCAGGAACCTCCCAGCTTCACCTTAACCCTATACGTGCTCCCTAAGTGTATTAAAAAAACAAACCTTTATTATAACATCCACACAATATAAAAACACAAATGATCTGCGTGTAAATACCCCTTAAAAATGCTAAAAATTACAAATACAGCAAACCTGCAAATTCGTAGTATAAATAAAAACAAAATCGCAAAAATCAAAGCAGCCCAACCAGACTGGATTCAACCAACAGCAAAGATGGCCACAATGAACTAGTGAAAGGATACACTATATAGATACAAAGTAGCAGGGAAAAGTAAACCACATTTTAGAAAGCTAGAGCTAGTTTACCTAAACATTACAATTATGCTCACAGAAAAGAACCCTTAATCATACCTATAAAGGACTAGGAAAAAGCACCGACTAAAGAAAACTAAATCCTTATAGGAAACAGGTAAGAGACCACAGTTCATTAAGTCCCTTAGGGGCCAGTATTTAATCTCTTATCATTGGGATTCAGCTGTAACATTTTTCTATCTCTGGGTATCCCTTGGTATGTAGAAGGGACATGATCGATACCCATCCAATTCAGCATAGCCAAATATGGTTGGCCACTTAAAATGTTTAGCTACTGACTGCTCACAAATACATATATATATTATATATATATATAGTTACACTAGAAACACTAGAAATGCTTTTGTGCAGATTTCAATCATTCCCACTTATGTGTTCTAATCCAGTCAGTTTTCAAAACGCATGGTTGTTATCATAGAAAAAAACATGCAAGAAACCACAAAAAAATTTAAAAATACATTTTTTGCACAAATTGTCATTTTGTATGACAAAACTAGCCCTTAAATGTTTTTAAGTAGAAGTAGGAGGAACAGATAGTTAAAACTAAGTATACGGTGGGTAGATTAATTGAGTGGTACAAATAACAAATAGCAGAAGCACACTTGTATCAAGTGTATCAATATATATAACTATATATATATAATATATATATAATTATATATATATATATAAACAGTAGCGGGATCCGTTGCACTCCATTCCGTAACAACCGCCTGGGTTCTGATGACGGCCCGTAGTTCCGGGCTGAAACGCGTAGGCCTTTCTGACCTAATTTTCCTATAAAGATTTGTAAAGTCCGAGGAGTGCGCTGGAGTTACTTGGCTATATATATATATATATATATATAAATATATATATTATAAAAATATATATATATATATTATATATATATTACACTGGACCAGCAGTCGCATCTGTAATTGCTGAGAGTTAGCGAATCACAGCCGCAGCTATTGAGAGAGCGAGGGAACAAAGTTGGGTATGTCTGTTTCTGTACACTTTTAAAAGTTTTAAACTTACAGGGTTATTCAATAAAAGTTCTTATGGTTAAAATGGTGCTAATTTAGCCCCAACCAATCAGATGTTAGCTTTCAAATGTTAAATAAGATCTGATTGGTTGGAGCCAAATTTGCACCATTTTTACGATAAGAACTTTTATTGAATCTCCCTGTTAGCGTTTAGGGCGGGGGTGGGGGGTGGGGCTACACTACAGTTTTTTTAATTCACTGCAGAGCTGAGAGATTCGGAGGGGGAGAGAGGGAGGTAGGAGAGCTTCCCTTGTGCATGCCAGAGTCCTTCAGGAGGACAGGAAAGGGGTAGATAACTGGTGACAACAGAGAGGCTACTACTCTTTAGTGTTCTGGACTTTCAGCAAGCACTGGAGGACAACCATAAGGAGAACAGGAAAATGGTAAGTTTTGGGGGTAGACATGCCTTTTAAAATTATGATACCTTGAAGAGGATTAACACAAAAACTGGGATGAGTGGTACCCTGAGTGGTACCTTAAATTATACAGAATATATAAACAATTAAACCATTCCCCAACCACTTCAGCTCTGCCTCTCCCTCAGTCAGGGACCTGTCTATGGAAAGACACAATCTGGGCACTTGAAAAGGTAATGACGTGGGTGTGGATGTGGGGAGATAACCTTTGTGCGACACTTGTTTTCCTAATTCCAGTTGATCTCCTTGCAGGACATTCAGTAACAGCTGTGTGGCTCTGATGGGATGGAATAAGATTTATTTGATATTGTCAAAGGTGTATGGGCGCCTTACAGTAGGTACTGTTTTACCTTAAGACAGTTTGGTCATGAAAAATGAATGAATGGAAAATGCAATACTCCTGAATTAAAGGGCATGTCCACCCCCCAAATTATAATTTAACCCACCACTGGCCCCACTATGTAGTGTGAAAAATCTTCTGTAGACAACCCCCCAAATTCCCCATAACTGGCCAGCAGGATTACTACAGAGTCCATATAGGACTCTACACTCTGCCTCCTGTCTCCCCTCCGGGAGAAGTTTGGCATGCTCACTGCAGCCATTCTCCCCCTCCCCCCATCCCTCTCCCTCCCGATTTTGTCTCCCTCCCCCTAGCTCCAAACCCTTTTGAGATAATGTACTGCTCCCTCTCCCAGCCCCAACCGCATTACTATTATTCACAGAAAGTGCCCCGATCTTTACTTACCATGCCTCTCTCCTTCGCCAGTCTGAACTCCCGGCAGCCGCGTCCGTGATTGGCTGCCTCTCAGCCAATCACGGAACGCGGCTGCCGGTCCCCCTCCCCCGCTTGCATTTACGTGCAAGCAGAGGGCCGGGGCAGTGTGGCTAAGGAGAGAGGCATGGTAAGTAAAGATCGGGGCACTTTCTGTGAATAATAGTAATGTGGTTGGGGCTGGGGGAGGGAGCCGTACATTATCTCAAAAGTTTATCAGAAGGGTGGACAAGTCATGTCATTACCATTCTTTAAATTTTTTTTTAAGTAAAACAAGATGTTAATGTAGGATAACCATAAAACCAGATATTTGACTAAATACATCAAAGTTTTGCAAAGAAAGAAGGTTTACATAACAATTTCATTATTTAAAAGGATGATTAGGGGTACTGCTGTACTGCTTTTTACACATGCATACATGCGCACAAATGCACGCACACAGACACACACACACTGATATGAGAGTGCTGTTCACATTAGGGATGGCCGGGTTTCGAGGATCTCCGTATTTTCAAAAACGGAGGTCCTCGTAATTACGAGAATTTTCGAAAAAACGAGAAATTCTTGTAAATTCGCGGAGTTTCCGCATTTTGGGGATTATTTTCAAGATGGAGCAAGCCACGTGTCCCAAATTATCCAATGGCAGCTAACATGATTATTGCCAGCCCCCTGGGTATAAAAGGTTTCTTCACAGGCGCCATTTTGTCAGTGTGTTGGAGTGTGTTTAGTGGAGACCTGACAGTGTAGGAGTTGGAGAAAGTTTTTTGAGCTTTCTGTGGATTTCAGTATGGTGGTTTAGCAATTGTGGTTAACCACCCCTGTATTCACACATCTTGAGACCCAACAGTCCTTTTAAGGACTAACCTTGTTGTTTAATACTCCATATTACAAAGTGTGGGCCTGCTGTAACTCAATGGTGCGGTTCCTACAAAGCCTTACCCGTTCACCCGCTTTCCCTTGCATGAAGCATACTCTGAGGGAGAGAAGCCAATGGTGTGAGGGGTATGTCCAGTGGGGCCAAGCCTGCCTGGCTCTTCAACAATGGTGGCAAACTGCAGTGGGCCTGCTGTAACTCAATGGTGTGGTTCCTACAAAGCCTTACCCGTTCACCCGCTTTCCCTTGCACGAAGCATACTCTGGGGGAGAGAGGCCAATGGGGTGAGGGGTATGTCCAGTGGGGCCAAGCCTGCCTGGCCCCACAACAATGGTGGTAAACCGCAGTGGAAATTATATAACCCAGTACCCCCATTGCCTTCTTTCCCTTGTTGTGTGCAAACTACTATATAGGAGAATGTGGCCAATGTGGTGTGTGTAATGGCATTAAAGGGGAACTAAAGTCTCCAGACAACATTGTCCCAATAGACAGAGCACATTCACAAACATACAAAAAGCTGTGTCTCACCTCTCCCTTTGCTATGGCCATTGGAAGATTTATGAAAATAACCTGTGAGTACTAGGGGTCAGCTCCCACAATCCACCTTAGCTGGGTAAACCCCCAGCTAAGTGTCTGCGTACAGGCACATGCTCCATAAAGCTCAACAGATCAAAACAAGGAAGTTGCAGCCTTGCTTCCTAGAAGCTGACAACCAATCACATTATAGCACAGAGATCCTCCCTCTCCATGACACAGAACAGGGATTTCAGTTTTTTGTTTTCAAACACATTCAAGGCTCCTGTCCTAAAACAATGATATAATCCTTTGCTTTTCATACAAAAAGAAATGAATCTTTGCAGTGTATTTCATAGATAGCATGGATGTAAGAAACAGAAATACTTACATTTCAGCAAAAATAAAGTAAGTGTGGGGAATAGAACCTGCAACTTGTACATTTACCCTGTTTGCTAAAAGCAGACGTCTTACTCTAGGCTAAGAGAGACACTATAAAAACCATTGGTACATGTGAATATTGTAGTAGGAACATAATAGAAACAAAAATAAAAATTTGGGGGAATCAAACTCATAACCTTGATCTGTAGTGTCTAACCTGGCATCTTACAAGGTGAGCCACCGCTGAATAAGCTAAAGCCTAGGACATTTAGAAGCTTTATCTTTTGCATGGAATATAATAGAAAAAAAAAAAAAAAGGTTTAGCTGGGATATTGAACTTGTGATCTTCTGAACTGCATGGGTCTAACCCTGGTGTCTTACAAGGTGAGCCACCACTGCAACAGCTGAAGTAAAGGTACAATTAGAAGCTTTATCTTTCTCATGGAATATAATAGAAACAAAAAAAAGCTACATCTGGGGTATTGAACTTGTGACCTTCTGAACTGCATATTTTTAAATCTGGTGCCTTACCTGGTGCGCCAACACTGAATAAGCAGAGAGTCCAGCTACATTTGGTAACTTTATCTTTTGCTAGTAAAAGATTAATTTAAAAAATGGAATATGGAATCCCTGATAACTTAGAAAGCTGCTTGTTACCCTGCAGTTTATTTTCTAGCAACTCACACTGACTGGTAAATAAACTGCAGGGTAACAAGCAGCTTTAAAAGTCTTATCAGGGATTCCATATTGGTGTGTAGACATCTGTATAGAAAACACTCTGAGCATAGAGACAGTGAATACTGGGGTCAGGGGGCGTGGTTCTTTGATGACTTCATGGGCTGTGGGTTGTACTGGCAACAACATAGATTACAGAATCTATTTCTCACATATATTAAATGCAATGTACCACAGAAGAATCTTACAATGTATAGGTGTTCTGGGGAGAAAAACTTTCACATTAGGTTTTTGAAAATTTAAGTTTAGTTCTCCTTTAAATCTTATTTTCAGGCTCTAACAGACCTTTAAAGGGCATGTCCTCCCTTAAAACAAATAACTTGTTTTATGTCTATTACCTGCCCCCAACCCCAACTATATATTCAGCACATTATTAGATGTATTATTAACCAGATATATAAGGATAATTATTGTCCCTAATCTGGCAGAGTTAGCTGGCTCCTCCCTCCATGCATCAATCAAGGCTGTAACTACTGACATCACAACCAAAGACTGATTGCTGTATCCTCTGCTGCCTAAAAAAAAGCTAATAAAAAGCTAATAAAAGCTCATTGAGCTAAGGGAGGAGGCAGATACCTTTTCCAGAACATATTAAATATCTGGTTACAAATGCATGTAATAAACTGATACATGTTTAACCTATCATCACTAGAAGACTATTGACAATTCAATTATGTAGGGAGAATTTAGAAACGGATATCTATTTAGAAATAGATAATGATCCCGGACCTTTATGGAGAGTGTCAGTGGATATTTGGATCCAGAAGTCAGTCTCTCATCTCCTTCAATAGAGTTGTGTTAAGCTAATATCTGTCTATTACATTGCTGCTAATTTATACAAAGATAAACACATCTGGGAGCAACCAGGATATTTAGAAATAGCTGGTTGTTTATAACAACTGCTTTTTACAGATAAATCCGGTTTCAAAATGAACTTGGATTCAGAACTGCCGGTTTCAAAAATCTATGCATCTGGCAGAATTTTTTACGAAATTTAAAACTTGTTCAATCCAAAACCATTCGTAGTTGAATATTCAAAAATTGAGATTGTAAAGTAAATAAACGTATAAAACTTCCTGTTGAAAACTCAAAATTCATGGCAGAAAATGATCTAATCTGATTTTTAAAATTTCATGATACCACTGGTTAAGACGAAACATCTCTACTGCTCATGACACTGCCATAATGAAATGCTTGCTATCGGTACTTTAATAAATCGTTAAAAATTGCTAAATTATTTTCTGGGCGATAACGCACTAGTAAAATACCAAAATAAAGACGGTATCAGAATACTGATCGCTAGTTTACAATTCCAGTAAAGGTTCATTTAGAACTATGGATGATTGTTACCTTTATGGTTGAAAGTAAGAATTTAAAAAAAAAAAAAATTTGTCAGGAGCAAAAAATTCAACAATCACAGACACATGAAATGATTTTTATGATACACTTGAAAATTGTTCCGATTTACTACAGCACATAACCAGGCACCACAGTGATGTTTGCACAAGCTGTTGTTGCACCTGGTGTAATAAAGTCAATACTAAGCACCATTAGATGTTATTATGCACTAAATTGCAATGGATTTATTTGTCAAATGCCACAAAAGGATATAAAGATCCAACGAGAGGCGATAAACGTTATCCCGGGGACACGTTACACCGAGAGTTACTAGCAAAACAATATTTCACTAGTTAAAGGCCTAAACATACTGTATAAAAAATAGGTCAAAATGTGTAATATAAAAAAAAATTCATACAAAAGGGGGACAAATAGATAGTTCAGTACATAAATATATAAATTATATAGAATCATATAATGATGTCTGCACTCAGTCTTCCTTCTTTTTTATATTTTATATATGATGGGTACTTCAAGGAACACAGATGCCTCAAATCTGTCCATACAATAAATCAAGAAATAAAAGGTTCCGAGCACTCCTCCTTCACACGAAAAGTTTTATTAACGTTTAGGTGCTTCACAGAGCACCTTCATCAGAACAATGTGACACACAGTGCTTCAAACTTATATACTCATAAGCACACCCTTAGTGCCGCCCCTTCAGTGCAAACATGTGACTAAATATTTAACCCTTAGCATGTTCATCTCATTTTAGCTATATCACAATTGTGCATCCATTTTCAAAGTGCTATAGTGCAATCTCTTTCTTTTTCACATTAGGTTTTTGAAAATTTAAGTTTAGTTCTCCTTTAATGGTAAGGTATATGCAATTATAATTACTAGACATAGAGCTAGCTAAATAGATATGTGTATTGTAATTTTTCAAATAAAAATGAATGAATCTATCTGAATAGTTTGATATATCGAAAAATAAAGCCCAAAAACATTTTTTTTTCAAAAACAGTATTTATATATAATAATATAATAATTTTCTTTTTTTTTTTTTAAACTATGTACATAAAAAAAAAAAAAAAAATCATTGGGGTTCCAGTCTGGATACCCTCCTCTCCAGTGTTGCCAGGCGGCGGTCCAGGCGCCGCCCCATGTGGCGGATATCCCGCTGTATGTTCTGGTAATCTGTGGAGGAAGATATTGAGAGAATTGTGTTGAAGATGTTCGAGCATATTTCCTAAAGCACAATGCGGGTGATGCAATTTTGCACCTGACAGCTAGTTACACATACATGGTACTGCAATGCAATAATGTTGCGGTATGTCATAAAAAGGAAAGCTCAGTATAAAATATCATTATTTCTAAAATTCTTAGTTTATATTATGCATACCTAGTTATGGTAACAGTGATTTTAACTGATTGGCTGTTGGATGGGTTAGACATGCTCAGATCTCTACTGAGCAGCAACTGAATCAACCCAGGGACTGGGTCAAGGGAAATACCATAACGATCTCTATTAGGGATCCTGCAAACAGGAAGTCAGTATTTCCGTTGCATTTATTTATACACAGTCACAATGCTGAACGGGCAGATTAAGGTCATTGGGATGGATAAAATCTTAAAAGTATATATATTATCACTGAACTTCCACTTAAAGCGATATTGCATCATGGGGGGATCACTGATTAACAGCAGGAGGTAATGCTGGCATAAAACATTACGTTTATTGCGAAATTGTATCAGAACATTCTTGGTTTTGTATCACTAGGACTGTGCTACATACACAATTTTTTGGAAGTGGTGCAGCCCCCATAAAAGCATTGTCAAACCCACAGTACCCAATGTTGCATCATGTAGCGTGGATTTTACACTGGGAAAATACAGATATTAATAGTCTTGTATATAACATTTCATTAAAGAGTATGTCCACCCTTAAAACTAATTTTTGATATAGTACTCCCCTAGTCCCCCAACCCCAACCGCTTCATTTTTAATTTTAGAAAGTGCCCCACAACATTTTTAATTTTGGAGTGTATAAATCAATTTTTAATAATTGATCAACATTTTATTTTTGACTTTACTTTCCCTTCAAATAGGGCTGCCATGTAACTAAAAGGGTGGGTCAGTAAAGTGTGTTTAACTGTGTCTATGTGTGGGTATCAGTGTGCATTTATAAGGTAAAAAGAAATCAATTTTTAATGATCAATTTCATTTTAACTTTACTTAGCCTTTAAATAAGGCTGCCATGGAAATGGAAGGGTGGGCCACCAAGTGTGTTTACCTGTGTTTATGTGTGGGTATCATTTTGAATTTATAGGTGTTATGTTAAATAAAGTCACTTTTCAGTGATTTATTTTTTGACTTTACTTACCCTTTAAATAGGGCTGATATTGAATAATATAAGAATAATAATAATGTAATAATAACCAGTAAATGAGAAATACAAAGAACTCGGATCTCTCTCTCTCTCTCTCTCTCTCTCTCTCTCTCTCTCTCAAGCCAAATTTAAGGATTATTGATGTTTTTAAAAATATATATATAAATATGTTTTTGTCAGAAGTGAATTAAAATATTTTACTACTTATTACAATACAGTAATATAATAAAAAGTATACTTGCCTTCCATCATTTGCCATATGGCAAGTACATAATGAGGCCTCTGCCTCTTCAGATCCGACCACTGTCTCTGGAGGGTAGAGACAGTGGTCTGGTAGCCATAGCGGTGCAGGAGCCGACGCTGGAGCCCCTCCATAATCCTGCGTTTTCGGCGCCGCACATGATAGGTGCCAGGGGGGAAGTCATCGTACCCCCTGGACAGGAGGTACTGCATGGCATATAGCTGCCTTGCAGAACTCGCCATTTTGCAGGCAGGAAGTTCCGGTTCCTCATTTTTACGAAATTCCTTGTTTTTACGAAAATCCGCGGTTTTACAGAAATCCTCGTTTTTACGGGAATCCTCGGTTTTACGGAAATCCTCGTATTTCGAAAAATACCGTTTTTTAAAATTCACGCTAGCAGACTGTAATTTTTAGGTATTGTAGGCATTGATACGTGTTTCTAAGGCCATTACCCAGGTCCCTGAGTGATTAAGTGTACGTTACCAAGGCTATTTAGACCACTTTTAATGCGGATTTTGACGAACTTTCATTTTAATATTTTAATGCGGATTTTGACGAACTTTCATTTTAATACGTTTTAACGGGTCCGCTCGCGGATTTTCGAATTTACGGATTTTTTCGAAAATCCGCGGATCCTCGCGCGGACCGGATTTTTCGAAGTTCAGACATCTCTAGTTCACATAATCAAACAGCAGGTGCTGCCATCAGAGTGTTGTAGAAAGAGTTACAGCTTCCTTGTGCTATGTACTATATAGGAATGTGCATGCTATTATTTTGAAGTATTATGAAGCTGCAGCTTCCAAATGAACATAACTTGATTTTACAGTGCACTTATCCTTTAACTTTTCAGAAGTGAGGGGGGAGGGAGGCAGCAGAGGGTAACTACCCCAAACAGCACATTTTCAAGGAGCACCCCTGTGTTTGTGTGAAAACACGTTTTCCAGTCTTTTCCGTTTTCTGTTTCCATTCTACAGCTCCATATCTTTTTAATGATAGTTACAGCAGTCCACATTTACATTAACCCAGATGTCCAAACTCTCTAAATCCCCTACCAATGGGATTTTATTGAATACATGCAAGAGATGAAAGTGAATCACAGGCTCATAGAAATATAATTTTACTTGAGCCAGATGATAACATAATATTTTATATGGATCTTACCCCTTCATTGTCACTTGCATTAAATAAAATTGTGTAGTGGTTTATCAGGTTCTTGTATATTAGTTCCTTGTCTTTTATTTAATTTTCATTTAAAAGTTATTTAGTTTTTTAGTATTGATATATGGATACATACCTAAAACACTAATCCCTTAGGCCTTTCATTTGTACCTATATATGTTCTGGGTCCTGGAGCCCAGAAGCTTTGGAAAGCTTTGGGTGGGTTGAAGCCTTCATTACTAGATTCATTACTGGATTTGCAGTCAGTAAAGCCTCTCAATATGAGACCATGTTTATTTAAGAAATTGCAGGCTTGTTTGATGAAAGAAAGTATGTGCTATTTGTTTTGTTTGAACTGCAAATAAAAAGCAGAGACAACCTATTTAAATGTTTAGCATCTGGTTTTAGTCTCATATCTTACCAGATCAATTGCCAGTGGAGAAAACCACACCACTATACACGTGGAATATTGGTTATTCAGTACGTAGAGCAGATATATAATTAGTAGGTTTTTTTATTCTTTTCTTTTTGTAGGTTAGGCAATATAGGTAAGAAATCTGGTGTTTTATTTAGGAAATCAAAAATGTGGGAAGTTTGTATCCATAATTTTGCAAAAATCAACACCAGAATGGCAATGATATTTAGCTAATGGTATGTATTTTTTCAGGTGTTTAGTGTTAAAATATGACAAGAGGTGCTCTCAATATTTTTTTTAATTATCTCCTATGTGTTACCCAACTTTGGGACTTTTATCTGGGCCAGATAAATAAATACAATTGTTGGAGCAGTTTATTTGGGATGGGCTAGTGTCTCATATCTGCCTTTAGCTTACAACTACATTTCCATTTAAAATTGTCAAGAGGAGAATTTATAAAATCTAATTTAAAGATAAGCAGTGTTTAAAGGGACAGCTCAGTGGAAATTATCAATATTTGTTAAATTGTTAGTTTGTGTAATGCCTTCTTAGTTATTCTACATATTCTCTTCCATTTTGAAAAATCAGTTGATTTCATACCCTTTGCTGTTCCCTGCTGTTGACATTAGTGAGCTGATGTAAAGTGTGTCTAAATGACATCCCCATGATAAAGATTGTTTATTTAATGTTAGTTTACAGTAGATTTATAATGATAATCTCCCCTATAGTATATAATGCAGATATAGTGCAACGAGGACACATTTCCCCTGCATTCTCCCTGCACTGTCAGTGGAAAGGGAAATCATAGTAGTGTTTCTGGTGGGAACATTTTACAGTTGCACCAGTTCAATCAGAGTGAAAGCTGTCCTCCATTTCTTTGCAGGTAGGAAGAAACTTAATCCAAAGTTTGTTTTAGTAAATATATTGGTGGATCAGCTCCATCTTATTGCTTTTGTGTTTACTGATAGGGTAAATGGAATGATTCTACAGAACAGCCTAGATAATTAAGGTTAGTTGTTGTAATGGGAAACCACATGGCAGATCCCACATGCAAGTTGTTCCTGTATAGAGATATAGGTTTACACTAATATTGCTGCATTATATTTGTACTGATTTTGCCCAGTGTGTATTTTAAGTAATCTAGTGTAAGTGTAATGTTATTTTATGTTATATAAGTACATTTTACAGTTGCACCAGTTCCCATCAGAGTGAAAGCTGTCCTCCATTTCTTTGCAGATTTATTGATCTTCATTAAAGGACAACTAAAGCCTCAGAACAACATTGAATCTGAAGGCAGATGTCCTTGTTATAAAAGCAGTAATCCGTTTCTCACCTCTCACTTTAATATGGTTGTTGAGAAATTTAACTTTCTAACATGGGGTTTGTGTCTTATTTTCCAACATCCCAGTATCACACAGTGTGGTCACTGACCATTATGATGTTTACACATGCTCAGTCCTAAGAACTGCAGGAACTTGTTACAGTTGGTCACACCCACTAGTGGCCTCTATCCAATCCTTTTACAGGACAGATTAGACAAGGGAGCATGTAACTGAGATCAGGGGTGTGGCCAGTCACTGTACATACACACAGTTGTTTCATCCAGTTCTTCAATTGGTAACATTTACTTTAATTCTATTTAATGTACTGCTATTTTACAGTTTATTGGGGTTTTAGAGGGTTTATGTTCAGATTCTGGGGTGTAAAAATTTGGGTTTAGTTCTCCTTTAAACACTCTGATTACCCCCACCCTCTTGCACTTTTGGAGTTTTTTGGCAAATGTGTGCAACAAATTTGGCGCCCAACTTGGGGCGGTGGGAATAGGATAAAGGGGATCAGAGGAATCTGTGCATGTGAAGGATAGCTGCTTTATTACCAAGATGGAGTGTTTGCAAGAAGAAATCAGTAGATCTCTAACAGAGCTGACAGTGGATCTGACTAAGATCTGCCCCTTTGTCACCAGAACGGAGTATCGTGAGAGGCAAAACTCAACGCCATTTTAGGAGAGTAATTGAAGATGTACTGGATGAATTGACAGAGACTGAAGAAGACGAGACTGCCATGTTGTTTCTAGAAAAAACAAAGCAATTCATCTCTGAATTACAACAAAATGTTGCAGCAGACAGCAATAAGGAATCCCAAACTGAATAAGAAAGTTTAAAGGGACAGTATCACCTTATGCTCAAGTAAGCAAGACATCATTCTTCCAGGTAAAACAAATCTTGGACATATTGAACAGATTAAGACAGGCATACCTCGCTGCATTAAAGATGAAACAAATACAGAAGGTTCCTGTCTCTGCAATAGGTCAGCATGAAACTGCAATTTTAGAGACCATTAGGGAATTTAAATAGGCAAACCAGGAGCAGCCACATCATCACAAAAGCTACGCACCCTTGTGCAGCTCCACCAACGTACAATCACACACAAACAGCATTAATGTTTCAAAATATCAACGTAGCACTCGCACCAAGGATAAATTGTTGAACTGTGAGACAAAATATCAAACAGTTGTTGATGTTACATAGTTATATAGTAATTGAGGTTGAATAAAGACATACGTCCATCAAGTCCAACCTTTACACCCTCCTTTTTAACTCTATCTAACAGTTGATCCAGAAGAAGGCAAAAAAAACAGTTAAAAAGGGGGAAAATCCCTTGAGACTGTGCTGTGACTACAGAGAGCTGAATCAGAAATCTATTCCTGATTGACATCCGATTCCAAGAATTCAGGACATGCTTGAAAGTTTAGGGGGAAGTTTGTGGTTCTCTGTGCTAGACCAAGGTAAAGCCTATCATCAAGGTTTTATTGAAGAATCCAGTCGACCTTTAACAGCCTTTATCACACCCTGGGGTTTGTATGAATGGATCCGTATGCCATTTGGCCTCAGTTCTGCCCCAGCAGAATTCCAGAGAAGTGGAATGGAATCATGTTTAACAGGATTGAGAGATGAGATTTGTCAGCCTTACCTAGATGATAATCTTGTTCATAGCAAATCATTCTTTGACCATGTAGAACATGTACGGTTAGTACTCCAACGCTACTAACAACATTGAGTTAAGCTAACAGCAAAAAAATGTGAACTGTACTTGCCCCTGTACTTGCACTGAAAGATAACAGACCAAAGACTCTTGGAGAACTCAGAAAACTGTTGGGATTTATTTCTTATTATCGTCAATATATTCTGAATTTCTACAAAATAGCTAAACCTTTGTATGATTTAGTGTCCACACCCTCAGATGTTGTTGTTCTATGTTCCAAGAAGGCAAGAATATAACCAAAATATTGGTTAAAACAAAAAGGCCAGCTTCCATCCCATCATCCAATCGAATGGACTGATAACCATCAAACAACTTTAAGCCAGTTGATTGAAACATTGACTTGTCCACCAGTTATGGGTTATCCAGACTTTTCTAAACCCTTTGTCCTCCATAGTGATGCTTCTCAAAATGGCTTAGGTGCTGTGTTTTATCAAGAACAAGATGGAAAACTAAGAGTGATTTCTTATGGATCTAGGACTCTTACACCAGCTGAAAAAAACTATCACATGCACTCAGGTAAATTAGAGTTTCTCGCAATGAAATGGGAAATCTGTCAAAGATTTCGAGATTACTTATATTATTGTCCATCATTTGTAGTATTTACTGACAACAACCCTTTATCATATGTTCTCACAACAGCAAAGTTAAATGCAACAGGCCATAGATGGGTTGCAGAATTAGCTGACTTTAACTTTACCATCAAGTACCGTCCTGGAAGGAGAAATAATGATGCAGATATGCTTTCTCGGTCACCCTTAAATCCTGAACAGTATATGAAACAATGCTCTGAGGAAGTTGATCCTAAAGGCTATCAACACCATCATTCAGTCAATTATGGTTAATCAAGAGGATAGAAGGCCATGGTTGTGTCCTTTGACAATAACAAATACAACTTCAACAACAGATATGATAAACAAAGTAACACTGAAACCAAAAGAAACACTTAGAAAGTCACAAGAAGAAGATCCAGTTATTGGTAAAGTTTGGCAGTATAAGAGTCAAAACAAGTTTCCCAGAAAACAAGAGCGACACGGAGAGTCTCTTGATCTGTCAATACTCATGAAACAATGGTCTAAGTTATTCTTGGATGATGATGGCATTTTAAGAAGAAAAACATCTTCATGTTCCCAATTAGTGTTACCAAAGAAGTTTCGTCACTTAGTATTCAAAGAGTTACACGATGAAATGGGGCATCTAGGAGTTGAACGGACTATTAATCTAATCAGAGACAGATTCTTCTGGCCACATATGCAGCGTGATACTGAACATTACATTACTCGCCAATGTAGTTGTCTGAAAGAAAAACTTCCAAACAAGCCTATCCGAGCTCCGTTGAGTAACATTGTTACCACCTATCCTTTTGAGATGGTTTCTATTGATTTCCTTCATCTAGAGACATGCAAAGGGGGACATGAATACATCCTTGTGGTGATAGAGCATTTTACAAGATTTGCTCAAGCTTACGCAACTAAGAACAAATCAGCAAAGACGGTTGTAGACAAAATCTTTAATGACTTTGTTTTGAAGTTTGGATTTCCTGCCAAAATCCATCATGATATGGGCAGAGAATTTAAAAACCAACTTTTTTCAGCCTTAAGTAAATATGGTCATATTCAAAATTCGTATACAACTCCATACCACCCACAAGGTAATGGACAAGTAGAAAGATTCAATAACACCCTATTGTCAATGCTCCGTACTTTATCACCAGAATCTAAGAAAGACTGGAAAAGCTCTCTTTCCAAGGTTGTACATGCATATAATTGTACTCGCTGTGAATCAACTGGATATTCTCCATTCTTTCTTCTCTTTGGGAGATCTCCCAGACTACCAATAGATTCCATGTTTGACACTCCTGTTAGTGAAAAATACAACACCTTTCCTGAATATGTAAAGGTTTGGATAAAGAAGATGAATGAGGCTTACGTGATTGCTTCAAATACAGCATTAGCAGCAGCTAGAAGAGGTAAAGAGCACTATGACAAGAAAATTCATGGATCTGATCTTCTACCAGGCAGTAGAGTACTTGTCAGGAATCTTTTTAAAAGAGGGGGTCCAGGAAAACTGACATTCTACTGGGAAGATACTGTCTATATAGTCCTCAAAAGAAAGCATGAAAATAGTCCAGTTTATGACTGAGGTCGAACCAGAGACTGGGGAACGCAGATCAAAAATTCTACATCGCAACCTATTATTGCCATGTGACTTTTTACCAGTTGACCAAAGGGCAGAAATTATTCAAAGACCAAGCAGACTCAAACAAAACACACGTAAATTGGTGCAAAGCTCAGCCGAAGAACTAGGAAGTGATTGAGATAATGAACATGAAGAATGGAACACTTTCATTCCTTTATCGGAAACTGACATTACCATTGAAAATAACACTAACACACAGTTGAATCCAGAAGCTGAAGAATTTTATCCATATGATTCGGATAAAGATGAAAATATTTCAGAGTATGTTACGACAAATAACCTTGAGGAGAATCAAACTCTCACACCAGATTGCTTACCAGTATGTGATGAAGAGATCTTAGCATCTCAAGATTTAGCAGAGACTGTGGACAGTGACCATGATGACAATGAGAATTATTCTGATACTGTGCCAATACGCAGAACACAACCAAGCAGAGAAAGGAAACGACCAAAGACTCTAACATATGATACTTTTTTTGTGCTTTGAATTTAATTTGTTAATGATTGTTAATTTATAGTAATATTTTAGTAACTGTAGGCAGTTATAAAGGATATGGTTGATAAGGCAAAGATAGTATTTCAATAGGTTATGAAACTAGAAGAGAAATAAAAGTTGGCCGGAAATGGAAATGGAAATTGAAATAGATTTTTAAAAAAATGGTATTGGTAGAAAGTAAAATTTTGCATATTAGTTATTTATATGTATAATGTTCTGCCAAATGAGAATAAGGAAAGGGACAAGGTAGATAAAATATGACATCCCCTAGTTATCATTATCCTAAGATCTGATAGTTTTGTTTTCATACAAATGTGTGATTTATAAGAAGGATTTACATACGCAGCTGGCTGTAATAGCCAATAGATTTCATTAGGACCTATAGTGCGCAATGGGCCTAGTGAGCCACTGTGGACAAAGTAACATGGAAGTCATTTGCCATGTTTTCTATTTTCTTTAAATACTGAAATTACTATCAGACACTATTGGAAAATAGTTCAGTATAATTTGAAATACTCATTTTGCTTATGTTGGGGACAACATAAAATTTTGTAGGAGCGAGTGTAAAGTGTGTCTAAATGACATCCCCATGATAAATATTGTTTATTTAATCCTCATGATAAAGATTGTTTATTTAATGTTAGTTTACAGTAGATTTATAATGATAATCTCCCCTATAGTATAATGCAGATATAGTGCAACGAGGACACATTTCCCCTGCATTCCCCCTGCACTGTCAGTGGAAAGGGAAATCATAGTAGCTGTTTCTGGTGGGAACATTTTACAGTTGCACCAGTTCCAATCAGTGAAAGCTGTCCTCCATTTCTTTGCAGGTAGGAAGAAACTTAATCCCAAGTTTGTTTTAATAAATATATTGGTGGATCAGCTCCATCTTATTGCTTTTGTGTTTACTGATAAGATAAATGGAATGATTCTACAGAACAGCCTAGATAATTAAGGTTAGTTGCTGTAATGGGAAACCACATGGCAGATCCCACATGCAAGTTGTTTCCTGTATAGAGATATATGGTTTACACTGATACTGCTGCATTATATTTGTACTGTATTTTGCCCAGTGTGTATTTTAAGTAATCTAGTGTAAGTGTAATGTTATTTTATGTTATATAAGTACATTTTACAGTTGCACCAGTTCCCATCAGAGTGAAAGCTGTTATTGATCTTCATTAAACACTCTGATTACCCCCACCCTCTTGCACTTTTGGAGTTATTTGGCAAATGTGTGCAACACTGACATTTCAGGTTCTAACAGTCCT
The DNA here is from genome assembly GCA_019447015.1 of Hymenochirus boettgeri. Lineage (NCBI taxonomy): Eukaryota > Metazoa > Chordata > Amphibia > Anura > Pipidae > Hymenochirus > Hymenochirus boettgeri. Next base: position 140,428,459 of record CM033474.1, read on the forward strand.
TCTTCTTCCCAGGATTAATAATACTGATTGGCTGTTGGATGGGTCAAAGATGCTCAGTTCTATACTGAGCAACTGAATCAACCCAGGAGCTGGGTCAAGGTCTTGGGGTCCTGCAAACAAGAAGTCAGTATTTCGGTTGGCTTTATTTATACACAGACAAAATTCTGAATTGGCAGATTAAGGTAATTAGGATGAAAAAATACTGGTCTTTTTTCTGAAAAGCATATGTATTTGCACTGAAAATAAACCTACATTATGATTAAAAATGACCCCATATCTAAAAAATTGGGGGATGATATTTCCCAAAATATATTACTTGTGAAGGTATTTTTACATCACACTTTCTTAGCAATGAAACAAAAAAAATTATTATTCCACGTCTGTGGAAATGTCACACTTTTCAGCCATTTTAAAGTAAGTTTCTATATGTATTTATTAGGTCGATTTTAGTCTGGTTTGCCTAGTTCTAGTTTCATGTAGAAGCAAAAAGTTTTTTAAAACTAGTGTTTTTATTTTTTGTAGAAATTCTAGTAATTATCCATTTTATCTGGTATAAATTAATTATAAAACAATGTAAGAATCTACAGGGAGATGCAATAAAAGTTATTTTCGTTAAAAATGGTGCTCTAACCAATCAGATCTTATTTAACATTTGAAAGCTAACATCTGATAGTTAGCTAGTACCTGAAAGTAGCACTACAGTCAAAATTAACATAAAGCTTTATAATTTATCATATGTTTAAAGGGCAAGTCCAGCCCCAAAATGAAAACTTACATAAAGGTAAATCACTCCCCAAAACTCTAAATGGTAATAGTTTGAAATCTGAAATATATAAGTCTAACCTGAAATCCTGCACAATGTCCTGTTTCCCCTGTTTCTGCTTCCTGGTTCTTCCAGTTAGCAACTGTCAGTTATGGATTTGACAGTTGACATCACAGCCAATGACTGAATGTTAATCCCCTATCTGCCTCTTCTGAGCATGCCCAGGCTCAGGACATGTTTCTAAATTGCTCAGTTTCCATGAGGCATCCAGAAGCATAGCAGGCATACAGTAATGAATTCATAGGACAAACTATGATATATCAACATATTTTAAAGAGGCCATTCTTTCTAAAAAATGTTCTTATGAGGGTGGAGTTGTCCTTTAAATATCATTGTTTTAATTGTCTATGGACATTTTTTAAAATCTCTGCTACTACTGGTACTAAACTAAAGCAGTATATAGATTATACTGTATTTACTATAAAAGAAACTCTAACAATTTAAAGGGCCATCCCTAAAAATTGCCCCATTGCTGGCCCCACTGTAGTGTTAAAAAAATCTTTACTTTTCTCCCCAGCTCCTTAAGGTTTTCCTGCAGTGCCTGCTGAAAGTCCAAAAAAGTAAAGAGTAGGAGCTGTCTGAGTGTCATCCTGTGCCTGCTACTTCCTTGTCCTCCCCAAGGACTCTGGCATGCACAGGGGATCTCTCCCCCTCCATCACTCCCACCCTCTGGATCCCTTCACGCTACATAGTTCTTTAGGGTAAAAAAAAACACTTTTCCGTAGTGTAGGGGAACTCCCCCCCCCAACCCAAAGGACAGAAATAGACTTACCTTACCTCATTCCCTCGGCTCCCTCTACTAACCCAGCAGCCACGTCTATGAATGGCTGACTCTCAGCCAATCACAGACATGACTGCCAGTCCAGTCCCTACTGCTTCTTCTGGGAACGGAAGAGCAGTAAAGACAGAGGCCAAGGGAACAAAGGTGGGTAAGTTGATTTCTGTCCCTTTTTTAAAGTTAAAACCCTAGCGTTAAGGGTTGGAGGGTCTCCTACACTACAGCAAAATTATTTATTTTGGGGCGGAGATACTCTTTAATACTACTAGCTTATAACTCAAAAAGTGCTTTTCCTTGAGAGATAAGTGTATAGGTCCCAAATGATTGTCAAATTGTTGAAATGTAACTCAAATATCTGTATGCTAAAATGTGCACACGTGGTGTGTGGGGGGTTGCATGCGCCGCAGGGTTTGCTAGTTTACGCTAAAGCACAAATTCTAAAAATTTTCAGTTTTGTTGCCCATCTCTGTACCCATTCTAATTAATTTCTATTCTTTCTGTGGATTGGTGCCCCAAACTGCACTGTGTATTTAAGATGAGGCCTTATTTACAGAGGCAGAACTATAACCTCCTACTTTTACTCTGCACTCATTATGAAAAAAATTATTTTATTAGCTTTTGGAAATACTGTATGACACCTCTATGAGATACTATTGCTCTACTCTATAGAGATAACTTCGATTTAGGAAATAACAGGCATTTATGGGGTTGCATTTTTCAAAATGATACTTCATTTGCCACTTTGTTGTCCTATAAACCAAATTTATTTAATTCAACATACATTGTGCCTTTAATCCTGCAGGATTTAGTGTCATCAGCAAACACAGCGATATTACACTTTATGCCCAACACTAGGCCATTTATAAATAGATTAAAGACCCCTGAGGGACACCACTAACAACACTTGTCTTACTAGAAAATGTTCGATTTACAACCACTTTGTTATATACATACAGGGAAATTCAATACAATGATTAGCATATGTATAACACCCACTTAATTGATGTGGTATGTTATCTCCCACATACAAGTGCAACACTGTAACCTCTTAATTTATAAAATGTATCTGCACCTATGCTATTACAAGGTTATTTACTTTACCCACTCACTTTGTGTCTCAAGGAGGTTCGGGTGTTTCAAACCACAAACCTTGCACTTGTGTTTGCAAGGGTGTCCTAGGACAACTTTAACGATTTACATGCACTTATACTTGGACTCACTATTCCTAGTTGGTGGTGCGGGTACAGAGTTGCCCCAGATCCTTCACTTGGCCAATATCCACTTCAAGATGAGAACAAGCTCCAAAGGGTTACCCGCATTCCAAAAAAAAACAAACACCACTTGCAGCGGCAGTCTTCTCATAAAAATGATCTGGTCTGCAATTTCACTGAAATGGATCAAATGCATAACATCTGATTAGACAGATGGACCAAATTTCCAACATTTTGCTTTTTAAAAGTTTGAATCTCTAAACTATATCACTATGTGATACTTTATTGGATATTTCTTATAATGGCCAGTTATATATTTATGTTGCTTATTGTTTGAAAATGAACCTGTATGTATGTCAAAACACGACAAAGCAATACACCTGAATTTTCTATTTTCAAATGCAATTTTTACAATCTTCCATTTTCTAATTTTCAATTTTTGATTTTTCAATGAAATGTTAAGTTTAAAAAATTTAGGAAAATCCATCAGATCCATGGATTTTCAAAACCAGTTTCATTATAAAACTGGAATTCATCACTATACTATGGTCCTGAAATTAAAATGATTTTCATTAAGTTTCACTTCATTTTTCCCAATTTTAAAAGTATGAAATAAAATCCTCACTTTAGGTCGATTCTACATACGGTTCCATTTACAAATCTCCCCATCAGAATGCTCTTTCTTATATGTTAGACTTGTAGAAAAAGTTATTCTCCAGAATGTGATTAGCAGCGGATCATCAGGGTATTAAATATCCATTTTTACATTTTCTTTCCTCTTTGATGTATTCTGTACTATGATAATGATGACATGACAGAGCATTTGGTGATTCTTGTGCTGCTACTAGTTAGCTTGAACTTGAACCTCTATAACTTCCCATTCAAAGAAGCATTGGTACCTTATTTCATTTTGAAAAATGTGACTTCTTGTAAGGCTGTACACATTCTTTTTTTAAGTTACATAAAATGTTTTATTTGTCTAATGGTGTACTTTTTTTTAACCAAAAATAGAGCATCCGTTACAAAGCTGGTTTAACTAAAAGTAGTTTGACACTGGATATAATTCATTACTGCAAATGCAACAATCATCCAAATTATGCTCCTTGTGTGTGGATCAGTTATAAGCCAGACTTCACTTGAAAATTCAAGATGGTTCAATCGCGGCAGGCTAGACAGATGTACATTTGCAACCTTATTAATGGTGGGCCAAAATTAAAACATAAAAAATCTAGGATATAAATGAGGCAAAATGTTGGCAATTTGAAATGATGATCTTTTTAAATGTCGAATTGTTATAGTTCACCTATGGTCTGATCGCCAGAATTGAGAATTTGATATTAAGCATTGAAAAATTGCCAGTCATCTTTGTAAGTTCGGCAGCCATTGTCAAAAGTTTGCCCATCAAAGGCTCAACATTATTAGAAAGGTGGATAGGGTCATATGCCGCCAAGACCCTACATGCCAAACAGTTTGTTGCCTGCCTGTTGCGGGGGTTCAACATGTGGTGGATTATGTAGATAGATAATTGGGTGGGGATGGGGGTGACCCGGTCTTGGTCTTGGTACACGTTGGTGCCAATGGCAAAGTTAGAGGAAGAGGAGAGGTCCTTAAAAATGACTTCTGAGAGTTAAGGGCCAAGATAAATGAATGGCCTCAAGGGTAGTATTTTCAGAAATACTACTGCAGCCACGTGCTACATTAGGAAGGCAACTAGGGATTAGGAATATTAATGTGTGACTAAGAGGGTGGTGTAAGGAGATTTGGGTTTTTAGAGAACTGGAATGACTTTTCTGTTGGCTACATCTCGTAGAGATGGGCTGCACCTCAATGATGATGATACATCTGTTTTGGGGGAGAAGATGGCTAGGAGTTTGGAGGAGATTTTAAACTCGGTATGGGGGAGGGTACATTGGAGTAGCCAAGGAGAGATGAAGGAGTGAGGGATCAGGGGGCTAAAAAAGATAATGGTGGGAGGGGAGGGGGGAGGGAGGAGGGGGGAGTATAGAGCATAAGGAGTCATGTAAATCCAAGTATGGAAGTAAATTGAATGACAATCTAAAATATATGTTACCACATGCAATAAGTCTGTCTGGAAAAACTGGGGAATTAGAACTAATAGCTTTAAAGGAAAGGTATGATGTGAGCGGTATAGCAGAAACATGGATAAATGATTCACACAACTGGGCAGCATGTTCCTTATTTAGACATGACAGAGTTAATAAGAAAGGAGGGGGGGTATGTATGTTTGTTAAACAAGAATCGAAGCCAAATCTAAAAGATGAGATAGATAAGGCAGAAACAATATATGTGAAGCTGTGTACAGGAAGCAAGAAGGTGTCTTAATTAATTGTTGGTGTATGTTATAAGCCAGCGAATACCAGCGAGGAAATGGAAATTGATCTCCATATGCAATTGGTAAAGGCTGCTGGTATGGGGCATGTTCTGGTTATGGGGGATTTCAATTACACGGACATAGATTGGAGTAAGGGAACTGCATCACCTCAAAGGGTATCACGTTCTTAAATTTTAGAACGTGCCGGCCCTTGCTTGCAAGAATGAAGCAGAGGGGCAGGACGGCAGTCGCGTCTGTGATGGCTGAGCGGCAGCCAATCACGGACGCGGTCCCGGTCATTCAGTTCAGCGGAGGAAAGCGGAGAGGTAAGTAAGAGTTTGGGGAGCTTTTTGAAAAAAAAATATGCGGTTGGGGCTGGGGGACATGGGTGAGCAGCATATTAAGGGGGTTTTGCACTAGGGGGAGGGATAGTAGAACAGGAGGGAGAGGGAGGGGGAGGGAGGGGGGAGAAGGGCTGCAGTGCGCATGGCAAATATCTACCGAGGCAAGATAGCAGGCAGAGCCCTGCATCCTCCTGGTGGTTAGTTTTGGGACTTGGGGGGGGGTTTACAGGAGAACCCTATGGAGCTGGGATGTGAGGTAAGGATTAAACTACACTACATGGTGGGGCCAGTAGTTGGGGGGATTATAGTTTTGGGGGTGGACATGCCCTTTAATAAAGTGATGCATTTGGGGTTTAACAAACCTTGTGCAACTTACACCATGAATAATTCTATGTTAAGTGAATCACTTATGGAAAATGATTTGAGGGTTTTAGTAGATAACAGACTTAGCTGTAGCAAACAATGGCAGACAACAACGGCTAGAGACATTTTCTTGTATAAAGAGGGGAATAGATTAAAGGACATTGCCACCCCTCCTATAAAATTTTGATATACTGTAGTCTACCCTCCCACAACCCCACTTACGCTATACTTACATTTAGAAGTGATGCTCCCAGAGTTAGATATTCACCTTAAAAATCCCCGATCCACCGGCACTTGGTCCCACCTCCTCCACTGTTGCTGCGTTTCCTTTATGTGTGCAAGCAGCAGCAGTGGAGACTTGTCTGCTAATGGCCATCAACCATTGGTCATGACGTCACCGTCACGGCCATGACTGATGGCCGTTACCAGAAAGTATCAGGGAGTTGCGTCGGTGGATCAGGGATTTGTTAGGTAAATATCTAATGCAGGGAGCATCTCTTCTAAATGTAAGTATAGCATAAATGGGGTATTTGGGGTGGAATACAGTGTATCAAAATTTTATAGGAGGGGTGGAGATGCCCTTTAAAAAGAGAAAAATATTATTCTCCCTCTTTACCAGGCACTGGTAAGGCCTCATTTGGAATATGCGGTGCAGTTTTGGAATCCCATATACAAAGGGACATAGAAGCTGTTCAAAGAAGGGCAACTAAAATAATAAGTGGAATGGAGGGGCTTGACTATGCAGGTAGATTAGACAAGTTAGGGATGTTTACATTGAAGAAGCGATGTTTGTGTGGGGATATGATAACCTTATACAAATATATTAATGTGACATACAATAAACTCTCTGATGCATTGTTCACTAATCATTCATATCAGAGGACACGTGTACATCTTTTAAGATTAGAAGAAAAGAAGTTTCATCTTCAGGTTAGGAGAGGTTTCTTTACAGTAAGAATGGTGGAACTGTGGGACTGTCTTCCGCAGATGTGGTAATGGCAAGTTCATTGAATAGCTTTAAAGTGGGCTGAATAAGTTTCTAAAACTAAAAAATATTGAGAATTACTGGTATTAATACATATACTGCAGTTTCCGTTGATCCAGGGATACTTTCCATGTGGATTTTCCCCCTTTTTAGCTGTTTTTTTTTGCCTTCTTCTGGATCAACTGTTAGATAGAGTTAAAAAGGAGGGTGTAAAGGTTGGACTGATGGACGTTGTCTTATTCAACCTCAATTACTATATACTATGTAACATCAACACTGTTTGATATTTTGTCCACAGTTCAACAATTTATCCTTGGTGCGAGTGCTACGTTGATATTTGAAACATTAATGCTGTTTGTGTGTGATTGTACGTTGGTGGAGCTGACAAGGGTGCGTAGCTTTTTGTGGTGATTTGTGGCTGCTCCTGGATTGCCTATTTAAATTCCCTAATGGTCTCTAAAATTGCAGTTTCATGTTTACCAGACTTCAGATTCTTTGCAGCCTGCCCTTATCTATTGCCTGGAATTCTGACTTTAACACTTATTAGCTATTTGTGTTAACAAGCAATTAAGCGGGTGACCTAATAAAGTAGCCAGTAAGTGTATATCACTTGGGCAAAAAAATATTTTAACCCAACTACTAGGGCTCCCTACCCCAACCCCAACCCCAACCGCTATAGTAATTTGTCTAAAAACTCCTCCGATCTATACTTACTTTGCCTCTTTCCCCTGACGTTCTGTACAGCCGGAAGCCGAATCCGTGATTGGCTGAGAGGCAGCCAATCACGGACACAGCTGCCGGTCCGGCCCCCTGCTTGCAGTTTCATGCAAGCAGAGGGTCGTGACAAAATGTCGGAGGAGCGAGGCAAAGAAAGTAATGATTGGGGGAATTTTTAGGCAAATTACTATAGAGGTTGGCGGTGGGGGAGGGAGCCCTACACTACAGAATTTTTTTTTAAAAAGGGGTGGACATGCCCTTTAATTACTAGAATTAAAATGAGTAATACAACATTAAGTGTATATATAGAAATCATCTATATTTAACATTTTATTGTAAATCCTGATATGGAAGCTTGGTCAACTTGTATTGGCCATGTATGCAATTGCTACCAAACCTTACGTTCTTTTCTTTCCACTTCCTAACCTATTCTGTGGAGTACAGGGTGGATATCTCAGTTTAGGAATGCAGGAAAGTACTGTAAGTAAGGTTTACAAGGTCTGGGTTTTCAAAAGTGGGGAAGATAAGTATAAAGTTACATCAGAGTTGGACATGCCCTCTGAGTTTAAGTATCCCAAGAATCTGGTCAGACATTTGTCAAAATATATGATCTTTCATTTTCACAAGCAATATGTGTGTTCCTTCTGATTAACCTACACTTACCAATCAACCTGAATAGTTGATATGCTTATATGTGGGAGAAACTAAATGGCTAAGGCTAAGTTAAGCCACCTGGAATATTCTAGTAGAACATTTTGTTTTGTTGGTACCAATGGCAAGCTTGATCCAGTTACAGAGATCATATTAAATAAAATGGTAATTGTTATATTTTATAGTTGTTATGTTGGATTACAATGGAAACTTTAGTAGAAGGAAGAGTATGTATTACACAGCAAGTGAACGTGTTGAATGGGTAGCTTTTAACAGTCAGGAGATAGTTCAAACACATGCATGCCTTAAGCACTCTCTTGGGGGTCAAGACTATGGATTAGTTTATCTGGAAAATTAGAAGAGATGTTTGAATTTCCCTTTCTTTCATGCGAAGACCTGCTGTGAATATGTACAAAAGCTCAATGTAGATAGAAGTTTCCAAGCTTTAGCTGCCTATTGTGATTTTTAAGCATGTTTTCCCTAAGCTGAGACAAGCAATTTTTTTGATGCCTTAGATATTGAACAGCTACAATTTCTGGCATAAACTGAATTGAAATCAGGATTCAGGATTTGTCTTTCGCTACAAACTGCTTATCTCTATGCCTGTCCATTATGGTGAACAAACAGAAAAGTCTGCTAACTGTTGAACATGACTGCTGAATTGGTTGATCTGTACTCAGACTGACAAAATCCTGTATTTTTGGTTGTTGGCTGAATGGCTAGATCAGTGAAGGAGTCTATGCCTGGCCAATTTTACTATGTCTGATAAAAACCCAGTTGAGATTTTTTTCTAACAGCATAGCAGCAAGTCAACATGTTTCTCTTATATTGACAGAGGCAAAATTTCTAAGTAAATATTGCTAACATTTTTAAAACTATTACCCCGTGACAGATTTAGTGGTTATTGCAGCTGTTAAAAGAGTATGTTTTTGCATTCTGAAGAATTATCAAGTGATCAAGAATTCGGAAAAGACATCCTGTTATGTGATACCACTTGTCAAAAATCTAACTTTTAAAATGGAAGATAACTGTAAGGCTATGTATAAAAACTTGGAGTAATCAACCTTTTTTTAACATCAAAGAAGCAGTTCCAGTAACTAAAGGAACATTACAGACTACTGCAGATGTTCTTTTCACCAGCATGTTCGCATTAAGTGTGAAACTGAGGTTATCAGTTCCTTCTCAGGAGGAAAACAGCATCATCTATGCTGGAGTTCACATAATCTTTTCCTGAACCTAATCCCACTGCTGAATGTGCCGATTTGTTCAACTACTAAAAAAGTTGTATGGTCAGAGCAGTACATGTAAACCCATATACTGCAACCAGTTGGCAATAGGCTGATTCACGCGTTTGATCAGTTTTGGCAACACTGAACTACTTGGCAGGCAGAACAGCAGGATTAATGGAACAGGAAATTTGGCCCACATGTGCAATCCTCTTTGAATGATAGAAATATGGCGGATGTTACTGATTCCATATTATTATTGTTTTTTTTATGTTAAGACTCTGTTTCTCTCATACCTGTCAAAAATAAAAAGATACCTTTTGAGTGCTGTGGCCTTTTGCAAGTCTGGAAATACCTTCCTGACATTTTCCTTGTGGCTATCAACAGCTTTTAAAGTAAGCATGTGCAAAGCAGTCATTTGAGATGGAATGTGTTATAACACATTAATAACACAAACCCCAATGAGAAACAAAATGGGCAAAACTGCAAGGTAGTTTTAATTACCTTTTTAGCAAATTAACGTTTCAGTAAATATTTAAAGTTTATTTAATAATGTTAAATTCTGTTAAAAATGTTTCTCTCCTATTAACTGAGACTTTATCTGTGAGCCCTGGGTGTAACATCTCTCACAAAATGTTTACCTAGGTTAATCATATTTTTACCCTCCCAAGTGTGTGATTTGTAAGCTTAGAGTCCAATAAATAAAACATTCAAATGTGTTTTGTGGATAGCTTGACCTTCACTATATTGATTCATATCAAAACAATCTGAAACTTTTAAAAGCATGACCTTTTCTCTTTTGAAGATAAAAACATTAAGAAAAACTGACAATATTAACTGTACGTGAATAACGCACCGTGTTGTATGTATAGTCTAGCCTTTTGTGGGTTTTTTTTTTTATCTAAATAGAAACATGCTACAGAAAAAAAATAAAATAAAAATATATATATATTTATTTTTTTTAGACATATTTTACCTGAGGGAAATCCCATATATTGCTTGGACATCATTTTACTTGTTTTTAAATAATAATAAAAAGATTATTAAGAAAGTAATGTAATTCGTAAATTGTAACGGACATTCCAAAGCACAGTAGACTGGTTTTAACCACTGTTACCTCATTGGTTTAAAATGTGATTACTTTAATTCAGCAGCACATTTAACATGCAAACACTATTCAGTAAAATGGCACATTTTATTGATGATTTGGGTGCCTGTGGTTTCTAGAATATTTAATGTCAGCTCATAACAAGCTTTTAGGTGCTTTAACGTTTTGAATGTACATTGTATTATGACCTTGGCTTGTGGTTCTGGAATTAAGTACATTTTTGTGGACTGAATTTACAGATGCAGTTAACAAACTTCGCTTAATAAATTAATATGATTCTGTACCAGTTTAATTAGATTTCAGTATTGCAATCAAGTGAATTTGTGTAATTAATTTTGTACCCAGATGACTAGTTAAGCCAAATATACAGTGAAAGCAGTAGTAGTTTTACACTGCATACAATGACATCATGTCTAAGGTTAGCAGAGGATTGTAAATTAAATGAAAGCTCAAAGCATATGAGCCTGGAGGCAAAAACTCATGAAATGTTCTTTGATTTGAACAATCTATAATTTGTTTTAGCAAGTGAAGCTTGTTACTATGAATCTGAAGGGTTCAAGTAAAGTTGCAATGTGATATGAACATGTTCATGTGCATTGATGGCTATGTAATGGCAGGCTAGATTGATTCCATGTGGGAGATAAAGCTTTAGTTATCAATAAAGACTTCCTTTTCACATTATCAGTTTTTTTTGGGGGGTCATGTGTCACTTGAAAGAAAAAAACAAAGACAAAGTGTCTTTGGCTGATACTTTCAAATAATTTGCAACTAGCCATGCCTTTTTAATTCAGGCTGGCACCAGCATGTCAGGCAGTGGACTCACAAATCCTTTCATTTTGTATAGTTTTACACAAAGCCTAAATTAATATAATGTAACCTACTTTCACAGAGTACTACATCCCTGCAGTATTGAATACCAAACTTTGCTAGTAATCTTTTGTGAGACGCTAAGATTAGTACAATTAAGACAACTTACACTATTATACAGTTCAATGGCACTATATAACATAGTATACATACAGGGTTATTTAATAAAAGTTCTTATCGTTAAAAATGGTGCTAATTTGAACTTTTATTGAATCTCCCTGATAGCATACTATTAGTGTGATATATGGAAAAGGATTTGTTGATTAAATTGCCCCCAAATCCTAGTAATTTTATGCAATGTAGGTGTAAAAAAACAACCTCACAGCTCACAAATTATTATTTGTTTAGACTCCCAGGTAAAAAATTGTACTTGCTCTGTCCCAGTTGAGTTGTAATGTTCACAATTCACAGTGTATCAAGGATACCCCAAATTAACTATTTCATTTAATGAGCCTCATCTGCAAATATTTTATACTAAACATTGTCAAAAAAGCTCCTAATCTGAACTTTCTAGTGACATCATCTTTATCATTTTCAGAATAACAATAGAAAGTGTGCCATTTATTTTCTCATGTGGCAACTTCTGCATTGCTTCCATTATTTAGAATTGTCCAAAATTTTTAAAAAAAAAATCAAACTATAAAGCATCAAGCAGAAACAAAAAGTCTTCACCATTATGAATGAGGTATTGGATTATATGGGGCAGAATTAATAAATGAACTGACTTTAAACAGGAGGTAGAGTTGCATGAACAGCAGTGAGAAATTAACTCTCCTTAATAAACTCCACACCCAGAAAACCACAGACTAAGGAGATAAAAATAGCAGTAGCTCCAGTTAAGGACATTTGTGGCCTGAGAAAAAAAAGGGATTGCCAGAAACACAAAACTTTTATGTTATGAGGCCTTGGAGCCTAATTATTATCAAATCAGCACTTATATTTTGATGGAAATATTCAGTACAGGAAATGTACACATTTGTCCTATTAGTCACTACTAAAAAAAACTTGCTATTCCTAAAATGGCCAATTTGTGACAGAAAATTATTTTCAGCGGTGGACATTTAAAAAGGAAAACATTTTACTATTACTAGACGAAAATACTTTTCTCTATTAGCATTTAATTAGCAGAATCAGTCAGTGATTCAGTTGCTCTCATTTGGCAACAGTTAGCTATTCATATTACCTCTGGGAGAGGCAACTATCTCTTTTATGTTGGCTTTCTTATCAATGAAGGGAGAGAATGACTGATAGGCTATGGCTTCCATCTAAATCCTCTTGTCATGCTTTACCTTGGTACATATCCTGCAGCAAACAGATACCGTTAGTATGCCCTACTGTCTTCATTTAATGGTCTGAACAGGTGCTGACAGATGAAGTAGCTGACAGGCTGTGCTACTGTTAAAACTGGAATATTTGGTTACATATGCATTTGTTGGCTGTTTGAGAACTGAATCGCTGCAATTGTATCTAAGGTCACCTCTTTCCTCATTAATCAGTGCAAGATAAATGCTGTCTACTTTTTTGGCAAAATAGGATTTTTGACTTTTAAAAGGCTGACATTTTCAAAATAACATGTTTCTTTTTGATATTATAGGGCTGATGTATTGTCTCCGAGATACTACAGCTCCGTTGTAAACATGTTTAAACATAAGCTAACAATTTAAACAAAGATTACATAGAATGAAAGGCTTAAAAAGTTGAATATATATAAATCAATAGATCAAAACTACAACAGTACACAGATTGATACATATAAAGTCTCTAAGCCTATGTCATTTAACAATGTTATATGTATTAATCTTTGCACTGTTGTAGTTTTGATCTATTGATATTATGTATGTAACTCCAAATTGTCCTTTTATCTATATTAAACTGCATATTATTCTCTTTGTTTTGTTGTTATTTTAATATATCCTCTATGCTGGGTATGCCAGTACAAAGCCTATATAAACTCATTACTCTGACAATACGTCATATACTGAGGACAGCTTTTGAGTGAGCTGAAACATGTAGATATAGGGGCATATTTATAAAGGTTCGTTAACTTTTCGCGGCCGTTTTCGCGGCCATTAACGCATGAATCGCGTTTACCGCGATTTATAAAGGCCCGAAAACGGCCGCGAAAAGTTAACGAAAGCGTTAACCTTTCGCGCCGATACTTACCCGTTACCGCCGCTTCTATTTATAAAACGGCGGCGTATGGTTTCGCTCGGCTAGTATCGGCTGTTTTACTTCGCCACCTTGAAGGAGGCGAAGTCAGCCGATACTAACCTCCCGCGGCGGGGATGGGCAGGCAACCCGCGGGGTGGTCGCACCCGCCCCGGGAGACACGCCCACCCCGCCCACACCCCCGCGCGGCGGCAGCGGCGACCACCCGCCGCGCCGCCGCCACTTCCCAGCAGCCCCCTCCAACCCGTTCCCCGTTCGCGGCAATCTCGGAACGGGAGGCTAGATGGGGCTGCCGGGAAGGGCCGCAGCAGGTGGTCGCGACCACCCGCCGCGCACCCCTCCCAGCAACCCCTCCAAGCCACCCGCCCCGGCCGCTCCCGGGGGGGAGGGGACGGGAGGGAGCGCTGGGGGGGTGGAGGCTCCCTCCAGCGGGGCCCTGAGAAGGGCCTTTTGGGGCTTAGGGGGTCCCGCAGCTCGAACCGGGACCCCCCTCCCCGGCCCTATTAAGGGCCCTTGCGGCACTTACAAGTGCCCTGCGGCTCTGACAAGAGCCTTTGGGGGTTAAGGGGTCCCGCAGCTCGAACCGGGCACCCCTCCCCGGCCCTTATAAGGGCCTTGCGGCACTGACAAGTGCCCTTGCGGCTCTTATAAGAGCCCTGTGGGGCTTAGGGGTCCCGCAGCTCGAACCGGGACCCCCCTCCCCGGCCCTTACAGGGCCCTTGCGGCACTTACAAGTGCCCTTGCGGCACTAATAAGTGCTTTGGCGGGGGTCCCGCAGCTCGAACCGGGACCCCCAGTGCGGCTCTTAAAAGAGCCCTTGGGCGACGTCTTCGGGCTGGCGACACCAACCCCATTCAGGTCGCGATGCCAGGCAGACTCACTGCGGCCGACAGTGAGCCCGCTGGCACCGCCGGCCTCAGCGGAGCCGAGTGTGCCAGCCGTTCTTTCTTCTTTCTTCAGCCATCTACTGCGAGGCATCTGAGTTCCTCGGCGGAAAGTCCTCTTTATATAGGTTTGCAGAAATCCATAATCCGTTTGATTGGTCAATTTTTAATACTTGCTTACATTAACCAATCAGATTTCAGAACTTTCCAGAATCTGATTGTAATGTAAAGCAAGTTTAAAAATTGACCAATCAGAAAAGGATTATGGATTCTGCCAACCTAAAAAGAGGAGCTTTCCGCGCGGAACTCAGATGCCATCGCAGTAGATGGCTGAAGAAAGAAGAAAGAAGCGGCTGGCAAATCGGCTCCGCTGAGGCCGGGGTGGTGCCAGAGGTCCACTGGGGGCCGCAGTGAGTCTGCCTGGCATCGGCGACCGAGTGGGGTTGGTGTCGCCAGCCCGAAGACGTCGCGTCGGATCAAGAGCCGGCAACATCGGCCTCGTTGAGGTCGCCGGCGCCCGCCGGGGGTACCCTGGCGGCCGCAGGGGTACTCTCGGGGGTCGGCGGCCTCGGCGGAGCTGGTCGCCGGGACTGGAAGAAAGAAGACGTCGCCAAGGGCTCTTTTAAGAGCGCACTGGGGGTCCCGGTTGCTGCGGGACCCCCGCCAAAGGCACTTGTCAGTGCCGCAAGGCCTTATAAGGGCCGGGGAGGGGGGTCCCGGTTCGGGCTGCGGGACCCCCTAAGCCCCAAAAGGCCCTCTCAGGGCCCCGCTGGAGGGAGCCTCCACCCCCCCAGCGGCTCCCTCCTGTCCCCTCCCCGGGAGCGGCCGGGGCGGGGGGCTTGGAGGGGTTGCCGGGGAGGGGGTGCGCGGCGGGTGGTCGCGACCACCTGCTGCGGCCCCTTCCCGGCAGCCCCTTCTAGCCTCCCGTTCCGAGATTGCCGCGAACGGGGAACGGGTTGGGAGGGGCTGCTGGGAAGTGGCGGCGGCGGCGGCGGGTGGTCGCCGCTGCCGCCGCGGGGGGTGTGGGCGGGGTGGGCGTATGCCCCGCCCCCTTAGGAGCGGCGTCGGGAAGGGATTTTAAGTCCCTTCGCGGCGATACTATATAGTATCGCCGCGAAGGGGCTTAAAATTACCGCAGCACATCGCGGCCGCGATAGGTATCGCGGGAATAGCGCTCGCCGTTATAAATACGGCGATAGCGCTATTTTCGCGGCCGCGATGTGCGGCGGTAATTTTTTTGCGCTAACATCGTTCCTTTATAAATATGCCCCATAGCGTTTATATCCAATGTGATAAAAGTTACGTTTTACTTCTATACTAAGTCCTGTGAGTGCCTTAGTCTATATATATATAGATGCATACACAGCAGAAGGACTGTGAAAGCACTTCTTAGGCTAAATTACAATTACATTTTGCGGGAGTGCTACTGGCCAAACATTTTGGTAAAAAATTTATACAAACATAGAAAACATAATCAATGCACATTCCTAGGCCCTATACAATATCATATTATCTGCACACTGGCATTCATTACAAACAAAGGGGTTTTAGTATACATTACTGTGATCACATGAATGAAAAGCCTTCCAACCATGCCAAGGTAACCCCAATCTGGAAGGTCCTAACTTTTAATCCAGTGATGGCGAACCTTTCAGAGACCGAGTGCCCAAACTGCAACCCAAAACCCACTTTCTTATTGCATAGTGCCAACACAATAGTTGAACATGAATACTGAGGTTTTACTTTTGAAAAAAACAACTCTAACAGATACAGATAGATACACTCAATAGAATTGATAATAGATTACTTATTAACCTCTATATTGCCACACAGGAGTTTGAGATCTAAAACAGTGACCATTAACCCCTACATTATCAGACAAGAGTTTGAGATCCAAAGCAGGGATTTAAGCAGAGCTGAACTTTACACAAAAACATAAAATCATTTTTTTATATTAGCTTGTCTGATGCCAGGGGATCAAAACAAATTTTGATACAGTGAGGTAGTGTGCTCCTTTTACTTTGATTTGACATTGGATTCTATCAACCCCAAGGTAGAAAGTATTTGGATGATTGCCCCTACTAATTATTGCCAATTGCCAGCTTTTGCCAGAGTGAATCTATACTTGTTTTAACCTCTCTCTGTTACAGACAGTCGCTACACTTTCTCAAGCTCTGGGCTGTGTCTCGCTTTCTGTTAGCAAACTCTGGTGAACTCTGCTGTGCATGAGTGCCCACAGAAAAAGCTCTGAGTGCCACCCCTGGCACACATGCCATAGGTTTGCACCACTGTTCTAACCTTTTTAAATTTCTTTACTTCAATTACAATTAGCAAATGTTTGCATTTTTCATAGTTGAGCACTGGATCAATATAGCAGGCTTTCTCACTTTCCCCCAGCCATTTGGCTTTTTAAAATAAGGGAAGAGGCTGTCCATTTGGTGCTTTATATTAAAGGCATAGAACCTCAAATTAAAGGGCCGTGTTGGGGTTGTTATTATTACATGGAAGCTTGACCATGCTTCCTAATAAATACATACAATAGAAGGACTTTGGAAGCACTCCTATGTAAATTACAATTACATTTTGCAGTGCTACTAATCTGGTCAAGCATTTACACAAACACAGAAGAGATAATGCACATTCCTGTGATCACAGCAATGTATACTAAGTAATGTATACTTAAGCTGTACACACACTACAGATCATTCGGTGGCCAGCATAGATCAGAAGGTGTACAGAACAGAAGGACCAGGATCAGTTCTGCCACAACTTCTGGAAGATCTTGCAAGCATTCAAGCCCCCTAATACCTATCCAATAAAGAACTACTATGGAAAATAACAAATGTCATCATGAAATATAACATGATGTGAAAATAATACATACCGGTATAACTATATAGCATTACAATATTTCCAGCATTCTCCAGTGTTCAGGTATCTCAGAGTAGTGCTACCCACACAGTTGCAGTCCTGTAAGTTATATTTAAGGTACCAGTTACTTAATAGTGCATAGTTTAAAATATGCTTGTGAAGGTTCTCATTCATCCAGGTCATGGTATATCTGTTGTATTCAATTAGATCAACTGGACTTGAAGTTTAGTTCTTGAAGACGTTTCGCTAGTCATCCGACTGGCTTTCTCAATTCAGAATGAATTGTACAAGAATCTGTGGCAATATTGTACCCTGGAAAATCCCAATTGGCATATCACAGCCAGGTGTTAAGGGCGTGATTAGATAGTGGCTAAGAGGTGTCATATACGCAGTGCAGTGCAGTGAAGAATGCTCTGATTTGTATGTGGGGGAGACCAAACAACAACTGCATCGACGTATGGCCCAGCACAGAAGAGCCAATTCCTCGGGTCAGGACTCAGCCGTGTACCTGCATCTTAAGGATAAAGGACATACCTTTGAAGATTGTAATGTTAACATATTGGCAAAGGAACGTGACTGGTTCAAGAGAGGTGTTAAGGAGGCCATTTATGTGAAAATAAAGAAACCAAGCCTAAATAGAGGTGGGGGGGTTCGACACCATCTGTCTGCCATGTACAATGCTGTTTTGACACCTTACTCTGGGCGTTCCTATAACACCTCTTAGCCACTATCTAATCACGCCCTTAACACTTGGCTGTGATATGCTAATTGGGATTTTCCAGGGTACATAATTGCCACAGATTCTTGTACAAGTCATTCTGAATTGAGAAAGCCAGTCGGATGACTAGCGAAACGTCTTCAAGAACTAAACTTCAAGTCCAGTTGATCTAATTGAATACAACAGATATAGTGCATAGTTTAATTCATGCTAATCGATTCGCTATCGGTTAGCGTAATTTAGCACAATTTTAACCATATGCGCTCACGATTTAAAATCGTGTTTGTGTTACTTTTAGTACAAGATTAGCTGGGATTGAAATCATACTTTTGGGTTTTACCCATGGGAGCAAATGCAATATTAAATCGCGTGAGATTTACCCGGAGCGATAAAGGCTCTGGATAAATCTCCCCCCATGTCTTTATTCCTAGGGCCACAGATAATCCTTGTGAAGTTACAACAGGTGAAATCTGGTGCAATCCCTCTAGAAAGCAGAATAGTCAGTTACCCAGCCAGGTCAGGATGCAAGAACAGTGTCTTTCCTGTTTCCACAAATGCAGACAGGCTCTCAGTCCTGCACTCATGGTAAAATGAATGGCACTGTTCTTGCATCCTGACCTGGCTGGATTACTGACAGTTGTTTTGTTTTTTTGCCAATAGTTCATGCAGCAGGTATATTATGGGTAAATCCCTACTCTATGATATATCTTTATAAATTGGGCTCTAAGCCCTACAGTATGTGAAATTTAATTCTAACCAGTATGTACTGCACATAGCTGCAAAATAGTGGTCCACAACTGTGCAGTTTAAAATGTTTCAGATGGCTATATTATTTATCACAATGAAACCACTGACATCTCCTAAATCAACATGCAAACAAGGTGCTTGGGACCTTGCCTTTTTTGCTCCTGTGATGTAGTAAGTGGCATGTTTTATACATTAAGATAACACTGAAGGTAAAAAGAGAACTATTCTCCATTTTTTAAAATTCAGTTTATTTATGGCCAAGCATGTACACAGAGATCAAAAGATGTTTTACATAATAGTTTAACATTTTAGCAAAGAGACTAGAGCAGTAGTATACTTTTATGTCCTTTTCTAGAACACTGCTGTGGTTGTTTATGGTCAAGGCCACATATAGTGCTTATGAGCACTTCAGAAACAGGCACGTGTGTGCGTTAACGCGCGTGACTGCGCACATTTTTATGGCGCACTCATGCATGTTGCTGTGCGCAGCCGCTGAGACTGCACAATGGTGTACAATCGTAGCACATGCGATTGCACAACATCAATTCGGCCACACTAGTGTGCACTTTAAAAACAATCACAATGGTATTCTATGGGGATGGTAAATCTGCGATAACGTTATCGTCTAATGATCGATAAACTAATTTTTAATTAACGATCATTAAAAGGATCTTTGATTTACGATTATTATCGTAAATTAACGATACCGCGCCTTTATGAATATGGCCTAGAAAGTGCAGTAGGTTGCAGTATAGGTCCTATATTAAGGCTTTTGAACTGGGATGTTTCAGAATGTTTGTGCCTCCAGAATGAGGTCTCCACACTTTATTGTATTTCTATTTTCTTAGGATTTTATGATAGGATAGATCATTGTTCACTAATATAAACCATTCTTGTGCCTGTGATGACTCGGACGACAGCTATCTCAACACCATTGTCTTGCGAGTATAGAAGAGTAGTTCTATTATCAGGCTTCTGTTCCAGTCATCTTGATCTATAAGGCCCAATAATCATGCCTCATCTGTGTAACTGGAAGGGAGAGGTGTGTGTATAAGAATAATAGTACATTTTGCCATAATCGATTCACTGAAGGGCAATCCCAGATTAAGTGTCAGAAGTCTACACAGGGCACAAAATGTCTCCTGTTCTCTCAATATAGCAAAGTCATGGCTGGAATCTGGTATGCCTGGTGGATGGCATAGAACTGTATCAGTCCATAATTTGCTGCTGGTGATGCCAGTGTTGGAGCATCTGCAATATCTTTTACATCCTGCCCTGTCAAATTAGGCAGGTGTTGTCTCCATTTGTTTGACAGAGAGTGCAGCAGGATGCAGTAGTCCAATGTTAATGCTTTTAAACTGGGATGTTTGAGAATTTGTAGGATGGGGAGTTTCTCGGTTTTATGGGTACTTTCTTGAAATTCTGCCTCCAGACGGTGTCTTTTTTTTATATACCAGAATCTATATGACAGGGGTAGGTGGAACTCCTGTGTCTGTGTTTTGAAGTTTTTGAGAATGTCATTCTTTATTATGTGACTTAATCTACTTATTTTCTTTGTTGCCCAGTCTGCAATTAATAGGAATCTAGACAGGTGACTGTAGGTTTCTATAGTAGGGATTCCCTGTGTTTTACTTATTTTGTTGATTAATTTCCAGACTTTGATTGCCTGTACATGTTATGTGGTTAATGTACCTTGCATGAGCACCTTAGGGTTTTGGATAAAGGCCAGTGGGTAACCCCTCTGGTAGAGTGCCAGCATATACTCTGATTGTGTTGGGGGTCTGTTGAGCATTCTACATGTAGCCGAGAAATTTAATTTGGCTTAAAAAATACATCTTAAAAATTGGGTTTGCTAGCCAAGTCTGTGCTTTGGGTGCACCAAGTTGTTTTTTCACACTCTTTTGTGATACCACAGGAATGGTGTATTTATCCTATTTAGGGTGTTGAGGAAGGCCATGAGGGAATGTTGAAGCATATATAATATTTGGGGTAGGAGGACATTTTTTATTAGATTTGTTCTGCTAATTAGATTGATTTGCAGATGCATCAACTGAGTTGTTTTTAAAAGGGACCAGGTTGTGTTCATAGAACGTTTTTGGGTTCTTGACTATTTGGATAGTATTCTTCATTTTACCTCTCTAGTAGTGTTAAAAAATGTTTCTTTTCCACCTCAGTAAAAACATAAAGAGTTCCATTACTAATGATAAGATTGCTTAGCTCTGAAAAATGGGTGATATTGAATAGTGGTTTGCTTTTGCATGATCATGCAATGTTGCTGTAACAATAAGCATTGTTATTAGGTCCCTTGCATGGCAGTAAATATTTTGCAGAAAAAATGCCCAATGTCATCAATAAATGCGTGAAAAGTTTTGTACACTCTGTTATTTTTCAGTTATTTTTCAGGAATTTTAGCATGGTTTGTCGCAAATCAGCACGAACGGTGCAATGTCCTCCCTAAACTGGTTAAACAGGTTACATTTGCTGCAACCAATCAGATTATATCTGATTGGTTGGACTTCTGTCTCTAAAACATGCTGTACCTGTTCTTTAATTATTACATACAATTTTAAAATTATGCACCACTGTATAGACTTAGAAGACAAATGTCTCAAATACCATTACAAAAAAAATAGAATAAACTACATTTTCCCCTGCTGCTTTCTTTTACTGAAAATGACATTTCTTTTAAATCCATGAAAAAAATTGAAAACTTAAGTATGAGAATGGAGATAAAATGCCAAATCCACTTGGACATCTTGTGACTAAGAAGTAAGATCTTTTCTGAGTTTTTATGATCTGCCTGACAACTACCTAAGGGGGCACTATGCAACGATCAAAGATTTTCCTAATGAAAATTACTAGAGATAATCACTTTTGAACACCATCACAGTTTCATCTGTTAACCCCAGCTGACTATTCTGGATATATGCGTTCAGTCCTTCGTGATATTCTTTGATCATGCCATGATCAAATAATTATGTTAGATTGATAAAACCACTGAGTGTTCCCTATGGCCTTAAGATGCAGGTGTAAAGTTTTTCCCTCTACAGTTGTTTTCTTACAGATTGATGTAAAAAACCTGTTCAAATTATCTTGTAAAGAAACTATGGCAAACTGATTCCCAGAGCTTTATCTGTATAAATATTTACTGTTTAGTGCAAAGTATTTTCCATAATGATAACAATTACAAACACTCACACATAGGCTTAATTTATTGTTATTTTTCTATACAGCAAGGACAACATTTCATTACAAAATTATTTGTAAATGCCAGATACCTACTTATTTCAAAGGACATGTAAAGCTAATACTGATTTTTGTAATATACCATAAAAACAGCCTGAAAACTGAACCTCGACTTATACTCGGGTCAGTCACTCACTTGATGGAGGAATCCGGCTGCCGCATTCACTGATGGTCGCATTCACTGACGTCACTATTCGGTGCCGGGAAATGAGACCGGCGCCGAGTACTGACGTCAGTGGATGCGGCCATCAGTGCATGCGGCAGCCAGATTCCTCCATCACAGTGCATGCGTTAGCCAGATTCCTCCATCAAGTGAGTGATGTCGAGGGCCCGGACTCTCCTTCAACTGTGACAGCACCCACAGCACCTGGAAAAAGGTAAGTCTGCATAAAAAAACTGTACTGTACTGTAGTGGAAGGGTGGGTACTGTAGTGGCAGGGAAATAGTGTTTTATTCCTGGGGGTGGGGGGGAGAGTAAAGGAGTCATTTGGGTCAGGGACAGGATAGGTAAGGTAAGGTAAGGTAAGGCTGCATAAAAAGAACTGTACTGTACTGTAGTGGAAGGGTCATATTTTCTACCCTCGACTTCAAGTCAACCAGTTTTTACTAATTTTTGAGGTAAAAATAGGTATCTCGACTTATACTCGAGTATATACGGTACCCTAAAAATTGCTTCATAAACAATGTAGTTTATGTTAAAACACATTTTTTATGGCTTATAGTCCAGAAACTCCTAAACCTACCATTTTCCCTCAGCTTCTCCTTTAGACATGATTAGTGAGCTTCTACAAAACCAAGAATCCGGAAATATAGCCTTCCCCAGTATTCTTATAAGCACTCGCACACTTGTCATCCATATTAATGATAATCAAATTTATTGACACAGAAACTCCCTAATCCCAAACACCCAATATATCATGCCCCCACCCCTACCTCATACAATAATAAACATATACAAATATATAAAACGGGGCATCCCCAGTAATTGAATATAAAAAGGTCTCAATATAAAGCTGTAGGACTATTGCAAACTGTGTAAAGCGGCCGTAGTGCCAAAGTTTAAAAGGGTCCAATTCTGGAGATACAATGATTTGTAACAGTTTGTTGATTGCACTATACAGTATCCATCTGTAAAGTGACTACATACAAAGTATCTCAGTCAATCATTCATGAAACATGAATGAAACAGTCTTACCCAGGATTAGTAATGGAACTGTGCTTAGATCAGCATACCTTCCACTTTGATAAGCGGCAATGACACACTGCTGGAATGGATTATTCACGTAACTTCAAGATGGTAAGGCTGCCGTCTGTGCTTCACCCAGTGTTTTAACACTGTCCAAGTCTCGTTTCCGGTTGCCAATCACATGCTGTCCAGAATCATCACGGTTTCACAGTAAGCATATCTCTCGGCCATTCTCACCAACGCGCCTTTCGCTTACCAAAGAAAATTTAGCGCAAGCTTCATCAGGGTCTCGCATGTGTATCTATGTTTATGCAAATTATAGTTTCATTAAACTGGTGCAGTTAGTGTTAGTCAGTACGTCCCCTATATTCCTTCCCCTTCTAGCTGTCAATTGGGGATAGTACATAAAAAACATAGGACGGGCATCTCGTGGCTAAAAAACTTTCTTTATTAGGTATACCGGTAATAGAAAAACATCAAAACCTCCATAGTCAGTCCGAGGGGGCAGCCTGATGCGTTTTGTGACTACGTCACTTCCTCAAAGGCTGGGGATAGTCTACTACAAAAATTGTCAGGATGGGGTATTTTTTGTATAATTTGCTAGTGTCGAAGAAGTAATTGCTTTACATATGTCCACTGTTTCCCAAATGTTCACAGACTTATCTCTAGATATGGGTTTTATCAAATCCATTTACACTTGTTAATCATCAAAAGTGGATAACCACGTTATTTAAACTTATCACTAGTGCTTCCTCTTTAAAGTCGCTCAGCAAGGTTTCTACATGCTTGATGAAACTGACCTTTGGGTATGCTCCCTTTTAGAGGTTCGGGATGAGCACTTTTAAAGTGCAAAAATACATCTGTGGCTGTAGGTTTCCTATACAGCTTAGTAATAATTAGCCCAGTATTAGATACTTTTATAGAGATGTCTTATAAGACCACTTCACAAGAAGAGTAGGAAAGACTTAAATCATTAGTGTTTAATTGGTCTATTCACTGGAGTAGAGCTTGTTTAGGACCCCTCCACACAAAGAAGATGTTATCTATATATCTATACAAGAGGGCTGCCATGTCAGAGGAGGTGGGAGAGACAAACACATATTGTCTCTCCCACCACCCATAAAATAAGTTGGAATAAACCGGTGCGTATTTCGTGCCCATGGCCGCCCCTCTGGTCTGCAGGTAATAAATGCCGTCCAAAAGGATATAAAAGTTATGGATTAGCATAAATCTCAAAAGGCGTAGCAAATACAAATCTTAATCGACCTTGCGTACTTCACCCATATTTAGAAACTATTTCACCCCTTCTAAACCCAGTCGATGCTCAATGCTTGTGGAGTGCCTATCTAAGATACAACTATCCCCACCACCTCTCAGTCTGTCCTCTAACCTCTCCATTAAAGAGCAGCACTACGCTCCCACCGCAATAATTCTGACATTGTTATAAAACCCTCAGACAAAGGGGGCAATATTATTATCTGGCCCACCCTATATATGTATCTGCAGCTCAAAATTTGCTAGACAATTGAACTAACTATTGTACCTTACCGTCTAACCTCACAGAAGCCTACCAAAAGGCTCTGGCACATATATTGGATGACGCTAGTGAAGTAAAATTGTTTTCCCAAAAATGGAAGAGTATCTGGTTAAGTTTGATCTGGTTCCTATGTTTTACATTCTCCCAAAAATTTATAAGAATAAAGAATGTCCACCATGTAGGCCAATTGCGTCTGTTATAGATAGTGTGATAGAACCAGCCTGTGTAGTACATGATTATTATCTTCAGCCTTTTGTATTAGCTTTAGATTCATATTTGTGTGACACGAAGGACCTGATCAGTAAGCTTCAGGACATTGTACTTGAGGATGGATGTTGAGGCACTCTATACAAATATTGAGCATCAACTGGGTTTAGAAGTGGTGAAATACTTTCTAAATATGGGCGACATGTAAAACTGCACTGAAATACCATTCGGGCAGTGCTCAAGCCCTGTCGGAGAGCTCGTTTCAGCTGTCAAAGCGCCTAAACAGAACACGATTGTCAGGCCAAAACTTCTGCACATACACATTGTAAGTCGGAGGTCAGCCCTCGCGATCGCACGTGAGTATGAGCCTTTACTGGTGTAGCTATGGAGGCTGATGGTGAGGTGGGCCAGTGGTATTTGTTTTAACACTAGTAGTAAATACTATTACAGTATTATTACAATGTGGGGGATATGCAATACTTACCTTCTGCACTCCTCTTCCTTCTGGGGTCTTGCAATGCAGTACTATTAAGTAGCATAAAAATAAACATTCTCTATTGCATTGGGTGCATTTGCTGTTAATGGAAAAAGGCGCAGGTCCCGGAAATAATAAGTTAAACCCATTATAACCCCATATTGAGAAATGCATTAAACATAGGCGTGTTAAATCACTACATTATCCTCCCTCTGAAGCTCTGTACTATTTTGTTTCTATACGTGTAACTATTAACGAGGTAATATTAAAAGGTATTAAGATGGAATGCAATCTGTGAGAGACTGTGGCAGATTGAATGCAATTTTTAGGAGATTCTGGCAGATTGAAAGCAATTTATAGAATACTGTGTCAGATTAAAAGCAATCTTGTGACTGACTGAGCCTGAACAAATATTAAATCTACATATTACAAGCCTGTGTAGCAGATCATTAGGACATGTAAGGACATCTATTAAAATACAGGCAGCATGGCTGTATTAATGTTGTTTAATGTGCCATTAATAAACAAATTATCTGTCAACCCAGTTTGCACCATTCCCTTCAAGATACAAACTCATATAAAACTTGCAGGAAGGCTGGTTGGTATTTACAGTACAAGCATCATGCAAACTGAATTGATTGTAATCATACATCATGTCATAATTAACTGCTACATAGCATTGTGATATATAGGTTTCATAACTGTTTACGCTCAATATTTCACAAGCTCCACAATGTTACTTTTATTCTGTTAGAGTCTAATAGATATTGTGTTTAATTTACCCAGATCCCCTAAATATTGTTTAATGTATTATACACTTCTTCATAGCTAGATGAGGTTTGTATATGATCCTCTTGTTTGTTTCTCACTCTTTGTTATGTATAAGCCTTAAGCGCTCGCTGTCTTGAAGTTTAAATTACATCAGCAATTAAGTCTAAGCCTAAGGCAAACTGTTCTGTAACTGTGCCTATGTTTTGCACCTGCATTGATAAATCATGATTTGATCTCCTTTGTGTTTAAAATCATAAGGATAAATAGGTCAACACCTTTATTGCTTTCCACATACCAACAGACCAAAGATTTTAAACTATTAGGTTGACCCTGTCAAAAGGTTGATTTACTAAGACAGAAAGATTTCGAATTAACATACACAGCAATGTAAGATTAATAAGTATTTTTTGCCCTAAACTGAGGAATTTCAAGGGGAACTAAAGTCTCAAGACACTATTGTAGCAATAGACAGATATGCTACAACACCTCTCCCTTTGCTGGTACTGCTGGGCGATTTATTAAATTAACCTGTGGGTACTAGGGGTCAGCTCCCATAATCCCTATTAGTGGGGGGGGAGACTGATAGACAATCATATAATAGCACAGAGATCCTGTAGGGATCTTAAGTAGAGATGGCCAAACTTTCGAAAGTTTGGTCCGTTTTCGAACTATATGGAAAGTTCGAAAGTTCGAAAACGGACCCATTAAAGTCAATAGGAGTCAAATAGTTTGAAAAGTTCGAGTTAAATACAATTAAAATATCAATGGTAACTTAATGTAAATGGCTGTGGGACCTGGGAAATGGTCTGGGAAACATGCTCGAATATCCAGGACTTTTGAAAAATCAATTTAACTCTCACACGCGCTACTTTCGAGCTCTCACGTTTGAACATTCGATAATTATCCCATAAACAATATTTACTCACGTATTGGTATAATAGACATTTTACTTGCATATTTGATAATTCGATATTTACTCGCATATTGCTATATAGACATTTTACTTGCATATTCGATAATTCGATATTTACTCTCATATTGCTATATAAACATTTTACTTGCATATTCGATAATTCGATATATCCTCACTTAATTTGGTATAATAGACATTTTACTCGCATATTTCGATTTGATATTTACTCTCGTATTACTATAGGCATTTTATTTGCATATTCGATAATTCAATATTTCTCATGTATTGGTATAATAGACATTTTACTCTCATATTCGCGCCTCAAACATTCGTAATTATTGAAAGTCCGAAAATAATCGAAAGTACAAGAATCCGGGTTCGGCATAGTTCAGAAGTCCGAGTCCGTTCGAACTCGAATAGTTCGTCACATCTCGCGTTCGAGTTTGAGTTCTAGTCCATCTCTAATCTTAAGCTTTGCTTTGTTTTTTTGTAAACATATTTAAATGCTCCTGACCCTAACAATGATATATTCCTTTGGTTTTCATACAAAAAAAAAAAGTAATCTCTGTAGTTTATTTATTAGCTAGCATGTATGTAATAAACAGAATACTAAAATTTCAGTAAAAATTAAACTTGCCACCTCATGTGTTCAGTCTTGCTTAAAACAGAGAATTATACCACTACAATAATAGAGCACTTACCGTATATACTCGAGTATAAACCGAGGTTTTCAGGCTTTAAAAAAAGCCTGAAAATCTTATCTCGGTTTATACTTGAGTCAATGTTTCCCTTACCTTGTCCGGCGGCTGCGCGATCCGCATCCTCGTTCCACAGCCTCTGCGCATCTGGATGATGTCACTACCCGGCGCCGCAAAGTGAGAGGCTGTGGAGCGAGGATGCAGATCACGCGGCCGCCGGACAAGTAGGAGAACATTTACTTTATTTACACAGGGACACACTTAAGTGGCAATACATACAATAGGAGTAAACCTTCTTATTTGTGCATACTGTAGCACAATATAGGAGGATTTACCCCTATTTGCAAGTTATTGCCACTTAAGATGTTTTGAAAAAAACAACTCCCGCATGCTTTATTGGTGGGAGTTGTAGTTTTCAAACATCTTAAGTGGCAAATACTTGCAAATAGGGGTAAATCCTCCTATATTGGTGCATACGTATGCACAAATAAAGAAGGTTTTACTCCTATTTGTAAGTATTTGCAACTAAGATGTTTGAAAACTACAACTCCCAGCAGTAAGCATGCTGGGAGTTGTAGTTTCCAAAACATCTTTAGTGCAAATACTACCCTACCCCGCACTACCCCCTCGGTATATACTCGAGTCAGTGTGGTTTTCCTCCTTTTTTACCTAAAACTAGGTACCTCGGTTTATACTCGGGACGGTTTATACTTGAGTATATACGGTATGTAAAATGAGAGTACAGGTAGAAATGTTATCTGTCCTTAGGATCTTAATAAACACACAAAAAAGACAATAAAATCATTTATATTGTTGGAAGGCAGGAAAGCTTTCAGTAATGCATGATAAGTGGAAAATAAACTGCAGGGTAACAAGCAGCTTTCAAAGTCTTATTATGGATATCTTTATTGGTGTGGAGACATATGTATAGAAAACACTTAGAGACAGTGAATACTGTGGTCAGGGTACATGGAAATAGGTGCACATACTCACAAGGCTCTTTGAAGAATATATTGGCTGCGAGTTGTATGACTCTTTGAGCTGTACTGGCAAGAAAAGGAAAGCCTTGTTAGTCAGAAAATGTACTTATGTTTATGAAAAATGCAGCTTACTAGGATCTTATAATGTATAGGGAGAAAAACTGCAAGTTTAGTTTAGCTTTCAGCTGCACAGGGAGGTAGGATAGATTATTTCCAACTCCTTGTCAATAATAGAATTCATACTGAACAGTGTACTCAACCAGCCTCCTATCTTTCCTTTTAGAGCATATTTACAGAAAAAAAGCTGCTCAAGAGGCCGCAAATGGAGTGCCAGCAGGTAAGTTTAAAGTATATTTTTATACAGTAAAAATTAACTTTTTAAAAATGAAAAGCACCTAGGGCAAGGAGATAGTGTTGATTATTCCCACCTCCCAATATTGCTTTGTTGAGGAGCTACAGCACATAGAGTTTTCATCTGCCAGGTTATCACCCTGGGCCATTCTATATTAAAGATAGTGCTGAAGCATACAGGAAGACTGGCAGAAGCAGTTTTCTTCATCCTGCTGCTCCTCATAGAAATGATATTGGGAGGTAAAAAGCACCAATCCTACCTCCCCGCCTTTTTATTTTAACTGTTTTTCAAAAACTTTATATGCACTTAAGTTTCCCTTTAACTCTGTATTGCCTGTGTTCTATTATTCTCAGGGAATAAGCTATTCTACCTCCCTGTAAATTATAGAGCCTGCTGAAAGCTACTTAAATTCATGTTTAGTACTACACACACTTTTTGCATTATTATTTTAGGCTAGTTATTAAGAGAAAACCACCCATACAAAATTCAAGGTTCATTTTAAAAGGTGTTGATCCATCTAATTAACATTGCATTAATCCGGAATAAAGTGAGAGTGTAGACACTTTTAAAGCTGTAAATGAGTATCATAGCTGTGTTTTTGAATGGAATATCTACATAGGAGTATAGAGGCCCATTATCAAGAACAACTAAGCTTGGTACATGCTGCCCTGATGTTTGCACTATACAGTATAAGGAGGTTTGGGCTCCATACAATAAAGTATAGATTTTTTTGCTAATGCTCAAGCTTTCTTGTGCCTGACAGCAGCAGTTTGTTAGCAGAGGGGTTAGCTGTTTATCCTACACAAACAGCCAATAAAAGTCTGATCTGATGGGGTACTGTGTGCACTTAGCTTTAGTCCTGTGTGTTGTGTTTGCTAATTCAAGTTTATTATTTAAGAAGGTTTACTGATAATTAGAAAACACTTTTTAATTGGCGCAGCTAAAAACTAGTTTTCAGGCTAGCTGAATATCTGGCCAACTATAATTGAAATCCTGATTACTGATGCTCCTGATACTCTACTATTCTAAAAATGTTATACAATGTTTAGCTGTGCTAACAAAAGCTACTGGATGTAATTTTGGGTTAACGTGGGTTTAAATCTTACTTTATGTGGCCTTCTCCACTCATGGCGATAGGCACCCAATGCAAATAGCATATTGTTCAATTTTGCTCTTCTTTGTGGCACAAAAACTAATGCTTTTTAAATGGAGGCATAGACTGGCGCTCCTTAGCTTCCAGGTTCCCGCTATGCAATAAAGCTCACTGAGTGATTACTGCATCGTGGGAACCAAGAAGGTAAGAGGAGTGCCAAGGGACATATTACATCACTCTGATATGGTTAACACATTAATTTTGTTTGGCTATGTTTTTTTTATCACTCATTAGTTAAACCATTCAATTTATTTAAAAAAAAACTAAAGCAACCTTATAATTTCATTTCAAATCTTAAATTCCTTATCATCAAATCTTAGAATGGTACCATTTGTTTCTGACATATGACAATAAAAATGTAAAATCATGCAATTTCTTTGTCTTAAAATACAATGATATTTTTTTGGAATTCATTTTCCTTGAGTATGTGTTTATCTTAATATCATCTGCAATATACAATTGACAAACCCCCAGTGGGACTTTACAGATACATTTCTTAAAAGCCAAAGAGAGAGAACTACTTTTTTTTTAATGAAAGCAGAACTAAAATGTCACTTCTCATATTGTATGCATATCTTCAGAGGAATATAACTAGACTCTAAACTTTCATACTAGCTGTGACAAAGAAGAAATAAGAGTGAAAAGATAAAGATGAAATCCTATTTTTTTTCCTTACTCTAATCCGTCTGGAGTAATTTAAAAGCGTACATACATTTTTAAGGGCAATATTGAAAGTAAAGAATAATTTATTGTCTGCTCATTGGCATTATTGTTACAAAATTATTTAGGCAGTTTTAAATTTAGTCGATAAAAAATGCCTAAAGGTTGTACAGTACCTTCGAAGTATTAAGTGTTATGATATGACTGAAGGGGACATTCATTATTGAAGGTTGCAGTTTCACCATGACAGCTACTAAATGCCCAGCATTTTGTTTTAGCCACATTCTAAAGTTTTACCTAGGCATCTAAATAAAGTTGCTCCTTGTGTGATGTATATTATTTACGAGCGTAACTAGTTTTTAAATGCTTTAACATGATCTATTTTTATTTTATATGCTGTTAAGACTATTTGTTATGTATAGAAAATGAATGAAAATTATTTAGTTTAATGGTTCGATTTCAGACCGACTTGCAATCTATTGCTACTATTGAATATACATGTGACCTATCAACTTGTTAACATAAACGCTGCTTACAGTGCATATACTGACATATACTGATTGCATCTATGGCAATGAATAAAAAGGGGTATCATTTTCTAAGAGTGGTAAAGACTTTGAGTGGCATTAAACAATTTGACCCAGATTCTAATAATTGAAAAAAATAAACATTTTCTTTATCTACTGTGTGGTAAACCTTGGAACAAGGGAATAGAAATTTACAAACAGCTTCATTTAGTTTTTGCAAGTTTTTTTTTAATGTTTGACAGGTACATTTTTACTTCTAAATCATGTTTACTCACATGCCACTATAAACTCAATAAATTGGTTATTATAGACTTAAGCTGGGAACACACCATGGGATCCTTGTCCCGACAGACCGTTCCCCACTAGCAATTTGTCGGCTAGGACGAAAGACCATCGGTCATGACAAAAGTAGACAGTTAGCCATGACCGAACGGTTGGTCCATAGCAGCTATCCATACATTGCCCCCACTATCTCCCCAGAATCCAATGAAGAATCCAGTAGAAGGAGACTCTTTCTTTAAGTAAGACTGGAAAAAAATGTCTCAAATTCAGATTCGATTTATTTATCACAGTACTCAGCATTTTACAGAGTCAGTGAAAATTTCACATAGTTCTTAAATAACATAGCTAAATAAGTACAAAAAAATGCACAGTATTACAACACCGAATTTAAAACACGTACAGCGGAAGGGTAAAACCTTTTCCTATATACCATTTAGAAAAGACAGGAAAAAAGAGCACAGCAAAAAAAGACTTTGAGGGATATAAAGTTAAGTAAAAAAATAGTGTATATGCCCTTAAACTTCATAAGCCACATGAGTTATTGATACTGGCAGTCAGTTTGTTTAAACTAAAAGCACTTTGATTAACATAATTTCATGCTGGCGAAACAGGCAAGATTTTGCATTTGAGAAATCATCTTTGCGGTCAATCATTGTCCATCTCTAGGGATAAAGATCGCTCCACAGTCAGTTACAATGCCACAACGTTTGTTTGATTTAGCAAGCAAGGCTTTCTGAAATATATCTTATAAAGGGACTATACAATGACATGAATGATATGGGGTTGAGCAAACAATGTATTATTGTATATTTATTTTCTTTTCAACTCTGTGTGAACAATCCTAAAGGCTTTATACTTTGCTTAAATAAAGCTTATAAGAAAATGTTATGTAATAGCTGACAGCAAGTTTTTTTCCCTACAGATCATAATTATGAACAATTTTGCTGACTTCTTTAGTGACCTAATGAAAAATTGATGGTGGACAGAGCAGACAGGTACGTTGTAACTGCGCATCCTTGTAGCTGGGGACATCTCTGTCACTGTAGGGTTGCCAAGAGACAGATCTGCCCTAATTTTATCTGACTTTGAATGTGTGCAAATCATAGAGAAATGTGAACTGACTACTTACTGTGAAAATTGGCAAAGACAGAAAATCATTGCAAATCACAACCTTATCAATATTTTATGATGTCAAGACTTTTTTTTTTTAAGTTAAAATATGGCATAATATTTTGGACTGTAGTGATATATGTGCATATATATATATCAGTAAATTTGTCATTTTTCTAACTTCTATGTATATAAATTAGAATTCATAACTTTCAAAACTATATTACCTCTTAAAATCAGCTACAATGCTGTATGTATCAATACATTGCACACATTTCCGTATTGCTAATGGACATGTTTG
Source organism: Hymenochirus boettgeri (assembly GCA_019447015.1). Taxonomy (NCBI): domain Eukaryota; kingdom Metazoa; phylum Chordata; class Amphibia; order Anura; family Pipidae; genus Hymenochirus; species Hymenochirus boettgeri. Next base: position 140,461,651 of record CM033474.1, read on the forward strand.
GATAGAAAATTAGAGACAAGAGATAGATCGATCGACAGACAGACAGACAGACAGACAGAAAATCACACACTTCTTTAAACAATGCTGTTAACTAGAATTTAATTTATTTATTTTTTGCCCTGTGATGAGGACAGAGAATGTTGGAGATGGTTATAGAGGATACTGAGAAGGCAAACCTAGTCACACAATGATAATAATAGGAATGGTATTAAAGAAGAATATTAATCCAATACAGCCAAAAGCTTAAAGTGCTAAACTGTAATAATATGTCAGGTATAAATGAGGAATATTCAATCTGGCTGACAGCATATGGTACAGAAACAATTAGACAAAGTTAATATCAATAATGATAAACCTATACGTGAGCATCGTACCCGCAAGTAAAATGTCCATGGTATCTAGGCGCGAACGCGAGCATCGAATCCGCGAGTAAAGTGTCCATTAAAACCTATACGCGAGCATCAAACCCGCGAGTAAAATGTCCGTGGTATCTAGGCGCGAACGTGAGTATTGAATCCGCAAGTAAAGTGTCCATTAAAACCTATACGCGAGCATCGAATCCGCGAGTAAAATGTCCATGGTATCTAGGTGCGAACATCGAATCTACGAGTAAAGTGTCCATTAAAGCCTATACACGAGCATCGAATCCGCGAGTAAAATGTACATGCTACCTAGGCGCGAACAAGCTTGAAAATAGTGTGAGTGAGAGTAAAATTGATTTTTCTAATGTCCTGGATATTCGAACATGTTCCCCAGACCATTTCCCAGGTCCCACAGCCATTTACATTAAGTTACCATTGATATTTTAATTGTATTTCATTAGAACTTTTCGAACTATTTGACTCCCATTGACTTTAATGGGTCCATCTTCGAACTTTCCATTTAGTTCGAAAGTTCAAAAACGGACCGAACTTTCGAAAGTTCGGCCATCTCTAAAAGAGAGGAATAGATTCAAGAGAGAAATCTTGGAAATTAAAGCAGTTCAGAGAAGGGCAACTAAAATCATAAAGGGAATGGAGGGGCTTGTCTATGCAGGAAGATTAGACAAGTTAGGGCTGTTTACATTGGAGAAGCGACGTTTGTGTGGGGACATGATAACCTTATACAAATTAATATTAATGGGCCATACAATAAACTCTCTGGTGCATTGTTCATGAATAGGTCATATCAGAGGACTCGAGGACATCCTTTAAGGTTGGAAGAAAAGGAGTTTCATCTAAAGGTTAGGAAAGGTTTCTTTAAAGTGAGAATGGTGAAACTGTAGAACTGTCTTCCAGCAGATGTGGTAATGGCAAGTTTATTGAATAGCTTTAAAAATGGCCTGGATAAGTTTCTAAAACTAAAAAATATTGAGAATTACTGGTATTAATACATATACTGTAGATCTGGTTGATCCAGGGATACTTTCCGATTGCCGTTTGTAGTCAGGAAGGCATCCCCCCCTTTTTTTTTAGCTGGGCTTTTGTTTGCCTTCCTCTGGATCAACTGATAGGAAGGGTTAAAAAAAAGTGAATAGGTTGGCCTTGATGGACGTATGTCTTTATTCAACCTCAATTACTATGTTACTATGTATTGACAACTGTTCCCTATCTTTTCAGATTCACTTTTGTCTGGTGATGCGCCTCTGGATTGGGGAAAAGCAAATCAATATTCAAAAAGGTTCAATCAAACCTTGCTAACCTTTTCAGCTGCCAGCATTGACATGATATACAGTATGTACCTGTATTCCATGTTTCCTCTATTAAATTGTTCACTCCTCACCCACTCTAACTTCAAATTGGAGAGTTGGGTGTAAGGAAGAAAGAGGCAGGGATTGTGATCTCATGGCTGCAGATATCATAGGGGCCACATGTGAAAAGTCTGCAGCAGCTTTTACCTGCCATTTTTAAATTACCCTTCTTGGTACTATTATCTTAGCTCATCCTTCCCCCCTGAAATTGAAAGTAAAAGCTGACAGGGAGATGCTAGGAAGAAAAATAGGTGCCCTGGTTCACAGTGGGCACCCTTGCTCTTTCCCTATGTGGCCTATGCCTAAAAATGCCCTGCTCGCGTAAACTGTTTGTGTCCAAGTTATTATAGGTTTACAAGTAAATTGAGCAATAAGTGATCAGCTATGGTATGAAATGTACTTTTACAGCTAATTGTTGGTACATGCGGCCACCCAGGTAAGTTAATCTCCTTACACATGGTCAACTAGGCACATGAAGAATGACACCGTCAGATCACCAACAACCCCAGACCAAACAGCTACAAACATGAAATTTTCCCCTTTCATGTTTATGTTTATGGGAAGCTTAACCTATAATTAAACTTTGGTTTTACGGTTGGGCATACCATTTGAGAAAACAACTAGTACGGTTAGCAAAAATTGTACACCATACACAAACTGGTGCAACACTTAAACTATTTAAATAAACATAATCAATAAAGAGCACACTGATTTGTAAGTGGGGAAAATGGCCACAGCTTTAATAACTTTATTATTTTTTCAAAATACCAAATATTACAAAATCCAAATATTCCCAAACATTGTTTTTAACCATTTGTAAATACACCTAGCCAGCTCCCTCTGAGCCGCCCAAATCTTCACCTACCCCAGGGTGACTCTAAGGCTGGGAACACACAGAGGGACTATTTGTCCCGACCTCAGCCGGGACAAATGTCTGTCGGTCGCGGCAAATTCGTCCGCAGACGAATTTGCAAATGATTGATCTGCACAACCAATCGGAATTTACCAACATGTACGATCGTTCTTTCTTCCGGTCCGGAAGAATGGACGATCGAGGACGATCGCGGCCGGCCACCCCACACCAGCAGATATTTTGGGGTGGCCGACCGTGCCGTAAATCGGACGAAAATATCTGCTGATGTGTAGCCAGCCTTAAATAATCATCCCTTGGCTACAATTGACCATAACCAGCCACCGGCTGCGACATTTGCATATAACCACAAGGCTTTATCCATCAGCCTGGGTCCTCCACTTTTTTATTTTATTTGTTTATATTTAAATTTATACATCAATAATGTTTATACTTACAAACTGGGTGGGAGGGTGGTTGCCTCTCCTTCCTCCGATCCTGCAGCTTGAGAGGATTTTCCTTTCTTGTGACACTTCTTTTAAGGGCTGTTTGGCCTCTAGCCAAACCACCTTAGTGGACCAGACCCAATCAAGGGCTGCCACCAGGTAAATCATGCACCTGGCTGCAATCACCCTTCCCCCCTACCTTCCTGGGAGAGTTAACCCTTTCCTTGCTGGTCGCCACCTGCCCATGCTGCATAATGGGCAAGGGTCCATTCTGCCTACAATCAAGTACATGCACAAGGTGGGGAGCATGAAGTTTTAGTATATTTGACCACATTATATTGCTGGATATTATGAACAATTTAACCAGAACACATACTTCCTCAACTCTTTCTCCTGAGCCCAGTTTTGGCCAGTGAGTTCCTTGACCGCGATTCGTTTTGCATTGTGATCTCCTGAAAAACAGACATAACTACAATTAAGTGTAATTGTGTAACCTCCCACTTTTACCTTGTATAATATCAAAGCAACATTTAAATAAAAGTCAACACAATTTTTGGTTAGTAACATTCTGATTTCTGTAATATACAGTTTACATGAAGCCTGTATTATAATACACCTAAAGGATAAGTGCACTGTAAAATCAAGTTATGTTCATTTGGAAACTGTAGCTTTAAAAATACCGTTGCCATATTTTTTTTTACCTATGTCCCTCCAGAGCCTAGCTTTGTGCCTTGAAAGTTGCTGAAATCTTGTTACTGGTTTGCTGAATGTTAAGCTCCGCCCCTCTGAGATTTCCTCTGCTTTCTCCTGCTTGAGCCTCAAACAGTAATGCCTGTGAGTTCTGTGCACTCCACATTCAAAATTGTGGCTACTCACACTAGATTAGGGTACTTTATGGCTCCAATCCCGCTCCACTCCGTCTTGCTTGGAAGACTGAATAGCTAGTGGATAAAGGAGCTAGCGTGCTCCTTTATCAAGCATCACAAAGTGAATACAAAAAATCCTTTTTATCAAATATCAAAATCCCACCCCTCAACATTGATAGGTGGTGAACATTCCCTTTCAGTTGTGAAAATTAGCAGACTGAATAAAGGCTGATAAGCCACAGTGATAATATATACAAGCTAAATAAAAGCTTGTAAACCACAGTGTAAAATAATAAAACATACAACTAGAGTCAAAATCATGTAACCATGGAACTACATGCAAGTTAACTCCTGCGTTTGGCTCTCCTGCATTTGCTTATTTTTGAGTTCTGTGCACTCTCCTGCTGAGCCTCAAACAGTAATGCCTGTGAGTTCCGTGCACTCTCCTGCTTGAGCCTCAAACAGTAATGCCTGTGAGTTCCTTGCACGTGCGTGTGCATTATTAATATGGCAACAGTCTTATTAACGATGCAGCTTCCAAATGAACATAACCTGATTTTACAGTGTACTTATTCTTTAATGGAACCTCAGTATATGTTTGGGCAAAATTTTCCAAATGAGACCCTGTAAATAAATACTGGCCTCCAATTTTGTAAAGGCCCCATTAGAGCTATTTATACAATTAGGGACCCACTTACCCAACCCTATACATTTAAGGCCACATACAGGTCCTTATACAATTAGGGCCACACTTACTCAACCCAATACATTTACAGGGTTATTCATTAAAAGTTCTTATCGTTAAAAATGGTGCTAAATTTGGTGCTAAATTTGCTCCAACCAATCAGATGTTTTAAAATGTTAAATAATTTCTGATTGACTAACGATTAGAACTTTTATTGAATCTCCCTGTTAGTGCCCAATACATCTCCTTATACAATCAGGGCGACTCATTTTACCAGCTGCGACTCATCTTACCAGCTGTAGTACAGATCTCTCCAATTAGCCTCCTAAACACACCTGCCTGTGGCCTTTTCACCAGACAAAAGGCCCGTCCCACAATCCACCCAACTCCAGCACTTAGGTTTCTCCCCCCAGCTCAATAGCCGATCTGGTCACAGAGCATGGGTATTGGACCCCAGCAGACATTTTCCCCACAACCCCCCCCCCCCCAAAAAAAATAATCACACAATTGCAGTAGAGTTTAGAGGAGGCTGTGCCAGAAAAGAAGAGTGCATGTACATGTGGGTTGGATCACGTAACAAGGAAAAGGGACGGAGAGCTCCAGAGAAGTATGGGAGTTTGATGTTTTACAAAATAGTCAATTGCTCTCTTCAAGCAGGGAGGTTTCCTACCTCTCTAAAAGAAGGAATCATCAAGCCCCTTCTTAAAAAACATTCCATGGATCCAGATGCAATCAGACCTGTCTCCAACCTCCCATTCTTAGGTAAAGTTATTGAAAAGGCTGTCTATCTGCAACTTAAAGCCAGACTCTAAGCAAACAACATCCTGGACCCTCTACAATCTGGCTTTAAGAAACATCACAGCTGTGAAACAGCCCTCATCCAAGTCTGCAACAATCTGCTCATGGCAAGGGACAGAGGGGAATACTCCATCCTAATCCTGTTGGATCTCTCAGCAGCTTTTGATACAGTTGACCATGAGATCTTGCTCAACAGACTGCAGGAGTACTGTGGCATCAATGGTTCAGTCTTACAGTGGTTCAGATTATTTCTGACTTACAGAACACAGAGAGTACCCCTAGGACCTGTCATGTCCAACCCAGCACCTCTAAAATTTGGAGTGCCACAAGGATCAATCCTATCCCCTCTTCTGTTTGCAATCTACATGTTGCCACTTGGTACAATTATCCAACAACATGGTATGATGTTCCACTGCTATGCGGATGACACACAGTTATATCTTTCCTTCAAACCTGGTGGAACAGACCCCACAGGTGTGGATGAATGACAACTGGTTGAAACTGAATTCTGGCAAAACTGAGGTCCTTGTTGTCCAAAGCCAGCATCTGACAACATCTGACCCCCCCAGAGGATCTTCCAACCCTACATTACGCCTTCATCACATCACGGCTGGACAACTGTAAGGCCCTTTATGTAGGTCTCCCACAAAAAGACCTGCACCGCCTACAATTAGTGCAGAATGCTGCTGCCAGACTGCTAACAAACCAGCCTCGCCACTGTCACATTATTCGCTCAATGCACTGGCTACAAGGACAATTGAGAATATTCTTCAAGATTGAACTGTGGACTTTCAAAAGACTGCACAATCTGGGTCCTGGATACATGAAGGACTTGCTGAAGCTGCACCACACCTCATACAACCTCAGATCAGCAGGTTCCATAAACTTGGTCACTCCCAGAGTGCGCCTCAAAACCTTTGGACACAGAGCTTTCTGTCATGCTGCCCCTACCCTTTGGAACTCCCTACCACACCCAGTAAAGACAGCCTCTTCCCTGGAGTTATTCAAATCCAGACTGAAAAGCCACCTGTTTAGCCTGGCATTTTCAGATTTATAGAGTTCTTCCTCTATACCACAATTTACCAATCAACCAATTATTGGTCTAAGCCATGCTTACAGTGCTTTGAGTCCTACGGAAGAAAAGTGATTTACAAAGGTTATTTGTTGTTGTTTGCCACTGTGTAAGGGGCACTTACCCCCATTACGTATCTGAACATTGTATCCAAGATTTATGGTTAATTATTTCCCAATCTGTAAATAATGTGAAATATGCAGAAAAAAATATTCTTCAGAACGTGGGGAAATCTGCACTGAACAGCTCCATGAATTCTAAATCTGTAAAATATTAATAAAACTATTTTTATTTATAAAATCCCTGATGTTTCTTTAATTTTCTCATGCAGTGTCAGACTGAACTGCTGTGGTCCCAAACCGGTGGATTGAATTTGAGAATTCATGCAGTGCAGATATACTGGATGCTTTAACAATGTTTCAAAAATGTATTTAGTAGATTTTCTCAGGGCCTAAGGCAGGGACTATACCAGTGGCTTTGTCAGGGCCTTTGTCAGAGACTTTGTCAGGGATTTTGTCAATGTTTCCACCAGGGCATTTGCAAGGGTCGAGACTGGTGGATTGCAAGTAACATAGCACTGGTAGATAACAGGTAGCGTGACAATGGTAGATAGCAGGTAACATGACACTGGTAGATAACAGGTAGCGTGACACTGGTAGATAGCAGGTGAGATGACACTGGTAGAAAATGAGCAACATGACACTGGTAGATAACAGGTAACATGACCCTAGTAGATAATGGGCAACGTAAACTAACACTGGTGGAAAGCAGGCAACATGACACTGGTGAATAGCAGGTAATATGACACTGGTGGATAGCTGGCAACGTGACACTGGTAGATAACAGGTAACATGACACTGGTAGATAATGTGCAAAGTAACACTGGTCAATAGCAGGCAGCATGAAACTGGTGGATAGCAGGTAATGTGAGAATGGTGAATAGCGGATGGATAATGGGCAACATGACACTGGTAGATAACAGGTAACATGACACTGGCAGATAATAGGTAAAGTAACACTGGTGAAAAGCAGGCAGCATGACACTGGTGAATAGCAGGTAATGTGACACTGGTAGATAATGGGCAAAGAGACACTGGTGGATAGCAGGTAATGTGACACTGGTAGGTAATGGGCAAAGTGACACTAGTGGATAGCAGATAATGTGACATTAGTGGTTAATGGGCAAAGTGTCTCTGCGGAATATCAGGCAAAGTGACTTTGGTGGATAATGGAAAAATGGCACTGGTGGATAATCGGAAAAGTGACACAAAAGTGACAAAAAATGCTTTGGGTAAATTTATGAAAGCCCATTAGTGTAAAAAAATGTTTGTTGACATTTGTTACTTAAAGGGCATGTTCACCCTAATAAAAAACTTTTATATAGTGTAGGGCACCCCTGCCCAACCCCAACTGCCATGTCAGAATATTAAAAAAAGTTTTAGAATGTTACTTACTGCCCCTCGGTCCTCCCGACACACTGATCCTGCTTGAGAAACAGCCAATCAAAGACGAGGCTGCCGTTAGTGGAGAGTGTTGTGGGAATGAAGGGCTGTAAGTAGCATTCTAAATCTTTTTTTTAACAAAATGACATTGCTGTTGGTGGAGGGCAGGGATGCCCTACACTACAGAAAAAGCTTTATATGCTAGGTGGATGGATATGGATGGATCCGGATGAAGGGGGGAAAGGGCTCCCCTTTGCTTGCCACTGTCCTCTCAGAGGACAAGGAGGAGGCAGAAACCTTTTGGACAGGAAGACACCTCCTACTCTTCAGTTTCCTGGACTTTGGACAAGCACTGCAGGAGAACCATAAGGAGCAGAGATGTAAGGTAAGGACTTTTTTAAACTATATAGAGGGGCCAGTAGTGGGTTAAATTTTAGTTTGGAGGGGGGCATGCCTTTTAATGATATTTAATATGAACTACATAGGCGTTATCATAACATAATGATCAAACCTACAAGGGTCAGCGTAAAATAATGAACAGTAACGATTTGTGTTGTGCACAACTCTAGATATATAGAATTACTCAATTAAAACCAGTGCAGTCTACATGTATTAGATTACTGACTTAGGGCTGTTATTCACCTAGGTATCATTATTTTGGAATACGTGGTGTTATTTAAGAAAACCACTACTTTATAAATATGCCCTATATTGGTTCTGTGATGTAATATTTAAACTTGCTTAACCCGCATTAGGTCTCTTAAGCTAGCCATACAATACACACTTTTCTCCCAACGTACCTGAAACATTGTGACAACCGCCTGGCACAATCATTTGTTGATTAATATTACCATAATTACAATTGCAAACATTATCCAGCTGACAAAGGTTGTGGGAACGCCAGGCAGGTTAAACTGCTGTTGCACTCGACATTGCATTCAATATGATATCCATCTCGGATCTAATGTTGAGGTAGTGTAAGACCAGGTAATGTATGTATTAGATTTAAAGTAAAAAAGAAATATTTTATAAACCTGTTTAAAAATGATAAAGTCTCTATAAATGGACAGAAATATCCCCTTAGGACAATATAATATATATTTCTATTACCACAGGACACATCACTATGAAAACATCATCTGATTATCTGATTATTACAACACTAAATAGAAACCAAACCATCACATCCATGTAACCCACTGACTGATAATAACAATCAGTACAGATCAGTAACCACTTGGTTACAGTGTAAGCCGAGACACATAACGTTACCATAGAGATTCTCACCCACTGTCTCTACCTCGTGTGTCCTCTGTCCCTCCTATTCTCTTGAATGCCAATAGTGAGATTCCACCCCCTACACAGCTCTTTCACCCATCATATTTTTATTGAGAAAAAGTAACATACCAAAAATTTGAACATTCAGTAACAAATGACATCATTAACTAATGATAACTAGTTCTCTTTTTTACTATTATTAGATATCAAACTGTGTGAAAAGAAACAATAAGAAAAAGAAGAAAAAGAAAAAGTGAGAAGCAAATCAAAATTTTAAATAAACATTAAAAAAAAATAAAAATAGGTAGCAGTGTCATTATTTGTACTTTATCCCTCCTCCCCCTTCATTCTCCCATTTCTTTTTTACTTTTATTCTGTATTAACATTCCCACTCTCCTACTTCAGTGGCTCAGACCGGCTCCTCCTGGGGTCCCCATGACAAATATCCATGGGTTCCAGATTTTATCCACATATTTCATTGTGCCTCTGACCTGCCAACCACCATTTCATTCTCACAGAGCCACCAGATCTTTGTTATCAGCTGTTGTCTTGAGGGGCTAGGTTGTTTCCATGTGGCTGCTATACGGGATCTAGGTCCTGCACACATACTATACATTAGCCTGTTTCCCGGCACAGATAATTGAGCTGATTCTTTGTCAAAAAGTGCCATCCATGGATCGAGGGACACATTGGTATGTAATACCAATGTATTCAATACATTCTTTCCATAATTTCTTTACCTTCCCAACAGTCCCACCAGCAGTGTTTAATATCCGCCAACATTCCGCATCCTCTATAAAATAGGGATGAGGCCTGGTGGAATATTTTGTGTGTTTTTTGGGGAGACGTACCAGTGATCTAAAATTTTGAATCTCTTTTCTTGGATTATTACATTGGAAGAGCATTTACTTCAAGATTCAAATACTGTGTATATGACCATTGCATCTCTTCTAGGTTTTCTCCCAACATGGTATCCCATTTGGTCATAAAGGAAATCTTTGGGCAGAGTGGCAGAAGTCATTTAATATGGAGTATATTTTTGAGATAGTGTGTGTGTTTTGTGAGATTGAGCTGCATATTTTTTCAAACGGAGTGATTTATATGTTAGTAGTCCCCAATAGAATGTAGTGTGTATAATGTGCTAGTTGTTTGTAGTGGAACCACTCAGATTGGGGTAATTTGTATTGGTGTTGGATCTGTTCCCATTGGAGTACATGACCAGCTGGTGCTAGATGTTTCACCCTAGAAATCCCCCTGTCCATCCACATCCTCCAGCCCTGTGTGTGTTCTCCTGGAGGAAAGTCAGGGTTATGGAATATGGTTGTCATTAGTGAGATAGATGCTGAAAGGTTATATTTTCTTATAGATTCGTACCATAGATCCAGTGTAAATTTTATATATGGGTTGAAGATATGTTGTGCTTTGGTAACATTATGGACAGGTAACCATAGTATCTCACTTAGTAATATTCCCCCGTTACAAGATCCTGCTCCAGCTCGATCTATCTCTTGTTGTTATACCACTGCATTGTTTGGGCTAGTCTGGTTACCCGAAAATAGTGTTGTAAGGATGGGAGGGGGCTCCCCCTTTCTTTTTAGGGTGCTGTAGAGTTTTGATACTTATACGTGGGCGTTTGTTATTCCATAGAAATTTAATAATATTGGACTGTAAAAGTTGGGTATCTTTTGGTTTGATGGCGATTGAGAGAGACCTGAATAGATAAGCAGGGTTATTCAATAAAAGTTCTTATCGTTTAAAATGGTGCTAATTTTGCCCCAACTAATCAGATGTTAGCTTTCAAATGTTAAATAAGATCTGATTGGTTGGGGAAAAATTAGCACCATTTTAAACGTTAAGAACTTTTATTGAATCTCCCTGATAGTATCTTAGGTAGTGTCATCATTTTTATACAATTTATTTTCCCGAAGAGGGAAAGTTTGAAAGGTGTCCATTGTTGTGGAAGGGCAGGCTAATTGATTTTAATTAATTAATTTTGAAGCCTGATAGGGATCCAAAGAGTTGCAGCTCCGAGCAGAGATGTGGGAGAGAGGTTTGTGACCTTAAGTGAGTAAACAGAGTGTCATCTGCAAAGATGGCTATCTTATACTCCGAGTCTCTGATCCTGACCCCAAGTATATTTCTATGATTATGGATATGTTCTGCTAGGGGTTCCATACATAGAGCAAAGATCAAAGGCGAGAGCGGGCAACCCTGGAGGGTTCTATTCTGAATTGAGAAAGTTTGTGACGAAAACCCCATATTGGATATTCTTGCTGTGGGTTTGGAGTATAAATTATCAATCACTCTCATAAAAGCACCTGTAAAACCAAAGTGTGTTAATGTGTGTTTCATAAAACTCCAGTCTACCCTATCAAAAGCCTTTTCTGCGTCAATGGAGAGGGCAATCATTGGTGTGGTTGTGGAGTGACAGTGGTGAATCAACTGTTTAGTGCACCATATATTATCGGTCATCTGTCTTCCCGGGATGAAGCCTCTCTGGTCTTTGTGTACTAGAGAAGGTAGAATTATCGCTACTCTGAAAATTGTGAAAATTTTTATGTCAGTGTTTATTAAAAATATTGGACGGTAGTTATTACAAAGGGTGGTGTCTTTCCCTTCTTTAAGTATAACTACAATATTGGCTTCCAGCATATCTAGAGGCAGTTGTGCACTGCCTTCAAGGATGGAGTTGAAGGTTGCTATAAAGTGGGGGGATAGTATATTGTTGAAGGTTTTACAATATGTAATGGCGTAGTCATCTGATCCCGGTGCTTTCCCCGCTTTCAGATGCTTCAGAACTGATGACCATTCTGTTTGTGATATAGGTGCATTGAGTTGTTGGACTCGGATGCCTGGAGTTGGGGGAGATTAGCTTTCTGGAGGTAGTCAGTAATATTTTCTGTCGTGGCTATAGTGGTGGCTGCAGTGTGTCCTAGATATAGGGATTTATAGTATTCTGTAAACTATTTTAAGATGTGTATCAGATTTCCCGTTTGAGATTTCAAAGTAGGGAGTTTTGGGTCATTTTTTGGTTACATTTTTTTGCTAGCATCGTGCCCGCTTTGTCTCTCCTGCTGTAAAATTTTTACTGGGTCAATCTAATTGCCTTTTCAGCCCTTGCTGAAAGTAGTAAATTTATTTCCCCTCTCAAAGATGTTATCTCTTTTAATAATAATAATAATAATAATAATAATAATTCTGAATGTGTTTTACTGTGAACAGCTTTCTTTGTAGTCAATGTGGCGAGTAAGGTGTTTAGATTCTTTGTATATTCAATCAGAATTAGGCAGGTGGACTAGCTGAGGGAATATGTCTCCATGTCTTTACCAATGTGTTTAATAAAGGACTGATTTTACTACTATCCCGTCCGTGAGTATTGCACTGTTCCACATTCTATGTATATATATATCCAGACCCGAACCTGGGGGGATTTCCTTTTGGAACATAGTTGCACCGGACAGGAGAGACCCATAACAGAGCCATGGCAAAGTGTATCAATTGTTTCTACTTCAATCAGAATTGGTTAAAATCAGATTCTTTCTGAAAAAAATCTGATTGTACTGTAACTAATCAGAATTGGTTACAATCAAATCCTTTCAGAAAGAATCTTCCTTTTGAATATTGTGTACATTTGTACCCAAAAATGTCAATAAAACAGTGAATGGCTACCAAAATATATTATATATATATATAGAGAGAGAGAGAGGGAGAGAGAGAGAGGGAGAGAGAGAGAGAGAGAGAGAGAGAGAGAGAGAGAGAGACTAAATAACCAAAATATATAGGATTACAATAGAGTATTTCCCCAAAAATTAAAACTTGTGCACTTTTTATATAAAATATTGTGGATAGACACACTCACAATCCTGGTTTTCATCTGTGATGCTCAGTTCAAACCCCATTCCAAAATTCCAACATTAACTTTATACAAATAAACTGGTGATAAACTATTTATATAAATTAATCCATTTTAATTTATTCAGACACAAAGCAGTCCAATGTTTTGTGGGGAAGTATCCACTTGGAAGTAAAGGGATTAATTCCCTTATATCACCTGTTTATTTGTGTAATGTTCTGGTTTTGTTTTGTTCTACATGTGAACGCCTCCTGACCCTAGTAATAACTGTCTGTATGCAAAGAGTATTTTCTTTACACATGTCTCCACATCAACGTGGAAGTTCTTGATTAGACTTTAAAGCTGCTTCCTACCCTGCATTTTTTTTTACCAGCCAGCCTGAATTGCTTGTGGTCTTCCTGGGACAATACAAAATAGCTGATTTACTTAATTTTCTGTTCATAGCAAAAGATAAACAGGGAGATTCAATAAAAGTTCTTATCTTTAAAAATGGTGCTAACTTTGCCCCAACCAATAAGATCTTATTTAACATTTGAAAGCTAACATCTGATTGGTTGGGGCAAAATTAGCATTTTTAACGATAAGAACTTTTATTGAATAACCGCGATAGCCTTTAAATGTACCTTTATACTTTGGGTATGCAAAATTGTGTTTCTCATGTTTCAGTACTCAAAATCACACCTTTAACTTATTAGCTAACATATGGCCCTTATTGTGGAAGGTAAGTTTTTAACAAGACATCATGGTAGAATTCCAATTTTCCACCTATGAAAACCTGAAAGTGGTTCCCGTTATTACAGCTATACAATGGTTTAACACCCCCTACCCCCCCCCCCCCCGTAACTCTCTTAATTTACTTTAATGCATACGGGGAAGGGGAAGCTATAGTTAACTTTTAATTATATGTGGCAATCTAATAATATAAAATGGATTTTCCCTTTGTCATACTATATTTCTATGGTTGGAAGTAGCTTTCTATAACTAGTACTTAAACTAGATAAAAGGACAACAATACCATTCCCCACCACCCCCATTGCATTTAATATATCCAGGGTAAAGGCTTTTACACATGGTCAGTTCAGCACATGATGCCTGCGAATGATATAGCCCTTAAGTTGGACTTTGTTGGTGATCCATCCCAGTAAATCAACAAATAACATCCACCCGCTCATTCGTAGGACTTAGTATGCTGAATCCAATTTGTGTTCGAGTCTTAGTAACCTAAACTGCTCACCACTGGGTTTCACTTCTGAGTCTGTCTGGCCATCACCACAACCTCTGCACTTGATTACAACCCATGTAGTACAAACCCAGGGGTTAGAAACTGGAGGTATAGATTATTATTCTGGATACTTTGAAAAGAATGAATAGGACAAGGAGCATTGGTATTGGTGTTCTTTAATTTGTATTAACCCATTATGTACAAGAAGGTTTTAAATTCCAAACTAATTATTCCACAGTAACTTGATATGTATTATATATATATGTGCAGGGAGCAGATGACAAAATTTCAATTGTTGCAACAGGTTACTTAAGAACATAGATTTGTAAAAACATGTTTCAACCAAGAAAAGTTTTAATATTCATTGACAAAATAGTAACTTTGAAAAGCTCTATGCATTTTTAGGATTCAGTTAGGGCTAGGCCACACTGAAGCACTTTTAAGCATAATTTGATCACGATTGCGAGCTGATCACGCTTTTCAAAGCACACACTAGTGTGGCCCAGTTGATATGGCCACACTAGTGCGCTAGGGATCGCTGCGTGTGTGTTCCATAAATCATGTGTGTGTTAAATAATATCTGATATGGTTTGAGCAAAATTAGCGCTATTTTCAATGATAAGAACTTTTATTGAATTTATAGTTTTTAGTCAGCACTCATCATGCTCTCCCTTCTCACAGGGGTGCACATATTTACCTCTTCCAAAATTTAGTAGTAACTGCTGAAGTAGTCACACAGCATGAATACCAAATAAACATGCCTATATTAATTGCTTAATTGCTGTTTTGTTGTTGTGTGTGTATTTTTGTGCCATGAAGAAATAAAGGTATTGTTATAATATATTGGAGCACTGAGTGACTACTTTGCAAGTTATAACATTACTTTGCCTTGTCCAGGTCTGGAACATTGATTGCTTATCTTCAACTTTTATAAATGCCTGTGTGACAGGAATAAGGGCTCCAGTGGGATCCAGGGTAATCACAAAGTTCACTTTCAGGAGGAGTCCAAGATAAAGTACCAAATCTGCAGAGAATGTCCAAGCAAGAGAAGAGGTTGGAGGCATGTCAAAGTCCAGGCAAAGGGCATTAACAGAAACTCCATTCAAGGGAGGCAGGAAAGATGCCAGAGAAGAACTAGGAAACGGGTTACCAGGTGTGGGGACGGATAATGGAACGCAATAATGGAATCTGGAACTGGATACAAGACACTGTTAACTGGACACTGGAAAATGAAAGAGGAGCCAAGGGTAGTAACTACAAACAGGCACCTGGAGGAAGAAATTAAAGGTTTGTGAATCTTTCGCCTGCCGGCATACTGACACCATGCTAAATTCTATTAATATTAAAACCCTTTTATTAGCAGAGTGGTTCTGTAGGGGATATTTCTTTGAACAAACCTGATGATCTCTTAAAAACATTACATGTATAAGATTTAAAAATTAAAAGAGAAATATAAAACAAGCTTTTTTTTTTAACCAGTCTACCAGTTAAAATTGGTATATTTAAACAAATATATAAAAGTGGCTATATACTGTATTTTGGGTAATTGGAATATTTTTAGAACATGTTAAATATAATAGGTAGAAAAAATGCGTGCACCTGCGGCAAATTAATCTGAATACTAAATTTAATATAAAGTCCATGCATTTATAAAATAAAGTCCAACTTACTTTTCAACATTCATTATTAAAATTGACAGTAGTCAATTCAGCTATATAATATGTGGACCAGTTTCAAATTATGGCTATTATTTCCTCAAGCTGAAGCAAATGTATCAATGCAGTTTTGAGAAGTTTGGAGGAATTAATAGCACAGTAGGTACTATTCCATCCGTGTCTAATAAGAGGAGCATGAAGGAGCATAATCCCTTCACCGATCTTTGCAATAGCTATGATGACTAAATTTCTAGTGTCTTATCACACTGTCACAGGCTAAAATTAAGAAGTAGGATTCTTAAGACATCACAGCATGAAAACTAGATGGGAGATGATCAGATTACTTTCTATTGGATTTGTCTGCAGACCACCAATCTTCGAAAAACAGGCCTGATTGTAAGACCTATCATGCTCATGATATCTTTCCGCCATTTGATGCCGATAACTTTTGACAATTTGGAGTTCTGAGATAGAGGGTAGAATGCTCAATAATTGTTGTAACATGCTCTAGATTTTAGTTATTTTATAGCTCAAAATGTTTTATGGTAAAACAATGTTTATTAGAAAAAAAAACAGTTTAAACAGTGTATTTTACGTGTTTTTCTTTAGTTAGAATATATGCTACTAGAATATCTGAATATTTTTCACAAGTGTGCTTTATTGCTGATTGTGTTTATATTTAAGTGCAATATAGATATATAAGGTTTACTGATGTATATTATAGCAATAATTATCAATGATAATGGTTTGTATTAAAGGAACTGTAAACTCAACATTTGAAGTCTTTGCCCTCCGTTTGTATTATTCACAGGGAGGTGAGAACGCTTATTCTCACCTCCCTGTGAATAATATTTTTTTCAGGGGACTGGGAACTTACCTTCGCTCCGCTTGCAGCCACTTCTGCACAGAACAGCTGTTCTGTCACGATCATGCGCCCTATCTCTTGTATTGGCGTGCATGCGCCTAAGAGAACGCGCATGGTTGGGACAGCGGTTGTTAGAGCTGGAGCGGCTGCGAGCGGAGCAGAGCGAAGGTAAGTTCCAGTGTTCCCTGAGCAAAATATTATTCACAGGGAGGAGAGAATAAACAGAGGGCAAAGACTTCAAATGTTATGTATATGGGTTTACAGTTCCTTTAATACATATACTGCACAGCACTAATGGTAACATGCATCTTTTATTATGTAAGCTTTTCATGGATTTTGAGGACTGCATGATATGTTGTTATTTTCTATTGTAGATTTTCTGTGTTCAGATCAAGTGCTACTTTATGTGGGTTGCTTCTCCTTTTTTTGGTATAAGAAACATGGTTCCCTGTCAGGTTTGATTCATTAATTAATGTAGCCTAGTTTCACTCTGCTTTTAAAATCAGTTTAGTTGCCCGTTAAGCTGTGCATTCTGTTGGAAAATGGTCAATTGTCAGTTACCTGCCCCCCAACTCCAACTAATATATTGTTTACTTTATTACCTGCATTACTAGCCAGATAGTTAAGTACCGTATTGTCACCACAGCCAATGATTGACTGCTGTTTTACATGCTGCCTTCACTGCACATGCTCAAGCTTATAAAAAGTTATGTGACAGGGGGCAGATACCTTAGCCAGAAAGGAAGAGAACTTATAATTAAATATCTTGTACCAAATGCATGCAATAAACTGATTAAAAAAAAATAGCAGTTGGGGTTAAATACAGATAATTGACAAGTCACCTTTTTTGTTTTAAGTGTGGACATGCCCTTTAAATTTGGGCAAAAATGTGGTCATTATATTATTTGCAATTAAATCTTTCTTCATCATTTATTGCTGTCTTTCAAAAAGAGGTCTAACAATAATGCAGAACTTTCAAGCTGTATCCTAAGTAGAGATGGACTAGAATTCGAACCCAAATTTGAATTGGATTTTACGAGTTCAAACATAGTAATTAAGGTTGAATAAAGACAAACGTCCATCAAGTCCAACCTATTCAGCCTCTTTTCTTTTTTTTTTTTTAACCCTACCTAACAGTTGATCCAGAGGAAGGCAAAAAAAAACAGCTAAAAAGGGGGAAAAAATTCCTTCCTTTTCTCTCTTTCTCTCTTGAATCTATTCCCCTTTTTATACAAGACAATATCTTGCTAGCTCTAGCCGTTGCTACCTGGAATTGTTTGCTATAGCTAAGTCTGTTATCTACCAGAACCCCCAAATCTTTTTCCATTACAGATGCACTTAACACAGAGTTATTTATGGTGTAGGTGGCACAGGGATTATTAAATCCCAAATGCACCACCTTACATTTATCAACATTGAATCTCATCTGCCATTCTGCTGCCCATTTTGATAATCTATCTAGGTTTGCTTACAGCACTTGCACATCATTGGAAGTTTCCAAAGCTCTGCATAGTTTAGTGCCATCAGCAAACACTGAGACCTTGCTCTCAGTGCCCTCTTCTAAGTCATTTATAAACAGATTATACAGAAGCGGCCCCAGTACAGAACCCTGAGGCACTCCGCTTAGAACTTTAGCCCACATAGATGTAGCTCCATTTACCACCACTCTCTGTTTGCGGTCCAATAACCAGTTCTCTCTCCATGAACAAATGTTTTCTTCAAGGCCAACAGTCCTCAGTTTATACATTAGTCGCCTATGTGGCACAGTATCAAAAGCTTTTGCAAAATCCAAATATACCACATCCACTGTTGTGCCTGAATCTAACTTCTTACTCACTTCTTCATAAAAACCAATTAAATTTGTCTGGCATGATCTATTTCTCATAAATCCATGCTGACTACTACTAATAAGATGATCTCTGGAGACAAAGTCAAGGATATGATCCCTTAACAAAGTTTCCATCACCTTCCCTACCACTGATGTAAGGCTTACAGGTTTCCAGGCTTTGAGTTTCCAGGCTGTGAACGACTACCTTTTTTGAATATTGGTATTATATTGGCT
Source organism: Hymenochirus boettgeri (assembly GCA_019447015.1). NCBI lineage: Eukaryota > Metazoa > Chordata > Amphibia > Anura > Pipidae > Hymenochirus > Hymenochirus boettgeri. The sequence goes on from CM033474.1 coordinate 140,480,474, forward strand.
TTTTTCCAATCCAGAGGCACATCCCCAGACAAAAGCGAATTTGAAAAGATGAGAAACAGTGGTCTAGATAGAACTGAACTAAGCTCTTTTAAAATACGAGGATGCAATCCATCTGGTCCTGGGGCTTTATTGATATTAACTTTGTCTAATTGTTTCTGTACCATATCCTCTGTTAGCCAATGTGAAAACTCTTAATTTCTTCCCTGCATATTATTACAATCCCTACTGTAAGGACAAGGATTCTCAACAGTAAAAACTGATGTAAAAAAATGGTTTAGCAGATTAGCCTTTTCGGCATCCTCTACAACCACCTCAGCCCCATTATTTAATGGTCCCACATTCTCAGTCCTCATCTTTTTACCATTTATATACTTAAAAAACATTTTGGGGTTGAACTTGCTTTGTTCGGCAATCCGTATTTCATTTTCTATTTTAGCTAGTTTAATTGCTTTCTTGCACTCTTTATTACATCTTTCGTACTCCCTGTAAGCCTGTTCTGTGCCTTCTGTTTTCAAAATTTTAAAAGCCTTTTTCTTTTATTTTCTATTTCCCTTTTTACCTGAGCATTAAGCCATGCAGGAGTGGACCTCATTTTCTTACACTTGTTACCTAAAGGTACAGATTTAGAAATGTAATAGTTTAATATCCCTTTAAAAGTGGTCCACATCTGCTCAGTATCTTTACCTAGAAACAGTTCCCCCCAGTCTATGAGCAGGAGTGATTCCTTTAACAGCATAAAATTAGCTTTCCTAAAGTAAAAAGTTTTTGTTAACCCAGTGCACTTTAGTTTTTTGCAACCTATATTAAATGACACTATATCATGGTCACTATTCCCTAAGCTTCCCATTACCCTCATCTCCAAAATGAGCTAAGGGTTATTAGATATCACCAGATCCAACAACGCATTCTGTCTAGTAGGAACTTCTACCATCTGTGAAAGAAAATGCTCATATAGGAAATTTAAAAACTTTATACCTTTTGAGGTGCTGGCAGTTCCCTTACTCCAATCTATGTCAGGGTAGTTAAAATCCCCCATAACCAGAACATGCCCCATACCAGCAGCCTTTGCAAACTGCATATGGAGATTCATTTCCACCTCTTCCCCGGCGTTTGGTGGCTTATAACATATTCCAACAATTAATTTACCTACCTTCTTGATTCCTGTACACAGTTCCACCAATATTGTTTCTGCCGTATCGTTTACTCCCCCATCTATTCCATCTTTTAAATTTGGCTTCAATTCCTGTTTAACATACATACATACTCCTCCTCCTTTCTTATCATGTCTAAATAAGGAGTATCCTTCAATATTTACTGTCCAGTCGTGTGAATCATTAAGCCATGATTCTGCTATACCACTTACATCATACCTTTCCTTTAAAGCTATTATTTCAAGATCGCCGGTGTTTCCAGCCAGACTTCTTGCATTTGTAAACATACATTTTAGATTATCAATTGATTTACTTCCATACATGGTTGTACATGCCTCCTTATCCTCTATGCTCCCCCCTCCCCCTTCTCCTCCCTCCATTGTGTTAATAGCCCCCTGATCCCTAACTTCTCTATCTATTCCTGTGTAGTTTAACGTACCATCCCCCCCATACCTAGTTTAAAATCTCCTCCAACCCCCTAGCCATCTTCTCCCCCAAAACAGCTGCACCATCATCATTGAGGCGCAATCCGTCTCTACTAAAGAGCCTGTAGCCAACAGAAAAATCAGCCCAGTTCTCTAAAAACCCAAACCCCATCTCCTTACACCACTCTCTTAGCCACGCATTTAAACTCCTGAGCTCCCGTTGTCTCCCTAGCGTAGCACGTGGCTGCGGTAGTATTTCTGAAATCACTACCCTTGAGGTCCTTGCTTTTAACTTGGCCCTAATTCTCGGAAATCATTTTTAAGGACCTCACCTCCACCTCTAACTTTGTCATTGGCACCAATGTGAACCAAGACTGCTGGGTCACTCCCAGCCCCACCCAATAATCTGTCTACACGATCCACCACATGTCGAACCCTAGCACCAGGCAGACAACACACTGTTCGGCATGTAGGGTCTTGGTGACAGATTACCCTATCTACCCTTCTAATAATGGAGTCCCCTACCACTGCCACCTGCCTATCCTTCCTAGCACCCAGTTCTCCCTCCCTTGTATTGGAGATGGCCGTCCCCTGGGTGCTCAAGGGAAAGGCCCGCTCCATACATGCTGCTTCCGTGCCATCGTCCTCCAGATCTTTGCCTAAAATGGCAAATCTGTTGGGATCGACCAGCTGGGAAGAAGCGTAGGTTAGTACATTTACTGGGCTGCAAACCACAGTTAATAAACGCTTTTGTTTCTTAACGCACCCCTTAAATACAGAAACCCCTTTAAAACAGAAAATCCCTTTGAAAGAAAATCGCTCAAGAGCTGATCGCTCTGGAGAAATGACTTAAATGAGGTTCAAAACCAAAGAGCCAACAGCCCTCAGCCAATTTAAACTAATTAGCTACACCCCCATCCAATCAGAGAAAAAGAAAAAAAAATGCCTTTCCTTTGTCTCTTAACAGCCCCCGCTCTACAGGTAACAGTGCTTTTTAAACACCAGTATTTGTTTTAGTAACCCAGTGCTTTGAGTTTACTTAAACAATTCCTACTACCTCAAGTAGTAAAAAAAAAAAAAAAAACAAGAAACACACCAGTGATTAATTACTTACACAGACACACTTCTAGAAATAAATAGTGCTAGGTTAGTACATTTACTAGGCTGCAAACCACAGTTAATAAACGCTTTTGTTTCTTAACGCACCCCTTAAATACAGAAACCCCTTTAAAACAGAAAATCCCTTTGAAAGAAAATCGCTCAAGAGCTGATCGCTCTGGAGAAATGACTTAAATGAGGTCCAAAACCCCAAACAAACTTAATGAGGTACCAAATAAGGACTTGATGCAACTCAATTTGTAAAATTGCTTATTTATTTATCACACAACATGTTTCGGATGGCATGGTCCTTTATTTCTAGCAGTGACAACCCCCTGGGTATAAAAGAAAACTCGACAGGTGCCTTGGCAGGTGCTTGTGATGTGTTACCTTTCTGCCCACTTTCCCTTACTCAATGCATTGGTGAGAAGCCAATGTGGTGTGGGGTATGTCCAAAGCAGCCAAGTTTGCCTGACTCCTCAACAGCTCTAACTCAATGTTTCTGCTACTGTGAAGCATTACCTTTTCACCCAATTTCCCCTATATGATACAAACACGATGCAAATTACAAAAATGAAGATTAAGATTAATTATTATCTGTTGCTATTAGTAAACCACACGGCAGATTTAGTATAGGGGTAGACATATTTAACCATATGTATGTAAGTTTATAATGTGGATTTAAATGTTATAGTACATATGTTTTTTTATATATCACTATTAATAAAATAGAAACTGTTTATGATACCTGTGAGATATTATTCAGTAGCGCGGGATATTTTTCGAAATTTTGTCATCTACATTTAGCATATATCCCTCTACTAGTGCTATTTGAGTGCTTAATATTAATAGTATATTTTTACATATTTTATTATCATTGATATATCATAGATTATTAATTCTCCAGCGCGGCAATATATTACTTTGTAGGCGTCTTGTGATACTAGGTATCCCTGTACACCATTGGTAATTTAACTGGATCATCCCCCAAACCTAGCTTTAAAATTACTAATATGTTCCAAAGATGCCCCTGAAGTCTCTAGCCTGACCCGGTCCCTCGATGCCAAGGCACCACCCCCTGCTCTTGTTTCGAGCAAAAACAGGAGCAGAGAGCTTCTGCGCTGACAGGCGCTCTACTTCTTTGTCGTGTCTGTCAAGCGAATGGGCATGATGTCACGCCGTGCCTTTACTGACAGCTGCAACCAGAAAGTGGAGTAACTATCAGCCGCAGAGCAGAGGAGGAGTGGCGCAGAGGCGGAGCTGCGAGGGACCAGGTAAGGTAAGAGACTTCAGGGTCATCTTTGGAACATAATACAACTGAGGGTCGCACTCCAAAGCTTTAACAAGTTTTATTGTGAACCACACAACATCACAACGTTTCGGGGGGATACCCCCTTCTTCAGGTGATCATCTTTGGAACATATTTGTAATGTGAAAGCTATGTTTTGTTGGTAAATAACATTTATAGCTAAACTTTAATTTTTAACTGGGCATGCCCTTTAAAGTGGAAGAAAATATATAGAGTAATTAGGTGTGCATAAGACTAAGAACTTTAAAAATAATAATATTTTCCGCTAAACTTTTGTTTAGTATGCAACAAGAAAATGTTGTCACTGCATGCTAAGCATGATACCTCTTGTAATATAATGAACTCCCCCAGAGACAGATTCCGAGACAGATTCTAGATATATCGAATTTTCAAAAATCCACGACTTTCCAGGATAATTGTTAAATATGGATGCTCGAAAGTAGCGAGCATGTGAAGGAAGTCACTTTGTCTGGATATTGGTACTTGTTCACCAGACCATTTCCCAGGTCTCAATGTACAGTAAGTTACCATTGCTACAGTATTTTAAGCTTATTTTATCCAAACTTTTTTAAACTATTTGTCCCCATTGACTCTAATGGGTCCAATTTGAAATTTTCAAGCTTTTTCAGAAGTTCTAAAATTCGAAATCAGACTGGATTTTTGGCAGTTCGGCCATCTCTACTCTAAGGTCATTGTGTAATCATAAAAATACCAATTACAACTTGGAAACATTTTCTATATTCTCTTTTATTAGATTTTCAAAATACTATTATTATTCTAAAAATTGGGGTTCAGCAAACCACTGGAGGAACAGGGCAAAACATACATGTATATAACACAATATTTTGACTTGCAATATGTAGCTGGACAGTTTAAATTTATGGTGTTGGAACAGGTTAAATTGGATCCAAAGAGAGGGGGAGATAGACTTACTCTGCTGAAACAGAGGTCTGGTGGATCCAGAAATTTGGGAAACTAGCACCAAAAGTTTTTGTCTATCTCTGATTTAGAAGGTTTGTTGTTCTCCCAGTATAACAGGGGAAGGCACTGTACTAACTGGTATTGATTGAATTTTATCCACCTGGTTGTATCCAGGTCTTGTTTGTATCTGTTTCCTGTCTGGAACAATAATAGAGACATTAATTACCATGTAACTACTGTATTCTGTATCCAGAGTACTTGGTAAAGGGCATGTGCCAGAAACGTTGCGTAAACTGTGGACTGTGGAGTGCAAGTACATTCTTGCTTTTACACATATACATACAGATATGGAGCACCAGAGCATGTAATATGAGGCAAATGTGAGTGCTAATACATGGGGAAAAATATATAAATATATATTTATATATATAAAGTTTGCTAATCATAATTGAAGTAAAAAAGGTTAGAAGTTAGGACCTTCCAGACTGGGGTTACCTTGATGTGGTTGGAAGGCTTTTGAATCATCACAGTAATGTATACTAAAACCCCTTTGTTTAAAATGTATGCCAGTGTGAAGATAATATGATATTGTATGGGGTTTAGGAATGTGCAAAGATTATTTTTTATGCAATATATATATTACTACTGGCCCTCAGTGTGAAAATAGTTATTTTTAAGATCTAAAAAGTCCATCATAAATTCCATGGTTGGTCCACAGTGAGGCACACCGATAAAAGAGATGATAGAGCGGTTCTTAGAAAGAGGATATGATAAAAAAATTAGTTGAATGAGGTTATAAGGGGAGTTGATCAATATACCAATAAAAGTTCATCACAAAGTAAATAGAGAATTGTTGATAGTGTAAACTTAACATTGAATTTATATCCCCATAGTAATGAGATCAAGAATAGAAAGGATAAACATTGGCAGAGAGTCAAGAGTGATAAACAACTTCCATTCCCTAATACCAAAATACACCATGTGTACAAAGGAGGACAGTTTGCGTAATATGTTAGTCTCCACCTATACGTTTCCAAAGAGGTCAGAAGTAATGTGCATACCAGGGTGTTACAGGTGCCCTAACTGTGTAACTGTGTAACATATAGTAGCATGATATCAGAGGATCGGTTTTACTATATATATATATATATATATATATATATATATATATATATACACAGTGTATATATATATATATATATATATAAAAAACAGATTCAGATATCGGGGCACACGTGGGATTTTTCTCAAAAGATACAAACTTTTATTCAACACGAAGCATTACAGGAATCAATGCGTTTCAGCTTTCTTAGGTCAGGCCTTCATCAGGCCTGTACCCTGAGAAATGGCAGCGTTCCTTGCAGTTCTTTTTTGGTTTTTCTGTGAATAATATTCTCTGTAACAAGGTATGGTATAATAGATAGAATGTAATATGTATCAGTCTTTTTCTGTTCAGATAGTTGAAACATTGGGGTTCAACATTGGGGTTCATTGCTAAGAGACGGCACATCCTCTGTTTAGTTTGGCTTACTCTGTTGATCTATAGTCAGGCTCCGTGAGCAAGATAAGTACTAGTTACTCACTACGCTGTTTTAAGATGCAAGTAAAGAGAATAATGTTGGGGGGGAAGGGTTTTACCTAGCAACAAATAAAAGGTTTAGTGTTTCAGGGTGGAATAGTGGGTGAAATCTCCAGGAGGAAGCAGGATTTAATTGGTAGCCATGTAAATTATGTGATATGACCTGTTAATGACCTAAACACTCCGGGTATCTGTGACAGTTAATATATGTAGTAATGGATTTAAGGAGCATGTCCACCCCCATAACTAATATTTGCCCTAGTGCTGGCCCCATTGTGTAGTGTTGAAAAATCCTTACCTTACTCCTCAGGTTTTTATGGTTCTACTGCAGTGCCTTTAAGGTCCCAAAAAGTAAAGAGTAGATGTTTGTGTGATATCCAGTGTCTGCTTCCTTATCTTCCTGAAGGACTCTGACATGCACAGGGGAGCTCTCCCCCTCCCAACCTCCGTATCCCTCCACACTGCCTCCATCTTCTGTAGTGTAGGGCACCCCCAACCCTAAATGGCATGTTTATAAGTTAAAAAAAGCATGGCTCTCTCCATAGCTGGCAGCTTTTTCTGTGATTGGCTGACTAATTCATGCTTTTAGAATTTACCTACACTTTGGGGGCAAGTAGGGTGGATGATTACATTGATATAACAAAAGAAGAAACGGCACTGCATCAACCAGGAAAAGAACAAGTGAACTCCGGATACAACATGAATGAATGAAATCACAGCTTTATTAACAAAACGCCTGATGCGTTTCAGACCTCCGGTCCTTATCACGATTAAGGACCGGGAGGTCTGAGACGCGTCAGGCGTATTGTTAATAAAGCTGTGATTTCATTCATTCATGTTGTATCTGAAGTTCTCTTTTCCTGGTTGATGCAGTGCCGTTTCTTCTTTTGTTATATCCGTGGGATTTGGTCTCAAGGACGGACCTGGGGCACTCTGCACCTGGGTCACCAAGAAGCACGGGTAAGTCCCGAATATATATTGTGAATTCCTATTGGAAGTGTTCTATCTTGCATCTGGAGGAGACGGGGTCTGGGGTTTCTACACCCGGACCACCGCAATAAATAAGTAAGCATTATAAGATTCACATTTCATGAAATTGGATTCCTATTTTGGATGATTACATTGTTTTGTTTCATTTTGATGATGCCTCTTGTGTGAGCAGAAAAGCATCAATACTTTATTAACAATAAAAATATTTTTATTAAGACCCGAGAGACTGCTATCGTTGGAGTCTGCTATATTTATGATGTTGATATGCTCCCAGGCATGATGTATATATATACATATATATATATAATTATATATATATATATATATATATATATTATGTATATATGTAACTTTGTTCGTTACACTGTTATTGTGGGTCTATGAGTAGGATCGTCAATCCGAAACGCGTCAGACCAGGATGTTATACCCGTTTATGTTTGCTATGAAGCGATTTTAAATGATGGGTCAATAAAGGTGATTATTCTTTTAACAAGCCGGACTGTGGAAAAGTCTCTTTCAAGCCTGTCTGAAGTGGTGCTGATTAGGCCGCTTTTGTGCTAACTGATTATACATTGACTGGGGTTTGGAACAACCCATGATGGCAGGCGTGGAGGCGATTGATACGGGTGAGGTGTCTACCCTGCATTGAAGGAGTGGGTGGAAGGTAAATCGATCAGTGGCTTCTTTGTTACAATGTGCTATAATATATATATTATATATATATCTATCTATCTTATATATATATATATATATATATATATGCAAATTCTTTTGAAGTAGCGAAGTACTCCTTGGACTTCAATATATAAGGTTTTTATTGATACCTCAGTAGGTCCGTAATACGTAATTGAAGTCCATGGAGTGCTTCGCTATTTCATAAGAAGTTGCATGTATTGAAACCCGCGATGATAGCCACGGGCATTGGAGTGGAACAGAGTGGAAGGATCTCGGAAAATTGTTGTATATAATATATAATATATATATATATATATATATATATATATTATTGTTAGGTTAGGAATTAATAGTAACTGGCTTTTGTTTAACACTATTTTAATTATGTTAATAACATTTTAACACTTTTTTTGTTGCTACAAATGCAAGAAGAAGCGTGAAGTGCATTATCTGAAATCTACCATGTCCAGTGAGCTAATTAATTAAGACTAAACCTCGACTCAAGGGAAGTACATTGAAAAACAAACAGCTTTTAAATTAACAATACCACTGTTTTCATAAGTGCTGTTTTAAATCAAATGCTCTATCAGCAGTCTAGAACATATAAGTAATGACTTTTACTGTTGAATACTTTACCTTAACTTTTCTTTCCCTCATGACATCATGAAACACAACAAATGAAAAACTACCTATTCAGCAGATGTAGCCATACATCAATATGTTAATGACTCTAATCAATTGAAAGGGTTTAAGAGAAGGCTTAATTAAAGAAACAGCTGCTTATACAAATTATGTTTCCAATGTATTGATACAGCACTGGGCCTTAAGGTTGATTGTTGATCAATATTCTGAATGTATGGCTTCATTTGCTGCATAGTTTGTTTTTCTTTATTCTCCTTCATCCTATATTTAGAGTTATGTTGTTAAATAGGTTTTTTTTTATATTTTTAAAATTTTAACTCATTTTTAATTATTTTTTTTGATGTTTGTGATATTAGAAATGTCCATTTGATCTCCATATTTATTTTACACACAAATATAAACTATTATTTATTAAGCTTATAAATATTTATATAAAGTGCAAAAAGCAGTCTCAATAAAAACTCAACACGTTTCACTGTCGTAGTTTGATGCAGCTTTCTCTGGAGTATTATTAATTGTTTGTACCTTTACTCAGCTAGAAGAGGAAATCACTCCTAAAACCATCCCTGTGGTGGATATTATAGCAGCCACGGAAGCCACAGAAGTCCCTGGTGAGACACATCCATGTATATATGGACTCCCAAAGATACACAAGGAAGGGCCCTACTGGTTCAGATATGCAGATAACATCTGGATTTAAATTCACCAGAAAGGAGTACAAGCCTTCTCAGAACATATCAATGCTGTGGACTAAAACATTAGATTTACATGGTAAAAGGTGCAAAATGACACACTGACATTCTTGGACTGCTTGGAAGAAGTCAGGTAAAATGGTAAAATGGAAGGTTTACATAAAACCAACCCATGTTTGACTCCCACCACCCTTTAGATTGAAAGCTGGATGTCATCAGAACCCTACAACACCAACAGAAAACATCCCCACTAGCAAAGAGGTGAAGGCTAATGAAATAAACACCTCAGAGGAGCCCTCAAAACTTGTGGAAATCAAGATTAGGCCTTTTGTCAAAACTGGAAGAATGAAAGAAAAGAACACACCAGGGCAATAGAGGGCGAAGCAACACAGGAAAAACAGTGGTCATCCCATATATGCAGGGTTGTCACTTGCCAAAGAAACTAAGAAGAATATTTAAGAATCGCCGCATCCCTGTCTGCTTTAAACCCTACAAAACACTGAGGCAGCAACTGGAGCATCCAAAAGACCCAATGAAACACAATAAGAGCAACATCATATACCCAGAACAGTGAAGAGTACTTTGATTTGTATGTGGAGGAGGCAAAAAAGCAGCTGCACCAACTTATGGCCCGGCATAGAAGAGCCAATTCCGTGGTTCCTGACTCAGCCGTATACCCGCATATGAAGGGGAAGTTACCTATATTTGAAGATTGTAATGTCAGCACCTTGACCAAAAAAAATGGTTCAAAAGAGGTGTCAAAAATGTTAAAATAAAGAAACCAAGACTGAATAGGGGGGGGCAGTTCAACACCTTTTGTTTGAACAATGCTGTTTTGGGAGATAAAACACAATCAGGTAGATTCAATAAAAGTTCTTATCGCTAAAAATGGTGCTAATTTTGCCCCAACATTTGAAAGCTAACATCTGATTGGTTGGGGTAAAAATAGCACCATTTTTAACGATTAGAACTTTTATTGACTAACCCTGAATGTACCCTCACAAGAACCAAAAGCAGTGCTTACAGTGATTTATTGGAGATACACCATGACACGTTTCAGACCAGTGTGGTCTTTCCTTAGGTGCAGATCTGAAATGTTGTGCTGTATCTACAGTTAAAGGAGAACTAACCCGAATGTTTTATATACTGGGATCTGAAAACAACCCCCCTAAAAACACCAATAAGCTATAAAATTATATACTTTAGTAAATTGTATTAAAGTAAATGTAAGCCTGTTAAGAACTGAATGAAGTATCTGTGTGTATGTGCAGTGTTAGACCACACCTTCTGACACCAGTTACATGTTTCCTTGCTTTATATTGGCAGTCAATGCCTTGCATTCAGGAGGTCCCTAAAGGTACCCACACACTGAACTCCCTCCCCCACCAATCCCACGACATTCAATCAATTCTTCAGGAATAATAATAAAAAATTCCAGTGAACCAGGTATTTTAAATAAATCTTTTTTATAAAATCCAGTTTTGCAATCTATAATAAGAATTGAGTTGAACCTATTGGTCCAGCCCTTCACGACAATCCAAGTTTCTCATGAATTGCCCACCCCTGTTCTATGAACTAAAAAAAACTTCTTGCATAACCATAAATTAGGGTCAAAAAACTTTTTTTAAAGTTTTTAAAATGGTATCATAGAAATTCAATAACAAAAAAATGATCTTCACTAGCTACTGTAAAAAAAACAAAAAAACCCCTTGGTTTGTATGGTTAACAAGCTAACTCGCAGGGTTAGACATAGCACATTTTTTACTATTGCTTGAGATGTCAACAATCTTTGACATGGTGGTTAAAAAATACTAATTAGCACCTACTCTAAATGTTGTAGATCTCAGCTGTTCATCTTCTTATTAAGCAGAACAAAGGGTTCTTCAGAAGTTCTTTAAATCTGTGCCATACAAAAAACAACATGAAATTTGAATACACACTAGCTCACCGTAAGTGTTTGGGTGATTAGGGGGGCTAGCGTTCAATTTAAACAAGGTTCTGATCTGAAACTGCCAGTTTCGAACTTTCGGAACTTTTCAAAACTGAAGCTTTGAATATTCAGTGGTTTTATTGATTATTCAAAATCAAATATTCGATATCGAACATCGAATTTTCTATATTGAACATTGAATTTTCTATATCGAACATCGAATCCAGTTTCAAAATGAAATGCATTGTTTAAAAAAAGACAGCTAGGAACTGACATACTCGTCTTGTAATTTTTGGCTAACATTTAAACAGTTATATGTGAATTTCCATTTAACTTTTGCTCCTTTTACCATGCACACTTGCAGCACACCTGTGCACGGGAAGCAATAAGGTGGGTAAATTAATTGTAGGTGTCTGTTACAAGCCACCAAATAAAAGTTAAGAGGTGGAAATTCACCTTCACATGCAGTTGGCAAAGGCTGCAGGTATGGGGCATGTTCTGGTCATGGGGGAATTTAATTAAATTAACCTAGCATAGGGTACCTCAAAAGTTATCTTAAATTTGCTATATGAGCATTTTATTTCACAGATATAAGAAGTTCCTACTAAAAAGGATACTTTGTTGGATCTGTTATATCTATTAACCCTGAGCTTATAATGGAGATAAAGGTAATGGGAAGCTTAGTGATCATGATATATTGTCATTTAATATAGGTTGCACTGGGTTAACAAAAACTTTTAACTTTAGGAAAGCTGATTTTATGCTATTAAAAGAAACACTCCAGCTCATAGACTCGGGTGATATGTTCTTAGGTAAGGATATTGAACAAAAGTGGAGTACTTTTAAAGGGGTATTATATAGAGAGACTAGAACCGAACTTGAACCTGAGTTTGAGCCGAACTTTAACAGTTCGAACGGACCCTAACTTTTTGAGCTATTCCGGATTTCTAATTTCCAATTTTGTTATCACTCGAATGGAGGTTTCAATTCTGGTAACCTTTCAATGTAGTGTTCAATTTCGGTAACCCTTGAATGTAGTGTTTGGTAAACCTTGAATGTAGTATTCGGTTTCGGTAACACTCTAATGTAGCATTTGGTGCCCATTTAGCATTTTGTCTGTAGATAAATAAATGCTTCCAAAATACTGACTTCCTGTTTGCAGGACACCTAATAAAGACCTTTATGGTCCTGCCCTTGACCCAGCACAAGGATTGACTCAGTTGCTCAGAAGTAATCTAAGCAGGTTTGACCCATCCAACAGTCAGAATCCAATCCATCCAATCAGTAGAAATTACTATTAGTAACATTCCACGTTAGTGTGCATTCTGGGAAGAAGAAGGACCATTACAGAACCTAAAATGTCAGCTCACTATTTCAACAGCAGGAAATAGCAAGGGGTATAAATTCAACTGATTATTTAAAAATGGATGAGAATATTTAGAATAACTAGGTATGCATAATATAAGCTAAGAATTTTAAAAGTAATGATATTTTCAACTGAACTTCCCTTTTAAAGTCATATTTTTTTTCTACACTTTTTTTGCCACTCCATGCTAGGCATGATTCCTCTTGTATAATAATGAGTACCTCTTTTTAAGAGATTCAGAGACAGATTCTAGAAATATCGAATTTTCGAATTTCTGGGATAATAATGTTGAATGCAGAAGTTTAAAAGTAGCACACATGGAGAAAGTGACTTTATTTCAAGTTACCATTGCTATATTAATTCAGAGACAGAATTTTCGAAAATTTTTACATTCTCGAAAGTATGAAAACCTCCGAAAGTTCTAAATCCAAAAAGTTTGAAAAGTTAATTCGAACTATCAAAGTTCAATTCGAACTTTGATTCGAAGTTCTAGTCCATCTCTAGTACTGGGGCCACTTCTAATTATTCTGTTTATAAATTACTTTGTAGTGGGTATTGAAAGAAAGGTTACTTGTTTGCTGATGACACATAACTATGCAGAAGTTTAAAAACTTCAAATGATGTGCAAGAGCTATGTAACCACCATTTGTGGTTTAACAACTCTTGTGCCACCTACACCATAAATGACTCTGTGCAAAGTGAATATCTTTTGGAAAAAGACTTGGGGGTTCTAGTAGATAGCAGACTTAGCCATAGCAAGCAGTGCCAGACAGCAAAGGCTGGTGCTAACAAAATATTCAGGGGATTCAATAATTTCTTTGGAGCACAGCTTACCTTTATGCAATGTAATAATCGCTTACCATAAGGTAAGATGTGTCGCCCTTACGCCACCAATTCAAAGGTGTTCATTTTCACAAACACTCTGGGAATTTGAATTGGGTTAATAGCCAAATGGTGCAAGCCCTGGAAGAGTCGACTTAAAACCAACTCTAACTCAATAATACTTTGTGCAGCGTGGGTTTAACTCCTTTTAGCCGATACCAGCTCATATTAAATCTTCCCCCATTGTCTTGAAAAGGAGGAGAATAGATTCAATTGATATAAATATTAGGCCTCATTTGGAATATGCGGTGCAGTTTTGGAATTCCCATATACAAAGGGGACATCATGGAAATGGAAGCAGTTCAGTGAAGGGTAACTAAAATAATAAGGGGAATGGATGGGCTGGCAGATTAGACAAGTTAGGAATGCTTATATTGGAGAAGCATCAATTGCACAGGGATATGATCACTTTATACAAATATATTAATGGGCCATATACCGGTAATACACTCTCTGGTGCATTGTTCACTAATAGAGATGTTTGAAACTGGCAAGTTTTGTTTGAAAGAATTTGCAATAAAAAAAAGTAAATAGTGCAAAACATTCAGAAAGTTCTGAGTAAAATAAGGGTAAAAAAAGCATGGTAGATGTCAGTAGATGGAAAAGGGTAAGGGGAACAAGTACAAATCATCAAAACTTTATTAAAAATGAACTTCAGAACCTGGTTCTATTCAAACCTGAACTTTATCTCTATTCATCCAATTGGGAGTTTCAGAGACTCATAGACATCCTTTAAGATTAGAAGAAAAGAAGTTTCATCTTCAGGTTAGGGAAGGTTTCTTTACAGAAAGAATAGTAAAACTGTCTTTCTTCAGATGTGATAATGGCAAGTTCATTAAATAGCTGGATAGGTTTCTAAAACTAAAAAATATTGAAGATTACTTTTATTAATACATGTAGTTCTGGTTGAACTATGTACCCATTCTGATTGGATTGCCATTTTTTGGCCTTCTTCTGGATCACCTTTTAGATAGAGTTAATGATCAAGCTCTACATGGTAGACTAGATGGATACATGTCTTTGTTCAACCTGCTTTAGTATGTTACTATGTCATGCAGGGGCGTAGGAATCACTATAGCAACAATAGCAGTTTCTATGGGGCCCGGAGCCAAAGGGGCCCCATCCAGGTCCCCTGCAGGCATGTCAGCCCATAAACTCCATTTTGTTTTAACTAAACCTTTCAAAGATGCTCCCAGGTTTTATTAAAACAGAAACAGGATTTGTGGGGCTGAATTACATGAGGTAATACTTTTCGGAGGTTAAAAAACCTCGATACAGTTTGGCCAGGTTAGGTTGAACTGCACATAACTGGTTTCAATATAGGGGGCCCCATCTGAAACCTTGCTATGGGGCCCTGTGATATCTAGCTATGCCACGGAGGTCATGTAATGTTTCTCTGACATTCACTAAAAGAACATTTTCAGACTGGACAAGCATTGTTAACTGGTGTTCCTCAGGGTTCTATAGAGATTCCAATGCTCTTCATTTTCAATAAAATCTTGCTGCACCTTGCAAGGTAATAAATAAACTTTGGAAATGATGAAGATTTCATATCTACTGTATAAATGCACGGTTGTGTATCTGAGCAGTAACAAAATAAACTCTTGATAATGCTGTTATCTTAATAAAATTATGTTTGATGCAAGCTCAATTGAGAAAGAATTGGGCTTTCCTGTGGATAATAGACTTAACTTTTAACATTAAGCAGTTTCAAATGGTGTCTAGTATAAAAAGGCTTCATCTTAAGTAAGTTGTGCAGTTTGTGTTGCCATTCTATAAATGGGACTAAAGCTGGGTACACACAGTAACGATAAAGCCCCGATACCGTCGGATCCGACGGTATCGGGGCTTTATCGTTACTGTGTGTACGTTCGTTTCCCGAACGAGCGCGCGGCCGCGAACGATCGGGTCGGCCGTACGCTCGTTCGGGAAAGGCCGAAAATTTCCATCTGCCGCGCTAGACTCCTATAGGGAGTCTAGCGCGGCCGATGGAAACACACAGTCTCGAGCGTTCTCCCTATAGGGAGAACGCTCGGGACTGTGTGTATGCGGATCTTTGAAAGATGGCAGACAGGATCTTGCAGATCCTGTCTGTCATCTTTCAGAAATCGTTACTGTGTGTACCTAGCTTTAAAGGAATAGTTCACTGGAAAAGTGAAGTATTTCTTTAACGCATTGATTCTTCAATTCATTTCTGTGGAGCAAGCAGCAGCCAAACTGACCGGTTTCAACCACTTCCTGGTTTTGCACGATGCACAATAATGCACACTATAGTTAAATTGAACCATAAAGCGGTTGGGAATTTCAGTTTGACAGAGGAGGATCGTGGGAAAGGTACGTTTCTTCCATCTTCATTCCTGGCTTCACAGAAATTGATTAAAGAACGGGGGGGGGGTAAGGCATAGCTCCTTAACCTTAAGGTCTTCAATCAATGCATTAAAGGAACAGTTCACTTTTGCAGTGAACTATTCCTTTAACAAGATTGGAAAGAACAACCAAACTGGTAGAAGAATGCAGAATTTGAATTATGAAATTACAAAGTTACCCAATTGATTGAAGAAGCAGAACTGGCAACACACCAAGCAATTTGCTGTATGAACATTTTATGTCACAGGTAATTGAATGTCCTACTAGAAAAGATGATTTGTTGTATAATCATTGTATAATGATCATTAAACTGATCATTAATTTCCGATCGTTCATTTTCCAGATCATTAATTTACATTCATTACATTAGATTTGCGATCCCCATAGAATACCATTGTGGTAGTTTATTACCGCATGGTATTCTACGACTGAACGTTCGTTAATTAACGGACGTTCAGTGTAAATGTATGACCGTGGGCTGTACATTTACAGCCACACATTATCGATAATGCACGGTATCGCTAAATTGCATTTACAAATAGGGCCCTTAGCTTCAAAATTCTACTAAGAGCCCCTGGGTCACTTTGTTTGGCAGGGAGGAATGCACTTTAAATAAAGCACGTAATAAACTGCTGCATTGCTTCTGTGCCATGAATCATAGGATTGCTGTGTATTGGAAGTTACAGGCCTCGACTCATCAGAAAACCATCTTTTTATAATTGAAATTAACTGAATGTACCAGACAGAACAATTGCAATGTGTTATATGGGGAACCCTGAAGAACTTTATGAACAATTTGATAATAGAACTAATGCAAAAAAAGTTGCAAAATTTTAGCTCATGCTATTTATCTGCAGCAACCAATTAGATGCTTTCTAACTGCAGTAACTCAGGACAATTATAAGGGAAATATTAGCAGCTCCGATCCCCCACACCAGTGATCACATGTGTAACCTTCCTGTGCAAGCCCAGCTGAGGAGCGCTCTCCTCTACAACAAAGTGGAAAGAAAGAAGAAAAACGATGCAGCACCCTGGCAGGTCAAAAATGAAAACACCATTTTATTTAAAAAAGGATAATTATAGTCGTAAAAAGAACCCTCCTCCCCATAAAAGTACACATATTGAGGGCCTAAACTGTTACATCGTTACCCCTGGTTATGATCTTTATTTCAAGATCAACTTACCTATATTTAACCTACCAAACTCTGCCCCATGGACTGTTTCAAATCTGATGGAGCGATCTGCTCCGCAAGAAATGCATCTTCTCCTTGGCCAGATTGCAGATAGTTGTGAGATGTGGAACTAAACTTTGGCAGTAAGGAAAAGTTTTGTTAATTATATCTAGCTATTGAGACTGTTAAAGTTAAAATTTGATTGGTTTCTGCAAATTAAAAGCACAGGGAAACTTTTGCACCTTTTATTGCATCAGTCCCACTAGGGACCATATTTATGAAGTTGCGGTTTTGCTTTTTATCGATACCGCGACTTTAGCGATCGGTATCGTAAATTTACAATCGTTAAACCGATCGGAGATTAACAATCAGTTTAATGATCATAAATTTATGATACCGATTGCAAATTTACGATACCGATCGTAAATTTACGATAACGAAATCATAGATTTACTACGATCCCCATAAAATACTACCACACGGAATTTTACGATCGAACGTTCTTCAATTAACTAACCCGCGGTAGTTAATCTGCTTGACAGATGAATTGTAACACTTCCATTATCTTAAATGGGTCTGCTTGCAGATTTTGTAATTTTCTGATTTTTTTTCGAAAATCCGTGAATCTGCAAACAGAGCAGATTTCAGTGAATTTGGCCATCTCTTTATAAAAACAATAGCATTTTAGTGCACAAACAATTCTAATTGCTTATTGGCTATATATCTCCATTAGGTTGCTGCTTTAAAGAAAGCTCAAACAAACACTTACGGCTGCACAGCGAGATGGTTTTATACTTACAAACAGCAAGACTTTTTAAAATAAAAGCATCTCTGTATTATCTGTTGTATTCTTTTTTTTTTTTAAACATTTATTTTTATTCATTTTCAAATTATATTAACAAATTATTTGCATTTTGATAGTAGATTTACCACTAAAAAAAACAGTTTTAGTATTAAACTAAACCTTATAATGTTACAATATTATATACAGTATCTAAAAGAGAATTAGACAATTAGACATTTCACTAATAGTCAAGTATATATCTTTAATTCAACACCTTTTTATATGTTGCGTATCCCCACGCCTGATTTCACTTCATTCTATTGTTTCATCTGGTATTAGGTCACCTGTTAAGTATATGTATTTTTGGTCTCCATTTTGACTTCCTTTTGGAGAGAAGATGATTACATTGATCTGGGGTTTATGTACCAATCTTCGCATTTTCTGTAAAATTGTACAAAACAACCTTGTGAGCATGCAAATATTTTCTCATAAAGCATGTTGTTGGTTAAATAGTCACACAGTTCCTTTAGTGTGGGTAAAGTTTTTGACTTCCAATACTTTACTATGAGAATTTTCATAATTGTGAATGCATGATACATAATGCTCATCTGATTCTCCGGGAAGTTTTGTAAGCCAGTACTCAACAGTGCTAAAGCTGGGTTTATTTTTATTTTGAATAGGTTGTTGATAAAATGTTCTATTTTGAACCACATTTTTTTTTAATTTTAGGGCAATCCCACCATATGTACAGAAAAGATCCTTGCTGTTTACAGTTCCTCCAACATAGAGGTGAATATGAAAGACAAAGTTTGAGAATTATGTCTCCTAAGAAGGTAAAAAGTTACTAAGGTGAAAAAAGTTTGCACCCAGCAAAATAAAGCAAACCATGAAGTGGTCGCTGGGCTTAAAATAATTTGGCGAAGTTATTGAACTAATTGCTTTAATTTATCCAGAGAGAAGGGCAAGCATTTTAAGTCACATTACAATGGTAAGGTAAAATGTAAGCAAATTAATTGGATGTGCACTAGGCTTCTAATTTTTGTATGTATTGAATTAATTTGGTCTCTAATTGCACTCTGCATGGATGTATACTATCCCATTTCTATATATATATTGCTTGTTGCAATGGGGATTTGACCAAGCCTCTGGGAAATGTGTACTCCATCCACAGTGGGTCATGTGTTTAAGTACTGAAAGCTGGAGAGTCAGTCCCAAGAAAGAAAGAGCAGGTGGGACTTTTATCTCATAAAAGGCAAGTACTGATATAAAGACAAAGTTTGAGAATTACGTCTCCTAAGTAGGTAAAAAGTTACTAAGGTAAAAAAGGTTAGGACCCAGCTGAATATAGCAAACTGTGAAGTGGTTGCTGGGCTTAAAATAATTTGGCCAAGTTATTGAACTAATTGCTTAATTTATCCAGAGACAAGGGCAGGTTTTTTAAGTCGCATTACAATGGAAAAGTAAAATGTAAGCAAATTAATTGGATGTGCACTAGGCTTCTTATTTTTGTATGTATTGAGTATGAAGAGAACCATTTTGAGAGTTGTTTTGGATATCTATAGAATCTGTAGGTTATTTTCTTTTTGATTACCCAGTGGGATATAAATTTGGTGAGTTTAAATGTTTGTTTACTTGCTTCCATCCATTGTTCTGGTGATATGTCTATTTGTAATTCTGTGGACCACGTTTTATAGTTATTGGAGTTTTCATATTTGTTTTTATTGTGGAGTTGTAGATATATTTTAGATATTGTTTTCCTTTTAGAGTCTGATGTAGTGATTAGGTCTAATAGAACATGGTACTCTTGTTCATCTGATTGTTTGAATTTTATTTTGGATTTCAAAAAGCTTCTTATCTGAAGATATTTAAAGAATTCTTTGGCATTAAGTATGTATTTATTCTTCAATGCGTTGAAGTGTAGTATTTCTTGATTTTCATATAAGTTATCGATGAAATTGATACCATGGTCTGTCCACATATTAATGTTTATGTTTGGTATACATAGTTGTAGTGATTGTAGAGGTAGTTGGTGTATAATATTTGGCAAGAGATTATGTGAGTTTATCAAAGATCTCCACATTTGCATTAATGCTGTAGTAGTAATCAGTTGGTTCTCCAAGAGCTATAGATCCCAGGATCTGTTGTATTCAGTGAGTTCAACTGGACTTAGTTCTTGAAGACATTTTGATAGTAATCCTACTAGCTTTCTCAATTCAGAATGACTTGTACAGGAATCTGTAGGCAATTATGTACCCTGGAAAATTCCAATTAGCATATCACAGCCAGGTGTTAAGGACCTTCTGAATGCAAGGCGTGGTTGCATTGTGGCTAAGAGGTGTTATAGGAACGCCCAGGGTAAGATGTCAAAACAGCATTGTACATGACAGACAGTTGGTGTCGAACCCCCCACTTCTATTCAGGCTTGGTTTCTTTATTTTCACATAAATGGTCTCCTTGACACCTCTCTTAAACCAGTCATGTTCCTTTGCTAATATGTTAACATTACAATCTTCAAAGGTATGTCCTTTTTCCTTAAGATACAGGTATATGGCTGAGTCCTGACCCAAGGAATTGTCTCATCTGTGCTGGGCCATATGTTGATGCAGTTGATGTTTGGTCTCCCCCACATACAAATCAGAGCATACTGCACTGCACTGCGTATATGATGTCCCTTTTCTTGTGTTTCGGTATTGGGTCTTTCGGATGTACCAATTGCTGCCTCAGTGTGTTGTTTGGTTTAAAGCAAACAGGGATACTGTGTTTTTTGAAAATTCTTTTTAATTTTTCGGAGACCCCCCTACATATGGGATTACCATGTTCTTTCTCCTGTCTTGCTTTCCCCTTCACTGTTGGTATACGTGTCCTTTCCTTTCTTTTCCTTCTACTTCTTTTGACAAAGGCCCAGTCTGGATATCCACAAGTTTTAAGGGCTCCTCTGAGATGATTTATTTCTTTAGCCTTCGCCTCTGTGCGATGTTCTCTGCTGTGTGTTGCAGGGTTCTGATGACACCCAGCTTGTGATCTAAAGGGTGGTGATACTGATCTGTCTGAGTTGGTTTTCTGTAAACCTCTACTTCCAATATACCATTTTCCTTAACTTCTACCAAGCACCTGGCTGTGATATGCTAATTGGGACTTTCCAGGCTACATAATTGCCAACAGATTCTTGTACAAGTCATTCTGAATTGAGAAAGCCAGTCGGATGACTAGCGAAACGTCTTCAAGAACTAAACTTTAAGTCCAGTTGAATTAACTGAATACAACAGATATACCATGACCTGGATGAATGAGAAACTTCACAAGCATCTGTGTATTACAAAATCACTTTAAAAGCATTGCCATAGCTAGGGAACAGGTTACTTGGTGGTCTAATGCGTTTCAGGCCGAGGCCCTTGTTCACAGACACATCCCATTACAGCAGGTTACACCCTCTTAATGGAAAAAAAACAATACATTAAAAGACAAATCTGTCAATTTTAACCCCTCATTCCTCTTTAACCCATACAGATGCTGCATTGTTCCCTAATTAGTATTAGGTAGAGGGTTAACTTTTTAGTACCCTAGCAAAAGTGGCCATAATGTAAGATAGTTTCCATTTGTTTAAATCAATATTTTATATTTAACAATCCTTGATAACTTATATTGTGAAACAATGTATAAATACATGTATTTAATGATTTCCTTCACTCTAGATACTATATGTTGGAATTTTAGAAACTCTTGTGTATAGAATTTGTATCTGTATGGGAGGAACGAGGGGTTAAAATGGATATATAAATGCTGTCTTTTAATTGGTTGTTTCTTTCTTTAAGAGGGTCTAACCTACTGCAATGGGATGTGTCTATTACTAAGGGCCTCGGCCTGAATCATATCAGACCACCATGTTACCTCTTCCCTAGCTATGGCAATGCTTTTAAAGTGATTTTCTAATACAGAGACGCTTTTATTTTAAAGACATGTGGAGTCCTACTGTTTGCAAGTATAAAACCATTTTGCTGTGCAGCCGTAAGTGTTTGTTTGAGCTTTCTTTGTTCCGTGTAGGGGAGGGGTGCCCTACTACTGTGAACACTTGGATGGCTATTGGCAATACCCAAGTTTCTTGTCCAGGGCCAGATTTCCCATAAGGCCACATAGGCCATGGCCTAGGATCTACAGGGGCGGCATGTCTGAAGCCCTCAGTTTTTTCTAAAACATGACTTAATGTAGTAATAGCAAAAAGACAGTGTATCTCGTAAATGTATCTCCTAAATCTGGGCAGCCAGACAAGAAAACTCAGAGGGGTAAAATATAACAACTGATAAAGGTTGAACCTGCCAAAGGATCAAAAAAGAAACAAAAGTAACTAATCTTCTAACTGGTCACCTCCTTAATGAGTTAGGACGAATTCGAACTATTCGAACTAGTTCGGGTTCGCACTAATTTGATTTTCCGGACTCGCGGGACTATTTTCAATATCAGCAGGCCTCGAACGTCCGTTTCCGAAATCAGACGTACATTCGGGGGTCCCAGATTGAAACCGGGACCCCCTAATGGGTCCTTACAAGGATCTTTGTGGCCCTGACAAGGGCCCTTTGGGGCTTAAGGGGTCCCGCAGCTCAAACCAGGACCCCCCTCCCTGGCCCTTCTAAGGGCCCTTGTGGTACTGATAAGTTCATTTGTTGGGGGTCCCGCAGCTCGAACCAGGACCCCCAGTGAGTGGCTCTTAAAAGAGCCCTTGGGTGTATCTTCTTTCTTCCATCCGGTGACACCAGCTCTGCTGAGGCCACCGACCACGAGAAGTACCCCTGCGGCCGGGGGCCTCAACAAGGCTGATGTCACCGGCGTCTTGATCCGATGCGACGCCATGGGGCTAGTGACACCAACACCACTGAAGTCGCCAATGCCAGGCATGCTTGATTTACATAGTTTACATTAACCAATCAGATTTCAGAAAATCGGAAAATCTGATTGGTTAATGTAAACCATGTAAACCAAGCATTGAAAAAACGGATTAGGACTTTCTGCAAACCTATATAAAGAGGTGCAATCCTCCACGGAACTCAGATGCCATGGCAGTAAATGGCTGAAGAAAGAAGAAAGAACATCGGCTCCGCTGAGGCCGGCGGTGCCAGAGGGCTCACTGGTTGCCGCAGTGAGCCTGCCTGGCATCAGTGACGTCAGTGGTGTTGGTGTCGCTAGTCCAAAGACATTGCGTTGGATCAAGATGCTGGTGACATCGGCCTCGTTGAGGCCACCGGAGGTACCCCTGGCAGCCGCAGGGGTACTTCTCAGGGTCGGTGGCCTCAGTGGAGCTGGTGTCACCGGATGGAAGACAGAAGACATGCCCAAGGGCTCTTTTAAGAGCCGCTCACTGGGGGTCCCAGTTCGAGCTGCGAGACCCCCAACAAAGGCACTTATTAGTGCCACAAGGGCCCTTACAAGGGCCAGGGAGTGGGGTCCTGGTTTGAGCTGCGGGATCCCTTGAGCCCCAAAGGGCCCTTGTCAGGGCCAAAGAGGCACTTATAAGTGCCGCAAGGGCCCTGATAGGGATGGGGAGGGGGGTCCCAGTTTGAGCTGCGGGACCCCTTAAGCCCCAAAGGGCCCTTGTTAGGGCCACACGGTGCCCTTGTAAGGGCCACAAAGGTCCTTGTAAGGAGAGGGGGTCCCGGTTTCGAGCTGCGGGACCCCCGAATTCCGATTTTCGGAAGCGGCAATTCGAGTTTCGATCGAACATTCAAGGATTATCGAAAGCGTAGCGTGTGCGCTACGTCAGGTTTTAATGCTGTCCCTCGCACACGGACGGGTTCCCCAGACCATTTCCCAGGTCCCAGGGGCCTGTAAAGTAAGTTTACACTGCAATATTTCTGAAAGTTCATACGAACCTTCTGAACTATTTACCCCACATTGACTTTAATGGGTCCGTTTTCGGACTTTCTAACTTTAAACTTTTTTAGAAGTTCGAAAACGGAACGAACTTTCAAAAGTTCGGCCATCTCTTTTCCTAATGTAGGGAGAAGGAAAGCAGTGAATGGATCTGCCTTGTATCTCACTGTGGGGACTTATTTATTACATTGGGACATAGTTAATTCATTTTAACACAATTCCATATTGTAAATTATTTAATTTAGTCTAATCTATAAAAATCTATTTTTTATCATTATTACACCTATTAATTGTTCAAGGGATGCAGTGTTATTTAATTGACTCTGCATTTCAGTTATAAAGCAAGGAGATTCCCCTAATTCCCAAAGTTTTCATGTATGTGGGGGTGGGGGTTGTTACTGGAAAACACCTGTAGAGTAATGCTGAATGGTGCAAAAGTTTGCACTGTGTGCCATTTAATGCACTTTATGACAATCCTGGCCTTCAGACATAAGGTCCCAATCCTATATGAACTGCACTGCAACAGTAAAACGATAGTTATGCCTTTTTGTCAACCTAAAAAAATGCCTGGTAAATGCTAAGAAAATGTTACCTGCACAATAAACATGCCATTTTTGTGAAACTAAATAGGAGGGAAGCTGGCCTAGGGGAGAAAAAAGGTATAAAAATCCTTGCTAAATCCAATCCAATCCAATCCATGTCCACCCCCAAAACTATAATCCCCCCAACTACTGGCCCCACCATGTAGTGTAGTCTAATCCTTACCTCACATCCCAGCTCCATAGGGTTCTCCTGTAGTCCCCCCCCAAAGTCCCAAAAACTGCCATATAGGACTCTGCCTCCTACCTGGCCTCCGGGAGAAGTTTGGCATGCGTACTGCAGCCCTTCTCCCCCTCCCTCTCCCTCCCTCTCCCGATTCCCTCCCCCTAGCGTAAAATGTTTAATATAGAATATTCCCCAAGGGCTTCCAGCCCCAACCGCTAGTTTGTATCTTTAGAAAGCTCCCCAAACTTTACTTACCTCTCCTCTTTCCTCCGGCGAAGTGAGCTGCCGTCAGCCGCGTCCGTGATTGGCTGCCGCTCAGCCAGTCACAGACGTGGCTGCCGGTCCCGCCCCTCTGCTTGCATTTTCTCGCAAGCAGAGGGCCGGGAGCGCGGCGGAGGAAAGAGGGGAGGTAAGTAGAGTTTGGGGGGCTTTCTAAAGATACAAATCTAGCAGTTGGGGCTGTGAGCCCTTGGGGAATCTTCTATAAAAAATTTTTATTTTGGGTGGACATACCCTTTAATTGCATGGCTCATTAATGTATTATACACTATACACAGTGATCATATCTCCATGCAAGCACCTTTTCACTAGTGTACATAATTTTAACTTACCAATCTGTCTTCATATTCAAGCTTCCCCCGTCCCCTTATTAATTTAGCTGTCCTTCCCTGAACCCTTTCCATTTCCAACATGTCCTTTGTGTACACAGGATTCAAAAACTTCACCATATATTCCAAATGAGGCCTTACCAATGCTTTGTAAAGTGGGAAAAAAATATTTTTCTCCCTTGAATCCATACCCCTCTGTATAGAGAATATCTTGCTGGCTCTAGCTTTTTCTTCCTGGCACTGCTTGCAGGGGCGCTTCTAGGGTTTTTGTGTGTGTGTGGAGATCAAAATTTTGTAAATGTGTTTCACTTTAATTTTTTTTATTATTCCCAAAGACTTAGGAATATGTTCCCAAACTTTTCAGTATCTTCCCCACCTCTGAGGTTTCTATTTACCAGGTTCTGAACAACTACCTTTTTTGAATATTGGATTTTTTTCTGATAAATTAAGATACAATGGCCTATTGTAGATTAAACTGAATTTACAGGGAGATTCAGTAAAAATTCTTCTCATTAAAAATGGTGATAATTTTGCCCCAATCAATCATATGTTAGCTTTAAAATGTTAAATAAGATCTAATTTAGTTGGGGCAAAATCAGCACCATTTTAAACGAAAGAACTTTTATTGAATCTCCCTGCATGTTCCTTAAGCCCCCGAAGATGTATTTTATACTGTGCGTGAGCTTTTTTGATATTATTACCTTATTTAGTTGTTTCTAAACCATATCATCAGTTAACCAAAGTTTAATTTTATCCATTATTCTATAACTGCTAATATAATCTATGCTGTCTGTACTTGGATGTTGTATACATAGGACTCATTCAGGATAGTGCATACATAGGACACATTCAGGAGGTTTGCTTTATCGGCATCCTCTATAATTTTTATCCCCGTTAACTAATGGACCCACATTTTCAGTCTTCTTACTATTATTATAGTTAAAAATTGTTTAGGGTTAGTCTTCATTTGCTCAGCTATTCTAACTTCATTATTTATTTTAGCTAGCTTACTTGATTTTCAATTATTTAACCTGCATTGCTGTTACTATGTTATTATTGATATAGTACTTGTAGTGGACACAACCATGTAAAATATTACAGTACACAACAATAAGAAACAGGTAAAAAAAAAACTAGATAAAGTAAATAAACAAACCAAAATAAAAAAACACATAAACATGAAATGCCACAATAAAAATGCTTGAAACCTTGAGATGTAAAGAAAGAAAATGCCACGGAGAGCAATCTAGATGGGTGCAAAATACAAACACAAAAATCTTCCTTTTTAGTTGTACAAGTTTTAATTTTGACTAAATAGTCAAGGCACAAGGCCAATGCACTCCAACTAGAAAAATGTAAATTAATGCTGAATTACTTATATTTACCTCTAAATGGATTTAAAACTAAAAGATGCCATTAACTAGAATATTTTTAGACCTTGACCCATAGCCTCTCTCCTCTTACATTCCTATTGCCTATGAATAATTCATTAATACAAATATACATTATCAAGTATCATGTAATAATATAAGCTCTATTGCAATAACGCTTTTTCAAATTGGGCATTTCTAAACTGCATATAAGTAATGAAAAGTTGTAAAGGAAATTATCCTTCCTCCACAAACATAGAGCTTGGAAAATAGATATATTGCTCCCTTGAAAAAAATCATTGCTAGAAACTTCACATGTGTAATAAATGTAAAGGGCATCTATACTGAAAAATAGGTTATTTTAAATTGACCATAACTGAAAACTATAATTCTTCCCAACCACCACTGTATCATTTTTTGTTGTTGATCTGCCCCCTATTTCTTTAGATATCCAATCAAAAGCTTCTTATATTTCAGCTGTCAATCAAGTTCCTTGGTGTTATAAACTATTTTTCTGTGAGTAGTTTTACTGTAGCTGGAGTGGTGACAGAGTTTTGACAGTTGGAATGATGTATGCTGTGTGCAGGCTTGACAGTTGGCTTGTGGGGAAAAAAGTTAGGTCGGATGGAAGTGGGAGTGGTTAAAAGAGGGAGGGGGGATACTGCTCCTAAACAAAATGTGTGCTGGATTGAAGCCATTTTTTCAGTATAGTGTCCCTTTAAAAATGTCATTTTATTGTAATATAAAGCACACCTTGCTTGGTTGCAGTTCTTGGGAAAGGTTCTCTTCCTGACCTTGCATTGTCTTAGTATAACAGTTTCACTTCACCCGCCTACTGGTTTTTAACTAGTAGAGCCCTCTCACCCAATGCTTAGTATCAAAGACATAAGACCTCCACTTAAATGGCCAGGTTAGGGGGGGTTCTTCTACCAGATGTCTATCTTCCTGCAGAGCAAATCTGCTACATTGCATACACAAAAGGGGTCAGTATGAGCACTCCTTAAGCCGAATTACAATTACATATAGCGGAAGTGCTACTGACCTCACCAATACTTTTCCTTGGGCTCATATAATATCATAATATCTGTACTAGCGCAAAAAGTAAAAATATATATGTTGCAATAATTTACTTTGTCTTGCTTAGTGCAGTGGAAAAGCTGAACTTTATGGTGTATGAACATTATTGCACATTTTTAAGTTACTGTGAGCTTTAAATCATGTTCTATCAACAGTGAATCTTCAACAGTAACAAGAAACAAAAGGAAATTAAAGTAAAATTTGTGTTCTTTTCAGTTAACCTTGTAGTGGAAATTGAATCCACAATTTCGCACTAGAAGCATTTTAATCCTTACATAAAAGGCTAAGAAATGTTTTACTCATAAAACTAGCAACACCATGTAGACATTTTTGATCAATTTGTTATGTAAAAATGATTTTACCCTATGCAATATTACACTAATAAATCACTAAGTGAGAAGGTCAAAACATTTTAGTGCTTGCTGTATGTTTGTTGTGTTCATTCTCCCAACCTCCCCCCCAGTCTATAATGAAGTTAGAAATTAATGAAGTGTTATGACAGAGAGGACATACATACTCATACACACATACAACTTGGTTTATGATTAATGTAAATGTACTTTGAGACATTAAGTCTCATTCTCTGACTTTATTAATGCAAAGTAGTTTGTTAGATCTAACACTGCTTCAGTTGTCAAGAGGACTGAGACTCACAGAGATTCAAGGATTTAAATGTAATATTCAGGTAGACAGGAAAACATTTTAACCTTTAGAAACTGTATGGGATGTGATTACAGCAATGGACATAAATAAGAAACCATAAGGACCTCTTAAAATCAGTCACCTGGAAGATGTGAGTATTCAGCAAAAAGAGATTATTTGTTTCACCTTTGAAAAGAGATTGTATTATCCAGCATTATGCCCTTTTTATTGTATTGCCCTGTGAGGGTATTTAAATTTGTTTCTATTTATTGATACTTAAGTTAACTCTTAATAAGCCATGATGATACAAGTGATACATACTTAAAGCACTGTATCAGATATTATTGAAGATTTAGCACATTTTAAAGAAGAAGACCTTGCATTTTCTTTCTGGTACCTGTAAAACATGAAAGGGGTTATGCTGACTACACTCTGTCCCAATATTAGTTCGATGTGACAATCAATCAGGAAATCAATCTAATACTGGGCCATGAAATCAAAATACCTGTCAACATCCCCATGACATAATCCGTCCTGGACCATTCATTTTCTGATAAAATGACAATCAATTTATTTTAAAATTAAATATCCTATTTTGTTTGCAAACCATTTTTAACTATAGATGGCTGAAGTTTGGTTTGTTTCCGAACTATAGTAAAAGTTTGGGAGTTCATAAGTTCGGAAAAAAAACCATTGAATTCAATTGGGAGCTAAAAGTTCGAAAATTGTGGATGAATAACAGATAAAATAACAATGGTAATTTACTGTAAATGCCTGTGGCACCTGGGAAATGGTATGGGAACTTGCAACTTGTTTAAAATTCAAATATTGCACCTATCACCAAGACTCATTTAAACACTTCTTACTTCATGATCGGGCAATAGTCAGGTTTCTGCACGCTACATTCGAGGGTTAGGGCCAATTTTAGGGTTACCAAACAATAAATTCGAGGGTTGCCAAATTCAAAGGCTACATTCGAGGAAAATCAGCCACTACATTCGAGGGTTACTGAAATCAAAGGCTACATTCGAGGGTTTCCGAAATCCACCGCTACATTTGAGGATTACCGAATGATACATTCGAGGGTAACAGAAATCAAAGGCTATATTCAAGGGTTACAGAATTTGAAGGATACATTCGAGGGTTATCGAAAAATCGAACATTACATTCGAGGGTTACCTAATGATACATTCGAGGGTTACCGAATTGGAATGCTACATTCAATGGTTATGGAAATCAGCCACTACATTTGAGGGTTACCGAAATCAAAAGTTACATTTGAGGGATTACTAAAATCGACCGCTACATTCGAGGGTTATCGAACATTACATTCGACGGTTACAGAAATCGAAGGCTACATTCGAGGGTTATTGAAATCGACCACTACATTTGAGAGTTGTCGAAAATTGAACATTACACTTGAGGGATTCCGAACGATACATCCGAGGATTACTGAAATTGAAGGCTACATTCGAGGGTTACCGAATGGTGTATTAGAGGGTTACAGAAATTGAAGGCTACATTCGAAGGTTACCGAAATCAATCGCTACATTTTAGAGTTATCGAAAATCAAACATTACATTCGAGGGTTACCGAATGATAAACTCAAGGATTACCAAATTTGGAAGCTACATTTGAGGGTTACCGAACGATACATTAAAGGGTTACCAAAATCGACCAATACATTCGAGGGTTATCGAGAATCAAACATTACATTCAAGTGTTACCAAATTCAAAGGCTACATTCAAGGGTTATGGTACCGAAATCATAGTCTATAATTGGGGGCTACTGAAATCGAAGGCTACATTTGAGGGTTACCGAATAAGACAGATACATTCGAGGGTTATCAAAAATCAAACATTACATTCAAGGGTTATTGAATTTGAAGGCTACATTCAAAGGTTATGGAAATCAAAGGCTACATTTGAGGGTCTCCAAAATCGAAGGCTACATTCGAGGGTTACCGAAATCAAAGGCTACATTCAAAGGTTTCCAAAATCGTCCACTATATTCGAGGGTTACCGAACGATACATTCAATGATTAACAAATTTGAAGGAGTTCCATTCGGAGTTACTGATCAATATATTCAAGGGTGACAGAAATCGAAGGCTACATTCGAGGGTTATCGAAAATCAAACATTACTTTTGGGGGTTACTGAATGATACATTCAAGGGTTACCAAATACGAAAGCTTCATTCAAGGGTTATAGAAATCAGCCAATACATTCCAGGGTTACCGAAATCAAAAGCTACATTCCACAGTTACCAAAATTGACTGCTATATTTGAGGGTTACCCAATGATACATTCAAGGGTTACAGAAATTGAAGGCTACATTTAAGGGTTACTGAAATCGACTGCTACATTGGAGGGTTATCGAAAAATGAACATTGCATTCAAGGGTTACTGAAATCGAAGGCTACATTTGAGGGTTACCGAATTCGAATGTTACGTTCGATAATGGAATTTTTGAAAATAAGTCTGTGAGTTTGGAAAACTGAACTAGTTCGAACTATTTTCTACACATGTTCAAATGTGCCACCCAAGCCCAACAGACATTAGCTTATACATAAGTTTCCTATGGGGAAATATTTCAAAAACTAAGCAAAATCTAAGTATACTGAACGATACATTCAAAGGTTACCAAAATGGAATGTTACATTCAAGGGATACTGAAATTAAATTATTCCTGCTGTGAACTCTAAAGCTCACCTTACATGATTTAGAATAAAGCACAATTTATCCACTTTATATGTATTTATATGAACTATTTCCTAAACACCCATCATAATACATAACAAAATTAAACAATACTTCTTTGGTATTTGGTAAATAATTGTGGAATTTCAAATTACAAACTTTGTAGTAGTTGGGTAAAGGTAATCAACAATTTATCTACTTGCTTTACTATAATTTCATTTTACAACTTTAGTTTTTTTCTTTTTTTAGTAAGAACAAAAACAAAAAATAAGACAAAACAAGTATAATACAACAAAACAAACAAGCAGCCCTCACACACTACAAATCCAGGACTTCATTATATTTTCTTTTGTCCATTGTCTCCCTATGCTATTTTGGTCATTGAATGCAAGTATAGGGTAAAGGTAATTGGCTGACAATCCCCTGTGCATGACCAGTAAATATGAAAAAGTGTTCCTGTCCCTTATCCGCATCTCCAGCATGTCTTTCAAATTGTGGGGTTAATGCTGTGTAACCTTTCTGGGGTGGGATACCAGTGAAATAAAACTTTGTAGCCATTTTCTTTGCGTGTGGTGTTGATAGATGTTTTCCCCACTGCATTCCATATCGTTTCCCACATGTCTTTTGCTATCTATATACCCAGAGCAATTTTCCACCATACAGCATATGGATGATTTAAAAAATAATGCATTAGGAATTGAGTTAAAGATGTGATATATTGTAGAAATAATTTCCTTTCAACTTGGTCCCTGAATTGGTAGTAACTCAAAATGTGTCAATGTAGGAAAAGTACTAGTTCTGGTTACAGTGTCTGCTTTATGTTTTATTGGGCAATACCTGTATGATAAAGTAGGAAAAAATCTTCTTTTTGTGGACCAATTCTTTAATGTGTACAAGGGTCGAAGTGAGTAGAGCAGGTGTGAGGGCTGAATCTGAGCTCCGTATATTACTACCCACCTAGCCTGGGGTTGTACTGAGGCCCAATGTGTAAGATGGCATAAGTGAGAGGCAAAGTAGTATTTAGTTAAGTCAGGGACCGCCAGACAGTTCTAAGTACACTTTGCCATTGCTACACAACGTGAGATTCTGTGTGCTCAATAATCCCAGAAAAATTTCAAGAAATTGTTTTGCATACGGCAAAGTATCTTAAGGGGTATATCTACAGGGAGAGTTGTGAATAGTAGTAATGGCCCAGTTCGCGTAACCGAACCCGGATCCACGGCGGATTTACCTTGTTCACGAACGGCGGATATCGCGGAGTTTTCCGCCTTCCGAACTTTTCCGAACCGCATTTTCGAAAATTTTCAAAATTACGAGGATTTCTCGTATTTCCGAAAATGCGGGAAAATACGTATTTTCGAAGAATCCTTGTATTTTTGAAGAATCCTCGTATTTTCGAGGATTTTTTCATTTTTCGAAAATTTGCGGATCCTCGAGCGGACCGGATTTTGCGAAGTTCGGACATCTCTAGTGAATAGGTATGAAGGCCCAAATATGCCCGAAGGCCTGAGTGCATGGTAGAGTCTATTGCAGAGTTACCGAGCCTTCTAGCAAGTATTGTGTGTGCAAATTCATATGTTTTCTGAAGGGACCAAAGGAGAGATTTTTCTATTTTAGCTGTATCAAGAAGCTTTAGTTGTGTTTGAAAAGCCATGACCTTTTGGAGGGAATTTATTGTTGGCTTAGCGTATAGTCTTTTTTCCTGATATTGTAAGTTTCAAGTCAGTTCTTGGAATTGAAGTTTGGTGTTCTTTTTAAGCCTAAAGCCCCATTTTATATTTCCCCTTTGTTTTGTGAGCTTCCCATAGCGTTCCCGAAAAAGGAACTGTTTAGGGTGAAATGGCCCTCCAGTATGTAAATGTGATCCTGGGTATTGATTGATTGCGGAACATTGATTCATTCAGTCTCCATTGGCATAGTGTGCTGGATTTGTGTCTTCAAAGTGAGTGTGATTGGTCTATGATCAGACCATGATATGCTGGAGATGAGGAAATGAGTCAGAGTAAGGGAGTAGAGGTCCAGAAATAGTCTATTCGGGAGTTTGTTTGATGTGGAGTAAAAAGTGCATTGTTTAGCTGTTGTAAATTCTATTCTCCATGGATTGTAAAGGTGACATTGTCTCATCAGTTGTCTAAATCCCCTAGATAGTGTCTCTCCTTTGGTGGGGTAAGTCTTTAAAGATAGTGTGTCACTTTTTGGGGAATATGTCATGTTAAAGTCACCTTCTAGCTGCAATAAGGGGCAGTCATATGTAAATATACGGTGTAGGGTTTGTTTCAAAAATTTAAGTTGGCCTGTTTTGGGAGCATTGCATAAAGTTGCACATTTCCAAATCAATGTTTTAGAGTGAGTCGTGGAGTATGATGTATCTGCCTGTCTTATCAATTAGGTGTCTTGTAAGATGGAATGAGCAGTTTTTGTGTATCAAGATGGCCATGCCTGCCCTCCTCTGTCCTGATACTGTAGCGTATATTGTAGGATACAGATGCTTGATAAATCTAAAGGCCTCGGGGCCCATCAAGTGAGTCTCCTGAAAAAACAAGTCCCCTGTCTGTAAGCGTTTAGCTTCTTGGAGAAGTTTTCTCTTAGCAGAGGAATTCCACCCTTTAACATTTAAAGATAACATTTTTAGTGTATTTGGTAGGTCTGATGTACCAATAGAACTTGAGGTTTATGTAGGAAGCCCGGACAGTTATTTCTCAGGGTGGTGTCAGGAAGAGCTGCTTTCCCCCCACAAAAAACAAACAAAAAAACAAATAGAGAAACATATTATTAGCCAGCACCCGTTGCAACCATTTACTTCTAAGTCTGATATTTGAAATTTGAAGTCAATAAGAGTGGGAGACAAATCTCGGTGTCTGGAGTGGTTCAAAGATATGCTTAGGAGAATGCTTCTACTGCTGCCTCTATTTATATATCCAAAATGTTCTCTTACATTAACTGCAGGCCTGTATCCAGATACAGATATTTAAGTTTTTGTCTCAGTACTCAAAAAGGTGGGGTGAGACAGGGGAGACAAGAGAGGTGAAGGAAAGGGGGGTTGGGCAAAGGAGCACAAACATATGACATTACCCATCATCTGGGATACTTGTATTTAAAAGAGAAAGCATAAGGAAACATTTCTGCTTATACATCTAAACATATATGCCATTGAATGTCTCTTCATTTATACACAGGCATATACATATTGCAACTTAGGCTTTAGCTATTAACCTTGTTAGTAAGGCTCCTTTCTAAGAGCCAATGTAGACACAACTCTTGATGAAGGCTATGTCACATGGACATTTTAAAGAAGGTTAGATAATGTTATTTCAGGATCAGGAGTTTAGTGCCAAGATTCTGTAATTTACTGTAATGTGACAGTGAACCCCCTCAGTTTGCCTGTCGAGGAACTTGCTAGTTTTGTATTATCTTGGGATGTATAATGTCCTCTTTTTCAGCTCTATGTAGGTTGGTAGTTTTTGCAGATACATGGGACCAGGACTGAGGTAATGTGTAGAGAGTTAAAAATGTCCATAAGGTCTTCAGGATAGCTCAGAGTGTAGGTTGTCCACTTGTGGTGCACAAGCAGTTGAAAAGTAAGAATGGAAAACCCCAGCAGTAGGTCAGTTTTCTGTCCATAAGAGCTTGTAGCAGAGGTCTCAGCTGTCGCCTTTGAGCCAGAGTGGAAGGTAATAAGTCTAGGAGTGCAAGAGACAATGTTAACAGCAGATAAAACTGGCACATGTCTAAAGGCTTCATGACTGGTTTATAATGCCTTATACCAAGTAGAATTAAAACACTGAAAGCAGGATCCATACACCTACTATATTGAAGCTGTGGCTGAACTGTTTTACCACTACATTCCAATTATCCATAAACAGTTATTAATGCTGTTTGTGAAGGTTCTCATTCATCCAGGTCATGGTATATCTGTTGTATTCAATTAGATCAACTGGACTTGTAAATGTAGTTCTTGAGACGTTTCGCTAGTCATCCGACTGCGTCTCAATTCAAGATGACTTGTACAAGAATCTGTGGCAATTATGTACCCTGGAAAATCCCAATTAGCATATCACAGCCAGGTGTTAAGGGTGGGATTGGATAGTGGCTAAGAGGTGTTATAGGAACGCCCAGAGTAAGTGTTAAACAGCATTGTACATGGCAGACAGTTGGTGTCGAACCCTCCCACCTCTATTTAGGCTTGGTTTCTTTATTTTCACATAAATGGCCTCCTTAACACCTCTCTTGAACCAGTCACGTTCACGTTAATATACTGGCGAAGGAACGTGACTTGCCCTTAACACCTGGCTGTGATATGCTAATTGGGATTTTCCAGGGTACATAATTGCCACAGATTCTTGTACAAGTCATTCTGAATTGAGAAAGCCAGTCGGATGACTAGCGAAACATCTTCAAGAACTACATTTCAAGTCCAGTTGATCTAATTGAATACAACAGATATAGTTATTAATGCTGTATAAAGTTCCCAGTCTATTGTTGTGTCTGCACTTAAGCTGGCTAATCACAAAACTGATAAAAGGTTGATCCCAATCCTCTGACCCGCCTGGATCCGTCTTTTATTGGCCAGTGCCACATGAGTAGTTTTTGAAGCAGATGAAAATGTCTATATTCCCACTAAACTTCGGATTTATAAGCCAATAATGACCGCTGCCCAACCAAAGGCTCTCCCTACACAAAGTATATGGAGACCATCGGGAATGTATCTAATGGAATTTATAGATGATAACAGACAACTTTTAATGGAATCTGTCTGTCATCTTCTATAAATCTTTACTGTGTGTACCCAGCTTTAATCGGGCAAGCAGAATATATTACCCAATAACTTTACTGGCAGATGATATACGGTTACCAAGGCTTTTTTGCTTTGAAGTTTTGTTTGTTGCTACCATACCATACCTTATTCTGATCTTTAATACATACATCACAAATGCTGAAAGTAAAGTATGATATCATATTTAAAAAGGCCCATATCTTAGTATAGCTAACTTGCATACAAAATTACCATTACAATGCTAACAATTATTTCCAGAGATTTGTGTTAAGTTCCTGCAAATCTTAGCATATACAAATATTTCTTGTTAAAGAGAACAATCTGCTTAGACATAATAATAATAATTTAGACATATTAAAACAGATAAGGTAATTGGTTGTGAAATATATGTAATGGATACTTCAATTAATCTAATGACAGCTATTCTGCATCTGAAATTTTACTTAATAAAACAATAAACTGACATCGCCTATAAAGTCAGTTAAATTACTTTTATTGAGAAATTCATTACAATATTATTTTAACAACTGTTCTCATGAAAAATTGTTGGCAACCTACTTCCCCCATGCAATGTACTAACATACTTTTCTCAAATTCATTACTTTGACTGACAAAATGACAATATGATTAGCAGTTAATAGGGTCCTGGTTTTATAAGATTGACTGACATTCCATTACTCATTTAATTTCCGTTTCTTCTATTTTTCCCTCTCCAACACCCGGGGAATTAATATTATCACATCAAAGGGTTCTGTTAAAAGGAGGAAAAAAATAATTTAACAGGACACAGGCTGTGATTATTCAAACAATGTTATTTGCACTGTATACTGGGTATGGAAACATCATTGTACAACTTAATTTTTGTGAAATCTGTTATCAGTTACTAATAAAACACACTGTAATCTACAAAAAATAGAATCCCATAATAAATACCAAAAAAAGGGTTTGGACTTGTCTTTAAAGAAAGATAAACGTTAGTACAATGCAGAACAATTACAGGGCAGTTAAAATGTGAGCAGTGAATTACATTCTTTGTTTTGTTCACTATTTCAAGCTCTCAATTTTTAAGGGTTAGGCTGGGTACACACCATCCAATTTTTAGGACTGATTGATTTTACTGTGCATTGATCGGTTCGCCTGAAAAATTGGATAGTGTATTTGCTGGTGGCCGTGATCGATCTTGGCTGCCAGTTTGCCTGGATTGAGCAGGTCATGCCTTTGGCACAACCGACAGCTGGCTAGTGGCAAAAGATCAGTCATGACTTAATATTTGATATTGATATTGCGTACCCAAACGAAGAAATCCCGAAGATCCAAAAATCTGAAAATGGAACGAATTTTGATTATTATAGAATGTTCAAGGACATTTTTGAGGATAATCCTCAAAAATACGATTGGTGACTACTTTCAAGTTTCCGATCGTATTTTTGAGGAGTATTAAATGTTCAAGGATATTTACGATAATCCTCGAACGTTCAATATGCATAGCAAATCCGCTAAGATTTGGATGGATCATTCGGGTTATCGGAACCGAGGGGTTCCTTGTCAGACCAGGATCCTATCTCTAATATTTACATGAAATTTCTGCAGTTTTAGCACAATCTTTTTTCTGTTTTCTATTCCAGACCTTTTTATAAGTGTTTTTTTTTTTGCTTGGTTCAATAGTTGGTCAGTCCTATATATCAATATTTTACCTGCTGCTAAAAAATTAATTGGCCGATGTTTTAGAAATTAACTGGGACTGTACTTCTTTTACCTTTACATTGTATTATTTGACCTTATTTTTTCCACACATCATTATTTTTTAACCAAGGTAATACCAAGATTAATAACTGTCATGGTTAAAGCTTCCCTTTTAACTGATTTTTAATGGTTTAGTATATTAATTGAATGTAATGTGTGATGTACTATATAGTTTCTTAAAGTGTATGTAAACTGAAAAAAATAACTTTGTCTCATCTTAAAAGAGAACTAAGACGAGAGTTTTCCCCCAGATTATTCTCTAGTAAGTTGCATTTACGCACAGCACATGTGAAATAGGTTCTGTAACTAAGAAAGTTTTTCATGTTGTTGCCCGTACAACTCACAGCCCTATGTAGTCTTCAAAGAATCTTGTGAGCACTTGCACTTATTGCCATGCCCCCTGACCACACTACTAACTGTCTCTATGCTATAGGTATTTTCTATACAGATGTCTCCACACCAATATGGAAGCCTCTGATGACCTGTTACCAAGCAGTTTATTTTTCAGCCAGTGTAAATTGCATACAGCCTTCCTGGGATAATACAAAATCAGCTTGATTTTCTTTTTTTTTATTATTCTGTTCCTAGTAAAATATAAAGTTCTGTGTATGCTCTGGTGATGCAGCAGTCTAAAGCGCTAGTTTGGGAACCGTCAACCCAAAAGTTTGTCGGTTCGAATAACTAGACTTAATTACGAATGTATGTACGAATTTGTGTATGGCATCTTTATTGGTATAGCAGTATAAAGCTCTGCTTTAAGCAAGACAAAGTACAAAAGGTTGCTGGTTCATTTCCATTACACTTTTAATTTTTACTGAAACGTTAACATTCTGTTACATATATCCATGCAGCCAAGAAATAATTTGCCAAGATTTCTTTTTTTTGTATGAAAAGCAAATTTTTAAATCATTGCTAGGGACCGGAGCATTTAAATATGTTACACAAATTGAGGGAGAATCTCTGTGCTGTTATATGATTGGCTGCCAGCCTCTAGGAAGAAAGGATGGAGCTTCCTTGTTTTGGTATGCTGAGCACTACAGAGTATATGAAATGTACAGGATACACTTAACTGGGATGATTATGGGCGCTGACCCATAGTACCTACATGTTAATTCCTTAAATCATCCAGCAGCTACAGCAAACAAAGAGCTTGTTGTATGTTTGTGAATGTGCTCTACCTATTGGGACATTTTTTCTAGAGACTTTAGTTCCCCTTTAAGCTATAAATGAATACATGTAATTAATACTTAACTTGGGATGTGTGTAGGTCTTCAATCAAGAACATGTTTTGCTCAATGCCCCCCTCCCACACTAATCCCTAAGCAGGTATGCTCAGTATTTTTTTTACCAAGGTATTGTATTGATGTAATTTGGATTATATAAAATAGGATATATATAAAATTTACTTGAAACTAGAATAAAATGGCAGCTAAGATTGAAGTAAAGATTATCCATAGTATGAGAACAAAAATATCATAGTTGTGCACACTCCAGGAGTATTATAGAAGGTTTTCCTGAGAAAGCATAAAGAAAAGTATAAAATAACAGAACAGAATGCTCTTATGTCAAAAGGTTTGAAGACCAACCTTGTTAATTCAGTAAACTGCAGTGTTAAATTAGTCTAGGCCCTTGTGAAAACAGTGTTACATATTGTCCAGCCGAGATAAATTTTCCCTCACACTGTCTAACAGACAAGCCAGTGACAGGTGACTGCTGTGAGTAGTTTATTAAAATGGACCCCTCATGGGAGATTTTCAAATTCTTAAATGCTTCTCATTGATAATAGGGTCACCGACAGTAGAAACGAGAACAAAAGAGAAAAATGAACCCAAGGAATCATGGACTAATCACTTAGCTAAGCAGGTCAGTGTGCATTAAACAAAATGCATGACCTGCACAGCACATGATAAAATGGCTAAACAGCATTTGTTTGAAACTGAAAGTAACTTTGATTATATTAGCATATACGAAAACATTTGCTATTGTTTAAGCAGACCACGGTATAAGCTGCTAAAAAGACAATACAATCATCATTTTAAAGGGTTATGAACCCATTTCAAATATTTTGCTTTATGAAGAAAATCTATAATTCTATGGAATCAGGACCATTTAATCCTGTCTCCTATAGTAACTACTAAAATGAGAAGTCCATACTTACCTATCTGTGACCCTGCAGTTCTGCTGTCTCTCTCCTCCAAAAGATGTGTCATGTATAGGGGTGTGTTGGAGGAAAGCCATGAGGAGAGAGACAGAAGT
This sequence comes from Hymenochirus boettgeri, assembly GCA_019447015.1. Lineage (NCBI taxonomy): Eukaryota > Metazoa > Chordata > Amphibia > Anura > Pipidae > Hymenochirus > Hymenochirus boettgeri. The sequence goes on from CM033474.1 coordinate 140,520,255, forward strand.
GGTGCAGGATAGCAGTCAGATAGGTATGATTACATAATAGATTTGTTTGCAACAGAGTCACATTTTAGGGCTTTGTGACCCTTTAACAAATACAGCAAATACCTATGTGTGAAATACAAGGGTTCAGGATACAGATGAAGCAATTTGTTTAAAAAATAAGTGATTTTTTCTTTCTTTCATGTTTTTGGTGAATCTGTGGCACTCAGTTAGATCACTGGACTAGTTTAGGTCTTTATCTATAAAGGGGGTATTGCTATTTCATGTAACAAAAAAATGATGTCTGAGAGACTCACTGGACTGTTGCAGAAAAAGTGTTAAAGCTTATTCATCCATAATACAAGACAAACAGAAAACATTTTGGGTAATGCACCACCCTTTTCTCAAGCCCTACCCAAAACGTTTCCTGTTTGTCTTGCATTGGGGGTATTGCGCGCCAATACAAAAGATAGGGCGTGCGATTGGGACAGAGTAGATGTCAGTGCAGGAGTGTCTTGCGGTGGAGTGCCGGTAAGGTTAGTTCCAGTGTCACCCGAGTGTACTTTTATTCACAGGGAGGTGGGAATAAGCGTTCTCACCTCCCTGTGAATAATAGAAACGGATGGCATATACTTTTAAAAGTGGATTTAGTGTTCCTTTAATGTAATGTAAAGGTACTATATACTTATACATTAGCCTGCTGAGTTGGAAGTCTCTGATACTACAGGTTAATAAATAATCTCTATATTGTACAAAAAAAAGAAACTTGGGCCTACAGTATGAGGGTACGTATTCCAGCAACTAAAGGTGAGTGTATGGTATGAAAATCGATAATTTTAGTGCTGGATGAAGGACCAGAGAAGCATAATCATACCCTAATTGCCCCTCTGAAAATTAATCTTGCAGTAGCTTGATAGGAACTTTTATCTTTGTTGCTGTTTCAGGAAAAACATTAGTTTAGAGGCAAAAAATAAGCATAAAATGTATTGATTTTTTTGTCACATTGTAAATCTATCTTTTTAGAGGAACTAAACCCATATTAACCCACCCACTGCTCCAAAATAAATTAGAACCATAAGGGTTCCCAGAGCGTGAGCATTTTTCCATTAACCAGGCCCAGCATTAGTATATCTTTACAATCCTTAAACTGGTTACCTTATTAGGGGAGGGATGGTTAAAACGGTTTAGTTTCTTTTTAAATAACCCCCCATTTAAAATGGCTGCAATGGCTTCAGTGCAATTAGATATCAAAGTGCAGGGAGGGCCTTTCGCGGTTATGCCAAAATCTGTTTTATTGCACCAGTGGTTCCTTGGAACTGAAAAATAGAATCTAATTCAACTAAAGTCAGTGGAATTTTTACATTTTCAACACCAAATTCCGCCATGTTTCACACATTAAATCTTTGACATACCATTTAAAGGAAATTCCTTAAAGTTCAGCCCTTTTGACACAGATTTCTGACTCAAAATCAGATTCAGATCGAAACCAGGACTCATTCACAATATGAAAAAAATTTAAAAACACCCTTTTCCCCTTGTATTCAATTATTATACCTTAACAGTATTCTTAAACACACAAGGCAGCTATATAACTTAAGGAGAGGTGGGCCAAAAGGAGCAAATAGCCCTCCACTGAGCAGAAAGGAGAAATTTTGCATATCTCCGCCCCTTACTCTGGGGAACCTGGGTGTAAGAAATTAGTTCTTGTTTCTTAGATTTTGTGGGCAATGCTATTCATATAGCGTGAGACAGCAAGATGCCTTCTGTTATTAGAAGGCTCTGCTACCTGGATTATGAAACACATTGTGGAAAAAAAAATACATATTTTTTTTTCATGTTTAAATTTCATTGCAGATATGTTTGAAATAAAAACACAGTTTTACTAAATGGGGTTGGTACATTAGTTTGTTAACTACAATGTCATAATGGCTTTCCATGTCTTTTCCATAAAACATTGTTAATACAATGTCTACATTAATATGAAATAAGTTGCACATTCACATTTGCTGGACATTAAACATATTAACATATTCAAGCCATAAAACACCTGATGTTCACTGACATATTTTATGCATACATGCCTAGTACATAAAACCAACCAAGACCCAGCTTTAAAATGAATAGGTCATGCATTTTATTGTTTGCATAACTAATAATTTAAAGAATTTTTTGGCCGTTTTTTTTTCTCCTCTCCATTTAATGCACTCACCAGAAAATTTTTAACATAACAATGAGTATTAAAAGATTATTCATGCATTGAAACCAAATGCTTTGCAATGCATTAAAAGAAAATGAAATGAATTTCCAGAATGTAATTCAGTATTTTTGGACAATGTTAATACTATGATGTCACCTTGTGGCACTATAAACTCATGTCTGATTTAATGTTAAGTATGTGTTATTGTACAGTCTGTGAGCAAAATTTAGGATTCGTTTTTATCTTCTGTATCATAGAGACATGATCACGTCTGTTATATTATACCATGACCTAACAATCAGATTGGCCAAACCTGGGAAGCTTTTTTTAACCTAGTTAGTCATTTAGAGATTGTTTAGTTCTACTTGCCTTGTATTTGCGGTGCAATTTAAAATGGGCATGCGTCAGCAACCAATTACTCATTTTTTTCCCCTCTTCAATCCTCAGAGACATCCTGTTTGGATACTTACATTAATGTAACATCATTTTGATCTGTACTGCAATGATTTATTTTAAGCATTAAGCATTGTCAAGTTTTCATTAAGCTGTATAAGTTCCTTGTAACATAGTAACATAGTAATTAAGGTTGAATAAAGACATACGTCCATCAAGTCCAAACTATTCACCCTCTTTTTTTTTTTTTTTAACCCTACCTAACAGTTGATCCAGAGGAAGGCAAAAAAAACCAGCAAAGAAAGGGGGAAAAATTCCTTCCTGACTCCAAACGGCAATCGGAAAGTATCCCTGGATCAACCAGATCTATATGCATTAATACCAGTTTCTTAATTTTTTAGTTTCTTAATTTCTTAATAATTAATACCATTCTCAATATTTTTTAGTTTTAGAAACTTATCCAGGCCTTTTTTTAAAGCTATTCAATGAACATGCCATTACCACTTCTGCTGGAAGTGGAAACTGAAGATGAAACTTCTTTTCATCCAACCGTAAAGGATGCCCACGAGTCCTCTGATATGACCTATTAGTAATCAATGGACCAGAGAGTTCATTGTATGGCCCATTAATATATTTGTGTAAGGTTATCATGTCCCCACACAAACGTCGCTTCTCCAATTTAAACAGACCTAACTTGTCTAATCTGCCTGCATATTCAAGCCCCTCCATTCCCCTTATTAATTTAGTTGCCCTTCTCTGAACTGCTTCCATTTCCAAGATGTCCCTTTTGTATATGAGATTCCAAAACTGCACCGCATATTCCAAATGAGGCCTTACCAGTGCCTTGTAAAGAGGAAGAATAATATTTTTCTCTCTTGAATCTATTCCCCTCTTTATACAAGACAATATCTTGCTAGCTCTAGCCGTTGCTACCTGGCATTGTTTGCTATAGCTAAGTCTGTTATCTACCAGAACCCCCAAATCTTTTTCTATTACAGATGCACTTAACACAGAGTTATTTATGGTGTAGGTGGCACAGGGATTATTAAATCCCAAATGCATCACCTTACATTTATCAACATTGAATCTCATCTTCCATTCTGCTGCCCATTTTGATAATCTATCTAGGTCTGCTTGCAGCACTTTCATATCATTTGAAGTTTCCAAAGCTCTGCATAATTTAGTGTCATCAGCAAACACTGAGACCTTGTCATTTATGAACAGATTAAACAAAAGCAGCCCCAGTACAGAACCCTGAGGCACTCTGCTTAGAACTTTAACCCACATAGATGTAGCTCCATTAACCACCACTCTCTGTTTGCGATCCAATAACCAGTTCTCTATCCATGAACAAATGTTTTCTTCAAGGCCAACAGTCCTCAGTTTATACATTAGTCGCCTATGTGGCACAGTATCAAAAGCTTTCGCAAAATCCAAATATACCACATCCACTGCTGTGCCTGAATCTAAATTCTTACTCACTTCTTCATACAAACCAATTAAATTTGTCTGGCATGATCTATTTCTCATGAATCCATGCTGACTTCTACTAATAAGATGATCTCTGGAGACAAAGTCAAGGATATGATCCCATAACAATGTTTCCAGCACCTTCCCTACCACTGATGTTAGGCTTACAGGTCTATAGTTACCAGGCTGTGGACGACTACCTTTTTTGAATACTGGTATTAAATTGGCTTTTTTCCAATTCAGCGGCACATCCCCAGATCAAAGTGAATCTGAAAACATGAGAAACAGTGGTCTAGATAGAACTGAACTAAGCTCTTTTAAAATCTGAGGATGCAATCCATCTGGTCCTGGGGCTTTATTGATATTAACTTTGTCTAATTGTTTCCGTACCAAATCCTCTGTTAGCCAATGTGAATACTCTTCATTTCTTCCCTGCATATTATTACAATCCTTGCTGTAAGGACAAGGATTTTCAACAGTAAAAACCGATGTAAAAAAACAGTTTAGCAGATTAGCCTTTTCGGCATCCTCTACAACCACCTCAGCCCCAGTATTTAATGGTCCCACATTCTCAGTCCTCATCTTTTTACCATTTATACACTTAAAAAACATTTTGGGGTTGGACTTGCTTTGTTCGGCAATCTGTATTTCATTTTCTATTTTAGCTAGTTTAATTGCTTTCCTGTACTCTTTATTACAGCTTTTGTACTCCCTGTAAGCCTGTTCTGTTCCCTCTGTTTTCAAAATTTTAAAAGCCTTTTTCTTTTTTTCCATTTCCCTTTTTACCTGAGCATTAAGCCATGCAGGAGTGGACCTAATTTTTTTACACTTGTTACCTAAAGGTACAGATTTAGAAATGTAATAGTTTAATATCCCTTTAAAAGTGGTCCACATCTGCTTTGTATCTTTACCTAGAAACAATTCAACTGTCTATGAGCAGGAGTGATTCCTTTAACAGCATAAAATTAGCTTTCCTAAAGTTAAAAGGTTTTGTTAACCCAGTGCACTTTAGTTTTTTCAACCTATATTAAATGACACTATATCATGGTCACTATTCCCTCAGCTTCCCATTACCTTCATCTCCAAAATGAGCTCAGGGTTATTAGATATGACCAGATCCAACAATGCATTCTGTCTAGTAGGAACTTCTACTATCTGTGAAAGAAAATGCTCATATAGGAAATTTAAGAACTTTATACCTTTTGAGGTGGTGGCAGTTCCCTTACTCCAATCTATGTCAGGGTAGTTAAATTCCCCTATAACCAGAACATGCCCTTTACCAGCAGCCTTCGCCAACTGCATATGGAGATTCATTTCCACCTCCTCCCCGGCATTTGGCAGCTTATAACATACTCCAACAATTAATTTACCTACCTTCTTGCTTCCTGTACACAGTTCCACCCATATTGTTTCCGCCGTATCGTTTACACCCCCATCTATTCCATCTCTTTGGCTTCAATTCCTGTTTAACATACATACATACTCCTCCTCCTTTCTTATTAACTCTGTCATGTCTAAATAAGGAGTATCCTTCAATATTTACTGTCCAGTCGTATGAATCATTAAGCCATAATTCTGCTATACCAATCACATCATACCTTTCCTTTAAAGCTATTATTTCAAGTTCCCTGTTTTTTCCAGCCAGACTTCTTGCATTTGTAAACATACATTTTAGATTATCAATTGATTTACTTCCATACATGGTCGTACATGCCTCCTTATCCTTTATGCTCCCTCCTTCCCCTATTCCATCCTCCGTTGTGTTAATAGCCCCCTGATCCCTAACTTCTCTATCTACCCCTGTGTAGTTCAACATACCCTCACCCCCATACCTAGTTTAAAATCTTCTCCAACCCCCTAGCCATCTTATCCCCCAAAACAGCTGCACCATCACCATTGAGGTGCAATCCGTCTCTACTAAAGAGCCTGTAGCCAACAGAAAAGTCAGCCCAGTTCTCTAAAAACCCAAACACCATCTTCTTACACCACTCTCTTAGCCACGCATTTATACTCCTGAGCTCGCGTTGCCTCCCTAACGTAGCACGTGGCTGCGGAAGTATTTATGAAATCACTACCCTTGAGGTCCTTGCTTTTAACTTGGCCCCTAATTCTCGGAAATCATTTTTAAGGACCTCACCTCCACCTCTGGTAAATTTTTCCTCAAGATTTCCTTAATTCCTTAAGTTTCAGAGGTTTTAAGAGGAGAGCACATTCTAAATAGTATCTAGTGACTTACCTAGCAGATTTAACATTACTTACTTAAAATCAAAGTGCTGCACTAGTCTTTAGGGTTTAATCTTGTTTACACTTAACATCTCAACTCTGGGACTCAGATAAAGAGTATTAGAGAAATCCCAAAAATTTTAGAAAGTGGGAGGAATTTGACAATCTTTGTAATAAATTACATTTCTTCATTGAAGAAGATATAATAAAACAAGATAACAAACTTAAAGGTAGCAAGCAGTGCCAGGCGGCAACAGCCAGAGCGAGCATGATATTGTCTTGTATGAAGTGAGGTATAGATTCAAAGGAGGAAAATGTTATTCTTCCTTTTTACAAAGCATTGGTAAGGCCTTATTTGGCACAGGAATCGTCTGAGGAAGGACACCGAAATGTCACGTGTTCAATAAACTGATTTGATTGTTTAAGACTGGAGTGCACTCTGAATTGCTTCTGTTTGGATATTACTACCATTGGCTATGGTTTTTGGAGCAGCACCCAGCAACTTCAATAATACACTATAGGTTCTGATTCTATGTACAAAAAGGACATCTTTGAAATGGAAAGGGCTCAGAGAAGGGCAACTGAATTAATAAGGGGATTGGGGGAGCTTGAATATGAAGAGAGACTGGAAAAGTTACAATTATGTACGCTGGAGAAAAGGCGCTTGCGTGGGGATATGATTACTGTGTATAAATACATTAACGGGCCATTCAATAAACTATCTGGGGCATTGTTCACTAATAGAGCATGTCAGAGGACACATGGACATCCCTTAAGACTTGAAGAAAAAAGGTTTAGGCTTCAAGTTCGGAAAGGTTTTTTCACTGTGAGAACGGTAAAGCTATGGAACTGTCTTCCAGTGGCGTTGCTATGGCAGGTTTATTGGTCAGTTTCAAAAAGAAGCTGGATGAGTTTCTGCAAACAAGGAATGTTGCAAGTTATTGGTATTGATACATAGTAGAGTTGATCCAGTGAAAATTTCCGATTGCCACTTGGAGTCAGGAAGGAATTTTTTCCCACTTCATAAATTTGGTGGGGTTTTTTTGCCTTCCTCTGGATCAACAGTTAGGCAGGAAATGAGGATATTGCTAGATGGGTTATACTGGATGGACGTATGTCTTTATTCAACCTCAAATACTATACTATATTATACTAAAAGTTCTTACCATAAAAAATATTGCTAATTTTGCCCCAACCAAACTGATGTTAGCTATCAAATGGTAAATAACACCTGATTGGTTGGTAGAGATGTCCGAACTTCGCAAAATCCGGTCCGCTCAAAGATCCGCGAATTTTCAAAAAAATTAGAATATTCGAAAATCCGCGAGCAGACCCATTAAAATGAAAAAAATCCTTGAAAATACGAGAATTCCTCGTAATTTCGAAAATTTTCAAAAATACGTATTTCCCGCATTATGAAAATCCTTGTAATTTCAAAAATTTTTGAAATACGTATTTTCATGCATTTTCGAAAATACTTGAAATTCTCGTAATTTAGAAAATTTTAGAAAATACACGTTTCCATGTATTTTCGAAAATACGAGAAATCCTCGTAATTTCGAAAATTTTTGAAAACGCGGTTCGGAAAAGTTCGGAAGGTGGAAAACCGGAAAATCCACGATATCTGCCGTTCGCAGATCCGCCGCGGATTCGGGTTCGGATCCGCAAACTGGGCCATCACTATTGGTTGGGGCAAAATTAGCACCATTTTTAATAATAAAAACTTTTATTACATCTCCCTGTTTATATATAGTACTGACATTGATTCAGATGGGTGGGTTAGTAAGGGCCAGTATTGAAAAGATTCAAGAAAGTATAATAATAATCCCTGTTTATAATAGACAATTAATTATTGGGGGTTTTTTATGAGAAAAAGTAAGTGTGTTTATATTTGTAGACCTCAACCATAAAGAAATCCAATTGTGTTTTATCATTAAATTGAAAGCAATCAAGCTTAATACTGTACAATTTCTCCATAAAAATAAATAATCACATTTCTCCAGTCAGACCAATATGATTTGTTCTGTGATCTAGAAAGGTGACAGATGGTGAAGGCTCAGTTAATTCAAAGCTGAATGATCAACTCACATATACCATTATCTTGGCCACTATTATTTTATTCAGCTCAGCAGTTTAGGGGCTTGGCAAAAATAAAAATAAAGCTGTATTTAAAAAAATCTCACCATTGTGTCAAAATTGATATACCGTATCTCTTCTATGCTTTCTTGAGCCTTGCCAAAATGGGTTTGCTCTCAGAAAAAAAAGGAGAAATTAAAAAAAATTTAAAAGCGTATTGTATACACTTTGATTTTACTCTTAAACAGACATTTAATCTTTTGTATTAAAGGGACATATGGGATAATGAACAATTTTCATTTGAGTTCACTGGTGGATAGAGAGAGATTAATATTAATACTGGTTCAATCAAGTTACTATGTCATAGTAAAGAATTGCAGTGAAATTAATCACAATATAATTAATTGACCCATGTATGAAATAGTTGAGGTGGGATCAAATAAGTTGAGCTACGATTCAACTGGTTTGCCAGATTTACTTGTGTAGAGGTTCACTACACCATGTGGACCATGTTTCTGTGACAGTGATCCATGTTATAAAAATGTTCCACATCATAAACCTGATAATAAAGATGTGAGCTATAACTGTGTATACACTTTGATTTTACTCTTAAACAGACATTTAATCTTTTGTACAGCACATTACTCATTTTTTCCCCTCTTCAATCCTCAGAGACATCCTGTTTGGATACTTACATTAATGTAACATCATTTTGATCTGTACTGCAATGATTTATTTTAAGATTAAGCATTGTCAAGTTTTCATTAAGCTGTATAAGTTCCTTGTAACATAGTAACATAGTAATTAAGGTTGAATAAAGACATACGTCCATCAAGTCCAAACTATTCACCCTCTTTTTTTTTTTTTAACCCTACCTAACAGTTGATCCAGAGGAAGGCAAAAAAAAACCAGCAAAGAAAGGGGGAAAAATTCCTTCCTGACTCCAAACGGCAATCGGAAAGTATCCCTGGATCAACCAGATCTATATGCATTAATACCAGTTTCTTAATTTTTAGTTTCTTAATTTCTTAATAATTAATACCATTCTCAATATTTTTTAGTTTTAGAAACTTATCCAGGCCTTTTTTTAAAGCTATCAATGAACATGCCATTACCACTTCTGCTGAAGTGGAAACTGAAGATGAAACTTCTTTTCATCCAACCGTAAAGGATGCCCACGAGTCCTCTGATATGACCTATTAGTAATCAATGGACCGAGAGTTCATTGTATGGCCCATTAATATTTGTGTAAGGTTATCATGTCCCCACACAAACGTCGCTTCTCCAATTTAAACAGACCTAACTTGTCTAATCTGCCTGCAATTTCAAGCCCCTCCATTCCCCTTTTAATTTAGTTGCCCTTCTCTGAACTGCTTCCATTCCAAGATGTCCCTTTTGTATATGAGATTCCAAAACTGCACCGCATATTCCAAATGAGGCCTTACCAGTGCCTTGTAAAGAGGAAGAATAATATTTTCTCTCTTGAATCTATTCCCCTCTTTATACAAGACATATCTTGCTAGCTCTAGCCGTTGCTACCTGGCATTGTTTGCTATAGCTAAGTCTGTTATCTACCAGAACCCCCAAATCTTTTTCTATTACAGATGCACTTAACACAGAGTTATTTATGGTGTAGGTGGCACAGGGATTATTAAATCCCAAATGCATCACCTTACATTTATCAACATTGAATCTCATCTTCCATTCTGCTGCCCATTTGATAATCTATCTAGGTCTGCTTGCAGCACTTTCATATCATTTGAAGTTTCCAAAGCTCTGCATAATTTAGTGTCATCAGCAAACACTGAGACCTTGTCATTTATGAACAGATTAAACAAAAGCAGCCCCAGTACAGAACCCTGAGGCACTCTGCTTAGAACTTTAACCCACATAGATGTAGCTCCATTAACCACCACTCTCTGTTTGCGATCCAATAACCAGTTCTCTATCCATGAACAAATGTTTTCTTCAAGGCCAACAGTCCTCAGTTTATACATTAGTCGCCTATGTGGCACAGTATCAAAAGCTTTCGAAAATCCAAATATACCACATCCACTGCTGTGCCTGAATCTAAATTCTTACTCACTTCTTCATACAAACCAATTAAATTTGTCTGGCATGATCTATTTCTCATGAATCCATGCTGACTTCTACTAATAAGATGATCTCTGGAGACAAAGTCAAGGATATGATCCCATAACAATGTTTCCAGCACCTTCCTACACTGATGTTAGGCTTACAGGTCTATAGTTACCAGGCTGTGGACGACTACCTTTTTTGAATACTGGTATTAAATTGGCTTTTTTCCAATTCAGCGGCACATCCCCAGATCAAAGTGAATCTGAAAACATGGAACAGTGGTCTAGATAGAACTGAACTAAGCTCTTTTAAAATCTGAGGATGCAATCCATCTGGTCCTGGGCTTTATTGATATTAACTTTGTCTAATTGTTTCCGTACCAAATCCTCTGTTAGCCAATGTGAATACTCTTCATTTCTTCCCTGCATATTATTACAATCCTTGCTGTAAGGACAAGGATTTTCAACAGTAAAAACCGATGTAAAAAAACAGTTTAGCAGATTAGCCTTTTCGGCATCCTCTACAACCACCTCAGCCCCAGTATTTAATGGTCCCACATTCTCAGTCCTCATCTTTTTACCATTATACACTTAAAAAACATTTTGGGGTTGGACTTGCTTTGTTCGGCAATCTGTATTTCATTTTCTATTTTAGCTAGTTTAATTGCTTTCCTGTACTCTTTATTACAGCTTTTGTACCCCTGTAAGCCTGTTCTGTTCCCTCTGTTTTCAAAATTTTAAAAGCCTTTTTCTTTTTTTCCTTTCCCTTTTTACCTGAGCATTAAGCCATGCAGGAGTGGACCTAATTTTTTTACACTTGTTACCTAAAGGTACAGATTTAGAAATGTAATAGTTTAATATCCCTTTAAAAGTGGTCCACATCTGCTTTGTATCTTTACCTAGAAACAATTCAACTGTCTATGAGCAGGAGTGATTCCTTTAACAGCATAAAATTAGCTTTCCTAAAGTTAAAAGGTTTTGTTAACCCAGTGCACTTTAGTTTTTTCAACCTATATTAAATGACACTATATCATGGTCACTATTCCCTCAGCTTCCCATTACCTTCATCTCCAAAATGAGCTCAGGGTTATTAGATATGACCAGATCCAACAATGCATTCTGTCTAGTAGGAACTTCTACTATCTGTGAAAGAAAAAGCTCATATAGGAAATTTAAGAACTTATAACCTTTTGAGGTGGTGGCAGTTCCCTTACTCCAATCTATGTCAGGGTAGTTAAATTCCCCTATAACCAGAACATGCCCTTTACCAGCGCCTTCGCCAACTGCATATGGAGATTCATTTCCACCTCCTCCCCGGCATTTGGCAGCTTATAACATACTCCAACAATTAATTTACCTACCTCTTGTTCTGTACACAGTTCCACCCATATTGTTTCCGCCGTATCGTTTACACCCCCATCTATTCCATCTCTTTGGCTTCAATTCCTGTTTAACATACATACATACTCCTCCTCCTTTCTTATTAACTCTGTCATGTCTAAATAAGGAGTATCCTTCAATATTTACTGTCCAGTCGTATGAATCATTAAGCCATAATTCTGCTATAACCAATCACATCATACCTTCCTTTAAGCTATTATTTCAAGTTCCCTGTTTTTTCCAGCCAGACTTCTTGCATTTGTAAACATACATTTTAGATTATCAATTGATTTACTTCCATACATGGCGTACATGCCTCCTTATCCTTTATGCTCCCTCCTTCCCCTATTCCATCCTCCGTTGTGTTAATAGCCCCCTGATCCCTAACTTCTCTATCTACCCCTGTGTAGTTCAACATACCCTCACCCCCATACCTAGTTTAAAATCTTCTCCAACCCCCTAGCCATCTTATCCCCCAAAACAGCTGCACCATACCATTGAGGTGCAATCCGTCTCTACTAAAGAGCCTGTAGCCAACAGAAAAGTCAGCCCAGTTCTCTAAAAAACCCAAACACCATCTTCTTACACCACTCTCTTAGCCACGCATTTATACTCCTGAGCTCGCGTTGCCTCCCTAACGTAGACGTGGCGCGGAAGTATTTATGAAATCACTACCCTTGAGGTCCTTGCTTTTAACTTGGCCCCTAATTCTCGGAAATCATTTTAAGGACCTCACCTCCACCTCTGGTAAATTTTCCTCAAGATTTCCTTAATTCCTTAAGTTTCAGGGTTTAAGAGGAGAGCACATCTAAATAGTATCTAGTGACTTACCTAGCAGATTTAACATTACTTACTTAAAATCAAAGTGCTGCACTAGTCTTTAGGGTTTAATCTTGTTTACACTTAACATCTCAACTCTGGGACTCAGATAAAGAGTATTGAGAAATCCCAAAAATTTTAGAAAGTGGGAGGAATTTGACAATCTTTGTAATAAATTACATTTCTTCATTGAAGAAGAATATAAAAACAAGATAACAAACTTAAAGGTAGCAAGCAGTGCCAGGCGGCAACAGCCAGAGCGAGCATGATATTGTCTTGTATGAAGTGAGGTATAGATTCAAAGGAGGAAAATGTTATTCTTCCTTTTACAAAGCATTGGTAAGGCCTTATTGGCACAGGAATCGTCTGAGGAAGGACACCGAATGTCACGTGTTCAATAAACTGATTTGATTGTTTAAGACTGGAGTGCACTCTGAATTGCTTCTGTTTGGTATTACTACCATTGGCTATGGTTTTTGGAGCAGCACCCAGCAACTTCAATAATCACTATAGGTTCTGATTCATGTACAAAAAGGACATCTTTGAAATGGAAAGGGCTCAGAGAAGGGCAACTGAATTAATAAGGGGATTGGGGGAGCTTGAATATGAGAGAGACTGGAAAAGTTACAATTATGTACGTGGAGAAAAGGCGCTGCGTGGGGATATGATTACTGTGTATAAATACATTAACGGGCCATTCAATAAACTCTGGGGATTGTTCACTAATAGAGCATGTCAGAGGACACATGGACATCCCTTAAGACTTGAAGAAAAAAGGTTTAGGCTTCAAGTTCGGAAAGGTTTTTTCACTGTGAGAACGGTAAAGCTATGGAACTGTCTTCCAGTGGCGTTGCTATGGCAGGTTTTATTGTCAGTTTCAAAAAGAAGCTGGATGAGTTTCTGCAAACAAGGAATGTTGCAAGTTTGGTATGATACATAGTAGAGTTGATCCAGTGAAAATTTCCGATTTCCACTTGGAGTCAGGAAGGAATTTTTTCCCACTTCATAAATTTGGTGGGGTTTTTTGCCTTCCTCTGGATCAACAGTTAGGCAGGAAATGAGGATATTGCTAGATGGGTTATACTGGATGGACGTATGTCTTTATTCAACCTCAAATACTATACTATATTATACTAAAAGTTCTTACCATAAAAAATATTGCTAATTTTGCCCCAACCAAACTGATGTTAGCTATCAAATGGTAAATAACACCTGATTGGTTGGTAGAGATGTCCGAACTTCGCAAAATCCGGTCCGCTCAAAGATCCCGAATTTTCAAAAAAATTAGAATATTCGAAAATCCGCGAGCAGACACCATAAATGAAAAAAATCCTTGAAAATACGAGAATTCCTCGTAATTTCGAAAATTTTCAAAAATACGTATTTCCCGCATTATGAAAATCCTTGTATTTCAAAAATTTTTGAAATACATTTTTCATGCATTTTCGAAAATACTTGAAATTCTCGTAATTTAGAAAATTTTAGAAAATACACGTTTCCATGTATTTTCGAAAATACGAGAAATCCTCGTAATTTCGAAAATTTTTGAAAAACGCGGTTCGGAAAAGTTCGGAAGGTGGAAAACCGGAAATCCACGATATCTGCCGTTCGCAGATCCGCCGCGGATTCGGGTTGGATCCGCAAACTGGGCCATCACTATTGGTTGGGGCAAAATTAGCACCATTTTTAATAATAAAAACTTTTATTACATCTCCCTGTTATATATAGTACTGACATTGATTCAGATGGGTGGGTTAGTAAGGGCCAGTATTGAAAAGATTCAAGAAAGTATAATAATAATCCCTGTTTATAATAGACAATAATTATTGGGGGTTTTTTATGAGAAAAAGTAAGTGTGTTTATATTTGTAGACCTCAACCATAAAGAAATCCAATTGTGTTTTATCATTAAATTGAAAGCAATCAAGCTTAATAACTGTACAATTTCTCCATAAAAATAAATAATCACATTTCTCCAGTCAGACCAATATGATTTGTTCTGTGATCTAGAAAGGTGACAGATGGTGAAGGCTCAGTTAATTCAAAGCTGAATGATCAACTCACATATACCATTATCTTGGCCACTATTATTTTATTCAGCTCAGCAGTTTAGGGGCTTGGCAAAAATAAAAATAAAGCTGTATTTAAAAAAATTCACCATTGTGTCAAAATTGATATACCGTATCTCTTCTATGCTTTCTGAGCCTTGCCAAAATGGGTTTGCTCTCAGAAAAAAAAGGAGAAATTAAAAAAAATTTAAAAGCGTATTGTATACACTTTGATTTTACTCTTAAACAGACATTTAATCTTTTGTATTAAAGGGACATATGGGATAATGAACAATTTTCATTTGAGTTCACTGGTGGATAGAGAGAGATTAATATTAATACTGGTTCAATCAAGTTACTATGTCATAGTAAAGAATTGCAGTGAAATTAATCACAATATAATTAATTGACCCATGTATGAAATAGTTGAGGTGGGATCAAATAAGTTGAGCTACGATTCAACTGGTTTGCCAGATTTACTTGTGTAGAGGTTCACTACACCATGTGGACCGTGTTTCTGTGACAGTGATCCATGTTATAAAAATGTTCCACATCATAAACCTGATAATAAAGATGTGAGCTATAACTGTGTATACACTTTGATTTTACTCTTAAACAGACATTTAATCTTTTGTATTAAAGGGACATATGGGATAATGAACAATTTTCATTTGAGTTCACTGGTGGATAGAGAGAGATTAATATTAATACTGGAACAATCAAGTTACTATGCCATAGTAAAGAATTGCAGTGAAATTAATCACAATATAATTAATTGACCCATGTATGAAATAGTTGAGGTGGGATCAAATAAGTTGAGCTACGATTCAACTGGTTTGCCAGATTTACTTGTGTAGAGGTTCACTACACCATGTGGACCATGTTTCTGTGACAGTGATCCATGTTATAAAAATGTTCCACATCATAAACCTGATAATAAAGATGTGAGCTATAACTGTGCATCAGTAACTCAATTTTATTAGATATTAGATATCTTCATTGATAAGCATTTCTATCTCATCTAGAGCATCATTCAAGGTATACTCTTAGTCTTTGTACAAAGGAAGAAGAATTGAAAGAAATAGCCCTGTGTATTTTGAATGTTTTTCAATGATAGTTTTCAGTATTAATAGAAATGCTGCTTTTATATATAAGCATGCAGTAACTATATTTATGTACAAGTAAGAACAATAATCAGTATAATGATTTACACAGCAATCATTAATTCTTTACAACAATACAGTTTTTCATTTTTAGAAATGTTTTATTTCTGTTTTATATGTAACCAATTATCATTAACTCCATTGTGAACTTTCAAAAAACAATTTGAAGGTCGCAAACAATATGCTTTGCTTTCAGTAGCAATAATATTTTCTCTTCCATTCTAAGTCTTTTAGAAATAGTCTAGAATTTTATTGTAAATAAATGATTCAATCAATACTTATTAAGGTCCTTAAATCAAATAAAACAAATTGGGGAAAAGGTCATTGCTAAAAGGATATGAACTCTTTGATATTTGCTTTGCATTAAAAGAGATTAGTCTCTAAAACACTTGCAATATTCAGGGAGAAAGAAATGCAGACTATGTTCTCTGTTAACCGCTTGATTCATAGTTTAAATATACACTAATATTTTAAAATGCACTTTAAAAAAGCTTGACAAGGGATGATAAATATATTACTTTATAAATTAAAAATGCATGTTTGTTAAGTAAATATTCAGACTAATTTCTAATAAAAGTAGAGGAATATTATCTCTGACACAGATAGTTATCATTATCATGTGATTGCTAAGTAGTTTTCCCTCTTGCTTGCAAAATGTTTTAATTTATTAGAAATGAGATACAAAAAGGAATGAACTGGATATCAGATAAGGAAGCTGCTCGTAAAAAGGGAATTGCTTGTAGCTGGGAAGACTGACAGCATTTTTTTTATAACTCTGACACATATTATCTTCTTTCCCACAGAGATATTACTTACTCCTTTTTTAGAAGGATATTTGTGATATTTAATTGTCTACAGTTCTTTCATACAGCAAAGTGGGAAAAGTTAAACCACATTTTAACATTAATATGTTAATAGAAAGAATATAATAAGAAAAAAGTCTAAGTTCTATACATCACAATTATAGAAATTAATTATTTTCTAATTTTTTGCTTTTTCTTGAATAACCAAATAAAACAAATTGGTGTTGTTTCAGAAAGAAAGAAAGAAAGAAACATTATTCTAGTGGGCAAACACTGGGAAGTCCTGGCAAATTTTAGGTGATTCATTTTAAGGTCTCTAATCTACCAGCACTACATTTTTCTCAAGCTCTACACTAAACACCTAAAACTGAAACCTATCTCTGATTTTTCAGACTAAGGGCCCTATTTCTAAAAGATCGATGTCGTTATCGAAAAAATAACGATCGCTATCATAAAATAGCGATCGTTATCGTAAAATAACGATCTGTATTTTCCGATAACGATTGGTATTTTACGATAACGATTGGTATTTTACGATAACGATTGGTATTTTACGATAACGATCGGTATTTTATGATTTTGGAAAATACCGATCGTTATCGGAAAATACAGATTGTTATTTTACGATAACGGTCGCTATTTTATGATAACGATCGCTATTTTTTCGATAACGATATCGATCTTTTAGAAATAGGGCCCTAAGCAACATAAAATCTGATCACAATGGTTAATATCAGACCATAGCAGTCATTTTTAAAATTGGTGATTGTAATTTCTGGCCATATCAAAATAGCCACGGTGGTAGTAAAGTAAATTCCACCCCAATTCCAAGTATCTCAAAGGAAAATTTAAGCTATGTATGGCAGGTCTAAAGTTTTCTAATTGTAGTCTTTGTAATAATTGAGTTACAATTTTATGTAAAAGACTTGAGCTAAGTGTTTCTGCTTTTTATGGCAAAACAAGCTCCAGATTTTAAATACAGTGTTATCTAACTGTAAAGGACTTACCTATGTAAGTCCATAACAGCAATTTGTGCTCCCATGAAATGGGTGTTTCCAAAAATAAAGTATATACATCAAAAGGAGGAATGGTATATGGAGGCATCTTTAAAGAAAAACAAAAATCATGGGATACAGTTCTTCACTTAATGTACCATACAAAATTATGTGTATTCACACTTTCATTAGTTAAGAAAAGCTGAAATATTGTGTGTTCATAAAGAATCTAATACTTTATCTTACACAGACTCTTTTATATTTTAAAAATACAAAAATGTTGTAAAAATATATACGGTATATACACATGAGCATTCAGTTGTGTACATTCATGCCCATGTTTTTTTCCTTTGTGTAACACATTTACTGACCACATTATAAAACTACATTTTATTTGCTAATGCTATCTGTTTGGGCACACATCCTTTAAAGGGAATGTCCACCCCCAAAACTAACTTTCTATATTTATTTGGCCCAAATAAGTGCTCCAAAACAAACTTTACAGCATGTAAATCGGTCCAGTGGTTCAAAAGTTACAGACCTTTGTAGCTGGCTTAATCCTGCAGCATGGACCAATATGCTATGTAATTGTAAAGCACCATGGAAGAGGTTGGCACTATAGAAATCAATAATAATAATACTGTAATAATAATACAGGCTAAGCTGAATAGTGGGAAGAACAGAAAGGCAGAGGAAGAGAATGTTCAGAGGTTTGAAAATTAAAAAACAGCTACAGGAATGTACCTGGCATGATCAAGTCACACAACAAATTTCCAACGTGTTGACTTCAGCACTTTGCTGCCTCTGGTGAGAAGACCCAGCACCTCCAAGTTGTTATTAATATGGGTATGCAACCGTATAATGTATGTTTTAGAATTGATTAACCTTTTCTTCTTCTTTTGTCTTAGAGTTGATATGTTTAGTAGATTTTTATTATGGACAGTAGTCTTTGCAATAGGCAGCTAACACCAGATACAGTAAATTCAGTTTACAGATACAGTTAAGTTAATTAATACCTCAAGATGTAATGTTAGAACCGCATAGTCTATAAAAATGCATTAAATGATGAGCACTCAGATCTAGACGGGAGGGAAACTAGACTGGCAAACAAAATTAATAAGCTATTATAACGTTCAGTCCTTAACCTTATGTAAGCAATCTAAGTAGTTTGAATAAACATGCTTGTCGTATAGTTTGATAATATTGGTGGCAAAACAAAAGTCTTTCAGAAACTCTCTGCAGACCAATGCTGTTTTGGTTAATTATTTATGTTGCATACAGGCCAAATGAAGTACTATTGCTTGGCACCTATGATGCCAGTGACATTTTATAAGCAGTTAAACTTATACTATAACATTACCCATTAAATACTAACATTACACTCAATATAATGAATCTTTTTGTTGTTCACACTGCAAAAGGAAGTGGAAAATCAGACGTTATAATCCCATTTAAATCACTACTTACAAATATTAATATAATATAAAATGTTTAGAAAACATATTCCCATTGATAAATTTGTACAGAATTACATTTTGGTAATTCAGTAAAAATAGCAACATTCTAATGTGATGTGTTGAAAATCCTTTAATGGATAGTTACATTGCAGAATATACATTTTACTCTATACTACACAGCTCTGCAAGATCATTTATATTAACTGTAAACATTTGTCATTATAGAGATCATTAGTGCAATACTGTCACTTTAATAAAACTATAATTTTTAACCACAAGCCAAATCATATCACTGAAAACAAAAAGTATTTAAAAGTTTATTTGGCTATTAAAGGTTTTGTAATTTATTTATCATAATATTGACTTAAAGGGGAACTGTGGTTTCCATAGAAGTGACATTTATTTTTAAAAAAAAGCACACCCCTTCCTTTAAAATGACTAAAATGACTTAAATGACTCCTAGCTGCAGTCTATCTAGTTCTAGCTCTTAGCTAGAGTTTTGAAATCACAAGTGCCACTGGTCTTCCCCAAATTCTCAGGTTTGAGAATACCCATTTGTATCCCACTGCTGGGACAAAGCATCATAACCTGCACCATAAGCCCCAATGTCTTAATAATGCTTAAAGCTATCCACAAGCCTGAATAGAAACAACAAATCCATATATAGAGGAAAAGACTGAGAATTATTGCAGGCCTGTAACTAGCTTCAGAAAAGATCAGGTTTTTTTTTTGTTTGTTGTTGGGGTTTTTTTTTTTGGGGGGGTTGCTTTTTACGCAGTTCATCATGTACCTGTCAGACTCAGATGAGAGAGACAAGGAAGCCTAAGATAAGATAGATAGTACTGAAATGTATGATTTTTTTAAATATGTTTCATTGGGGGCATCCAGGGATTCATTATGTGTCGTTAATTTGTCCACTGTTATGCAAAGAAATACCTAGGACTGGAGAATCCACTTACAAACCATGCAAAGTAAAGTATGGGTGGGGTATAATTTTAGAACAATCTTCTTGATAACTATATTCTATGCACCAAAACCTTAGGACAATCATACTGTAAATCTACTAACTTAACCATATATTATCGGCCTCAATTGTATATTAACGATCTGCCATAGAATATAGAACAGAGAAACGTACTGTATATAAAGCCCATAGTTCCTTATACCTTTCTTCTTAATCTTTAAATGCCCTGACACTGGCACCAATTTTAGCAATGAATCTTCAAGGCTCTTTATTTAGAATTAACAGTAATCATCCAAACTATGAATTACTTATTTTCTTACCATCCTCTTGTAGGATCCTTCAACCATCCACAATCACTTAGTACTGATGTACTATGATGTGACAATGGGATTGCAGCTTTTGGTACATTGAGAGTTGGTCTTTTATATTGCCTGACTTTAACATGTGTTAAAAAAGTTGGCTAAAAAGTGCCCCAATCCCATTGGTAAATTGTCATGGTAAATAGTCCTATTAAAAACTCATGCTAACTCATGGTACTTTGCCAATGTAGTTCTCATGACTTTAAGACGTAAACCTGCAATAACAGCCTCTATTTTTTAAAATAAATAATCTGCCATGAAAAATATGCCCCCCAAAAAATGCTATTACAGACTGAAAAAAAAAATCATGAAGTGCTCTTACATTTCAGTAAAAACTTCTTTAACTGGCAGAAATCTAGGAGAGAGGAAAGAAATAATTTACTCTAATAATTAATCATCTGCATTATCACAGATTGTCTACCACTATTTGGATGAAATCAACACTACTGGTATTCAGTACACAGTAGTGTTCTAATTCATGATCACCAGTAATTATTTTTTATAAAAGGTTGTCATTGTAGTTTAATTTCAAGAAGAAAGTTGATTACTTTTTAGAAGCCAAAAACTCTTTGCTCAGGGAGCTATTGCATGACTGATGATTCAGGGATAAGTCTAAATGATTTTGACAGTCCAAAAGGATTATTTCTCCGTCTGAAATTAAATATTAATAGTTGTAGGAATCATGGGTAGGGTAAAAGGGTTTAACTTTTTGGATATATATTTGAATTCAAATTTAATAACTACGCTATTATGTCACACAAACATAAATGCTTTATAATACATACACATATTTTTAGTGAACCACACTTTAAACAGATCCCAGAATCATAATAAAGAAATACAAAAAGTTTAACTGAAAAAAGGAAAAATATTTCACCATCAATCTTACAAAAAATAAAATTAATGAATTGAACAGTTGATTTTTCTTTCTTTTTTCTTTTTTTTTTTAAATAAAATTATTTTTAGTTTGCATTTGGTTTCAATGCAATACTTATTACTATAATAGGGATGAGGGCTAATATTCCTTCATATTGAATGGAAACCATGGTACCAGCTGCATATTTTACTCTGCAATTAATGCTTATAGAGTAATTCATCACCCTGCTGAAAAGATTGGTCAACCAAAGGTCTCTAAAGGGTCAGTGATCGATGTGCTCAGTACTACCTGTAGTGTCACATAACCTATAACCTTTATAACCTTAACATCATAGATCATCAAGGCAATGGAAACTCCTATGTATCATTAGATGTTCCATGCACCTATTGTTACACTGCACTAGATAAAACCTTACTCAGCTGGACAATGTTAATAAGTTTACAACATTGCTATGGGAGGTGATTAGATTCAACATTTACAATCTCAGCGATTACAAATATGTGTCATTACAGTCAGTTCAAATGAATGAATACAAAATACTGTAGAGATGTATTAAAGCAAACTGACCCACTGTGCATTTGTACTGCTAGTATTCTGTAGAGGGCTCCATTTTGTTTTCTCTTGCTACGATTCCTGTACCTCCTGTAGCCTATTTACTTGTTTATTTTTTTATTATAAATATTACCTCTGTTCACAAGGAAACATTTTAGATACACATTAAATTGGAATTTGATGTATAGTTTATATTGCATTGGGCCAAAGTATTAAGCACAACAAATATTGCTATGCAAGTTTTTTTTTATTTTGTAGTAAGATATGCTGTATATTTAGATTAGAACAGCAAATATTTTATTCTAAAACAATTTTTTTCTTCAACAGATTACTACTACATTACGCTGCAAAATGACAACCTTGAAAAAAACATTTCTTAGTTATTATCCTTGTTCATTTGTTATCCTTTTAAGGTCAACTTGACTTCATAGTCCACCTTTTTTCTGTAATATAGTTGTTTTCAGCATTCATTATATCACTTCCCAGAGCAAATAACACCCGCCTCTTTGATTGGAAAAAGACTCTATCTGTGAGTCCTACTGCTCATCTTGAAGAAATTCAAAGCTGCTGAATGATAGGTTATAGTGAATAAAAAGAATGCCTGCAGCAACAGCACACAGGGAGAAAAAAAAAGACGCATTTCTGAAGAATGCAAGGAAGATAAATAGGAGCGATATTTTGTTTCATTGTCAGTAGCACTCTGGGGTTATTTTAAAGCACTTATTTATGCACTGTAAGCAGAACAATACAGGAGAAGGAATGATTAAATACCAGCTCTCCGAGCTATAGACATCTCATTGTGGCAGGCCTTGGCTCACCACTGGGTGGTTTTGATAAAGGCAATATGAGTTGATAACTGATACAGTTTGCCAGGGAGTCATCTGGGGCTGGTGACAGCTACTGTGCTTTAATAAAATCATTAGAATGTAAATGTTTTTATTGCAAAATAAAGAGCCTCCAGCAAAGTTGACAGTATCACTTCTTTCTCCTCTGAATAAAAGTAGCGATTAGCATTCAAATGATGTAATGATAGGCTGGTTATCTTTATTAAAATTTTTCAAATCGAGTCTTCATTTTGCATGATTGAGTTTTAAACAAATGTAATATCCAGTATGCGGTGAGTCTGTTGGAACACTCTTGAAATAATTAAAGGGTGCCTTTTTTTTTTTTTAAACATGTGTTTCATAAAGCTTGAATTGAATTTGCTATTTTAATGTGACAATATCTAGTTAGCTTTGCATAAAAGAGGATATGTTATAGCATAATTATTGGAAGGGTACAACTTTTTAACATGTTTCATAAAATGGAATTAAATTTTCTGAAATATGACAGTACAAGACTGTTTCTACAAATGTAGACTTGCTTGTTTGATACACCTATTTGACAATAGTTATAATTAACACCAACATAACTAGCTTTTTAAAATTTATTTTAACACATTTATAGATCTATTTAGCATATAAATGTTAAAATATTTAATGACATTTTAATATTTTTTTTATTTGGCGCCAGACAACATTGTAAGCTTATCAAAAATTCAAGTAATAAAGGGCCATGTTTATAATAATGTACCTTTATTGAGGTCAAACAATACTGCTAGTAGTGGTATTTTTGCAACCACAGTGTTCATTTTCAACCCATACCATCTGCCATAGCAAAATAAAACTATGACCTTAAAGAGCTCTAATTGTTCTGAACTTTGAGTTTGTAGCCTGAATTTTCTGAATTACCGATTCAGACTGAACTAACTAGTTGGCATTTAATGCTTCTTAAGTTATAGACAAAAAGTGCCTTTCGAGGTTAAAAAATAAATCATTAAATGACAAAAACAGCCTTCTATTAGGCCCAACACGCAATGCACAATTGTGTTCTGGACAGCCATTTCGTACTACAATCGCTTAAGTTAAGGGCAATAGGTCAGACAATACGCCCATTTGGTTAGTATGGATGATCCAACCTGGCAGATAATTGATGATGCCCAACCAAGTGCCCATATATTAAGCAATAGTTGGCAAAAATGGCAGTTTGGTACACAATTGTGTGTCGCAGGTAGGGCCCATTATTGCACGGGTGTATGAAGCTTAAGGATCACCATTAGCATGTCCATTTTTTAGTTTGATCAATTAGTCTGTACAATTCTTACTAAAAGTAAATTATTCATAAAGTTCATCTGATAATGGTGAGCTACCATCTTTATCTGACAAGTTTTGGAGAGGTTACTGTTAAATTCCTGTTTGATCATATTTACATGCATGCATACTGCATAATCAGTAAATAAAAGCGCTTATGAAGCGAAATGCTAATTGGACACAAGTTAACTAATGAATGAATAGCTTACATCAAAATATAAAACATCCACATTAATGGGGATAAGATAGTTATAGAGGCTATTCAGAAACTAAATCAGGTTAATAACAAAAAAGCTCCTTGACTGGATAAAATCCATCCTCTGGTCCTTCGGGAACTAAGTTCAGATTTGTCCAGGCCATCGTTTCTTATTTTCTTAGATTTCCCCATGTCTGGAAATGCGCCTGGTGCTCCTGGTGCATAATCGCAAGCAAAGACATTATATTCTGGGGAGTAATAACCCCACCACAGTACACCCCCTGAGCACAACACTGTTAATCAATAACAGCATCGGTGCAAAATTACAAAAAACATATATTTAAACAATACCCTATACCTGATATATAAAGACATAAAAACAGGCTATCCCCATAACAGTAAACAAGAGGCCAGGGGTCCTAAATTGGAGAGTCCCGAGTTCTTATAAGTCAATGTCCACCCCGTCCATCACTCCTATATTAATAGGCAAAACGTCATAAGAAATCCATAATATCAGGTCAGATGACCTAAATAGCTTTTGCTCCCTTCCCCCTAGGTTTATGCTGATGTCCGATGGGATTTTCTGCTGGCGGGTTTCCCTCTAGGTCTCACGTCCCTCAGCTAACCTCTCAAGTTAGGATGCTGTCTCCACTAATATCGTGTTCCCACCTCTTCACCCGCCGGAACAGCAGCTGCTGCGCAGGGTGCTTGTATCGGTCCTCTATAGCAAAAGTTTGACACACATTACTGGAGTGAGATCAAGGATAACGCATATACCTTGGTGTGTTCCCAAGGATCCTTTGTGCTTTTCTCCCCCGTGGTATCCCTCACAGGCTTCCTTCAGGGTGCTACTTAGCTGCGTCACTGGAAATGCGCCTCTGGCTTGGAAAAAAACTGATGTAAGTCCAATATTCAAAAAAAGTAGTTGTTCACACCCAGGAAATTACAGGTCTGTGAGTTTAACTTCAGTGGTAAGGAAGATACTAGAAATTTTGATACAAAACATATTCTAGAGTTTGTTTTAAGGACTGATCTTAAACATGTAATCAAAAGTAATCAACATGGATTTATAAGGAATGGGTCTTGTCAACAAACTTGCTTGACTAGAGTAGTAAGTTGGACTCATTTGGACTCTGGTATAGCAGTAGATGTGGTATGTTTGGATTTGGCTAAGGCTTTTGATAAAGTCCCCCATAGGCAACTAATGTATAAGCTAAGGTCTGTTGGGCTTGAACTGGAAGAGACTTGTGCAGCTGTCGCAAGCTATATTCACTGTATGTAATCCGAACTTTTCAAACTATTTTGCCCCCATTGAATTTAATAGGTTTGTTTTCGAACTACCGAACTTCCGAACTTTTACTCAAGTTCGGAAGTCCGAAAACGGAGTCAAACTTCATGTAGTTCATCTCTGTCTATAACCTAAGTATCTGAATTAGGATTGGAAATAATAGGTTTTCCTGGATATTACTGAGAACCAAATTCAGAAGCAAATTTCTTATACCAATTTGTTTGAATTAGAGATGAATAAAACCAGCTAAATGTGATGGAATTCTTCAAAACCGAAAAGCCACCTCACACTCAAGTGATTTTTCTAATTTTGGACATTGATGTTTGTCACAGATGTTTGACTTGAAATTTCCAACATTAATTTTTAATTTTTTCAAAACAAAATTTTAAACTTTTATGACCTCATTTACTGAGGAGCACTGTGGCCATGCAATGTTCTCTCCTGCGCTAACTACGCAACTTTAAGCCTCAGTTTGTTGTGGCTGCGTGAGAACAGGAAGAGACTCTCATGCAGCTGTTGCAAGCCTATTTACCAGAGGCTGCGTGGCTGGTTCCCTTAAGTATTCAACACCAGCTGATAGCTGGCTTTCAATACTTATGTGTGGGTGAGATTCACCCAGAGCTGCACAGCCTCTGGTAAATAGGCTTGCAATGACCGCATCAGAGTCACCCGACTTTAACCGAAGCTTAAAGACGTGCGGTTAGTGTGACTTTAACAGCAGGAGAGAATGCTGCGTGGCTGCATTGCTCCTCGGTAAAAGAGGTCATAAAAGTCTAAAATTTTGATTTTCAGCTAAAAAGTTTCACCTAACACTAGAGATGGATCCAATCCGACACAGAACTCCTCAATTCCGAAATCCAACCGTTCCTTCCAAAACCAGGCAATTCATTTGGATTTTGGGACTTCAGACCACATTTAAAATGGTTACCGAATGTATATGGTTATTTTTGGGAACCCTTGAAAATAACCTTGAACGTTTGATAACCCTCAAAAATATGATTGGAAACTCAGAAGTAGTTTCCAATCGTATTCTCGAGGGTTATTGAATGTTTGAGATTATTTTCGCAGGTTAACAAAAATAACCTTGTGCATATATAATAAGCATGTTCCGTTTTGGATTTCGGATCTTCAGGTTTTTCCTGAGATCTGTAAATCTGAAAACGGAACAAAACGTACATGTTTCGGCCATCCACCGCTACCTAACACCAAAATTCTGCTGGATCAGCAAAATTTCAAAATTGGCAGTTCTGCCTTAAAACCAGTTTCATTTCAACACTGGGATTTATCTACATTCTCCCCCACTACTTGCCCCACTGTGCTGAGTTTGAAAATCCTTACCTTACCTCTCTGCTCCAAATGGTTCTCCTGCAATGTCTGCCCAAATTCCTAGAAAGTGAAGACCAGGAGCCAGGCAGAGAGTGAAATTGTTTTCGCCTCTTAGGTGTCCTCTGAGAGGTTACTGGCTTGCTCAGTGCAGCCCTCCCCCCTCCCTCCCATTCCCTGTTTCCTCCCTGGTGCCCTATCGTGTAATTTCTGTAGTGTAGTGTAGTGTAGATAACTATCTGTAATTTATAATTGTGTCTTATTACTGTACGTCCGCAGCTGTAAAAGTACGACCGCAGTCATACATTTATGACGCATGTTCGTAAATCTAAAAATGTTCATTCAAGGAATACCATGCAGTAGTAACCTATTTCAATGGTATTCTACTGTATGGGGTATCGTTAATCTATGATTGCGGCTGTAGATTTACGTTCAATATCGTACATTTACGATCAATATCATAGATTTTTACCAGGGTTTTGCTAAAAAGCAATACTACGCCTTTATTAGTCAATGGGAGTTGAACCTAAAATTAAGGTATAAATAGCAATGGTTACTTAACTGTAAATTGCTCAAGAACCTGGGAAATGGTCTGGGGAATACGAATATCAATGGGCAAAATCTTTACAAAAAACCCAAAAACTGCATGCCCTTCCTGTTTTGGCATTCCGCAATGTAATTTTCAAGATTTCTATTAATAAAGGGTTCCGGCGGATCTGTGAAATCCACTTCAGAACTGGGTTTGGGTCCAACTCTATTAGGAATATGTTTGAATTTTTTTTTTTTTAATGAACTATGTAATATCCATGCTAATCTTATAGTTAATCGGGAATGTTACTAAGATAAAACAAATAAGGGTGCTATGTATTAAAAGGAAGCAATTATGTTTGATGTTCTATACTTGTACATATAACTTTGTAATTTTTTGTCTTTTGTTATTAAGGTGACATTGATCAATAATTTTCACCTAGTTTGATTTATTAATACTAGTTGTAAGCAGTCTTCTACTAAAATTTATAACAATAAGACTACTCTGTTATATATATACAAAAGAAATATGTATACAAAGAAATATGTATCTTAACCTGAATAACAAGGTTATTGATCCCAAGTTTTTCTTGATGCAGCATTCAATTGTTCTTTAATCTTTGATAAACTGGCACATTGACTAACACATTGTTTCTCAAAATTGGTCAGGGCATTGTAACTTCGAATCAATAATTCTGCAGTTTATTTGGTTATATTTCCCTCCTATATACTGTATAAGAATATTTATATTTTTACAGAGATTGTATTCAGTTTTTAGGAGCTACTAATGTGATGGGGGTATATAATATTACATATAAGAAAGGTGTATGTGTGGCATTTCTCACTATTATCATCTAAATGATTATATATATGTGATAAGGTGATGCTGTTGTGTATAAATAAAGATGTTTGGTATTAATAGCTTTACATACAGGGCCGCATCCCCAGTGAGGCAGGGTGAAGCATTTTATAGAGCAGCGCCCTGTAGGGAGGCAGCTATTTTAATGCAAGAAAAAAAGTCCTGGCTTCATCGTGTGCCTGGGGGTTTTGTAAAAACCACACATTTTCAAGGGGTACTGTCACTTTAAATAGCTGGGGAAGCCATGAATTACATTGCCAAAATAGAACATAGCTCTAACTCCCCACCACTGCACACATTTCCTTGTTTGTCCCAGGCTGTTTTGGGGGGTGGAGCTGTGTTCAGTTTTCATTGCTGTGGATAGAGACAGAAATCCATTCCCCATTGTAAGTAACTAGTCCCACACAGTGTTGTACCATGTGATTTACATTGAGGTAACTTTCAAGGTGACCCACAAGGCAAAGCAGCTACTAGCCAGGTTAGTGTGTGGGTAAGGTTAAAAGATAAGTATGCTGTAAAATAAAGTTAGATTAGTTGGGAGCTGCAGCTTTAAAAAAACTGTTGCCATTTTTTTTTCTATGCCCCTCCAGATCCTACCTTTACAGCCTGCAAGTTGCTGACATCTTGATTGTGCCTAGCTGAAAGTTTAGCTCCGCCCCTCTGAGATTTGCTGCTTCCTCCTGGTTCTTCAGCCACAAATGGTAAGGTCCATTCGTTCCATGCGTGTGCGTCCCGAATGAGCTAAACATTCAGCTAGGAACAATCAAGATGTCAGCAACTTGCAAGTTGGAAAGGTAGGCTCTGGAGGTCATAGGAAAAAAACCCAATGCCAACAGTTTTTTTAAACTTAACTTTTTACTTTCACTTCAGAATCCTTCCATTTAATGACAAACTGCAGACCCCTTCCTCTATGGCAAACATCCAAGATTGGCTTAATCTCAAATTCCTCCTAACCATCTATGACGACTGGAGATCATACTGGAGAAAGTTGGACCCCCGATGGGGTGGGTTTGAAACATGAGAGAAACGTGAAAGGATGAATTCTGAAGTTAGGAGGAAATTTAAGCTTACAGGCGACTTCATTAATTTTTCCAATAATCGGAAATGGGCTGACAATCTTGGGCCCTAGTTTCTTAGAGTGACAGTGTAGTCTTAAATTAGCTCTGGAAAGATTTACTAGATCTCCAATGGAATAAGTGGAGGCCTTGCTCTCTTGCGATTCACATGAACCTGATCTTGACACTGGTTGATTTGGTCCACCAATTCTTGAACTGCATGGGTAGAAGAAGATATAGACATAGTTAAATCCGGTATGGAACTAGAATGGAAAACATAATTTACAAAGTAGTAAACAAAATAGATGAATGAACAGAGTTGTTATAGGCAAACTCTGCTATTGGGTGGAGAGAAGGCTAATTATCTTGTGCAGCAGTCGAGAAATATCGGATGTATTTCTCTAAGGTTTGATTGGTTCTTGCGGTCAGAGGTTATTTCATCGGGGGTTCCCATGAAGTCTAATAACCTCTTTGATGAAAACTGATGATAATGTTGAGGAAGATGGAAGCCCAGCAAGAGGAATGAAGTGCGCCATCTTCGAAAATCTCTCCACCAACACTTGTATAGTATCAAATGCTTGCACCAAAGGGAGTTCCACAATAAAGTCTATAGAAATATGGCTTCATGGGCCTAGGAGAGCATAAGGGCAGAATAAATCTGGTAGGTTTACTGTGAAGAGACTGGTTTCGCAAACAAGCGTCAAAAGTAAGAACATAATCTTTACAGTCCTTGTGCAGGTTTGGCCTCCAGAATTGCTGGGAGGTAAGTTCCCGAGTTCATTTGAAGCCAAAGTAACCTACAAGAGGATGATCGTGGGTAATCTGTATCACCTGCTGATGGAGGTTTTCAGGGAAAAAGTTTTAATCCTAGAATAGAAGGAGTATGATTTTCAGGGAGATCAGAAGGAAATATCTGGCTTACCATTCTTTGAACCAGGGAGGTATGTTATATCAAAATTAAAATGGGCAAGGAACAGTGCCCATCTAGCTTGTCTGGGTTTTAATTGTTGAGCTGTTCTGAGATGCTCTAATTCTTATCGTCTGTATAGACCAAAACTGGATGAATTGCCCCTCCAGAAAATAATGGCTTTCTTCAAATGCAGCTTTAATGAAGAATAGTTCTTTATCAGCGACATCATATTTCCTCTCCGTGGGAGAAGAAAGCACCTGGATGAAGGAGGTCCTTTTCTCCAGACCGCTTTAAGAGGCATTTGAGGCATCAACTTCCAGAATAAATGGTTTAGTCGGATTAGGGTGGACTAGGATTGGTGCTGAGGTGAATTTTTGTTTAAGACAAAAGGCATCTTGGGTTTCTGGGGTCCATTAAAATTTTATTTTTTTCTTGGTAAGATCTGTGATAGGAAGAACAATTTTGGAAAAGTTCTTAATAAACATTTGGTAAAAGTTGTTGAACCCCAGGAAACTTTGGACCTCTTTTCTACATGAAGGGGAAATCCAAGATAGGAATCCAAGATAGCTGATACCTTACCAGTATTCATAGAGATTCCCTCCGGGGGAAATAACCAGACAAAGAAACTGAATGGTTATGACCTCAAAAATGCATTTCTAAGCTTGGCTTAGAGTTAGTGCTAACAAAGATGAAGAAGAACTTTGGAGACCTAGAGACTATGAATATTAGGATCAGAGGAGAAGATTAAGATGTTGTCAAGATACACAATTACAAAGTTGTCAAGGAAGTCTCAGAAAAAGTCATTGGTATCGATGAAGTTCTCACAAGCCCCATTGTCCAATATTGCTTTAACTTTGAATTGTCTTTCCAAGGTACTGCAGTACAATAGATATGAAGAAGTAAAAACTTTGGAAGAAAGAGGAAATTACTCCGGACTCTTTAGCAGGACACAACTTACCTTGGAGGGGATAGGACAGGATAAGAATCCCTACTGGCTGTGAGTGGGGATGATAAAGGTCCATGTTATAGGGCCGAAATGTGCCTTTGTTGCACCATGTTTAATATATAAATTTTCATATACTTTGGAAAAGTCCGTTGTGCTCACCGTATTTCCCACATGATACTTGC
The DNA here is from genome assembly GCA_019447015.1 of Hymenochirus boettgeri. Lineage (NCBI taxonomy): Eukaryota > Metazoa > Chordata > Amphibia > Anura > Pipidae > Hymenochirus > Hymenochirus boettgeri. The sequence continues at coordinate 140,551,500 of CM033474.1, forward strand.
ACACTGGATCCATATAACAGGCTCTCCCTCTTATATGGATCCAGTGTGTAAGAATGAGAAATGCAAAGTTTGCTAATGGTAATTAAAGTAAAAAAGGTTAGAAGTTAGGACCTTCCAGACTGGGGTTACCTTGGCGTGGTTGGAAGGCTTTTCATTCATGTGATCACAGTAATGTATACTAAAACCCCTTTGTTTATAAAGTATGCCAGTGTGCAGATAATATGATATTGTATGGGGCCTAGGAATGTGCATTGATTATCTTTTCTATGTTTGTATAAACGTTTGACCAGATCAGTAGTACTTCCGCTACATGTAGTTGTAAATTAGCCTAATTGGAGTGCTTCCACAGTCCTTGTATTTTGTGTGTCAAGCCTCCATGTGGTAATAGCACCCCAACATGCCCCTTTTATGGGAGGTCCTATGCCTTTAATGTAAAGCACTGGATGGCCTCTTCCCTCATTTTGAAAAGCCAAAGGGCTGGGGGGGAAGTGGGAGAGACTGTTATATGGATCCATTGTGTAAGAATGAGAAATGTAAAGTTTGCTAATCGTAATTGAACTAAAAAAGGTTAGTAGTTAGGACCCTCCAGACTGGGGTTACCTTGACGTGGTTGGAAGGCTTTTCATTCATGTGATCACAGTAATGTATACTAAAACCCCTTTGTTTATAAAGTATGCCAGTGTGCAGATAATATGATATTGTATGGGGCTTAGGAATGTGCATTGATTATCTTTTCTATGTTTGTATAAATGTTTGACCAGATCAGTAGCACTTCCGCTAAATGTAGTTGTAAATTAGCTTCATTAGGCTTTATTGACGTTATTATTCCATTAGGTTAAGCAATGATGTTTTTATAGCATAAGGCTGTGAAGTGTCTTCTGTTTAAACAAGGCTCTTATTTATTTTATGCTATGTGGGGGGCTTTTTGCTACTTTAAGCCCACCTCACCCTAAGCTATATAGCTGACTGATATCTTGTAGTCCTAAATCCAGTCCCACAGAAGCCTTTGAACCATTTCTTGCACTGATACAATCAAACGTGACCACCGCACAAGCACTTTTTGTGTTCACTGTGGTGTTGGGCACAACAGCACTGACTGAGCTTTCGAAAAAAAGGAAAAAAGAAAAGTGATTTAAAATGTCATATTGGGTAGGGAAAATCTGGGTTCTCTTTTAGCGCATTTCAGGATTCTAATTGTGAGAATTTCCATACAAATTCTCTATTGGCTCGCCATTGCCTCCCATCAAACGGATGTCTAATGGTTTCTCTACTGATTTGTTTGACATTTACCTGAAGAGTGAGAAGGGAGGATGATCTTGAGTACCTTTTGGTACTTGAGCATGAAAGCACTGAGATATCTCCACCTAAACTAGCTCCAGATAATTTATAGTGTTCATACATTGGTTAACATTTCTTATAGTATGCAAAACTTCAAAGTTCAGATATACCAATCTGATAGACTTTTTACAAAACAGCTAATAAAATCAACAAAGTGCTTCAACAAAGTATTAGTTTAGGGGTGTGTGAAACTTACAGAACCAGGATTACAACCAGGTGTTTATCGCACTCATAAAATTTCATATAAACATCTACGTGTTTTGGCTACCAAAACCATCCTCAGAATAAACATCCTGAGGATTTTCCTTGCCCTAGATATTTTTCTACATGAATAAAGCTCTAATTTATTTTTAAAAATGTATTTATATAGTATCTTTAAATGTGTATATATATATTTTTTAACCCTTTTTTTTTACAGGGACAAAATTCACCATCGTAAAAACAACATTGTCCTTATATGCATAGTGTGTCTGGTCGGTACTGTGGGCAGCAACTGTATTAAAGCGGTTCATTTGTAGCATGGAGATGATAGGTTCCCATTTGTGCTACAGTGTGGCTTCTGTCAATGTCCCCAAACAAGTAACACATATTTTTCATGTCTGTATATTGGTTCCCATTGCTGATGACCTTAAGGTGTCAGGATAGCAGGTAACTATAAACCAGTGGAAAAGGGGGATACTGGGTAACTGTGGTAACCCCAAAAATTGCCCATGAAGGAGGGAAGGGACCTTCTACCTAGCCTTTGGTATCAAAACTAACTGTGGTGTAACTAGGAATAAATGTGCCCTCAAAGCATAACCATATTGGGCTCCCTCTCCCTGCAGTGGTTATCTGAAATTGGGACCCCAATCTCTCTGGCAACCCTGCTCACATGGTACTTTCACCCCTGTAGTAATGGTATTCAATAGTTAGATGGCTTTCGTTTCCCGAACGATCGGGTCGGCCGAAAATTTCCATCGGCCGCGCTAGACTCCCTATAGAGGAGTCTGGCGCGGCTGATGGAAACACACAGTCCCGAGCGTTCTCCTATGAAGTTCATAGGGAGAACGCTCGGGACTGTGTGTATGCAGATGTTTGAAAGATGGCAGACAGGATCTTGCAGATCATGTCTGTCATCTTTCAGAAATCTGGACTGTGTGTACCTAGCTTAATGGAGATTTACTCACTATTCAATTAGAATTGTTTGTGCACTAGAACTCTATTGTTTGTATGTATTCTATTTTTGGTCTCAAGTTGCACTTAACATAGCATAATAATTGAGTAACACAGTAATTGAGGTTGATTACATACATCTATCTAGTCCATCCTTTATACCCTACTTTTTAAAAAAAAAGGGGGATGGGGGAAGGGTGGGAATGGGTGTGGATTCCTTTTGCTGAAAAATAATACCACATGTGTTAGGCTATTTGTAAATAACAAAGATAGGTGTTCAGTGTAATTAACCAATTTGATACTACTTTGAAAATCAACAAGGGAGTATTACCTATTTACCATCATATGCGCTGAATTTACCTTTTTGCCACATTTTCCAACATTATTAGTGCTACTTTTTGCTACGTAATTTTCGCCTTTAAAGAAAATTCGCCTTTTTAATAACTTTATAAGAAAAGTTGAAAGTTTCAAAAATTGTGATGAAGTCTGGTGGCAAAAAAAAAAAAACTAAAATAATGCCCTTTATAAATATGTCCCTTAGGCCCCCCCTTTGACTTTATTGGTAAATAAAGAAAATCGGAACCTTAAAAATTCTATCTTAGGAAAATTAAAAATCTCAGATTGTATTACAGTAAATGCTGGAAAATAGTCTAACACCCCCCTGAGTATTTATTAGTATTGAGAAACACTCCACAATGTACTGACACCTTCCATGGACCCATTGGCAGGATAAATAAATGGCCGTGTGTTTTCGCTATCTCAGACTTGGCAAATTAGAATGGCTAAACTTAATGAAACACGTTTCAACATTTTATTAATATGCTTGACCGGTTACCGCAGTGATGTATGGCGAAAAGCGAAATAGGGAAAAGTAGCAGAACTTTTCAACACTGGTTATCACTGCTTTATAAATTGCGAAAAGTCCAAATTTGGTGATAAGGCGTCGAAAATGGAGGGGAAAAATGTAACAAACCTTTATAAATATGACCCTTAATCTCATCTGTCACAAAAAAAAAACATTTTATACATATTTTTACACTGAAGGTTTGACCAAGCCTTTTGGGAATTTGTACTTCACACAAAGCTAGGTGCCATGTGCTTGTTTGAGCAAAGTACTTTAAACAAGAGTCAGTTTAAGCATCCAGGCAACACAGAAGAATCTGTTGGCTCATACAACCCATAAGGTATGTACCAGTTAAGACCCAGTTAAATAAAGCAACCTTGGCGTGGTGACTGGACTTAAAATAATCTGGCCACCTTATTGAACTAATTGCTTTCCTTTATTCATGGTTCATGAAAGGCTCTTTGAAGCAGCAACCTTATGGAGATAGCCAATATGCAATTAGAATTGTTTGTGCACTAGAATTTTATTGTTTGGATGTAGTTTGCATATGTATATGCACCCATTGTGAATGAGTGCGCTGATCAAAAAAGCTATCAATTTTTTAAAATAAATATTAAATTCAATATAAACATTTCCTATTTCTGTAAATGCTGTAAAATATCTATACTAAACCTTTTATTTTTGAAGTACCAAATTTCAGTTTAAGGGGGGTATATGCCTGGGTCGTTCTGAAAATTGTTTCTCACAGCTGAAATCAAAGTGATTAACTGCTACTTTTTTTTTTTTTTTTTTACAAGAAAGACTGTTTGCTTACTATTTCATCATCTCCCGGAGGCAAGGAAAAATAGAATAAGCACATCGGTTGTCATAATGACAGGATGAAAATGGAGCCATCATATTTCAATAACACAATGCAATGAGCAGCCCCATCAAGTCATGAATTATGGACTCTCTGTTTCACACTCTAACATAAGTTAATATTTTCTCTCCAGGATAATTAGAGTGAAGTTCAATTACTGACCCTAAATTATCGTGTAGGCTGCACCATGGATTTTACAACACAGAATTTGAATCAAAGCAAAAATTAATGTTTCTTTCTATCCTTATTTAACTGTAGCTATTTTTTTTTATTAACCTTTTTTATTGACTGATCGCTTTCACTTTTTGAAGAAAATTATGACAGGGTTTGTAAAACTTTTTTTTGCAATTTGATTTAAATTTTCTTGGATCCCTGTTTATATATCTCTAACATTTATGAATAAATAGTAATATGCAAGGATATTAATAAAATGCTAATTAACTGAAGGGTTTTATTTCCTGAGTGAAAACTGAACTCCTTTAAGAAAGTAATACTGATGTGTGATATGTAACATAGTAACACATTGAGGTTGAATAAAGACATACGTCCATCAAGTCCAACCTATTCACTTTTTTTTAAAACCCTTCCTAACAGTTGATCCAGAGGAAGGCAAAAAAAACAGCTAAAAAGGGGGGGGGGAATCCTTCCTGACTCCAAACGGCAATCGGAAAGTATCCCTGGATCAACCAGATCTACAGTATATGTATTAATACCAGTAATTCTCAATATTTTTTTGCTTTAGAAACTTATCCAGGCCATTTTTAAAGCTATTCAATGAACTTGCTATTACCACATCTGCTAGAAGACAATTCCACAGTTTTACTGCTCTCACTGTAAAGAAACCTTTCGTAACCTGAAGATGAAACTTCTTTTCTTCCAACCTTAAAGGATGTCCACGGGTCCTCTGATATGACCTATTAGTGAACAGTGCACGAGAGAGTTCATTGTATGGCCCATTAATATATTTGTAATATATTTGTATGAGGTGATCCTATCCCCAAGCAAATGTTGCTTCTCCAATGTAAACAGCCCTAACTTGTCTAATCTGCCTGCATATTTAAGCCTTTCCATTCCACTTATTAATTTAGTTGCCCTTCTCTGAACTGCTTCCATTTCCAAGATGTCCCTTTTGTATATGGGATTCCAAAACTTCACTGCATATTCCAAATGAGGCCTTACCAGTGCCTTGTAAAGAGGGAGAATAATATTTTTCTCTCTTGAATCTATTCCTCTCTTTATACAAGATAATATCTTGCTCGAGCTAGCCATGGCTGTCTGGCATTGTTTGCTACATCTAAGTCTGTTACTGTATCTACCAGAACCCCCAAATCTTTTTCCATTACAGATTCACTTAACACAGAGTTATTTATGGTGTAGGTGGCATCCTAAATGCATCACCTTACATTTATCAACATTGAATCTCATCTGCCATTCTGCTGCCCATTTTGATAATCTATCTAGGTCAGCTTGCAGCACTTGCACATCATTTGAAGTTTCCAAAGCTCAGCATAGTTTAGCGTCATCAGCAAACACAGAGACCTTGCTCTCAATTCCCCCTTCTAAGTCATTTATTAACAGATTAAAAAGAAGCGGCCCCATACAGACCCCTGAGGCACTCCGCTTAGAACTTTAGTCCACATAGATGTAGCTCCATTTACCACCACTCTCTGTTTGCGATCCAATAACCAGTTCTCTATCCATGAACAACTGTTTTCTTCTAGGCCAATAGTCTTCAGTTTATACATTGGTCGCCTATGTGGCACAGTATCAAAAGCTTTTGCAAAATCCAAGTATACCAAACTGGGGGGTCAGCAGGCACTGGCTGGGGCCAGTTTAAAGGTGGATGGAAGTGGGACAGAGAAGGTTGAGGGGGGAGGTAGTGTTGTTAGGGTTACTAGGGGAAGTGGGGGATGAAAGGGTAAGGTGGCTTCTTCCAAGATTGCCCATCCCAACAGATTTGCCGCCTTAGGTAATGAAGTGGAGGAGGACACCTCGGAATTAGCGTGTATGGAGGGGGCTAGTCCCTTGAGCACCCAGGGGACTTCCATCTCTGATACAAGGGAGGAGGGATGAAGGATCAGGAATGCAAGGCAGGTGGTAGTGGAAGGGGACTCCATTATAAGGAAGGTAGATAGGGTAATCTCCTGCCAAGACCCTACATGCCGAACTGTGTATTCCATGCCTGGTGCTAGGGTTCGGCATGTGGTGGATCGTGTAGACAGATTATTGGGTGGGGCTGGGTGTGACGTGGCAGTCTTGGTTCACATTGGTGCCAATGACAAACTTTGTCGACCATTAAAAACTTCAGAGGATCTGCAATCGTTGCAGGGGGATCTGGATAGATTGTCACATTGGGCTGCTAAGTGGCAGATGAGATCCAATGTTGATAAATGTAAGGTGATGCATTTTGGACTTAAAAATCCTTGTGCTACTTATACTATAAACAGCTCTGTGTTAAGTAAATCCTTGTTGGAAAAAGGGATCTTGAAGTTTTGGTGGATAACAAACTTAAAGGTGGCAAGCAGTGCCAGGCGGCAACAGCCAGAGCCAGCATGGTATTGTCTTGTATAAAGAGAGGTATGGAATCAAGGGAGGAAAATTTTATTCTCCCTCTTTACAAAGCATTGGTAAGGCCTCATTTGGAATATGCAGTGCAATTTTGGAATCCTGTGTACAAAAAGGACATCTTTGAAATGGAAAGGCTTTGGAGAAGGGCAGCTAAATTAATAAGGGGATTGGGGAAGCTGAAATATGAAGAGATTCTGGGATATGATAACTGTGTATAAATACATTAATGGGCCATACAATAAACTATCTGGTGCATTGTTCACCAATAGAACATGTCAGAGGATACTTGGACATCCTTTAAGACTTGAAGAAAAAAGGTTTAGGCTTCAAGTTCGGAAAGGGTTTTTCACTGTGAGAACGGTAAAGCTATGGAACTATTTTCTGGTGGACATTGTTATGGCAGGTTCATTGGTCAGTTTAAAAAAAAAGCTGGATGAGTTTCTGCAAACAAGGAATGTTGCAAGTTACTGGTATTGATTCATAAAGTAGAGTTGATCCAGGGAAATTTCCGATTGCCACTTGGAGTTAAGAAGGAATTTTTTCCCCCTTCATAAATTTGGTGGGGTTTTTTTTGCCTCCCTCTGGATTAACAGTTAGGCAGGAAATGAGGATATTGCTAGATGGGTTTGACTGGATGGATGTATGTCTTTATTCAACCTCAAATACTATACTATACTATACTCCCTGTAAGACTGTTCTGTTCCCTCTGATTTCAGAATTTTAAAAGCATTTTCTTTTTTTCCATTTCCCTTTTTACCTGAGCATTAAGCCATGCAGGAGTGCACCTAATTTTTTTTTACCTAGAAACAATTTCCCTCAGTCTATGAGCAGGAGTGATTCCTTTAACAGCATAAAATTAGCTTTCCTTAAGTTAAAAGGTCTGTTAGCCCAGTGCACAGTTTTTTGCAACCTATATTAAATGACACTATATCATGATCACTTTTCCCTAAGTTTCACATTACCTTCATTTCCAAAATGAGCTCAGGGTTATTAGATATCATTAGATCCAACAATGCATACTTTTTGCATACTCTAAATTCAGAGCAGGATTATCCATTGTGGCAACCTAGTCGGCTGCCTAGGGCCCAGTAAACATCAGGGGACCTGTTTTAGTACTACAACCCATGCAATACAAGTACAAGGGCTCTCTATATGTCAGCCCTGCCAGGGGCACAATTTGATCTCAATCCACCTCTGTCTATATTAATGTATGTAAATTAGACAATAAATACAAAAAATCAGGTTACCATTTAATACACCTTGTAAAATATTAGGGACAAATTAGACAAAAAAACACCCACAATTATTCAATTAGTATTGCATCCAATGCATCCAATGAGTCTACAGTAAAAAAAAAAAACATTTTATTTTTTTTACATTTTTACTGTAGACTCATTGGATGCATGTGCCATATTGCAAATAAAAATATTAAAAAAAAAACATTTAGGTTTAGAATACAGAAGTATAGAATATAAAGTTTCAGTAAATAGTTGGTAAAGATTTATTTGCCGTGAGTTTGCAATAAAAGACAGGTAGTATTATCTACAATTGTCTTTTTGGTGATTTTAGAGTCACTTTTGACAAGAAGAAAAGTTCTAAACAAAACATACTGAAACCTTCCAGTGAGTTATAAAACATATTTTCCAAGTTAGAAATGTGTCCACTAATGCATTTTGTCCACCTTAGATTTGGCAATTGAGGCTTAACTTAATGGCATTGTTTGGTGCAATTTTTAGCTGTAAACAGCAAGAAACCTTGTAGGAACTACATGCTTATGTGGACTCTGTGCTCTAACAAAGCTTCACTCAACACCACAGGAAAAATAAAAAGATGGCTAGACAGAACAGAGGCACAGTTGTATAAAAATGAACATATATTCAACACCAAGGTCTCAGGTCTGATTGTTTTATGATAGCATAAACTGAGTTAGGACTGCTTACACTGATTCTCTGTTAATTACATGTATTTGATTTTTTACAAGTTTTGAATATAAGTTCATTTTTACACTATTGTGCCTCTACTGTTTATGGAATATGTGGAACCTCCAGCCATTTGGTTTCATTTTTAAGGTGAAATGTCAATAGTTTTGATACAACACAGTGCAAATAATAATCTAGGTTGAGAGCAGGCAGTTCTAACCATAGATAGTCTTTGCTGGATATCAAAAAATTGTTGACAATTCAGTGTATAAAAACCTTTGTTAAATAAACCAGTGCAAAAACAATGAAGATAAAACATTGGCAAATAGCAGTCACTAAGCTAAAAACAAAAAACAAACAAACAAAAAAAATCCCACAACATGTCAAAAATAAAACACCAAAACACCTACATATGCCTACTACATGCCCAACTAAAAAATACACCACCCACACATCAGATAAATAATACCTCTATATATGGGTCGATATCCCTGTGTCATTTTCCTTCCAGCAGCCAGTTCCCCCTCAATACTTGGGGATCCAAAGCCAAAATTGCTACACTATATCCATAGCACAGGCTGCCACAATCACTTATGTAATACCGCCACACGTGACTGCTAATACAAATAATGCGAGATTATGTGGCAGCCATCTTGGAGATATTATTCTCCTACAAGACGTAACCCCAGCAACACATATGCTTGTCACAGCAGACACGGAAGTAAATCTAAAACACACACAAGGTAAAGCGGAGCATATACAAATGGGCTATACAAATGCAAATGCACCTCTATTAAAAAACACTATAAATACAAAATAACCTAAATACACTTCTAAAACATAGAACAAAAAGCAATTAGCAAATAGAAACGTTAATCATCTTATTAAGACCATTAGGTGCTAGTGTCCGCAAATGAGCAATCCGTCTTGATTCAATCTGTAAAAGTCTCTTTGTTCTATCACCTTCCATCACTGGTACATGATCAATTACCATACATTCCAATGTGGACAGTCCATGCCCTACTGCTTTTTTGGTCAAAAATGTTCTAATTTTTTTTATCAATTGCTTGGTTTGTACATACTGCTCTTATGGAACTACGATGATTCACAAACCTTTCATGAAAGCTGGTAACACTTATAATTATATTTATTATATTATTAACACTTATAATTCTCTTCCACTTGTCCAGGTTCCTCCGCCATTTTGAACAAGGCTTTAGTCAATTGCTGCTTTAAAACCAACTCAGTGTAACTTCTATCTAGAAAATGGCAGGTCATTTCCCTTAATTGTATTTCTACTTTTTCCACCTCATTATTATTTCTAAAAACCCTCAAATACTAAGTGTAAGATATGTATTATGACTAGTGCTCTTGCAAAATAACATTGTCCCCAACTTACCCACCTTTAAAAATTTTAAACCGAGAAATTCTATATTTTCTTATTGGAGTGTCTGGGGCATAAATGTATTCAATCATATGCTGTGTAGATGGTACATCCCCATCCTAAATTAGAAATACATCATCAATAAAGCGTTAAAATAAACATACACCATGGCCCAATATTGGTAACATAAAATTTTCTGCTGCATGTATAAATTGGCAATGGATGGGGCCACATCGGACCCCCTCGCAGTGCCCTTGCACTGTATAAAATAAGTATCATTAAAGCAAAAATGATTATTAGCCAATACCAAATGCAGCATTTCCATAAGAAAATCAATTGGGGGACATTCGTGTCCGTAGTTTATCAAGGCTTACATCACTCTGGGATCCATTTCACATATATTATATCTTTGACTGTCACTTAACTGACACATTAATTCAGATTTGTAATATTCACGATTAAATAGCACAATGCCCCCCCCCCTTATCAGCTGAGCGTATTATCAAATTTTTATTAGCCTGTAATGTTTTAATGGCAAGGGCACCGCTATGGGGTACAATGTGGCCCCATCCTTTGCCAATTTATAAATGCAGCAGTTAGAAGAAAAAATTATGTTACCAATATTGGGCCCTGGTGCATGTTTATATAAACACTTTATTGATGACTTGTTTCTAATTTGGGATGGGGGTGTACCATCTATACGGCATAAGATTGAATGCATTGATTCCCTGAACACCCCAATAAATCTCACCTCAATAATAAGTCCTATGAAGATAGAATTTAAAATGTTTTAAGGTGGGTGATAAGTTGGGGACAATGTTATTTTGCAAGAGCACTGATTATTATACAGTGCCACATGCAACTAGCTTTCATGCTCCGGCTTTGGTTAGGGCCATACTTTACACTCAGTATTTAAGGGTTCTCAAAAAATAATAGTGAGGTGGAAAAAGCAGAAATACAATTAATGGAAATTACCTGCCATTTTCTATATAGAGGTTATACTGAGTTGGCTTTAAAACAGCAATTTCCCAATGGACTTCTCAGCTTACCTTTTGATCAACATAGGATACGAGTTGCTCATCGATATGGGAGGAGTCTACACAATATGTTATTGAGAATTGAATTTAAAATGTATGCTATGCCCAGAACATGTAAAGTTTGGGGGACTTTGAAATTGGGGTGCTATTGGTGTCCTAACTGCATGACCTATGGACATATGTTAAAAGGGATCAATTTTCCACTTTTTGGTGATCAATCAGTGGCACGTCACTTTAAAGCAGTAGGGCATGGATTGTCCACATTTAAATATATGGTATTTGATTATGTACCAGTGATGGAAGGTGATAGGGCAAAGAAACTTTTACAGATTGAATCAACATGGATTGCTCATTTGCAGACACAAGCACCTAATGGTCTATTTGCATTTATATAGCCCTTTTGTATATGCTCCGCTTTTCAATGTGTGTTTTTAGATTTACTTCAATAACTTTGACAAGCGTATGTGTTGCTGGGGTTACGTCTTGTAGGAGGATGAAGTATCCAAGATGGCCACCACGTAATTTCCCGTTATTGGTATTAGAGGTCACGTGCAGAGACAATACGGAAGGGATTGTGGCAACCTGCGCTATGGATATAGTGAAGCAATTTTGGCTTTGGGTCCCCAAGTATTAAGAGGGAACTGGCTGCTGGAGGGAAAATTACACAGGAATATCGACCCATATTTAAAGGTATTATTTATCCGATGTGTGGGTGGTGTTTTTTTAGTCAGGCATGTAGTAGGCATATGTAGGTGTTTTGGTGTTTTATTTTTGACATGTTGTGGGATTTCATGGGGGGGTTGTGGCTATAAAAAAGATATTGATTGTTCAGTAGTTAGTCCTAATGATGACCTAATCAAGGCTGAAACATGTTGGCTCAATAAAGCTGTTTTTTTGGCTATATATGAGGATTCCTGTGAGTCTGTCTACTGCAATTTTGTTTTCTTAGGACATCCCCAGGGAGAGTATACATTATATATGTAGAGCAATCATCTCTTATGAGTTTTATATTCTATTTTGGATTAGCACCCTTGTTTTTTTTATCAGTAAAGGCTGGATCAGTGATTTATTTGACCATGGAGGCTAACTCCATGCTGTCTACCAACAGTGTTCTTGATGTCAATCTGGAGAGTGATTTTGCCTAAAATCTTGATTTAAAAAAAAACATGCTATTGATTTGCATGTTTGTCTGATTACCACAGAGCCCGCAAGATTCCAAGAGGGTTTTGTGTGAGAAATGTCCCGACGTTAGGGAGATTGGATGAGGAATTCTGCTGATTGGTATTTTAAACAAATGTTCTTATGATCTGATGATATTATTTATTGTTTTTGTGGGTTAAGAGTTGGTTAAAATCAAAGCTGAGATTGAACAATATGAAAAAGATAATTTGGGTGGTTTAAAAGCAGAGGATTCTGTTGATTATGTGACCAAAATTGGTAAGCAGGCGGAAAAATATTAAACTGACCTTAAATAAGGAAAAGGCTTGTTGGGAAAAGGTGAAGGGAGATGCAGCAAGTTGCAGAGGATAAGCCATTTTTGGCCTTAAAATTGACTCCTCTGGTGAGTCTGGCCATTCAGATACAGATCAGAATTATGATACTGTTGCTAGGGAAGCTATGAATGCTTCTGCCTCAGTCCCTTTTCAGGGGAGAGTCACCAGGTCTGGGGCTATAGGAGACAAAGGAAATATACCCTAGTTTGGCTTGAGAAAGGTCTAAGAACCAATACCAAAACATTGCTTATTGTCTTGCACTGATGTGTGCAAATAATAAAATTATTTAAAGAAGTCCCTGGAGTGCTCCTCATTTTTCGTATTGTTCCATAACTTCTTGGATTGCACCCATATCATAAGATCGATACAATAATCGCTTGTATATACATAACATCACAAGTATACATGTAAATCATAATCATGGTTCAATCCTGTGGGATGGAGGGTCCCTAATCTGTGTACCCACCATACTTCCCTTCTCTTAAGTAACAACTCCCTCGTTTGGGTCTAGGGACAGATTCAAGAATCAAAAATCTCAAGTCAGACTCATCATGATGCATTTCATGATAATGAGTCGGTACAGGTAATTTGGTATTTTTAAGTTTAATATTGGATTTATGTTGTGATATATGATTTTTTACTGATTGTGTCGTTTCTCCATGTATATTTTATCACATGGGCATAAAAGGGCGTATACCACAAACTTGGTATCACAAGTAAAATGGCCCCTAAGTTGGAATTCTTGTTTAGTGATGGGATGTATAAATACATTAGTTTTTATCACATGTTTACACTGTTTACAATTCCTACAGTGAAACATGCCATTGGCTAGTCCCCCCTTGATTTTATGTGATACAGTCAAATCTGATGTCACGAAGAAATTAGCCAAAGTTTTTCCTTTTTTGTATGATATACGTGGAGGGAGTGTAAACTCCTGAACAGAAGGAAAACCTTCCTTCAACAAGTTCCAATGTTTATATATACATTTATTAATGAGGGAACTGTGCAAAGAATATTGGGTAACAAATGGTATGCGTGTACCCTTGTTCTCACTGAATCCAATAGAGCTCCAGGAGGACTTAACCATAGCCTGGTCTAAGACCCGCGGAGGATATCCTCTCCTGAAATTTGTTATACATCATTTTCATCTGTGTCGTTTTCCTAAAGGGATCAGATACTATTCTAGAAACTCTGGTAAACTGACTGATGGGCAATGACTTCTTAGTTTTAACTGGATGATAACTACTGTACATCAATAGTTGATTACGATCTGTGGGTTTGGAGTACAACTCCGTATGAAAGTCCCCTTCATGGATCACCCTCACATCCAAAAAATGTATATTCTGATCATGGTATTCCAAGCTGTATTTTATATTGGGATGTAATGTATTTAATTGTTGGTGGAACTCCATGAGTGTCTCAATGCCGCCCCGCCACAACACAAAGACATTGTCTATGTACCTCCACCAGGCCACACAGTGCCTACAAAATAGTGGAAGTACATAGACCAGGTCTACCTCCTGCCGAAGCATGAAGGCATTAGCGTATGACGGAGCGACATTGGACCCCATGGCAGTCCCACGAAGTTGTCTAAAAAACTCATTGTTAAACCGGAAATACGATTGGGTAAGTATAGTATGCAATAAACCCATAAAAAATTGAATTTGATCACCACTATAATTAGTATTTTCACTTATTAACTTTTCACAAATGCCGAAATTCCTTCAAAATGAGGAATAGAGGTATATAAGCTACCTACATCCAATGTAGCCATCAATATAGGCTCATGGGTAGCTACCTTCACTGCGGCTAACCTAGTCAGAAAGTGTTGAGTGTCTTGAATGTACGAAAGTCCCCCCGAACCAAGGGCGCAAGGATCCTGTCCAGCATGACGGCCAGTGGGCAAAACACGGAATCCATGCCTGCCACTACTGGACACCCAGGAGGCTGGACAGGGTCCTTGTGTATCTTGGGCAGGGTATAAAGGACCGGAGTAACAGGGTTGGAAACTGTCAAAATTTCCTTAAGGGATATATGTATTACACCCTTCAATACATTATCCAATAAATATTTCTCTATACCTCTAGAGATATCCCAAATGGGGTCTCCAGGTAGTTTAGCATATACATTAGTATCTGATAGTTGAGACATAATCTCCCCAATATAATATTCAGTATCTAACACCACGATCGCCCCGCCCTTATCGGACGGTTTGATCATGATGTCAGAATATGATTTAAGATTATTGATAGCCTCAATCTCCACTTGTGTGAGATTAGATCCAATATATGTAGACTTAGTGTCAGTAATGACCTGTGCAATATCATTCTTAACTTTTCCCACAAATGTCTCCACTACTGGATAAGTGGTAGGTGGCATGAATTTGGATTTTTTTGGACAAATTAAAGTCCTGGGGTGTCAATCCACAATGTCCAGAGTCTCTTATATCCATCTTTGGTTTTAGCGCAAAGTGTGCCATGAGCCTAATACAACGAAAAAATGCATATAAATCAACATCTAATTGTAAGGTGTCAATAGGTGAACTGGGACAGAATCCCAAACCTTTGTTCAACACTTGTATCTCAACGTCCGTTAAGATTTGTTTCGAAATATTGATCACCGCTACATCCTGGGTTGTTGCTGTATCAATCTGGCTCGGGTCACACGTTGCGTTTTTGCGCTGCCGTAATCTCAGATTTTTCCATCCCCCTCTCCGGGTCCGACATTTCCGCCTCCCTGTGATAAAAAATCAGATTGTCCATGAGACCAATTACCCCTCATTCCCCTTGTATTTTCCAGGGACCGGGGTCTTGGCCTAGAAGCTTTGTTAGGATAGCTCCGTGCCTGGGACCAATTATACACAGACCCTCTCTCATAGTCAATCAGGTCTCTAGTGAATTTCTTCTTTTTAGCCTCCTCCCCACCTTTCCGGTATTCCTCCATTTTAGTTGCCAATTCTACTTTCAATGCATCAAAATCAACACTAGATAATGATTTACTCAAAGCCAGATCAACCTCTGTTAGTTTACTATCAATCAACTCGATCTCTTTAGTAAGAAATTCAATATTTAATGTCATTAGGTCTCTAGAACATTTGTTCAGAATTTGTACATACTTGTGTTTGAAATCCTCATTCTCAGCGAACAACGTGGGTCTGAGATGTATTCGCAGTCCCCTGGGAATCCTTTGCTGTGCGTAGTATTCAGCCAGGGTAATCGCATGTAACTCAAAATCCGTGTGTCGTCGCATCAATGTCTCCCATTGCCTCTTTCCCATAGTGGATGGTGGAACAGCTAGGAAATGATGCGCTGCATTTCCTCCTCTGTATAGGAGAAGCTCTCGCGATCCATCTCGGACAGCTCCCGGGCGGTCACTGGAAGGTAAAATACTCACGTCGGGTGCAGGCACCAAGGCTGTATAGATAGATTTGTAGATAATGCCGCACTCCCGTTTAACAAAGCGTCAGGTGCAGGTGTTCGGCGGGACCATAGCCAGCAGGTCCCTCACATATATAGATAATGTAATACACCGCACTCTATTCAGTCCATGCAATATTCCTTTATTATGTGGCTACTGTATATCAAGGCGACGTTTCGGGAATTAGGGACCCTCCATCCCACAGGATTGAACCATGATTATGATTTACATGTATACATGTGATGTTATGTATATACAAGCGATTATTGTATCGATCTTATGATATCCTCATTGTTTCATCTTTGAAGTGAACATGTCTTACAGGGATCTATGGGTGGTGCCTTGATATCTCCCTTTGTCTTATCCCGATACCTAAATGTGATTATATATATATCTGTTTCACCTGTTGTTAAATGGTGCATTTGATTGTTGTAATGAGGGGGCGGATACGTAGGGGAGGAGAATGTATATAGGAAGTACTATTGAAGTATGTTATCAACTGTTTTGCATTATGATATGGCTGAGACGCTGTGGGCTTGAGAAAGGGGACATGTTGTTCCCGAAACGTCGCCTTGATATACAGTAGCCACATAATAAAGGAATATTGCATGGACTGAATAGAGTGCGGTGTATTACATTATCTATATATATATATATATATATATATATATATATATATATATATATATTTTTTTTTTTTTTAATTCTTATTCAGTTATTTATACCGCAATGGCAGCACTCCTTGCCTTGATTGGCAGTGTATATCTTCCAGAGTTGCAAATCAAAAAATAGAAAACTCTATTCAATAGTATAACAAAATGAAGAGCCGCACAACAATAATTGCAGATAAAAAAATATATTATACAGGTAAATATTGTCTCTCTTCACACAAAGTTTGGAGACTGCTGAGTCTCTTTCTCAAGTCAGGAGCAGAAATATATTACGCCTTCAATTGCACTATATAGGCTTAAAGGGAATGTTCAGTGGAAAATATCAATATTTTAAAAAGTATTAGTTTATATTATACATGACTAGTTATTCTAGATATTCTCTCCCATTTTGAAAAATCAGTTGAATTTATACCCCTTGCTATTCCATGCTGTTGATATTAATGAGCTGCCATTTCAGGTTCTAACAGTCTTTATTTTTCCCAGGATGCACCACTTCCTTGGAAAGTTCCTAATAGTAACCTAATAGTAATTTCTACTGATTTGGTGATGGGTCAAACTTGCTCAGATCTCTACTGAGCAACTGAATCAACCCAGGCACTGGGTCAAGGGAAAAACCATAACGGTCTCTATTAGTGGTCCTACAGACAGGAAGTTAGTATTTCGGAAGCATTTATTTATACACAGACAAAATGCTGAATGGGCAGGTTAAGGTCATTGGAATGAAAAATACTTTTTTCTCAAAAGCATATGTATTTTCACTGAACTTCTCCTTTAAACAGGAAATTACCTCCCAATTAACACAAGTTTATTCCACAACAGGTACCAATTTAATATTCAAATCTCTTCATTAATATAGAATAGGCATTAACCCTTGCAAGTAACATCACATCATAGATATAGATTAGGTTTTAACCCTAGCATGTAAAATATCACATCATATACACTTAATTATATAACATTAAGTCTTAGCATTAAAGGAATGGTGAGAAAATAATAAACCCCTTAGTGGCTTATTAACCAATATCATATAAAAAGGAAGTGTATGAAACCTTACAAGAATAAATACAAATCATAATCCCTATTTAAACCTTGGGGATGTAATGAATTCAGTTGTTTGATCCACCATGTCTCACGTTTTCTTAGACAGTATATCTGAGATCATCCGAACTATGTCCCTTATCTACAAAGTGCATTGGCACTGGTAAGGCGACTTGTTTTAGATTTATAGAAGACTTGTGCTGAGATATTCTGGATTTGATTTTTTATATGGTTTCCCTAACATATATTAATCCATAAGGACAAGTCAATGCATAAACCACATATTTAGAGTCACACGTGTGTAACCCTTTAATCCAGAATATCTCACCACTACTCGGATGTTCAAAACTGGGTCCCTTTGTTACCAGGCAACAGTGTATACAATTGATTACTGATACATGTTTCTGTATACCCAATATATATATATATATATATATATATATATATATATAAATATCACATGCCCAGGTGCAGTCGGCGGGTCTTCTCGAATATTCATCTTTATTCAAGTGAAAAGGTCTACGCGTTTCAACCATAGATGGGCTGGCCATATGTGTTAATACACATACAACAATATGCAGCTTACCACATTTGACTATATGTGTAGTTGAGTGCTGGAGTCTTTTGTGTAATAACTATGTATGTAACTACAGTATGTTATATACTTTAGTATATAATATAGTATTATATCTGAGGGAAACAATTAATTTCCCAATAATTCTAAGGTGTACACAAATAATTCATTGTGTTTTGAGTTCATTTCCTTTTAATAAATTACAAAGGAAAAGTTTACAATCAGTGAAAACCAATATGTCAACTAAAAACAGTGGATTAAGTTAATTAAATCTCTAAGCTTTAGCAGAAGCTGAATTCATCATTTGGTTTTCTGTATGGCTTTTACAAATAAGTAGACTTTTGTTGCAAACTATCCATCTTTCTATTTTAGACATCTTAAAAGCTATATTGAGTTTTAAATAGAAGTATGCAGAAGGAGGAAAGCAAGCTACATTTTCCCTAGTTTAAAGGCTCTATGTGATTTTTTTTTCTAGTTAGGGGAAAAAAATGTTGCATTTACATTTCCTGACTCCAAGCTACAAAGCAGAATGTCAAGCAATCCATTTACTCTTTACTAAAACTTGTCATAATGTCCAATTGCTTGATTTATGGACAGGCCTCCTGTCACCTCTCCTGCCTGATTTCTTTCATTTACTGCTGGAGTGCCAAAGCAGGTCATGACATGTACACTAGGTCAGAATAATAATGTTCCTTAAATCACATTGTCTGACAGTAACTTATTTGTCTAATTTAAATAATTAACATGATATGTGGAAACTGCAGGCTGTAACCACAGTGCATAAAGAAGCAGTGGGAAATCTAAGATTGAATACTAAGCAAGTGAACACAAGTGAACTTTACCTCTGGGCATAGTTCTATCTGTTTTCTGGTCGATGCTCATTTGTGTAGAAAGTGAAAAATCATGTATGGCAAAAGAGAGTAATTGTGTGCCTTATTTACATTCTTAATGCAGAACAAAACATAACAAACCCATTGACGAAGAATTAGGATTTACCATTTCTCACCATGACTTTAAAATCTGCGTATGCAGCTTTATAAAATATACAATAAATCAAAAAACGGCATTTCTAGTATTGGCTAAATTACACCATTATTTTGTATAATATCTTCTGCAACTTTGACAGAAAAATGATAATCACTTCTAAATTTAACCTAGTTAACTTAGTATATTTTTTTGTACAAGGCAAAATGATTTTTTTCGAAAATGTAAGTAAAACATAAAAGATAAAAATAACAAAACAAAAATGGCTAATGAAATTACATTGATCACGTTAGGGCTTGTATTTGGTGGTTATGTATCAAAGTTTTTGGGAGGTATAAAGGTTTTGTACCCATGGTCTCTTCCCAAATTCTCCGCCTAAATCAAATCATCATGTTGCCTGCTTTTAGTACCTGTCCTCTCCATTTGAAAATATAATTTGGGTATTTCTTAACATACCTACATTTTTGTTTTTACAGAAAAATATGTCTTTCTACTGGTGGTTATTATGTGGGAGCATCTTCCTTCTCGGTGACTAATTATGAGCAACTGACAATGGTTATTTTGGCTAGAATTTAAGGATTAGCAGTATTTGGCTAATAAACAAATCTTTAAAGTAGAAATGGACTAAAACACATTAATCTTGATTAACAGGCCAGAAACTGCTGAAGATAATTAAATATCTTGTTTCAATGCTATTCCTAATCAAAGATTTACCGTTGTGAAATAAAATCTTTCATAACAACAGTTCTTTAATTAACCTCTTCCTCTGCTCTGCAAAGATACAAAGGACAGGAAGAGAATAAGAATGTAAAAATGTAACTTTTGTGCATGTGCAGGTCATATTTCAATGCTTTTTTATTTAAATAAAATTGTACTGCAAACAAGAAGTATTTTATAACTTTATATTTAAACAGCCATTTTTAAAAGTCATTACCATGATCACACTTTTTCTATTGTTATTATACAATTACGATCGTGACCATAAATTTACGACCACATTCATAATTGAACGATCGCCCATACAATACTATTGCAGTAATATAGTAACATAGTAATTGAGGTTGAATAAAGACATATGTCCATCAGGTCCAACCTTTTCACCCTCCTTTTTGACCCTACCTAACAGTGGAGGCAGAGGAAGAAAAAAAAAACAGCTAAAAAAAAAAAAGGGGGGGGGGGGTTCCTTCCTGACTCCAAACGGCAATCGGAAATTATCCCTGGACCAACCAGAACAGTAATACCAGTAATTTTCAATATTCTTTTAGTTTTAGAAACTTATCTAGCCCACTTTTAAAGCTATTCAGTGAACTTGCCATTACCACATCTGCTGAAAGACAGTTCCACAATTTCACTGTTCTTGCTGTTAAGAATCCTTCCTAACCTGAAAATTAAACTTCTTTTCTTCCAATCTTATAGGATGTCCAGGTGTCCTCTGATATGACTGATTAGTAAACAATGAACCAGAAAGTTTACTGTATGGCCCATTAATATATTTTGTATAAAGTGATCGTATCCCCACGCAAATGTTGCTTCTCTAATGTAAACAGCCCTAACTTGTCTAGTCTGCTTGCATAGTCAAGCCCCTCCCTTCCCTTTATTACTTTAGTAATCTACTACGGAATAGTATTGTATGAATGGGCAATCTTACAATTAAAATTGTGGCCCAAAATTAACAGGCATGATCGTATTTTTACAATAACCCAAGGTATCTTATGTTGCCACTACTATAACAGTGTTACTTAGATTGTAAACACTTCACTTATTTTATATTTATATGTATTTTTAACCTTTGAAACTTTATTTATGTTAATTTAATTTATCTATATAATTACTTACACTACCCCCTGTTTGTATACTCTGTACTTTATAATGTACATCGCTGCATACCCAAGGGGCATTATATAAATAAAATTATACATACATGTAAAATTCTACATTCCAATTTCATTGATTGAATTCCTTATATCATATCAATATTGGATTAGAAACAAATACTGAATTTTTTCTTTCATCATACAAAAATTAAAAAAAAAAATATCAGTCAAAGCGTTAAATCACTAAAAAATGTGTCAAAACATTTTACAAAATTTTACATTCTCTTTTGTTGTTGATTTTCAATCCTGGTATTTGAAATACTTTATTTCTGGTCGGGATAGATTTGGAAATATTGCAAAAACAATCCAATATAAAATAGTGCAGACGTTAAAAGAATGACAAGGGTGTCATTTTCTCTTTTTGGAGGAATGCAGAGTAGCCTTTCCTTACCCTTCACTTCATTGCATCCTTATGTTATCAAACTTACTAACTAACTTAACTCACAATGTATCCTTGGGTCATTATTTAAAATGTATGACAGTCCATACCTGTACCTCGGGAGCTCTGTGATATATGGACCCGGTGCTCAATCGCTCGAAAAGTATCTCTGTCTCCACAACGTTCTAATCCTATATCCAAAGGTAAGTAGCTCAAGCAGGCTAACGCAGGCCAATGAAGTGAAGCAAAAAGTTAAACTGTATTCAAACATTTAAAATCAACATTCCCACATGGCTAGTGGATCAGACAGCACAGAAACTCCGCCCTACACTCCACTTCCTCAGGGGCGCTCAGAGAGCCTAATATATTTATACTAATATATTAATGGGCCATACAATAAACTCTTTGGAGCATTGTTTACTAATAGAGATGGCCGAACTATATAAAATTTGGTCCGTTTTCGAACTTTCCAACTTCAGTAAAAGTTCAGAAGTCGGTCAAGTCAATGGGGGAGTTATAGTTTGAAAAGTCCGGGTGATTTACAGCTAAACTAACAATGGTAATTTACTGTTAATGGCTGTGGCACCTGGGAAATTGTCTGGGGAACATGTCACTATCACCAAAACTTTTTTAAACACTTCTAAAACACAAGCGGGCAATTTTCGGGTTTTGCGCAAACTACATTTGAGGGTTATGGCCAATTCAAGAGTTACTGAACGATACTTTTGAGGGTTATAGAAAATAGAACCATAAATTTGAGAGTTACCGAAATCGAATGATACTTTCGAGGATTGCTGAAAAATTAAAGATACTTTCAAGGGTTACCGAAAACAAAAGTTACATTCGTGGGTTAGCGAATGGTACATTCTAGGGTTAGTAAAAATGATCCGTACATTCGAGGGTTACTGAAAATGAACGTTACATTTGTGGGTTAGCGAATGGTACATTCTAGGGTTAGCGAAAATGATCCGTACATTCGAGGGTTACCGAAAACGAATGTTACATTCGTGGGTTAGCGAATGGCCTGTAAATTCGATTATTATCGAACTTACGATAATAATTATAGTTAGATGTAGATGCAAGTTATAGTTATATAGTTATAGATTTAGTTAGCGAACGGCCCGTAAATTCGATAATTATCGAAAATACAGCGTGAGTCCGGAAAAACAAACTAGTTTGAATAGTTCGAATTTGTCCGAACTCATAAAGTTCAGCTCGAATTCTGGTTTGAGTTTGGTTTTGGGTACATCTTTATTCACTAATAGATCATATCAGAGGACACGTGGACATCCTTTATGATTGGAAGAAAAGAAGTTTCATCTTCAGATCAGGAAAGGTTTCTTTACAGTGAGAACATTGTAGCTGTGGAACAAGATGGTGAGTTGATTGAATAGCTTTAAAAGTGGAATAGATAAGTTTCTAAAATGAAAAAATATTGAGAATAACTGGTATTAATACATATACTGTAGTTCTGGTTGATCCAGGGATACTTACTGGTAGGTACAGGAAGGACCCCCCCCCTTTTTTTTTTTAGCTGTTTTTTTTTTGCCTTCCTCTGGATCAACTGTTAGGTAGGGTTACGAAGGAGGATAAATAGGTTGGACTTGATGGGCGTATGTCTATTTAACCTCAATTACTATGTTATTATTTTACTATGTGATACCTAATGTAATTTTGTTTATGGACAGTTTTGCATTGCAGGATCACAAAAAAGTAAGATGCATAGTTTTGTCATTTTAAATCTCCCTAAGGGCATGGTCACACTGCGCCACAAACGCAATCACATATGCAATCGCAAATTTGCGTGTGCAATTCCGGTGC
This sequence comes from Hymenochirus boettgeri, assembly GCA_019447015.1. Classification (NCBI taxonomy): domain Eukaryota; kingdom Metazoa; phylum Chordata; class Amphibia; order Anura; family Pipidae; genus Hymenochirus; species Hymenochirus boettgeri. The sequence continues at coordinate 140,574,852 of CM033474.1, forward strand.
ATTTCTCCTTTAGATATATGAAATTGCATGCGATTGCGCATAAAATTGGTGATCGCATGCGACTGCGTATCGCAAATGGAAACGCAATCGCAATTGCAATCACATGCGTTGCCGCAATTGCAATGTTAGCAAAAATCGCATGCACAATCGCATGCGAAAACGCAAAAAAAATTGCGCTGGTGTGGCCTAGCCCTTAATGTGTATAATAGCGATTGCTATGTATTTCTTATTTTCCTTCACATAACGTTATTTTGGGTATGCATCACTGTATTTTCTTACAATATATCAGGGTACAAATAATAGGTTAAACTTAAAAAAAGACCAAATGAGTATATACCTAAATAAAATAGATTTTAAGGATGGTCATGCCAATTACCACAGAGGGCATTGGGAAACAAAGGAGAAAAGACAATAATTGGATTGTTTTAAAGGTATGTTTATAGTGTTTCCTCATCACCTGGAGAATGGTAACAGGCCCTTATGTGTTTATCCACATAAGGATGAAAAAATTAGCTCTTGTTGGAATTGACTCGGAGTGCTTATGCTGCTTGCTTCCTAAATTCCTAAATCACCCTAAATCATAATGTAGATTAATCTACATACTCTCGATAATCTCCCACCAATTTAACATCTGATACAAATTTACCATATATTAAATATATTGTGTAAAACACACATACAATAACAATAAATAAAAAAATGATTAAAGTAAAACCCCAAGATCCTATATCTAAGATGCTGTATAGCAACAACTATGGGTTAATCTACATGTTTTGCTGCTTTAAAATTCGGAATTCCTCAGGATCACGCAGCTGAATGTATTTGATGGCTCACAGGAATGGAACCAAAACTTCCATGATGCATTCCACCATTCCACTGGATCCCCCCCAAGTAAAGTGCCAATTTCTGATAATGTGTACTAAATACTACTAATATTAAATGCTTCCAGATTTAGATTTTTTAAAACTACAACTTCCAGCAGTCCTCAACTACAGAGGGGAAACAGTGAATGCTGGGAGTTGTCATTTTCAAATATCTTGAGGCACACTATTTGAGAATCCCTGTCTTAAACTATAGAGTTATTAAAATGATCACCAGAAACACAGTGTTGGACTGGCCCACAGGGTTACAGGGGAATCCCCCTGCGGACCCACAACCCATTACTCAAGAAAATAAAGAAAAATGCTAACATTTAAATACAGAGCCAAAGGGAGAGTAAAAAATGCATTTTAATACACAAAACGTGTTGGTAGGAGTAAGATAGTAATGAAAATGAGTAATAATAGAGATCTAAAAATGTTAGGTGGGTCCCTAAACTTCTGTTGGTGGGCCCCTGGTCTCAGATTTTTTGGTGGGCCCCAACAGTACAGTTTGACACTGCAGACACATATGATCCCACTCATGGCAGCAAAATAAATATATTTTTTTTAAAAATGACACATTTGATTTCCCTGTAGCTACTGGCTGACCTACTCATTATTTACAAACGAAACTGCTTGAAACATGATTTTGCATGATTTATTTCAGTTTAATGGTGATACTAAAATTGAATGTGTAAAATTGAATAGGAAGCTTTGAAATGGCATTATCAATGGGTAAAATGTTTTTTAAAAATCATTTTCAAGTACTATTTAAGATAAACAATTTGACGTATAAATACAAATGTTTATAAAGAAGCAATGTTACTGAAAGTTAACTTGCTGGCAAGCTACTGGTGGACTGTCTGGCTATTGGAATTCCCAATAAACAGCACTGTCTGTCTCTTCCAAATCCAGCTCTAATGTCTTCCAAGCACACTCCTACAAACTAGCTGCTGGGAGTTGAAGATCATACTATATTGGTCTGGATTGTATTTAACTGCATCAAATTAAAAAAATTTTTTGGTAGATTTTACAGACTGTTAAATAAGATAACTGGTAATATCACCTGTATTCCCTTTAAAAAGAATAATCCAAGTAGAATGTTATGTACAGATAGCAAGCGTTAAAACCTTGTCAGATTCAGAGTTACGTATGTCATATATCGCTAAATAATAGTCTTTAAATCCCTTGGAGCACCCTTTCTGGCAGCTTGAACTACCCTTTCTTGATACATATTGCTCCTAGCTAAGCCAGAGGGAAAGAGGAGGCCCAAAGTCAATGTTAAATATCTCATTCTGAGAAGCTTTAATTAGCCACTGTTGTTATGCTACCATTTATATTGTATTACCAACTTCTGGAGTCTTGTTTAAATAAAATATGACTCACCCTGTATACATCATATTTTTGGAAATCAGAGTAAAAAAAGTATTTATTTTTTTGTGCAAAGTGTTTCCTGTGTGATTTTTGTATTTAATTTTATTAAATCCTGGATTATTCTTTGTTCTTCCATCATTTGATATATTGTCAGTTTGCATGTTGGAAACACAAGTTGTGGGGCCTACATGTGTCTTTTTGTTGTTGGGGACATTTTAGCACTCACAATATGCACTAGTAAGGAGAATAATTAGCCTGAAGGCCCTGAATTTTAGTCTACAAAATGTTCTAATGTACCAGGGCTGCTTAGTCGCTCATATTCTGTGAATCATGATTTTTTTTGGAATCTGCTAGTGTATTTAGATAATACTAAACCACAGCATGTTTTTAGATTTAAAATTCTACCAGATATTCCATTATTCCATTTAGAATTTGTAGATTATGTCCTTTCTTGAGATTTTTTATTTAGAACTTAGTATTTGCGTTTACTTAGTGGCAGAGCCACCAAATTTTTCTATTAGAATATTGCAGTTGTAAGGTTTCTCTGTTCTGTGACACATACAATTCTATGTCTTCTTTTTAAAGTCATAGAAAAATGTGTTTTATTCAACATCACAAAAACTAGAACTGAGATCCTGATCAAGGTCCTTCTACTTCAAAGACTGTGCCATTGCTCTAGGGAACTTACTCCCTGTTAAATGAAAATGACAGTTGTTGTGAAGACATTGTATTGTGATACCAATGTGTACCACATTGCAAAAATCCCTCCAAAATAGTGCAAATAGATGCTGCAAATATATTTATTTGTGCTGAGATCTTTCAATACAAACACAAACATGTCACCTTAGTGGAAAACAGCCAAACAAAAACCATCAATCATAGATGGTGCTTTAAAGCTACAGCAGCATTTAAATTATATAGTTTTTCTACTCCTAAAGTCTGTAGAGAAATTCAGATTTTGAAACAAAACAAAAATCTGTCAGCAGAGAAATCTTTGAAAGCAACAGACAGTATGAATGCTTAATGCTAAGTGTGTCTGCTTTCCATAAATCTGTGCTTATATATTGAATGTAGTGTGCTATTAATCCAGGTAAAAAAAAGACCATTTTCTATTTATGTTTCCATACATTACCATAATAGCTGTTATGTGCAAAGTAGTTGCTTTGTTTTTCATTCCTTTTTTACAACATTGTCCCTAAACCCCATCAATATTCAAGTTAGTATTCTAAAATGAAACTATAAATTTCAATTTGGAGAAAATAAGGTCTTATCCAGGCCCATAAGTCTTAAATAATACATTACCATTGGCCACATTAAGTTTGCATTTCTAATGCTATTTTATGTATTTGACAATAGATGTTCCACTCTGCTCTTTAGTGGAAAGCAAATGCATGTGAAATGTAAGTTTGCTTAAAATGTAAGAATTTATTGAAGCTGTCAGTCAACACTGACAAGAGTTAAATTATTTTTAAAGAATTTTTTTTTTTTGCATTGCCACATTTCTTTCCTATTTTCTCAGAGTGGTTTGCCCATTTGAATCAAAATATCTTCCAAATAGCTTCTAATTGTTAATGCAACATACAAATGTTGCATCCACATAACTGTAGGTCAGAATTATAGTCAGTAGCGTGTTTACAGAGTGCTGTATTTGTGTTATAACATAAAAACATAAAAAGTAACCATGCACCCATCTAAAGTTACCAGATTTAATTGCCAACTGATTCTTGTACAAGTCATATTGAATAAAGAAAGCCAGTAGGCCGACTAGTGAAATGTCTTCAAGAACTAAACTTTAAGTCCAGTTGATCTAACTGAATACAACAGATATACCATGACCTGGATGAATAAGAACCTTCACAAGAACCAAATTTATGACGTCTGATGTTGAGACACAGAGATTTGGCTAGGGGGCAGGAGAATAGGAGAAAGGAAGGGACTGGACTGCTGGTTTCCCTTCTGAGTGTGGGTGGTGGTCATGTTCAAAACTGTTATGTTTTGTTTCAAAATCAGATTTTCTAGTTTTCAAAAAGTTTTGAAAATTTGAAAACACACCCAATAGAAATCAATGGGAGCCATAGTTTCCTGCAATCGGTATTGACTATGTTCGATATACCGTTCATTCAATATAGAATAATCAATAAAGTAATTGAATTGTCAAAGTTCTGAAAAGTTTTAGTTTCAATAAGTTTTCAAAAGTTCTTTGAAACTTTGAAACAGGCAGTTTTAAATTGGAAACCTGTTTCAAAAGAACCCTAAACCCATTCCTAGTGGGGGAGGAGTAGATGGTAGGAAGACGGGCCTATGTTCGCCTTTTCCTTGGGGTTGCTAGACTGGAACTGGGGCCATGACTGTGGGATTCAGTTTTTGGCCCAAATCAAGATTTCTGGCAACAATGTACCCAGCATAATAATAATATACTTCCTTAATTACATCCTTTCCCCTCTTCTTCCTTAAATTGCCTTCTTCTGCTTTGGCCTAGTGCAGTTAGAGTGAACAAAACAAGTGAGTGACTGGACTTCATGGAATACTTTATTGGTGCAAAAAATATTGTGTTTTTTTTAATGACCCTACATGATCCTTGGATCATGTGCATAACCTTTCCCTCTGTCACTAAGCCTAATTTAAAAAAAAAAAAAATATATCAATGGTAAGAAGATGTGGACTGAAAATCTGGCACCATTTATTAATGGTAATAAGTTACAGAGGATGGCGATAAAGCAAATGTCTTGAATATTCAGCTACCATTTGAACTGTATTTGTTTTTTCAGTATACTTATCCTTTAAAGGTTGCAAGCAGTGTAAGGCATTGTTTTGTATAAAGAAAGGTTACAAAGCATTGGTAAGGCCTCATTTGGAATTTGCAGTGCAATTTTGGATTCATGTGTACAAAAAGGAAATCTTTGAAATTGAAGGGGTTCAAAGAAGGGCAACTAAATTAATAAGGGGATTGGGGGAGCTTGAATATGAAAAGAGACTGGATAAGTTACAATTATATACGGTAGAGATAAGGGGCTTGTGTGGGGATATGATTACTGTGGATAATTAGATTAACGGGCCATACAATAAACTATCTGTGGCATTGTTCACCAATAAAGTATGTCAGAGGACACGCGGACATCCTTTAAGACTTTTAGGCTTCAAGTTTGGAAAGGGTAAAGCTGTTATGGCAGGTTCATTGATCAGTTTCCAAAAAAAAAGCTGGATGAGTTTCTGCGAACAAGGAATGTTGCAAGTTACTGGGGAAATTTCCGATTGCCACTTGGAGTCAGGAAGGTGTTTTTTTAACCCTTCATAATTTTTTTTTTTACCTTCCTCTGGATCAAGAGTTTTGCAGGAAATGAGGATATTGCTATATGGGTTGGACTGGATGGATGTCTTTATTCAACCTCAAATACTATACGATATCATTACACATATAATGGTTACTTGGCATATATTAGATTACTTATTAATTAATAATTAATTAATGTTTGAATTAGCTAAAATATTTGATTTACCATAAATAATCTGGACTCTTTTGTCGCATCTCTCAGTTGCACACTACAGTATGTGTATAATAATATTATTTGTTTACCATAGACCTTCCTCCCTATATTTTATGACAACCCAACATTGCAAAGCCTTGCAGCAGCTGCAGTATCGGCCCTCTTTTGATGCATTAAGCTTCGCACAAACGTATGATTTTACCACCAATGAACAACCCCTGAGCACAAGGCACACGGGCGAAAAGGTGCACACTACCAGTTATTTGTTATATGTTTACTAAAGCGATTCACATACAAAATGTTTCAGAAAACATTCACCCCCTTTATCAACCTTTCTGCTCAAATATGTACCATTTTTATATTTTTTGCAGAAGCCAGGGCATTCTGCAAAACCCTGTTAAATTTTTGGTTCTCCTGTCCTATCCTCTACATGATTGTTGTCTAATATGAATGGAAATCTATTTGAGGGACAGGGGGTTAAATTATATTTATCTTATTGGAAAACAAATTGGTTCGTTGTATTTGTTATAAAAGTTAGAACCTGTGACTAAACTATTAAACATTATCAGGGAGATTCAATAAAAGTTCTTATCGCTTAAAATGGTGCTAATTTTGCCACAACCAATCAGATGTTAGCTTTCAAATGGTAAATAAGATCTGATTGGTTGGGGCAAAATTAGCACCATTTTAAACGATAAGAACTTTTATTAAATAACCCTGTATTTACTTAAGACAATACTTTTACACATAAATAAAAGGTACTTCATGCACAATGTATTTCCCAAAGCAATGTTTACAATGCTGTAAGCACATTGTGCAAGTTAGCTCTTTGCCTGAGGAATGTTTTGAGGCAAAGTCATCTACCCAGACAACTGGCTTTAAAGGCTACGATTCAAAACATTTTAAAGTATCAACAAAACACCTGCTTATGTAAGGGCTGGCTGAGAGCAGTTCAAAAGAAAACAAGATAATTCATATCTCATTGATTATTCTTTGATTATCCTGAAAAAATGGTTGTATTTTTAGTGTTTATAGTAGTTCCCTGTAAAATTTATATTTAGAATGGGATTATTTTCAGAATCATGTTAATCTGTAATTATCCTAATCATGGTCATAGTCATACTTTGACCATTACAAATCATATGAATAATATGTTCAAATTGTTTTGGTTCAATAAAGTTTCATTTAACCTAGTTTACATTTTTTTCTTTGTACTTTCTACTTTACAAAATCATACTAGGGACTCTGATACAACATATATTTATCTTTGTGCATTTTGTTTATCAAGGTGCATTTATCATGGTGCAAGTTAAACTAGTTTAAACCCTTTTTAGTTATGTGTTTATTTGTGTTTATAGCTCATACAATTCACACTGTTTTAAATACAGGATAATATTTAAATTATGTATAAAAACAACATGTTATTTTTATAGTATACATATTACAGGTGTCACAATACCATATCAGCCCAATCTTAAGAATTTGACTACAAATTTAAATAATAGCTATAACATTTATTCTAAGTGAAGATACAAATGATAATCTCTACTGAGACCCCGATAGGAGAGATAATTTTTTTTATAAACATAAATTTTTATTGTTTTCAACGAAAAAGTGATTATGCATTTCGGTACAACATTGCATAATAAACATTTATTATAACAGTATTTGCATCATATTTAAAACATTGTAGTTCTCTTGTGGTTATATAACAGTTTCATTGAGGTTTATTATATTGAGACTTTCTTCCTTTAAAAGGGAATGAAGGAAAGTCATTGGAACTTTTCGGGTATCTGGGGGGGAACTAGAAAGGGAAAATAATGTAAAGGGGAAAAAACCAAAGGGAGTGGGGGATTGTGTGATGGGGGGTTGGGGCTGCAGGCTGGGGATTTTATTCATATCTTCGTTGGGGGTGTCTGGGTAGGGTTATAGACATATATTGGGTTTGTTGGTTTGTTTCTTCATGACTTAGATCTTGGGTCTATATACCATTGTTTCCATACTTGGTGGAATTTTGCCGACTTATTTTGTGAGATTGCGTACATTTGCTCGTATTGCATATTCATTGTCAATTGTCGCTGTATCTCCATTAATTTCGGGGTTTTGGTCGTCAGCCAGTTTCTGGCGATAATTGAGTGGATTGTTGTGAAAATATGATATAGTATTGTCTTTTGTTCAGTGGGGAGGTTGTCTAGATCTATAAACAATAGGGCGAATTGGGGGGTAAGTTTGTATCTATTACTGAATAGGTTTTCTCTTTATTTTACAGCATTCCCACCAGACATGGATCCAAGTACCTGTGTTGTTTTTGCATCTCCAACAGGTAGGTGTGGTGGATTTGTTCCATTTTGCTATTTGTTCTGGTATTTTATGATATCTGTATAATATTTTTCTTGATGTTTCCCAATGGTTGATGCATCTGGATAGTTTGAATGGTAATTGGAAGGTTTTGGTCCATTGTTCCTCTGTAAATGTTTGGCTGAGGTCTTTTTCCCATTTTTGTATTGCTTTATTTGTTAGATTTTCTTTTTTGTTGTCTATTGCAAGATAGAAGGTTCCAATTGATTTGGTTGTCGTGGGTAGTCGTGGTGGGAATGTTAATTCGGTGTTTTCGAAGGCTTTAGAGAAATATTTGTTTCTGGATAGGAGACTTAGGATTTGTAGATGTTTGTAGAATTCTTGTTTGGGAATTTTGTTGTTTTTTTGTAATTCGTTGAATGGTATGTATGTGCCATTTTGGAACAGTTGTTGTAATGTATTTATTCCATATTGTTTCCAGTCTGTTTTGAAGTTTGGGATTAGTAGGTCAAAACTGTTTAGGTGTATATCTTTGAACAGGGGTATTAGAAATTTTTGGTTTTGGTTTATTTTGGACCAGACCTTTAGTGAGGCTTCTGATGTTGGCGAAATAGTTAGGATATTTTTAAGTCCTAGAAGGGTTGCTCCTAGTAGTTGTTTTGGCGTGTGTGGGTTTATTTCTGCCTTTTCAATTTGGTGCCAGAGTTTGGTTGGGGTTTCACCTTCGGACCACCATTCCCTTGTTTGGTCTAGTATGGCTGCTTGGTAGTAGTCGTGTATTATTGGCGCGGCTATTCCTCCTGCTTGTTTGGTTTTTGCTAGTGTGGTTCTGCTGATTCTTGTTTTTTTTTTGTTGCCAGATATATGTTGAAATTAAGGTCTGTGCTTGGTTGAAAAATTTGGTTGGTACTTGAATCGGGATTGTTCTAAAGATGTACAGGAATTGTGGTAAGATCATCATTTTCACTGTTGCTACTCTTCCCAACATTGACCACATTGTTATTTTCCAGGAGTCTATGAGGTTTTGTATTTTTGGTAGTAGTGGGGCATAGTTGTTATTGTATAGTTCTTTGTTGTCATTTGATAGGACTATTCCTAGGTATGTTATAGTCTTTGAGTTCCAATTATGTGGGTATTTGCTGGATAAATAAATTTTCAAAGTGTGTGATACATTAGTTGTTAATGTTTGGGATTTTGATGCGTTTATTTTATAGTATGATATTCTGCTGAATTCTTTGATTAGTCCGTCTACATGGATGAGTGATTGTATAGGTTTGGTTAGGGTCAGCATCACGTCATCTGCAAATAATGCTATTTTATGGGTTTCCTGTTTTACTTGTATGCCATGTATATTTTTGTTTTCTCTGATTCTTTGGGCTAGGGGTTCCATGATTAAGGTGAATATTAGTGGAGAAAGGGGGCATCCCTGTCGGGTGCCGTTTGTTATTTGTATGGTTTCTGAGAGCATTTGTGATATATATACTTGAGCTGAGGGGTTGTGATAGAGAGCGTTGATTGCTGTTTTAAATTTGGTTGGTATTCGGAATTTGTCTAGTACTAAGTTCATGTATGCCCAGTTAATCCTGTCAAAGGCTTTTTCCGCATCTAATGTTGTGAATGTTGAGGTTATATTTCTTCTTTGGGACCAGTTTATAAGGTTGATGATTCTTCTTGTGTTATCTGTGGGCTGGCGGTTTGACACAAAGCCTACTTGGTCCTGGTGTATAAGCGTGGGTAAATATTTTTTTAGTCTTTCAGCCAATATCTTTGAGAATATCTTTATATCTGAGTTTAGGAGGGATATGGGTCTGTAGTTCGTGGTTATAGCTGGGTCTTTGTTTTGTTTTGGGATGGGGATGATTAAGGCTTTCAGCATTTCAGGGGGTGTAGTGCCTTGGTTTGAGATTGCCTCATATATTTTTGCCATATAGGGCATTAGGGTTTCTTTGAATGTTCTGTAGTACTCATTTGTCAGTCCATCTGGTCCTGGGGTTTTGTTTGGTTTTAGTGTTGTTGTTGCATTTTTGGTCTCTTCTTGTGAGATTGGTTCCGATAGCGTTTCTAGTTGATCTTGGTTGAGTGTTGGTAATTCAATTTTTTGCAGGAATGTTAGTATTTCCTCTTTGGTTGGGGTGTAGTGTCCTGGGGTTTTGTTCAGGTTGTATAGGTTGCTGTAGTATTTTCCAAATTGGTTGGCTATATCTTGTGGGTTCATTAATTTGGCTTTGTTGGGAGAAAGTATATGGGATATTTTCGTCCTGGCTGCCTGGGATTTTAGTTTGTTTGCTAGGGTTTTGTTGGCTTTATTACCTTGGATGTAGTGGTTGGCTTTCAGCCTGCGGATTAGTCTGTCGTAGTCGTAGAGGTTGTGCTGGTGTAGGTTTTGTTGGGCTTTTTCCAGTTTTTCCTTGTTCTCTTTGTTGGGTTGATTTTTATGTTGTGATTCCGCGTTTGCTAAGTTCTGCATGAGATCCAGTTTTTTTTGGGTTCTTTGTTTTTTTAGTTTGGATGCTATTTCTATGCAGGAGCCGCGGATTACAGCTTTGTGGGCTAGCCATATTGAGAATATATTAGTCTCCGGTCTATCGTTGAAGTGGAAGTATTCTTCTAGCGATTTTTGAATTTTAGCCTTAGTTTCTGGGTGTGAGAGTAGGTATGGGTTTAGTCTCCATATGGAAGTATGCTTGTGGTTGAATTTTTCTGATATGTGTATTGTTATTGGTGCATGGTCTGACTATGTTTTGGTTAGGATGTTTGTTTTAATGACTTTCTGGAGGGTCCATTTATCTGTTAGGCATAGGTCTATTCTTGAATATGTGTTGTGTGTTTGGGAATAATAGGAGTAGTCTAAATCTGTTGGATGGTTAACCCTCCAAGTGTCGTAGAGATCTTCTTGTCTTATCCATTCCGAGAATTTCCAATTTTTGGAGGTTGATTTGGAGGTCGTGTCCCTGTTGGGGTCTGGGTGTAGATTGTAGTCTCCTATTATGATTAGGTTTCTAGAGTCTAGTTGTTTGGCTTTGTTTGTTATTTTTTTGATGAACTTAAGTTGGCTTTGGTTAGGGGAGTAGAGGTTCACTATTGTATAGGGTACATTGTTTATTTTTATTGCTAGTATAATGTATCTTTCTTCTTGGTCCGTTATTAGGTTTTGTAGTTGGGTCGCTATCGTATTTTTGATCATGATTGCTATTTTTGATCATGATTGGAGTATGTGGCTTGGTATACTGTTGGGTAGGATTTGTGATGTAGTAGGTGTTGATATTTCTTCGTGAGATGAGTCTCTTGGAGACATACTATGCCAGCTGAGGTCTGTCGTAGATCATTATATAGCAGATGTCGTTTGTAGGGGTTGTTTAGGCCTCTGACATTGTGGGAGGTTATCTGGAAGACCATTTTTCTTTTGTGGTTGGTTTCTTGTATCGGTACATGTCTTGGGGGGTTGGGGTTGGGTTTCTCTCGGGATTGGTCATGCCTGCAGGGGGTAAAATCTTAGGGGTAAGGGTTATAACTATATACATTCTGGTGGGAGGGTTTGGGTGGGGAGTCTCCTTTGAATATCTGAAAGGAGATATGTTGGGGGGTATTTTTTGGCCTCTAGCCCGGCAACTTTAGGGTACACCTTTATAGAGTTCTTATCTAGTTTGGCGACTATTTCAGTTGGTTGGGTTGTTTATTTTCCTTGGGTTGCTCGGTACCTGCTTTGGCTAAGTGGGGGCGCCCCTGGTTGGGTTTACTGTAGCATCATATGGCCTCTGTAGCAGTCTTAAGTTACCCAACAATCGGATACAGTCTTAAAACATTTTGCAGTTTAGATCAGTATTGTTCACTTTAGTAGTTTTGGTAGTGTTAATATTTTTGCGTTTCATAGTGATTTGCATAACTTTTTAAACACTGATATATTATCGCTTATCTGTATTTGTTAGGTTGTTCCATTATATCTATGTATCTAAACAAGTTAACAGTTAGTCAAACAGTTATATTATACGTTTGATTAACACAGTGTGATATTCTATATACAATTCTCAGTTTATACTTTACAGTTGTTGAGGTTAGTTCTGTTTGTAGAGCATTGTTTGGTTGAACAGTAGTTTCGTCTGCTGGGCGGTCGTCCACATCTCAGCTGGGCTGTTGAAATTTTTGTTTTAGTCTTTCCAGGGTACCTAGATTATTTGTAAAACAATTGTATCCGTTAGTTATAGCAGTCACAAGGAATATAGTGTTCGGAGGGGAAGATGTTAAATTTAAGTGTCTTGGACATGCGTGTGATGTTGCCATTCCTTTTTAATCCTGTTTGGGGCAGAACCTGTCTTAACTGTCCCAGATTGTTTGATTTGTAAATTCCAGTTTTCGATCATCTCCGTGGCCTCTTTTACTGTATTAAGGGTGTGTGTTTTTCCATCCTTGTTGATTATAAGCTTTACTGGGAATCCCCATCTATAGGTTAGTCCATTTTCTCGTAATATTTGTGTAATTGGTTGAAATAGTTTTCTCGCTTGTATGGTGTTTGCAGATAGGTCTGGAAAGAAGTACAGATTTTGGTATTGTTGTGGTATGGATGCTTTTTGTCTGGTGATCTGCATTATTTTCTCTTTTACATGGTAAAAATGGATTCTGGTTATTACGTCTCTTGGTGCTGAAGTTGGGGCTGTTTTAGGCTTTGGCAGTCTGTGGGTCCTGTCTAGTATGAGTTCAGAGTTGGATACAGAGGGTATGAGTCCTTTTATCAATGTGGTAATATATTCTGGGAGATTGTCTTGTTTTATCGTATCTGGTATTCCTCTAATCCTTATATTGTTTCGTCTGGATCTGTCCTCCAGGTCTGCTATTTTGCTTTTCATTGTTTGGATTGTGTCTGCCAGTTCGTAATGTTCATCTAGCAGATCGTTAAACGAGATTGTGAACTCGATCATTTTATTTTCAACATGGTCTGTGCGTTGCATTATCTCTGTTATCTCGTTTTTAAGAGGTTGTAGAAGGGTTTTCATATCTGTTTTGAAGGAGTTATATTGCGTAATTAGCATATTTTTTAAAGTGTTTTCGGTTACTGGTATTTCGCTGGCTGGGTAACTCATTAGTGAGCACATTTGTTCGGGCTCTCCTCCCCGGTTACCACTCCCACCCATGCCATTTTCTGTTCCTTGGTCACTGATTGGGATGAGGTGTAGATCTGTCTCAATTTGGTTAGACCATGTATGGGGTGGGGTTGTTCTTTTGGGTTTTTGTGCTGGGGGTGTCTCTCCCCCCGAGACTTCAGATTGATGGGGGCTATTTGGCAGTTTTTGATAGTCTGTGGGAGCATCCCACAGATCCCTCTTGGTCTGATTGGATTTTACTGGGGTCCCTTTTTCTGGGGTATATGTTACTCTGGGGGTGTCTGGAGGAGGGGAGGGAGAGCCAGACTCACTGTTTAGCTGCTTGCAGCGTCCGCTTGCTTCTTTGGTAGATTTTTGGGCTGGGGTGTTGTGTAGCTGTAGTTGCTGTTCTCCGGTTTTGTGCTTATACGGTTTTCTGTTTGTTTTCCCAGTCCCTGAGTCTGGTGTGTCCGGGCTGCTTGTGGAGCGCGTGGAGTCGGCGTCATCTTGGAGATCGCGGTCAGCAGGTGAGTTGGGCTCTTGGGTGTAGTAGTCCGTTAGTTTGCGGATTTTTGTCCTACTTTTCCTGCCCCTAGTCATCTTGCCTCTGTTTAGTTATTTTTTTGTGCAATTTTGGGTCGCTGGGCCTAGGTTTTAAACGTTGCCGGGCTTAAGGAGCGAGGAGCTCTTAGAACATGCTGCTTCTCGCTCGCGTGCAGGCCACGCCCCCCTAGGAGAGATAATTTAATTTATTGATTCAATAAATTCTTTGTTCTTTAATTAATTCATAATTCTACCCACTTTTATCTTAATCAATCTGTTCTAACAATATGGATGGATGTACCTTCTCAATAAAAAGTCAATGGGAGAAAAACATATCTGCCTAAATATAAGGTAAAATAGCAATGGTAACTTACTGTACATGGCTCTGGGACCTGGGAAATGGTCTATGGAACACGTACATATATCCATAACTTTCCTCACAATTGCACTGTTTTTCGAGCTTTCACATTCTATTTTCAAGACGCGTTAAGGAATTTTTTAGTTTTAAGAAATTTCCAAAAATTTTGTAACAAAAATTATACAGTAACTTACTGTAAATGTCTTTGGGACCTCAGAAATGGTCTGGGGAACAGATCAATCTGATTGTAACCAATTCTGATAAAACAGATTCTTATTGGTTAGTATACCAATCAGATTCTTTCTGAAATAATGTTAATGTATCCGATCAGAATTGCTTACAAATAAAGGTGACGTTAGAAGCCCGTTGTTTGCAGTGTATATGTTTTCAAGGACTGTGGCACCATGCTGAAAGGGTGCTAACATGGCGCTCTGCCTATGGAGGGGGGTAGGTGAACGCTCTATTTTCTGTTATGGAGAGCTAAAGTCAAGGAACATCAGTTTGAACGTTTGATAATTATCAAAATTTCACTAATTATTAAAATTTCGGAAGTTCAAAATCCAGAATAGTTCGGGTCCATTCGAACTCTTAAAGCTCGGGTTCAAGTTCAATGTTCAATTTTAGTCCATCTCTACTCATGAACTTCCTTCTGTGCTTGTTCAGAAACCCCCCCCCTTAAAAATGCTGCTCTTGCCCCTGAATTTGATGCATTCCCAATGTGCACCAGGCACGTACAGAACCAGTACTAGTACAGTGCACTATAATTGAGGGGCTACATGGCACTGGCTGGCGCATTGTTTAGGCATCCGACCACTGTCTTGGCCCTCCAGAATTGATTAATTAATTAACGAACATCCAGTGCAAATGTATGGCCGTGGCCGTACATTATTGATAAAACGCAGTATCACTAAATTGCAATAACGTGTGTTTATAATAGGGCCCTTAGACCTCCAAAACGTCTAACACTAAATTTGTCCAAAAAACTTATAGGATTAGCCCTTAAAAGGACTTTTGGGTCCCAAATTGTGTGAACACAGGAGTGGTTAACAACAAGTGCTGGTCCACCACACTAAAATTCACACACAGAAAGCTCCAAAAGCAGGAAAAAAAACCTCTCTCCAACTCCTACATTGTCAGGTCTCCACTAAACTCACTTTAACACACTGACAAAATGGTGCCTGTCTAGCTGCCTTTTATACCCAGAGGGTTGGCACGTTCCATCTCAAATTAATATGCCAATCAGATTATTTCTATAAAAATCTGATTGTATCCAATCCAAATTGGTTACAATCACATTCTTTCAGAAAGAATCTGATTGGTATGCTTTCTGTAAGGCTGGGTACATACCCACAGACTATTTGCTCGGACAGGACAAATGTCCGTTGGCCGCGGCCGAAAGAGCGAATGATCGACCCATAGGGAACCGCACAATCGATCAGAATTTTCCGGCATGTCCGATCGTTCTTTCATCCGGATTGGAACTATAAAGGTCGGTCGCGGCTGGCCGCCCCACACCAGCAGATATTTTTGGCTGTGCCGTGCCGTGAATTGATCGGACGACCGAAAATATTGACTGATGTGTACCCAGCCTAAGAATCTTATTATAACCAATCAGAATTGGTTACAATCAGATTATAATCTGATTGTAACCAATTCTGACTGAAAAAGTATGTGATTGGTTAGTAAACTAATCAGATTCTTTCTTAAAATTCTGATTGTAACTAATCAGAATTGGTTACAACCACATTCTTTCAGAAAAAATCTGATTATCTGTTCCCCGGACCGGATAATAATTGGCTCTGGGACCGGCAGGTCCCAGAGCCATTTATAGTAAGTTACTGTATAATTTTTACCAAATTTTCAAAAATTCCTTGAAAATTTGAAATTTCTAGAATTTTTTAAATTTCTTAAATTTTCGAACACAGTTCGGAAATAAACCCGTAAAGCGGAATTCTAAAAAAACCACGAGATCAGCGAAACGCGATCCGCCGTGGATCCGAACCCGGCAATTTCTAATGTTGAGTAATGCCAGCATGTACACTTTTCATCTGCTAGTTTGGTGCCCTGAGCTTTACTTATTAGTTATTTACTTTATTAAAGATAGTGGTGAAGAATAAAGATGCTTTAAAAAATGATTTTCGGATTCTTGAAAAAATTTGAAAATACAAAAATGGACCCATAGAAGTTAATGAAGGTTAAATAATCTGAAAGTTCTGATTAAATTTAAGGTATAAATATCAATAGTAAGTTAGTGTAAATGGCTCAGGGAATGGGGAAATAGTCTAGGGAACACACACATATAACTAAAACTTATTAATAAAAACATACTTTTTTATTTTCGTCATATCTTTGCCGATTTTCAAATATTCGAAATTAAGGCCTCAAATATTCACGCATATTTCTCCCATATTAGGAATCAAGGTTTCAGGAATTCAGAATTGAGGGTTCATATATTCGATATTTCTTGAAATCAGTCTGATCATTTCCTTATAGTCTATTTACAAAATTTGAAAATATTGTGAAAATTTGGTAAATTTATAGTATTTAAATTTCAAAATATAATAATTCTAGAATATTAGATTTTGAAAATACTATAATTATCAAAAATCTAGGAAAAGTTTTCTAAGATCGGGAAAAATTTGAAAGTTCCTTGGGAAGTTTGGAGCCTAGTTCAACTACTGAAGAACCAAGGAAGCTTGGCAGAAGCAGTTATCATTGTGCTTGCGCTTCTCACAGAAACAATATTGGGAAATAGGCAAAATAAAACAATACCAATCCTACTTCTCTGCCCCAGGATCTTTTCATTTTAACAGTTTATTTATGTTTTATGCACTATAGTTCTCCTTTAATATTTTACCTGGTATCTAGGTATCAGTGGAAACAGTCCATACATTGGAATATCTCTGTTTTACTATTACTTGACTGTTCTTTTGGGAGAAAAGGAGATTTTCCTTCTTTTCAGAAAAAAAAGAGTGGCAGCCTTAAGGATACGAGTGTACCTTTATTTAACAAAAATAGGGTCTTACCTCCGCTAGGTATACTTTAGGAGTGGACAGACTGTCAGCCTATTCATTCTATGTAACACAAAAATGTATATACTTTTTAACCCAATTGTTGAACTTTTTTTATTAAAAATATGCAGACAAAATATCTGTTTTTATATAAAGATTTATGACATTTTAAGCCTTAAAAAAAAATTTTTTTGTCATAGAATTGATATTTTAGATGACTCACCAAATAAAAAGAATAGAAATTCTTCTTTGTTCTTATTAAAGTAAGAAAGGCATTAATGAGAAATTTGAAACCAGGATATTGATATCTTTCCATCAGTAATAACGCGGTAAAGCAAAAAAAAAAAAAAAAAAGCCATGGTTTATACGGAAAAAAAAAATTAGTTCTATATCTGTCTTTATTGAGTTATTTACATTATTATGTATAATATTTGTTCTGATACTGAATGAATAGAGTCTTTGTTTAATTTTTCTCAGTATATGATTATTATTCCCTTGTTACTTGCTCTAATTTCCTGGCTGAATTTATTTTCTCTGAATAGTGGAAGGGAAGTTTACCAGTTTTCATTGGCTCCAATGAAGTTTTTTTTATTTATAGTTTAATAAACACATGAGCATTGGAGACCGACCTTGTTTTTTAGCTGTTTATCCTTTCAGCTGTCACTATATCACCATATACGAGAGAAAATATTGCCTTTAAATTTAATAAAGTCACATTTTGGATATTAATGACAAATTCTCTATCCTTAATGAGATATCTCACAAGATAAAATGCTTGGCATATGTTGCGTAGCTTTTATCTGCAAAATATCTATAACACAGGATTTTACAATGTTTTTAAGCATTAACCTTAAATACAGAAAGTTACACACCTTTATTTATCCTTAAGCCATAAATGTACAATTACAATGCGTATGAAACTGTACACATTCTAAGGCAATTATTATTCATTAGCATTTTTTTCCAGCCACAATCTCTATAAAAAAGAAAAGTGATCTTTGACTATTTTTATACAGCAATTCCATCAACAATCTTTAACCCAGAAAGTCAAACTCCCCTGTCATTTCAGAATAGATGGCAAAAACAGGCTTTTAAATACTGATGGAAAATATTCTAGTGTTAAATACAAAGCAAATTTCAAATTTTGAAGTAAGGACCTCTAGGGATGTATTTATATATGTTTTTTTGGAGAATAAATGTAAGTGATTTAAGTAGGGTTATAAGTGGTTCATTATGGACATTACCATTATGTTTTAGGAAGCATCTGTTTTAATTTAAGTATTAGTAACTAATTAAGCATTAGTTATTTAAGTATTGATAACTAATATAATGTTATGGTTTTGTACCATCCCTCTATTCAATTTGAATGTGCGTGCAGTCGCCAAGCTCGCAGCAAGGTATAAATAATGGTAAAAAAAAATTCCCATGGATCTCCTTTACTAAGATTTATTAAGTAAAGCACATTCCTTTGTTTTTATTTAAGACAGGCCTTCTAGGATACCAGGAAATTACCCACTACCTACTTAGTTTACACATAAAATCATAAAAAATGTAAACTTAGACACTAAGGCAAAATGACAGTATGCAATGTTAAGTTAATAATTATAAAAGCCAGGAGCAGAAAAAATACTAAAAGGAATAATAAAAAAGAAGAATGAGATGCTGTGTGAGTCCCTATATGATTCCTAGTACCCCATGTCTTATATTTCTTAGTGGACCACTGCACCCCTTGGTGGACCATTACACCCCTTGGTGGACCACTACACCCCTTGGTGGACCACTACACCCACACTGCTAACAATGATACATTAGTGAAGGCTTGTTGATTTTTGACATGCTGTGTTGACAAACACATTTTATCTAAGACCTGGAGATTTAAAAAGCTGCTAATAATCTATATTGAGTGGCTATTTAAGAGGCTCTGATCAGCACACTGAACTCTTCTCAGGCACTGCCTCCCTGTAATGAATGAAAGCATAATATATTCTCTTCCTATCTGATATAAATCTTCACAATGTGGACAGTGTGTTTGCTTTGCATCCAAGATCATTTATCACTTCATCTGCTTTATATATAGGAATTTCAATTTTTTTTACTGTTGGCATTCTAGTACTGTAAGTTCTAATTTAGAAAAAAAATACATATTTTAGGTCAGAAACAAAATTGGTCAGGTCCTAGAATAACTACCTTTGAATGTTTATGCTTTAGATTCCAAAAAAGCCTGAGGATATTGTGTCCACAGCCTGTTTGTGTGTTGTTTATAAAAACATTGATTTACAGATGTTATAACAGTATTTCTTTTGCGAAAACCTTCTATTTTTCTTTCAGCAACAGACAAAAAGTATGCATTTCTTTAGCAATAAATAAACAAACTCAAATTTTTATTGAGCTAACATGGAAAATATTACATGGAAATCACTGATATTCAAAAAAAACCCTTTTGAATACCTTACCTTAATGCTCCACAAGTGATTTTTTTGTCTATTTTTAAAATAATAAATAATAATTATTTTAGACAATAGTGTATAGCCAAATAAAATATTTGAGTTCCTCTTGTTCAATTTCTCCATGGCCTTATTACCAGTTGAGTGCCTTTTTAGATTTTGCAGAAAATTGCAGATTGGTGATGATACAATTTTTATTTCCTGGTACATGACAGATTAAGGTGGATTTGACATCCGGCAATAAAAGTATAACTGTAATTTAAAGGTCCCTGTCCTTTGTTTTTACCATTTAAAATGAACATACTGCCCCCCCCAACATTATTTTGAAATTTATAATTGCCCGTTTTTCTCTTGACATTAAATGTATTTTAAACATTCTCTTATGCCAACTATACTTCTGTGTTTTTGTAACGTAAATACATTTTTTAAACGATTGCGGTGCTAATACGAAAGAGAATGCTTCTTCTAAAAGATAAACATCTGATTTAATCACACCTTAAAAGAAAGAATGCTATAGATGTTTTGCAGTCTTCTTTAAACCAAAAATGTAGTTTAATAAATGTGTCTGACAGATTGTTTAATTGAGAAAAAAGGTGACTAGAGTAGAATATTGGAACAACACAGGCCAGCTGTTTGGTCTGGCAAAGGGCTTTGTATACTTGTACGATATATCCAGTGCGACCTTTTAGATTCCATGTACATAGTAACAATTAAAAGTACACAATGACTTGACAATGTTCACTGTGACAGACTGCAGGTTGGCTGCTTCCCATAACAGCCTCCCAGGCAGAAAAAGACAAAGAGCCAAAGCCCATCTGTACAACACTCTGAATGCCTCATGTTCCAGAGAGCGTCCTTTGTTTTTGCAAACGCCCCAGGAAGCTCTTCAACAAACAAAACTCAGAGGTCCAGAGGAGCCGAGTCATGGCATTAACATGGTAATGAATTCTGGATTAAAATGACAGACATTACAAAGAAATAGATTCTTTTGATACCAAGTTGTTGGTTTGATTAAATAGATTTGTTTGTCTTATTATTGATTTTGAGAGAACATTTATCACAAATGTACATACTTTACTAATCACATCTTCAAATCTTATTCTGCTGTCTTACAAGGGGAGATTAGGCTTATCTTCCAAAGCTCAATATAGAATGTGTTCATCCTATAGCACACAGACCCATTCAAACCTGTGTTTCTTTTTATTATATGAACATTTTGTTATTCATAGTATGGTCTACATGGCATCAATTTTTTTTTAAAAAAGACTGGCAAGCTGACCGAAGAATTGAGACTTCACCAGAAGTGTCTACACCAGATTGTATTGGCAGAATATTTTCAAGCATTTATATTAATTTAAACCTTATCAGTAAGCAATGCTTTAAACAAGTAACAAAAATAATTCTCAAGAGTTTTGCTTTTTAGTTATGCATTTCAGAGCAATTTTAGTTCGTCTTCTTAAAATACAGTATATGATAGTACCATATGGTTTGTAGAAAGAAAGATCATACATAATTGATTGTTTGATTTCTGCATCCCTAATTTTATTGGATTTTAAAAAATAAGGTTCTATTAAGTCTTGTTATCCATACATAAAACTTGCCACATGCCCCATACTGTATGTAAAAAGGAATCAGCTGCCTTTACTCCTTTTACAATATTATAATACAAAATGTTACACAGGGGGAACAAAAATATTAAAAATACAAAAATAATTATGTACTTTAAATATTAAACAAGTTTTTTTAACTATGCGGAAAGAGGCCCCTGCGCCATAGAGCTTACAATTTAGTTAGGTGGGTAACATGCAGATATATAGGGAAGGGTAGAAGTGCCATAGTGAGAACTTATTCAGTGTTAATTAAAAATAATCATACACTGTGCTGGTGTTCTGAGAAGTAGGGTGTGAGATAATGCTCAAAATTTAATCTCCACATTTTTTCCATACCTAAAACTAAATTCTAGACTGAGAAAGGCTTACATGCACACATAAAAAAACAAGCAGTATATCTAAACACGCAATATTGAGCACCATATGCTAAAATGTATGTGAACTAGAACCAACCTTTCCTGTCAGTTGCAGCCTTAAAATAGAAAATCTTGTTAGATTACAATGAATAATACTCCCATTTTTAACACACCTGTAAAACAGATATGCAAGCTTAATTTCTGCTCCCTATGGTAGTTTTGTAGTATGAAAGTAAGTAACTTCCATACATTCAGACTCTGGCATGAGGTTTTGCATTTTCACATCTGCAACTTTCCAGCTTTTTTAGGGGGTCAGAACAGCCAGTCAGGTTGGTGACAATAACTTGGAGTCAGTGACTCTGCTGCATAAAGGGGTCCAGTAATGTAATTGTAGGTAAAATGTGGGCAAAAAATATACACTGACCGATTTCCGTACAACTGAAATCATAGTGTGTATTGCTACCATAAGGGCTAGGCCATACGGGCGCATTTTCATGTGCCTACGATCTCGCTTGCCATCCCTTATCGTGCGAGAATCATATCGCAGTGCATCAGTAATTTTCATGCGCTTCGATTATACAAATTTGTGTATTTGGGTTGGCACTGCTGTGGTTAGTGATTTTAGGTCCTGTGGCTTGATCATTTTAGAATGAATTTTCAAAAATGACTGAAAACCCGAAAATTCTGAGTTCCAAGTGTTCAGATCCAATTCAGAACCCGAACATATCTAGTCAGGAGTAGTTTTGTACCATTTTGTATTTACCGAACTCGGAAAATACCTGAAGATCCGAAAACGAAAATTCCTTTCAAGGGTTTGGACCATATTTTTGAGGGTTATCAAAGCTCAAGGTTATTTTTTAAGGTTACCCATTTTTATGCTTTCATCATTAATTATATTGTATTCTGATTAAATGACAACTATACCTCAGATTGGGTGGAAAACATATACATGATAAGTCTAGAAGTATGGGACAAAGGATTACCTCCCAATACTCTTAGTAGAGAAGCAGTCTTTGGAAGATCTGCTTGTGGACTTTTTACCCCCATTTAATTTACAGTATAATGTTTCAATATGCACTGTTGGATTTTTATAAATAAGCTTTTTGTTTTTTTGTTCCCTGTCTTTTAAGTGTCTAATATGTGTTGTAACAGAATTATCTCTTTCACTGTTGGTATTGTTTGTGTTATATAATCCTTGAGAATTGCTGTGCAACATGCCAATAGATATATGTGTCCAGTCTTTTGGAGTAGGGTGTTGTAGAGGGGTGTTTTATTTTATTGAGAAGAAAAAAGTATAATTGCATCATGGGGTCATAGCATATTTTGTTGTTACCTTGGGTACACAAATTAAAGATCAAAGGATAATTCTGTTGAATCTTGACTAGAGATGTCCAAACTCAGTGAAGTTCGGTTTGTTTCTGAACTAGTTCGGAAACAAATCCATTATAGTCTATGGGAGATAATAGTTCAGATGAATAATAGTTAAAATAAAAATGGTGTAAATGGCTGTAGCACCCAGGAAATGGTCTGGGGATTACATTCACCTGTCACAAAAACTTGTATAACTTGTATAACTTCCTTCCCCATGTTCGGGCAATTGTTGGGTTTTCCGCAAGCTACATTTGAGGGTTACAGAAATAATCAGCTACATTCGAGGGTTATCGAACAATACATACAAGGGTTACCAAAATTGGCAGCTACATTCGAGGGTTACAGAGAAAAAACACTAAATTCGAGGGTTACCGAACGATACATTCGAGGGTTACCGAAAATTGGCAGTTATATTTGAGAGTTTCTGAAAAATGAACGCTACATTCGACGGTTACCGAAAACAAACGCTTAATTTGAGGGTTACCGAAAAGGAACGCTAAATTCAAGGGTTACCGAACGATACATTCGAGGGTTAATGAAAATGAATATTAAATTCGAGGGTTACCGAAAACAAAACGCTAAATTTGAGGGTTACCACACAATACATTCGAGGGTTACCGAAAAATCAAACCCTATATTCTTGGGTTAGCGAACAGCTCGTAAATCCACTGATTGTCGAATTTTCGATAATTATCGAAAAACAGCCGGGAGTTCGGAAAATAAACTAGTTCGAACATTTCAAGTTCACACTTGTAAAGTTGGGCCCGAACTCGGGTGCTGGTTTAAGGCATCCCTACCCTTGACTTCATGATCTGTTACAACATGAGTATAATGTCCCTTATTTTATAAGATTCCCTAATGACGTGTTTCTGCCTCTGAAAAAAGTTGATGTGATTCCAATATTCAAAAATAATAGTCGTTCAGAGCCTGGTAATTACAAACCTGTGAGTTTAACTTCTGTGGTGGGGAAGATACTGGAACGTTTGACATAAAAACATGGATTTAGGAGAAATATATCTTGTTAACCAAACTTGCTTGGCTTTTGTGAAGAAGTGAGTAGGAATTTAGACTTTGGCATAGCAGGAGATGTGGTATGCTTTTTTAAGGCTTTTGATACACTCCCCCATAAGGGACATATGTAAGCTAAGGTGTGTTGGGCTTGGGTGGCACATTTGAACATGGGATGCAGAAAGTAGTTGTTAATGGTGATTCTTCAATAAGTTCTAAGTGGGGTGCCACAGGGTCCTGTGTTTGGGACACTTCTATTTAATTTGTTTATTAATGATTTGGAAGTGGGTATTGTCAGCAAGGTCTCTGTGTTTGTGGACAACACAAAAACATGTGTCGTCCATTAAAAGCTACAGATGATGTGCAATTGTTACAGGCAGATCTAGATAAATTGTCATAGTGGACTTCTAAGTGGCAGATGAGATTCAATGTTGATAAATGTAAAGTTATGCATTTAAGTAAATCTCTGTTGAAGTAGCTAGGACTAGATGCAAATATGTCTTTATTCAACCTCAAATACTATGCTATACAATGAGAAATTCTTAGACATTCATATATTTCTAATTTACATTTGCCTTTATTTGAGGACGTTGATTTGACATTCAGTATATACAGGTTCTTTTTTATCTTCTCTGGACTTTAATTCATTAAAAGTTCTTATTGTTAAAAATGGTGGTAATTTTGCCCCAACCAACCAGATGTTAGCTTTAAAATGTTAAACAATATCTGATTGGTTGGGGCAAAATTACCACCATTTTTAAAGATATTCAGGGAGATTCAATAAAAGTTCTTATCATTTAAGAATAATTTTGCCCCAACCAATCAGATTTTATTTAACATTTGAAAGCTAACATCTGATTGGTTGATGCAAAAATAGCACCATTTTAAACGATAAGAACTTTTATTGAATAACCCTGAAGGACTTTTATTGAATAACCCTATATGTTGTTAGATTATTCTAATAGAAGAATTTACTTTAGATACTTCCCTACCTCTTTAAGTTGTTAACAAATCTGCATTTTATGGGAAGCAACATATTTATTTTGCTGTGACTTCTTGTATACAAGTGTTTGTGTAGAAGTAAAACATCATAAGGTTTGGTAGAATTGGTTAAACACACAAAAATAGAAGGTGAATATTAAATTTTAGTGAAAGAAGCCTATAATGGTGGCACCAGACATATGTCGTTAATAGTAGTTATATAAACATAATAGGAGACCAATATTGTGACTGATGGAAAAAAATTAATAGCCCAGAGGGATTTAGTGATTCCTTTAACACATTTCCAGCTGCAATCCAAGTGTGTTTAAATAAAAATTAGCACACTTTACAAGGAGTTTGATAGAGTGTTAACAATCCTCAACTTCACATTGAGCTGTTAACCAACAAAGTAGTCATTAAATGTTGGTAATAATAGCATTCAGCTAATACAACTGCTAATTATGAATGTGGTATAGTCGATCTCAACTTCTCAACTAGAAATAGATATAGATTTTCTTTTGGATCAGCTTGCAAACCAAATTCACAGTTTATTTCGGTAAAAAAAAAAATAAAGCAGTTTATGTTGGTTTTCCTGGGTTTCCTTAACTTGCCGAGTTAAATCTGATTTTTATTGTTTGTTATTTTTTTTTTATCAGTGGTTAGCACTGGAAAGTACTAAATTCCAATTCTCCCATTCTCAAGGGGTTTGTTCTTGCGTGGGTGTACTACAGTTTCCCCTACAAGTGCACTTTAAGTATAAGCTCTTAAAGGCAGGGCCTGATGTAAATGTATAAACTGCTAGTAAAGTGCTGCATACACTAACTTATCTAGAGAGTCTTAGCATCCCTGTAGATTTCCCTGGCTAGGGACCCTTTCTTAACTGCTCTTCCACCCCCACAAGTAAGCAATCAGCTGTTTTAAACAACTAATCTGTGCAAGCGTGCACCACCTGCTGATTTTTTTGACACATTCCACACCAGGTGAATATTTCAAGAAGATCCATCAACAAAGGTTCAACTAAAAGCAAGTTAATGTGGTCAACCCATTAAACTCATTACCATGTTGGATACAATGGAAATCAACTTTGAATATCCTGACTGGGTTGTCTTTAACATATAATATACATTATATTAGCACTGATATATTCAGATAAAAACAAAATAATCAGACTTTGGTTTTGGATCTATGAATTTTGGTAACAGGGGTTGTTCAGTGTTGCTCAGTTTCTTATAGGCCAAAACTACTGTTTAAAATCACTCCCTTTTCAATGTAATTGTCACTGTTAAGGTTCGTACAAACATGCGATTGTGGGTGCCAACCTGCGACGCATGATGTGTACGAACTGCTGTTTTTGCTGATAATAGTGCCATGTATTGGCACTTTATCAGCTGCAAAAGATCCGCCTGGCCGATCGGGCAACAATACCCGACTGAACGTCGGTTTCTGACGATAAAGTGCCCATACACGATTATTGCTGAAACGGCCGTTCATACACATCGTGCATTGCGGGTCGGCATCCACGATTTCGAAACTTTAGTCTACTTCACTAACTTTACTAACTTCACTGAAAGGTCTTTTGTCCATTAAAAGCAACACTGAGAGTAAAGAATTGGAAAGATATAAAACAAATGCAGTCATTATTAAATTATGTTACCAATTAGTTGGCACTTCATATTAAACCAAGAGATTTATAGCCTTTATTGTTGCAATTACTTAGTAATTCAAAAGTTTGTTTATTGTTCAAGGACTGATCAAAGATATTTATAATAAGAACAAATTTTATTCTGTAAAAAGAATTCTAAGACTATGGGCTTTCCTTTTTCAGTATTGTACATTTGTTTTAAATCTAACTGGATGCATTTATGAGAGCAGTTTAACATTACCTAACATTCTGCATCATGTTTTACTTGCCACCAGTGAAAGTGAGTAATTGAGAATTGAGACCAACTGTACAGATGACTAGGTGCCAGACATTGTGCATTTTGATGCCAAGGAGAGCATATCACTATGAAATTCCTATAAAAAAATCAAACAAGTCCTAGATTGATTTTAAAACAAAAAGCTATAGTTCGTCAAATATATTCACATTACACTTTTATGCAGTAAAGGGCATATATAAAACCTCTAAAAAAATTTTACAATTCATTACATGCTTGTGTCATAGTGTTTGGCTAATTTATATTACAATCAGCCAACTTTATGAAAACAAACTTTTGTGGCTTATGCCATAGAAATGATGTGGTAGTTTAGATATATGAAATAAGAGGGTTTTGAACCCTGCAGCATTTTTACAGTAAAGTATAGGATTAACTAGCCAGTTTTTGTCTGTTTGATTGGTTAAAACACTTACAGTATTTCTGCTTTCAGTACTTCATATGAAAACTACAGTATATATAAAAAACATATATTAGTATTAAGATAATAATGTGTTTTTATTACAGGAAAATAAATTAAAAGATAACTATATGGTGTATAAAGTTTATTTTGATGAACCTTTTCAAATGAAAAGTAGTTGGAACAGGGATATATGCCTGGTAATTCTTAACTCCCAATTTTGTTTCTGTGGCAAGCGCCAGCCCAAAAAAAAATTATTCTGACAGTCTTCCGTCTGGCTTCAGCACTATCTTTAATAAAGCAATAGTCCAGGACTAACCTCGCAAATGAAAACTGTACGTGCCGTAGCTCCTCAACGAAACGATATTGGGAGGTAGGAATAATCAATCCTACCTCCCTGCCGCAGTATAGTTATCAGTTAAAATAACAGCTAATTCCTTTACAACATGTACAAGCATGTAATCTTCATCTGTCTGGAACATGTGTATACATTTATTTTAAAAATAAATTCTAATAAAATGTGCATCCTTTACTGTTATTGCTAAAAAAAACTGCCATCTGTTTGAGTACTAAATGATGATTACATCATTAAGGATTATTGACGTCACTAATAAATGTAATAATTATTGCATTTCTTAAAGGCTACCATGGGAAACTACCCAGAAGTTTCCATTTCTTATTAGCAATTATTGAACTTCACACCTCAGGCTTGTCCAGTGACTGGTATTTTTAGAGAATTAGATTCGGATTATTAAGACAGATTCCAGGTAGATCACAGGGATTTCTAAAACCAGCCTAAAAAAGTCCATAGATCATCTTTGGCAGTAATAGTTGATGGAAGAAACATTTTTTTTATAAAAGCACACTTCATAACTTTTTAGCAATGTCAAAGAAATAACTATGGTGTATGGTGTAGATAAAGTAGAACATTCACAGCCTAATTTACCTTTTTGCACATAAAGTCGTTAAGTCTCGCTTTGCGTAGGCTGCACAAATACCGGAAGAGGCACTCATGCAGCTGTCACAAACCAATTTACCAGAGGCTGCGTGGCTGTTTGCGCATAAGTATTGAATGACAGCTTATAGCTGCCATTAAATACTTAGGTACGGGTGAGGTTCACCCAGAGTCATGCAGCCTTTGGTAAATCTGCTATGGTGAAGATTTGCCCAGAGCACTGGCGCCTCTGGGTTAATCTCCCTGTTAGAAGCGATAAAACCATGTGTGATTAACCACTGTGTGAGAAAGTGGGGTGGTATATAGATCGAGTTACCTGATATTTATTTGCATATAGAATGAAAATGTTATGTTAATACAGCAATCTCAATGTCAAAAAAACTTCACACACACACAAAATA
This sequence comes from Hymenochirus boettgeri, assembly GCA_019447015.1. NCBI lineage: Eukaryota > Metazoa > Chordata > Amphibia > Anura > Pipidae > Hymenochirus > Hymenochirus boettgeri. The sequence continues at coordinate 140,603,316 of CM033474.1, forward strand.
TAGGGGATATCAACTAACTCGTGGTTCCTGAACTGATTATCATCAATGTATGACTGCTTGGCCGTACAAAACCATGTGGTAGTAAACTATCACAATGGTATTTTATAGGCGATTGTACAATTTCAATAGTTCCATCTAAATGCACAATCATGATCGTAATTGTAGGATCGCAATCGAAATATTACGACTGTGGTTGTAATTGTTTGATCACAGTCGTAAAATAGACGCTACTGTGCCCTTAACGATCAGCAATGTTAAGGTCATGGTCATTTTTTTGTGCCCTAAGAATTATGAGTAACAACATACATTTGAGTGAGCAAGGAATATTTTTATAAGGGCATCTACACCCTGAAAACAAAAAAACTGGTTACAGCCCCAACCCTAACTGACCCACCCACATTTTCATTGTCCTCTTTTTAATGTTTAATGTTAACTGTTTACACAAAGTTCACTTGTACTGTTGACTGGAATAATGGAGATAGGTAGATAAACTTGTTTTTGTATTGGGATCCTGTTATAGTTGCTCAATATCATTTTTTTGTACATTTTCTGCAATATATGAAACATTATATGACAACACATTTGGACATTTATTAAGGGGGGAAAGGAAGGTTAAACCCAACATACCAGGTAGAAACAGTTATCAAAGTGTAAATCAGATCAATAAAAAAAATAATCAAAACTGTTACTAGTAAAACCTTCCTTATTTTATTTACACCTGTCTTGAAAGTTCTCTATACATTCTCTTTCTGAACTCAAAGGAGACTTTATATGAGAGATTTTCTCCCCAGAACACCTATATAACCTATATATTGAAAAATATATTAACTAAGAGGGCTTCAGTGTTTGCCAGTACAACTCACAGCCAATGTAGTCTTCAAAGAGCCTCTTGAGCATGATCCATGCCCTGACCCCAGTATTCACTGTCTCTATGCACCGAATATTTTCTATATAGATGTCTCCCCACCACTTTGTCTCTTTGAAAGATGATTTTAACCTGCAGTTTATTTTCCAGCCAGCGCACATTACGCACAGCCAGGAACAATACACAAGTCACCAGATTTTACTGCAATGTTTCTGTTTCTAGCAAAAGATACAGTTTATAAATGTTCCTGATACCTTTGCATATGCTGTGTTGGCATAATAGGTTAAAACAATTAATCTAAAAACACACAGCCTATGACATCACAGGTTCAAATCCAAATTTGCTTTCATTTTAAGGGCCATTGCACCTCTCTCTGTTTCATTATTTTAACTCTATCTCCTCTTTTTGGGATGGGGACCGATTTCAGTACATTAATTAAAGACATACTGATAGGTTGTATGTGTCAAATAAATGTGCTTAGATTGTAAGCTCTTCGGGGAGGGGCTGATGTGAATGCATACATGTAATTGTAAAGCGCTACGGAAGATGTTGGCGCTATATAAATCCACAACAGTAATAATAATAATAATTTTATTCATTCTCGCTATGTCCCTGTTCAACAAAGTGTTTGGGGACCGGTAATTTCTCATCTTAACTTAATACTGGTGCTATGTCGGGAGATGGGGAATTCAATCGCCACAATGCATACACTGCAAATTTGGTGTCACATGTATAACGCCCCTTTAAGATGTATTCTTTTTATGCTTGCACAAGGACCACTTTATATTGACTATTAGATCCCAATCAATAAAGTTACTTTCTGGTCCGAATTTAAAGTGCCACAATCTTTTTGTTCTTTTAGTTGTTACTTTCTGTGAAGCGTGCGACATGTGGGCAGTGTGTGTCTGGTGCTTAAATCCAGGTAATGCAGGTAATTCCTGTATACCCCCCAAATGTCCTGGTTGGAATAGGTTGATGGTGCATGTCTGCATTCTAGGGTGGGGATGTGCTGGGTCGTGTCTGTGATGTTGTGGTGTCCAGGAGGCTTGGACATGACATTTGGTGGTTGTGATATTTGGTGGCATGTTGTTTCAAAGCGTGGGCATGGATGTGCCTTTTTGGGGCGTGGGTTTGGTGTTTGGGGGTGTGCCTGTGATGTTTGGGGGCATGGACAAGATGTCTGTGTATGTGGGTGTGATTCAGGAACAGACCTTGGATGTTTGGGGGTGTAGCCATGATGTATGAGGGTGGACCATAATGTTTTGGAGGTTTTTTGGGGAGTGACCACAATATTTGGTAGCGTGGTCACAACATTTGGGAGCATGGTTGCAATGCATGGCAGTTATCTTTGGGGGCTTGGCCTTGATGGTTGGGGTATGAGCATGACTGTGATGTTTAGGGGTGTGGCCGTGACAGCAATATCTGGGGGCGTGGTCACATTCCAGGAGGCTCTGCTTTAAATTTCTTAGAATGGCAATAACTGCAAATGTGGTTCATATCACCGATAGTAACACAGTCCTTCCAGGGTTAATATTTGTAAATAAATGTCATTCATATCACCAATAGTAACACAGTCTTTCCAGGGTTAAAGGGCATGTCCATGCTAAAATTCACTTTTTAATATAAGATTCCCCATGGGCTCACAGCCCCAACCGCTATATTTTTTTTTTTTAAAAAGCCCCTCAAACTCTACTTACCTCCCCTCTTTCCTCCGCCGCGCTCCCGGCCCTCTGCTTGCGAGAAAATGCAAGCAGAGGGGCAGGACCGGCAGCCGCGTCTGTGATTGGCTGAGCGGCAGCCAATCACGGACGCGGCTGCAGGTCATTCAGTGCAGCGGAGGAAAGAGGAGAGGTAAGTAAGAGTTTGGGGAGCTTTATAAAGATAAAAATATAGCGGTTGGGGCTGAGAGCCCAGGGGGAATCTTATCTTTTATGGATTTCACGCTAGGGGGAGGGAATCGGGAGAGGGAGGGTGAGGGAGGGAGAGGGAGGGGGAGGGAGGGAGGGGGGAGAAGGGCTGCAGTACGCATGGCAAAAATCTACCTGAGGCCAGATAGGAGGCAGAGCCCTGCTAGCCTCCTGGTGGGCAGTTTTTGGCACTTTGGGGGGGGACTACAGGAGAACCCTATGGAGCTGGGATGTGAGGTAAGGATTAAACTACACTACATGGTGGGGCCAGTAGTTGGGGGGATTATAGTTTTGGGGGTGGACATGCCCTTTAATATTTAAAACCTTCCAGGCGCAAATTGTGATGTCTTACACACCGTATGGGCATGGCCACTGTTTCCTGTGTGTTTGCGCATGCAATTTCACCTTTTGATATACGAAATTGCATGTGATTGTGTATCGCAAACGAAAAGGCAATTCCATGCGTTGCTGCGATTGCAATGTTAGCAAAAATTGTATTAGCAAATGCAAAAAAATTGCACTAGTGTGGCATAGCCCTAAGGGAAATGTCAGGTTCCCTCTGTTATAGAAACTGTTGTTCTGTATGTGCAGCTCTTTGACTTGTGTAGCCGTACATTATGCTGTTGTTGTGTCACTGAAGTGGACTCTGTGTCTGTGTCTGTGTTGTTAAAGTCGGGCAGCACATAGAGCCCAGGCCCTTCATCTGAGTTGCTGAATTGGGGAATCGCACTCTGCAAGTAATGTGCAGGATTTTTATTGGTCAAACTGGACTTCATGATTGTCGTCCCTTTCATACACACATACACACATACATACATACATACATACAAAATTTCTGCTTTATATAGTAGATAAAAGCTGGAACACTAAATTCCTCATTTCTGGGTATGACCTCTGCAGAATATAGCAATTTACATCTTTAATTTTTTTCAATATCTACAACAAAATTTATTATCAAGGGAACAAAATATATTAATTATTATTATCCCTGTTTCGACTCTCTTTACCTTTTACCTTTTCTAGAGCTGTGTATTCCCTTTGTTGTAATTTCTAATATGTCTACTTGAATTGAATTTACCTTCTTTTAGGATTGTGTTCTACTCTCAGGAACTATCTCTCTGCTACCCTATCTTTACATTAGCTCTTAACCATTAATAGCTGATTTATATCCCTTGGCTTAGAATAGAAGACCCCATTTATAAAGGGCAATTTTGTGCCCATGACCGTACATTTATAATTGCTGGTGTATAGTTACCATTGTAATTGTATGATCGCCCATACAATATCATGAAATATACTACAGATCTGGCTGATGTATCACAACTTTTTTAAGGAAGGTTAGCAAAATGGCAAACTATACTTCATTATACAACATTATTCATTAGGAACTCTCAATCCATATAAAAAGGATAACCAATTACTGTTAAGTTGCAGCCAAGATTTGTTTCTATAAACTGCATATCAGCATCTTGCTAATTTAACAAACAATACTGTAACCAGCTGAAATGCAATCATCTACTAATCCACAAACCCCAAACCTTGCTAAAAATCTTACTCATCATCATCAGCACTGAAATATGTGCCATTGAATGTTTTATTTTCTTTTAAATAAAACGTATTTTGATTATCTGTATAAATTTTTCTGAATGTATTTTAGATGTTTCATACTTATATTATGCAATAATGCTTTAACCTTAGGTAGCAATAAATATACTATGTTTGTGGAAGCTATGGGTTAATAAATGTCCAGAAAAATTCTTGTATAACATTAAAATTTTAATTGCAGAGAATCCCCTGAAATTTCTGATACAGGACAGCAGGAAAAGCAGAAAAGGCCTCCTTAGTGTTTATAAGCATCATGTCATCAGTGAATCAAATGTTTTAGGGACGAATTGCAACTGTTTAATCAAAGAGTATTTCTTCAACTATAAATCTAAAATGAATTCCAACAGTTACAGATTTATGATTGAATGCATTTCATTTTAAAGGTTTGTAAGAAATATATGAAAAGGGGATTTCAAACTTTAAGATGTTTCTAGACTAAACAAATATTCTTTTATATAAACAGTTTACCTTTAGTATTAATATCCATCAGCTTTGTATTAATTGAAAATTAAAAACACTTGTTATAGCCATTAAAAATTAATATTTGTATTCATCAATGTTTTTGCAATGGTAACAAAAAATATAAGAAAAAAGTGTTTTTTTTTTTTCAAATTCTTTGACTACGGAATACAATTTAGCTGAGTAAATTACAATGCTTCACATGAGTGAATTCAAATGCTGCAAAAAAATGAATAATTTTGTATTTAAAATAAAACGAACCCAGGAAAGTTATTAACAGAAACCAGTAAATGTAGAACTCTGAAATAAACTACATTAGGTATTAAAGAATAACAGTAAAAACCATGTGAACTGGTCTGTGAAGGATAATCCGTGCGCATAGCTTCTTAAGAAGTGCTACTTTTCCATGCACTACAATAATATTCTGCAGCATATTCCAGCTCTAGCACAATGTGTTATGCATCAGTGTTTAAGAGCATATTGAGAACTATTATTGCTCTGTCTCTGGAGGACTACAAACTGCATTAGTTTGAATTACCAAATCATAACTTTATGTGCAGCAGTTTCTCCACAAGGACTTTAGCATTTTTATGTCATAATCCTTCTATTATCCCCCTTCTTGCATGCTTTATAACTATTAAGGTATTGAAAAATTCTGAACAGATGTCATCTTAAGATGAATGTTGCTGTGCGGATGGGTGTCAAGTCTGGAATCTGGATATTGCTCAACTAAAAATGTCAAGCAGAAAATAGTCAGCTATAAAAATACAAGATATGCCAGAAATGGTTGTTTTCATGTCAGCTGCAACAGAACTTGTAGTATTCAAAATTTTACCTTTTAGGATAATGCAATTTTTGACTTACTGAGTTGGCGTTAATAGCCTGATATTGGAGAAAGATATCAGTCTTCTTTTCCACCTCTCTTGCTAATGACATGTTTGAGCATATTCTTTCACAACAGGTCACAGAATATAAAATGTTAACATTCTTTTTTTTAATTAATCCTTTAGATATTCTCGTATGCTTGGAAAGCAAATAGTTGAGTTGTGCCAAAGTAAAATTATTCAGCATTCCTATGGAAAAAAAGAAAAAAGTAATGTAAAAATATGTTAAATAATGTGGGAACATACAAGACAACAATATACTAAAAGTATAAAAAATATTGTGGAAAATCCTAAATCTTCCTTGCCAATATGAGTGTACAGAAATAATTTGATTAAGTATACATATACCGCCTTACAATTAACCCCTGTACTATGCATGTATGCATATTATCTAGTATAGTATAGTATTTGAGGTTGAATAAAGACATACGTCCATCCAGTCCAACCCATCTAGCAATATCCTCATTTCCTGCCTAACTGTTGATCCAGAGGAAGGCAAAAAACCCCCACCAAATTTATGAAGGGGGAAAAAATTCCTTCCTGACTCCAAGTGGCAATCGGAAATCTCCCTGGATCAACTCTACTTTATGTATCAATACCAGTAACTTGCAACATTCCTTGTTTGCAGAAACTCATCCAGCTTTTTTTTGAAACTGACCAATGAACCTGCCATTACAACGTCCACTGGGAGACAGTTCCATAGCCTTACTGTTCTCACAGTGAAAAACCCTTTCCGAACTTGAAGCCTAAACCTTTTTTCTTCAAGTCTTAAGGGATGTCCTCGTGTCCTTTGACATGTTCTATTGGTGAACAATGCCCCAGATAGTTTATTGTATGGCCCGTTAATGTATTTATACACAGTAATCATATCCCCACGCAAGCGCCTTTTCTCCAGCGTACATAATTGTAACCTTTCCAGTCTCTCTTCATATTCAAGCTCCCCCAATCCCCTTATTAATTAAGTTGCCCTTCTCTGAACCCTTTCCATTTCAAAGATGTCCTTTTTGTACACAGGATTCCAAAATTGCACTGCATATTCCAAATGAGGCCTTACCAATGCTTTGTAAAGAGGGAGAATTACATTTTCCTCCCTTGAATCCATACCTCTCTTTATACAAGACAATACCATGCTGGCTCTGGCTGTTGCCGCCTGGCACTGCTTGCTACCTTTAAGTTTGTTATCCACCACAACTCCAAGATCCCTTTCCAACAGGGATTCACTTAACACAGAGCCATTTATAGTATAAGTAGCACAAGTATTTTTAAGTCCAAAATGCATCACCTTACATTTATCAACATTGAATTTCATCTGCCACTTAGCAGCCCAATGTGATAATCTATCTAGATCCCCTTGCAACAATTGCACATCCTCTGAAGTTTTTAATGGTCGACAAAGTTTTGTGTCGTCAGCAAACACAGAAACCTTGCTGACAATACCCACTTCCAAATCATTAATAAATAGATTAAATAGAATCGGCCCCAACACAGAACCCTGTGGCACCCCACTTAGCACTTTAGTCCAAAATGATGAAGCCCCATTAACAACTACTCTCTGCATCCTATTCTTTAACCAATTTTCTATCCATGTACAAATGTGACTCCCCAGACCAACAGACCTTAGCTTATTCATTAATCGCCTATGGGGGACTGTATCAAAAGCCTTTGCAAAATCCAAGTAAACTACATCTACTGCTATACCAGAGTCTAAATTTCTACTTACTTCCTCATAAAAGCCAAGCAAGTTAGTTTGACAAGATCTATTCCTCCTAAATCCATGCTGGTTACTACTTATAATGTCAGTCCTTGAAACATACTCTAGAACATATTCCCTTATTAAACTTTCCAGGATCTTCCCCACCACTGAAGTTAAACTTACAGGCCTGTAATTACCTGGCTGTGAACAATTACCCTTTTTGAATATTGGAATAACATCAGCCTTTTTCCAATCCAGAGGCACACCACCGGACATGAGGGAATCAGCAAAAATAAGAAACAATGGCCTAGATAAAACTGAACTTAGCTCCTTAAGTACCCGAGGAGTACCCGGTCCAGGAGATTTACTAATATTAACCTTATTTAGTTCTTTCTGTACCATATCCTCAGTTAACCAAAGTGAACTTGAATCTTGTATACCTTTATTGCTACTATACTCTATGATATCTGTACTTGGATCTTCTATAGTGTATACAGAGGGAAAAAAATTATTCAAGACATTTGCTTTATCGCCATCCTCCGTAACTAACTTATCCCCATTAATTAATGGTGCCACATTCTCAGTCCTCATCTTCTTACTATTAATATACTTAAAAAAAAGTTTAGCTTTCAGAACTAATTGGGTAGACAACACATGGAGAATCCTAAAATCAATAAATTGCTAATGGCAGTGACAAGCATGTTATTGCCATCTTGGTGATTATTATTGCTAGTAAAGACTAGCTTTCTAGGGGCATTGAACATGTAATTTAGAAGGCTATAAAAGGAGATGAATTCTTCACGTCAGCCCCCATTTTTAATTTTTTTTTAAAATTTGCTCAGAAAATGTACCCAGACCCTTCTCTATAAAGAATGCTAAAATTCAGAAGAAGATATCTTAAAGGAAAATGTCATAAGAAACATAGAGGCATGTTGGTCTTTAAAAAGCTTTACCGGGACTTTTTTTTAATGGATTGCCAAGTATTGTATCAAAATGGAATAGATATGTGCTTATACAGTACAACATTTGAAATAAAAATTAACCATGCAGGTAAATCAACTCCCTCTTTAGAACTAGTAATTAAAGCTGCAGATTTATGGTCAATTCTAGCCCTACCCACTGGGCAGGTGGGCCAATCAATGGGTAGTATTCTAAAAGGCACTGTCAGAAAAATGAGCTGTAGTTACAGGTACCTATCAAAGCTGTTAAGCCTCCTAAGGGCTAAATATAAAGAAAACATTGGAGGCCCACAATTAATTCACTGTGGTTTTTCTATGTTTATTGTGCTATGCATAAAGCACACAACGTTTTGGCTACTGTAGACTTTGAGGCTATAGCTGAAAAGTTAGCTTTTTGTGTAGTGTAATAAACACAGAAATACCCTAATTGAGAGTTAAATAAGTGTGGCCTCCAATATTTCTTTATGGTATCTTGCTTATTTACAGGTTTGAGGGCTTGGAAGGATAAAGGGGAGAGAAAGGATTAATTTAATCATTTAGCTAGGTTAAACCTTAACCCTGGGAGTAAATACTATAAACAAAAAAGGAGCCCTACACTTATTGTACTCTCAAGTGGGGTATAGTACAGTATCTGTGTTAATGTTGTGTGCTACACATAAAACATCAACATTTTGACTATTGTAGTCTCAATGCCTCAAACTCTTTATTGTAATTTGTAAATGCATTGAGGTGGCCCTTAGAAGGCCTCACACTCTCAATAGTATAAAAAAATGCTGACCTTTTAGTAAACAAGATAGCCATAACACTCACCAGCAAATACAAATCCTTTCTATGATGGTGGCAAGGCCTATAGGAAGAAGCACTTCTTTTAAAATGTCTTCTGATAAGTTGTCCCACCTGCCGAGTGAATGGACAAGGCTTAGGCAGACCAGCAGAAGTATAAGTTCTGAACAGGGGGTTAATTTGGATCAAAGCAGTAATAACCTCAAAGTAGGCAGAAATAATTATTTTTATAAATTCATTTTAAAAAAGACTTTTTTTAAATTTAGTATAGTATAGAATTTGAGGTTGTATAAAGACATCCATCTAGTCCAACCTACTCAGCAATACCCACATTTTCTGCCTTGCTGTAAATCAACATGAAGGCAAAAAAAATCACCAGAATTATGAAGGGGAAAAAAATTCCTTCCTGTCTCCAAGTGGCAATCATAAATATCCATAGATTAACTCTACTTTATGTATCAGTACCAGTAACATGCAACATTCCTTGTATTCAGAGACTCATCCAGCTTTCTTTTGAAATTATCCAATGAACCTGCCATCACAATGTCCAATGGAAGGCAGTTCCATAGTACTACCATTCTCACAGTGAAAAACCCTTTCTAAACTTGAAGACTAAACTTATTTTCTTCAAGTCTTACGGGATGTCCGCACATCCTCTTTTGTGAACAATGCCCCAGATAGTGTAATGAATGGCCCGTTAATGTATTTATACACATTAATCATATCCCCGCGCAAGCACCTTTTCTCTAGTGTAATTGTAATTACACTAATTGTAACTTATCAAATCTGTTTTCACATTCAAGCTCCCCCATTCCCTTTATTATTTTAGTTGCCCTTCTCTGAACCCTTTCCATTTCCAAGATGTCCTTTTTGTACACAGGATTCCAAAATTGCACAACATATTCCAAATGAGCCTTTACCAATGCTTTGTAAAGAGGGAGAATATAATAGAATAATATTTTCCTCCCTTAAATCCATACCTCTCTTCATACAAGACAATATCTCACTGGATCTAGCTGTTGCTGCCTGACACTGCTTGCTATCTTTAAGTTTGTTATCCACCAAAACCCCAAGATCCTTTTCCAATAGGGATTCACTTAACCATATATAGTATAAGTAGCACAAGAATTTTTAATTCCAAACTGCATCACCTTACATTTATCAACATTGTATCTTTTTTGCCACTTAGCAGCCTAGTGTGACAATCTATCTAGATCCACCTGCAATGATTGCATTTCTTCTGAAGTTTTTAATGGTCGACAAAGTTTTGTGTCATCAGCAAACACAGAAACCTTGCTGACAATACCCACTTCCAAATCATTAATAAACAGTTTAAATAGAAGTGTCCCCAACACAAACCCTTTGGCACCCCATTTAGACATCTAGTCCACATTGATGAAGCCACATTAACAACTAATCTCTGCTTCCTATCCACCAACCAACTTTCTATTTATGTACAAATATGCCACCCCAGCCCAACAGACAACAGCTTATACATTAGTCACCTATGGGGGACTGTATCAAAAGCCTTTGCAAAATCCAAGTAAACTACATCTAATGCTATACCAGAGTCTAAATTCCTACTCACTTCCTCATAAAAGCCAAGCAAGTTAGTTTGACAAGATCTATTCCTCCTAAATCAATGTTGGTTATTTCCTATTAGGTCAGTCCTTGAAACATACTCTAGAATATGTTACCGTATCAAACTTTCAAGTGTCTTCCCCACCACTTAAGTTAAACTTACAGGCCTGTGAAACAGGCTGTGAACGACAATTTAAAAAAAATAGAAATAAATCAAGAGGCCTTAAAAACCATTTATATTCTTTTAAGAAACGTTTCTACTCGATATAGGTTAAATTATTTCTTAACTTACTGTATTGATTCTGATTACTTTTGATTGATAAAATATAAAAAAAGAAACCACTTTTAAATAGAGGAAGTGACATGTATCATTATGGCCTATGATTAAAGACAATATAGTCCGAAACAGTTTGTCTATGTTTTTTTTCCATTAAATGGATCAATTTTTGAAGAACCAGGAATTATGATTAACCATTCACAGTCTGATACTTTGTTTAAATAGAATTAAACTTAAATTTTATTCTAATTTTATTGAAATTTGAAAGCTTTTCTCCCCAGAAGACCTATGCATTGTAATATACATCTCTAGTAAGTTGCATTTACATATAAGTAAGAATTTGATTCTGTAAGAAAGCTTCCATGTTTTTGCCAGTACAACTCACAGCCCCTGTAGTCTTCAAAGAACCTTTTGAACATGTGTACCTATTTGGCATGCCCAATGACCCCACTATTTACTGTTTATATGCACATATTTCCTATATATATGTCTCCACGCCAATATGGAGTTGCCATGCTGTTCTTAGAAAGTGTCTCTGGTAGCTCAGCAGTCTAATGGTTCTTTTAGAAATACACAGACCATGAGGTTACAGGATCGAAAATTAACTGCAAGTATTACTTAGGTTTTTTTTATGTGGAGAAACAGAGATTGTTTTTAAAAGTATTTACACTATTCAACCTCTGTTCTCTGTTTGAGAGGCAGGATCTGCTGTATCATGAATTGTATCGAACGGCGGGTTTCTGTGTTTTTATATGATGTTTTAGTAACAGATTAAGGTCTGCACACCATATGCAATGTCTTCATGTTAAGTGTGTAGTGGTGATTGTTGCTAAATTCAAAATATATTATACAATGATAGATGGATCCACCACACACCAGACTTAACAAATAATGGTTTATTAATCACCATTGTTTGTGTGTGGGGGTGTGTGGTGGATCCGTTTATCATTATATGATTGTCTATCAGCTTGTTAACTTTCTTGTTTTGATCTGCCGACCAATTGGTCTGTGACCAATTTTTAATAGTTTGAATCAAAATACAGGCTTTGTGAGAGATTATGCATATCTAAAATGAAACAGAGAATCAATTTACCGTGAAACACATTTTTGGTATCCTATTTTTTCATCCCACTTTGTATCTTGATAACAATTAAATGGAAAATATATGTTGCAAAGTAAACATTAATGGAGAATTCTTTGTGTTGATAAAATCATTGGAAAGCGTGTGGATTCATACATTACAACAAAGCTATGTCTTCTACAACAATGAAATCTCTCTCATCATAGAAAAAAATTAAGACATTATAAAGGAAATTCTTACAAATAAATTCCTCTTGGTTTATTTCTACAAAGTTACATTGCAGTTTAGCATATATATTAAAAATAGAAATGCTACAGAAACCTTATCAGGAATAATAGACATATTTAAATTTCCTATGCATTGATTGCTTTGACATCAACTTCTGTTTCCAATGGGTTTCATGCCAATAAGAAAAATAGAGCATTTGTTATCTTGCAGTACTCAGTATTATTGAGAAGCAATTGCTTGACAAAATTATATTTCAGTAATCCTAATATCTTGGTAATACATTTGATATTATCTCTGTTCTGGCATGTTTTTACCAACATTAGGCCAATCAAACAGGGGGTTGAAATGAGGAATGCAATGTCATAGTCTTTAAACACAATCAAAGCAACTTTATGTGTACATTTCAGGTCAACTTAAGAAGCTGAGATGATTCTAAAAGAAATGGTCCCTTAACAAGTATAAAGACTGAATTAAACTACAATCTGAGTGTGTATTTTTTCAACTTTTTTAAAGCTTCCTCATTTGCAACCCTTTTTCACAGCTAGTGGCAGTCAAGAAAGGCAATACAAATACAGAGGGGATAGATAGCAGACAATGGGCACAAACCATGCTTTTACCATTATCCTTAAAGGTGAAAGTTGTTTTTGTACATAAGGCATTGTAGCACTTCTACAAATATTTCAAACTGTGCACTGATTATTATACTGATATTGTATGCATACCTTTGTTTATTATAGCACTACTTGAAGACGCAGCGCTGTATAATATTTTAATAAAAAAATGATACAATGGGGAAAAAAATAAATAAGTACATAAATAACTATGAACATTAATAAGAATTCAAATTTGAGAACCATGCAGTATGTAAAAAGATATCCCTGCCCGCAGAGCTTACGTTTTAGTTAGGTGGGTAACATATAGATACATAAGGATGGGTAGAAGTGCTATATGAAAACTTGTAGTGTCAATTTAAAACAATCAAATACTGTATTGGTGCTCTGATTAGGTTAGATGTTAGATTAGATCAACCTACTGGTTAAAGTTTCCTGATGAAGATACAGGGGAACAGAATTCCAGAATTCCTTAAATTACAAGCATACTTTTGCATTCCTTATACTTGTGCACTGGATCAATAAAGCAGGCCTTCTCACTTTCCCCCTGCCCACTGGCTTTTTATAATGAGGGAAGAGGCCATCCATCCAGTGCTTTATATTAAAGGCATAGGACCCCCAGTTAATGTAATACATACTAAAAAACCCTTTGTACCCCTACATGGCCCTTTAATTGTAGGTGTCAAAAACCCTAGGAACATCCCTGCAAAGGGATTTGAATGCTAAGAGAATGATTTTGTAAATAATATGTTGCTTAATGGAGAGGCAGGTAGTTGTGTGGCAAAAGGGATATTTAGTTTCCTGTTTATTGGAGAGAAAAATAATACATGCAACAGAATTTCCTTTTGACTGAAGGGGAAAAAGATTAGGAAAAGAAACTGGTTACAATAGTCCAGGCATAATAGGATGAGAGCATGGATAAGCATAGCGATAGTTATAAGAGAGAAGAACCCATGGAATTTTGCAATATTGTGAAGAAAAAAGCAACAGGTTTTAGCGACCTTGTTAATGTGGTTTAAAAGGAGAGAGGAATCAATAATTAACCCTAGACAATGTGCTGACAGTGTAGGGTAAATGGGTTTGTTGTCAACAGAATTAGAAAAAGGAATAATCTCAGGTTTAGGTAAGATTGATTTAAGTCAGCACTACACCAGTAGAAGATAGCAAGGAAAGAGTTGAAGATGCATGATTGGATGTCAGGACTTAGCGTGGGAGTGGAAAAATAAATTTGTGCATAATCAGCATACATGTGATAATTAAAACCAAATAAGTTAATGACACCTCTGAGGGAAATTGTACAGAGTGAGAGAGAGAACAGCAAGGGTCCAAAAACAGAGCCTTAAGCAACCCCGCACTAAAAATTTTTTAGGATAACAAATAATAAATGTAGGAAACAAGAGGGCCTGGAGGGAGCAGAATTGTCAATGTATGTATGTATGTATTTATATGTTTATTTATATAGCGCCACTTGGGGACACAGCGCTGTACAATATTAAAATACAATAAAGTCAAACAAGGGGGATAAATATATAAGTATATAACTTATATAAATAGAAGTGCTTCTTTGCCACAAGAGGTAATGAGGTCCCTGCCCCGTAGAGCTTACAATCTAGTTAGGCGGGTAACATACAGATACAATGGAATGGGTATAATTGCCGGAGTGAGACGTATGCAGTATAAATAAAACAATTATATACTGTGCTGGTTACCAGATAGGTAGGAGGTAATTCTAGCTTTAAACCTGCTAATTTAGGTTTCTTGATGTAGAGAGAGGGGAATAGAATTCCAGAGGATGGGAGCCATAAGAGAGAAAGGTTTAAGGCGAGAAGAAGCAGTACGAGTGGGGGGTTTGTACAGGAGCTGGTTCTGCAATGAGCGGAGGTACGAGCAGGAACATATAGGGGGGCTAGAGAGGAAATATAAGGAGGAGCAGCAGAGCGAAGGAATTTAAATGTTAGGAGAAGGATTTTGTATACAATGTGCTGTTTAGACTGAAGGGGAGAGAGGTGGAAAGCAGGAAGACCAGAAAATAGTAGGTTGCAATAGTCCAGGCGCGACAAGATGAGACTGTAAAAGTCCCCCAGAAATAAAACAGGAGTATTTTTAAAGAAGAAAAGGGTAAGCCAAGTCTCAAAGTCTGAGAGGAATGTGGCTGGGGAAGCCATGGTGGAAGGGGTCTGTATACCACAGCTGCATGTAGGGACAGTCAAATTTGTAGGGACAGTCAAATTTGAATCGTATGAAGTAAAATGTGGGCGGGGGTAATGACATTGACTCAACAGGTAGAAGAAAAAAGGTGGCCAACACCACCACCATGACCTGAGGGGTGAGGTTCATGGGAGAGACGGAGACCACTGTGAGAAACGGAGGCCTTGATTGCAGAGTCATGTTGGGAGAGCCAGGTTTCCGGAAGGGCAGAGCACAGAAGAAGGGCAGATAAGAGGGTGGGATTGGTGTAAGATGAATAAATTGCATTGTTTATCTGTGTTTGTAGAAATACAACATGACCAGAAGATACTATTTAGAGAGGAATAAACCTACAAATATATTTGTTTCTTATATGTACACACGATATATATAGAAAAAATCTTAATTGATTACTAACAAATATTACAGTTCTGATAATAACCAGAGTCAGATCCTGGGTCCAGTGTCCCATACTTTGACGTTTGCAGCATTTAATGTATATATATATATATATATATATACATACATATATCAATGTGTATATATATATATATATATATATATATATATATATATATATATATATATCAATGGTAAAGACCTCCCATAAAAGGGGTGTGTTGTGGGTGCTATTACCACATGGAGGCTTGACCAAGCCTCCCAATAAATACATACAATACAAGAATTGTGGAAGCACTCCAATTAGGCTAATTTACAGCTACATTTAGTGGAAGTGCTACTGATCTGGTCAAATATTTATACAAACATAGAAAAGATAATCAATGCACATTCCTAGGCCCCATACAATATCATATTATCTGTACACTGGCATACTTTATAAACAAAGGGGTTTTAGTATACATTACTGTGATCACGTGAATTAAAAGCCTTCCAACCACGTGAAGGTAACCCCAGTCTGGAAGGTCCTAACGTCTAACCTTTTCAATTTCTTTTACTTCAATTATGATTAGCAAACTTTTGCATTTCTCATTCTTACACACTGGATCCATATAACAGGCTCTCTCCCTTCCCCCTCAGCACTTTGGCTTTTTAAAATGAGGGAAGAGGCCATCCAGTGCTTTATATTAAAGGCAAAGGACCTCCCATAAAAGAGGCGTGTTGGGGGTGCTATTACCACATGGAGGCTTGACCAAGCCTCCCAATAAATACATACAATACAAGAATTGTGGAAGCACTCCAATTAGGCTAATTTACAACTACATTTAGGAATAAGATGGGGGAAAGGGAGAAGGTGGTCTGTAGGAAGGGAAGACAGAAGGGCAAGAAAAAAAAAAAGTGAAAAAGAGGGAGAGAGTGAGGAAAAGGGGAAAAAAAAAAGGAAGAGGCTGGAAAGAAAGAGAAAGATACAAGGTTAGGATGAACGCGTGGAGTGGGGGGAAACCCACAATCAGAGGAACGGAACCCCTGCACGTAGACTATGGTGAAAATATGAACGGAAACGACATAAATAAGAAAATAAATAAAACGCAGTGTATCCACAAATCCAACTTAAGTATGACAGTGCTAAGTGATAAGTGATAAGACAGTGCTACAGAAAACCCTCATGTGGCATATTTGCACCTCAATAACTATTTTAAATCTTCAACCAAATGTTTTATTGTAGATAGACCTATAAACATTTGGACAAAGGAGGTAGTGTTTTCATGAAGAATATTTCTATAATGAACCAATAAACTGTGGCTTACTAAAATGACCAATCATTTAAGAGCTGCCAATTATAACCTAGGTGCATTTACTATGCCAAGAGTGTTAGTTTTACAATATTGAACCATTAAAATAGACTATTTATAATGTCGTAATCATTAATTTAGAAAGTCAAAAAGGAAATATCACATCAGATTCAAGAAATCTGCAAGTTCTAAACCCAAAACACTACAAACAATTTCTAAAGAAATCCCAGTTTATTCTGCTGAATTTGTTGGCTCTTCCTGAATTAAATTATGTATCATATTTTTTTCATGATAGAAGAGTCAGCTTTTTAAAGAAAATATAAATGGAGTACTTGCGACCAGAAGGAGAATATAAGTAAGGAGCTAGCTCATGGTTATTGGCTGCCAAAATAAATCTAAACTTTGTCATTGAATAATGAATACATTGTTTTTTTTATGATTTAATTGAAAAAAACAGAAAAATATTGCCATCACTTGCAAATCATTGCTTGATGAAGAATTTCAATTTTGAATCAGTTTGCAGTTTTAACTAATGCTACCATTAGAATTTAAAAACCACATCCAATTTTTACATGCCTTAGGCTGTTTTATTCTGGAAGCAATTTTGAAAGGTCAGGAAACTGAATAGTCCAAGTAGGATCATATACAAGGGGGAAAAATATTTTAAAGAGAAAGTCAAGGAAATTTTATCTTACTTATGACCTTGGAAAGATTAAAACATGTCGTCTGCTGCTGGCTTCAGCAACATAAACTAGGTTTGCAAATGTAGCTAAATTATTGTTGTTAATGTTTGTGTGTGTGTGTGTGTGTGTGTGTATTATATATTATATATATAATATATATATATATATAATATATATATAACAATACAAGAATTGTGGAAGCACTCCAATTAGGCTAATTTACAACTACATTTAGTGAAGTGCAACTGATCTGGTCAAAAATGTATACAAACATAGAAAAGATAATCAATGCACACATTCCTAGCCCCATACATATCATATTAGCTGGATACTTTTAAACAAAGGGTTTTATTCTATAAATGAAGGCTTTTCATCATATGATCTCCGTAATGTATACTAAACCCCTTTGTTATAAAGTATGCCAGTGTGCAGATATATAATATTGTATGGGGCTTAAATGTGCATGATTATCTTTTCTATGTTTGTATAAATATTTGACCATGTAGCACTTCCACTGTCAGCCTCCATGTGGTAATAGCACCACAAACACACCCCTTTTATTGGAGGTCTTTACATTGATATATATATATATAATATATATATATTATATAATATTATTATATATACACATTGATTATGATGTAAATATATATATATATATACATTAAATGCTGCAAACGTCAAAGTATGGGACACTGGACCCAGGATCTGACTCTGGTTATTATCAGAACTGTAATATTTGTTGTAATCAATTAAGATTTTTCTATATATATCGTGGTGACATATAAGAAACAAATATATTTGTAGGTTTATTCCTCTCTAAATAGTATCTTCTGTCGTTGTTTCTACAAACACAGATAAACAATGCAATTTATTCATCTTACACCAATCCCACCCTCTTATCTGCCTTCTTCTGTGCCTGCCCTTCCGGAAACCGGCTCTCCCAACATGACTCTGCAATCAAGGCCTCCGTTTCTCACAGTGGTCTCCGTCTCTCCCATGAACCTCACCCCTCAGGTCATGTGGTGGTGTTGGCCACCTTTTTCTTCTACTGTTGAGTCAATGTCATTACCCCGCCCACATTTTACTTCATACGATTCAAATTTGACTGTCCCTACAAATTTGACTGTCCTACATGCGCTGTGGTATACACACCCTTCCCACCATGGCTTCCCAGCCACATTCCTCTCAGACTTGAGACTTGGCTTACCCTTTTCTTTTAAAAATACTCTGTTTATTTCGGGGGACTTTTACAGTCTCATCTTGTCGCGCCTGGACTATTGCAACCTACTATTTTCGGCTTCCTGCTTTCCACCTCTCTCCCTTCAGTCTAAACAGCACATTGTATACAAAATCCTTCTCCTAACATTTAAATTCCTTCGCTCTGGTGTCCTCCTTATATTTCCTCTCTAGCCCCCTATATGGTCCTGCTCGTACCTCCGCTTGCAGAACCAGCTCCGTTACAAACCCCCCAATCGTACTGCTTCTTCTCGCCTTAAACCTTTCTCTTATGGCTCCCATCCTCTGGAATTCTATTCCCTCTCTCTACATCAAGAAACCAAATTAGCAGGTTTAAAGCGCGAATTACCTCCTACCTATCTGGTAACCAGACAGTATATAATGTTTTATTTATACTGCATACGTCTCACTCCGGCAATTATACCCATTCCATTGTATCGTATGTTACCCGCCTACTAGATTGTAAGCTCTACGGGGAGGGACCTCATTACTTTGTGGCAAAGAAGCACTCTATTTATATAAGTTTATACTTATATATTTATCCCCCTTGTTTGACTTTATTGTATTTTAATATTGTACAGCGCTGTGTCCCCAAGTGGCCGATATAAAAAAACATATAAATACATACATACATACATTGACAATTCTGCTCCCTCCAGGCCCTCTTGTTTCCTACATTTATTATGTTATCCTAAAAAATTTTAGTGCGGGGTTGCTTAAGGCTTGTTTTTGGACCCTTGCTGTTCTCTCTCTCACTCTGTACAACCCTCAGAGGTGCATTAACTTATTGGTTTTAATTATCACATGTATGCTGATTATGCACAAATTTATTTTTCCACTCCACGCTAAGTCCTGACTCCAATCATGCATCTTCAACTCTTTCCTTGCTATCTCTACTGGTGTATGCTGACTTAAATCAAATCTACCTAAACCTGAGATTTCCTTTCAATTCTGTTGACAACAAACCCATTTACCTACACTGTCAGCACATTGTCTAGGGTTAATTATTGATTCCTTCTCCTTTTAAACCACATTAACAAGGTCGCTAAAACCTGTTGCTTTTTCTTCACAATATTGCAAAATTCCATGGGTTCTTCTCTCTTATACTATCGCTATGCTTATCCATGCTCTCATCCTATTATGCCTGGACTATTGTAACCAGTTTCTTTTCCTAATCTTTTCCCCTTCAGTCAAAAGGAAATTCTGTTGCATGTATTATTTTTCCTCCAATAAACAGGAAACTAAATATCCCTTTTGCCACACAACTACCTGCCTCTCCATTAAGCAACATATTATTTACAAAATCATTCTCTTAGCATTCAAATCCTTTGCAGGGATGTTCCAGGGTTTTTGACACCTACAATTAAAGGGCCATGTAGGGGTACAAAGGGTTTTTTAGTATGTTTACATTAACTGGGGTCCTTGCCTTTAATATAAAGCACTGTGGATGGCCTCTTCCCTCATTATAAAAAGCCAGTGGGCAGGGGGAAAGTGAGAAGCCTGCTTATTGATCCAGTGCACAAGTATAGGAATGCAAAAGTATGCTTGTAATTTAAGGAATTCTGGAATGTTCCCCTGTATCTTCATCAGGAAACTAACCAGTAGGTTGATCTAATCTAACATCTAACCTAATCAGAGCACCAATACAGTATTTGATTGTTTAAATGACACTACAAGTTTTCATATAGCACTCTACCCATCCTTATGTATCTTATATGTAACCCACCTAACTAAAACGTAAGCTCTGCGGGCAGGGATATCTTTTTACATACTGCATGGTTCTCAAATTTGATTCTTATTAATGTCCTAGTTATTTATGTACTTATTATTTTTTTCCCATTGTATCATTTTTTTATTAAAATATTATACAGCGCTGCGTCTTCAAGTAGTGCTATAATAAACAAAGGTATGCATACAATATCAGTATAATAATCAGTGCACAGTTTGAAATATTTGTAGAAGTGCTACAATGCCTTATGTACAAAAAAAAACTTTCACCTTTAAGGATAATGGTAAAAAATGGTTTGTGCCCATGTCTGCTACTATCCCCTCTGTATTTGTATTGCCTTTCTTGACTGCCACTAGCTGTGAAAAAGGGTTGCAAATAGAGGAAGCTTTAAAAAGTTGAAAAAATACACACTCAGATTGTAGTTTAATTCAGTCTTTATATATGTTAAGGGACCATTTCTTTTAGAATCATTCAGCTTCTTAAGTTGACCTGAAATGTACACATAAAGTTGCTTTGATGTGTTTTTAAAGACTATGACATTGCATTCCTCATTTCAACCCCCTGTTTGATTGGCCTAATGTGGTAAAAACATGCCAGAACAGAGATAATCAAATGTATTACCAAGATATTAGGATTACTGAAATATATTTTGTCAAGCAATTGCTTCTCATATAATACTGAGTACTGCAAGATAACAAAGCTCTATTTTTTATTGGCATGAAACCCATTGGAAACAGAAGTTGATGTCAAAGCAATCAATGCATAGGAAATTTAAATATGTCTATTATTCCTGATAAGGTTCTGTAGCATTTCTATTTTTAATATATATGCTAAACTGCAATGTTAACTTTGTGAAATAAACCAAGAGGAATTTATTTGTAAGAATTTCCTTTATAATGTCTTATATTTTTTCTATGATGAGAGAGATTTCATTGTTGTAGAAGACATAGCTTTGTTGTAATGTATGAATCCACACGCTTTCCAATGATTTTTTCAACACAAAGAATTCTCCATTAATGTTTACTTTGCAACATATATTTTCCATTTAATTGTTATCAAGATACAAAGTGGGATGAAAAAATAGGATACCAAAAATGTGTTTCACGGTAAATTGATTCTCTGTTTCATTTTAGATATGCATAATCTCACAAAGCCTGTATTTTGATTCAAACTATTAAAAATTGGTCACAGACCAATTGGTCGGCAGATCAAAACAAGAAAGTAACAAGCTGATAGACAATCATATAATGATAAACGGATCCACCACACACCCCCACACACAAACAATGGTGATTATAAACCATATTTGTTAAGTCTGGTGTGTGGTGGATCCATCTATCTTGTAAATAATTTTGAATTTAGCAACAATCACCACTACACACTTAAACATGAAGACATTGATATGGTGTGCAGACCTTAATCTGTTACTAAAAACATCATATAAAAACACAGAAAACCGCCCGTTCGATACAATTCATGATACAGCAGATCCTGCCTCTCAAACAGAGAACAGAGGTTGAATAGTGTAAAACTTTTAAAAACAATCTCTGTTTCTCCACATAAAAAAAACCTAAGTAATACTTGCAGTTAATTTCGATCCTGTAACCTCATGGTCTGTGATTTCAAAAGAACCATTAGACTGCTGAGCTCCAGAGACACTTTCTAAGAACAGCATGGCAACTCCATATGGCGTGGAGACATATATATAGGAAATATGTGCATATAAACAGTAAATAGTGGGGTCATTGGGCATGCCAAATAGGTACAAGTTCAAAAGGTTCTTGAAGACTACAGGGGCTGTGAGTGTTGTACTGGCAAAAACATGGAAGCTTTTCTACAGAATCAAATTCTTACTATATGTAAATGCAACTTACTAGAGATGTATATTAAAATGCATAGGTCTTCTGGGGAGAAAAGCTTTCAATTTCAATAAAATTAGAATAAAATTTAAGTTTAATTCTATTTAAACAAGTATCAGACTGTGAATGGTAATCATAATTCTGGTTCTTCAAAAATTGATCCATTTAATGGAAAAAAAAACATAGACAAACTGTTTGGACTATTGTCTTTAATCATAGGCCATAATGATACATGTCACTTCCTCTATTTAAAAGTGGTTTCTTTTTTTATATTTTATCAATCCAAAGTAATCAGAATCAATACAGTAAGTTAAGAAATAATTTAACCTATATCGAGTAAGAAACGTTTCTTAAAAGAATATAAAGGTTTTAAGGCCTCTTGATTTTTTCTATTTTTTTAAATTGTCGTTCACAGCCTGTTTCACAGCCTGTAAGTTAACTTAGGTGGGGAAGAACTTGAAAGTTTGATACGGTAAAATATTCTAGAGTATGTTTCAGGAATGACCTAAAGGAATAACAACATTGATTTAGGAGGAATAGATCTTGCAAACTAACTGCTGCTGGCTTTTATGAGGAAAGTGAGTAGGAATTTAGACTCTGGTATAGCATTAGATGTAGTTTACTGGATTTTGCAAAGGCTTTGATACAGCCCCCATAGGTGACTAATGTATAAGCTGTTGTCTGTTGGGCTGGGTGGCATATTTGTACATAAATAGAAAGTTGGTTGGTGGATAGGAAGCAGAGATTAGTGTTAAGTGGCTTCATCAATGTGGACTAGATGTCTAAATGGGGTCCAAAGGGGTTGTGTTGGGGACACTTCTATTTAAAACTGTTATTAATGATTTGGAAGGGGGTATTGTCAGCAAGGTTTCTGTGTTGCTGATGACACAAAAATTGTCGACCATTAAAAACTTCAGAAGAAATGCAATCATTGCAGGTGGATACTAGATAGATTGTCACACTAGGCTGTAAGTGGCAAAAAAGATACAATGTTGATAAATGTAAGGTGAGCAGTTTGGAATTAAAATTCTTGTGCTACTTATACTATATATGGTTAAGTGAATCCCTATTGGAAAAGGATCTTGGGGTTTTGGTGGATAACAAACTTAAAGATAGCAAGCAGTGTCAGGCAGCAACAGCTAGATCCAGTGAGATTTGTCTTGTATGAAGAGAGGTATGGATTTAAGGGAGGAAAATATTATTCTATTATATTCTCCCTCTTTACAAAGCATTGGTAAAGGCTCATTTGGAATATGTGTGCAATTTGGAATCCTGTGTACAAAAGGACATCTTGGAAATGGGAAGGGTTCAGAGAAGGGCAACTAAAATAATAAAGGGATGGGGGAGCTTGAAGTGAAAACAGATTGATAAGTTACAATTAGTGTAATTACAATTACACTAGAGAAAGGTGCTTGCGCGGGGATATGATTAATGTGTATAAATACATTAACGGGCCATTCATTACACTATCGGGGCATTGTTCACAAAAAGAGGATGCGGGACATCCCGTAAGACTTGAA
Source organism: Hymenochirus boettgeri (assembly GCA_019447015.1). NCBI lineage: Eukaryota > Metazoa > Chordata > Amphibia > Anura > Pipidae > Hymenochirus > Hymenochirus boettgeri. The sequence goes on from CM033474.1 coordinate 140,627,157, forward strand.
GAAAATAAGTTTAGTCTTCAAGTTTAGAAAGGGTTTCACTGTGAGAATGGTAGTACTATGGAACTGCCTTCCATTGGACATTGTGATGGCAGGTTCATTGGATAATTTCAAAAGAAAGCTGGATGAGTCTCGAATACAAGGAATGTTGCATGTTACTGGTACTGATACATAATAGTAGAGTTAATCTATGGATATTTATGATTGCCACTTGGAGACAGGAAGGAATTTTTTTTCCCCTTCATAATCTGGTGATTTTTTTGCCTTCATGTTGATTTACAGCAAGGCAGAAAATGTGGGTATTGCTGAGTAGGTTGGACTAGATGGATGTCTATACAACCTCAAATTCTAACTATACTAAATTAAAAAAAGTCTTTTTTAAAATGAATTTATAAAAATATATTCTGCCTACTTTGAGGTTATTACTGCTTTGATCCAAATTAACCCCCTGTTCAGAACTTATATTCTGCTGGTCTGTAGCCTTGTCCATTCACTCGGCAGGTGGGACAAATTATCAGAAGACATTTTAAAAGAAGTGCTTTTCCTATAGGCCTTGCCACCATCATAGAAAGGATTTGTATTTTGCTGGTGATGTTATGGCTATCTTGTTTACTAAAAGGTCAGCATTTTTTTATACTATTGAGAGTGTGAGGCCTTTAAGGGCCACCTCAATGCATTTACAAATTACAAAAGAGTTTGAGGCATTGAGACTACAATAGTCAAAATGTTGATGTTTTATGTGTAGCACACAACATTAACACAGAACTGTACTACCCCACTTGAGAGTACAATAAGTGTAGGGCTCCTTTTTGTTTATAGTATTTACTCCCAGGGTTAAGGTTTAACCTAGTAAATGATTAATTAATCCTTTCCTCCCCTTTATCCTTCCAAGCCCTCAAACCTGTAAATAAGCAAGATACCATAAAGAAATATGGAGGCCACACTTATTAACTCTCAATTAGGGTATTTCTGTGTTTTTACACTACACAAAAAGCTAACTTTCAGTATAGCCTCAAGTCTACAGTAGCCAAAACGTTGTGTGTTTATGCATAGCACAATAAACATAGAAAAAACACAGTGAATTAATTGTGGGCTCCAATGTTTCTTTATATTTAGCCCTTAGGAGGTTAACAGCTTTGATAGGTACCTGTAACTACAGCTCATTTTTCTGACAGTGCCTTTTAGAATACTACCATTGATTGGCCCACCTGCCCAGGTGGTAGGGCTAGAATTGACATAAATCTGCAGCTTTAATTACTAGTTCTAAAGAGGAGTTGATTTACCTGCATGGTTAATTTTATTTCAAATGTTGTACTGTATAAGCCACATTCTATTCCATTTTGATACAATACTTGGCAATCCATTAAAAAAAAGGCCCGGTAAAGCTTTTTAAAGACCAACATGCCTCTATGTTTCTTATGACATTTTCCTTAAGATATCTTCTTCTGAATTTTAGCATCTTTATAGAGAAGGGTCTGGGTAATTCTGAGCAAATTTAAAAAAAAAATTAAAAAAGGGGGCTGACGTGAAGAATTCATCTCCTTTTATAGCCTTCTAAATACATGTTCAAGTGCCCCTAGAAAGGTAGTCTTTACTGCAATAATAATTACCAAGATGGCAATAAACTGCTTGTCACTGCCATTAGCAATTATTGATTTTAGGATTCTCATGTGTTGTCTACCCAATTAGTTCTGAAAGCTAAACTTTTTTTTAAGTATATTAATAGTAAGAAGATGAGGACTGAGAATGTGGCACCATTAATTAATGGGGATAAGTTAGTACGGAGGATGGCGATAAAGCAAATGTCTTGAATATTTTTTTCCCTCTGTATCACTATAGAAGATCCAAGTACAGAATCATAGAGTATAGTAGCATAAAGGTATAACAAGATTCAAGTTCACTTTGGTTAACTGAGGATATGGTACAGAAAGAACTAAATAGGTTAATTAGTAAAATCCCCTGGACGCGGGTACTCCTCGGGTACTTAAGGAGCTAAGTTCAGTTTTATCTAGGCCATTGTTTCTATTTTGCTGATTCCTCATGTCCGGTGGTGTGCCTCTGGATTGGAAAAAGGCTGATGTTATTCCAATATTCAAAAAGGGTAATTGTTCACAGCCAGGTAATACAGAGCCTGTAAGTTTAACTTCAGTGGTGGGGAAGATCCTGGAAAGTTTAATAGGAATATGTTCTAGAGTATGTTCAAGGACTGACATTATAAGTAGTAACCAGCATGGATTTAGGAGGAATAGATCTTGCTAAACTAACTTGCTGGCTTTTATGAGGAAGTAAAGTAGAAATTTAGACTCTGGTATAGCAGTAGATGTAGTTTACTTGGATTTTGAAAGGCTTTTGATACAGTCCCCCATAGGCGATTAATGAATAAGCTAAGGTCTGTTGGTCTGGGGAGTCACATTTGTACATGGATAGAAAAATTGGTTAAAGAATAGGATGCAGAGTAGTAGTTGTTAATGGGGCTTCATCATTTGGACTAAAGTGCTAAGTGGGGGGCCACAGGTTCTGTGTTGGGGCCGATTCTATTTAATCTATTTATTAATGATTTGGAAGTGTGGTATTGTCAGCAAGGTTTCTGTGTTTGCTGACGACACAAAACTTTGTCGACCATTAAAAACTCAGAGGATGTGCAATTGTGTGCAAGGGATTAGATAGATTATCACATTGGGCTGCTAAGTGGCAGATGAAATTCAAGTTGATAATGTAAGGTGATGCATTTTGGATTATAAAAATACTTGTGCTACTTATACTATAAATGGGCTCTGTGTAAGTGAATCCCTGTTGGAAAGGGTCTTGGAGTGTGGTGGATAACAAACTAAAGGTAGCAAGCAGTGCCAGCGGCAACAGCCAGAGCCAGATGGTATTGTCTTGTATAAAGAGAGGTATGGATCAAGGGAGGAAATGTAATTCTCCCTCTTTACAAAGCATTGGTAAGCCTCATTGGAATATGCAGTGCAATTTTGGAATCCTGTGTACAAAAAGGACATCTTTGAAAGGAAAGGGTTCAGAGAAGGCAACTTAATTAATAAGGGGATTGGGGGAGCTTGAATATGAAGAAGACTGGAAAGGTTACAATTAGTACGCTGGAGAAAAGGCGCTTGCGTGGGGATATGATTACTGTGTATAAATACATTAACGGGCCATACAATAAACTATCTGGGGCATTGTTCACCAATAAACATGTCAAAGGACACGAGGACATCCTCTAAGACTTGAAGAAAAAAGTTTAGGCTTCAAGTTCGGAAAGGGTTTTTCACTGTGAGAACAGTAAGGCTATGGAACTGTCTCCCAGTGGACGTTGTAATGGCAGGAGGTTCATTGGTCAGTTTCAAAAAAAAGCTGGATGAGTTTCTGGCAAACAAGGAATGTGCAAGTTACTGGTATTGATACATAAAGTAGAGTTGATCAGGGAGATTCGATTGCCACTTGGAGTCAGGAAGGAATTTCCCCTTCATAAATTGGGGGGGTTTTTTGCCTTCCTGGATCAACAGTTAGGCAGGAAATGGGATATTGCTAGATGGGTTGGACTGGATGGACGTATGTCTTTTTCAACCTCAAATACTATACTTAACTAGATAATATGCATACATGCATAGTACAGGGGTTAATTGTAAGGCGGTATATATGTTACTTAATCAAATTATTTCTGTACACTCATATGGCAAGGAAGATTTAGGATTTTCCAAATATTTTTTATACTTTTAGTATATTGTTGTCTTGTATGTTCCCACATTATTTAACATATTTTTACATTACTTTTTTCTTTTTTCCATAGGAATGCTGAATAATTTTACTTTGGCACAACTCAACTATTTGCTTTCCAAGCATACGAGAATATCTAAAGGATTAATTAAAAAAAAGAATGTTAACATTTATATTCTGTGACCGTTGTGAAAGAATATGCTAAACATGTCATTAGCAAGATAGGTGGAAAAGAAAGACTGATATCTTTCTCCAATATCAGGCTATTAACGCCAACTCAGTAAGTCAAAAATTGATTATCCTAAAGTAAAAGTTTGAATACTACAAGTTCTGTTGCACAGGGACATGAAAACAACCATTCTGGCATATCTTGTATTTTTATAGCTGACTATTTTCTGCTTGACATTTTTAGTTGAGCATATCCGATTCCAGACTTGACACCCATCGCCACAGCAACATTCATCTTAAGATGACATACTGTTCAGAATTTTTCAATACCTATATAGTTATAAAGCATCAGAAGGGGGATATAAAATGGTGGGAAGACTGATAAAGTAATAAGGGAGACATAGATGGGCTGTGAGGGGGTACCATAAAAAGGTCTTAACTGTGCGGCGCCGAAACGGGGGGTGGAGCTGGAAAAAAGATCTTATTTTAAAAGGCCTTTGGTGGAGAAAGGGAAGAAATGCCTGTTCCTCTTTTTTCTTCCGCTGCCTGGTTGCACATAAACATTAAAAGTATGATTTGGGCGGTTAAATTTCAACCTAATGCAGAGTTTGTATTATTAGTGTGATAGTTGGTGAGTCCTCCAGAGTACAGAGACAGCAGCGCAAGAATAGTTCTTCAATAGTGCTCTTATTTACACACTGTGATGCCATTAAACACATTTGTGTTTAGAGCTGGAAAAATATGCTTTTGCAGAGAAATATTCTATGTAAAGATAGTGCATGGAGGAAAGTAAGTCAAAAAGTAGACGTTAAAGTAAAGTAGAAGCAAGCCACCCTTAAGAAGCTATGCGGCCGTACGGATATCACGGGATTGATTAGCGATATCGTTCACAGACCAGTTAGTTTCACATGGTTTTTTTTTTAATTTTTTTTTTTTTTACTTTTATTCTTTAATCCCCTCTAATTAGTTTATTTCCAGGAGTTTCTACATTTACTTGGTCGGTTTCTGTTAATAACTATTTCCTGGTCGGTATTTGCGTTTTATTTTAACAGACACAAAAATTTATTCATTTTTTTTTTGCAAAGCACCCGAGCATTGCATTTGAATTCACCTCAGTGTGAAGCCCATAGCATTGTATGGTAAAAGGAAGCATGTTAATTTGTACTCAGCTAAATGTATCCGTAAGTCAAAAGAATTTATTTTAAAAAAAACAAAAATAAAAAAAAAATAAAAAAAGACACTTTTTTCTTTATATTTTTTGTTTACCAGTGCAACACAAACAACATTATTGTATTGATACAAATAGGACTGTGAATGGCTGGTTGATTTTCTTTTAACATCTTTCTTTATAATTATTTTTTGATTTAGAACAAGTGTTTGAGTGTTGTTTTAATTTTCAATTTATTAATTATACAAAGCTGAGGATAATATATAGCTAAAAGGTGGTTTTAAACTGTTTATATAAAAGAATTATTGTTTTAGTCCTAGAAGACAGAAGAAAACATCTTATAAAGTTTGTGAATGAAATGAAATTTGATTGTGAATGAAAATCCCCCCCTTTTCATATATTTCTCTTACAAACCGTGTTAATTTTTAAAATGAAATGCATTTTCAATTCATAATTCTGTAACCGTTGGGGAATTATGTGGAATTCATTTTAGAATTTATGTTGAAGAAAGAAAGAAATACTGTTTGATTAAACAGTTTTGTCCAATTCGTCTTTCGGTCCCCTTAAAACATTTGTGCCACTGAGGACAGACTGGCTTATATATTATAAACACTACTCTAAGGAGGCCCTTTTCGGCTTCTTGTCTGTTTTCCTTGCTGTCCCGGTCTGTATCAGAACATTCAGGGGGGGAGGGGGGGGGGGGGGATGGGGGGGGAGGGGGGGATTCTCTGCAATTATTTAAAATTTTAAATGTTTATGAACCAAGTAAATTTTTCTGGGGACTTTATTAACCCATTAGCTTTTCAACAACACATAGTATATTATTGCACCTAAGGTGAAAGCATTATTGGCCATAAGTTTTATAAGTATGAGAAAACATCTCTAAAAATAAGCAGAAAAATTTATTTCCAGATAATAAAAATAGTTTGTATTTAAAAGGAAAATAAAACATTCAATGGCACTATTTCAGTGCGATGATTTTTGATGAGTAAGACTTTAGAACGGTTGGGCGTTTGCTTTTTGTGGTTAGTAGATAATTGTTAGATTGATTGCATTGTTGCATTTCAGTGGTTACAGTATGTTGTTAATTAGCAAGTATGCTGCTGATATTCAGGTTTTATAGAAACAAATCTTGTGTGGCGGCAACGCTTAACAGTAATTGGTTATCCTTTGATATGGATTTGAGAGTTCCTAAGAATATGTGTTTATAATGACAGTATAGTTGTGCCATTTGCTAACCTTTCACTTTAAAAAACCAGCCTTTGTGAACATAATCCTAGCACTCCACGATCGTACGTATATTCTCATGATTACTTTTGTTCAGCCCCTTTTCCTATGGCCGCCCCGATCATTCTACCAATTACCAATGTGGTTAACCTCTATAAACAGCAATTTATACAAATTTATGTCCCCCCTTTTTTCCTTCATTTATGTATTTGGTCAATGTCTTTTTTTTCTCGGTCATGGGAAAATAAAATTGACCCTTTATCAAATTTTTGTGTGCGGGCTGTTGTTGGGCTCTTCTATTTCTATAGCGAATCATAAGGTTTGTATTATTAAATCAGCTCAGTAATGCGGTTGTAAGGTAGCTTAATTGTTTTGCTTACTAAGCAAGATAGCCCGGCCTCCTCGGTATGCAGACTGGATTTGTATTTGTAGGGTATTTTTATATAGCCGTAGATGACGGGGAGATGACTAGGTCCTGGCCAGAAAGTAGAACTCGAGTAGAACTAGGAACACAATCGCTTAAAAGAAGGTAATCATTATTCAAGTTTAGACCCTATATATTAGTAAAATTCTACAACAATGGGAATACACCAGCTTCTCGAAGAGAACAAATTCGGTTTAAAGGGAGTTTTAGTTTAAAAGTTTTAAAATTTTACTTGATAGAAAATCGGTAAATTGTATGAAGTTTTTTATAATTTTTAATAATTTTAATAATTATCCCTTTTTTTAAAAGGGAAGAGCAGTTCGAAAAAAGGAACTTAATGAATCTAATCAATAGGATTTGTCCCTGATAATAAATTTGTTTTGTAGATATTGAAACAAAATTAAAGATGTACATTGCGCTCTATCTGAAGAAGGTCATACCACATAGAAATGAGGAACTTAGTGTTACAGAGTTTTATTACGCACTCTATTATATAAAGCATCGAAGAAGAAAGAAGAAATTTGCATTGTCTTGTATGTATGTATGGGTATGTGTTGTATCGAATGGAAAGGGACGACAATCATGCAAGTCCAGTTTGACCAATAAAATAATAAAAATCCTCGCACGCATACTGCAGGCGTGCGAGTTCCCCAATTCAGCAACTCAGATGAAGGGCCTGTCATGGGCCTCTATGTGCGGCCCGACTTTCTCTTTAACCAACACAGGGACATCAGGGACAACATGAGTCCACTTCAGTGACAACAACAACAGCAATAATAAGGCGGCTGACTACACAAAGAGTCAAAGAGTGCCACATACAGAAAAACAGTCACGTTTCTCGATAACAGTAGGGAACCGACATTTCCCTCTTAGGGCTCGGCTTAGCCACACTAGTGCCAATTTTTTTGCAATTGCTTATACAATGTTGCTAACATTGCAATAGCAGCGAGTTAAGCTAGCAAACGCATGGAAGCTGCCTTGTCGTTTGCGTATTTACACAATCACATGCAATTTCGTTATATCAAAAGGGAAAATTGCTATGCGGGCAAACAACAAACAGGAAAAAACATTTGGCCATGCCCATACGGTGGTTGAAAGACATACAATTTGCGCTGGAAGTTTGAAATAATGAAAGGGATTCCACCCCCAAAACTAAATCCCCCCCAATATGTGCCCCCCACATGTAGTGTAGTTTAACTTAACTCACTCCCAGCTCCAAACAGGGTCTCATGCGAGTCCCCCCCAAGAGTGCACAAAAATATGCCCCAGGAGGCTAGCAGGTGTCTGCCTACTATATGGACTCAGGTAGGATGTGTTTGGCCATGAGTACTGAAGGCCGTTCAACAACTATAATAACCTAACATCACATTATACTGAACTAAAAACCATATACATGATTCCAGCCACCATAGAGTGAAATACAAGAAAAAGATTAGATTCCCCCACGGGGCATCTAGCCCCAACCGCTATTATTTTATCTTTAAAGATCCCCACAACTTGACGTAACCTCCTCTTTCCTACGCCTGCAATGAAATGACCTGCAGCCGAGGCGTGATGGACACCTCCCCCTCCGAACACCACGATCAGACAATCACAGACGCGGCTGCCGGGGTCTGACCCTCTGCTTGCATTTTCGCGCAAGCAGAGGGGGCGCGCGAGCCGGCGGAGGGAGGACAGAGGGGAGGTGGTAAGTAGAGTTTGAGCGGGCTTTTTAAAAAAAAAACAAATAGCGGTTGGGGCGTGAGCCCATGGGGAATCTTATATTAAAATAGTTGATATTTCGCATGGCCTTGCCTTTAACCCTGGAAAGACTGTGTTACTATTGGTGATGAATGACATCTATACAAATATGAACCTGGAAGGGACTGGTTACTCTCGGGTTGATATTTGAACCCCATTGCAGGTTAGTTGCCATTCTAAGAAATTTTAAGGCAGGGAGCCTCCTGGAAGTGACCACCGCACCCAGATATTGCTGTCAAGGCCACACCCCGTTAAACATCACAGTAAGCTCCATACCCCCAACCATCTAAGGCCAAAGCCCCACGAAATCTCGCCCATGCATTTTGCAACCATGCTCCCAAATTGTGTGATCCACGCTACCCAAATATTGTGGTTCACTCCCCAAAAAACCCCAACACATTATGGTCCATCCCTTCAGACATAAGGCTACACCCTCAAACATTCCTAAGTCTGTTCCTGACCTGAATCACACCCACAATACACAGGCATCTTGTCCCTGCCCCCCCAAACATACGGCACACCCCAAACACCAAACCCACGCCCCAAAAGGACATCCATGCCCACGCTTGACAATCAACATGACACCAAATATCACACAACCCAAATGTCATGTCCTAAGCCTCATGGAACACAACATCACAGCACACGACCCAGCACATCCCCACCCATAGAAGCAGATCATCGCACCATCAAACCTATTCCACCCAGGACATTTGGGGGGCTAGGGTATTACAGGGATATTTACCTGCATTAACTGGAGTTTAAGAACCAGACACACACTGCCCAACATGTCGCCCCGGTCACAGAACTGGTAACAACTAAAAAACACCAAAAAGATTGTGGCAACTTTAAATTCGGACAGAAAGTAACGTTATGATTGGGACATCTATATAGCTCAATATAAAAGTGGTCCTTTGCTGCCAAGCATAAAAAATACATCTTAAAGGGGGTGGACGTGCTACATGTGAACCAAATTTGCAGTGTATGCATTGTCGGCGATTGAATTCACATCTCTCCCCGACTAGCACCCAAGTAGATTTACAGTTACAGATGGAAATACCGGTCCCAAACACTAGCTGTTGAACACAGGGACATCATGCGAGAGATTAGACGGCGAGAATGATGTAAAATTATTATATTATTACGTTGTGGATTTATATAGCGCCAAATTTCCCGTTTCTAGCGCCTTTACCAATTACTGTATGCATTCACATCAGCCCCTCCCCGAAGAGCTTCACAATCGAAGCACATTTATTGACACAACAACCTACAGTTATGTATTTAATTAATGTACTGAAATCGGTTCCCCATCCCAAATAAAGAGGAGATAAAGAGGAGAGATAGAGTTAAATAATGAAACAGAGAGAGGTGCAATGGCCTTTAAAAGAAAGAAATGGGATTTTTGAACCTGTGAGGTCCATAGGTGGGTCGTTTTAAGTAAATGTTAACCTATTATGCCAACACAGCATAGCAAAGGTACAGAGGAAACATTATAAACGTTATCTTTTGCTAGAGTAAGAGAAACAGCAAACATGCAGTAAAAATACTCGCGTGACTGTGTATTGTCTGGCTGTGTGCGTAACTGTGGCTGGGGAAAATATAAACGGCAGGGTTAAAATAAAAATCATCTTTCAAAGAGGACAACGGGTGGGGAGAATCTATATAGAAAGAATTCGGTGAATAGAGACAGTGAATAGGGTCAGGCGCCTGGGGGGGGGGGGATGCATGTCAAGAGGCTCTTGATTGGAAGACTAAATTGGCTGTTGAGTTGCTACTCTGGAGCCAAACACTTTGGAAAGCCCTCTTAGTTATATATTTTCAAATATAGGTTATATAGGTGTTCGGGCGAGAAATTCTATCATATAAAGTCTCCTGTGAGCTTCGAAAGAAGAATGTATAGAGAACTGTTCAAGACAGGTGAAATACAAATAAGGAAGGTGTTACTAGTAAACATTTTGATTAGTTTTTATTGATCTGATGTACCTGATAACTGGTGTCTACCTTGGTTTCTATGTTGGCGTTAACCTTCCCTTTCCCCCCTTAATAAAGTCAAATGTTGTGTCATATATATGTTTCAAGATTGCAGGGAAAAATGTACAAAAAAATGAATTGAAGAAACTACTAACGGATCACCAACCAAAAAAAAACAAGGGTTTATCGACCTATCTCCATTAGTTCCATCCAGTATACAGTGAACTTTGTGTAAACAGTAACATTAAACCTGTAAAAAGAGGACAATTGAAAATGTGGGTGGGGGGTCAGGTAGGGTTGGGGCTGCGGTATACCAGTTTTTTTGTGGTTTTTTCAGCTGGGTTTGTGTAGCCACCTGTCTTATAAAAATATCCTGCGCTCACTTCAAATGTATCGTTGGTAAATCATTAACTTTGTAGGGCACAAAAAAAATGACATGACCTTAAAACATTTGCCTGATAGTTAAGGGCACAGTAGTAGGTCTATGTTAGACTGTGATCAAACAATTACAACCAAAGTCGAATATTCATTGCGACCTACAATACGATCAATGATGTAGCATTAGATGGTGGAACTATTGAACTTGTACAATCGCCTATAAAATACCATGTGCATAGGTGACTACCACATGGTTGTGTACCGGCTCCCAAGAATTTCAGACACTTGATGATCATCAGTTCAGTAACCACGAGTTAAGTTGTCCCCTATATTCTGTGTGTGTGTGAACTTTGTTTGTAATTGAAGTATTGGGAGGCTTGGTCAAGCCTCCAAATAAATACATACAATACAAGAATTGTGGAAGCACTCCAATTAGGCTAATTTACAGCTACATTTAGTGGAAGTGCTACTGATCTGGTCAAACATTTATACAAACATAGAAAAGATAATCAATGCACATTCCTAGGCCCCATACAATATCATATTATCTGTACACTGGCATACTTTATAAACAAAGGGGTTTTAGTATACATTACTGTGATCACGTGAATTAAAAGCCTTCCAACCACGTGAAGGTAACCCCAGTCTGGAAGGTCCTAACGTCTAACCTTTTCAATTTCTTTTACTTCAATTATGATTAGCAAACTTTTGCATTTCTCATTCTTACACACTGGATCCATATAACAGGCTCTCTCCCTTCCCCCTCAGCACTTTGGCTTTTTAAAATGAGGGAAGAGGCCATCCAGTGCTTTATATTAAAGGCAAAGGACCTCCCATAAAAGAGGCGTGTTGGGGGTGCTATTACCACATGGAGGCTTGACCAAGCCTCCCAATAAATACATACAATACAAGAATTGTGGAAGCACTCCAATTAGGCTAATTTACAACTACATTAAGTGGAAGTGCTACTGGTCAAATATTTATACAAACATAGAAAAGATAATCAATGCACATTCCTAAGCCCCATACAATATCATATTATCTGCACACTGGCATACTTTATAAACAAAGGGGTTTTAGTATACATTACGGAGATCATATGAATGAAAAGCCTTCATTTATAGAATAAAACCCCTTTGTTTATAAAGTATGCCAGCTAATATGATATTGTATGGGGCCTAGGAATGTGTGCATTGATTATCTTTTCTATGTTTGTATACATTTTTGACCAGATCAGTTGCACTTCCACTAAATGTAGTTGTAAATTAGCCTAATTGGAGTGCTTCCACAATTCTTGTATTGTATTAGATATATTATAATTAATATATCTATACTATGATATATATATATACACACACACACACACACACACAAACATTAACAACAATAATTTAGCTACAATTTGCAAACCTAGTTTATGTTGCTGAAGCCAGCAGCAGACGCACTGTTTTAATCTTTCCAAGGTCATAAGTAAGATAAAATTTCATCTGCACTTTTCTCTTTAAAATACTTTTTCCCCCTTGTATATGATCCTACTTGGACTATTCAGTTCTCCTGACCTTTCACAATTGCTTCCCAGAATAAAACAGCCCTTAAGGCATGTAAAAATTGGATGTGGTTTTTAAATTTCTAATGGTAGCATTATGTTAAAATACTGCAAACTGATTCAAAATTGAAATTCTTCATCAAGCAATGATTTGCAAGTGATGGCAATATTTTTCTGTTTTTTTCAATTAAATCATAAAAAAAAACAATGTATTCATTATTCAATGACAAAGTTTGTTAGATTTATTTTGGCAGCCAATAACCATGAGCTAGCTCCTTACATTAATATTCTCCTTCTGTCGCAAGTACTCCATTTATATTTTCTTTAAAAAGCTGACTTCCTTATCATGAAAAAAAATATGATACATAATTTAATTCAGGAAGAGCCAACAAATTCAGCAGAATAAACTGGGATTTCTTAGAAATTGTTGTAGTGTTTTGGGTTTAGAACTTGCAGATTTCTTGAATCTGATGTGATATATTTCCCTTTTTGACTTTCTAAATTAATGATTACGACATTATAAATAGTCTATTTTAATGGTTCAATATTGATAAAACTAACACTCTTGGCATAGTAAATGACACCTAGGTTAAATTGGCAGCTCTTAAATGATTGGTCATTTTAGTAAGCACAGTTATTGGTTCATTATAGAAATATTCTTCATGAAAACAAACTACCTCCTTTGTCCAAATGTAGTTAATAAGGTCTATCTACAATAAAACATTTGGTTTGAAGATTTAAAAATAGTTATTGAGGTGCAAATATGCCACATGAGGGAATTTTCTGTAAGCACTGTCTTATCACTTATCACTTAGCACTGTCATATCTGTTAAGATATGGATGGTGGATACCACTGCTTTATTTATTTATTTGAATTAAATTTATTGTCCTTTTGCCGTGATGATTTCACCATATTCTAAAGGTTGCCTGCTATTGAATTCAGGTAAGCATGTCCAACAAGAATATTTTCTGCATTTTTTTTTTTTATGTGCCACTTCAGCAAGGAAATCATGAAGATACCTTGAAACTGAACAGCAAATTTTCTCTGATGTTTGGGGAGGAGGGGGGGGGGGGGAAGAAAGTGGATAAAAAAAAGCTGAATTGTGAATGTGTATTTCTTCAGCAAGATGACTGCCACTGTTTATCAAGACAAAGTAAATCAAATTAGCCTGTGGCCTATCTACCAACCCTATTAACCTGCTCAGCTGTGAGAAACTGAACAGCCCCTGCCAATATCTCATTTCTCTGACTGCTGATAAGATCACTTCAAGATATTCAATGGTTTTCACTTTAGCTTCATCATAGTTCCTGGCATTTTAACCGCAATGACTGGATCTTATTTTTCTCTCATTTGCTGAAAGAAATAGGATGGAAACTCCAAGTCCATTTTCGATGCTGCAGAAAGCACTGATCAGGGCTTCACAGTGTTTGACAGGATGGACTGATTTTTCTTATCATGGCTTGTCCACAAAGGCCTAGGCCAGGCCTGGATTATTAGCATTCCTTGGTGAGATGCGTCAGGCCTATTTCTGTCAGACAGGCAGATTGAGCCTTTCACTCAGCCTTGCGAATGAATGACACATGGTCTGACTGGGAGGACAACATTGTTATTTGAGTTAAGAAATCAATTTGTATCAAATGTACACTGTAATTTATTTGTTGGCTTTGAAGGGAACCTGGCTGAGATAAATGGGAATGGGCTTCTTTTTTCCCTTTACACTTAGCTGATAAAGTTCTTGTGAAGCTCCAGATAGTTCCAGTCAGAGCCAAAGTGACAAACATGTTTAAAGTTGCACAGTGATCTTTAAATCTCAAAAAGAACACCTTGTCCGACATGATAGAACATATTTTACCTTTTCCATCTATCTGTCAGAAAGCTGCTGTGACACATTGCTTTAGTATTTTTGCTGACATTTTCTTTATCAAGCACATCTGTTTATGGTCGAAAGATGCTTATTCCCATTTTCTTTAATGCGCAGCCTGCCAAGAAACAAGGAAAAGAGAAATATGATATAAGACAGTTGTAGATTTATTCTGCTATAAAATTGATAAAACATTGCTAATTTAGTTTTTTAGTGAATAATAATTTTCCTACATATAAAAATAAAAAAAACTGTTAAAGTTAAGAATTAAACACATAATCTTTGTGTATAAAGTACCCCCCCCCAAAAAAAAAAAATATATATATATATATATATATATATATAATACACAACTTTCTTTTAAAAGCTTTCTATAAGATTTAACAAAATTCGCTTTATATGTTTTTGTTCTGCTCTCTAGATACTTGAAGATTTTACTGTTATACTTTAATATCTTAAACGTGTGCATTTTTTTGTGTTACAGAGATTGTTAGATGTATGACCTTGTATTGAAACAAGTGAGGTTGTTGAACTGTATGTAATGATATTAACATATGAAGCACTATGTAATAATGCACTATATTATGACGGTTTGCGATTACGTTATGATGAGTAAGATAATGCTACAAGTAAAAGTGGCTAGATATCAATATTGCAATAGAGCCAGTATATTGTGACTGGCATAATATGAATAGTCTAGATTGATATAGAGATTAGTGCAATGTATAACTTTAGAATGTATAACTTTAGAATGTGCAATACAGTGTAGATGGAATAGTGCAATACATAACTCTATAGTGTGCAATATATATAATATTAGGTCATGCTTAAGACATTTTAAGATATGCTAAATAACAGGATATGTTCCTGCATTGTGATAAGCTGTTTCCCCCTCATTTGTATATGGAAATATTTTTTAGTGCACATATTACTGCCTATAATTGGCCTTTTATCATCACTTAATTTCGCAATTTTTTCGATTGTATATGTGTATTTATAGTTCACAATTGGCTCTTAATGAATACTCACAATTGACTTTTATGAACACTTATAACTATTTATTACAAATATTTATTTTTTAATATATAACTTTTGATGTAATTTTTAAGAAAGAGATTGCACTATAGCATTAGAAATGAATGCACAATTGTGACAGTCAAAAGGAGATGAACATGCAATGGGTTAAATATTTAGTCACATGTTTGCACTGAAGGGGCGGCACTAAGGGTGTTCTTATGTGTATATAAGTTTGAAGCACTGTGTGTCACATTGTTCTGATGAAGGTGCTCTGTGAAGCAACGAAACGTTAATAAAAACTTTTTGTCTGAAGAAGGAGTGCTCAGAACCTTTTACTTTTTTTGACTTATTGTATGGACAGATTTGAGGCATCTGTGTTCCTTGAAGCACCCATCGAAAATATATATAAAAAAAGAAAGACTGAGTGCAGACATCACTATATTATTTTCCATATACAAATGAGGGGGAAACAGCTTATCACAATGCAGGAACATATCCTGTTATTAGCATATCTTAAAATGTCTTAGACATGACCTAATATTATATATTGCACACTATAGAGTTATGTATTGCACTATTCCTCTACACTGTATTGCACATTCTAAAGTTATACTTCTAAAGTTATACATTGCACTAATCTCTATATCAATCGACTATTCATATTATGCCAGTCACAATATACTGGCTCTATTGCAATATGATATCTAGCCACTTTTACTTGTAGCATTATCTTACTCATCATAACGTAATCGCAAACCGTCATATATAGTGCATTATTACATAGTGCTTCATATGTTAATATCATTACATACAGTTCAACAACCTCACTTGTTTCAATACAAGGTCATACATCTAACAATCTCTGTAACACAAAAAAATGCACACGTTTAAGATATTAAAGTATAACAGTAAAATCTTCAAGTATCTAGAGAGCAGAACAAAAACATATAAAGCGAATTTGTTAAATCTTATAGAAAGCTTTTAAAAGAAAGTTGTGTATTAT
Source organism: Hymenochirus boettgeri (assembly GCA_019447015.1). NCBI lineage: Eukaryota > Metazoa > Chordata > Amphibia > Anura > Pipidae > Hymenochirus > Hymenochirus boettgeri. Next base: position 140,643,372 of record CM033474.1, read on the forward strand.
TATATATATATATATATATATATTTTTTTTTTTTGGGGGGGGTACTTTATACACAGATATGTGTTTAATTCTTAACTTTAACAGTTTTTTTATTTTATATGTAGGAAAATTATTATTCACTAAAAAACTAAATTAGCAATGTTTTATCAATTTTATAGCAGAATAAATCTACAACTGTCTTATATCATATTTCTCTTTCCTTGTTTTTGGCAGGCTGCGCATTAAAGAAAATGGGAATAAGCATCTTTCGACCATAAACAGATGTGCTTGATAAAGAAAATGTCAGCAAAAATACTAAAGCAATGTGTCACAAGCAGCTTTCTGACAGATAGATGGAAAAGGTAAAATATGTTCTATCATGTCGACAAGGTGTTCTTTTTGAGATTTAAAGATCACTGTGCAACTTTAAACATGTTTGTCACTTTGGCTCTGACTGGAACTATCTGGAGCTTCACAAGAACTTTATCAGCTAAGTGTAAAGGGAAAAAAGAAGCCCATTCCCATTTATCTCAGCCAGGTTCCCTTCAAGCCAACAAATAAATTACAGTGTACATTTGATACAATTGATTTCTTAACTCAAATAACCCATTTAGATCTTAGATTTTAGATTTTAGGTCAAACATGCTCCGATCTCTACTAAGAAACCAAAACACCCAGTAGCTGGGTTAAGGGCAAGACCATAACAGTCTCTATTGGGGGCCCAGAAAACAGGAAGTCAGTATTTCATAAGCATTATATATAAACAGAACAAACGCTATATGGGCAGGTTAAGGTCATTAGGATGGAAAAATACCTCTCTTTTTACTTTAAAGTATATGTATTTAACACTGAACTTCCCCTTTAAAGTTAAAATAAAACCCTAATACTGCTGAGATAGAGGGTTGATACACACATTTAATGGGGTTCCTTGCATGGCTACTAAATTGCTGTGGGAAGATGTAGTGGTATGAAATCGTAATAAAATAGATCCCATTGGAAATCTAATTAGACTTTTTAACATTCCAAAAAGTAGTATTGTTTGCAAAGAATAAAGGTAATGCAATTGAAAGAACGGGGGGCATTCTTTAGTGTAGTATTGATTTCAAACCAGTACAGTGCTGTATGTTGGCAAGGAATTATAAATACACGTTATAACAAACAGATTCTGGTTTATAGAATTTTGGTTAAAATCTGAAGATCTTTTAAAATACATTACTAGTATTTATTAAGAAAATCTATGAGCTTATCTACTAACAATTTTAAAAGGTGTGTTTAATCTTGAAGATATAGAATTTGACTGAAACAAGAAAGGAATAATCCTCAAAAAATTGGTGTATTTTAATAACTAAAGACACTTTTAGAGTGACTTGCTCAATGAACTGCCAATGTACTGTTGATGTCATAGCCAGTCTATGGTTTAAAAATGTATAATATTGGAAAATAGTTTGTATTATAAAGAGCAATATATATATATATATATATATATATATATATTATATTATATATATAGATATATATTATATTAAAGTCATTTTTAGTGCACATATTACTGCCTATAATTGGCCTTTTATCATCACTCAATTTCGCAATTTTTTCGATTGTATATGTGTATTTATAGTTCACAATTGGCTCTTAATGAATACTCACAATTGACCCTTTATGAACACTTATAACTATTTATTACAAATATTTATTTTTTAATATATAACTTTTGATGTAATTTTTAAGAAAGAGATTGCACTATAGCACTTTAGAAATGAATGCACAATTGTGACATAGTCAAAAGGAGATGAACATGCAATGGGTTAAATATTTAGTCACATGTTTGCACTGAAGGGGCGGCACTAAGGGTGTGCTTATGTGTATATTAGTTTGAAGCACTGTGTGTCACATTGTTCTGATGAAGGTGCTCTGTGAAGCACCGAAACATTAATAAAAACTTTTTGTGTGAAGAAGGAGTGCTCGGAACCTTTTACTTTTTTTGACTTATATATATATATATATATATATATATATATATATATATATATATATTGCTCTTTATAATACAAACAATATTTCCAATATTATACATTTTTAAACCATAGACTGGCTATGACATCAACAGTACATTGGCAGTTGCATTGAGCAAAGTCACTCTAAAAGTGTCTTTAGTTATTTAAAATACACCAATTGTTTGAGGATTATTACTTTCTTGTTTCAGTCAAATTCTATATCTTCAAGATTAAACACACCTTTTAAAATTGTTAGTAGATAAGCTCATAGATTTTCTTAATAAATACTAGTAATGTAATTTTAAAAGATCTTCAGATTTTAACCAAAATTCTATAAACCAGAATCTGTTTGTTATAACGATGTATTTATAATTCCTTGCCAACATACAGCACTGTACTGGTTTGAAATCAATACTACACTAAAGAATGCCCCCCGTTACTTTCAATTGCATTACCTTTATTCTTTGCAAACAATACTACTTTTTGGAATGTTAAAAAGTCTAATTAGATTTCCAATGGGAATCTATTTATTACGATTTCATACCACTACATCTTCCCACAGCAATTTAGTAGCCATGCAAGGAACCACATTAAATGTGTGTATCAACCCTTCATCTCAGCAGTATTAGGGTTATTAATTTAACTTTAAAGGGGAAGTTCAGTGTAAATACATATACTTTAAAGTAAAAAGAGAGGTATTTTTCCATCCTAATGACCTTAACCTGCCCATATAGCGTTTTGTCTGTTTATATATAAATGCTTATGAAATACTGACTTCCTGTTTTCTGGGCCCCCAATAGAGACTGTTATGGTCTTGCCCTTAACCCAGCTACTGGGTTGATTTGGTTTCTTAGTAGAGATCTGAGCATGTTTGACCTAAAATCTAAAATCTAAGATCTAAAATCCAATCATTAGAAATTACTGTTAAGAACATTCCATGGTAGTTTGCAGTCTGGGAAAAAGAAGGACCATTACATAACCTAAAATGACAGCCCATTAATGTTAACAGCAGAAAACAGCAAGGGGTATAAATTCAACTGATTTTTCAAAATGGATGAGAACATATAGAATAACTAGATATGCATTATATAAACCAAATATATTTAAAACATTGATATTTTACACTGAACTTTCCCTTTAAAAAGCATCCAGGACCCTCCAAATGCAGCAAGGCAGAGAAATGAGATAAGGTGAAAAAAGGAAACATTGGTCCAGTGCAATATCTTGTTTGGAGATTGGGCCATTTAATACATTCTTTCAGGACTATATCTTTTTAGGGAGCCTGCGTTATTTACCTATATTATTTTTAATGTTATAAAGGGCGATAGGGCCATTTACCAACTTCTTTCAGTGATGTAACTGTACTTGTTTCAGTTCCAACAAATTACAGGTGTTGCAAAGGGGTAGGGCATGCAACAGGATGCGGTATTTTTAGTTGGTAGGACACAGAGCTTTCATTTCATTAATTCATTATCAGCACTAACTATAATCATTTCATACTGTATGCTATTGGTGTTTGTATGATATGATATTGATGACATAATATATGATGATGAACCTGGTTTTGATTTGAAACTGACTGTTTTAAAAATCCATAGATCCAACAGATTTTTTAAAATAATGATAAATTATAGCAGTGAGATCAAGACAAAATGGGCAGCAAATATTCAATATTGATAAATGTAAAGTAATGCATTTGGGGTTTAATATTCCTTACAATACTATAATTGGGTTTGTGCTATGTGAATCTCTGTTGTAATAGGATCTAGAATTTCTAGAAGATAACAGACTGAAACAGCTATGGTTAGCAAGATATTTTCATGGCTTCATATATACAATATTAATTGTACATACATATTGTTTGACATTCAATTGTTTAGCGAGTAATGTCTAATTTCGTCTATTGTGAGGTTACATTGCATTTACATTTGATCACAAAAAAATATGATAATTTACCGTAACCAATCAACTTTAAAAAACAACTTTGCCAAATGAACGATTAAGATAAAGAAAATAAACAATTTTGGGCATTCAATAGAAATGTCTACTCACAAGTCAGATTGATTGTAATATCAGGCAAATTAAGGCTCTGCTTAAAGGGCATCTATAGTGAAAAAAACACATTGCCCCTTGCAAAGTTAAATTCATGTACTCTGTGTTGCCTTAATCCTATCTATGTCAGTGACTTTGTTTAACCATGATGCCAGATCTGTGTGCAGCACTCCCCCCCCCTTCCCCCTCCCCTCTGTTACCTCCTCCATGTCTCAGCTTCGGCTAACCGACAAGCTTATCATGTGCAGTAGGAGTTAAAAGTTCAACATCCTGAAAAACACACCCACGCACAGTGACCAATAGAAAGCAAGCTGTCCTGGAGACACGGAAGAAGAAGGAGATCAGTACAGTTTACGATCTCTCACTTTGTGACCCATCATCAATCAGTGAAAGCTATTAAGAAGGGGGTTCAAGTGCAGCCTTATATCTACCATCAAAGCTACCTCTCTCCCCCTGTTAATGCTCTTATCTCTATGTTTATTACAGAGCTGGGAGGGGGGATCACATCACAGGGATTTGATTGACAGTCCAAGTAGGAGTATCTAACTGGTGTATCTCAGGACAGAGAGGGACTCTGAAAAAAAGTGAAGACACTCTGGGGGTTGTGGGGAATTATAGAACTCATGGAAAGAAAGGAAAAAAAGTTAATTTTTCCACTATAGATGCCCTTTAAGTTTCGCTGTGCCCTACCTTTGCATCAGTTTATACTAAATATTATGGGGTTCATAGTTACATGTCAAAGAGATGTAGAATGTAAAATTACTTACAACATGCACAGTAACAGTAGCATATACTTTTTTACATAAATCCTAGGATTTTTTATTAGATGAGTTTCTTTTTAAAATAGGGACCCCAAGTTCTTGAACACATGCAGATTTAGGCCACAAGCACCAGACTTATATTATTTAATTGTATTTTGACATAATATTATTGTATATAAACAAATATGATTTGCTTGTGCCTGACTATTCAATTCTACATTTAATGGTTAATATAACTTAACATCAATTTCCTACAAAGAGATATCAATCAATAAATGAATGAATAATCATTGAATTTTCTTATTGTATTTACATGAAAAGTTTTTTCCCCTTAATAATTCAATGCATCAATCCAATTAATATGCTTTAATCCCTATGGCAACATAATTGGATGATATTAATGACAAAAACAACAATAATAATAATAATAATTATTATCATAGTAGTAGTAAAAAAAAAATTAAAGAAAATGTTTAATTATTAAATAAATAAATATAGACCAACCAACATTTTCTTTTTTTAGGCATATACAGTCTTTTTGTAAATAATTAAAGGGTATGTCCACTCCCCAAACAAAAATGTAATATGTTGCAGAAAATGGCCTAAACCTCGACCTCACAAGGTTTATATAACTGAAAGCTGTCCTTAAATGTACTTACCAGCCTTCATTCCCTCCTTACCTTTTGCTTGTCTTCCATACCTTTTCTGTGCATGGAAGCAAGCAGAAGGGTCTCGACTGGCATCTGCTCCTGTGATTGACATTGCGCCTTTGCCAGCTATAGAAACCTGGAGATTCAAGGTTTTTGGCTGTTTCCTGTGATGGTGCCCATTTGGGCTAAACAAAACCCAAATTGCTTTTAGTGTAAATAAGAAAAGAGGAATTTGCTTCCTTTTAAAGGGCAACTGTGGTCTCAAAACAAGTTAGGGTTGAATGAAAGCCTGCAGTATTTCCTTTAAAATGAGCTGACATCTCTGGATGGAGCCTGTGAGAAAATACATTGGGGTGAGTGTTCAAACTTCCTGCTTCCAGTAGCTTGACTGACATCACATGACCTCTGCCCAGTCTGTCCGCTCCGGGAGAGAAGCATGCTCAGTTAAGACTTTTGCTGGGGAGATGAGGAAGTACCTGGAGAAAAAAATTGACATTTGAGAAGGAGAGCCTATTAATGCAGGCTGAGGCTAGTCACATGACTACAAGCTGATCATATGGCTGAAAACAGTGTTCAAGCAGGAAGTAATATTGCTGAACCTTTCCAGCAATAACTTTTCACAAATTTTATCTAGAGATGTGATTTAGGTTTTATTTTGAAGGTACAATGGAAGGCTTTTTATATAATTCTTACTAGTTTGGAAGAATTCAAGGCCACAGTTACCCTTTAATGTTAAAGCTCTGTGAAGACAGTAAGGCCTATTTTGTAAGAGTCAGTAAAAGAGGAACTTAACCTATTATTACTGTGTGCACAATTGAAGCTGCTTAAAGTTAAAGTTCCATTTTAGCTCCTACACCTGCAACATATTAATTTTTTGTTTGGGGAGGTGGACATACCCTTACCAGATGTTTGCATTAAATTACGATCCATATATACTAAACATTTGTATAGTAGGAGAGAGGCCCCGTTAAGCTACAAATTTGCTGCTTCTACAGTAAATTCACTGGTATTTTTGTTTTTTTTCTGCAGCATATACCGCCTTTATCTTGAATTTGCATGTGCAGACAATTTAAGATTGCGTGAATATTTAAATCCATGTTTTGTGATTGTGAGTAATTACACCTTTTTTTTAATCATATATTGTAAAGAATATTTGACAGATGGTACAATATTAAGAAGTAATTCAGTCTCCAGTAAGGTTTCATTTAAATCAATGATTCAAAACATAATAAAGAATGAGGAGAGATATAAAACAAGTGAAATGTTCCAAACAGGCAGTATTAACCTCTTGAGGCCATTTTCTTGCTGTATTTGGTGAAAGCAGCTCAAGCTTGCTCTGTGTCTGGGGAACAATATTTTTGCTGAAGTGGTTTAATGCTGAAATGTTTATGGGCACTGCTAATATGCTCTGAAAATGTGTTTACGGTGGATATACAGCTTCGCATGAAATATCTGAGGAAATGTAAGAAGCTGTACCTAAGTAACTAAGACAGACATTTTCTGGCCATTCATCATAGGTTAACTTAGAAATATATATTAGGTTGCCAGTAGTGTGTAAAGCTTTATTTTTTTACTACATTTTAAAACTTTGGATTGGTATCCCAGTAACATCTTATACTCATATCTGCCTTGTAACATAATGTTATTTCACCTTAAATGTAGCAAAATATGTACTGAACAAACTGAAGTAAGTATAAATCAAGTTTTTTTTTCCTGTGTTTTTTACAACCTTAATAACAGGCTTTCAGATTCTAGAAGAAAAATTGTAAGCTTTTCTTTTGCTAGCTTGATTAGAAATAATAGGATCCTTTTTATAACCAGAGCTTAATTTAGGGGATACTAATAAACTGACCTATTACTGAGAACCCTACTGGCTACAAAACGAATTACAGTATACTGGAGGTAAAAATAAGCCTAAAAGCTCTCTCCACTGTACATACAATGCTAAAAGTATTCTTAAAATATACCTCACCACTAGTAACATAGTGTGCCCAAAAAATTAAACAAAATTCCAAATGGAAATAATACATATCCATTGCCAAAACCATGCAAATTCATTGCTTTACATAGCATGTCTACCCTTAAAAACTAAAAACTGGTAATTTGTCAGTTAACGCTTTATAAGATGCATAACTACCCAGATATTCAAGGATAAATATTGCCTCCTCTCTGGTAGAGTGTCATCAATCAAGGCTGCTGACATCACAGCCAATGACTGCTGTTTCCCCTGCTGCCTCCTCTGCACATGCAAGTTTATAAAAAGGTCATTGGGCAGATTGGGAGGTAACTTATATCTAGTTATCTGAAACAAATGCATACAATAAACTAGTAAAAATAGTTGAGTTTGCGGGCAGATAACTAATAAGTCACCATTTCTTTTGTTTTAAGGGTATACTGGATAAAGCATGTGTCTACTGAGGGACATTATAATATGTGGAATGTGCTAATGTGCTATGTGGAATGTGCATTTTGCAGTTATTTGCATTGAGAGTTATTATATACAACTTTCAATGGTAACTAAGGCTGTGGCCCACTTAAGCGCATGGGAGAATGCGTAATTGCAATGATGTGCAATTGTGTGTGCTCCCATGCACAATTGTGTGCATGTGTACTGCGTTTCCGATATTAAGCCCTATCGGAGCGCATGCGATACGAGAAGCAAAAGCCGAAATGCGCTAGTGGGGCTAGCCCTTAAAAAAGCTGCATGTTGCAGAAATAGCAGTTGCAATGAATATATTTGTATTCTTCTCAATTGTGTAGCCAGTCTTCTTTGAATGCTGTCACCAGTGGAACAATGCTAAGATCTCTAGTTCCCAAGCCAATTTCAAGGCTACATTTCATTGGGCTATGCAGGGTATTGCTCCACAGACTATATTTATTTATTTATATGCAGCTATATCTAATTGGTCTGCCCAGCAACACTGTTGTTTTGGCCTGAAACTGAAATAAGTCACAATAACACTATAGTGCAGGGTGTTGTGGGATGTAATAGTAAGGCAAAGATGGGCAATACAATTTCTATTTTCCCTGCAGTTTTCTCTCCAAACTTACACCCATTACGGGGACTACTCCACTTTTTGCCTTGAGACGAGGTAGAAATCTTTGTAACCTATTGGTGGCAGCAGACAGTGGGAGTAGGACCAATCTGGGTAAAACCACTAGGCTTTCTACTGGGAAACCTGGCTGCTATAAATGTACAGGTTGCCAGATGTGCCAATATGCAATAACAGGTCCCAACTTTCCAAACCCACATAGTGTCCGCATAGTTAAAATCAAAGGAAGGTATTCCTGCTACAGTGATTTTTAGATTTATTTCATTGCATGTCCCTGCAGCCTTTATTACGTGAGAAAAATGTCTGCAACTATAAACAGTTGATCAGAACAGCCCTAGAGTAAGAAAAATCTCAACACAGAGGACATATTGGTTCATTACAGGGAATAAGCTTTGCCTAGGCATTTTAGAAAGGCTAAACAACATAGCAGTATTAAGCATGTAGGGATCCATCTCTGCATTATTTCATAGAGTATTGTTTAATTTGTTACAATGTTTACCACAAGTGATGATTCAGCTTCTTTGTATATAGCCAAACAGCAAATCATTTAGCCAATCATTACACAACCCTCAATCAGCCCTCAAATAAAAAAAAGTCCAAAAATGAAGGCTTCCAACACCAGGCCACCCACCCACCCAGTAACCTACTCAACCACCAGCTATCCCTTTAGCCAATAAAACATATTATCATCTGACAATAGTTTTTCCATTTAAGGCTTTTTTTTAAATATTGATTCTTTTCACCTTCTATTTTTTTTATCCACCCATTCTTTATTTTACCATGCTCTTGTTCACAAAATCACACATTTATCATGCACACATTCAGGGCGATTAACCCAGAGCAGCTATTGCGCTTGGTAAATCTCCCAAATGTGATTCAATATTGCCTTTGCGACTGTATGTAAATCCTGAAAAAGGATTTGCTCACCGATTCCCGCACAGCTGGCTCAAGGAAGGAGTCACACTAACCGATAGCAAAGCCATTAGAGTGACTTTAACTCCAAAAAACTGTGCAGCGGCTCTCGGTAAATGGGGCTGATTATGTTTTATTTTACTATGCTTCCATTATGTGCCAACATTTTTCCTTGATTGCAAATAAATTATATCTATATCATGTTTATGTTTGGACCAATCTACTTTCCCCCCCCAAAAAAGTTATGCCGTTTGATGTTAAATCTAGAAACTTAAATGTACTGTATGACCTTGTCCATTAACAATTTTCTTTATATTATCTTGTTATAATGTATATTGACATTCTTCCATATTCTACTCAGATTGAGCAGGAGCCTTGACTAGTCATGCCTCATACACATCAGGGTTATTCAATAAAAATTCTTATCGTTAAAATTGGTGCTAATTTTGCCCCAACCAATCAGATGTTAGCTTTCAAATGATAAATAATTTAAGATTGGTTGGGGCACAATTAGCACCATTTTTAACGATAAGAACTTTTATTGAATCTCCCTGTAATAGTATGATCACATTTCCGTTTTTAAGCTCCAATGTCATTTAGTAGATAGATGTCAGTGTATTGCATTGTTATGCATTAATCTCTAGCCAGCTACCTGGATCAAATTATAGCCTAGAGCTGACTAGATCCATTGTACCTAGAATTTACAGGTCAATTTATAAGCTGGTTATACAATCCCAACTAGACAACAATCATAGTGGGCAGGGAATGTCAGTAATGTTCTTACGTAATAATACTACCAGTTGGTAAATAACACTACTCAGTACTAAACAATGATACCTAAATACTGATCTTTAACAAGAATACCGCTCCGTAAATAAAAAAACTGCTCCTTAAACTAGGTAACTGATCCCTATAATAAGTATACCCCTGCCTAAATAAGGATAACGGTCTGTAAATAAGAAAAACCCTACCTAAATAAGAATACCCCTGCCTAAATAAGGATAACGGTCTGTAAATAAGAAAACCCCTACCTAAATAAGAATACCCCTGCCTAAGAATACCCATCCTTAAACAACACTACAGATCCTTAAATAATGATACCTAAATAATAATACTTAAATAGTGATCCTTCAATCGGAATACCAATCTTAACGAGAGGTGTTTTACTAATAACATGAATGGAAAGATGCCCACTAGAACTTAGACTGGCATAATTTTTTTTGGCTATATGGTATATAAATTATAAATTATATGTGCGAACCGAAAAAGAAACACGTATTATAAGAGCTAACATATTCCTTAGTGTCATATGGAAACACTTGGTGTTCCATGACCTGTATAAACACTCAATCCTGCCTTGTGCCTTTACATAATTATCTATCTACTATATTGATATTATTCAATAAGGTGCACTCCCCTCTAAAAAGACACAGCACACTTTGGGTTTGCTGTATTGATCACAGAAGTATTGATCATATTCACATCTGAAGTGGATCCGAGCATTTTAATATTTATAAATGTTTTCTTTATGTCATTGTTTATTCTCTTTTTGTGTGTTCCTTTTTTTTGGATTTATGGTCTGTTTTTATGTATCACCAGTTTTAATCATTAAGATCTTTACATAACCTGCTTAAGAATTGAAGTCATGTATAGACCATCTTATACATATCTCAGCTAAACAATTCATTTTATCCTGCAAACAACAGATGAATATGGTTGTCATTAAACATTTATATTCACTGATGTTTTTTCCAATAAAGACAGTATCAAACCTTTTTCCATTTTTTAATCTCCTTTTCCAAAGAGCTATCTATTTGACTAGATAATTTGTTATATCTGGCATTAATAAATGCTTTAGATATGAATGTTCTGTGCTGTTACCATAGTATTTAATGATTTACTACATCATAAATAGGGGTATTGCCCATTTTATCTTTATAGATTGTATCTGCAGCTGTTATACAGTTCAATCGTTTTAAAATGTCTGCTATGATTTGAATGTAATTATTATTGAATGAAAGTATACATGCGTCAAAGTTCCGACTTTGACGCATGTAAAAAAGAATAGCAAAGAGAATACCTCCAAATTTACAGTTTAATTTCCTTGATTGTAGTAAATAATGAAATACTGTACCTATGCATGATGTACTGTACATTATTATGGTATCTTACTTCTTGCACTATAAACATAGTACTTATCAACTGTTTAAGGCTTTCCTGTCTGGTTATTTTTATTTTAGCTACAGGTGTGTTTGTTCAGTATCCTTATCTATACTAATAAAAGGCAAAGCGCTCACTCACTCACTCACTCACTCACTCACTCACTCATCACTAATTCTCCAACTTGCCGTGGAGGCAGACGGCTTAAATTTGGCAGGCTCATTCATTGCACCTTACTTACAAAAGTTAAGCAGGTTTCGTTTCGAAAAGGCAAAGCCCTCACTCACTCACTCATCACTAATTCTCCAACTTCCCTTGCCATACTGGCCCTTAAATTGGGCAGGCTCATTCATTGCACCTTACTTACAAAAGTTAACAGGTTTGTTTCGAAAAGGCAAAGCCCTCACTCACTCACTCACTCACTCATCACTAATTCTCAACTTGCCTGGAAGGCAGACGGCTTAATTTGGCAGGCTACTATTCATTGCACCTTACTTACAAAAGTTAAGCAGGTTTCGTTCGAAAAGGCAAAGCCCTCACTCACTCACTCACTCACTCAATAACTCATCACTAATTCTCCAACTTGCCTGGAGGCAGAGGCTTAAATTTGGCAGGCTCATTCATTGCACCTTACTTACAAAAGTTAAGCAGTTTTCTTTCGAAAGGCAAAGCCCTCACTCACTCACTCACTCACTCATCACTAATTCATCACTATTCCCAACTTGCCGTGGAGGCAGACGGCTTAAATTTGGCAGGCTCATTCATTGCACCTTACTTACAAAAGTTAAGCAGGTTTCGTTTCGAAAGGCAAAGCCCTCACTCACTCACTCATCACTAACTCATCACTATTCTCCAACTTGCTGGAGGCAGAGGCTTAAATTTGGCAGGCTCATTCATTGCACCTTACTTACAAATTTAAGCAGGTTTCGTTTCGAAAAGGCAAAGCCCTCACTCACTCACTCACTCACTCACTCACTACTAATTCTCCAATTGCCTCACTCATCACTAATTCTCCAACTTGCCGTGGAGGCAGACGGCTTAATTTGGCAGCGCATTCATTGCACCTTACTAACAAAGTTAAGCAGTTTCTTTCGAAAAGGCAAAGCCCTCCCACTCACTCACTCACTCACTCATCACTAACTCATCACTAATTCTCCAACTTGCCGTGAGGCAGACGGCTTAAATTTGGCAGGCTCATTCATTGCACCTTACTTACAAAATTAGCAGGTTTCGTTTCGAAAAGGCAAAGCCCTCACTCACTCCACTCACTCACTCACTCACTACTAATTCTCCAACTTGCTCACTCATCACTAATTCTCCAACTTCCGTGGAGGCAGACGGCTTAAATTTGGCAGGCTATTCATTGCACCTTACTTACAAAAGTTAAGCAGTTTTTTCGAAAAGGCAAAGCCCTCATCACTCACTCACTTCACTAGCACTAATTCTCCAACTTGCCGTGGAGGCAGACGGCTTAAATTTGGCAGGCTGATTCATTGCACCTTACTTACAAAAGTTAAGCATGTTTCGTTTCGAAAAGGCAAAGCCTTAACTCACTCACTCATCACTAATTCTCCAACTTGCCGCCATCACTCACTCACTCACTCACTCATCACTAATTCTCCAACTTGCCTCACTCATCACTAATTCTCCAACTTGCCGTGGAGGCAGACGGCTTAAATTTGGCAGGCTCATTCATTGCACCTTACTTACAAAAGTTAAGCAGGTTTTCGTTTCGAAAGGCAAAGCCCTCACTCACTCACTCATCACTAACTCATCACTAATTCTCCAACTTGCCTGGAGGCAGATGGCTTAAATTTGGCAGGCTCATTCATTGCACCTTACTTACAAAGTTAAGCAGGTTTCGTTTCGAAAAGGCAAAGCCCTCACTCACTCACTCACTCACTCACTCACTACTAATTCTCCAATGCCTCACTCATCACTAATTCTCCAACTTGCCGTGGAGGCAGACGGCTTAATTTGGCAGCGCATTCATTGCACCTTACTAACAAAGTTAAGCAGTTTCTTTCAAAAAGGCAAAGCCCTCACTCACTCACTCACTCCTCATCACTAACTCATCACTAATTCTCCAACTTGCGTGAGGCAGACGGCTTAAATTTGGCAGGCTCATTCATTGCACCTTACTTACAAAATTTAGCAGGTTTCGTTTCGAAAAGGCAAAGCCCTCACTCACTCACTCACTCACTCACTCACTACTAATTCTCCAACTTGCCTCACTCATCACTAATCTCCAACTTCCGTGGAGGCAGACGGCTTAAATTTGGCAGGCTTATTCATTGCACCTTACTTACAAAAGTTAAGCAGGTTCTTTCGAAAAGGCAAAGCCCTCACACTCACTCACTCACTCATCACTACACTAATTCTCCAACTGCCGTGGAGGCAGACGGCTAAATTTGGCAGGCTGATTCATTGCACCTTACTTACAAAAGTTAAGCATGTTTCGTTTCGAAAAGGCAAAGCCTTAACTCACTCACTCATCACTAATTCTCCAACTTGCCGCCATCACTCCACTCACATCACTCACTCATCACTATTCTCCAACTTGCCTCACTCATCACTAATTCTCCAACTTGCCGTGGAGGCAGACGGCTTAAATTTGGCAGCTCATTCATTGCACCTTACTTACAAAAGTTAAGCAGGTTTCGTTTCGAAAAGGCAAAGCCCTCACTCACTCACTCACTCACTCATCACTAATTCTCCAACTTGCCTTACTCATCACTAATTTTCCAACTTGCCGTGGAGGCAGACGGCTTAAATTTGGCAGGCTCATTCATTGCACCTTACTTACAAAAGTTAAGCAGGTTTTATTTCGAAAAGGCAAAGCCCTCACTCACTCACTCATCACTAACTCATCATCACTAATTCTCCAACTTGCCGTTGAGGCAGACGGCTTAAATTTGGCAGGCTCATTCATTGCACCTTACTTACAAAAGTTAAGCAGGTTTCGTCTCGAAATTCCACCTGTAACGGTGAGTATCTGACATTGCACCTGTAACGGTGAGTATCTGACATTGCACAGACTGGTTGGTCCGATTTCAAACAAATTTGGTATGCATATACTCCTTTACCAGTAAAAGGTTAACAAAATATTTTTTTTAGGGTGGGGGTGAATGGGGGGGGGGAATAGAATTTTGAACTCCTGCACACTAACGGCTGGACCGATTTTTACCAAAAATTTAGGGTGTGTGCGGGGACTGGCTGAGGTGTAAGGGGAAGGGTTTGGAGGGTGGACAGAGAGGAATAGTGGGGGGTATTAGGGGCGGACGGGGAGGGGTGGTGGGGGTTGTTTCACCAAAATTTCATAGTTGAATAAAAAATATAATATTAAATTAAAGTTAATGAGTGTTGCATTATTGTAAAGCTTATTGAATTGTCTTTCTTTAATATCAAGTGCCGAGTGATTCCAGCAATCTTGATACATTATTGCTTTCTTACTAAAAACATTATTTCACTACATCTCCGCTGCGAAGCGTGGGTATTTTGCTAGTATGATATAATTACAAGCGGTTGATAAACCATTGTGTTCTTCTAGGATTTTTATAGATTGCAGATACTGCAATTTATGGGAGAAAGCACAAAGATTATACACTTGCAATTTTAGAACTGATCTCAGAGGGAGGTGATTCAAGTGACATGGGTTTCCGGTTACTCCTTAATACTCACAATAAGGGAATACATGGGGTAAGTGGTGTGCATACTGAGGACTAGAGATGTAATGTGGGTTAGAATAGAACCCAGTTTCGAATCGAATCTGAGAGTTTCAAAGTCTCGACAAAACTTTCGGAACTCCCGAATTCCCCGGAACCCGGATTTTATGAATTTTCGGGGTTTTTTGAAAATCGAAAGTAGACGATTATCGAAAATAGATGATTTTCGAAAATCAAAACTCGAAAGTAGACAATTTTCGAAAACCAAAAGTAGACGATTAACGAAAAATGAAAGTAGACGATTTTCAAAAATCAAAAGTAGACTATTTTCAAAAATCAAAAGTAGACGGTTTTTAAAAAATAGACGATTTCGAAGATCGAAAGTAGATGATTTTCAAGAATCGAAACTCGTATTTTCAAACTTTCCGAAAATTTCGAAAATGGAACGAAACTCAACAGTTTCGAACATCTCTACTGACAACCTAAATAATATCAATAATCGGGACTTTTAAGTAAACTTACCTTGTTAGAACTGCCCACTACAGTAGGCACCTTACAGTAGGCACAGAGGTTAAAACATAATAAATAAAAAATAAAGCAATTAGGAAACGCAAAACAAAGGAAGAAAATACAGTAATTAATTTCAAGGTATTTCTGCTAGAAATTTAAGATACTTTTAAAGTCCAGCCCTTAAATTAAAAAAAAATATACAGGTAAATCACCCCCCAAAACCCTAAACTGTAATACTTTGAAATCTGAAATATATAACTCTAACCTGAAATCCTGCACAAATATCCTGTTGCCCTGTTTCTGCTTCCTGGTTCTTCCAGTTAGCAACAGTCAGTTATGGAATTGACAGTTGAAATCACATGTTTGAATGCTAATCCCCTAGTTCCTCTTCTGAGCATGCTCAGGCTTAGTACCAGGTCACTAAATTGCTCAGTTTCCATGCATCCTAAAGCATAGCAGGGTACAGTAATGAATTCAGAGCACAAATTAGGACATATCATCATATTTTAAGAGGCCATTCTTTCTAAAAGATATCATTATAAGTGTGGAGATGTCCTTTAATTACTTTTTTAAAAAAATACAATTATTGTAACCACCTTTTTTAGATTGTAAATTATTTTAAGGATATTTATAAATCATTAAAGGGCTTGAACAAACTTTTTTTTAATTCCCCTTATATCTTTCTCCTAACAAAGTTTTCATTTCCCTTATTTGTTTGCTTTTTCTCCTAACTTCATCATGTAGTAAGGAGCCTCATCACACTGGATTTCAGTCATCTCTTAGTGTCTTGTCAGTGTCTCAGGTGCTCGATAGTGGTATAAATAAAATGTGGAATTAGCTTAAGAATCTACAAAAACATTTTCATTGTGACATGTTTCAAACCACTCTAGGCCTTTTCTCAAGCAACTGTAAAGTGTCTATAGGTGTGATTAAACTTCATTACAAATTCTACCCCTACAGTCCATATGTAAAAAGGTCCTGTCCATCAAATATGAAACTAATCCCAAACTAGCCTTCCATTTATCTGTGTTGTTCAGTCTTTCCACATATATCCACAACTGCCAATTATGTGAGGCCCATATTCCTTCCATGTAGAAATGTACAAAGTGATAATAATAATGTAATAATATGTACAAAATATAAAATACTTTATGAAAATTAATCTGTGGCAGATTAAAAACAAATTGGCATAAAACACAAGATTTATACTGTGACCCACAGGCTACCCCAATCGGTTTGTCTATTAGGCACACCCTTTAGATCAAAACAAAATAAGTAAAATTGCGAACTGTTTTATATTTCATTTTTGTTATCACATCCTTATCTTTGAAAAACTGAGTATAAACCGAGGGTAGAAATTATGACCACTACTGCCTTCTGATTCAGTATTGTTTTGAGGCTTAAGTTGCCCTTAAAATGGGCCGCAGCTTTCCAATACAGTAATCCCATACAGTAATAGCCAAATTCAGTATCGTTACCCCAATTCCTTGACACTCCAGCAGGCAGATTCAATTATTATCGTTTAAAATGGTGCTAATTTTCCCCCACCACTCAAATATTATCATTTGAAAGCTAACATATAATTGGCTGGGGCAAAATTAGCACCATTTTTAAGAACTTTTATTGAATAACCCTGTAGATGTTTAAAAATTACAACTCCCAGCATGTTTTAGTTGCTGGGAGTTGTAGTTTCCAAACATCTGCAGTGTCAAGCACACACACACACACACACACCCCGAGAGCCCCCCAGTTCAGTGGACAAGAAGACGGCAGTCACTCAGTATTCAATCCAGATGCCGCTCGCTCCGCACGTATTGATATGCCAACTGCCGTCACTACTTGCCAGGAAGTGAGACAGGAGTCAAGTAGCGACGTCAGTAAATGCAGAGCGAGCGTCAGCCGGATTGCTGGTTTGAAGACTGAGTGAGTGAGTTTGAGGTTCGGTTTTCAGGTTATTTTTTTCCAGTATATACGGTTCTAGTACGGTACTAGTGGAAGGAACATTAAAAAAAGGAACTTAAATTTGCATACATGTGTTTAAAATGATGTACTGAATATAGTTTTACACAGTCCTTAAAACCAGAAAAAATATAAGAAATTAAACATAATGCAAGTTTTTTTTTTTTTTTACTTATTTAGTATGTAATGTGCAATCCCTATTTAGATATAGGATAAATAGTTAGTCTAGACTTTATTTTTATTCTTTACTACCCACAAGTTTTTTTTTAATGCAAGACAATAATGCAATGCAAATCTGTAGATTTATAAAAGCAAGAGCAAACAATTGTTTAACATTTCAGATATTTTATTATTCATCTGGAAACAATAATGCCTAACACTCTGTATAAATCATTTTATTGTGTATGCAATTCATTTAGAACAGTGCTAAAAGATATTTTGAAGTTGCAACCTTTGGATCTCAGCAACTTGTTTTCGGTTGTTTTGACATTTTCCCCAGGAATCACTCTTTTAGCTTGGCAGGAGAGGACCAGGAATGAACAGGAACTTTTTGACCTTACAATACCTAACTCCTAGTTAAGTTCTTCCCATGGCAACAGTAACAAAAAAGAAATATTCAAACTTGTGTTTCCCACGTCTGCAAAGGTGTAAAGATGTAACCAACTTCTTCTATTGGAATCAAAACAACGTTCAGGCTGCATGCTTATTATTAGATTCTATGAGTACTGTAATTAAGTTTACATATCTTACAATGCGCAGTAAAGGGGCCCATACACATGCGACTTCGGTCTCAAATTAAGATTCAATCTAAATCTGAACGGTAATTTGCTTGATGCACAAATACACAGGAACGATCATTCTATACTTTATATTGATACTTTAAATGGAACGATTGTTCCTTGCCCTCATACAAAGCAACAATGTTATCATGATAAATAAAACTAGCATGCATTTATCCTTAATAAGAAATAAGTAAATTACAATCTATGCAATAGTTATTATAAAGGGCACTATCAGCCAAATAAGTTAAAACCCACACTACCTTATTTAATAATTCAGTTAGTTTAGTTTTCCACAAGTTTAGTGGGGCCTGCGTTGTTTTGCATATTGCATTGTGAAATCACCCTATGCAGTCACAATTTTAGATACTAATGAGGAAAAAACTGTTGAGCAAAAATGTTAAGCAGATCACTACATCTTACCTGACCACACACACAATGTTTCAACAAATTATTTATTGCTTTGTGAGAGCGCAGTCACTTATGATGCATCCTGCATTCCATGTGGCTCTTTATTTAGAATGTAAGCATTATAAATCAAGGAACTTCTGGGTCTGAAGAAGATCACACAAAGAATAAAAAGGGCTAAACTATGGGTAAAAAAGCTTTGCAAGTTTACCATATTGAGTATACAGGGCCACATCTACCATGAGGCAGAGTGAGACATTTGTCCCAGGCAGCACCCCTGCACTAAGGAAGAAAGGCGGCAGAGGAGTAGTTGACTGGTCAAGAAAAAAGAGTTTTCCCTAGTAACGGATATGATGATATTAAAATAATTTTAATATGGTTAGGTTAGCTTTAGTTACTTTGATAGGCTAAGTTAGACTGGTTAGGTTACTTAGGGCCCTGCTGAAAGAGTCTACCTTGATGTGGTGACAGGCTTACAAATCTTTTGGCTTAAATCTTTTATACTACAGAAAGTAGTCCATCAACTTAGTAAATAGGAGGCACACTCTCTGGACTTGCAAAAATAAAAAATAACTTTAATTTGACAATTAAAACATGTGCATTCAACGCGTTTCAGCCAAATTGTGGCCGTCGTCAGGACGACGGCCACAAGATGGCCAGAACGCGTCAAATGTATGTGTTTGAATTAATAAATAAAAGTTTTAGAGTAATATTATTAAATAAAAGTTATAGAGTGCAATCAAGAAATGATTGCACTCTAATTAGAAGAGATACTTGCCCCGGGGGGGTGCCGTCCCATAAAACAAACAATATCTAGGAGAATGACGCACTCACTGGTCTTCCATGATAAGAATAAACTTCTTTATTAATGAGCCAACATGTTTCGACCTTACCAGGTCGTCATCAGAACTAAATAACACACATCCCACTCCAAAAAATAGGCAGAATAGACCAACCCACACCATGAAACCCTGCACCTAACACATCTAATAAATACTACATATAATCAATATTCCACCATCCCAATAGCCATAAAACCATGAAGTGACAGATAAAAACCATGATAATACCTTAGTAGGGGGCATCACCGGTCCCTGTAGCCAGCCGGAACCCCAAGCTGTAATCTCTGAAACACGGCAGGAATATTCCAGACATAGTACCGGGCGACATGCTGCATAGGTGGCGGGTAATACAAAGGAAGTCCCGCCTCTTGTGAGAACACCAGCCAGTGGTTCGTGAATGGTTCCTCAGGACTGGGTCAGCAGGCATGCAAGAACTGATGCAGCTGGAGGAAGGAGGCGCGACCATGGACGCAGAGTCAGAGGAAGCAGCAGGCGCAGTGGCGACAGCAGCTCCAGTGAAGAAGCAGCAGTGGGGTAAGAAAAGGAGGAGAACTCTGGCAGCATCTCAGAAAGTAAGGCAAAGCAGTAGGCCGCATACCGGGAGGGTCAGTGAAGGGAGGGAGGCGGAGTTACTTTGGCCAGCAACATCCCCAGAGCTTTCAGATATTCCAGGCCCTTCGGGGGGAGCTACTAGAAGCATATCTTCCCCTCCCTGCAACAGGAGAAGCCATAGGCTAACAGGTCTGACTGGGGCAGCAGAACCTATGGCAGCTGCCCCCTCCCCTACCTCAATTAGTACTGCTATAGGAGTGAGGACATTGCACCCCCCTTTCACAGCTGGGTAGACTTATTTAAGTTATGGGAACCAACAGACCAACAGGGGGAGACAGTTATGAGGAGAATCCTTCCCCTCCACCATTCCACCAGTAGCCCAAGGAACAACGGGTACATCTGGGGCAGGGCCCCAACATCCTGGCCTAGGCAGCTCATCACATGTGGAGGGATCTGGGTTCCCAAGACATTCCAAATGGTTGCTAGGATGGGAGAAATGGAGTTAATTTTCCTACCTCTTCCTATGCGGTAGCAAATTCAGCCCCTGAATTGAACACAGGAAGCTACTAGCTTCTGGGTAGCCACCAGTCAATAAGGCCCCATCGCCTACCCCTCCTTGCCATGGCAGGAAATCACTTGGCACCTACTGCGGGGCAACTCGGAGGTGGGCATTTGACAAGTGTGACTTGGACTATGGGAACTACAATGTCCAGTCCTAACTTGTGTCCAGTTTTCTCTTCCCATATAGCAACAGCAGTGCCTTCTGCCTCAACATGGTCAACAGTTTCGCTAATCGGTGGACAGGGCTCGTTAACTGCAGCAGCGACCACGTCGTGCATGCAGCCAATTATACAAGATCAGCATGCTATCCAATTCCAGCTGGGCGCCAGCAACACACCAGCATCGATACAGCCAGTATCCATGAGACAGCTATCGTTGAACCCCGCCAATAATCCAGGTACCTTCATAGACACTATTCCAGGTCATAAAGATTGCATTTCACAATATGTTGCTAGCTTAATATCACCCGCTACTTTAGTGGGCGGAAGGGGGGATCCCGGGGTTTCAGGTCCGGTAATATCCCAGCCAGTAGCACAACCAAATAGCCAAATAGTTATTCCACAAACAGCCAAAAATGTAGGGGGTTATGTCACCCCAACCATACCTCCACCTAGTACTAACATTGGACAACCATTAATTAATTCAGTGATCCCCGAGGGAGGTGTTCACAAATCCAAACTCAAGGACATACTTACCTGTACAGGAACTCCACTCGGGTTACATTTATCTAAGGCAGTTAAGGAAAAGATAGAGAACGGTGACTATGTAGACATTTTGTCATTGTTTCCAGCAGCTAGGGAGGTAGCGAAGAAGGATGAAAAACCACAGGCCAAGGGGGAACGGAAGCGCCCACCTGTAGCTAGAAACTTTAACAAACTGGCTGCAGGCATTCTGTATATACTCTAACATCTTGACCATAAAGGACCCAGGGACTCTTCAAACACCTGGACATAGTCACAGAGGCATTTAAAACCTTTGGCGGACTGTCGTGGTATATTTATGATGACAGATTCCACCAAAAATATCAGTCTACAAGGAGATGTGTTGGGGCATTAAGGACGTGGGTTTGTGGCTGGCAATGTTATCGTACAGGTCTAAGGGGAATCCCCTGCCAGTAGCAAAAACTCAAATACAGGTCCAGAGACCCAGGTCGTCACGACTGCTTCACCTGCGGTGGTCAACACCCTTCCATTAGATGTACTAGGCATTTCAGCAGCAATTCAGCAAAGTCAGGAGGGAGACAGGGTGGTCAAGCCCACGCTCCCGACCCCAGTGAGAGTGCCAGAATCGGAGGCCTTTTTAAAGGGATACCCAAATCGTCAGAGCGCCAAGATCCTGGAGCTGGGGTTCACTAAGGGTTTTTGGATCCCCTTTGATGATAACGTAGCTAATCCATCTCCTTGTCCTAATTTAAAATCTGCCCTCAATTATCCTGATATTGTTAGAGAAAAAGGTTTCAAAGAAATATCAGAAGGTAGAGTAGCAGGCCCCTTTTTGGTTCCACCATTTAAAAACCTTAAGATTTCCCCATTGGGTCTCATCCCAAAAAAAGAGGCGGACACTTTTTGCCTGATCCACCACCTTTCCTACCCCACTGGTCTTTCAGTAAACAATGCCATAGACCCTTGGTTGCCAAGGCTATGCGTCAATTTGGCTTTGTTAAGGACCAGTGGGCAGGGATCACTCATGGCAAAAGAGGACATAAAGTCGGCCTTTCGATTGTTGCCGATCAATCCAGCTTGTTACCACATACTGGGTTTCCAGTGGGAGGGCACCTATTTCTACGATATGTGTCTCCCAATGGGATGTAGCCTCTAATGTTACTACATTACACGGCCCACTACTTTTCTGGAGTGGGCCGTGCGGCAGGTATCGGCGTTGACTCTATCTCTACACTATTTGGACGATTTTCTTTTCGTTGGCCCTGCAGGATCCGCAATTTGCAAGAGGATGCTTAGATCCTTCTTGCTGTTGGCCGACAAGTTCGGAATACCGATTGCACAAGAAAAGACTGTACCACCTTCCACATCTATTCAGTTTCTCGGGATTACAATATAGCAATGGAGTTACGGCTGCCTCCGGATAAATTGGCCAACCTTAGAACAATCTTAAACAGAGCTCTTAAATCTAAGGAGCTGCAGGTAAGGAAGGTCCAATCGCTCCTGGGGCATCTGAACTTCGCTACATGTGTGATACCAGTCTTGAAGCTGTTAGAGCACACCATTTGGATGAAGGCTTGTCATCCCCGGCCAAGACAATGGTGTTGCTGATGCTTTATCTCGCTTTCAGGGAGTTAGCAGGTGGAATGGAACTCTGAGATGAACGAATTTTAGAAGACTGGTGGAAAATCTGTCACCCAGGCTAGAGGGGTTCTTAAGGGACTCTCTCGCCCCTCGAATGTGGATTGCATACAGAACGGAATGTGTTAGATGGTTACAGTTCAAGACGTCGTTAGGTGAGCACGTTCCTGAGATGGATGGTTTGGTCAACAGCATTAAAAAATTGTTAGTGGGTATTTCATTCTTTTTAAGAATGTCATCAGAACATGACTTAGTTAAAGCCCCTATAGTCAAGCAGTTTCTAAAAGGCTTGGCTAGAGTAAAGCCATCAAGGGATTGCAGGAAGCCTATAACACTAGACATCCTGTCCCTTCTGGTGGGAAACCTGAAAAGGATTTGTAGTTACAGATACGAATCCCTGCTATTCCAACTGGCATTTGTATTAGCCTTCTTCCTGGCCCTCAAGGTCAGTGAATTGGCAGCACTGAACAAAAGGGAACCTGGGGGT
Source organism: Hymenochirus boettgeri (assembly GCA_019447015.1). Taxonomy (NCBI): domain Eukaryota; kingdom Metazoa; phylum Chordata; class Amphibia; order Anura; family Pipidae; genus Hymenochirus; species Hymenochirus boettgeri. Next base: position 140,666,996 of record CM033474.1, read on the forward strand.
CTACTCATGTCAGAAGTATCACTTATCAACCAAAAGTTAAGAATATGGATTGCCAGATCCAAGACATATCAGCAAGGCACAGGCAGGGAATGCTGGTTAGGCCCCTTCCCATACACCAATCTATGTCTAGTTACAACATACATAAAATTCATCCAAGAAAGGGGTATAATTCCAGGCCCCCTCTTTCGGCATCAAGGTGGATCACATTTGTTTCAATTTCAATTCCGTGGGATCCTGAGAGTCTGGATTATTGGGCATTCTTTTATTTATGGGGCGAGCCGGCAGGCCTTGGTGAGAAAATTAGGTGATAATCTAAGTTTCCCGGAGAACGTCCTTAGGATCCAATGGATAGGAAGGAGAGGCGGTCAAAGGAATGACCTTTTTCCGTTAGTAGCTAAAATAAGAAATCAACATACATAGACATAGTTATACTACACTAAGAGGGCAACAATGTCGGATTTTTTAAGATGATGGAACTAATCAGAATGGTCCGAAGAGACCTGGCTCAGTTACACTTTATGTTACCTGATTGTGTGATCGGCTGGTCCGAGGTGGCCCCCAGATTGAACTGGCTCTTCGACCCAGAGGTGAAGGCCCTGGATAAGTGCCAGAGAAAACTAAATGCGGGAGTTGCCAAACTAGCCAAAGATCTTGAGATTTTGACATACCGACACATAGATTTGGAAGGTGGAGGTAAGGGTCTGTATGGAGTCCACCTTTCTGACGTGGGCTTAGATATTTTTAATTTGGGTCTACAGACCCTTTTAGAGCGTTGTGTGCAGAGGTGGAGGCTGGGCATGGACTTTTGCTGATGGCAAGGGAGGGGCAAAGTTCATGCCGTGGTGGTAAGATAAAAGGCAGCAACTGTGCTCTCGAGAGATAGACCTGCTTATGGCTCTTTTAATAGGTGGCTCAGAATATGCAGCTGGCTAGTTTAAGTTGAAAAGATGAGATGCTAATGCTGGAAAAGTTATTGATGTCATAATTTAAAAAAGAAGTAAAGCTGCGGCCCTTACTCCAACTTAAATCTGTGTCGGTATTCTTGTGTGTTGTATTTATTGGTCAATTGACTAGGTGTTGCCTGTCCCTGCCATGGGAGCTGGGCAGCATTACCTGCTCGGCGGCATGGTGGGGCGGCGGGCATTGGAAATGGCTGACCAGACCTGGCGGGACCTGATTGGCAGTGCCTGGAGGGGGCGGCGCCAACCGCAGAAGAAGCTGATAGGCTGGCAGCTGTTGGCAGGAAATCTCGTGGCTAGAGCCCCTGTGAAGGAAGAAGGGAGCAAGGAGCAGGTCTCGGAAGGTCGCTTTCCCACCCACCCTGCCCCCCCCCCAAGAAAAAAAAAAAAAAAGTTCTAGTTAATATCGGTGATAAGGTTATGGTTATTGATGAACTACTTGTCACAGCTGGTGGTAAGATAAAAGGCAGCAACTGTGCTCTTGAGAGACAGACCTGCTTATGGCTCTTTTAATAGGCGGCTTGGAATATGCAGCTGGCTAGTTTAAGTTGAAAAGATGAGATGCTAATGCTGGAAAAGTAATGGATGTCATAATTTAATAAAGGAGTAAAGCTGCGGCCCTTACTCCAACTTAAATCTGTGTCAGTATTCTTGTGTGTTGTATTTATTGGTTAATTGACTAGGTGTCGCCTGCCCCTGCCATGTGTTGATGTCTGCCCATTCTCCATGTGCTGCTGTTACTTGGCTCTGTGGACAGTATCAGGTGTTTCTTCTTAGATATGGTGCCTAAATTTGTGGTGACACCCTGCTTGTGATGGACCAGGTGCATTCTACACAGGGTATTCATTGCATTTAGTGCAATATCAAAGCAAAAGGAGATATTGGCTGTAAGCGAAGGTAAATAGGAATAATCAAAACCTTATAACAGAAATCACTGTATTACAGTAAATAACGACAGCAAAAAGTTAATGAAGGCCCTCCAGTCCTTTAAAACGACCAATTAAAATTTGTTGTCCAAAAAGACTTAGAACAAGGGGATTAGCCCTTAAATGGACTTAACAAACACTTAACAAGCTGGGTATTGTATCAGTATGATAAGTTATTTCCAAAAAACTAATGGAGCATTGCCCTAAAATAAGTGTAAACCCCACTTATTTTAACCCATATTGAATATTCCTGTTCATGTATTTGAAAGTAAATGTGTACATAGGTTGTGAATGTGAATGTGTAGATGATATAAATTAAATGGTTCTCTTGATACATATTAATGCCAACAAGAAAATTTAGATGAGAAGGGAGGTTTCTAAAACAAAAGACTTTGGGTCTTCTTTAAAAAAAAGAAGAATTTTTTGTTGAAGCCAGGCTTTAGATGCTTCCACTGTTTTGTGCAAAGAAGATAAAGGGGAATATTATTTAAACTAGGAGCAGATTTTAAGATTATATAGATTATTCATTTTTGTGCAAAGTACAGAACTCAAAGAAGGTATTGTATAATAATTGAAAGGAGGGATGGGAATGTACAGTATACTGTAAATGTGTGTGTATATGTGTGTGTACAGTAAAGTGAAGAGTAGGTGCCCACCCCAACTGCCATGTTAGTTTGATAAAAAATCCCCCCCAGAAATAAACTTACCACCTTTCATTCTCTTGGCTCTCTGCATAGCCGACAGCCGCGTCTGTGATTGGCTGACTCTCAGCCAATCACTGATGCGGCTGCCAGTCTAGCCCCTCTCTGCTTCTTCCAGCAAACAGAGAGCTAGGAACAGAGTGCTGGGGGAATAAAAGGTATCAAGTCTATTTTTGGGGGGATTTTTAACTAACATGGCATATGGGGGTAGGAAACCCTACACTGCATACCAGACCAGTAATACAACCCCAAGTATAAATAAATAGGTCCAAGGCTCCATCAGCAGTTCAGGCAACAAAGTGTTTCCATAATAAATGTGGCACATACTCATATATATTAATAAATACTGTCCATTTATCCATATAATTCCCACCCCTCCAAACACATACTTTAATAAATCCATTACTTAATGTAAGTAAAATATATACATTTACTGAGGAATTCAATATTGCTTAGTATAGCTTCCTACCTTTCTGCAATGCCACAATGCAATACGCAATACTTAACTTATGGAAAATTGTACAGGGAGTGCTTCTTCTGAAAATGTTTGAAAATTGTGCAGTTCCCGTAAAATAGCTGCAAACCCACATTAACATCAGGTTGCATGGGGTTAGCAGCTATTTTTAGTAATATTGAATCTCCTCCTTGTAGTTGTTGCCAAATAATTATCTCCAGTAATAATAACATTTATAAACTGTACACATCCCAACATAAATAGCCCCATGACCCCCACACACAAACCAAAAGGCTCTGCCCATATGTAAATATATTTGGTAATGGCATCATATAATGTCCCATATATTACAGAGGGTGCACAAGTACAACAAAAATGTTGGTGTTGGGCAAATATAACATAATACCAATTCAGTAATACAAACCCAGGTTTAAATAACTAGCTCCAGGGTTCCAATCAGCATAAGTTTAGACTTTAAGTACAGAAGGGGTTTTTCACTGTGAAAACGGTAACATTTTGTAACCTCCCATTGGAGGTTGTGATAGAAGGTTTATTGCTATATTTTTATTTTTTTTAAAAAGCTGGATGAGTTTCAAAAAATAAAGAAAGAATGTTGCATATTACTGGAATTGATACATAGAGTAAAGTAAAGTTTATCTAGGAATATTTCCGATTGCCTGGTATTTTTTCCCCTTCAAACGGTTTTGTTTTTTTCAGCCTTTCTCTGGATAACTGAAATGTTAGGCAGGAAAGGAGGGTATTGCTGAGCAAGTTGGACTAGATGGGCATATGTCTTTATTCAACCTTAAATACTATACTATGCTATAAGTGCTTCTATAATAGATGCATGCACATGTTCCTAATGTTGGCCATATACTGGCCCAAAATGACAGTAATTTACCTTTAAACATTGAGTTGATTAGAATATGTCCTTAATTATTTCTCTTAGTTTCATACAAAAAAGTCATGCTTTGCAAAGAACTTTCAAAATATAAAAGGAATCTCATCATTATAAAATATCAGACAGGAATACAAAAATATATCTAAATTATTAAACCATCACATCACAATGAAGACAGTCATTAAAAAGTTGAGAAATATGGCTTAAAAGTGATGTTCATCCAAGATTGACGAGAAACTTTTTAGGGAGGTTACCATTAGGCCTTCAGGAACAATAAAGTAGCTGCAGGTTTTCTAGGCAATTACTGGTTCTTCTCATGTGACAACAATCAGTGGTATTTTCCATTTATTTTTGTGAGCAGGACATACCTTTTCCTGACATTTCTGCATATAGTAAAAATTGCCAATTCTGGATATACAAAACTGATAGCTCTTAAACAAAACAACCTAATGCTGTAATAAAATCTACAAGTGCTTCAACAAAGTATTAATTTAGGGGAATGTGAAACTAATGCAACCAGGATTTGGTAGAATTTCTTTTTCACTAAACTGTTTCTTATATATATATATATATTACACATAAGACTCCAGCACTCAACAACACAACAACACATACAATTACAAATGAATTGAGTATAAGAATTAAGAATTAGACATGTATGCAATCAATAAAGGGTAATCACCAGCACTGCACAATTCATTTATAATTGTATGTTGTGTAGTTGAGTGCTAGTCTTTTGTGTAATAATTACATTTACGGTCCTCTATTGCACCACACCTGAAAGTATTTTTGAATAAAGGATTGAGCAGCATATTCTAATTTTTGTAATTAATTACACTATATATATATATATATATATATATATATATATATATATATATATTGTAATCTTTCACTTTGGTCCCTTTCTAGGTACCTTTATCAAGCCAAGCTTGATATATATATATTCTAATAGCCTAGTCTAGGGCAATTAAATAATAAAAGGAATGGAGGGGCTTGACTATGCAGGTAGATTAGACAAGTTAGGGCTGTTTACATTGGAGGAGCTAAGTTTGCATGGAAATATGGTATACTTTTTACAAATATATTAATGGCACATACAATAAACTCTCTGGTGCATTGTTCACTAATAGGTCATATTAGAGGACACGTGGACATCCTTTAAGATTGGAAGAAAAGAAGTTTCATCTTCAGGCTAGGAAAGGTTTCTTTCCTAGAATGTGAGAATGGTGAAACTGGAACTGTCTTCCAGCAGATGTGGTAATGGCAAGTTCTTTGAATAGCCTTAAAAGTGGGCTAGATAAGATTCTAAAAATAAAGAATATTGAGAATTACTGATATTAATACATATAGTGTAGTTCTGGTTGATCCAGGGATACTTTCCAATTACCGTTTGGAGTCCCCTTTTTAGCTTTTTTTTTTGCGTTCCTCTTTATCAACTGTTAGGTGGGGTTATAAAGGAGGGTGAAAAGGTTGGACTTGATGGACTTTATATGATGTCTTTATTCAACCTCAATTACCATATTATTATGTTACTATGTTATTGTTTTTGGAATTACTTAAGGTGAATACATTATTAAACTGTCCATGATAAATAAAAAAAAAAACATTTGTATTCTTGATTCTTATTATAGGTACAATATACAAATCCACTAGACAGAATGATGAAAAAGATACCATAGCCAATAAAATATTTTACTTATATGATTTATTCAGCTAAAGCAATTTGAAATGACATTATCATTTTGATTATGGTAATGCTTTAAAATAGCCAATAGCTACTGCTGCACAAATGTAGCTACACATTGTAATAATGTCAGTGAATAAATATGTAATATGCTTTACAATCATTTCTGGTAATCATTTGTATTACAACTTGTTAAACATGTTGATGTATGATGTCATATCACATTCACTGTAAATATACAAGGTCATGTTTATGAGAATATTGTAGGTTGTGTGTGCTAAATTTGTTTGTACGACCTTCTCAGAACAACTATAAAATCATTTATTTGTAATTAAATGGTAAGCAATACACACGGTTTGAATGAGCAATAAAAGAGAAACATTTTTCAACATAGCAATTGTTTGTCACAGTCTATTACGCCTTTTAATTGCAACAGCACCATTCCCAGTTGTGTCAGTGTTTCCATTATAAACTTCTATTTGCAGAGGTTTATGTGATTCAGCCTTAACAATTCACAGCAGGGTAAAAGTTGGAATAGAAAGTATCGACCTAAAGGTAATTTTTTAACCAATTCAGAGGGAGGATAAAGGTGAATAGGATGGCTTAGCTCTTTTTGTGATACTCTTTTTTTTATATATATTAACAAAAGAAGCTGAGAGAACACAATCCTATTGGGAAAACCCCAAGAGATACCTATTTCAAAAGAAGTACTGTTCAGAAATCCATGGACAACTGTACAATTCTCTTCCTGCTTTATAATGACAACACTACAATAGCATATAGAGAAGACAGACTAAGCCTGTTTCAAGGGCAACTTATTTAAGAAGATATCAGGTCAAAACATAAAAGGGAAAGATACAAAATATGGAATTTACATCCACTTATAACAGTACATGGATATCATCCTCTTTTTTTTTAGAGTTTTCAATCTATTTATGAAATGAATATAGTATGATCTGTAAAAACATCAGTTCTGGGCATTGTATATTTTGTGTGTGTGTAGTGTTTTGGTAGTCAAAATACCATATCATGCATGACTTTTTTTTATTATTTTTGCTTGAGTGTTTATCTTGTCATCTTGTTATTCCACATGCATTCCATGTCTTAACAATTAGTTGTTCAAAATAGCTTTCAACTGAATCAAATTCCTCACATTTACAACTAATAAGTATATCTTTATGATCATGGAAAAATATTGAGCCCTTACTGACTTACAATTACAATGGCTTTATGGCATGGATGATATACTCAACCCCTAAAAGAGCTTGTCTTTAATTGCATGAAGTACGAGTCCCTTTAACACAAACATCAATAATAAATACAAAATGAACAAATATCTCCGCTAAAAAAAACACTGGCTAACTGCAGGGTCAGCTATCTCTAACTAGCTGATGAAGAGTTTTGTATGTATGTATAGTCTATTTATAAAGTGCTGTAGAGTAACAAAATACAATAAAGTCAAACAAGAGAAACAAATAAATAGATAGTTCAGTAAATAAATATATAAATTATACAAATAGAATTGCTAGAGCTTTGCCACAAGTTTTTTTGTTTTGCCAGCAGGAGCCCAAAGCCGAGACATTGCAGCATGAACTTGAAATGGAGAAAGTCAGCCTTTGCATGGGACTTTCTCCACTCACGTTCAGCAGCACACGCACACCTGCGTATAAAATGGGAAGTGAGGTTGAGCCACGGATTTGAGGCTCCTCGTCTGAGGGAATGCAAGGGGGCAAAAGAGTCTATCATGTAAGTATAGGATTTAGCAAGTCGAGTCAGGGTCATCAACTGTAAAAAGAGACTAGAGGACAGGGACGAGGTGAGTGCCTGGAGATCTATGGATTTAGTATCACAAACAGACACACAAGATGGAGGGACAGGAGGAAGAAGAGGGTGTTGAGTCTGAAAAGTGGTAAGATGATGATCAGAAAGCAGGAAGGGTTAGATTGAAAAGATGAGACATAGAGGTTTTTAGTGAACACTAGGGGCCATATTTATAATGGCCGATAGTAGCGCAGTGAAATTACCGCGGTAATTTGATCTATCTTCGCGGTGATACTGCACTTAGCTCAATGCACTAAGTACAATACCACCGAGAATCCCGAGACAGAGCAGGGGTTCTGGGATGGGCTGCTGGGAAGAGGTCACGACAGGTGGTCACATCCGCCGCTACAGAGCGGGGTAGCGGCAGATGTGACACCAACACCACTGAGGTCGCCGATGCCAGGCAGGCTCACTGCAGCCAACAGTGAGCCTGCTGGAACCCCCGGCCTCAGCAGAGCCGATGTTGCTAGCCTCTTCTTTCTTCATCCATCTACTGCGATGGCTTCTGAGCTCGCAGAGGTTTGCAGCTCTTTATATAGTTTTGCAGAAAACCCTAATCCGTTTCTGATTGGTCAATTTTTCAATGCTTGGTTTACATGGTTTTCATTAACCAATCAGATTTCAGAAATTTTCTGAAATCTGATTGGTTAATGTAAACCATGTAAACCAAGCACTGAAAAATTGACCAATCAGAAACGGATTAGGGTTTTCTGCAAAATTGGTTGTTAAGTGTAGGCAATAGGGAGGAGTTATCAACATGACAAAAGTCCCCCAGAATCAGAACATGACAGTCAGCTGAGAGGAAGAAAGAAAGCCAAGTTTCAAAGTCAGAAAGAAATGCGGCCGAAGATGCTGTAGACGGCCTCCTGTACATGACAGCTACTCGTAGCGACAAGGGGGTGGGAGAGCTGAATTGAATGAGTCTCAAAAGATGTGAATGAAAGGTCAGGTTGGGAGGTAATGTTAGTAAATCGACAGAAGGAGGAAAGTAAAAGGCCAACACCCCCACCACGACCTGAGGAGCAAGGCGAATGGGAAAAGCGGAGCCCACCAAGAGCAAGCGAGGCCTCGATAGCAGAGTTGTGTTGGGAAAGCTTCGGTAAAGTTTTGGGAAAGTTTCGGTAAGGGAAAGAAAGTGGAAATTATTAGAGCAGAAGAGATCATGGACGGGGGTAGATTTGTTTTAGCCCTATAACAAAAGTGCTTTATTTGGCCAATGTAATTACATTAAGTGTTTATAATGGTCAGTTCAACCTGTTCTTTTGGCTTTAACAAATGTGAAAATGAAAGAAAACCTTTCCCCCCCCCCTCCTTATCTGTATCAATTTTATGATATGGGCATTTTTGCGTTACTTTCTTTGTGCTTTCCTCAGTGTCCTTGCACACAGTGCAAAGGAGCATGGATACGCCGGGGACTGTCAGCCAGAAGCGGGGTAAGTTCTTCCTTCTCTCTAAGAAGTTTTACTGAAAAACGGAGGTAAAACATAGTTCATTTACCTTTTTTTCTTCTGTTAAACTAAATAAAACAAAATGTAAAAAATTGGTGGACATAGCTTTTAAGGGGGGTACATCCGTACCGACGGGATTGGTCCTTTATTGCTTATGTGTGTACCGCAGTTCCGATTGTTTCCAAAGTGACAGCAAATGGTTACTATATTGGTCTCAGGATTGTTTGTAACTGCATGAAAATTTACCTCGACAGCAGTTGTTCCGTTACTAAAAGTATAGGGAGATAGCCGTGGCTGAAGGAAATGTGCATTCCCGAGCATTCTTCCTATGCTTAATAGAGATAACACAAAACTGAACTCAAACCCGAGTTTGAGCCGAACTTTATAGTTTGGGTTTTGAACTAGTTTGTTTTTCAGACTTGTGGCTGTATTTTCGATAATTATCGGACTGTTCTCAAACCCTAGAATGTATTATTCGCTAATCCTCGAAAGTTTCGTTCATTTTTGATAACCCTAGAATGTACAGATCATTTTCGCTAACCCTAGAATGTATTGTTTGCTAACCCTTGAATGTAGCTTTTGATTTTCGGTAACCCTCGAAAGTATGGGTCTTTTTCGGTAACCTTCGAATATATTGTTCGGGTACAGTAACCCTTAAATTTATGGTTCTATTTTCGGTAACCCTAGAAAGTATTGTTTGGTAACCCTCGAATTGGCCGTAACCCTCTAATGCAGTTTGTGCAAAAACCTGACAATTGCCTGCTTGTGTTTAAGAAGTGTTTTAACAAGTTTTGGTGATAGTGACATGTTCACCAGACAATTTCCTAGGTGCCACAGCCATTTGCAGTAAGTTACCATTGTTAATATAGCTGTAAATCACCCAGGCTTTTCAAACTATCATTCTGCCATTGACTTAAGTAAAAGTTTGAAAGTTTGAATTCAGACCCATTAAAGTTCAAAAGTTTGAAAATGGACCGAACTTTATGAAGTTCGGCCATCTCTAATGCTTAACAACATGTTTTAGCCGTTAAAGTGCCCATACACTGCACCATTATCTCCCGGAATGGTGATTGGTACACATTGTGCGTCACAGGTCGGCACCTGTGATCACACGTGTGTATAAACCTTAAGAAATGCTTCCACAGTCCTCCTATTGCATGTATTTATAAGGAAGCATGCTGAAGCTTCCAGTCCTTTAATTGGAGGTCCTATGCCCTTAATATAAAGCACTGGATGGCCAGCCACTTTCCTAACTATAAAAAGCCATTCAGCAGGGGGATAGTGAAAGCCTACTATATTGATTCAGTGCGCAAGTATGAGAAAAGCAAGTTTGTGAATTAAGTTTAGAAAAAAGTTAGGACCTTCCAGACTGGGGCTTCCTTGACGTGAATGGAAGGCTTTTCATTCACGTGATGACAGAAATGTATACTAAACCCCTTAGTTTGTGCTGTATGCATTTTTTTCAGATAATATGATCTGCCAGTACATGGTTTTGGCCAATAATTGCTTTGTGTATGGTGTCTGATGATGAAATTGGACCGACGCGTGTAAGACCACCTTAAGAGAAGACTCTACTATAGTTTATAGGACATTGTAATATAGGTTAGTCTTCAATCGAAATTAATTCATTTAAAACTATCTGAGATATTTCGGATCTCTCAGCAAATATATAAAATAACCGACAGCGGGACTTCTTCCTGCTACTTGAACTAAAGCAAATTTTAGATCTGTTGAATAAAAGAAAAACAGAGTTTTCAACACCATGGGGAGTCCCCTTATAGATGTATCTATTAAAGGTTACATAAATATTTTATTTAGAGGAAAAGAGAATAAAGGTTAGTGGTATTGTGAGTTTTGTTACTACACACAATTCTCTGGAACGTAAATCTCCTATACACACTAGCGAAAGGGGGGGAAAAACAAGGAAGAAATCACAACTTAAAGTAAACTAGTTCTAAAAACTACAAGCAGAATATTTAGTGAATGTCATGAATGGAAACTGTCCTTTTGTATAAAGGAAAGTTTCCATTCATTACAAAATGTAACATATACCTACCTTGGGAAGTCTTCTTCATATTTGGGCAATATTTTTAATGTTAACTAATTTCTAGCACAATTATATTTTAAATTGTACTGTTGAAGGTCATATCTACCAATAGTTAGATAGATAGATAGATAGATAGATAGATAGATAGATAGATAGAATGTTGTATTAAATGGCTAAGATACTAATCTGGGAGTTAAAGGAGGATACAATTCTAATAAATAATAAAACAAATGTTTGTTTACCCCCCCCCCCTTTTCCCCAAGATCCTCTCCTCTAGTAACACCTCCTTTTGAGACAAAATTTGGTATGAACCCCATAGACTTGAATGGGGATCACATAATCAGCAGAAAAGGACCATACTAAACCAACAAATGAAGACCATTTGCAAATGTTATTAATGTAGAGCTCTCTGCTTCATATTACTGAATACCAAGCATAACTGTAAATGTTATATGCTGTAGTTTATTTAGGGAAATCACAGTTGACAACAGACAATGAAAACCTTCTAAAACATAGCTACTTATGCAAATAATTAAAATCCCCAACAGTTCTTCCATGGACTGAACAAAGAATTGCTTTTTAATACATTTCATTTCAAAAACATTATGCCTGTAATGCATTTAGTATTGTGGTTTGTATTTCTCTTCCCTAAATCCCTTATCAGTTTACTAAAATATATTCCATTTACTTGATTCCATAATATGTCTTGATTATTGCTATACTAATGTAAAATCATAACATGGAAATGGAAAATGTTACAAATGCTTTCAGAAATTACATCATTAAAACATTTTTGTTCATGGAACAGGAAAGTAAATTGTACTTTTTATGTTTACATTTCTTTATTGTTTAATGTGCATTTCCCTTTTTTCTGTTGGCAAACTACTTTGGACAACTGTTCTTACCTAAAATTTACATTCATTTCCTGATAACACATTGTAAATACATTACCTACTAATGACTTGAGGAGATTTGGACGTTTATTTGTGGTTTCTCTGTGAATAAGAATAAAATAATTTTAGTTTGGTTCTCTGTGTCCTAAAAGGCTACTTTGCATTTTACAGAGATCTTATAATGTTTATGGCATATTCTGAGACAGCTGCTAATTTCACGGAGAAGTTTCAATCAACTGCTGATATTATCTTGACCTCTGCTTTTGCACTGTGTAGACGTGAATTGCCAAACCATGTCTGAAAAGCAGAGTGAAGAGCATTCTTTTATCTGCTCAGAATATTAGTTAGCCTGGCCTTTCATAATTTTGTATTGTCTAGGCATAGTGCTCCTATTACACTGACGTAATGAACCTAGTGAGAATCAAGGCAGATCTGTCATGAAAGGCTTCAAGGCAAATTCTTGTATAGCACAAGAGGAAATAGCACTTGATTCGTTGATATTTCATTACTCAAAATTTTATCAATACCGTGATTTAATCAGAATGTTTTCCATTTCCAACCCTATGCAAAAATAAAGCAGTACACTAATGGAATAAAAAGATTACAAATAATATCCATCTCATATAAATTTGTTTACATATACTATGGTATATTCTATTCTATATACAATCATTTTAATGATACATAAAACTTTCTTAGTATTGTATTTACAGAAGTTTTCTGATTTACTTATTTTAATTCTAACATAGTTTTAAGTTCTGTCTTATCTTCTATTCTGCTTCATACTTTTTATTTTATGGGGTTACTTAGCTTAAGAACTAGCAGACTGCACATGGACAAGGAAAAAATAATAAGGACAGAAACACACAAATTACAGTCATACTTAAAACATCACTTAAGATTAGTTTAAAAAGGGTAAACAGTGCCTGGTGCTTGGGTGCCTTTAGGTCAGCAATGTCATAGTCTACATGAAACTTTCTATGCTTTTATGACTCATATTGTGCCAAATGCACATTGCCTGCTATTTTTCTGTGTATGGCATTAAAAAGAATATATGTTATTGAAACGAGTAGTACTATCTGCTGAAGTCAATTGTGTCTCTTTTCTCCCAACAGTTGAGAAAAGATGACTAGCACTTGACTGTTGCTAGGTATATATAGAATGTTTGGAGCAACATATAAACCTGAGAAAGGACCTAGCACAATAAATGCACATATGTTAATAGTAATTGTAAAGTGGTTGCATGGTTCATTCTATATCATTTGGTTACTATGTCCTGAAACAGACATAAGAGCAAGCAGACGGCTGTGTAGGTATATAGACTTCTTTGTATAAGCTAGATATATACCACTAGATTCATGCCAGGCCTAAAGGTCAGTGAAAGTAAGTGAAAACATTGAGAATCTGAATATAGACACTAGTTTGTAAGTTACTGTGTTTCCATTTTTAATGTAAAATAAACAAGAAACCTAAAAGCAGTTTGAATTAAAGTCTAAATAAGAAGTAAAAAAAATTATAAAAGTAGGGAGACAAAAAAGGTATTTGAAAACAAAAAGGCTCATTTTAAAATGACTTGTGCTAATAATGGCTAAATTATGCTATTTTTTGGGGGTTTTTTTGTTTAATCTTTTCTGCTTAAGAAAAGAAATCAATAATGAAAACTGCTACAGCCAGCAAAATTCAATTCAATAGAAACATTTGAAAAATTTAATTTGTCAATGTGCATTAAAGGTCATGTCCATCCCAAAACTAAAATTGAACCCACTGCTGGTCCCACTGTGTAGTCCTTACCTTACACCCCTGCTACTTATGGTTCTACTGAAGTGCTTGTCCAAAATCCAGGAAACTAAAGAGTAGTAGGTGTCTTCCTGTGGGGAAGGTTTCTGCCTCCTCCTAGTCTTCTGAGAGGATAGTGGCATGTGGAGTGGAGCCCCCTCCCTCCCACTCTCTTCATCCTTCCATGGCTGCCCTTCACATAGAGTATAAAGTTTTTAAATAATGTTGGGCATCCCTGTCCACCCCCAACCACTATGTGGCCTGCAGCCATGCCTGTGATTAGCTGTCTCACACCCAATTGCACCTGCAGCTGCCGGTCCATCCCATTTGCAACTACTGGCAAACAGAGTGCCACAGGAGTGAGGGGCTGTAAGTAGAGTTCTGATTCTTTTTTTAGCAATCTAATATTTCAGTTGGGGGTGGGCATGGGTTCCTTCCATTATATAAAAAAAACTGTTTAGAGGGTGGAGATACCCTTTAAATAGGCAAAATATTATTAAAGGTTGTAGTTAAGGTTAGACTGGCCCATCTGAAAAATGTTTAATTTTGATCTTCAGCCAAAAGCACACAATAGCACATGGTGTCCTACAAAAATGAAGCACTATTGTTAAATAAATAAGAATACATTGGATGCTACTGAGTTTAGTTTGGTAAACCTACATAATTTAAACAGTGTGACTTTGAATTATTCCAAATTTATGAAAATATGTCACAAGACAGACATCCAAAATCTCTGAACTAAAGCATTTTTGTGGGTAGGCCACATGTCTTAATTTTGCAACCTGTTAATCATGACTTCTCTTTCTGTGTTTTTTTACAGAATGATAAATCTAAGCACTAAATCTACTGCTTAAATATTATATAAAAATATCAGTTCTAAGTTTTCAATGAGACGCTATGCCAAATAACACAGAAATTTTATGATATTTGCCAAGCCACTTTTTTCATGCAGATACAGGATGAAGTAACTCCAGTTGAACTGGAAATCAGCAGACACATATTTCTCACATGATGTCTTAAAGCGTCTCACTACATAGACAGTTACAGTAGAACCTCAATTGTGAAGTTAAGTGGTAAAAAAAAGTATAAATGGTAAAAACAAAACTTTAAATTACAGAAAAAACTTGCATGAAAACGTTAACAATATATTGTTAAATGTGAAGCATGTTAAATGATAATATAAAATTTCAAATTTAAATATAAAATTCAAAGTCAGTAACTAGATACAGATACAGGTAATCTGAATAAAAAAAAATATATAGGGAAAGCCTTAAAGCCGTATTTACTTTAGCTTTTGGCATTGTAGAATAGTTGAGTGATGTTCAACAGAATATTTCCCCCCCCCCAAAAAAAATTATATATATATATATATATATATATATATATATATCTTATATACTGTATATGCCTTGGGATTGCAATGACATCACTAGATTAAAATTACTTTAGTGGAAACCATTATTTCAATAAACAAAGTTATTGTTTATTCAAGAAGTGATTTAACTCTCATTGAAATGCCTTGTTTACAGAACATGTCTAAAAACATCCTGAGTATCTCAGTGCTCTTAAAATAATAAACTTTTTTTATATTTGCTTGCCCCTTTTCACTAAGATAATGGCAAACTGATGTAAACTGATGAAGCCCACAATTTTCCTGTGAAAAGAAAGCATTTACTATCAGATGTCCAGCTAACATATTTTTCATTGGAATAGATTCCTTATCACGATTGCATGCAGGAGACATAGCTATTTTGAAAGTCAATGGATTAAAAAGCTTCACATGCTTTAGGTTTCTAGATGCAAGCATCAGAAACTGTCAGTTTTGCTGCTGATCATAAATCTATGCTGAGATGGATGCCCAGAGGGAAACTGATTTGAAATTAGGAAGCAACGCTCGAATTAGATATTTCATCTAAACACAAAAGGTGCTGTCTGCAAGTATTCCCTTCTCTAACACTCATTGTTGAATGGATTAACACTTAATTTCGAATCATTAAATATCATTTAAGGAGGCATTCGAATATCTCACTGAGATGTTGCATGACTTTAAAAGCTTGATCAAATGGTTTTTTTTGGGACTGTTGTGCTTAAAACAAATTTAAATTTACTAATCAAAAAAGTAAGAAGATATTGAATATACATTTCACTCCTAGAGAACAGAATTTCTTAAAACTGATCAAAACTGAGCTAAACAATTCAAAACTGAACTGAAGATGTCGCTAAATATATTGGACATGAACAATGTACTAAGCTTCCAGTTGTCAGTGCTAATAAAACCCTTGCCTGACATTTTTTTCTTTAGCTTAAAATGTAAATATTTTTGATGTTACTATAGAAAATGTTTGTTAAGTAAGGGCATGAAGAGTGCATTGAGAGTATCAGCATATTCATTTATTTTGGCAGAAAAGGTCTAATAGCAGTCTCTGCCTACATTCCCCTAGAGTTATTAGTTAAGGCAACAGTTTATTTTTTTGGAGAAAAAATAAACTAGAATGCACTCAGCGCTACTTTTCCCTGAGCAATACTTCTATTTTGTTTGACATGAGAAGTGCACCGTATTATGAAAAATGATTCCATAATGGATAAGAGGTCTGTGATAACTGCTGGAATCATTTGAACAGACCAGGGATATTAACATTAAATGAGACCACCTAGAATTACCTTCATATCAATGGAAGATTTACTGGTAAAAATACACTAATATACTGGTTAATGTGCTCCGTGGGTATGTGAATGTAATATGCTTTGCAATGCAATAATAACAATCTACTTTTAAAACTCACAAGTGGGTCATACTTAATACAGATTGCCTAATGCTTTGTAACTTAAAAAGTAAATGCTAAAAAAAGATTTGGTGTCTAATTAAACTGCTTGTAAATAAGACACCATTTCCTTTTTGTAACCATCAGTGTTATAATATAAAAAGATGAATTTTAATTATTTACAACATATATTAATATATTAAAACATATCACTCCCTTTGTGTACTTGAATACGTTGTATTTTTAAAGGTAACCCTAGAAGATTATTTTTCATTGGTAATACCTCAAACAATTTTTGACTAGAATTTTTAAATGCCAACTGAAAATGTTTGGAATTAGATGCCATGATAAGGAAATATACCATCATTCAAAACAGAGCTTCAGAAGCTGTATTCTAATTATATAACATTGTGCTGAATGTTTTATTCTATAGTCTGTTTATTTTTGTCTATATTTAATTTTTCACCCACCATTTCCTGTCTTGCTCAGTCAAATTATATATTAGAATTTAAAGGTGCCCTTTCACTGGGCCGGTTTCACAATCAATCCGACATGCAAGTAGACATTTCCAATGTTTGACCCTAAAATTGCACAATTTCCCAATCTTACTATGCCAATATTGGATCAATCAATATCAATGGTAATATGAATGTTGAACAATATGTATGGTACGTCTACGTACAATTAACATTGTACATATGTCTATCAAAGTATCGGTTGGTTTATGACGACAATAACCTTTTGTATAGTATGGCTACCTTAACTCCTTGGCTTATTCAGTACCATTATTTTACAGCTTTCCTCCTTGATGACTCCATTGTTCCCGTTACATTTCTTCCTCTCCATTTCTTTTCATTTCTCATCTGCGGCCAATCCTTTCATCCATTAATTATTTTTTATTATCTTTAAAAAGAAATGGTATTATGCGATTTAAAAAGAAATGGTATTATGCGATTTAAAATATAAATACACCAAAAAACACCCTGTAGAATATTATAAATAGAATAAGAATAAAGTAATTTGTATCCATATATTTCCCATTTAGTACAGATGTTTCAGATTTACTAGATGCAAATGATTAGAGCTATTATGTGAAAATCAAGTGCATACAGCGTGTATAGACTGTTATTTTACATTATGGTGTCTCTTTCCCATTTTTTTGTTCCTAATATCTCTTTTGACTGTTGCATTTACAAATTCATTTAATGTTATTTTGTAGTAGCTTTAAGGAAAACAGAATATAAATAATTCTATATTGATATATGGAAAAAAAAGTCCATTGTTTAACATTTGTTTTGCATTCAGGTAGAAATTTGAGAATGTGTTGGTTGTCCTCCATTTTTTGTAATGAAGAGTCTTTTTTGTTCCTTTCTTTTAAATTCAAATGTTTATTTTTTATCCCTCAAACTGTCATGCTTTCTTCCTATTGCTTACCTTAGCTGCGTACAAAGTAAAAGGTAATGTCTTCCACATATATAACACAAATTAGTCTTGCATAGAGTTTGTTTAATCAATGCAGGCTTTGTACTATCTTATTCAGATTGAAGCAGTTGGATGGATCATTTCAGACATAATTGTGTCAAAGAACGATACACAAAAAGAGAAATGACTAGTTAGAATTGTTTTCTTTGTCTGTTTTTGTTTGTGAGGATTCTAGTTTCTTTGAAATGAAAAGATACTGCATACAAGTTGTACCAAATAAATTAGTATACATATCAGTATTAAAGCAGAATCAAGTATTTTTCAGATTGGCTTGCTACACTATTTTAACAACTTTTCTTTTTAAAGACCAAAAATATGTGTGTTGTTTAAATGTATAATATAGTCATAAGTATTCTGGATTCTAGAGATATAATATTTAATTGCATTGTAGAAAACAAATTGTTAAGTGTTTCACAAATGAAATGTGAAAATCCTTAAGAATATCTGTGTAATGATTTACTTAAATGAGGCTTGGAAAAATGAACATTTTCCTAAGGCCTATCTCAAGCCGAGCTTAGGGACAAAATGTTGCCTGCACAATGTACAGCCAATATAAGGCATTTTTTGACAAATCATTTGAGTGCACTGCATATTTTTATTGTAATATATATTGTTTTATTGTGGAATATAATATATATTGTATTGACCCGGTGCTACCTTCTACTCACTTAATAGTGAGTGAGTGCCTGGATTGTATCTCTCTCTCTCTCTCTCTCTCTCTCTCTTTTTACATTTAAATATAATGTTCTTTTCTTAAAACTGAAATCATATATTAAATTATACCTTGAAGCAAATTGAAATCAGTGCTTACTATTTTTGGTAATTTACAACAAAGGTTGTCAGATTTGTCTGGGACCTGTTGTGGAGCCCATACATAATTTATAAACAGGTTTTTTTTAAATTTAGTATTTGGTCTTTCTGCTTAATGATTTCTTGTTTCTACTTCTAGCTGTATAGTAAATAAACTTCTTAATTAATCTTTATTTGCAGTATTGTCTCATTTATTGAGATGAAGTCACATGGAGATTAAAAAAAAAAATACCAATAAAAGCATACTATTAAGTAATGAGCTTTTTTTAACAGATGCTGAATAGAGATGTAATGTGGGTTCGAATAGAACACAGTTTCGAATAGAATCTGAGGGTTTCGAAGTCCAGACAAAACTTTCGGAACTTTTTTATTGAAAATCGAAAGTAGAGGATTATCGAAAATCGAAAGTAGAGGAAAATTGAATCCTCAAAACTCTCAAAATGGAATGCGAAAACAGCCCGATTGTGAGGAAAGATAGTTTTAAAATAAGTTTTGGTTATATTTACGGGTTCCCCAGACCATTCCTCAGGTCTCTGTGTCAGTAACCTACTATTACTATTTTTCCCTCAAAATGGACAAAAACTGTCGAATTTTTTTCTCTCATAGACTCATAGACTTCTATGGGTCTCATCTCTAATGCTGAAGGAAATTGAATTGATTTACAAAATGGTGACTTTATAATATAACTTTACAATAACTTTAGCATTGTCCTAAGAGACAAAGCACATTCACCTCTCCCTTTGCTGTAGCTGGCTAAGTTTATGCTTCACATGCTCTATAGTGCTCAACAGATAAAAACAAGGAAGTTGCTTCCTAGAAGCTGACAGCCAATTACATAGCAGCACAGAGATCCTCCCTCTCTCACACAGAACAGCGATTTTAGTTTTTTACCCCAAACACATTTAACGCTCCTGATATCATTATTTTCTTTTCATACAAAAAAGAAAAGTAATCTTTTCAGTGTATTTCCTAGCTAGCATGGATGTAAGAAACAGAATATTAACATTTCAATGAAAATTAAAAGTAAGTCTGGGGAATTAAAAACCTGCAACCTTGTGTACTCTGTCTTCCCTATCCTAAACAGTGATACTCTATAAAACACTAGTGTATGTAGGAACTTTTTAATTTGCTAGGAACATAACATAAAGAAAAAGGAAGCCTGGGGATTAGAACCTGTGACCTTTTTCGACTTTGTATTTCTAAAAATAAGCTTTTCTAGTTAAGCCACCACTGCAGATGCAAATAATAAAAGTACTTTTGGAAGCTTTATATATTGCTAGGAACAGAATTATAAAAAAGTTAGAACATTAGATGAATATTTTGTATTGCCATAGGAAGGCTGTATATTGTTAACACTGACTGGTAAGTATAATGCAGGGTAACAAGAAGTTTACAGAAATGTCCATATTCGTGTAAAGACACCTGTATAAAAATACTCATAGAGTGCATAGAGGCAGTGAATACTGGGGTCAGGGTGTGTGGCTCTTTGATATCAATATGGGCTGTGGATTGTACTGGCGACAATATGGAAGCCTTCTTACTTACAGAATCTATTACTTACATACAACTTAAATGCAACTTACAAGAAAATAATTTTACAATTTATAGGTTTTGTGGGGAGAAAAACTTTTACAGTAGGATTACAACAGGAAAACAACACTGCAATTTTTAACAATACAGAAGATACAGGCAGGGGTGTAAGGGCAAGGAGTTAAATATGTTAATACAAATTAATAATAACATAAACTAGAAATGCTTGTGAAGGTTCTCATTCATCCAGGTCATGGTATATCTGTTGTATTCAATTAGTTCAATTGGACTTGAAGTTTAGTTCTTGAAGACATTTCGCTAGTCATCCGACTGGCTTTCTCAATTCAGAATGACTTGTACAAGAATCTGTGGCAATTATGTACCCTGGAAAATCCCAATTAGCAAATTACAGCCAAGTGTTAAGGGTTTGATTGGATAGTGGCTAAGAGGTGTTATAGGAACGCCCAGAGTAAGGTGTCAAAGCAGCATTGTACATGGCAGACAGTTCTTCACTGTCTGCCATGTACCAAGGAGGCTGTTGACATGGTGAGAAAACGGCTAGGCCAAGACAGCACTCTTACCAGCAAAAATTGATCTCAACCCAGAACAGGTGTGTTCCTACCTGGACTTGTGCCTGAATACCACCTATTTCAAATACAGGGATAATTTCTATAAGCAAAAACATGGATGTGCTATGGGATCTCCAGTTTCACCTATTGTGGCCAACCTTTAAATGGACGAGGTAGAAAAACAGGTGCTTAATATCTTTAAGGGTATAGCACCCAGCCACTGGTTCACCTGGGTTAAAATGCACCAGAAGGAAGTACAAGCTTTCACAGAACACATCAATGCGGTAGACCAAAACATCAAATTTACAAGGGAAGAGGTATAAAACAACAAACTGGCTTTCTTGGACTGCTTGGTAGAAGTTAAGGAAAATGGTAAACTGGAAGTAGAGGTTTACAGAAAACCAACACACACAGATCAGTATTTAATGTTTGACTCCCATCACCCTTTAGATCACAAGCTGGGTGTCATCAGAATCCTGCAACACAGAGCTGAGAACACCCCCACTAGCACAGAGGCGAAGGCTAAAGAAATTAAACATCTCAGAGGAGCTCTTAAAACTTGTGGATATCCAGACTAGGCCTTTGTCAAAAGAAGTAGAAGGAATGACAAGAACACGAATACCAACAGTGAAGGGGAAAAGCAAGACAGGAGAAAGAACATGGTCATCCCATATGTAACAGGGGTCTCCGAGAAATTAAGAAGAATTTTCAAAAAACACCGTATCCCTGTCTGCTTTAAACCGAACATCACACTGAGACAACAATTGGTACATCCAAAAGACCCAATACCGAAACACAAGAAAAGCGACATCTTATACGCAGTGCAGTGAAGTGAAGAATGCTCTGATTTGTATGTGGGGGAGACCAAACAGCAACTGCATCAACATATGGCCCAGCACAGAAGAGCCAATTTCTCGGGTCAGGACTCAGCCGTGTACCTGCATCTTAAGGATAAAGGACATACCTTTGAAGATTGTAATGTTAACATATTGGCAAAGGAACGTGACAGGTTCAAGAGAGGTGTTAAGGAGGCCATTTATGTGAAAATAAAGAAACCAAGTCTAAATAGAGGTGGGGTGGTTCGACACCAACTGTCTGCCATGTACAATGCTGTTTTGACACCTTACTCTGGGTGTTTCTATAACACCTCTTAGCCACTATCCAATCATGCCCTTAACACTTGGCTGTGATATGCTAATTGGGATTTTCCAGGGTACATAATTGCCACAGATTCTTGAACAAGTCATTCTGAATTGAGAAAACCAGTCGGATGACTAGCCTATGAATTTTATCTGGAAGATCACCTAAAGCTTGGAGACCTGCCATAATATCAATGTGTTTATAGACAAGGTTTTACTAGGAACTAACAATCATTTGGATAAAAGTGCAGATACCCTTGCTGATCCTTGATAATTTTACTATAAAAAAATAACTATTAAAGATGGGCCATTTTGAAACCCAGTAGGTGTGCAGGTCTCTTTTCCTGCTGGAAACTCATTTGCATGTAGCAACTTCCAATGCAGATCCAGTCTACACACAAATCATCAGAAGAACAGACCCCTTTTTTGTTTTCTTTCAATAACATTCCATAACACTTATAGTCATAAGTAAGTCTCTGAGAACTAAACTTTAAGTCCAGTTGATCTAACGGAATACCACAGATACAATGTTTGGAAAAGTGTTAAGCTTTTATGTGAGTTTAACCATACAGTATACAGCCACTGATATGCCTTTTGTGGGGTGGTGTGGCCAGTGCCTTGGAGGCATGAGGGGATCTAGTGATTGTACCTTGGGCTGATAAGATGCAATAAGTAGTGTTTTCATGATTTTTTAGCCATAGGTGCTTCATAAAATAATCGGTAAAAAATCAAAAGGGCATGTCCCCGGAGGCAGAGCACCCCCCCAAATCCTGAAACTGTAATACTCACACTGCTCTGAAGGGCTGCTAGAAGAGTTATTCAGCCCAATGCCAATGCTACTTCACAGGATCTATTGGCTCTACCGAGTAGACCTGACATTCATGGCCATGAGTGAAGACATCATGGCTATTGCTTAGACGGTCTCTTTGAGATTTTGCTGTGCTCAGGTGAGGTCAGGGGAGCAGCAAGCATTCGGCTGAATAACTCACGGGGTGGGGTGGCCTACCTGTACAAGAAATGTTTTATTTTTTTATGCTCTTTAAATAACAAAATTAAATTAAATAACAAATCAATGGCAAATAAAATATAAGCAGTACCGTATCATTACCAGCAGCTTTATTTTTATATTTAAAGGAACTGTAAACCCACATAACAAAAGATTTTAAGTCTTTGCCCTCCGTTTGTATTATTCACAGGGAGGTGAGAACGGTTATTCTCACCTCCCTGTTAGAGATGTCCGAACTTCGAAAAGTCCGGTCCGCGCGAGGATCCGCGGATTTTCGAAAAAATCCGTAAATTCGAAAATCCGCGAGCGGACCCGTTAAAACGTATTAAAGTTCGGCAAAATCCGCATTAAAAGTGGTCTAAATAGCCTTGGTAATGTACACTTAATCACTCAGGGACCTGGGTAATGTCCTTAGAAACACGTATCAATGCCTACAATACCTAAAAAATTACAGTCCGCTAGCGATTTCCGTAAAAACGAAGATTTCCGTAAAAATGAGGACCTCCGTAAACCCGCGGATCTCCGAAAAACGAGGATTCCCGTAAAAACGTGTAATCATGTTAGCTGCCATTGGCTAATTTGGGTCATGTGGCTTGCTCCGTCTTGAAAATAATCCCCAAAAATTCGAATTTACAAGAATTTCTCGTTTTTACGAAAATTCTCGTAATTACAAGAATCCGCGTAATTACGAGGATCTTCGGTTTTTCCGGGTCCCGGAAGATCGCAGATTCTCGTAATTGCGGAGATACTCGTATTTTCGAAAATTTTCGGAAAAAAAAAAAATCCGCGGTTCGGAAGTTCGGAAGGCGGAAAATCCGGAATAATCCGCCGTTCGCGGACGGGATAAATCCGCGGCGGATCCCGGTTCGGGTCCTTGAACCGGCCATCTCTACTTCCTGTGAATAATATTTTGCTCACTGGAACTTACCTTCGCTCCACTCGCAGCCACTCCTGCTCTAACAAGCACTGTCCCGACCATGCGCGTTCTCTTAGGCGCATTCACGCCAATACAAGAGATAGGGCGCGATCGGGACATAACAGCTGTTCTGTGCAAAAGCGGCTGTGAGCGGAGCGGAGCGAAGGTAAGTTCCAGTGTCCCCTGAGCAAAATATTCACAGGGAGGTGAGAATAAGCGTTCTCACCTCCCTGTGAATAATACAAACGGAGGGCAAAGACTTAAAATCTGGAGTTTACAGTTCCTTTAAACCTAGATAGAAAATTAAAATACTTTAATATTACTTTAAGTAATATTATGTGTGTTTATTATCACAATCTGTTATATATTATATAGTGTATGTGTCTGTGTGGCTGTAATGCTTGATCCTCTATCCTATCCATACTTTTACATAGAAGTGTATACAAAAAGTTATTTTCTGATTCTTAGTATTTTATGAACACATGAATTATTCATATCAGTGCAGCATACAATGAAATTATCTAATATTTTATATTCCAATATGTGTGCCTAAGTCAAAGCAGGTCATATCATGTTGTTATTGTTTAAATTGTTCCAAGATAAATTTAATTCATGATGCTCTGGGAACATTAAATTAGGCAAACCATAAAATTGCTACTTTTATAAAGGGAATGCTGTCCCTTTATAACATAATTTTCTGCACATTTAAACAATGCTTCATATCTAGTAAGAACAGTAGGAACATTTTGTTTAGAATATTCTAAACATATTTAAACTTTACACAGGTCTCTTTTCATGCTTCACCTCATTGGCATAGCCTGACTCTATATTTTATTTTCTCTGTGCCTATATGTCTGTGGAATACTTTTGACTTAATTGTTTCATTTATACCTAAAAACAAACATCCAATTTGGCTCTTTTTCATTAGAAGTCCCATTATAATTGTCGATGTCACTGTTTTCTCTGTCTACCAAACTTGTTGACCTTCATACACTGCTCCCCAGAGCTTAAATGTGCTTAGACACCCAGGCTTTGTTCCCATGCTGTGTACATGCATATGAACTAGCACATACCAGTATACTTTTCTCTGGCAATTGTTAGGGAAGTGGAAGCTCTAATTAAGCAAAAAAAAGCACATAAGCATTAAAAATACAATAGACGCATTGTATTTTAGTGCATCTGATGATTTTATTGTTGTTTATATGCTTCCATCTCTCTCTTTTTTCCTAATTTTTTATTTATTGTTGCTATTTCCTTTGTTTCTATGAGACTCATGGGTAACAGACCCATTATTTGAGGGTTATCAAATGTAAGATGTTATTTTTGGTAACCCTCGAAAATAACCTCTACGTTTGATAACCCTTTAAAGGGTATGTACACTAATTGCCCATTAGTGGAAACTATAATTCATCCCAACTATCACTGTACCATTTTTATTTTTTGTTGTTCTGCCCCCTAGTTCATTAGATATCCATTGTACATTTTAACATTTCTTTAAAGGGAATCTATACTGAAAAAATAACTTTGCCTCATATTAATTTATAATTGAATACAAGCACTTACTCTGAGGTGTGTGTCTTGCTGCATGCCTTCAATAAAGCACATGTTTTGCTCAAGAGCGTTATCCCCCCTTTTTTTAACCACTCCCACTTCCATCCGACCCAACTTTTACCCCACAAACCAACTGTCAAGCCTACACACAGCATTCCAACTGTCTTATCTCTGCCACCATTCCAGCTACAGCAAAACTGCTCACAGTAAAATAGTTTTTGAGAGCAAGGAACTTGATTGACAACTGAGATGTAAGATGTTTTAGATTGGATATCTAAAGAAACAGACTGCAGATCAACAAAAAAATTATACAGTGATGGCTGGGAAGAATTACAGTTTCCAGTTATGGTAAATTTAAAATAACCTTTTTTCTGTATAGATGCCCTTTAAGCAGTTTTGCTGTAGCTGGAATAGTTTGACAGTTGGTGTTCTGTATGCTGTATGCAATTTTGACAGTTGGTATGTGGGAAAACAGTCAGGTCAGTGGTCAGATCCTGAGCAAAACAAGTATTGTATTTTAGGCATGCAGCAACACAAACCTCTGCTAGTTACATGTATTTATTTATAGATCAAGATGACGCAAATTAATTTTTTCAGTATACATACACTTTAAAATATGATTGGAAACTACTTTTGAGTATCCAAGTGTATATTCGAGGATTATGGAATGTACGAGTTTATTTTTGAAGGTTACCGAAAATAATCTTGTACATTTGGTAACCCACGAAAAACATTCCAAAATCCAAATGATTTGCAATGATACTGCATAATGTATTGTATTCTAAAGATTAATAAAACATTCCCCTTTTTTGTAAGCATTCTATATTTCAAGTTAGGAGCGCTTGCACCTATCTCCCCTTTTACTGTAGAAGCAGAGACAGTTACAATACATGTCACGATACTGCAGCTTTGCTGTCTCCAGCCCCCCTCCTCAAGTGTTCCTATTTCCCATTGAATTATAAAATGCTCACAAAATAAGCTGTTTTTTGGGCGTTAGTGACCCATTAAACAAAATTAGACTGTTTTAAAACAATATTTTAAATAACACATTTTTTTACTGTTTGGAAATAAATGCAAAACAACGACATGGCCTTATTATTGTAAGATGACAAAGAATAAAAATGCACTTGAAATCTTTAAATCAGAGGACAATTAATTGTAAGAAATCAAAAGTAAGCAAAAACAGATAATGGGGGCAGTATAGCTGAACAAAATAAGACCAAACAATTAAAATGCTTTAAATTAATCAGTAGTAAAAAGAGAAGAGCTGAGAACATGAAGCCGTTAAAAAGGTACAAAATATAAACATAAATAAATAATTTCTTTTACTATGTATATACTGTAAAACTGAGCAACTTCTTCCAGAAAGAGGATGGTTTGGCAGAAAAAAAAAACATTTTGTTTGACAGAAGACGCGGTCCATTAAAAACTAGAAAAAATGAATGCCAGTGAAGACTAAATGTAATATTTTCACATGTTCTCAGAGAGATTACTATATGTTTACCTATGTAATTGTCTATTAATGTAATTCCAATATCCAAAATGGTTATACATTTGCATTTTAGACCTGTAAATTCTACATTTGGTGGGTATAGTGGGTATAGTGGGTAAAGATATTGCTATTGAAGGCCTACTTTATAAAATGAGGTCTCTCACTTTCTATAGTGGTTAGTGCTCTGTGAAGGGAGTAGTGAAAACAATATAGGAGATCTTCAATTTATTGCCATATTGAATATTTTGCTTTGTGCTTTTGGGCTATATTGGGCCTGTAATTGAACCCACAATTGCTGAGGCTCCATACTATTCAACTATTGAAACAAAATTTTAGATTGTTAACATTTTTTAATAATCAATTAACCTTTTAACCTTTTAGCAAATACAACATTCATTGGAGCACTGACTAATAGAGATGGCTAAACTACAGTAAAGGACTCATTAAAAGTCAATGGGGACAAATAGTTTGAAAGTTTGGATTAAATACAGTTAAAATAGGTAACTTATTGTAAATGGCTCTGGGACCTTGGAAATGGTCTGGGGAACATGTTCATATTACCAAAACTTGTTTAAACACTAACTTTCCCCACGATCGGGCAATTGTTGGGCTTCTGCATTGAATTACCGAAATTGAAAATTACCAAAATCAAAGACTACCTTTGAGGGTTACCAAACGATTCATACAAGGGTTACCGAAATCGAACTCTACATTCTAGGGTTGCCAAAATCGAATGCTACATTCAAGGGTTACCGAAATCGAAAACTACATTCAAGGGTTATCGAACACAGCATTCTGGGTTTAAAAAGTCGAGGGGTATTGATTTAAATGTTAAATAATTATCAAAAATTTGATTATCATCGAAAGTTCAGAAGTCTGAAATCCGGAATAGTTCAAAAAGTTTGGGGCCGTTTGAACTTTTAAAGTTTGTCTCAAACTCAAATTCAGGTTCGGTTCTAGTTGATCTCTACTGAATAATAGTTGCTGATAATTGGCCTTTTTATACCTATGTAGCAAATCTATATATACAGTACCACGCAAAAGATTTGGGCAGATATGAAAATTGTTGTAAACTAGGCAAAGATTTAAAAGCAGGCTGAGATTTTAAGATGTGTTGTTGAAGCTCTTTTGAAAAAGCACAAACATATAGGCAATACTGAGGAATGCAGACACAAGAGTCAGCAGCAGATACAAGACTCATCATTACTAACATTAAAAATATGAAGATCTCCAGCTGAGCCATTAGCTCAAAACTGACCAAACCATGTGCAAGGAAGGTATGCCTATCTACTGAAATCTGCCCAGAAGAGGTCTCTATGAAAGAAAAGTCACAGTAAGTAATGGAAGCAGGTGCTCCGGTCTTTTTCTGAAATATTTTGCTATAGCAGAAAGCATTTTATTTTTCCAGAAGCGCTGGAGAGCATTAAAATAAGAAGTTCTATAGGCAACTGTGAAGCAGTGAAGGTTCCTTCCTTTGCATCTCTGCAAATGTATGTCCTCAAGCAGATAATCATTATCCACAAAACCAACAAGGGGCATCTGATTGGCCCCAATATCTGCAGCAAGACAATGACCCCAAACACACAGCCAATATCATTAAAACTATCTTCAGTAAAAAGAAAGGCAATATGTCTTAAAATTGATTAATGTTGTTTGAAAGCAAAGGGTGATCACACCAAATATTGATTTGATTTCAGTTTCTCTTTTGTTCATTTACTTTGCATTGTTAAGTAATAAAAAAAAACTATTAACATTTTTTATTTGTGAAAGTATTGTTAGTTTCCAACAGTTTTGTTTATTGTGTATTGTATTGTATATATGATTATTTAAGCTAATGGTCTAATTGCACCTGTGATCCATAAAATGCAATGGAAATAGTTGTAGTTAAATACCTGTACTTAATATAGGCTTACTTTATACATACAAGTGAGGGGATGCATGTGTCTGCTATGTATTCAGTCAAAATAGCAGTGAAGAGATAGTTTGCTTAAAGTATTTGTTAGTGAACCAAACACAAGACCATATAGCTGCCCTTTTAACAGGCATGGCCAACTTGGCACTAGGATGTTTCTATCTGCTGATTTATGCCACAAAGAGGCGTTTGATAAAGAGCTGGAAAAAGTTTCCACAAAGCGAGGCACTGGCGCAGACCCAACAAAAAGTACACACCAAGGGGGGATGCAATATTGGGTGCAAAATGTAAAACCCACACTATCTGATGTATGATCATATTACCGTGGGTTTTACACCAAGTCAGGGTTGGCTGCGCCCTTTCCGAAAATGTTTGGAAATAGTGAGGCACAGGCGATGTAAATCCTCCTTAGTAAAGTTTTGCGCTACAATGTAGTGCAAAACTTTAAGCCATTGAATATGAGGCGTTAGCCGGTGCACTTACCTGTCAGAGATCCCGCGATGTACAAAAACTTCTACAAGGGTTTTTGCATTGTGGGAACTCGGCCAGGTAAGGTGCGTCGGGTTGCTACATTGCATCGCCCCCCAAGTATTTAAATCAAGCAGATGAACGCAATTTTTCTGTATAACTAAAACATATCAAGGACTTCCTGGCGCGTTTCGAGCTTGCTGCTCTTAGTCATAGGTGTGGCATCCATTTTAACCACATGTGCTTTTAAAGGTGAACAATACCCACAATGCAATATATCAATTAAAGTGACAGCGCAATTTAACAAGGGTAACCAGCTTCTAATATAAAAGGGACATGGTACATAAATCAACAAACAATTTAAAAACAAATAACGATATTGTCTCCAATATCGTTATTTGTTTTTAAATTATTTTATTTTTCAAATCACTGTATATTCATGCACTTTTTTCTATAAAAAATATGATCTCACTAAAGATTGGACATTACTAAATAAGGACACTTATGGACATTCCCAAGACACTGTATTTTGTATGTTTCAGTCACGTTTGGCCACTCCCCCAACAGGTGAAAGGGAGGAGCAATGTTGGATCACTGGGTCTATAAATGGTGGTAGGGGTTATTGTGTGGGTTACACCTGATGAAGGAGACATAGCGTTCTCCAAAACGTTGTGTGTTTGTGTCATGCAATAAACAGAAGTTTTCTGACAAACAGTGTGCGCCTTCTTCAACCCTTTTCTGCTTGTGCTATAGCATGGAGTCCTTGAGGTAGAGGACAGAGGGAAGCAGCACCTGGAATACACTGGCACATTGCCTGAAGGAGTGCCTAGGCCCACATTTATGCTACACAGATAAATTAGATTTACATAAATAAAGTTTCATAGGTTAAGAATACACACATATTTATCATATTAATATCCCTTATATTATATAAATATATTTATATCTTCATAGGAGATTGTATTGAGTTTTTAGTAGCTACCAATGTGGTGGGGGGTATATGATATTACATATAGGAAAGGTGTATATGTATGTGTGTACTATCTCACTATTACCATTTAAATGACCATCAGTAAATGTATATAAAGAATAGCACTGACTTATATTAGGTACAAGACAAAATATACAAAATACATAAACTTACAACATGGAATGGTCAAAATGTGAGTTTAAACCACACCCCTGGGTCTTCTCCATGTGAAAGGAAGTATAATCCAAAAAAAGTTTCTGTCTGCTCCACAGGATGTGATGTGTATTGTAATGGACATATACACCAAGGTTCCTTATATACCACCCCCAGCCTGCAGGTGGTGTCAGTGAGTGATACAATACAAGACATTCCTGCTCTCTATGGCTAGGAGGAGAGAAAGTGAAAGTAGATAGTGGTGTATACTTTTGAGTGATATTGAATGCAACACAAGATCCTGTGTATAAAATCCTGTTACCACCTGTTGGGAGGACAAATTATTGGACAGACAATTTACCTTATTGGATACAAACTCTCAGGCAACAGATACACCAACTTACAAGGACACACAATATACAGGTCTGGTCAATATTCAAAGTGGTGCACCATAGACAGAGACACCCCTGATTACTGCACGTTACATGGGGAACCTGTTTATGTGCACTGTCTGCTTTGTGCCAGACCACCAGAGGAACATGTGTGCCATGCTACCCATAATCCTTCCATAAAGCAGTGATCTGATACAAATTGGTGGCAGCGGTGCTGATAATACCATTTATTCTCCCTGTTTTCTCTGTATGTTTGTTCTCTGTATTAAGCTATGGAGGCTGCTACTGAAAGTATTGATTTAAATCCTCCTGTCCTTGTACCTGCAGATGAATCTCCCCAATTAGACTTCATAGCTCTACCAGGCCCAATTGCCAAACCTATTTTTAAATCTGATCCATTTGATAGGGTAACTAGGGAGTGGACTGATTGGCTAGAACAATTTGAATTGGCAGCCACTATTAATGGTTGGGTTGAAGATGCTTGCTTGCAAGTCCTTAGCCTTTTGCTTAGTGGTAAAGCCAGGCAGGTATACCAAGGATTTACTGTAATACTGAAATAAAAAGCAGTTATCAGTTATTAAAATTGCCCTGAAGCAATTTTCTTTCAATTAGATCTGTATTACAGAGTACATAAAGGATAAATCCATTTCTTTAGGTAAACTGGGAATGAGAAATGTTTGTTTATATGTTGGATTATTAGGGAAATGCTATTATAATAAAATGATGCTGTGAGGTACCTTCTGTTATAATATATGAGGTACCATCACCACTTGCTGTGGTGAGTACTAATAAGTATTAACCTAGCATGTTTAGTTTCAACCACAAAGTGTGTCAGGATTGCCTGGGTCTACTCTCAGACCTGCAGTATTATCCTATTTGGTTCCTCTGGAAGCTGGTGACTGTCTGAGTAACTGTTTAAAATATACCTGGTATATTTATATATTTTAAAATATATAAGATGTGCCTTGATATATTAGGAAAGAGATCCCTGCCCTGAAGAGCTTACAATCTAATTGCACTATTTTAATTGCACTAAAATGCTAGTAGAATAGAACAATAACTGTTTTGTGTTAATTGGCTGGGGCTCACATAGCTCTTTGCCACTTCCCTAAAATCTCTGCATCATGCATCAATAGTAAGTGCAACATGGTCTTATTACTCATTTACATGGCTGGGGACTTGATTTTAAGTGCTCTGGTTCTCTTGGGGAGAACCTGGCAGATTTTGTAGATGTGTTGTTACAATCTTTGGTAACTAGGCTGTCTTTCCATATTAGAGATACCAAGCATTTGTTAAGTATTATTAATACATTTCAGTGGCAACCTGAATAGGCTTTGTTCTGTATGGATATCTCCTCCCTCTATTCTAGCATTCCTCACAGGAAAGGTCTTTGTGCCGTAGCTTATCACCTTGATAGCTACACTAATTACTCAAGGGTTTTTAAGGATTTTCTCCTTAGAGCCATTGAGTACTTGCTTACCCATAACTATTTTTCATTTAATGGTGGATATTATTTTCAAATGCAGGGGGCTGCGATGGGGGCGAAATTTGCCCCCACGTATGCCAACCTGTACGTCGGATGGTGGGACGAGACCTGATTTTTTTGGTAATATGGCAGTTGTTGATATCCCTACGTTAAATTCTATAAGAGATACATTGACGATGTCATTATTATATGGTCAGGAAATAGATTGGACTTTGAGGATCTCTTGCCGATCCTAAATAATAATGATTTTAAACTTAGATTCACTCATGAGTATGGGGAACAAAATCTTAACTTTCTTGATGTGCGCCTTATGACTAATAAAAAAGGCATTGTGAGTACCCTAATTAGGAAACCCTGTATGGGTAATACCATCCTTAGAGCCGACTCCTGCCATCCCCTCAAGTCTTTTGGGGTGTACCTTTTTGAACAGTTTCTTAGAGTGCGTCGAAATTGATCTACTAAGGAAGGGTTTACTAAGAAAGCATCTGAACTTTTTGATCGTCTCTATAATAGGGGATATTCTATTAAGATCCTTTTAAAAGCATAAGATGTGGCATTAGCTACTGATAGGGAAACTCGGCCTTCCCAGCCTACGGTTATGAATTTTATCCCTCAAGGGAGTATTGCATCTAGTGCTCAAGCTAATAACTTTATTAGCGAGAGATTTACTTCTGATTCTACTATAGTTATACACAAGGATAATTTTCTTCCCTCTCAAGTGTTTACTACTCGCTGTAGCCCCCAATATCAGGACCTTGTCCATATTATCAAAAATCATATACTGATCCTTTTGGGAGATGAGACACTTCATAGAATTTTGGATAAAGGTTGGAAAGTGGTCTCTAGAAGAACCTCTACTTTACGCAATATGCTTTCCCCTAGCATGTATCTTAATAAACATGAAAATGCCATTTGGCTGAATCACTGTGGCACCTTTAAGTGTGGGAACTCGCATTGTACTATTTGCCCTTATTTACGAGTGGGTTCCACTTTCCAGAGTAGTGCCACTAAAAATAGAATAAACAGTATATCAATTGTAATAGTAACGTTATTGTTTATCTCATTACATGCAGAAAATGCCTTAAAAAATATGTTGGTTGTATCATCCGTCCTGAGGCAAAGGTTGTGTGAACATATTGGGGCTAATAGAGAGACGAGTCTAGCCCTGTGGCTAGACATTTTTTCCTTTGCATTGGGTCTGATCTTAAAGAATTTGAGTTTCATTGTATCCAAAAAATAGGTAACCCAGTTAGGGGGGAGGGGAAACAGAGTTTCCCGCCTGCTTAGATGTGAGGCAGAATAGATCTTCCACCTAAAGACTCGCTTTCCTTCAGGCCTAAATTCTTCTTGGGATATTTCCTGTTTTGTTGATATTTAATACACCTTGGGTTTCAGGTATTTATATGTGTGCAATTTTTTATATTTATATTTATATACCTGTAGTTTCATTTAGTTATTTAGACTCATCCTAGGTATATTCCTAGCTAATTTTTATAGCTTCTGCCGAGTTTGATTATTCTTATTACTAATATTTATTTGTAGTACTTTTGGATCTAATGTACATCAATTAGATTATTGGCTAGTTTATGTTTATGTTGCTAATGTTTTATGCTAATATACTTACCTTGTCCCTTTATAAGAAAGTGACCTCCTTTCTGTGCCACAACTCTGATGAAGTGTTTAATACACGAAACGCATCAGGTGTGGTTGTGTGTTACTGTGTATATATGTGTCTAATATAGTAACCTTTTATATACTGAGAGCCTCCAGTATTCTATCCGGGTAGCACAGTCCCTTGCTGTTTGCTGTATTTCTTTTAAGTGCACTATAGACTAAAGTTTCATACACATGTACGATGTTAGCAGCAACCCATAATTCCTGAGCGCGTTCATGCGTGCGATGAATGGCCGTTTCAGCCGATTATCGCATGTGTGTCTGCATTCATGCGGGGGTTGTTCTTCAATAAGGTAAGATACACAAACTTTATTGTCACAGAAAAATTCAGGCATTAATATGTTTTTATGAGGCTTGTCCTATTTATAATCTATGAAATCCTCATATATTAGGATGGAATGTGGCTGGCGGAAATTCTATGGTTTCAGTCGTTGTATTTTCAAATGAGACAATAATGGAGATCAAAATTTCTGGTGTAACATTACCTTTAAAGATACATTTAGCTGTGCTGTTGGAAAACTGAATATAACTAGGCACTTTCTTAGGCAGTGTCAGTGTTCCGTGGCCAGAAAATTACCTGTAATTCCCATGAATTGATGAGAGTCATTGTGAAGCAGCAAGCGTCTAGGTTTTCAAGTAAGTGTCTCTTGTAAAATGCACTTCTTGTCGTAATTATTTTCTATGGATGAGTTGCTCATCTGTCATCAGCTTTAAATGATTTGCTTTCATTTGCTATCTCCAATCTGCTTAACTGTTCAAATTGTTTCTCTTAAAATCAGAATCTGCATATTCCAAGTATTGTTTGTCAGCAGGTAAATTGAGAACCTGAACAATAAAGCATTAGTTTTAGCTATTATTATAATATATATATTAATATATATAACATTATCTGTATTTATATATATTATTATATAACATTATCTTTTAAATTGCTTTTCCTAGATACTATCTATTTTTTATTGCTGATTACATATATGTATGTAAGTTACATATCCAGCAAGTAGTGGTAGGCTGCTCCGAGGTCTAAGGGAATGAGATTTGATTGATCTGTATCAATCAATTAGCAAGACTCAAACATGCATAAATGTGTTGACAATAATTCTTATAACTCATTTTTAGTATGTAGAATAGAAAATCCTTCTAAAGTATGTAGAATAGAAAATCCTTCAAAGTCTCAATTGTTGACATGCAAAGAAACAAATGCTAAATTATTCCCTCCCCCCATAGACTTTGATTGTATGATAGGTTTACCTCTATGTCTAGCATTTAACTGACATCTTGTCAAAATCTTTGAATGAACCTTCTTGTATCATATACTCTAAAACATAAAAGACACCAGTTGTCAGATTAAAGGTTATTTCATGGGCTATTGACATTAAAAAGGCTAGATCTTTTGGGTACTCAAATTAGAGATCAGTTTACTTCTCTTATTTCTTCCCTTTTAATTTTTAAGCATGATGTAAAGAATGAAAACTGTTTAGAAGTTAATCTTCTAAAGCTAATCGTGCTTCTCCCATAGGTTATGTTACCAGCTTCTAAAGTGACAGGAGGTCATAGCTGTTTAAACATGTTCACATTACAACAAGAGACTACATACATCAAGCCACAATCTACAATTAGCAAATGCTTCAAATACCCTAATATATATAAATATATTAATATAAATATATACATACATACAACTGTTTCAAAAATAATATACATGGGAATAATATACATGGGTCTTGGCCTGGTTTCTATAACCAAGATGTTTTCTTTTTTAAGGGTCTCCACATCAAATGCTATTATAATATCACATTACTAATGCCATAGTTGGTATTGTAACTTTGTTTAAAATCTCTTACTAGGGATAAAATTAAAGGTGATAAAGTCAGATTTATTGTAATGGACATTGTTATGGAGTTTGTCTCCTTAAACCCCTGGAACAAGAAATTCCCCTGCAAAAGATTTGCCCAGTTTTCCATCATTATCTGCCAACAAAATTTTTAGACAGACAGACAGCCTTTAATTCAGAGTGTCCTCCCCTATACCTCTACTTTGTTAACATTTTCAAACTTTGACACCATTTTATTAGCAGCCTGTTTTATTCACCAAATGGCTTGGTTTAATTTTTTTTTGGGAACAGTCGTTTGATCATCAATGTGCACCTATGTGAGAATGCTTTGTTTTGAAGGACATGTCCACCAAAAAAAAAAAAAATTTAGATATAGGTGTAGGACCGTCCCAAACCCATTATATTTACTTACGTTACCCAGAGATGCAGCTAACCATACTTACAAGACCTGATCCCTCACCTCTCTTCCACGATTCCCCACTTGGCTTCCTGTCAGTCCCAATTACCTGACAGTGATGACCAGGAATTGCCTCACTGCTGCTGCTTGTGCTCTAAACTAGCTCTAAATAGCAGCAGGAGGTGATGTTCAGGTAGCAAGGTACCGGGCTTTGTATGGTTAGCTGCATCTTTGGGCAAGGTCAGTAAACCTTAACTGGGGTTTGGCAGGGGGCAACACCTATATAAAAATTTCAATTTATGGGTGGACATTCCCTTTAATGGTCTCCTTTTATCTTCAACTTAAAAAAAGCAATGTCATGTTGTTACACCACAATGTGTGCATCTTTGTTTTCATATACAAAAAGCCTCCTATTTGCTCCTTATTTAAAGCTTGGTTTGTGCAGAGATGATAAAAACACAAAATGTGGAGGGAAATAATACATACAGTTTACTGTTAAGTAAGAAAACACAATGAATGATTAAATTAAAATTTAAATTTAAAATAGAAAGTATTTGATTTTACTGTAGAAATGTGCTTGAAAGGTATCAGTGTACTTGACAGCTACTGAAGATAGTCATTAGCATTTCAGTGCCTTGGGTGAAAAAGAAAATTGGAATTATTATGCTGATTAACTTAACTGCTTTGTTAAGGTAACATAATTCGTAGCTAACAGTTTATTTTCTTATCAATACCAAATTGTAAAATAGCCTTGGCATGAAAACAAATTTATCTTAATTACCGTTTAACCAATCTGTAACAGAAAATGAATTATATTTTCCCATTAAAAACCATATGCAGTCACGCTGCTAAAATTTAACTGCTTTACGTTTAGAGTGCAGTAAGGAGAAATTCAAAATCCTACCATTAGAACAAAATAGGAAAATTCTGTACTAAAAAGGTAGCTGTTTGTAGTTTTCAAAATATATATATATACTTTTGCATGGTTAGTTACCAGCACTGAGTTTCATTTGGCTGTAATTAAAACATTGTCATTTTAAAACAAAGGATTTCATTTTCATTATTACTCACCTAACTGCTTTTCATTTTAAATCACAGCTGCCATGATCCTGGACTTCCCTGAAATCTCCTACACTGACCAGATGGTTTAATGCTGATACAAAAAGCACATTTTTTATTAATAGAGAAAACAATGTTTATGTAAAAACTTCTTTCTGTAAATATGTTGGCAGAAAATATCTAATTATTGAAATGTGCCCATTTCATTTTTTTAAGGGCAAAGGATATGGGGTTTGTAATAATAGATGCAAAAGGGTTGCTTGGTCCATTCAGGCAAATGATTGCTGCACATTGCAGTTGACCAGTAAAGAGCTATAAGAGCTGATTGGTAACTTGCAGATTAATAACATATACAAATGATTGCACCTCCGTTTCCTTAAGTCATTAATGTCAATATATCTGAAATAACATTTGCCCATGACATAATTTCCATCAGGACCTCATTTAGCAAAAAAACTTCAAAAATGCAGATTGAACAAAAAGCCAATTTAGATGTGAAAATTCCATCTAGCGTTCGTTATTAGGTAAAAATAAATTTCCAATAAGATATGATATGGCTTTGTTCTTAAACCCAGTATCAGACAATGACACATTTTTCAAACACATTTTTCAAACATTCTCCTGAACAGCTATAGCGTGCATTACACGCATGTGCATTATAGCTGTACAGAAGAGTGAAGCGGTCGGAGATTCCAGCTGGGCTGCGGTGGATCGCGTAAAAGGTAAGGTCTTTAGTATCTTCGTTCCTGGACCCTGCAATATTGATTAAAGATCGAGAGGTAAGGCATAGCTCCTTAACCTCCCGGGCTTCAATCAATATATTCAAGGAATAGTTCACTTTGAGAGTGAACTATTCCTTTAATAACCCATTTACTTCCCCCCCTGTTAATAGCAAACACAATTATGCAGAACTGTTTCAGAAAAGATTAACCAAATATGGTGGGTAATACTAAAGGTTATCTAAACCCATGTAGGAATGTGTCTGTAGACAAACGTTTAGCTTTAAAATAATTAACTGAGGATAAACATATTGTTATAAAAAACTCCAATTATGGGAGTTCATTAGTGGTGAGTGATGAAAAGGTAGAAAATCTATGGGTGGTGCATCCTTTTACCCTTATATTCCAAGCATTGCCCAAAGTTCACAAATTACTTGAGAATATTAAAGGATGAACAATTGTGCCAGGCATCAACTCCCTAAAGTAGCACTAAACCCAGTATGCTGATGCACTACTAATTCCTATAATGTTTAATCTACCTAGTTATATGATATTGATATGATATGAATCTAATGATATTCTTGATAAGCGGTTATCAGTAGAGATGGCCGAACTTCATAAAGTCCGGTCCATTTTCAAACTTTCGAACAGTAAAAAAACTATTCTTGGGACAGTAAAAATGTGAGAAAGATTATCCAGAAACACTGGGGCATATTACAGCAAGACCATAAACCAATGTGTCTAAAGATTTCTGTAAATCAATTTCAGGCCAGCGCACAATAGGTTGATGGAACATGTGAACTCGACTAGGAGAGGGGAATGTACTACTGCCATAGCCACACATCTGATTGAGCACCATTATTGACAAATTAATATGACTTTCCATATTATGCATAGGTAGGTAATGCCTAAAATTGATTTTTCTTGAATTAGATGTGTTGTACTCCATAATAATGATATTCTGAACTGTCAAACAACTTATTTATTAGATTATAGTAAATGCAGTGTTATGGCTTCACAGACTGTGTGATTTGCCTGCCCCTTGGTCCTTATTTTTATTAAAATCAATCAGTATTTGGAACCTTCACTGCATAAGTGGTATGCTTGGTAATA
This sequence comes from Hymenochirus boettgeri, assembly GCA_019447015.1. Taxonomy (NCBI): domain Eukaryota; kingdom Metazoa; phylum Chordata; class Amphibia; order Anura; family Pipidae; genus Hymenochirus; species Hymenochirus boettgeri. The sequence continues at coordinate 140,706,043 of CM033474.1, forward strand.
TTATGTGTTTGACTTTTCACAATAAGTATTATACTGTATAATATATCTTGTCATTACCATATTGTGTGTCCCCCAGCAACTAGGTATATGTTTTAACCTTTTCTTGTACGTGTATATGTGTGCACTTTCGTCTTTGAGGTTGTTATTTGTCTTTGAGGTTGTTTTATCCATGTTGTGGGGCTCACTGGGCTTTAAATAAAGAGAGAGAGGACCATTATGGAGTAATGCTACCTGCACAAGAAGTGCTGAGTGACATATAGTGTGTGCCTGGTTTGAGCTACTAGGGAATGCTGGGATTGTGAGTTATATAAGCATTCCTTTATAGTATGTTGTAGAATATAAACTGCATATTTCTGATTGACGTAGGAACCATTATCTATCAAAAATGTAACATCTATGTTTTTTTGAATTCTTCCTTGGGAACGCCCACATAAAATGCATTTAGGATTGTGCAATACTCATTGGCCTCGTTATCATACTAAACTCCCTTAATTAACTTGTGGTGGATCTTAAACCATCAAGCAGAATTTTTACACCCTAATCCAATAGATGTTAACATCGTAGCACTGCATTTCTTTCAGACTTTATGCATGGAGGCAGGCAGTTTTAATATAATAGATTTAAAGTTATGCGCTGCATATTATCTTTAAAAATTATTATTATACAATATTATTGGGTTGCATGGGTTTTACACTTATTTGGGTGGTAGCACTCAATGTTTCTTCAAATTAAATAATCTCCCAAAGTTTCTATTCATCCGTGAGTGAGACTCCAGGGCCATTGCAAGGTGAGCAACAGCAACCAGAGCATTAAAAGGGAAGCAGGCTCCAAATGAAAAAAACGTAAATGTTATTTAAACATAAGTGTGTGGGTCAAATCGCTGGATTAGCACCATTTATTACCTGAAAAAAACTCACTACATCATTTAAGAACAAATGTCACTGCAAACAAAATAGTCACAAATGTATTCCTTCACAAAAATAATAGTTCCATGTATTATTTGCAGTTTAATACATATTCCCTTTAAAGGAAAAATAATTTAAAAAAAAACATTTTAATGAAGACATATGTTAACATGGCCATATGTGCAGAAGGTAATAAATAATCTGGTTTAAGTGCCCCCTTTCCCTGATCTTTTGGTAATTTGTCAGTAATATTCAGTAATGTTTAGCAACTGTAAAACCTTTGATATTTACAGTATTACTTCAAAGTTCAACTTTGAGATAAACAGTTAATAACTTCCAAGATTTTTCTGAACCTGAAGACCTTAGGTTAATATTCCTCGACATCTAACCCAAATTATCGGTCACAAATGATGGTTTTTACTAAATTCTGGTTTCCATAAATAAAAATAGGTGACCTCAGAAGATTTTCTTTCCTAATCTAAGCCATATGATTATCTAACTGTAAAACATCTGACTTCCATTGTAATTGTAATTTCTGCTGTAAGAGGTTGCAAGTTTTTGTTTTAGTCCTAGTTTAGAATCAGAATGAAGATTTACAATTTTGTTACATGGAACATTTCTGATCCCCTAGGTTGCACAACATTATGGGTTGCATTTGATAATAATGATTGTTTCTTGTAAAAAACTGAAAGGGACTTATTTCCAGATGGTGTATAGTGTATGGTATATGGTTGTGCCCTTGTGTCCTGAAAATTAGTACTTCTCTTTCCCATGGATTTAAGTTAGCTATACACAAGGGATATTTTGACATAATCAACCGGCCGCTACAACAGTTCAGCCGTTTGGGTTAAAATATCATTGGTTGCGGCAAAAATAGCTATTGCTGATTCTTTGGAAGAACAAACAAGTTCAGTCGGTCGTGGTGAAAAAAAAGCACTAAATTGTCTAAAATACTGTAATTTTTGGTCAGTCGGGTCAAAATATTGCCCTGTGTGTACCTAGCCTTAGAAATGTGATAATTGTGCTGGATTTATATGTTGACAAAAAAAAAAACCTAATATGATATGCTATATTTAAAACATGTTAGTTTTTTTCTTACAATTTAGTGCAAACTACAACCAGTAATATGCCTTAAAAATAGGGGAAATGTGATGTGGCCCAAGCGGTAATAAATAGAAATGGTAACAGACGTTCAGCGTTTTTTGTGCTAATGTTCATAAATCCTTGTACATTCGAGAATTCTTGAACGCTCAAGGATTTTCTAGAATAATCAAACTAGTTTGAGTACGAACTAGTTCGAATAGTTCGAGTTTGTCCAAACTCATAATGTTCAGCTCGAACTCGAATTTGGTTTTGTGTCCATCTCTAATTGGGTGGGGTTTTTTTGCGGCCAGATGTGACAGATATCTGACCGTTCCTTTGTCCAAATCAGATGAATGAATGATCGGACACATCTGAAAACCATGACCAATTGTGCGGTGCTTTAAGAAAAAGAAACACATGCTTGGTCGCAGCAAACTGTCAGACACGACTACTTTTGCTGTGACCAACAGTACTTCCTCCTGGCTGACCGGTTGGTCAGGAGGAATTATTGGAAGGTGAATTTGAGAAAAAGCAAGATGGTGGATGATTTTGTAAGAGTTAAGCTGGGTACACATGATCCAGTAATTTGTCCTGCCTGCATTCCCTACATTTCAGTGTTTCGGCCGGTCAGCCCGAAATATTGGATTTTTTTGCAGGCAGAGGTGACTGGTGTCTGATCGTTCGTTCATCTGAATCAGATGAACTAATGATTGTATGTGTTGAAAAACCATGACCGATCATGAGGTCCTTTATGGACTGTTATATAGAGATGGGAATGCCTCAGTTCCGAAATCCGAATGATCCATCCGAATCTGGACCGATCGTCCAGATTTTGGGACTTCAGAGCTTATTTTCTATAATTATCGAACGTTTGAGGATTATTGAAAATAACCTCGAACATTCAATAATCTTTAAAAACACAATCAGAAACTCAAAAGTTGTCTCCGATCTTATTATCGAGGGTTACCGAACATTCAAGGCTATTATGGAAAATAGCCTCAAACATTCGGTAATAATCGAAAAAATTTTGTGTTTTTGGATCTTTAGATCTTCGGAATTTTCCCGAGATCCGGGAATCCAAAAACGGAACAAAACTGGTGAGTTTTGCCCATTTCTACTGTTACACTGAAATATGGGTGTATACCCAGCCTTACAAACAGTAAATCTTATTACTAGAGTTAAAATGCAACATTAAATCAAGGTAGGGAGCTAACTGAAGAGCATTTGTGCCCCTTTGTAAATGAGCCTGTATGTTATACTTTCAAGGGTACAAAATCAACCAGGGGATCATGCGTCACAAAAGAAAATGCTATCCCTAACCAACACTTAACAGATCACTTAACTTAGTGGGAGGCTCTAAATTGTCAGTCAAAGCAGTAATAAAAAAAAAAATTGGTGTACTGCAGCACACCATCCAACACTGCAATAAGCTGTTTTAAACACCTGATTGTGCATTACTTTATTGAACTATTCCTAATATAATATAATTTATAATAATAACAATAATATAATACATAATTATACATACACATATACTTTCTTGCTTTAAGTAGTTATGCAATAATAATAACAATGAAAGGATAAGGATGAAAATGTGTACTATAGAGCAGATTTTCTGAATAGACCCCTTATAAACCCACTGTATTTGTGTTGGCATCTGATATAAAGCATTTTGTCCATGTATTTTTTTCTTTCTGTTCTTTGTTTACATTTGGAAAGGGTAAAATAGAAGCCTTTATACCAAACAAAAAAAATCAATAAACTAGTTATTTAACAGTTGGGATATGTTCTAAAGGAGCAATTGTGTTTCTTATGTGGGAAGAACTATATACACAAAATGAAAAGAAAAAAAAATGAGATAATTATTCCCTTTTCAAAAAAGAAATGTCATAATCATTAAACATGTTTCTGGCTTCATACACTCTGTAGATTATATCTAGATAGTAAGACATAATAACAAAGGAATTGTCAGACCAACAAGAAATGTATACCTGTTAAACACTGATTACACAGCACTGAACAACATTTGAATCTAAAATGTGTAGTGTATATTACAATTATATACCTTTTGTTGTAACCTACAGCAATCTCTTTAAAAGAGTTTTTTTGTAGCCTGCTGTAATCCAACTGTAATCTATAAATTTGTGTTCCAATTATCTGATTATAAAAGTGTTTAAAGATACAAACATACTATAAAAACTAAAATTGAGAATTTCCAATGTAGCCAGAAAAGATCTTATCTACTTTCTAACATGAATGTCTAAAAAGGTTCAACTGCCAATGAGAGTTCCAAGAATTTTACAGTAGGGATGTAAAGTAGTTTTGTCTCAAACCTGGCCGGAAGTACTGGTTTTAGACCTGAAACTTTGGCAGTCAAAACTGATGCTGAAATTTCGACCCAAACCTGTAGAAATTACAACAGTTGAACCAAGGGAAAGATTCAGTAAAATCCGGAGTCAAACATAACTGACTGCACTCCCACAATGCTGTAATCACTTCACTGCCTTCCCGACATCGCAAAAGCGCATCAGGTAAGCAAAGACTCTTGGACAACTCAATGCAGAGGGCGTAAAGTTTTCCAATAATATATAACAAGTAAATTAACAAAAACCAAATAGTTTTGACCTTCGAACAATCCCTTGTAAATGGGTCTAAAACCCATGGTAACCTGATATTACATTGGATAGCATGGAATTAAGTCTCATTTTAGTAGTAAATGTTTGTGGTTTTGACATAGTTTTTTTCTGGTTTGACATGAAATTCTAGCTTCGACTCTCAAAATTATGCAAACCCAGAGAGGGTAAAGAACCTATTGGATTTAGGCAACACTAGGCTTTATTGCACTATAACAAATAGCAAAAATGAGTAGTGAAAAATAAATAAAGATTTAAGAGTAAACCGAAGAAACAAATCTTAAAGGAAAGCAATAGTGTCCTAAAGACTCCCCATTTGAAAGTACCCAGAATGAGGACTTAAACCATTAAGTCCCCATTAACTCCTGCACTTACCTCTTAGACTTGCGATCATTGATGCACTATTCTCTACCTCCCACCATCTATTAAATAGATATTATCAAATTTTTAATAATTATCGAAAATACATCTGCGAGTTCAGAAAGTTTTTAATAGTTTGTTACATAGTTCTTACATAGTTCGGATCGAATGCGAGTTTGGTTCTAAGTTCATCTCTATTAACAATCATTAAAGGCGCGATATCACTAAAAAGCGAAATAGATGGCATACTTGAGGGCAACTAGAGGGTGAACTGGAGAGATGACCTACCAGTTGTTGCTGAACTGGAGGGCTGACCTAACAGTTGCTGTTGAAATGGAGGAATGACCTAACCATGTCTGGTGAACTGCAGGGCTGACCTTACAATGGCTGCTAAACTGGAGGGCTGACCTAACAGTGGTTGCTGAAATAGATGGATGATCTAACAATGTCTGGTAAACTTGAGGGCTGACCTAACAGTGGTTGCTAAACTGCTGGACTAACCTAACAGTTGCTGGTGAACTGGAAGTCTGACCTAACAGTGGCTGGTACATCCAATAAGTCTTTGCTTTCATCAATGGCTAACACTGTAAAATTCTCTACTACTCCTAAAATGAAATAGGGAGATATTAAATTAATAGCATAAGTAGCATCTCACATTTACTTGATTATTTACTTTTATTATTTTAGTTCAGCTGAACTCAACACATTCTACTTGGTTTGAGGTGCTTTATATTTTTATAATCCATTCAGAGCACAGAGGTTTACTGCATGTTATAAATATGTAATATGAAAAGTCTGCTAGCTGTCAGAAAAGATTCTGTGTTTAAAGACAGTTCTCAAAATACACAATTTTCAAGGCTCTAAATCCGAAGGTATTGCAACCAATGAAAAAGCATGGCACCATCGCTTTTTTTGATAGAAAATTCTCAGTTTTAGGTGGATTTTATCCATCTCTATCAAGTAAGATTTCAAAATTCTGAAAAATAAGTGCAGTTTATAAATGTCATAGGTTAGCCAAGAAAAAAAGCCTCTACAATACATAATTTCTGAAGCACAAGCTTAATACAAATAAAGACTCCTAGTCAATATATTTTTATAGTTTTATTCAAATACATCTCTGTAGTCCAGTTTTGCTTTTTGCAAGGTTTGTTTGAGTTGTATTAGATTTAATGTACAGTGTGCTTCATGCAAACTATACTATATTTCTACATTTATGTAACATTTTAATTAAACTAATTAACGTCTGTAATGCCTTCTTAAAGGGCATGTCCACCCCCAAAACTATAATCCCCCCACTACTGACCCCCCCATGTAGTGTAGTTTAATCCTTACCTCACATCCCAGCTCCATCTGGTTCTCCTGTAGTCCCCCCCCAAAGTCCCAAAAATTGCCCACCAGGAGGATAGCAGAGTCCATATAGGACTCTGCCTCCTACCTGTCCTCCGGGAGAAGTTTGGCATGCGTACTGCAGCCCTTCTCCCCCTCCCTCCCCCTCCCTTTCCCTCCCGTTTTGCTATCCCTCCCCCTACCATAAAACCCCTTGCCCATATAATAAAATATGTTCCCCCAGCCCCAACTGCATAAAAATTATTTTTAGAAAGTCCCCAGAACTCTACTTACCTTCCCTCGGTCCCCCGGCATTCTGAGAAGCCGGCAGCCGCGTCTGTGATTGGCTGCCTCTCAGCCAATCACGGACGCGGCTGCCGGTCCCGCCCCCTGCTTGCAAAAGTTGTAATTAAGGATGGATACCCTTTAATTATTTTACATATTCTCTGCCATTTTGAAAAATCAGTTGATTTCATACCCTTTGCTGTTCCATGCTGTTGACATTAATGAGCTGTCATTTCAGGTTCTAATGGCCCTTCTTCTTCCCAGGATGCACCACTTCCTTGGAATGTTCCTAACAGTAATTTCTACTGATTGGCTGTTGGATGGGTCAAAGATGCTCACATCTCTACTGTGCAACTGAATCAACCCAGGCACAGGAAGTCAGTATTTCGGTTGTATTTATATATACACAGACACAATGCTGAATTGGCAGATTAAGGTCATTGGGATGGAAAAATACTGCTCTTTTTTCTGAAAAGTACATGTATTTGCACTGAACTTCCCCTTTAAAGCAACTTTTATTAAATATGACCATGCATTAACAACTTGATGGAACCTAGGGACAACCTTTCATTATATTTAAAATTTCTTTGTAAAAGTACCAGATTTTGCATAAGAATAAAACAAAGTATCATAATATTCAGTTATATAAAAAACACGATAACCTCTATTTCTCTTTCAGCAGAATTGCTGGCTTTCTACAGAAAGTTTGTTCACGCTTTTACATATTTTGCAAAAATTGCAGACAATTAACTAAATAATTGTTTATTATGAACAAGCTCATCTCACTTTACTTTATTTTTGTGTTAAAGGAGAACTATACTAGTTGCAAACCCTACCGAAACAACCCGCATCCTAATATTACATAGGGCAAGGAACTAAACCTCTATAACCCCTGGGTTTGCTTTAGTTACTTCATACTAAGTCATGGAAATGCAGCTTGTAGTGTCTGGCTCTTCCCACATTCCATCTCCTAAACATAATCAGTGGGAAGAAGTGCTCTTCAAGGAGTGTGTCTTCCCTTCGGACTGTCCTGACAAGGGGATGGCACTACAATTCTGATTTTGTATGCTTAGTAGTAGGAAACTAGTTTATAATTTATAGTATTTGAGGTTGAATAAAGACATACGTCCATCCAGTCCAACCCATCTAGCAATATCCTAATTTCCTGCCTAACTAATGATCCAGAGGAAGGCAAAAAAACCCACCAAATTTATGAAGGGGGAAAAAATTCCTTCCTGACTCCAAGTGGCAATCGGAAATTTCCCTGGATCAACTCTACTTTATGAATTAATACCATTAACTTGCAACATTCCTTGTTTGCAGAAACTCATCCATCTTTTTTTTTAAACTGACCCATGAACCTGCCATAACAACGTCCACTGGAAGACAGTTCCATAGCTTTACTGTTCTCACAGTGAAAAACCCTTTCCGAGCTTGAAGCCTAAACCTTTTTTCTTTAAGTCTTAAGGGATGTCCTCACGGCCTCTGACATGTTCTATTGGTGAACAATGCCCCAGATAGTTTATTGTATGGCCTGTTAATGTATTTATACACAGTAATCATATCCCCACGCAAGTACCTTTTCTCCTGCATACATAATTGTAACTTTTCCAGTCTCTCTTCATATTCAAGCTCCCCCAATCCCCTTATTAATTAAGTTGCCCTTCTCTGAACCCTTTCCATTTCAAAGATGTCCTATTTGTACGCAGGATTCCAAAATTGCACTGCATATTCCAAATGAGGTCTTACCAATTCTTTGTAAAGAGGGAGAATTACATTTTCCTCTCTTGAATCCATACCTCTCTTTATACAAGACAATACCCTGCTGGCTCTGGCTGTTGCTGCCTGGCACTGCTTGCTACCTTTACGTTTGTTATCCACCAAAACTCCAAGATCCCTTTCCAACAGGGATTCACTTAACACAGAGCCATTTATAGTATAAGTAGCACAAGGATTTTGAGAATCCAAAATGCATCAACTTACATTTATCAACATTGAATCTCATCTGCCACTTAGCAGCCCAATGTGAAAATCTGTCTAGATCCCCCTGCAACGATTGCACATCCTCTGACGTTTTTAATGGTCGACAAAGTTTTGTGTCGTCAGCAAACACAGAAACCTTGCTGACAATACCCACTAAGTACCTGAGGATATATTTTATCCGGTCCAGGAGATTTATTAATATTAACCTTATTTAGTTCTTTCTGTACCATATCCTCAGTTAACCAAAGTGCACTAAATCTTTTATACCATTATTGCTACTATACTCTATGATTCTGCACTTGGATCTCTATAGTGTATACAGAGGGAAAAAAAGTATCAGACATTATCTTTATCGCCATCCTCCGTAACTAACTTATCCCCTTTAATTAATGGTGCCACATTTCAGTCCTCATCTCTTACTATTAATATACTTTAAAAAAATGTAGGCTTAGTGATGCATTGTTCAGCTATCCTAACTTCATTATTAATTTTAGCTAGTTTGATTGCTTTCTTACACTCCTTGTTACAGTTTTTATAATCTCTAAAGGCCCTTTCTGTTCCTTCGGCCTTAAAGGTTTTAAATGCCTTTTTCTTCCTTTCCACTTGCCTCTTTACATCAGAATTCAGCCACATGGGTGCGGATTTATTTTTTTACATTATTTCCCAAGGGTATAAATTTAGATGTGAACTGGCTTAAAATCCCCTTGAACACAGTCCACTTCTGTTCAGTACCTTTATTACCATTATACCAGTTGACATTCTGAAGAGCTTCAATACACCACACCAGCACAGTGACGCACAAACCTTGTTTAATTGCCCTTCTTGTTTCAATGTCCTTCTTTTTCTATGTCCTTGAGATCAAGGTCCTTAAAGGATAAGTACACTGTAAAATCAAGTTATGTTCATTTGGAAGCTGTAGCTTTAAAAATACTGTTGCCATGTTTTTTTTTTTACCTATGCCCCTCCAGAGCCTACCTTTGTGGCTTGAAAGTTGCTGACATCTTGTTACTGGTTTGCTGAATGTTAACAGTATTTTTAAAGCTACAGCTTCCAAATGAACATAACTTGATATTACAGTGCACTTATCCTTTAAGAGCAAGGAACTTTATACACGTTCCACTCTAGTTCATTTCACTCACTACTAAAGCAAACACAGGGTGAGGACCTAGAGGTTTTGGTACTGAACCTGAGTATTATTAGGAGAGGGAGGGTGGTTCAGGCATTGATGCCCTTTAAATGTGCAATAAAATGTTTTTGAGAAAAAATGCAAATAGAAAGCATATACAGCTGCTTATAATGAGCACACTTTGACCTCCTCAGGGTGATCTGGTTCAGGAAATTTTCACCTCTAAAAAAGTCAGTCTCCCATGATAAGAATGGACTTTTCCTATTGCTTTGTTTAGGAAGAGAAAACTGAAACTAGATTTTGAGCATGCTCTGGACAGAAAGATACATGCAGATTTTAAGGTGGCCAAACACATGGCTGATATCTAACAAATTCCTTCAATGGAAATTTGCTGGATTAATTTGGGGGGACATAAAACGTCCATCGATGATGCCACTGAACAACCACCACCTGAATCAGGGTCAGTAGGTATAGATGGAAAATTTCTGTAACTTTAAGTAGAGGGAGCCAATACGATCTGCCCATTTATGGGAGCTCGGCAGACTGATCCCCAGAGTATGGGGAATGGGTCAGGGATGTATGATGAGTTGCCGACAGATTCCCATGAAATCTACTGCCACATAACATTTATGTCCTTTTCCATATCTCAGGCTAGAAGTGGTATTTGGCTCATTGAAATCAACTTTTTGTGCTTTTCCTTTGCTATTGATATTGATTTAAGCTAAAGATTCCCTTTACTTTTTACACGTGACAATAAAATAATCTTCAAAATGTTGACTCACATCAGATTTTAAATATTCAAAAGGTAAAGTAAATGAACTGAAAAACACTGAATTCAATACATTTCAATAGCTTTATGCATTTCATCAATTCTCTCTATCTTTTATTACACCAAATAGATCTATGATTGCATTGTGAAATTGAAATGCAAGTGAATTGTTTTATTTTCTTTGAATGTTCTGCTGCCTTATCTCACAGCAATCTAACTTATATTCATGCAATGTAAGAAAAAGAGTAAAAAATAAAAAGAAAGAAGGCAATAGAAAGAAAAGTTTAAAGAACGGTTTCAAAGTGTGGCCTATATTTTCTTTTATTGGAGAAGAGAATGTTTCTAAAAAAGAGTTGTTTGATTTATATCCTTGAGGTTGCTTACAGGTAGATTTTCAAGGGAATACACAAACATTTTATTTAGTGGAATACATGTGATTGTAACTGCCCTTTGATTCCTTAAATATAAAAGATTTGGGTCTATGGTTGACACATCCCTTTAAAGCAGAACTAGAACTGAAAGGCTTTACAGAAGATAAAGAAGTAATTATCATCCAGGGTTGCTGTCTCAATTTTTCTATTCAATCATCATTTGGGATAACAGTTAGTCCATTTCTACTAACAATGACATAAAGCTTCCAATAGAAACTACCTCTCATCTCCTATATATCTTATGTTTAGCCAGCCTAAATCAAACACCTTGTAGGACTCAGTGATTAGCTGCATGCATATTACCATGTAGGAACCAGGTAATTAATCAAACTGGCTTATTTTTTTAGTTAAAAACAGAATTATAGTTCACAAATAGATTTTATTAATCTCATCAAAGTCAAAAAAATCTTTAGAAGTAGCAACTGGCATCATTGGAGTTCCTTATAAATCCTCTTGCTGGAATTTATATATTTGACTGGCATTTTCTCAGGTAAAAAAAAGGATTAACATGCAAATGCTACATTATGTTAAACATATTTAGCATTTCATTTAAATGTACACATAGGATTGTATGAATAGATACAATTGTTGCACTGCCCATCTAAATTGGGTTTTCATGGATGGTGTTAGGGGAAACTATATACTAGTAGAGGGGTGCCCAACCCATTTGATCTCAAGGGATTCATGTGCAGCCCCTGATCCCCTTCGAAAGCAACACAATAGATTTATAGGCCATTATAGGTATACTTGTCACACACACTGGATTTAAGCAAGGGCTGCTCCTGATTATGATCAGGCATGGCTGTACTAGTATATTACTAGCACCATAGTAATACTTTGTTAAAAAAATCTTTACTGGCTCCAAATGGCAATTAGAAAGGATCCCTACATTGACCAGAACTATACTACACTACCAGTAGTTTTCAATATTTAGTATAATAAACGTATATACTCTGCATAGCAAACAAGAAGAACCCCAATATAATATTTGCTCCAAAAATGTGTATTTTTTTAATGACACAAAACAACCCTACATATATTATGAAATAGATCAAATTAAAGAGGAACTAAAGAAAAAAAAAAAAGTTTAGTGACCAAGTTCATTGTCTTAAAGCAATGTTATTCCTTGGTACATCGGTTAACTTGGCTTTAAGACACAAATAGCCAATATCAGCTCTCTGTACATAGCCCTAAAGGTGACCATACATTACAGCCTCAAAAAAATTGCTTTTAAAATGTCTGTAGCCCTGCAATTTATTTTTTACTTTCTTCAAATAGTACTGATGTTGATGTTAAACAGTAAATTTAAGATCAATGTCAAATATCAGGTACATTCAGTATTATTGTACAGAAATATGTGACACCTTTTTGTCACATTTTAAATGTAATCTTCTCTACTGTAATTTGTCCAGGGGACCATTATAATTACTTTTTTAGGGCAGCAATAAATATATAGCTCCCAGCATCTCTTAATGGACTTAAATAATATTCCATATTTAATGATATCACAGTCTCCGGCTCTATTAAAGGTGAAGAACTCACATTAACTTGATATTACATCAATGTAAATAGGTTAGCGTTACTAAATGCACCTAGGATAGGAACCATAATAATTTTAACCATTAAAACCTGAAAAATGTAAGTTTTTGTGTATGCAATGGAAAAAGTAGATTTATATAAAGTGTGGTGTTGCCTAATCATATTCTATGCAACTATTAGATTGGCAAATTCATTAATGACTAACATTAATGTGGATCACCCTACAATGGTGGTGCATCTGGTTTAAAGGGCAATAAGATGCAATAGGAACGTAAGGGACCTAAATCCTTAGAAGAGAACACCAACAGGGACCAACACTTTAATTAGCAAAATGTTTATTTGCCAACATTATCACTAATAACATAATCCCACCCAAGTGGATCTATTGTACAAGTAACAGGCAATATAAGTAAAACACTAATGGGGCTTCTCCGTATTACTGTAACACCTTGGGAGGACTGGATCAAAAAATAGCATAGGCCAAATGTCCTCAAAGTGCCATCTTATGAAACCTTCAATATAGGGAGTTAATCCAAGTCAGTTCAACAACTTATATATGTGAAAAGCTACAGTGCCATTGATGGGTGTACAGAACAGTCCACCAATAATCTTTCCAAACACACCCTCCCCAAGTTTAACTTATACCACACTGTCCTAAAGGACTTAGATCAGGGTCATCTGTCTGCTGTTAGTTGTGCTCAATCACCGGATTAGAACCAGTTTGCCAGACTGCACAAGCAGGTTCATTACCAACACCTGTTCCTGAGATGATTGGGATGGGCAGAAAACGGTATGCTCTGTTTTTTATTAACTTGTATGCTTTCCTGTTAAAAATCCAAGATTGGTTTGTGTAAATGTACATGTGTTGTGTGGATTTCTCCATCCTTTGTTTCATTTTTTTATATATATTTTTTCACATAAATCTTTATTAAATTGTGCTTGTGACTTTACAAAGAGGCAAATGTTGCCATAATCACCACCATATGATAACAATGACAACACACATTTAGTTTTAAGGACTCTAAGTTTCACAAGGTCATCACATTCCTTTCCATGACCACCAAACTTGATTTGCTGTATCTTGATTTGATCATCCCAATTGGAAGCAAAACTTTCTGGCACTACACAAATGATGTGAACGTTATTACTGGCCACCTGAGCATAATTCATTTCTGCAAAAATATACATTTATAGTCTTGAACTTTTTATGATCTGTCATAAATAGAATAAATCTTGCTATTTTTTTTTACTTTTTTGTCAACTTTTTAAATATAAATAATTTGGGCTACTGTACATCTAAAGTAGTTTCTACTTATAATCTTGTATTTGTCTTGTACTAATGCTTGCATTTTAGGTCAAAAATTAGTGTTTGAGTGAAAATCTTGCATATGAAAGCGTAACATAAGTGCATACTTTGGGTGCTTGCAATAAACCACTGACTGGTGGATGAAAATCCACAATGCAAAGTACTGCTGCGCACTAAACATGCGCTGAGAGTTTCAAAAGTTAATTGCATCTAATCAAGGTGCGGCTGTAGCACCGAATCATTTTATGTTATCCAAATCGGAAGTCTGAATGTGAGTAATTTTAGGTTTTCACCCTGGTATATTAGAAGGGAGGGTGGTGGTTTTAGGGCTGCAGTTATCCTTTAAAATGTCTGGATATTTTATGTCAAGTTCTATGGCCTGTCTGAATTAATCTGTGACCATGTGCATTTATATGGTTAAAAAATTAAAATGAACAAATTAAGTTGTGAAACTCCTCTTTATTAATGAATAACAACACAAACATTTAATGTCTGCAATAAATTAGGAACTAATAAAATAGCCTTTAAAAAAACTAGGGGTCATTTATGAGACAATCCTTTCTGTTGCCTTACTAATTTCTGGTTCTTATTTAGAAGAGGAACTTAACTTGCTGAGATTTTAGCCAGACCTACATCTGTTATATTGCCATTATGAATGATAAATACTTTAAGATACTGCTACACATTTGCACAGAGCCTATCAATATCACATGTTATTTTGTATAATGTTTATAAAGAGCAATAGCTGTACTTTGTGCCTGAACCCTTTTATTTATTGCCAACATTCTGTTTCCTTTTTATTCATATATAAATACTTCTGTTTGTTCCAATAATTTGATCAAATCCATTTTCTAACATTGCAGGGAATACAAACCCTATCTTTAAATCAAACGTATACATTAACTTCATCTTAGCAATTTGATTTTTAATGTAATGACTGTTTAAACTTAAAATGTTTGATCTATTAACTAAAAAAAGTTTCAAAATCTTAATACTACTATATTAATTTCTTAGTGTTTTTCTTCATATTTTATTTATTCTTAAAAACTAAAATTTGTCTTTCCCTCTGTTAATTAACAAAATAATAAAAAAGTTCTCATTAAATTTCTATGCAACTGCTGATCAATACAATAATGTTGGCTTAAAGGAGAACAAAAATAAATGTGAAAGTTTTTCTCCCAAGAACACCTATACTTTGAAAGATATTTCATTAGTACTTTGTAATTATGTATATGTAAGAAGATTCTGTAACTAAGAAGGTTTCCATGTTGTGGCCAGTACAACTTACAGACCAGGTTCTCTTCAAAAAACCTTGTGAGTATGTGCGCCCACTGACTCCTGTGTTTTTTTTTACGTATTTTCATAAATGCGGGAAAATACGTATTTTCGAATATTTTCGAAATTACGAGGATTTCTCGTATTTTCGAAGATTTTCCCGTTTTAATGGGTCCGCTCGCGGATTTTCGACTTTTTTCGAAAATTCGCGGAACCTTGAGCGGACAGGATTTTGCGAAGTTCGGACATCTCTAATTGCTTGATAGGAAATAAACTTTTGTTTTTTGTATGAAAACAAAGGAAAGTGTGGGAGAACAGAGATTGTTTAAAAAAAAATTGCACACTATAAAAATCCATTTTCTGTGTCTGAGAGGAATGATCTGCTATAACAAGATCTGTGACTAATTCTGTCGGGTCTCTGCAAGTAAATTATTGTTTGTCAGCTTCAAGGGGCAAGGCTGCAGCTTCCTTATTTTGATCTGCTGTGCACTATAGAGCATGGGAAGTGTATACACTCAGGGGGAGATTTACCCAGAGATGCTATCACTCTGGGTAAATCTACCATATGCAAACCAATATCTTATTTGCCGACATGGGTAAATTTTGTCTTAGCCGACGCGAAGATGGAGTTTAAGATGCACTAACCAATATTAAATTGTTTGGCATGACTTTAACTTTGGAAATGAGCCCAGCCTCTCCATATAAATGAGGCTATTAGACTTCCACCAAAACAAGTAGGTGGTTTATAGAAGCTGACCTCTTGTACCCTTAGTTTAATTTTAAAAAAATGATCCAGTAGCCACAGCAAAGAATGTGAATGTGCTCTGTCTATTGGGACAATGTTTTCTGGAGACTTTAGTTCCCCTTTAAGTTCTATACTGTAAAAATTAAAGCCAGCTTTTGTATGCTAACCTAGGGGATTTCCTTACTACTCAGCCTCTCACATTAAATTAGTTGTTTTTCTACATATTAGAAATTCTAAGTCATACAAAACTTCCTATGCAAACCAAATACTGTTTTTTGGTAAAAGAATAAAAAGTTTGTTATGGAGCTGCAATGGGACTATGAAAGAAAGAAAGAAAGAAAGAAAGAAAGAAAGAAAGAAAGAAAGAAAGAAAGAAAGAGAAAGAAAGAGAAAGAAAAAGAGAGAGAGAAAGAATCAATAATTGGATATTTTTAATGTATGTATTATATGTTTGAAACCATCGAGTCCCATTCCGTTGAATCAAATTGGCTCAGGGGGAAAACGTACAAATCACCAAAATGTAAATAAAAATAAACTTTCTTTGCACAAATATACATAGTAACATAGTAATTGAGGTTGAATAAAGACATACGTCCATCAAGTTCTCTGAGTCCATCAAGTTCTCTGAACTGCTTCCATTTCCAAGATGTCCTTTTTGTATATGGGATTCCAAAACTGCATTAGCCCACATAGATGTAGCTCCATTTACCACCACTCTCTGCTTGCGATCCAAAAACCAATTCTCTATCCATGAACAAATGTTTTCTTCAAGGCCAACAGTCCTCAGTTTATATAATAGTCGCCTATGTGGCACAGTATCAAAAGCTTTCGCAAAATCCAAATATACCACATCCACTGCTGTGCCTGAATCCAAATTCTTACTCGCTTCTTCATAAAAACCAATTAAATTTGTCTGGCATGATCTATTTCTCATAAATCCATGCTGACTACTACTAATAGGATGATCTCTGGAGACAAAGTCAAGGATATGATCCCATAACAAAGTTTCCATCACCTTCCCTACCACTGATGTTAGGCTTACAGGTCTATAATTACCAGGCTGTGAACGACTACCTTTTTTGAATATTGGTATTAGATTGGCTTTTTTCCAATCCAGCGGCACATCCCCAGAACAAAGGGAATCTGAAAAGATGAGAAACAGTGGTATAGATAGAACTGAACTATCCATTTGGTCCTGGGGATTTATTGATATTAACTTTGTCTAATTGTTTCCGTACCATATCCTCCTCATTTCTCCCCTGTATATTATTACAATCCCTGCTGGACTAGGATTCTCAACAGTGAAAACCGGTGTGAAAAACCGGCTTAGCAGATTAGCCTTTTGGCATCCTCTACAACCACCTCAGCCCCATTATTAAATGGTCCCACATTCTCAGTCCTCATCTTTTTACCATTTCTATACTTAAACATTTTGGGGTTGGACTTGCTTTGCTCTGCAATCCATATTTCATTTTCTATTTTAGCTAATTTAATTGCTTTCTCTTTATTACAGCTTTTATACTCCCTGTAGGCCTGTTCTGTTCCCTCTGTTTTAAAGTTGTAAAAGCCTTTTTTTCCCATTTCCCTTTTTACCTGAGCATTAAGCCATGCAGGAGTGGACCTAATTTTTTTACTCTTGTTCCCTAAAGGTACAAATTTAGAAATGTAAATCTGCTCAGTATCTTTACCTAGAAACAATCCCCCCCAGCCTATGAGCAGGAGTGATTCATTTAACAGCATAAAATTAGCTTTCCTAAAGTTAAATGTTTTTGTTAACCCAGTGCACTTCAGTTTTTTTCAACCTATATTAAATGACACTATATCATGGTCAATATTCCCTAAGCTTCCCATTACCTTCATCTCCAAAATGAGCTCAGGGTTATTAGATATCCAACAATGCATTCTGTCTAGTAGGAACTTCTACCATCTGTGAAAGAGAATGCTCATATAGGAAATTTAAGAACTTTATACCTTTTGAGGTGCTGGCAGTTCCCTTACTCCAATCTGTGTCAGGGTAGTTAAAATCCCCCATAACCAAAACATGCCCCATACTACTGGGTCTCGCCAACTGCATATGGAGATTCATTTCCACCTCCTTCCCGGCATTTGGCAGCTTATAAGATACCCCAACAATTTACTTACCTTCTTGCTTCCTGTACACAGCTCTACCCATATTGTTTCTGCCATATCGTTAATGTCCACTTGTTTTAGATTTGGCTTCAATTCCTGTTTAACATACCTACATACTCCTCCTCCTTTCTTATTAACTCTGTCATGTCTAAATAAGGAGTATTGTTCAATATTTACTGTCCAGTCATGTGAATAACTTAGCCATGTTTCTGCTTTACCAATTACATCATACCTTTCCTTTAAAGCTATTAGTTCTAGTTCCCCAGTTTTTCCAGCCAGACTTCTTGCATTTGTAAACATACATTATAGATTATCAATTGATTTACTTCCATACTTGGTCGTACATGCCTCCTTATCCTCTATGCTCCCCCCTCCCCATTCTCCTCCCTCCGTTTTATTATTATCCCCCTGATCCCTAACTTCTCTATGTACCCCTGTGTAGTTCAACGTACCCTCCCCCCATACCTAGTTTAAAATCTCCTCCAACCCCTGAGCCATCTTTTCCTCCAAAACAGCTGCACCATCATCATCGAGGTGCAATCCGTCTCTACTAAAAAGCCTGTAGCCAACAGAAAAGTCAGCCCAGTTCTTTAAAAACCCAAACCCCATCTCCTTACACCACCCTCTTAGCCATGCATTTATACTCCTGAGCTCTCATTGCCTCCCTAGCGCAGCACATGGCTGCAGTAGTATTTCTGAAATCACTACAGTTGAGGTCCTTGCTTATAACTTGGCCCCTTATTCTCAGAAATAATTTTTAAGGACCTCACCTCCACCTCTAATTTTGTCATTGGCACCAATGTGAACCAAGACTGTCGGGTCACTCCCAGCCCCACCCAATAATCTGTCTACATGATCCACCACATTTTGAACCCTAGCACCAGGCAGACAACACACTGTTCAGCATGTAGGGTCTTGGCGACAGTTTACCCTATCTTCCCTTCTAATAATGGAGTCCCCTACCACTGCCACCTGCTTATCCTTCCAAGCCCCCAATTCTCCCTCCCTTGTATTGGAGATGGCCATCCCCTGGGTGCTCAAAGTAATGGCCCGCTCCTTGCATGCTACTTCTGAGCCATCGTCCTCCACATTTTCACGTAACATGGCAAATCTGTTGGGATCGACCAACTGGGAAGAAGTGACCCTACCCTTCCATCCCCTACTTCCCCTGGTGACCCTTACAAATCTATCTTCCTTTACCACCCTATCTGCCCCATTTCCACCCTCCAGTTTACTGGCCCCTGCCAGTACCTGCAATTCCCCCAGATTTGTCAAGCCCTGCAATGCTGCAAGTTTCCCAATTTGATTCTGGACCTCCGATTCCAAATGGGCAACCCACTCACATCTGACACATACATAGGTCCCTTGGGGCAGCTGCTCCAAGATCCCATACATGCGGCAGGATGCACATTGCATGGCCCCAACAAAACTGTCCATAGTAAATAGTAATGCACAACAAGAGAAACAGCAACACACGCAAGAGAAACAGCAATACATGCAAGACATGTTCTTAAACCCTTTCTTGTTTTAAACGCTTTTTTTTCTAAACGCACCCCTTAAAAACAGACAAACCCCTTTAAAACAGAAAATCCCTTTGAAAGAAAATCGCTCAAGCTGGATTGCTCTGGAGAAATTACTTAAATGAGGTTCAAAACCAAAGTTTCAACAGCCCTTAGCCAATTTAAACCAACTAGCTACACCCCCATCCAATCAGAGAGAAAAGGAAAAAAAGCCTCTTTTGTCTCTTACTAGCCCCCACCCTACAGTTAACAATGCAGTTGAACACAAGTATTTATTTTAGAAACCCAGTGCTTTGAGTTTCCTTAAACAATTCCTACTACCTTATTCAATCAGTAAGTAGTGAAAATAAAAAAAACCATAAGTGACTAATTACTTACACAGGCACACTCCTAGAAATAAATAGTGCTAGGTTAGTACATTTACTAGACTGCAAAACAGAGTTAATAAACACTTTTGTTTCTTAACGCACCCCTTAAAAATAGACAAACCCCTTTAAAACAGAAAATTTTGAAAAATTGCTTGAGATGGATCGCTCTGGAGAAATGACTTAAATGAGGTTTCAAAACCCAATGACTTAAATGAGGTTCAAAGCCTCAAAATGAGGTTGCTTTTGGTAACCCTCGAAAGTAGCCTTGCATAAACAGTAATCCTTGAAAGTAGATTTGATAACCCTTAGATAACCCTCAAAAGTAGATAACCCAGAAAAGTAGATTCGGTAACTCTAAAAAGTAGTTCCGTATTTTTGAAAATTATCGAAAATTAAGAAGTTCTGAGATCCGAAAGTTCTGATCAGTTCTGACAGACATTCTGAACTGGATTTTCCATGTCAAAACCGGGTCCGAATAGGACCCGGGATCCCATCCCTAGTATATATACAATAGTTCATGTCCCTAGTACAAGTGGAATCATTTTATTTCATTAACATCATTTATAAAAGGCGTAATGGATTGAGGGTAGTCATGTTTGGCATTTATTGTAAACATTTGTTGCCTGGAGGTAAAGCAATTGTTAAATCTGTATTTTTTTTCAAGAGAGCTTGGTTTTAATCCAATTAAAAACATTCTGACAAGCCTTTAAGATACATATTTATGATGAATTGAAATGCCATGGAAAGCTACAGAACATAGACATTTGTCCATATTCATGATTTCTATGTACTGAATTCAATGTTGACGTTGACAGGTTTTGGCATCAACAATACATCAACAGCAATTTGCCATTCCAAGAAAAGAAATGCATTCACAAGAACCAAAAAGGCCTTTTACAAAATAAAATTGATGATGGCACATTTATGACCAAAAGCTAGAATAGCCTATAGGAATATAGAAATCTAGGGGAAATGAAGATTATCATGCAGAGATTACACATAACTGTTTTATTAATATAAAATACTTAGCATCAACCCGGTATTTTGTATTGTATTTATTTTCTTGTATAGCTTTGAATATATTATGCAGTGCTTTATCCAGTCATATCACACCCTAAGGCTAAGGCCACATTACAATGCACCAGTGTGATCTTGTGCGTTCTCTCGCAATTCCCCAATGTTCTACTATTGGAGTGCATGTGATTGCACCGCAAAATGGTGTTTGAATGCGATCTGAAAAGCGGATTGCATCGTAAAGCAGCGCAGAGCACCTAGTGAGGCCAACCGATTGACCAACACTAGTGTGCGCTTTTTAACAAAATATTGGATCACAATTGCAATCAGATTGTGCATTAAAATGCGGTTGTATGGCCTAGCCTTAAGAGCTTACAATCTAAGTACCCTATCACTCAGAGAATGCCAGTATATTTTCATAATTGTGGGGGAAGCCAGAGTTCTTGGTGGAAACTAGCCATAGGAGCAACTATAGTTTCATGGAACTATTTGGAGTAATTACCAGTTTCCATATTAAATCCCCACCATCAAAATGTAGTCATGTTGTTGTTTTTGTACCTTTTGCTGATGAAAAACTGGATATCGTGGCAAAATGAAACCTGGCAACTTTTGACATTTATAGGGGAAACCTACACAAGCATAGGAAGAATGCTTGTGTAGGTTATTACAAATGTAAATGCTGATTTAAATCCAGGGCTCAGCATTACCATTTATCATTTCTTACCCTGGGCCATAATCCTGCCCATATTAATTTTAAAATCTTATGCTGCTTAAACTAAATTGATACCAGTGTAGGATTCCATTAATTATTTTTTTAATGTTGGCAGACATAGTTGGCACAGGTGGCCTTCTCGGTTGCTCTTAACTTGAGCTTTAACTATTGGAGTCAGTTTATAAATTTGTTATTAGGATCCTTATATTTCTTGACAAAATTTTAAGCATTTGGGGTTTTTTCTATATAAAACACAATCAGGGAGATTCAATAAAAGTTCTTATCGTTTAAAATGGTGCTAATTTTGCCCCAACCAATCAGAACTTATTTAACATTTGAAAGCTAACATCTCATTGGTTTGGGCAAAATTAGCACCATTTTAAATAGTAAGAACTTTTATTGAATAACCCTGTATATATGCTACACATTTATAAAGGAAAACTAAATATTTTTACAGATTGTATTTATTTTAATAACAAACTCACAAATGCCATTGTATGATATAATTAGGTTTTTTGTTTCAAATTTTAGTCTCTATGCAGGTATATACTATTTATTCCCTGAAAGGAAACAAAAATGGACACAAAAGCAACTTCCTCTTCCTGAAGAGTTTTTAAATGAAACTGTAATACTCTGGCAATCTCCAGTCTGTTTTCATCTTACTGTATATACCAAATCTCTACCACTTATAAGTCTATAGACAAGCCCTTATTTTGACAGGATGCAAGAAATGACTCACTGAACATGGGATCTTAGGGTACTTCATATTAAAGTGTTTTGGAGTTGGGGAGAACTTTATCTTTAATTTTGATGAAAACTATTTTTTTCTGGCTCTAACAGAACAAGCTTCTACAATATGCACCGACAGGTGCCTACACGTACCTGACAGACCTTCCATGTTCTTTATGGAGAATTTCGATCATGTGAGCATACACTTGCCAAGAGCATCGGCTCCCTCTACTTGAAGTAAAGGGAGCCATTGCAGTCTGCACTAATCCTTAAAGGAATAGTTCACTCGAAAAGTGAACTATTTCTTTAATGTATTGATTGAAGCCCGGGAGGTTAAGGAGCTATGCCTTACCTCCCATTCTTCAGTCAAATGCGCAGAAGCCAGGTACAAAGGTAAGTAATTGCTTCCTAACCTCCTGGACTTCAATCAATATATTAAGGGAATAGTTCACTTTTCGAGTGAAAAATGCTGACAGTGGTAGTTTATTGTTATTGTGGAGGATCATTTTTGCCCAATGCCAATTGGCGCTATAAGGGAAATCCGATCGGTATTTGCTTTGTATGCTCCCTTATAAAAAAGATTGATATATCATGCAGGACCCCCAAAACCTAGTTTTAATTTTGTTAAAATACAATAAGTCTATTCCCAGTAAGAGAAATCGTACTTACCAGCTCCTCAATCCACCACCGAGGCTTTCTCTTCCGGGTAAGGCAGTCAGTGTCAGTGACGTCACAGCCAATCACTGACTGCCATTCCCAGATGAGCCTCCACTGCAGCTGCTCTGGAACACAAAAAGAATAGAGCAGATGCACTGCCTGACTGAGAGCAGAATTATTTTATTTTAACAAAACAAAAACTAAGTTTTGCATAATATTTAAAAAATTTTTTACGAGAGGTGGACATTCGCATTAATGTGTATGGGCATCTTGCCATAAAAACAACATATGTTAGTGGGTATGCTATACCTGCCATTTTCTTCCTCCAGATCACACACAGGAGAGTCTGCACCCCAGGAGAATGGAAACCTAATCTATTTGAATTAAAATAATAAGCCACGCACCATGAGTCAACTGCTACCAGTGTAGTAAAAAGTAACTTTTATTCATAAATATTTTAAAGCCTTGCCATAGAAACCTGTATGTTACAGTTCAAATAAAACATTTTTGATGTGTTATTTAACTTCTTCTTTGCCAGTACCCAAAACAGTAATTACAGGAAACATTTTTATATATTGTATTAAAAGGTACCCTTTGTTTCACAGAATCCACAGAACTTCAATAGCCTATTCACACTTTTTTTAAAGATACTACAGAAACGCCTGAAGAAAAATTACTTTTTTATTGCCTCTCTCTGTTTTCATCCTACAGTTGAAATGTTCCTGACTTGAAAACCGCATTCTGTGTGTCATGTAAATCAACAACAAACATTGAGCAATACTAGGAAACAGGGAATCTTGTTATTGCGTAATGTCCATTTACAAATCCTGCAATGCCTTGCTTACTAACTAAATGAACATGAACCTAGTATCTTAGATTGGATGTTTGAGAAGTATCTATTTGTTTCTTCTTTTGTAATAGAAAAATGATAGTTGCAGGTCAGTGAAAGGCTGAAAGACACAAGAAAGGAGTCAAGTAGACCTTTAATCCTCTCCAGATTGGCAGCCTCTATCTTTCTAAATAATTTAACAAAAGACTTTTAAGTTCTGACAGAATAAGAGGAAAAAATACTCAAGTCTTCAAACAGGTGCTACACAATACACAAGATAAAACGTGAGAAGTGCATTTAGTTTGTACTACTAAACAGCCATTCTCCAGATTTTATTTGAATTATTTTAGTTAGGTATATGTTTTTCCAGGATAATCAAAAAATTTGCACATCTTGTTTTATGGATTTAGAATTGATCATTTCTAAAGGAGTTACAGCTGTACTACATTATCGGGGAAATGTAATACTTACCCTCTACGCTCCTCTTCCTTCTGGGCTCCCACAATGCGATAATCAGTTAACGTGATTTACTGCATCACAGGAACCAGTCAGGTAAGGAGCGCAGAGGCTAATGCCTCAGTTTAAATAGTGTTCCTTACTCGTTACTAGTTGAGTCTAGTATTGCAGTAAAAAGAGAAATTGCTCTCCAGTGTCGGCCATGACCAGGGTTGCAAGAAAAAATTTGCCAACATTAAAGGGGGGGGGGGGGGGCTTTAGCTAAAAAAAACATGTTGAAGCTATAGGTAGAGAAGGTGACGCTATTTAGAAATAGGTAAAATTCTGCTTTTTTGACACCTTTTCTGATGTTTATTGCATTTTTTTTTTCAGTTTTACCAGAATTTTCACCAAACACTGTTAGGGCATTTTTCAGAGCATTAAACGAATTCCAAGTGGTAAGTGCCAAAATGTGGATTTTTGACTGAGGTGGCATAAATGCATCTATGGGGAATGGCACAGAAATGGGTTTTTTTACTTAATGGAATGTTCCATTAACATGACTATTTCTTACACAGCACTTTTGTATGTTCCTATAATAAGGTAACTGGTTTGATAATTAGCTGCAGTTTGCTGAAAATAAGCAATACTAAAAAAATAGTCCTATTAATAACATAGAAAAAATTTGCCTGGGTGAGTTTTACACTATTTATCATAGAAAAGGCAGCTAGAAAGCATAGGGAGAGGGGGGCCAAAAGCAGCAAAAATCCCTTCACTGAGCATAAAAATGGAGAAACATCTTCTTAAAACAGAAGGCATCTTGCAGTCTCATGCTATATGAATAGCATTGCTCACACAACCTAAGTTACAAGAAGTAATTTCTTACTCCCATGTCCCCCAGAGTAAGGAGGCAGAGATATGCAAAATACTGCTTTATGTCATGTCTGCAGGTCAAATGATTGATTTTATGCTCAGTGAAGGGCTTTTTGCTCCTTTTGGCCCCTCTCTCCCTATGCTTTCTAGCTGCCTTTTCTACTGTACACCCAAGTCCTACACCATAGATCCATGAATCTGTATCTTGCACTGATGAGATCTAACAAGATTGAAACACTTTGTGTCTGCAGGTCAGATGATTGGCTCTATATATAAAGCTATATTGCATGTTATTAGCCAGTGGTTCTGGACACATGCATAAGCTAAGGGACATAAAGGAGTATTTTGCATACAGTTTCCAAACATGTGCAATGATCCTGACAGGCAGAACTC
This sequence comes from Hymenochirus boettgeri, assembly GCA_019447015.1. Lineage (NCBI taxonomy): Eukaryota > Metazoa > Chordata > Amphibia > Anura > Pipidae > Hymenochirus > Hymenochirus boettgeri. The sequence goes on from CM033474.1 coordinate 140,731,469, forward strand.
TGAGGTGCACTACTAATTACCTGTGCCACTGCAGGTGAGTATATTCAATCATGTAAAGTTCATAAGTAGGCACACTCACTTAAGTCTTCAAGAAATATTCATTTATTCTAGTGCTGAAAAACAAAAACGCCAAATATACACACAACGTTTCGGGGGGTTTAGCCCCCTTCCTCAGGTGTTCCGAGGAAGGGGGCTAAACCCCCCGAAATGTTGTGTGTATATTTGGCGTTTTTGTTTTTCAGCACTAGAATAAATGAATATTTCTTGAAGACTTAAGTGAGTGTGCCTACTTATGAACTTTACATGATTGAGTATTTTGCATACCTCTGCCCCTTACTCTGGGGGACATGGGAGTAAGAAATTACTTCTTGTTTCTTAGATTTTCTGGGCAATGCTATTCATATAGCATGAGACTGCAAGATGCCTTCTGATTTAAGAAAGTGTTTCTCCACACTATTTATCATAACTTTTGCTGAAAACCCCCCAACATTTTTAACTAACAAAGATAGGTGTTCAATGTGTAATAACCAATTTGACACTACTTTAAAAATCTACCAGGGATTGTTACCTATTTACCATCATGTGTGCTGAATTTAACTCACTTTCAGCATTATTAGTGCTACTCTTTCACCTTTGATGCAAATTTGCCGTTTTAATAACTATGATAAAACAAAATGTTGAAAGTTTAAAAAGTTGTGGTGAAGTCTGGTGTATGTATGTATGTACATGATTATTTATATAGCGCCACATGAAGATGCAGTGCTGTACAGTATAAGGAAAACAATAGCGAAAACAATGCCCCTTTATAAATATCTCCCTTAGACCCTTATATGAATTTATTGGAAAATAAAGAAAATCTCAACCGTAGACTATTTTCCAGCATTTACTGTATCTGCAAATTCCTATTTTTTAACACCCCCCTGGGTTGGGGGGTGGGGGTATTGAGAAACACTCTACAATGCACTGACACCTTCCATGGACCCACTGGCAGGCTATATAAATGGCCACTTGAAACTTGATGGTTTTGAATGGCTGAACTTAACCCAATAAAACACTTTATTGATGAAAAGTGGCGGTAATGACTTTTCATCACAGTTTAATAAATTGCTTTAAGTCTAAATTTGGCAAAAAGGTGGTGAAAAATTTAACAAGCCTTTATAACGATGCCCCATGGTGTCCTTTATACTAGATAAAGTCTAATACACATCTAGACCAACATATTTAATCATTAATTTCTTTTTACCCCCACTCTCTCTTTTCTTTAAATCAAATAAAACTATGATCAGTAAAAATTCCATTGTGTTGTAGATAAATTTAGGGCGATTCACCAAGTCACCAGCTGTATTCAATTAGATCAACTGGACTTGAAGTTTAGTTCTGAAGACGTTTCGCTAGTCATCTGACTGGCTTTCTCAATTCAGAATGACTTGTACAAGAATCTGTGTCAATTATGTACCCTGGAAAATCCCAATTAGCATATCACAGCCAAGTGTTAAGGGCATGATTGGATAGTGGCTAAGAGGTGTTATAGGTTTGCCCAGAGTAAGGTGTCAAAACAGCATTGTACATGGCAGATAGTTGGTGTCGAACCCCCCCCACCTCTTTTTAGGCTTGGTTTCTTTATTTTCACATAAATGGCCTCCTTAACACCTCTCTTGAACCAGTCACGTTCCTTTGCCAATATGTTAAAGGGCATCTATAGTGGGAAAATGAACTTTTTTTTCTTTCTTTCCATGTGTTCTATAATTCACTACAACCCCCAGAGTGTCTTCACTTTTTTCAGATTCCCTCTCTGTCCTGAGATACACCAGTTAGAAGAATACGTGATTGCATGCCTCTACGCCTACTTGGACTGTCAATCAAATCCCTGTGACTTGATCCCCCCTCCCTGCTCTGTAATAAACATAGAGATAACAGCATTAGCAGGGGGAGAAAGGTAGCTTTGATGTTAGATATAAGGCTGCACTTGACCCCCCTTCTTAATAGCTTTCACTGATTGATGATGGGTCACAAAGTGAGAGATCGTAAACTGTACTGATCTCCTTCTTCCGTGTCTCCAGGACAGCTTATTTTCTATTAGCCACTGTGCGTGGGTGTGTTTTTCAGGATGTTGAACTTTTAACTCCTACTGCACATAAAAAGCTCGTCGGTTAGCCGAAGCTGAGACATGGAGGAGGTAACAGAGGGGAGGGAGAAGGGGGGAATGCTGCACATAGATCTGACACCGTGGTTAAACAGAGTCAGTGACAGATATAGGATTAAGGAAGCACAGAGTACATGAATTTAACTTTGCAAAGGAGCAATGTGTTTTTTTCACTATAGATGCCCTTTAACATTACAATCTTCAAAGGTATGTCCTTTATCCTTAAGATGCAGGTACACGGCTGAGTCCTGACCCGAGGAATTGGCTCTTCTGTGCTGGGCCATACATTGATGCAGTTGCTGTTTGGTCTCCCCCACATACAAATCAGAGCATTATTTACTGCACTGCGTATATGATGTTGCTTTTCTTGTGTTTGGGTACTGGGTCTTTCAGATGTACCAATTGCTGCCTCAGTGTGTTGTTTGGTTTAAAGCAGACAAGGATACGGTGTCCCATATGTAGCAGAGGTCTCTGAGAAATTAAGAAGAATTTTCAAAAAACACCGTAGGAACGTGACTGGTTCAAGTGAGGTGTTAAGGGGGCCATTTATGTGAAAATAAAGAAACCAAACCTAAATAGAGGTGGGGGAGTTCGACACCAACTGTCTGCCATGTACAATGCTGTTTTAACACCTTACTCTGGGCTTCCTATAACACCTCTTAGCCACTATCCAATTACGCCCTTAACACTTGGCCGTGATATGCTAATTGGGATTTTCCAGGGTACATAATTGCCACAGATTCTTGTACAAGTCATTCTGTATTGAGAAAGCCAGTCGGATGACTAGCGGAACGTCTTCAAGAACTAAACTTCAAGTCCAGTTGATCGTTTGGTGCTGGTGACACTAGGCTGAGCTACTGGACCCACTTATCACATTTTGGAAGCTGTATGTATTTATATTTCCGTGGCTACATACTTGGTTCCCTGCTCGGCTCTCTGCCTGGAGCGGGAGGCGGGGACTCTGTCCGGGTTTAGGTTAGGACCAGACGAGTGCCGGAGTTGCAACTGGTGCCTGCCCCCGGCCATTGCTCCCTACCGAACCATTAGCCTCACATACGCATGGACGGTATCTTGCAGAAGTTTGCAGCTGGTCTGTGGAATTAAGAGTGGAGTCGTCGCTGGGAGCGATCCATCAGCACATTGTCCGTGCAGGGAAGGAGATCCTAAGGAAGTCCACGCGGCTGGGTGAGATCGTATATCACTCTGCCATTTGATTCAGTTGTGTGCTGCTACATTGTTCATTTTCTCTCTATTGATATATTTAGTATCGACTGACTTCTATTTACAAGTGCAGACTTACATGTTGGGACAAGGTTTTTTCCTTCAGCTCGCCTAGAGTCACATCCATTGTTATTTATTACATTATACTTATGTTTTACAGTGTTTGTATATTCACATTGACATTTTATTGGGGATATGTGTAGGATATTTTATATATAGTTATGAATAAAGCTCTTGTTTTAACCCACTACACCCTGTATGATCATTTAGATCATTGTCTTTTTCTATATGATTATAGCTTGATATAGCAGCATGAGTGCCCCTATCATATTTGATTGGGTTATGAATGGTACTAGGGCACATCTGTTGCCTACTTACTAGTCTATATTTGTTATTAAATACCATTCATAGCACCGGTACTACTTGTACCTAGCTGCATTTGCATACTATCCAGTTTCCGAGTATCATTTATCTTGATCAAGTCCAGTTGATCTAATTGAATACAACAGATATACCATGACCTGGATGAATGAGAACCTTCACAAGCACAAGTCACCAGCGTTGGCTCTTGTCACATTATCCAATTAACTAAGGGTTTGAATGATGTTAATAAAAGAACAGTGCCTTAATATCACGCATGCATTTTTTTGCAGTGACTTTTTTATGGCAGCAAACTTGACTGAGATTTACTCGGAGCCGCATTGTGATATTAAATTAACAGGGGACAATTTTGGTGTTATACTGGACATTTGTAATTACTAGATGTTTCATATGAAACAGGCACAGGCTTTTCCAAAAACATTCTGTGTTCCGTGAAATATGTCTGAATATATTGCATTGCACCGGTGCAAAGCTATAGAAAGGATGCCATGGCAACTCTGTTGGGAGTTCCTGCTAGAGGCTACAGTAGTTTTCATCCAAAGTAACACATATGGATTAAAGTGTGTGGGAAATAGCTTTATTAGAGTCACCTAAAATGGGTTTTCATTTGACTATCCCTGCATCTGTAATACATTTGGCAGGTTTGGAATGTTCTTTTGAGTATTTGATGCTGATAGGATCCCAATAATACATTAAATGCTAATTACCAGTTCTCATTAGCTGATATCTTAGTAAGTTAAGAACCCTTCTGCTAATGGATCTACAGTAGCTTGGGATGATCATTTTTGCCAATGGTTGTCAGTACAAATCTATGATGGATTACCTGTTTTTTTTGTTTTTTTGTAGCTTTTAGCACTGATTTCAATTTGAACTAAAAAATGATAAAATAAAAGGGGAAGGGATGATCCAACCCCCCCCCAAAAAACTGGCAAGTCTTTACTTTTATAATAGCGTTCTAAATCAAATACAACACACATAATGACATTAAAGTGTGACCTGCAAAACCTGCCAAACTACAGTATATCCACTGCTCCAGAGATATTCCCTTTCCCCAATGTAAAGCCCATGATGCTGGTTTCTAGCACCTTGTTTGGCAGTGTTCTATGATATACCACTTCTGGCCCAAGGTTATAGACTTTAAACTACTAAATTCTTGCTTCTGCCACTGCTACTACCAGATAACTGTGTATTAGGGCTCTTAGACAAGAAAATCCGTACCACGCACAGATGTACGCTACTAAGAGGGATCCTGTTCTATGCTTGTCAACAAACATTAGAAAGGTTTGTTTGACTCAGACACCCCCTCCCCAATCTAATATAGTATTTGCATAGAAAATGCTTGTAAAAAAAAAAAAAAAAAGAAAGAAAGAAAACCAGGTAGCTGAGCAAAACATGTCTGTCATGGTGTATCTATGATTTTAGCCCTCTCCTTCCTTCGAGTAATTATTAGAGATTTGATCTATCGGTTTGCAAAGGCATATTTATGATTGAGTTTTTGTGTGTGTGTCTATCCTGCTCCATTGCATCCTCTTTATTTTACAGGTGTCTCTGCCCATAGCTAGCATACTTTGCACTTGCAAGTCTTGTTTTAGGTACATTAACTAAAGAGTGACACGTAGCTCACCTTGGTATTGCATATACCTTTTATTTCATTTTTGTGTTATTGTTTAGCTTTCCAAAAAATAAAGCAAAACTTTACATTGGTAGAAACATATGGTGGCAAAACATCCCTTGGTCCCTGGTTCTTACCTGTGTCACAGCCTCAGATTCCCAATGGCCACTCTAGTTCGCGGTCACGAGGTCTCGGCTCTTGCGATAACACCAGGTACTCCCCGGGGGTGTGCTGCAGAAGTCGGAAGCCTGACCCCACTTCCTAACTATGTAGCAAACAAGTTCAACAATGGCTCAGCATCAATCCCTCCGGTTCCCTGGAAACATCACTTTTGGTCCATATATAGATTTAAAAAATCCATCTTTATTCAAACATATTAAAATCTTTGGCATCAAGTGACAATGGCAAAAGATTTGACGCGTTTCGGGTCATGCGACTCATAGACACAAACATTTCCATTCCCACCCCTTCTTTAAAAAGGCACTTGGACCTATCAAAAACAAGTATACATTAACCCTTGCTAGATGCAAAGAATATTTAATTTTGGACCTTGTGAACAATGCACACCTGACAGATTCACTTATGACATCTTAGTATACAATATATAAAGTTTATATCACACTGCACTGTTACATATTTAGGTTCATGAAGTATAAATCAAACCCAATTATCATATATTTATGTTTACTCGTTAAAAATTTTAATGCAAAATTAAAGTCCTCAATCCCAGAATTTTCAACATTTAACTTTATCAAGGTCTCCACAAAACTTATCTTTCTTATAATCCTTTCACAGGTAAGTACAGAGGTGTCTATGAGTAAGAGTCACATGACCCAAAACGCGTCAGATCTTTTGCCATTGTCCCTTGATGCCAAAGATTTTAATATGTTTAAATAAAGATGGATTTTTTTGTACTCTATATATGGGCCGAGACTGATGTTTCCAGGGAACCGGAGGGATTGGTGCTGAGCCATTGTTGAACTTGTTTTGCTACAAAACCTTACAATGCTCTACACATGGTTCTGCTGCAACAATGCTTAGAATGATTTTGCTGCACATGTTTTTATATGAACTACGGCCAGGGCCATTTCTAGTCATTTTGGTGCCCTAGGTGCCCTCCCACCTGCTGTTCCAGAATATTGTTTACCACTTTTTTGAACTATAATTGTCTTAAACAAATATGTCATTTACGAAATACAATGTCATACACCTTTCCCAAGACGATGCAGGGGGTGTCCGTCCAGAAGGATGTAATTAGTTAGGACCTTTTTTTTTGTGAGGTCCAGGAATGCATTGATCATATTTTTCTGTTTGTTGCAACTATATATAAAAATATACATTTAAAACTGCCACAAAACAAACTCTGTCCTTAAAAAATAAGTTTTACACGTTTTTATTAATTTACAGATGTGATTTTTAGATTTTTTTTTTAATCAATGCATGTTTTCTATTATTTATTTTGTGCATTATGATATGAATCATCCAATGAAATAAATAAATAAACTAATTAATCCCTTTACAGGGATGCAAACCTAAATGGTAACAAATTTCAAAACAGATGGAAAGAGAAGTGAACCCCCACAGTTTGCCAGATGTTGTAATTATTGTCAGACAGTTTGGCATATCACTACAAATAATTTCACTCCTGCACATGACTAGACCGTTTCCATGATCAGAGCTGCTTAGGAAAAGCAGATTCTTGATGCAAGAGTGTAGTTCATATGTTTTTAGTTTGTTGTCAAAATGAATTTTAACAAGTACTTGAGATATTAAAAATAAGCAAAGAACCTTTAAATTAGCATATCTGGAAAGCACGTTAAAACAATCTTTACCCACTTTGCATAGTTAATCATTCTGGGGTTTTTTATGTTTTGGCTATCATTTAGATAAATTGTACTTTATCTAATGTTACAATTAGGGATATTTATAGAGAATAATTGATAATTATCAGAATATAAACTGCTATATAGATAAACAATGGTGAAGGTGCACTCTATCCAACTGTGGGTGCAGACACCTCGTAGGTTCTTCCCTTTGGAACCAGCAGCTTTGCAGGAAAAAGACAACTGAGGGTCACACTCCAAATACTAGAAAACTTTTATTGTGAACCACACATCACACGTCACAAAGTTTCGGGTGGATACCCTGAAGAAGGGGGTATCCCTCCGAAACGTTGTGACGTGTGATGTGTGGTTCACAATAAAAGTTTTCTAGTATTTGGAGTGTGACCCTCAGTTGTCTTTTTCCTATAAACTGCTATATTTTCCAGCATGAGTGAGTAAGTTACTAGTGTTCTCACTGGGTAGTGTACTAACTAGTGGAATGGATAGAGAACTGACTTGCAGGCCATCTAATGGACTGGGTGTCAGGATGACTAATGAGTGGTTAGTAGATTGGCTGTTGGTGAACTGGATGGCACTTTGTAAAATAGTGTAAGAATTAATCTTATTTCATACTAAGAAGTCACTTTCCAGCTGAGTGAGCTAGACTCAGCCCAGCAAACTTTGAGAACAAGACGAGCTTGACAGTGCTATACATATACTGTAACATAGAGTTCCAATAACCCTCTGATAACAATGCTACGCTTTGTTGGACTGATTATGCCTCCAAATAAATTTGCCACCCCTCTTCTGATCTTGTACAAGAAGATCTGATGATTGTACACCTTGGCACTGCATGCAGAAATAAATATGGGTGCCCTCATTTATTGCAAAGAAGTGATTTTTAAACAAGCTTTAATAAAAGGAAGTTTTTATTATTCAAATCGGATGGACCTTGTACTGGGGAACCGGAGGTATTGGTGCCATACCTGCTGTGTTTTTTTGCCATTTTGACCTTTGGGTATAAGATTACACAATCCTAGCCAGCCTAAGAACATCCTGGAACTTCAATAGGAACCACTAGACCACCAGTTTCAGAATATGTGCAAGGTAAGGAACTCATGGGATTTTTCCCAGGTAAGGGAAAGGCAGGTTGTTTCCATTATCATATACAACCTTGCCTATGGAAAGGTGGCATGGGGCCAGCCACCCACCTTCCAGCCTACATTTTTACATCTGTCAGAACCTCTTGCTTGATGTGTCTATTATCCTGGAGGCACAGATACTGCAACAATGATGTATTATTAAAGGGGAACTAAAGTCACCAGATAACATGGTCCCAATAAACAAAGCACATTCACAGAGATACAATAAGCTGTGTCTCATCTCTCCCTTTGCTGTGGCAGTTGGTTGGTTTATGAAATAACCTTTGAGTACTAGGGGTCATCTTTTAGTGTATGCAGTACATTTTACATGCTTTCTAGTGCACAGCAGGTCAAAACAAGGAAGGTGCAGCCTTGTCCCCTAGAAGTCAATCACCCTAGAAGTCAATCATATTTCAGCACAGAGATCTGTTTCTGTTAAGGTACATTGACACGTGTGATCGTGGGGGTCAAATCATTCAGCTGACAATCCTTACATGTATGGGCACATTGTTAGTTGAAACGGCTGTTCAGTCGGGGCTCGTTGATTATCCACCATGATGATCGGGCACAATTGTCGGGCAAATCGGCTGTGCATACACATTGTGCGCCATGGGTTGGCCCCCGCGATTATGTGTGTGTATGAGGTTTTAGGCACAGATAGTTTTAAAGCAGTCTCTCAGACACAGAGCACATATTGAACAGTATACAATTGTTTTTGATAACAGTCTATTTCCCCTCACACATTCCATTGCAAGTTATACAAAAACAATAGTTATCTTTTCAGTTTAATTCCTATTAAGTATTATGAAAGAAAGAAAATAAAAATTTCATAAGTTTGGGGATTTGGACTTGTAACCATGGGCTGCATGTTTCTAAAAATAGAGCATTAGCTCACTAACCTACAAGAGCAAAAACACAGAAATGTGTGCTCGGCAAAAAAGTGATCTATTTATTATTAGATAGCATGACTTTAAGAAATACTGGCACTTCTGGGTTAGCGTGATTTTGCTGTGAAATTTGCCAATAAAAGGCTTTTAAATGAACCAATTAGCTATAAGCATATATTGTGGCAAAACGCGTTGATCATATTCTGTCTGTTCTGACATCTAACATATAGACTGATATTTGCTTTTACCTTATTTTAAATCACTATTTCTTAAAATGATATTGACATTTTATTTATTTAGTACTGCTTTGCTAAATGAAGCCTTTTAAAACTACTATGTACTACTGTATACTAAGTGTGAACCAGCCCTGGTATGTGATAAGTGGAACAATAAGGCTGGGTACACGCCAGCCAATATTTTCGGCCAATCGAAAGTTTCATGGCACTTTCGGACGATCGGCCAAAAATATTGGCTGGTTTTGGGTGGGCAGCCGCGACTGACCATGATCGTCCGTGTCAGAAAATCACGATCGATTGTGCGGTTCCCTATGGAGCTGCACAGTTAATCGTTCGCAAATTCGGCCGCAGATGCATTTGCCGCGACCAACAGACATTTGTTCCGGCCGAGCGCTTGCTCGTAGCAATCGCTCAGTTGGGACATATTGTCCCTCCATGTGTACCCAGCCTAAGGGAACACTGGCTTGTGGACCAATCACTTCTCAACCAAATTGGGAATAATAGGAATACACAAAAACTTAAGTTAAAGGCATGCAACAACATTTCTACTGTGTAATGTATTAATCTGATTTTAACATACATTTTTATCTCTTGATCTTATCCCTGTGCACGAGACACCCGTTCAACCATGCAAAAGATAATGTAATCTACCTCATACAAGTGGAGTAAAGCATAGTATACACCATGCAATATTTCTTCCTGACTGACCGTTCGGCTCTTCTGACCAGTCGGACAAGAAAAAGGACTGTCAGTTTCAGCAATAGTGGCCACAGCTGTCAGTTTGCCGCGACCGAGAAGCCGTGTTTTTTTTGGCATCTCTAATTGGGCGTTCTTCTAATTTGGATGAACGAATGGTCAGTCGAGTCTGAAATAACACGCAATTATTTTGACCCGATCGACCGGGTCCCGACCTGCGACGCACGATGTGTACGAACGAACATTTCGGCCGATAATTGGCCCGTGTGTTTATTGCCCAAAACGGTCGTTCGTTCGGGGATCGTTAACCGATTGACTTGGCAGATCTCCAAACGAATTATTGTTTCTGCCGATAAAGTGCCTACACACGGGCCGATTATCGGGCAAAACGTTTGTTTGCACGTATCGTGCGTTGCGGGTTTGCAACTGCGAGTGGACGTGTGTATGAGCCCTAAGTTTTTTCTTCTTCTATTGGTAATTACTCTTATGTTGATGCGCATACAGTATATGGATATATTTAATCATATTAAAACACAAGTGATCTGCTTTTTTATATAAAGGGTCAAATTTTTAGATGTACTTTGTAACTTGTTTTGCATAGCCTGTACATAGATATCCATACAGCATTGAAAAAAAATAGTTTCTTATAACCATACAATCAAACTAAAATTAATTCTAGGAAATGCATGATTACTGCATTGTGCTTCTGTTACACAACACTGTATGGTAAAGGCAGCAGAATATGCTTTTTATGAGTTAAGAGATCAGTGAAACTCTGTGTTCTGTATTTTCTGACACATACATTTTTCATCATTGGATAAGCCTGGAATGAATTTTCCTTAGTAGACAAAAGGAAATGACAACCAATAGACCATTTGTTCTCATCTTCTCATCCCCTGGGACTAAAGCTCCTGGTCATTTGTGAATGTTGTGTTGTAGTAGACAGATATGAACAATATACAATCAATACTTATTACTATCACATACTCTAACTGTTTAACTGTTGAACTTTCTCTGGGTTTGTTAATGTGTTTCTGTATATACTGTATATATTCTACCTGTAGTATAGGATTTATAAGTTCATAGAAGATTGCATTAAGTGTTTAGGATCTACCAACCAATGAGGTATGTAATATTATATATAGGAATGCATAAGGGGTGTGTGTGTAATTTCTCACTATTACCATCTAAATTACAATTATATAATTGTATTTAAAGTATAGTACTGAAGTATTTTAGGTCAATTGAAAGGTTGATTTAACACTAGCTGATGAACTGGAGGGGTGACCTTACATTAGCTGTTGTACTGGAGGGGTAAGCAGTCACTGTTATGCCAGCTTTCCAGTTCACCAGCCAATGTTGACTTAACTGTGGCTGGTGAACTAGAGGGCTGACTTGACAGTGGTTGGTAAACTGGAGGGCTGATGACTCTGGCTGGTGAACTTGAGGGCTGACCTTACAGTGTCTGGTGAACTGGAGGGATAACTCAACGGTAGTTGGTGAACTGGAAGGGTGACCTAATAGTGGCTGTTGCACTTGAGAGCTGGAGGGTTCAGCAGCCACTGTTAGTCCAGCCCTCAAGTTCACCCTGGCTGGTGAAATGAAGAGCTGGTTTTACAGTGGCTGGTGAAATTGAGGGCTGGCCTAATAGCTCTCCAGTACAGCAGACACTGTTAGGTCAGCCCTTTAGTAATGGTGTTTTATGATGTCCCATACATTACAGAGGGGGCCCAAGTACTATAAAAATATTTGGTGTTGTGCTACTATAATACTGTTGACATATTTACATTTAAACCCCTTATACACACAAACACACACACATACACACTTACAAAGTTCACTACTCATATTTACAATATAAACATATGTGGCCTTATTTACCATGTGTAAAGCACACATAATTGCGTTTGCACATTTCACCTGCTTTACCATGCGTTATGTGCATTACCGTGTACAATTTTGACTGCTGGCTCTGCAAATGATCCACTTCATAAAGACTGATACTTTTCCATAATTCATATTTTGGAGTGACATTTGATAATTGAATTATGCAGGTTATCTTTTATTTATTTTTCCTTCAATTGATATTTAAATTCTAAGAAGAAGTTAATACAAAACAGAGCAGGGTCACCTAGAGATGGGAACATCCACCACAGTCAAATTTGATTGATCATACACCACTTATATTTTGTATAATGCTCTACACTATAAAATAGTTAACACTCCCCCCCGCTAACCATCAACAAGTGCACCCCCCATATTACTTAAAATAATAGAAATGCATAAACAATCCGATTTGCATAAATAGAATGGGCATTAATAACTCTGCCTAACATTGTTCAAAATTAATCCATCAAAACGCTAATAATGCAACCCCTGAGATGCGCAACTATATTAAACAGAAAATATTGAAGGGACACTAAACTGAAAAAAATGACATGCCTTTAACCTTTTTATTATTTTTAGTGCTGCCAGGAACTTGATCCCTTTTTGCTCTCAGTGCTTCCTGTCACTAGATCTCCTCATGTACTCTTTAGCTCACATGGAGGTTACCCCCGAAAGCTCAATATTGCATCTCCCCCTTAGGGTTTTACAACCTTGTGCCACTTACACCTGTCTAGTAAATAACAGACATAGCAGGGTATAAAGGTTGGACTAGATGGACCTATGTCTTTTTCAACCTTAATTACTATGTTACTATGTTAGAGCCACACAGTAAATAGCTTGTGACAGCTGTGTGGATTTTTTTGGGATATCTACACAGCCACCACAAGCAAAGTGGTTAAAGTGAATCATTAAGCTTGATTTTAATTTGTCTTAGCAGCACTGGGAGAATACGGTTAAGTGTGTTTTTGTTTATACAAAACATTTGCCATAGGCAGATCTTGGGTTGCCTCCTTTTCTTTAAAGACCCGAACACATATAAAATCTGCATGCTGTCAGGCTGGTCTATATTTATATTAAAAGCACGGGCCACGCTGCATAGCTTTCAGTGTAGTCATACAGCATTACATTTGAAGAACAAGTGTTTAAAGTGAATCGTTTAGCATGATTTAAATTTGTCTTAGCAGCTCTTGGAGAATACTGTTAAGTGCTTGTGAAGGTTCTCATTCATTCAGGTCATGGTATATCTGTTGTATTCAATTAGATCAACTGGACTTGAAGTTTAGTTCTTGAAGACGTTTCACTAGTCATCTCATCCGACTGGCTTTCTCAATTCAGAAGTGAATTGAGAAAGCCAGTCGGATGACTAGTGAAACGTTTTCAAGAACTAAACTTCAAGTCCAGTTGATCTAATTGAATACAACAGAAATACGGTTAAGTGTGTTTTTGTTTTTGCAAAATATTTCCCATAGGCAGATCCAGGGTTGCCTTCTTTTCCTTAAAGACCCGAACACATATAAAGTCTGTCGGGCTGGTCCATGTTTATATTAGAAGCACGGGCCAGACTCATAGCTTTCGGTGTAGTCATACAGCATTACATTTGAAGATCAGGTGCTTAGCCTTGCAGCATGTAGATGTTATATGTGTTTGGGTCATAAAGAGAAAGGTAGCAAACCTAGCAGTGCATATCTAATGAGTGTATCTTTTCATGGGATAGGAAAAATATAACTTAGTATCATAGTAATTGAGGTTACGTTCATCTAGTCCAACCTTTATACCCTACTCTTTAACCCTATCTAACGGTTTATCCAGAGGAAGGCAAAAAAAAAGCTAAAAATGGGGTTGAAAAATTCCTTGCTCACTTCAAATGGCAATTGGAAGGTAACCCTGGGTCAACTAGAACTACAGTATTTGTATTAATACCAGTAATTCTCAATAATTTTTTAGTTTTAGAAACTTATCCAGCCAACTTTTAAAGCTATTCAATGAACTTGTCATTACCACATCTGCTGGAAGACAGTCCCACAGTTTCACCATTCTCACTGAAAAGAAACCTTTCCTAACTTGAAGATGAAACTACTTTTTTACTAGAATTAAAGGCTGTCCCTGCATCCTCCGATATCACCTATTAGTGAACAATGCACTCCATTCCCATTCCAAACCGCTCCATTCCCGTTATTATTTTAGTTGATCTTCTCTAAACTCCTTTATTTCCAAAATTTCATTTTTGTATATGGGATTCCAAAACTGCACCACATAGTCCAAATGAGGCCTTTCCCGTGCATTGTTAAGAGGGAGAATAATATTTTCCCACTTGAATCTATTCCCCTCTTTATACTAGACAATATCCTGTAAGCTCTTTTTCGATTAGAGATTCACTTATTATTTAGTTATTTATGGTGTAGGTGGCACAAGGATTGTTAAACCCCAAATGCATCACATTACATTTAATAACATTGAATCTCATCTGCCACTCTGCAGCCCATTTTGATAATCTATCTAGGTTTGCTTGCAGCAATTACACATCGTTTGAAGTTTCCAAAGCTTTGCATAGTTTAGTGCCATCAGCAAAGACAGAGACCTTGCTCTCATTTCCCCCTATTTAAGTCATTTATAAACAGATTAAAAAGAAGTGGCTCCAGTACAGAACCCTGAGGCACTCCACTTAGAACTTTAGCCCACATGAATGTAGCTCCTTTGACCACCACTCTCTGTTTGCAATCCAACAACCAATTCTCTATCCATGTACAAATGTTCTTTTCTAGGCCAACTGTCCTCAATTTATCCATTAGTTGCCTATTTAGCAAAATCCAAGTATACTTCATCCACTGCTGTGTTATTGTTTATGCAACATTTCCCTGCTGCCTCAATTTAATATAATAGGTATTAGGGTTGCCACCTTTCCCTTTAAGACCCCAACACATATAAAATGTACATAGTGATAGTATAGCCTGTATTTATATTAGACGTTTGTACCAAGCTACATAGGTTTCAGTTTAGACTTACATTACAGATATCCAGTAACCAAGAATATTCTACAAATGATTTCTAGACTGAAGCTGATTTCAGAGGTGATGGACATATGGTTTTACTAAGTGAAAATAATAGGATCTGTGGAGCTGCCTTTGTATTTTGGGTTTTGTTTTCTTTTAAGAAAAAAACATCACTGGATGAATAATAAAATTTACTTTTCCCATATAAAATACTTACATTTTAAAAATGTTTAAGTTTTATTGTTTACATTTTTTAAAAATATTACTGTCTGTCTTTACAAAGTAATACCACGAAAAGACTTTATACAAGACTTTCTAAACAAAGCCCACCTGGGTCACAAAAAGGAAAAATAAGTTCAAAGTCATTTATAAACATAGCTTGTGATATGCAAAAGGAAAAATATATTGTATATACAGTTTATTATTCTTCATTAGATTCTGGGTTTTTGTACTGTTTATCCTTTTTGTAGTGGATACACTTTCAATTTCTGCTCAATTATTCTTTGATTATTTCAATATGCTCTTTGAAATTCATCCAATTTGTATTTTTCAATAATCAACAAATGCATAATTTGTTTAAAATATGTTAAACCTGCTTAATTTTTTGAGGTATGCTGTAAAGTTTCTTTTCATCCCACAGAAATACAGAAATGCACCATATGCATACACAGTTTCTGATAACATCATGCATGTACAATTGCTATTAGAAAATCAACATATATACTGCAATATTTAAATAGTAATTACATTGCTGGGGGGCTAAATGACCATGTCACTGCACACACAGAAAAACTGCAAAAAGGGAAGTGCACTTCACAACACTCTTAAAAGTGTACCTACCCAAATTGTTTTGCTGCACACTGCACATTTATTGAAATAACAATAATGACAGAATTGCTTTTAGGTTGTAGAAACAAAGATATGGTTTGCAAGAATTGACAACTGATGTAACCCTGGAGTAAAAATACAAAAAACTGGTCACTTATCAGTTACTTGTCCCAAACCCAAAGTATAGCTCCTTAACCTCCCGGTTCTTAATCAATACATTAAAGGAATAATTCACTTTTTAAGTGAACTATTCCTTTAAGTATAAATATTGCCTCTATTCCTGCAGAATAAGCTGGCTCCTCCCTCCATGCAGTCAATCAAGGATGTGACTGCTGACATCACAGCCAATGAGAAACTTCTGTTTTCTGCTGCTTTCTCGGCTTATACCATGTAAGTCTACAAGTCCAGGAAATAGTTACTGTGTCCATGAGGTCTAACCTTTTTTCATGTACTACACTTCCGAGTTACATCAGTCTGTAAAATACGTAATTCTTAAGTATATTGGGGATCTATAAAAGATCTGCAGATCCTCGGATTAAATATAATTAAAGAAAATATATGAGGGGGTGATATGAAAAACTATTGCAAAATGTAAGTTGGTCTATTGTCTTAAATCATGAGCACCAAGAGGCATAAATGATGAATTTGATTTAATCCCTTTTTTCTGACATTTGATATTTCTTAAAGAAGGAAGCTCTACCAATTTATATGGACAAAATTTTATGTATTTTTAATTTTATTCATTTGATTTTTTGGTATGCTGGCGTAACTTTTTAAAACGTGTTATCTAATAAGATAAAATAGAGTGCACCCATAATGTAAATACCTTAAATATTTGGAATATCTTGGTTTATTAATATGCTTGTGAATAGTAAACAACGGAGTTAATTGGATTTAAATTTAAAATAAAGTCAGAGATACCGCAAGATTGTGGGTATTCCTGATAAGTACACAATGATGTAAGGGCGTAATGACATGAATGACGTACAGATTGACACAACACGGAAGTGTAGTGCATGTATAGATGCAATGCACACAATAACTTTTTTTCCAGGCTTGACTTAAATGGGAAAAGCAAAGAGTAGGGTTTAGACAGTTGACAGACTCCACTGGTTCAGAGAAGAACATGCTTGGAGCTATCAATCCAGGCTCAATTTGAACTATCCGCAGGCTGGAGAGACCTTTTTTAAAATGATTTTGGTGCATCTTGTACATAGTATTTATTAACATTTTCAATATAGAAATGTATTTATTATTATTAGTGATTAGTTTTCTATCTGGTGTATTAAACTATACTTTTTTCCTAGCTAAATTAATATTGTTATATATTCCCAGCATTTTGGCAGTTTTATTGTGTTTGGTGGATTTTTATATACAAAACATATCCTGCCCAGCTGCTGTGCAAAGTTTTATGTCTGTCTTCTAGCCCTGATTAAACAAATTCCTGCTTGCTGCCTTGCACATGCTCAAGATTGTAAAAATATCATTGAGCAAAGGCAGATACCTTTGCCAGAAAGGAAGATAATTTATAATTAATTATCTAGTTAAAAATGCATATAATTAACTGGTAAAAAGAGCAGTTAGGGTTGCAGGCAGATAACTGTCACCAGTTTTTTGTGGTGGATATGCCCTTTAAATGTCTCAGCCAATTACTGTCCAGCCCCTTCTACTGCTTCCATGCACAGAAAAATCATGGAACAACAGCTGAAGGCAGTCAAGGGAACGATGGCTGGTAGGTACATTTAGAAGTGATTTGAACATGTAAACATTGCGAGTTCTAGGTTATTGGGGGGTTTCTGTGACCTGGACAATTTTTTGGGGGGTGGGGTTGGGCATACCATTAAAAAACTAACAGGGAGATGTAATATCTTCTACTAATGGTAAAATAAGTGCAAAACCCATGCTATCCATGGGGTTAGTAAGGATTTTGCACTCATTTTGCACTGTCTGCGATATTTTTGGATTTACCTCAGAGCAAGTATCACATAAACGCTTTTTCAATTGTGGTTTTAAAGCTATAATAAAGTTTGCAACTTACCGCTTGCGTTTCCACAAAGTATCAAAACATCCGCAAATTGGTTAATACATCATTTCAACTAATAATGGTAGGTTGCGTTAGAGAAAATTCTTGCATCTCCCCCCAATCATATAGTAGCATTCATATGGTAATAACAGGTCTGTTATTAATATACTTATAATATAATAAAATTAAATGCATTTAAATATTACCACCTTTTTGAAATAATTATATAAATCAGTTGGGAAAGACATAAATGTATGCTGGTAATCTAAAGCTTTTGTTTCATCTGAGATACCCAGCTAGCCCATAATCTAAAGCAGACTGACCCATGACACACGATATGTATAAGCGCCCGTCAATTGTGCCATGTATGGATGCTTTATCGGGTGATAATTCATGCTATAGTTAATCAGCACCAGGAAGCGGTTGGGAATTTCAATGTGACAGTGGAGGATCGAGTGAAAGCTAAGTTTCGTCTATCTTCCTTCCTGGCTTCATAGGCATTGATTGAAGAATGTAAGGTAAGGCATTGCTACTGGACTTTAAACAGGATGAGGGTGTGTGTCACTTTGCTGTGATGTAACTTATTTTTCTTCTCCTTGATTGTTTTAAGCAATGAATCAACATATGCAGATACCTTTCTTGTAGCACTTTCAATTTATCCTCCAATTCACATATATACCTGTAGCTTTTGAAGGTTGTGTAATAGCAAAAGCATTAAAAAAATAAAGTTAATAAAGTAAATAAACTGTGGTCTCAAAACATATTATGGTTAAATAAAAGCCTGCAGTATATGCTTTAAACTGAGCCAACAATCACATCTCTGGTTGGAGCCTGTAAGAAATTACATTGGGGTGAATTTTCAAACTTCCTACTTCCAGTAGGTTGAGTGACATCACCTGACCTCTGCCGGCCCTTCTCCCTCGGGGGAGAAGCATGCTCAGTTGAGACTTATTGCGGGGGAAATCAGGAGGAACCTGAGGAAAAAATTGACAGTTAAGAAGGGGAGCCTATTAAAGCAAACATACTGGTCACATAACTACAAGCTGGTCACATGGCTAAAAACAGGAAGAGTTCAACCAGGAAGTTACATTGCTGAACCTTTCCAGCAATAACTTCTCACAAATTTTTTCTAGAGATGTGATTTAGGTTTTATTTTGAAGGTGTGATGGAAGGCTTTTTAAATAATTCTTACTAGTTTGGAAGAACTTGAGACCACAGTTACCCTTTAACTGAATGATAGCATGTTTTTGGCTAATGGTTAGATGATTATTTGTGGTCCAGTTGTATTATAGATGTTTACAAGCATTGTACATTCAGTCAGGCTTTACAGATATCAAAATGCTTTAAAGGCATTTGAAGAAAGTCTCTGAGGACACACATCACCTGTGAGACAAAGCAAAAGTTACACAATAGGATTTACAAAAATCATTACTTTCATGAGAAGCTGCCATTCGATTTAAATGGGGAGGAAAATACATTTTCTTTCAGTTTTCTTTAAATGTTGAGATGTATAGGATTCCATGGGACTTGTTTGACTGTAGCTTATATGATAAGCATGTAAGTGTGATCATTTAATTCAACTCTAAATAATTAGTTCTTTTTTTCTTACAAAATGAGATAGCCTTCAGGATTTCGGATAACATAATCTTTCAATTGAAAATACAGGTGACCTTAATAGAAACAAGAAATTAGAAGAAGGCAAACTAGTACTTTCCTTTTTATCATATGCTTTAAGCATCCATGTGTGATATAGACAATTCAGGATTTCAGGCTCAGATACATAAAATGAAGGAAATGCCTGCAGCTGATTCTTATTCTTTTTTTAATCACATTTACTTATCTTTTCAATTTCAAAGTGTTTTCCATGGTAATTCAGAAGCATTTATTCAGTATTTTTACTTAAGGAATAGAGGATTGAGGACAACTGGCTTCAATCACAAACTTTGAAGAAGAAAGCTAAAAAATACAGCCATAAAAATGGTTCCATGCAATTAAAGTGCCAGAGACACTGTTTAGCATATTTATAAAGGAGCAGGCTGGTTTAAAAACAGTTGGAGAACTGACTTTCTGAACCTGATAAATTGTGATATTATGAATAAAATGCTATCACAAGTCAGAGCCTAATATGATCTGGAAATGAAATAAAAAAAAACTGTTTATAGACACAATTTTACAATCTCTATGGAGTATTCTGATTTACACTACAGTGGATAGCAACATTTTGTGCCTGTTTGTAGGTTATGAATGAGTAGGGCGCAAAGTATTTATGGTGTTTATCTTACTATTTCAAATATGATTTAAGATTAGTCTTCCTTGAAATAAGAGGTATAGGCTGGCCCAAAGAGTATCTTCATTATGCTGTAAATTTACCCTAAATGTGACAATACACACTTTTGATAGACTTAAAACCCTAAACCATCCATAAAAATGTCTGCGTTATTAGTTCACAAATATACTGCATTATAAAGAAATTCTTCCTCATCCTTTTTCCCTTGACCCAGAAAGACATAATGCAACCAATTTGAGAGAGCTTCTCTCTTTTTTCCTAAGTGAAGAACCCCCCCCCAAAAAAATAACTTGGGCTAGAAACAAAGTAGTAATGCATTGTGCATTATGCACCTACTCAGCGTGACATCATCCCATGGGCAGATACATGATTTTAAAATTGCCCTGTGGGGACTGACAACTAGCATCCTTTGCAAGAGATATAAAAACAGCATTTTACAGTAATGAAAAGCTCAAATTTGAACTACAGGTCTTATCATCCCCTACCACCTGATTAAAAGCATAAAAATGTTTTTTGTTATGCATATATAACAATATTCCCCTTTAAATTCCCCTTTACTGCTGAGAAATGCATTGCTCAGAGCTGTACTGAGTTCAGGTCTCCTTGATTATACTCTGTCTGCAGCTCTGCACTATGTTGTTTATAAAAGAGTAATAAGCATTTATGATTGATGTTTAATTAACATTAGGTTGAGAGATTGTACATTCAAATATACTGTAGATACCTGTAAAACTGACCAAATGAACCAACACCAGTGATTTGTTGAAATAAATAATATTCTACAAGATAAATAGTCCCATTTGAAAGTCTGTGCATCTCCCTTTCAGGTTTATTTAATTAATCAATTAAAACTAATCAATTGCATTGAAACTAATGCAGTCTGCAACATTCATTAAAAAAGTTGCAAATGTGGGTAAAGGACTGAAAATTTTTAAAAATCCCTAAGGAACTGAGAATCATGGGGAATTCAAAATACCAAGCATGTCAATGGCTGAAAAATGGAGGTCCACATCTGTTTGTCACTATAAAACTGCCTATAGGTCAGTAAATACAGTGTAATGTGTTATGTGCAGCATTTCTAGCCTTCAAGACTAAAGATGATTCTTCTACTGTAGAAAAAGAAAGAAAGAAAATAAATCCACAGGTGCTAGAAGAAATTTGGGGGCATCATTCAAATTGCCCCCCTTGCCCCTTCAGCCCCCCATAATTTTTGTCCGAAACTGATGAGGGGAATGCTAGTAAATAAATCCTTTTAAGCCAGATTATATAGAGAAGCTGGTTCCCTAGCTTTTTGCAGAGCAGCAGTGAGAAGGGAGTCCTTGTGATGCTAGAAGTCTTTCTTTGATGTCAGGGATATCCCTGGTCTTCCCCAGCAATGTCCCCTGGTGGTCTACAGGAGGAAGAGAATTGTGATCAGCTGCTGATCGCAAGTTCACTTCCTGCTATAGTAAGCGAATGTTTAACACAGTCTTACTTTAATATCTGTGAATGAATCAAAGAGATTCATGAAATAATACAGATTTCTCTCTGGTGTTCTAGTGGAGGTACCAAACTGCAATCAACTCTAACAGAAAAATAGTTATGTGGAGCTTCCCATGCAAGAAGGCACACACAGTCATAACATATAAACAATGAAGCCAGGAAGCGCAGGCTGATGCATACACACAGTGTTTTATTGACACTTTTTTGTTGACACACACAGTCATCTCTGCTTAACCCCTGCAGCTAATGTTGAGTTCCACTGCTTTTACACAAGGCATATTCTTCTCCAGTGATTGTAATATTCCCATGCTGGCCCTCTGCTTTTTAGAGGACTTGGTATGCTAGGTACTAATATTAAACTAGGGACTATTACTTTTTCTTCTTGACTTATTACACCACTTGTCACAAATATCACAGGACACCCTGTTTGAGGTTGTAGGCAATAAGACAAATCAGACAATCTCTTTTGTAGTTTAAGGAGTTTTTTTACAATGTACCAATACCAAGCAAAAATGTATCCTACTAAGCAAGCACAGTCCCTGGGAGTTCTGTGGCTCAAGTTCCAGGGTTATAACCTGTCAAGTTGTTGCTGGTTAGACCTGGTAGATAGATACTGGTACTCACTACTTATGGTATGATTGCCTGGGTGTTCCTGTGTGATTGCTTTTTTCACTTCTCCATATGTGTTCTCAAACCATCTCATGTACACATTGACAAGCATAGAATTCTATACATGAAAGGGTTTGAGAACACATTTATCTACCCAGCAAAGGACAAATTAATTTTGTTTTACTCATTCACTCATTTCTTAGATATAAGGATTTTTTTAAAAAAATAACACCTTGGGGACCACACTCTACTGTATAGAAAGGAGACTGACAAAAAAATCTATATTGCTGTAAAGGTATGATAAACAAATTCTAGTATTCGACACACCTACAGAAGAGGATGTAATTTAGCTAGTTATCACGTTGGAACAGATGTGATTGATCACAAACCAATGGAGGACCCCCACCACTTGGGGTACACCAAAAATGGAGTGTTTTCACTGTCCAGATTGCATCACATGTTGGTTGATGTTAGTGGGTAAGGAATTTGTTCAAGCTCACAGTGGCATAACATTCTTTATAAAGCTGTGTTTTTTTCTGTAAAAGCAGACACATAAATTATTACATTACATGCCCTTGCAGGCTTTATTATATCGGAAAAGCAAAGACAACATGAAAAGATTGTATGGCTATCCATAGGTCCCCAAACAGGATCTTATGGCTAAGGATGATACATCCATAAATACTAATAATGGTGACCTCTCCGTGGCCCGGAATTTTAGAAAATTGTCCAATCCCTTTTCCAGCCTTAGATGGACTTACACCAGAGGAAATGAGGTCCAACAGTGATAGAGACAGGCTATTATTAAAGGAGGTGAGGTGGATCCATCACCTGGATATGCAGGCATCTATGGGGGTTAAACAAACAACTGTTGTTACATTATTTCCTGTAAGAATATAAATGGGTTGTGTAAAATTTCCTATGCCTAACCTCAATCTGTAAGTACTCTCAGTTGTAACATTGTTCAAAATAAAAAAATATTTTTTGTTTCCATATATATATTGATGCACAGCGTATCTTTTAATTAATTAAAAAATATATTATGTAAAAACCACACAACCTATTCTTCTGTGGAAACATATGCAAAAAGGGTGCAAACGGATATAACACAAATGGCCAGCTGGCCAGCATGAGTAATGTATTGAATGTACAACATGAACTTAAAGCAGAACTCTAGTATTACAATAAAGCCCTCTGATAAGGGTGGCACTGTCCTGGTATTAGATATATCTTATTATAAGGAGTTTATGGAACCACCTATGATAGCATATTAGAAGAGCAAAACTATAGGCTTTATGGTTACCAACACAAGATTTAGGTCAGAAATGAAGCCTAAAAAAAACTCCCCTGACTGGGAAATAGACAACAGGGGATGTACCCTTGTCTTGTGTGCACTGCAAACTTGTTACGAAAGGTCCTGAGTTTATATATACAGGCACAGGAGAGAAGATCAAAGCACAGGGACATTTATATGTAGTAAACAGTAATGTGCAACTGTGCAGTATAAAAACTGCTTACAGGCTTATTAAACGGGGAGCGCTGTGATTTACGATTGGTTAGCACGACTTTAAGCCTCGGTTTACGGCAGCTTCGCAAGAACTGGAAGAGACACTTGCACAGCCATTGCAAGACTATTTACCAGAGGCTGCATGGCTGTTTGCACTTAAGTGTTTAACGCCAGCAGCCGCCAGCAGAGCGCTTGCGGCTCTGGGTGAATCTCCCTATTAATATCATCAAACATCAGTAGATAAAATGCATAAGATCAAACTTGTTAAAAACAGTTGAATAACTGCAACAATGAAAATATTAGAACAGTTCATAAATCATTCCGTCACATAGAAAATGTTTCTTAATCATACTAATGGCTAAATCAGATACATAGTTCATAGGAACTTCAATACCCATGATCCCCCATCAAGTAGCTCCCTATTATGATGTTTCAACCTAAAGGCGTATGTGCCCCGTCATGTATAAAGTAATACATAGTCATATATATTGGCTAACACAGCTATACTTGTGGGAATTACAATACCTATGATCCCCCATCAAGTAGCTCCCTATTATGATGTTTGAACCTAAAGGCATATGTGCCCCGTCATGAATAAAGTAATACATAGTCATATATTGTGGCTAGCACAGCTATACTTGTGGGAACTACAATACCCATGATCCCCTATCAAGTAGCTCCCTATTATGACGTTTCAACCTAAAGGTGTATGTGCCCGTCATCTATAAAGTAATACATAGTCATTTATAGTGGCTAACACAGCTATACTTGTGGGAACTACAATACCCATGATCCCACATCAAGTAGCTATTATGACGTTTACACCTAAATGCGTATGTGCCCTGTCATGTATAAAATAATACATAGTCATAAATAGTGGCTAAAACAGCTAGTTGTGGGAATTACATACCCATGATCCCCCATCAGGAAACTCACTGTTATATTGGCTCAACTTAGCAGCATATGTTGCCAAATGTGAATCCCCTGTGCTTGCGCCTATGAGTCATTCAATCATCCCCATTCTTGACTCCATATTCTTATACCATAGTTGGATCTCAAATGTACATGGGATGTCTCTTTTGTCTGTTTTTTTATATTTAATTAATTTGCCAAAACCTTGAGTAAACTTTTTTCACATTGTCATTTGGGGTGTTGATTGACCCTTTCTTTTGCAAAAACCTGTATGTCTACTGGACCATGGCCCACTTCACTACCATGTTTAGGGACAGGTAAAGTGACAAATTATTTCTTCATGGAAGAATCTATGTTGAAAAAATCGAAGTTTCTCTTTTTGAGTAAGAAGATACTTGCAATAGTTTTTATGTATCACTTTTACATGCATAACATACTCTAGACTACAGTGTTAAAAGTGTGGATTAATCAATTAATAAAACTAAAAACTAATATCTATTCTCGGCATTTAGATGATGAAGATCCTGCAATGCTGTAATTGCTTTGTGGCAATTTGCATTAGAGGAGCAAGGTCAGGTAAGCCCCGCCTGAAGTTTTATGCCCCAATATAGTATGTGTTGAGTTATATGCTTCAATGTAGCGCTAAACTGAACTAAAAATAATTGCATCACATGAGTTGCGCTATTAGCAAAAATATTTGTTTTTCGAGCATGGGTCCTTCCTCATAGGTGGTTATATGAGGCACATGCCTGAAACGAATCAGGCTGTTAGTCTGATTTGTTTTTATTATGCCTGAATAATTAATGTTTTTAGATTTATACTTTATTTTTCTTTCGCAACCTTTGATTTTTTGGGGCTGCACACATGTCCCTTTAGTTCTTGCACTGCTGCATCTAATACCCCTGGAAAAGGAGAACACTCGTGAGTGTCAAGAATGGGGAAGAGCTTGGACCTGCCTAGAGAGGGAGTGTGTATCCCTGGAGCAGTCCCATGGTTTGATGCAATCCCATATAGTAGATTATTTAAATTGGTTTTAACTATAAAAATAAATCCATTTTGTATAAATATAACACCTATTCATTGTCTATTGGGCTTACTATTTAATAGAATCTATCTGTATAGTAAATAGGGATAGTTATTTGTCTTCTCTCCCAAAGTGTTGTATGTGGGGGAATTATTATTAAACAACTTCAGTAATGCTGGATGGTGCTGGACAAAATTTTGCATTGTGTGCTATTTAATTCAACTTATGACAAGCCTGGCCTATATAAACTGCACTATACATAAGCCTAAGGTACTGCTGGCTAAATAATAATAATAATTAAAAAAAGGCTTGTGTGACTTTAAGGAGGGATTTGCAGCAGCTGCACAGGTATCTCAAAAGACACAATAACAGAAGCTATTTATTGCCAACTAATAGATGGCTTGATGGTCCTGCAAAAGTTTTACGGCGAATCACAATGCAGAAGGAACTGCTTTCAGCCTATTTCATTCGAGGTGTGATTCTCCCAAACAACATCTGACTGTTTTGAGAAAGAAGCAGAGGAAACTACCGCCCCCACCACGGGGGTGCCCAGGTGGTAGGAGGGCTCACACCTAAGGTCCACGTTCAGCAACATATACGCAATTTGCTGTTTAAAAGACCAGACCCTAACTTCCGTTTCGGTTCCAGTCTTTTAAACAGTTGATTGCGTGTATGTTTACTTCATATGTGTGATCGCAGACCTTTGGCGCGCTGGTAAATGGGGTGTGTCTGGGACCCGGCCTCCAATGTAGTGAGGGGGGGCGGGCCCCTGTAGTTACACCCCTTAGCCCAACAACCCAATGATGCACCCCCAGCCTAGGGTTACCAGACGAGGGATTGGTAGGCATTCTTAATAAAACATAATAGTGCAGCTGGACTGATTTGCATTTTTTCAGTCAGCCTTGAAGTATAATATATATATATACAGTGGTGTGAAAAACTATTTGCCCCCTTCCTGATTTCTTATTCTTTTGCATGTTTGTCACACTTAAATGTTTCTGCTCATCAAAAACCGTTAACTATTAGTCAAAGATAACATAATTGAACACAAAATGCAGTTTTAAATTACGGTTTTTATTATTTAATGAGAAAAAAAACTCCAAATCTACATGGCCCTGTGTGAAAAAAAAATTGCCCCCTGAACCTAATAACTGGTTGGGCCACCCTTAGCAGCAATAACTGCAATCAAGCGTTTGCGATAACTTGCAACAAGTCTTTTACAGCGCTCTGGAGGAATTTTGGCGCACTCATCTTTGCAGAATTGTTGCAATTCAGCTTTATTTGAGGGTTTTCTAGCATGAACCGCCTTTTTAAGGTCATGCCACAACATCTCAATAGGATTCAGGTCAGGACTTTGACTAGGCCACTCCAAAGTCTTCATTTTGTTTTTCTTCAGCCATTCAGAGGTGGATTTGCTGGTTTGTTTTGGGTCATTGTCCTGCTGCAGCACCCAAGATTGCTTCAGCTTGAGTTGACGAACAGATGGCCGGACATTCTCCTTCAGGATTTTTTGGTAGACAGTAGAATTCATGGTTCCATCTATCACAGCAAGCCTTCCAGGTCATGAAGCAGCAAAACAACCCCAGACCATCACACTACCACCACCATATTTTACTGTTGGTATGATGTTCTTTTGCTGAAATGCTGTGTTACTTCTACGCCAGATGTAACGGGACACGCACCTTCCAAAAAGTTCAACTTTTGTCTCGTCGGTCCACAAGGTATTTTCCCAAAAGTCTTGGCAATCATTGAGATGTTTTTTAGCAAAATTGAGACGAGTCTTAATGTTCTTTTTGCTTAAAAGTGGTTTGCGCCTTGGATATCTGCCATGCAGGCCGTTTTTGCCCAGTCTCTTTCTTATGGTGGAGTCGTGAACACTGACCTTAATTGAGGCAAGTGAAGCCTGCAGTTCTTTAGATGTTGTCCTGGGGTCTTTTGTGGCCTCTTGGATGAGTTTTCTCTGCGGTCTTGGGGTAATTTTGGTCGGCCGGCCACTCCTGGGAAGGTTCATCACTGTTCCATGTTTTTGCCATTTGTGGATAATGGCTCTCACTGTGGTTCGCTGGAGTCCCAAAGCTTTAGAAATGGCTTTATAACCTTTACCAGACTGATAGATCTCAATTAAGTTATTTTTTTAACTTATTTTATAAGGGGGGCAATCACTTTTTCACACAGGGCCATGTAGATTTGGAGTTTTTTTTTCTCACTAAATAATAAAAACCATCATTTAAAACTGCATTTTGTGTTCAATTATGTTATCTTTGACTAATATTTAACGGTTTTTGATGAGCAGAAACATTTAAGTGTGACAAACATGCAAAAGAATAAGAAATCAGGAAGGGGGCAAATAGTTTTTCACACCACTGTATATATATATATATATATGTATATATATATATAAAGACAAAAAATGGCAAGATGGTAGCACTCCAACACAATGGCTTCTGGTAGTGCCTGTTTGGAGGAATTGCCTCCAATCGGGCAATTCTTGAAGCATACAAAATGAAGAAATGGAGTCGCACACAGTTTTTCTTTGCAAATAAAAGCTTATATTGTCGCCATATGTTTACACACAGGTAATGTTTCGTAACTCTTGCTTCCTTTTTCAAGTCAAAAGCATATGTAACAAACACCAATGCAAACTCAATATTTAAAGGGTAAAACAGGAAATTACATCTCCTATCTTATTGCATCACATCCTGAGTATCAAAGCAAAATGGCTCCCATGTGGTACCCTGCGGTGTGCATAAACAAGAACCATGGTGCACATCAGATCATATGTGCAGCATGGCTATTGAAAACGCACACCGTGGGGCCACGCACAAGCCCAAATAGAGGGCAATCCAAACATATAGAGACTATATGCACATAAGTGACAAATTGTATACATAACAAAATACAGAAAAAGAAAGAAGACGAAAAGAGAAGATTGAAACAGTACATATACATATACATCTGTGGCCTCAGCCCTATTAATTGCACCATTGGTCATATAAACATATATAAATCATAATCATGGTTTAACCCATGTAAAAGTTGCCTAATCCACCAGGTTTCATGCTTCCTCAGCTTAAGCTCTCTATCTTGTAGACCTTCACACTTAACCTCCACCAGCACCATAAACTTAAAAAAAAGTTCATCTGCACTATTCCCCCCCTCATCAAAATGTCTCGGGACCGGTAATGTAAGTTGTTTTGTCTTAATAGATGATTTATGCTGCAAAATTCTCGATTTCACTTTTTGGGTGGTTTCCCCAATATAAACCAAGCCACATGGGCAAATAAGGGCATACACAACATATCTGGAGTCGCAGGTATAGAGGCCTTTAAATTTAAACACTTACTGATTGGGAGGATTAATAAACGATGGACCTTTAATTACGGATTTGTATTGGATACAGTTGTGACACGGTACTATACCCAAACGAGCACTTTTAAGCCAAGTGTACTTTTTGGCAGAAATCTGGGTATTGGCAGTTGTCACAATTGATTTAATGGTTTTGCCTCTTTTATAAGACATATGGGGTGGTTCCCTAAATTCCTTAACCTCTGGATACGATTCTGTTAAAATATGCCAATATTTCTTAATACATTTTGGAATATTACTGTTTGGGTTATATTGAGATAAAATAACAAGCCTGTTTTTATTTCTATTATTATCTCTCCTAGTGTCCGTTTCTCTGTTTTCAAGTTGGATACAAGTCACACAATTGGGGCAGCGTTTAACTAACAAGTATTTCAAATTGTGGCCCCTTTTATAGGCAAAGCTGACCTGGTTCTTCTTAATTAACTCCCAGTGTTTTAGCACAATCCTTTTAATGTTTTTACTTAAAAAGGAAAAGTTCATAGAAAATACCAATGGTTCCAAAGCCCCCTGCTCCCCTCCGGATCCGTTAGGGCTCTAACCAATTGTTCTTTTAAGGTTTTAACGTCATATCCAGGTTGTAGGAACCTGCTGGTCCTCTCTTTGAGTTGTTCCTCCATTAGTCCAGTATCCGTGTTATTCCGTATGACTCTCGATATTCAGGTATTCAGGAATGGCCCTCAATAGGGCTGGGGGTGATAACTTGTCCCATGCAGTGTGGTATTCCTGTCCGTGGCCTTTCTAAACACAGCTGTACCTAGTTTTTCACCAACCCTTGTATTACTGCTTATGCACGTTAGTTTAACAGGGGTACCCAATTCGTTGATCTCTTTAATTATAGAATGAAGCACACACTCCTCACCACTCACCATATAAAAACAGATTGTCAATGAATCTTTTATAAATTACCACTCCCGTGCCCAACCTTGGTAGAATCACCCCTTCCTCAAAACATTTCACATACAGATTTGCCAGTGATGGGGCCACATTGGACCCCATTGCTGTGCCATGGCATTGGATATAATACAATGATTCAAACCTAAAGTAGTTTTTACCAAGAATGAAACCAAGGAGCTCCATCAAAAATTCTACAGGAGGCTGATCATGCTGTGTTCCCATCAATCCAAGTCTACACGCTTCTATCCCATCACTCGTGTAAAGGCTGATGACATCACATGTGACCAGTATCTTATCACTCATTGGTATTTCCAGATTACTTAAAACCTCCCATAAATGCCCTCTATCTCTCAGTTATGACCCCATTTGCTTCACAGCGGGCTGTAGGAAGAAATCTACATATTGGTCCAAAGGCCTAAGTACTGAACCATGTGAAGTCACATTGGGGCATCATGGGGGTGAGAGGAGCATTTTATGTACCTTGGGGAGAGTGTATAAAATGGGACAACAGGGTGCATCAACAGTTAAGAATCGTTTACTTTTCTTCAAGGGCCTGTTTAATTACACCATCAACCTCCTTTTTGATGACCAAAGTGGGTTCCTGTGAACATAATAGATAAGTCGCAGAGTCATTCAATTGTTTAAGTAGCTCATTCCTATAAAATGTACGACCCAACAGGACCACAGCCCCACCTTTGTTCGCCAGGCGAATAACAAGATCACCATCATTCCGCAACGTGCGGAAATTTAGATTTTACAACAGTAAATGTTTCAATGATAGTTGTGACTTTCGAAAATTCTGTCAGATACGTAGATCTTCGTAACCAGCAGTTCTGAATAGAATCTAGATTTGTTTCAAAACCAGGACTTATCACTAGAAGATATATAGGCAGTTTAGGGGTGTATTTATAAATGTGCTGCATTCTCTCTTTTAATAGATTTTGGGTGAAACTGGCCACTAAAATAAACTGCTTATTAATACAATCTTATTAACTGGATTATTTGTTTCAATTTCATTGAAAATCTGCTAAAATGTTTTTATGATGACAAAGACTTTTGCACTTTTATGTATATCCAAACAGATTTTGCCAATCATGCCTCTGATATTTTTTTTCTTTCTTCAAGTTATAATCTAAAGCAGAACTCTGAATTATTAACATCTTCCCTGAATTAATCAATCAAATCCTTTTAAAGGAGAATGAACCCCCAAAAAACTAATGTTTGAGTAAGAAAATACTTACCACAGCAACTTTCTCAGCATGGGAGACTCTACTTAGGTACCTTTCTTGCCTCTATTTGCTCACCTCAGGTTCTGCTTGTTCTCCAAAGCTAAAGCAGCCATTGTTCTCCGCCAGAAACTTAATTTGGTTTCATTAAATTTTCTGCACATATTGTGATCTCAACACCCACCTCTTAACCCCTGTTATGCGTGAATACATTAAATCAAAAATATTCGAGTAACTGAACATATTGGGAGGTGTAGAGAGATACACTGAGATTCACTGATTTTTTTACAGTAGCCCTTATATAATTTTAATGTTGCATTGTGCAACATGCACAGCTCTGTGCAATGCATTTATTAATAATGTAAATGTGAATGTTAACGGGTAAGCAGAGCTGTAGGGGGACAGGTAATGACAGTAAACCAGATATTATCAGAGCTCTGTTTAATGCATCTCAATGTAGTGTAGCGTATTAAAGTGGAAATATCTGTTGTATCCAATTAGATGAACTGGACTTGAAGTTTAGTTCAAGTCAACTATACTTGAAGTACTAAACTTCAAGTCCAGTTGATCTAATTGAATACAACAGGTATACCATGACCTGGATGAATGAGAACCTTCACAAGCATTAAAGTGGAAAGTTAGTGAGTCTTTTGGTTTATTAAAATAAATTCCCGCAGGCATCTACATGTGACGGGCTGTTCTGTATTTACATTAGAAGCATGACTTAGGCTGCATAGATTTCTGTATTGCCATACAGTATTGTTTAGCCTTGTAGCATGGAGATAATATATTTGTTTGGGTCTTAAAGAAAAGATGGAAATCCTAGCAGTGCACTTCTAATGAGTGTACCTTTTAAAGGGGAATGTTGGAGGGTAGGAAGAGTGTCTTTTTGTTTATACATTATTCCCCACAGACAGCCCTCCTGCTGCATTCATTTAATAGAATAAGTATTAGGGTTGCTGCCTTTCCCTTAAAGACCTCAACACATATAAAATCTATACAGTGGCAGGCCAGTCTGTATTTATATTTGAAGTGTGGCAAGGCTTTAAAGGTTTCAGTGTAGACATACTGCATTGTATTTAATAAATTGGTGCTTAGCCTTGCAGCATGTAGATTTTATATGTTTTGGGGTCTTAAATTGAAAGGTAGCAAACCTGATATGTATGAATAGCCCTCTGATTACACAGAATAGAAGTTTGATATTTTTAATTGGGATTGGTGCTACAGTATTAGGCTATTAGGCTAAGTGATTATAGAGAATATATAAAAACCTAACAATGGGTGATCGAACATGTCGGAAAATTACAGACAATCAAGCAAGCTCCTATGGACCATGTGGTCAGTCACAGCGAACTGGCGGCTGCATCAGCATTCACCGCAACCAACAGCGATTCATCCCGGCTGACTGCTTGCTAGAGCCGAGCAGCTGGTTGGAACAAATATTCCATTGATGTGTGAAAATGATAGGATCGGTGGAGCTGCCTTTATATTTTTAGTTTCATTCATCTGTCAAGATAAAGAAAATGTTTTTAAAACAGTGGCGTCGCTACGTTAAAACATTGTGCCCCGGATCTCTGGCTAAGTGTCCCAAATGTTTAAAAAAAAACTTACCTGATAGAGGTGCCCGGAATCTCCAACTTCCCAGTAGTACTTTGCGGCTGCGTGATGTACCACTGGTAAGTTGGAACTGCTGCCCCTGTGCTGCTCTGCAATGTCTCTGCTTTGAAATCCGTCATCCAGCTGCTCTGCTCCACTGCACATCATGGGTAGGTGATAGCCACATAGCCCTTTTAGGCTATTACATTCCTCATGTAAACCTAACAAAACGGAGGTGCGCTCCCTAATTAATAAACATAGGTATGAGACCCTATTTTAGAGTGGTGCTAGGGGACTAAAACATATACAGGGTTATTCAATAAACGTTCTTATCGTTTAAAATGGTGCTAATTTTGCCCCAACCAATCAGATGTTAGCTTTCAAATGTTAAATAAGATCTGATTGGTTGGGGCAAACTAAACCCCTTGTAACGACATCTAGGATATAAGATCAGTCTTTAATCCCCTAACAATCTACCAAACACCAAAGTAACAAATATACCATAAAAACATCTTTATTCAGAACACATCATATAAAAATATTGTATACTCTAAAGAATTTGGGTGTATCCAATAGCAGCTACTATGTAATCCAACTCAGACCCGGTATCTAGATGAGGAACCTGTCCCAATGCAATAACATCGAACTGGTGTATCGTCAGTAATATAAGAGGTCCAACAGGGGTAAGGTATATCCGTGACCAAAAATCAGAGCCCAAAGTTATATATACTGAGGTGCCACCGCATTAATA
Organism: Hymenochirus boettgeri; assembly: GCA_019447015.1. Lineage (NCBI taxonomy): Eukaryota > Metazoa > Chordata > Amphibia > Anura > Pipidae > Hymenochirus > Hymenochirus boettgeri. The sequence goes on from CM033474.1 coordinate 140,764,992, forward strand.
ATTGTCCAGTTCGGGACTTATTGACAAGCACTGGGTACTGGTAAGTAGAGAAGAGGGTTATTCACGGAACTATATCTCTTCATTGATCCACACCCTACAGGCATACAAGTTGCAATCCCACTCGGCTGCTGTCTCTTCACCCGAATCCTATCGCACGGTGCTACACCTCCTCTGCTCCAACATAAGTAAAATTAGGCCACATCTCACTTTATAGTTAACTTCAAACCACCACTTGTAACTGGACCCCACATGGGACTGTTCTCCTCCACAGACGCCGGGTCAGCTGACTGAAACACGTTTCGTCAAAACACGAGGCTTCGTCTGTGTTTTTTTTATACAATATTTTTATATGATGTGTTCCGAATAAACATGTTTTTATGGTATATTTGTTACTTTCATGGTGTTTGGTAGATTATTAGGGGATCCAAGACTGATCTTATATCCTAGATTGGGTTACAAGGGGTTTAGTGTGCTATAGGGTCTGTCCCTAGTATTTTGATACATACCCCATGTGCAGGGCAATCCACTTATTACATTAGTGGAGGCAATACTGCCAACTGCCTGCACTAATATAATTAGTGGATTGCCCTGCACATGGGGTACGTAATAGCCTACCCCAGTATATGATGAAATTGCAAGTTTACTGTCATTATGTGATGAAGTACCCATGGCTAACAGTATGTAATGAAATGCCCATGGCTAACAGTATGTAATGAAATGCCCATGGCTACCAGTATTTGACTAAATTTCAATGGCTACCAGTATTTGACTAAATTTCCATGGCTACCAATACGTAATGAAATGGCTACCATTATGTAAGGAAATTTCCATGACTACCAGTATGTAATGAGATGCCCATGGCTACCAGTATACAATGAAATGGCTACCAGTATTTAATGAAATTTCCATGGCTGCCTGTGTGTAATGAAATGGCTACCAATATGTAATGAAATTCCCATGGCTACCAGTATGTAATCAAATGCCCATGACTACCAGTATATAATGAAATGGCTGTAGCTGCCAGTATTTAATGAAATGCCCATGGCTACCAGTATATAATGAAATGCCTGTGGCTACCAGTATGTAATCAAATGCCCATGGCTACCAGTATAAAATGCCCATGGCTATCAGTATATAATGAAATGCCTGTAGCTGCCAGTATTTAATGAAATGCCCATGGCTACCAGTATGTGATTAAATTCCCATGGTTACCAGTATGTGATGAAATGCCCATAACTACCAGTATGTAATGAAATGCCCATGGCTACCAGTATATAATGAAATGCCAATGGCTATCAGTATGTAATGAAATGCCTGTAGCTGCCAGTATTTAATGAAATGCCGATGGCTACCAGTATGTGATTAAATCCCCATGATTACCAGTATGTGATGAAATGCCCATGACTACCAGTATGTAATGAAATGCCCATGGCTACCAGTATGAGATGAAATTTCCATGGCTACCAATATGTGATTAATTTCCCATGGCTACTAGTATGTAATGAAATTACCAATTTGCTACCAGTATATAATCAAATTGCTAGTGTGCTACCAGTATGTATTGAAAATGCCAGTTTGCTACCAGAATATATTGAAATTGCCAGTTTGCTACCTGTACAATGGAATACTGTGCCTCTGTGACATTAATATGTGTATCTCTGTCTACATCTTATCTCTGTCTATCTATTTCTCTGTCTTTCTATTAATAACTTCCTGGCTGTGTATATATCTCTTGGTTTGTCTATGTTTGTCTGTCTATTTGTCTCTCTGTCTATCGCTATTAAGTACCTAGTGGGTGTGGTTTAATTGGGGCAAGGAAGGGGCATGACCTAAAAAAAAGCACATAGAGTGCCAGGGGTGTCCCATATCTTCTCAGACCCTAAAGACGCAATAAAGTAGACTAATTAGCTGTGTTCATAGCTCAGTGAGCATTTGCTTACTGCCATTATCCTACACAATATAACATCGAAAAAAGGAATATTAGAAAATTGAAAATGTGAAAATTAGATTGAAAAAACAAAAAATTGTGTTGGTTGATCTACAATTCTGATTAAATATTCGAAAATTGCAATTGAAAATTTAAATTCAATTAGGTTCAAATCTGATTTTTTAAAATTTTAATTGGTTCTGCAGAACCACTGTTGGAATGAAACTAGCAGTTTTGTGTTTATCTCTAATTACCTTATAAAATAATAGCAAATTTTCCAATCTTTGTTTAAGTCCCTTCTAAGTGTAATGCAGACCATATACCTGCTGACATTCCCGCATTATTTTGACAACTGCCTGGGCAAATCATTTTGCAATCAACATTTGGAAAATAGATGGTGCAAGCTTGGGACTATTACGGGAATGTTGGCAGGTAATTTGATTATATGACATGATGTAATATTGATTCAACAATCAAATGTCAAATTGACCAAATATTGTGTCTAATATTGCAGTGTATGGCCAGCATATGAGATGCGGTCTGCTAGAAGCAAATACAGTAATTTTCAATTACTTTTTAATCATTTTTCCCTATAGGATTAATACTTCCCAGATTTCTTTCACAAACTGTGGTGTTTTAAAAGACAACCATGGATGTATTTTAAAAGTGGAACAGAAAGAAAGGTTGTACTTATTTTGTAGTGACCTGAATTCAACATCAGATGTTAAAATCATGACATGAAATTTTGGTAGAGAGATAAAAGTAAAAACAGAGAGTTGACCACATGCCGGATGATATTAGTGGCAGATGTGATCGTCAGAAGTGTGATGGCATTTCCTCTCAATAGGCAAATGCACTTTTAAATCTTTGATGTTAACATGATTAGTAATGAAAGTATGCTTTGTTCCTTTGCCTTCACATGGTCTCAATATTGGCAGTTATCGTTTACTTGTATTTTCTTGAATCAAATATTACCCCCCTTTATTTATGTGCATATGCTGAACACAATCGTGCTTTATTGTTGGTCTAAGAAACTGAATAAAATATACCAATTGAGAATAAAGTGCTAAAAATAGTTCTTTTTTTCCTGTTTCATTGTAGTTTAATCCAACTCTTTATGTTCTCCGCTTTTCCTGCCTTTTGATCTTTATGACATTAAAATATCCATCTTATCTACAGAGTCCATAATTGGTTGCCACGTCAACTGTTCATTGGAAAATCCCTATTAAGCAATATTAGGAGAGAGTCTAGCAGGTTATAAAAAGAAGAAAGAAATTGACATTGCACACATATGGATATGTTTTCCTTACTAAATGGTTCTTATATAGTTTTACTGTAAACTACCTGGGTCACATAGTAACAAATTCCTTTGTTATTGACCAACATTAAGCTATACGGTTTCAAATGAGAAAATTCCATTTTGTTAAGAGCTTCTATAAGATGTTTAAAAAAAGAGTCTATTAAACATCATCCGCTTAACCTGGAAGGAAAGAAATATTGCAAATGTAGATAACATTTCAGCTGTGTAAGAGCTTTATTTAAGAAAAAACATGGCCATGGCATTGTGTAAGCAAAATACTATTTCCTTATTTAGTTATCATCCATATATTATATAATATACACATTGCCCTATACATTGTACTAAACTAGCCATAAAGACAAAGCATTGCTTTATTTATATGGGCCCTGATTGTTCATGTACCATGCTATACGTTAAAAAAAATCCTGCACAGTGCATATATTTTAATAATAAATATTAATTTAATATTTTTCAGGTTTATTCTACATTAACCTATGAATTATTTAATCTGGATATTAATCATTCAGTATTGAGAATTACTAAATAAAAATAATGCATGGGAGCACCTTTAAAAGTCAAGAGCAAAAAGCTCTGCATATCAATGTGGGATTTCTAGAATTTATAATCCACTAAGTATTTGAAGTAACTGCTTAATTTAAACAGTCCTAAAAAGAGATACCTCAAAGCCGAATGTCTTTTCCATGTGAAAAGATGTTCAGCAAGAGAAACAATAATGGTTCCCCCCTCCTGCCTAAAAACACACTGAGCATTCCAAACAACCAGAACAAGCTGGGTGTGATCCTAAGCTAATTAAAGTATTACAATAGGAAAGGATTTTTGCTTAAGAGACCTACAAAATCAACCCAGCTGCTACCCCACAAAGACTTTCTCCCTGCCTGCTCCACATGAGGTTATAATAAAAGAGCAGCAGGCGAAAGTGGATGTACTGTAACAGATTAGATAGTGGTCCTCTCATTGTTCAGACTCTATTTTGTAGTATTGTTATCTGATAATAAACTTGTTTATGCAGCTACTGATGGCCATGGTAAAAGATGTGTTTTATAAAAAAAACTATTTCTATGAGTGTTCTTTCACACTACAAGCGTTTTATGGTGTTTTGCGGCATTTGTGTTGCTGCATGAGTTATGAAAAAAAGCAAGAACTTGGATTTCATATAGGAATGCCACAATACCATTCACATTCTTGCAATTTTGTGCGTTGTGTTATTTTAACACACTACCTGCAGCAGTTTATTGCAATATTTGCACTCAATGAAAGTCTATGGAAAATGAAAATTGTGTGCAAAATAAAGCCCAAATTCGCTACAAATCGTGTATTATGTGCGTTTTTACCCAAAAAACAGTGAGATCCTTCTGATGCTGCTTTCCTCATGGATGCATTGCAGGCAGTGCAAACAGACTGAGATGCACCAAACCCAGCATGATGTCCTTTTCTAATGAAGATTTAATAGTGTTGAGCCAGGGGCACCTACAGTTGTGGGATAAGGGCCACAAATATTGTATACAATACAATACAGTTGAACGATGGAGTGTGGAGGGAAGTTGCTACAGAAGGAGTTTATGAATGAAAGTGCAAGGCATGCAAAAGGTACTAGTAATGTTCGATAAGTGGGGAAAGGTGCTTCTTTTTATTATTTGATAAATTAGATTTAAATATGTGATTTTGTGTGGTTATATGTCACCTAGTTCCTTTACTATAGGATCAGCACTAATGTAATAAAAACTAAAACAACTTTTTGATTCAAACTTGTTTTTAACCCCCCCCAAAAATAAAAAAAAATCATAGCAACACAACTCAGAATCAACAACACACAACAATAAGAAACATGTCCATATTGCTGTTTAAATGCTAGTGTCCTGCCAGGCTCTATCTGCACTGAACTGAGAAAGTTTCTCTCTCAGATTTAAAGCTGCACAACTTGCTCTTCTCTTGGTGGCCTGTATAGTATGAATAATGTCCACATATTCAGCAGAAGCACAGCCCTTCTTTTCACGCATATATGAAAACACATGTAGGGTTATTCAATAAAAATTCTTATAATTTAAAATGGTGCTAACTTTGCCCCAACCAATCAGATGTAAGCTTACAAATGTTAAATAAGATCTGATTGGTTGGAGCAAAATTAGCACCATTTTAAACGATAAGAACTTTTATTGAATCTCCCTGATGATGCCTTTACCACCGTGATTGCATTTTCTGGTGTCATCTCGATAGCTCCATGCAGGATCCTCTTATTTGTTGGCAAGAATGCCAAATGTACATTCAACTGCCCTCCTTGATCTGCTCAGGCTGTAGTTGAATATTCTTTTGGCACGAGAAAGGGCCTTTTGGGAAAAAGGCTTCATAACATTTTCTGACAAGGCAAAGGTCTTGTCACCATCAAAGACATGGGGGTGTAATGGGTCTTCAGTGCCAGGCCATGGATTGGTGGGAGAATGGTAAGTTTTCTTACCAGCGTCTCTTTCCAAACCTGCTTCTCTGGAAGATACTGGTGTCATTGGAACTGCCATCCCTAGTAAGCACCCACATCAATATAGGTACATTTATAATCCACATCAACAATACCAGTGAAAAAAAAATTTGCTGCCACTGCAAGGTGGCATCGCAAGTCGAATATGCTTGCCATCCACAGCTCCAATGCAAATATCTGTTCCAAAACATGTTGCTTATTTCTTCCCAATTCTAACTTGTAGAAATTGGCATAAAGGTAGGCCTCAGTTGTTTCCAGATAAGATTGCATGTGGTCAGCAAAATTTTATGTATGGACAACTTCCCTATCCAAAATTCATAATGCAGAACATTTGTCCACTTGCAAGAAACCTGTGTGTAAACAAGAGAAAATTATCAGTTCATAGTAAGGTGGGGGTCAGTTCGAGATAATATGCAGAATGAGTTGAGGATGGAGAAATTGAAATGAAGAAGTGGTTGTGGAGTCAATCGCAGGACACAATATAAATATGCCAAAATGTTGGGGGTTCTAAGATGAGCAATGGAACCTAGACCGTAAGTATCCTAACTTTTGAAGTAGCACTCTCCTGTGGTTTGAACTGTTTTTACAAGTGTCATTTTGTGTTACAGAACTCAGGAAAACATGGAGTACACAGAAGAGGAACCTGGGCCTTCACCTCCTGATCCATCTCCATTGGTTACTTCCTCCCTCACAGAATGTCACAATAAAAATCACTTAAACTTATGTGTCTGGATCACCTCACTACTTACCTTGAAATATCCAAAACAGCACCACACCAGTTACCAATACAGGAGTGCGAGGAGAAATCAAACAAAAATGTTTTTAATTGTTGTGGGAAATTTAACAGGTGTTCATCATTGCCATACCTCAGTGTTACAATCAACCTTTCAGCAGGCGGGACACTCCTGTGTAGTTGGGTATCCTGTAGTCAGCCCACTCAGCAGTAACTGCAACAGCAAGGTTTTTGGAGACACTTTTATAACCGTTTCCAGCTTTATGCAAGTCAACAATTCTTAATCATAGGTTTACTGAGAGCTCTTTTGTGCGAGGCATCATTCACATCAGGTAATGCTTCTTGGGAAAAGCAAACCCAAAACTGGTGTGTGTTTTTTATAGTGCAGGGCAACTGAAACCAACACCTCCAATTTCATCTCATTGATTGGACTCAAGTTGGCTGATACCTCACTCCAATTAGCTCTTGGAGATTTCATTAGTCTAGGGGTTCACATACTTTTTCCACCTGCACTGTGAATGTTTATATGGTGTGTTCAATAAAAACATGGAAACTAGAGATGTCCGAACTTCGCAAAATCCGGTCCGCTCGAGGATCCGCGAATTTTAGAAAATCCGCGAGCGGACCCATTAAAATGAAAAATACCCTCGAAATTACGAGATTTTTCGTACTTTTGAAAATTTTAGAAATTACGGGTTTTCGCGTATTTTCTAAAATTTTCGAAGATACGAGAAAACTAGTATTTTCGAAAATGTTCGAAAATACGAGTAATCCTCGTAATTTCGAAAATTTTCGAAAATACATATTTATGGAAATAAGAGAAATCCTTGTATTTTCGAAAATTTTCGAAATTACGTGTTTTCTCGTAATTTCGAAAATTTTCGAAAATACTAAAAATCCGCGAATCAGAAGTTCGGAAGACGGAAAATCCAGAAAAATCCGGAAAAAAAACCCAGAAACCATTGAATTGGTGAAAACCTACTACAACTCATAGAAAGAAAGTAAGAGCATATTTTTTCTAACATGTTAGAGACAGCAAAATAAAAATATTAAGAGTAACATATTAGCCCTTTTTTCTAGGGTAAAGAAGTTAGTTTTGACACCTTTAATTACAACAAATCAAATTCATTTATTTTAAATGTATTCCTTTTATCTTGTAAGCAACATTCACTTTTAATAAAATAACAATTATTAATTGATTGAGCAAAATGAATTGACTAATAGTTTTATATGTTTACTCTATTCCTTTTTGATGGTAAGGGTTCAATAAATTTATAGTCCAGTGTCACACAAACATGTTTTATACAGTATAGGCCTATTGCATATAGATTTTTGTTATTGTGATTGGAATTGTGCGAAGGCCTATAAAATACCATTGTGGTAGTCTACTACCAAATGGTATAGTACGGCAGAACAATCGGAAATGTACATTTAGGCCGTGGCCATACTTTTGCAAAAACCTATGCTTTTGGAAATTTCCAGTACCATGGGGTTTTGATTACTGCCCTATAAGGGGGATTTAAGAGGTGTGCTTGGAAGCCGCGGTGCGCATTTAAAGGGCAATTATACTTACCATTTCCCCAATCCATTCCTGCAAAGTATGCAAAGTCCTCACCTTTGGGTACTTTACAAAACTCCTGCACTACTTACTTGTAATGTACTTCAGCACTGCGGTCCTTAACCCTGTGTACTTTGCAGAAGTGGGGGGAAAGGAACGAGGGGGAGGTGAGTATAATCAAGCTTTAAGGACAGGTAAGCCTGGCTGGATGTGTATATTCTAATCATGGCAATACATCTATATTCTGGCATTGTAAGCCAGCTACACATGGGTCAGTTTATTCAATTTGATTAGATAATTCAATCAGCTGTTGATTGACATTGAATTGAACACAGAACCACATATAGGGAAATCGTTTTTTGATTTTTTTATTAATGAGATTCTTTATTAAACAATTCCTTTATAAAACAAATTATAAATGCTATTCTTTTATCAATGTGATTCTTTTATATACATATGATTCTTTACTAAAGCAATTCCTTTATAAATGCTGTTCTTTTATCAAATACAATTTTTCTTGACAAATACAATTCTTTACTAATGGGATTTTTACAGTTTATTCTAAAAAGAAAAGTTCTTATAAATAGTCACAGAAAATAGATTTAATAGGCAAATGTGAAGTTACAGTATTAATGGCCAGATTTAAAACATAGAGGGAGATTCAATAAAAGTTCTTATTGTTAAAAAGGTGCTAATTTTGCCCTAACCAATCAGATCTTATTTAACATTTGAAAGCTAACATCTGATTGGTTGGGAAGAACATTTATTGAATAACCCTGATACTGTATAGCAATACTTGATTTATAATGAATTGAAATATCTTCCTTCCTTTGAAGTACTTTACATTATAAGAATCATTATGTCATAATTAACTTGTTAAATAGGAACATTATTTCATTAGTTATGCAAATGCATATATCAGGCTAATTTGTAGCTGTGCATTTATATAATTCAGTAATATGATATGAAAACAGAACCAAAATCCTATACTAAATGTGGAGAGATAAGAGTCAAAATACATTTTTTCCCTGGGAATATTACATTGTTCTTAGAAACAGCAAATTGAAGTTCTATGAAAGGAAAGCTTTAGGCAAGAAAAAAGATTTTCCTGACTTATAGCACTGAAACAGCAGATTAATATGATGTATCACTTCCATTAAAAAAAAAAACAGCATCGTAAGGACATGAACATCTTTCAGAGCCACCAATTTTAAATAGTTTTTAAGAATGCTGCTGTTCTTTGGCCTGTAACGTTGATTGGTTTTTCGGGCAATAGAAAAAATTAGCCTACTGGTTTCTTTGACCAATAAGAGCAACTATATTCATATGACATGATGAAATGCAAACACACTTCTTTTTATTTCATGTGGGAGTCAGTAACCATTTTGCTAAGAAAACAACAATCCCTTAAGTGGGATGCACATGCTCAATTCCAAGCACGATATAGAGTAGAGGAGCACACTACTTAAAGTGATGAATTCGTTTATTTGTGCAAAACAAACAAATGTTTCGAGACACAAGTCCTCTTCCTCAGTTTTGAAACGTTGTATGTTTGTTTTGCACCAATAAACAAATTCATCACTTAAAGTAGTGTGCTCCTCTACTCTATATCGTGCTTGGATTCTGTAGCCCTGGAAGTGGGGGGCTGAGAGGATCTGTACCTACAAACTTGTCTGGCTAACCAGCCAACAGCGGTGTGCTAGAGTGCATCTGAAACTGTGTTGCAATTCACATGCTCAATTGACAATTTCATACTAAATGAAAATTATACAGCAGTGCATATTGACAAAGTACAAAACATGTGCCTAGGAGTTTCACAGATTCTGAACTTCTATCCACCATCTGTTTTACAGATGAGATTGTGTCATTGGAAGAAAAGAAAATAACTAGTCCATATTTCAGGAAATTATTGAGAATTTATAACCGAAGGGTAAGCTCAGTGGGGAAAAAACATTTTTACTTTTTATTATTATATATTATCTAGATACTTTACATTTTTGAAAAATCAATTGAGTTCATATTTTTTGTTATGCCCTGCCACTGCCAGTTGTGTTCTGTCATTCAGGTTCTGCACCAGTCCTTTTTCTAGCTCTAAGGATACATGAACAGACACATTTTGCAGTATTTTCATGATTGAAACCAAAGTCATTTGTCAAAGCTAAAGGTTAATACGCACGTGTGTACGTTAAAGCACACGATGTGTACGAACATCCGTTTTGGACGATAATTGGCCCGTTTACGGGCACTTTATCGGCCCATTTATCTGTTTGGAGATTCGCCCGGTGGATTGGGCAATGATCACCAAACCAGCGGCCGTTTCGGCTGATAAAGTGCCCATACACGGGACGATTATCGGCAAAACGGACATTCGTATACATCGTGCGTCGCAGGTCATCGCCGCGATCAATGCACATATGTACGAACCTTAAAGCTATGTACACACACTAGCGATAAAGCCCCGATACCGTCAGATCTGACGATATCGGTGCTTTATCGCTAGTGTGTGTAGCGGTTTTTCCAAATGAGCGCGTAGCCGCCGAACGTTCCCGTTTACCTCGGCCACAGTAGACTTCCTATAGAGGACTCTGCCGCAGCTGAGGGAAACACAGAGTCCCAAGCGTTCTCCTATAGGGAGAACTCTCGGGACTGTTTGTATGCAGATCCTGTCTGTCATCTTTCAAAAATCTGTAGTGTGTGTACCCAGCTTTAGTCTGTTGGCTGTTGGATGGGTGAAATGTGCTCAAATCTTTACTGAGCATCTGATCAACCATAGGTGTTAAGTCAAAAGTCAAAGGTCCTTTCTGACTCCAAATGGCAACCGGAAAGGATCCCTGGATCAACAAGAGCTAAATACAATAATACCAGTAATTTTCTAAATTTTTTTTAAATTTTAGAAATGTATCTAGCCCACTCTTGAAGCTATTCAATGAATTTGCTGTTACCACATCTCCACATATTTTGGAAGACAGATACACATTTTACCATTCTCAATGTAAAGAAACCCTTCCTTACCTAAAGAAGGAAGATATATTCTTGTAATCCTAAAGGATGTCCATGACTTCGCTATTGGTGAGCAATGCACCAGAGAGTTGGAACATATGTCATCATGGTCACACTGTGACACTGAAGAAAGGAACTTGTCATCTGAAACTTGTTGTGTGTTTTTTGCGCAATAAAATTTGGTGTATATGCAACTTCAAGTATGAGTGACATAAGTCATCATGGTCATCTTCACATATTCTAATCTAAAAAATAACAAACAAAAAAAACCATGATTTATCAATATTGCTAACTTACAATTCAAACTACTATAAATGACATAAAAACTGCTCTGAACAATTTTACCTGTACTGAACAATTTTAACTGCAGCACAACCCAAAGTGAAAATGAATATTAATAGCCTAGATGTATGTTATTTACAAATTGAAGCCATTGATGTTGAATATATGTAAAGTATAAACAAAAACATATGCTTATGGTAATGATTTGCCAAAATGTTAATTAAGCAAGGACAAAAAAAAGGTACCCCTGATTTACCATCCAATCTGCCACATGAAAGTACATGTTGCCATCCTTGTTGGGTAATTAAATGGATAATATTTAAATTACATTTAAATATTGCACATTTTTTTCAAATCTTTTCAAAAAGAACACTGAGTGACACATTGGAGACCTGCAGTACAAGCAATTAAGCTATTGTAGATAGACACTCCCCTTGTTTGTATATTGTTTGTGTAGCACAACCATTCTGATGTGCTACTTTTTAAAGTCATTATGTGACTTTCAGAAGTTTGTTTTAGATAGACCAAAACTAAATGCTCTACCATTTCTGTTATCTAGTCTAACAATGATGAGTCAGATAGGACTCGATTGCTACTGTCGGTTAAAACTAATTAACTCTGAACAATGACTATATACAATGCTCATTTGAATGCACACCTGTTTGGTAGTTTGATAATAGCCACAGGTAAATAATGTAAGGTCTTTGTTTACAAACATGAAACAAAGAATGTAGGGGGGTAAAGAATATTGAGACACCTATTGAGACAATGTGATATATGATGCTACGGTCCTTAACTCTCACTAACCCCTATATGGGAATGTAGTAAATAGTTGAGACAATGGCCCGGACAGATCTTCTTGTTACTGACATTATGGCAGTAAGGATTATCAAAAATCATGGTCCATCCGAGAAAAGGCACAGTAAAAAGGCAAGTAAACCTGACACTGCCCCACACATCACAATCCTTTCAACAGTCACCTTGGATCGAAAATCAAAAAAAGTTCAAATTCAGAACAAAAGTTTTTACTCAGCACAAACAATTCTAAGACTGGCTATTTTTAATTAATCAATCAGGAGCAAGCAAGTAACCCAGCAAACATATCTGTGATAGCGCTCCTCCACTGCTTCCTGTTTTAGGCTCAAGCAGGAGAAAGCAGAGAAATCTCAGAGGGGCGGAGCTTAACATTCAGCAAACCAGTAGCAAGATGTCAGCAACTTTCAAGGCACAAAGCTAGGCTCTGGAGGGGCATAGGTAAAAAAATATGGCAACGGTATTTTTAAAGCTACAGCTTCCAAATGAACATAACTTGATTTTACAGTGCACTTATCCTTTAAAGTTCGGGTCAAACTCGGATTTGAGTTCAGTTCTAGTCCGTCTCTAGTGATCATGATATACTGTTATTTAAATATAGGTTGCAAAAATACTAAAGTGCACTAAGTTAACCCGGTGCGACCAACAAGGGAATACTTAGAAAGTCAACAAAAGTTAGGTGCACTCCAAGGACTTATATATAGGATATATATTTAGGATCCTGATGGCGGTCCCAGGTGGACTGAAATGCGTTGATGTGATGTGACTTCAATAAACATTGTTTATTATTTTGAAAAATCTAGTAGAGTGCTCTGGATTTCCTAAATATGTATCTGCCTATTCCGGAGTAACCACCCTGGTAGTTGACTATTGAAGCGGAGTGCAACTAACCTTTTTGCACTTATATATATATATATATTTTTTTTTTTTTTTCTGAATTGTCAATTCTCTGCAGAAAGTGTGTCCTGTAGACTTCTGAGCAAAAAGTGTTTACAAGGAGCAAAGCCCACAAGTTAACTTGAAACAGTTGGTTTTAAAAAATAAAAGCAATAAAATATATCAAATGACTCACTGAATGTTTAAATCTATGTTTAGAACTTTTACAGTATATACTTTTATACTAGAACAGCTATTGTTTTCCTTTGAGCAAAATGAAAGCATGAGCATTTTAAAACATGTCTATTAAGGGAATATTCAATCATAACTCATTTTTAAAAAGAAGCAAAATGATCACAGGACATCATGCTCTCTGGAAAATACATTGACTTTGATCCTGTTTTAAATGCACGTCTATTGTTTTGCATTCCTTGTGTCTCCTTGTTAAACACAATATTATGACTACCCTAATAAGTACCTTTTGAAACATTTGCCAGGGCTTGATCACAACATTATTCTGTTCAGCCTTTATTGCTACTCATTTTCTTATGCTAGCACAAAATAATATATTTTTTAACAACTTAACAGCTAGTGATATGAAAGCTGCTTACAGGAATAAAAATGCAAGTTAGAAGTAATATATCTCATTAGGTTATATTTAGTTTCTCAGTATGCCTTCTTTTCCATTGCACACTTCCATTTCAAATATCCATTATTCTAACCAATTCCCTTGATATGCCATCTCTAAAATGGAATAGAAATCATCATAGTTGTTTGCCTATTTGCAAGTGTACAAATAACCAACATGATTTTTCTAGAAACGTGGATATATCTGTGTTTTGTTTTCTCATAAAAAAAAAAGATAACATATTTCAGAATACATATAAATCTGTAGGAAATAATACTACGGCTTGTCACTATGTGTGTCAGTATTTAGGTTGCAGTCATAAAATAACTCTGCAGTAGTAAATTACAGTATTGGTATTTTGAGCAGAGGTTGATATTTTACGGTATGGTCATAAAGTACATATTTTATAAAGAAATAGGCACCTTATTTAAGGTTAAACTATTGATTCAGGAGATTTATGTTATGAATGTACCTACTACAACCAGCGGATGCCACATAGGAGGAATACTGAAGTTCTACAAATCTCCCTCTGAAAATACTAAATAATTATTTTGTCTCTCCATTATCATTCCATGCAAATAAATCACCAATAAACTAATTTAGTCTTTATTCTGAGAAAGGCATAAAGGTTAATATAAATGATTTGTCTACAGTCCACAATTTGACAATGAAATAGGTAACACTGATCCCTTTAAAGGACAACTCAACATTAGAGAGGAGCAAACTTCATAAAGTTCTGTCTGTTTTCGAATTTTCGAATGTTAAAGTTTGAAAGTTTGAATTCGGACCAATTAGGGTCAATGGGGAGTTATAGTTCGAAAAGTTCTGATGATTTACAACTAAATTAACAATGGTAACTTACTGTAAATGGCTGTGGCACCTGGGAAATTGTCACTATCACCAAAACTTGTTAAAACACTTCTTAAACACGAGGGGGCAATTGTCTGGGTTTTGCGCAAGCTACATATGAGGGTTACGGCCAGTTCGAGGATTACCGAATTATACTTTTGAGGGTTAGCAAAAATAGAACCATAAATTCGAGGGTCACCGAAATCAAATGATACTTTCGAGGGTTACCGAAATCAAACAATACTTTCGAGGGTTAGCAAAAACTATCCATACATTCGGGGGTTACCACTGGTTAGAGCAAGTCAGCACCCACTTGCAGGCGTATTATAAAACTTGATCATAGCATAGGGGTTGTAGTCTATCATGAGAATTATCAGGTAAGTTTACAGGCATAGGGGACCTCGGCAAAAGCTAGGGCACCATTCAAATGTGGAGGGTGCTCTTTAAAATTTTTACAAAACTTTAAAGTTTTGGTGCCTAGGGTACCAAAATTGCTAGAACCAGTCCTGATTGTCGTACATTTTCCAGTCCTATAAACAATGGTTTCAGAATTTTCTGTACATTTCCTTAATGCCCTGTGTCTAGTGTAGTTCGACGAAATTATAGAAATTTTAAATTTTATATAAAATGAATGGTTAACCTGGGTAGCTTTTCTATACTATGTCACTTTTTTCAGCTGTGAATAATTTTCTTCCAGTGAAGCCATCTGCAATTTTTTAGATTTACCTTGCGGTAGCAGATTGAATCCAATGATACTTGCAAAAAAGTCTGTAAGGTTGTATTTCTTTGTTAATTTCCCTTCAGTAATTTCTGTAGTTAAGGAATAACTTTCCACAATATCCTTATTGGTTTGAACTTTAAACGCTTGACTTTATTTTGCAGGTTATGTGGTTTAGATCTGTATATGCTTTGCATTTGTAACTGTAGCTGACAAAAACACATTTTATATTTGAAATTCCCAATTTAAAATGCTTTTGCATATGCCTTGTAACCAAATCAGTCAAGTCAGGTGATTCACACTGGCTTTCTTATCATTGCAGAGTTGATAAGGTCTAGTTGATACTGATTTTGGTAGACTATTTTTTATTTTTGTTTCTCAGCAACATTTTCTTCTGTTTGCATAACTAATAAGTAAACATCTTAAAGATAGCATCTGGGCTGTTGTCTGTTCAGTTACGGAGTATGGCCTTAGTCCAAGGCCACACTGCAGGGTGTCTAAGCGTTACGGAAGCTAATGCGCGCATTTCCGTTGTGCTAGTGTGTGTTGCCATGCCATGCTAGTGTGTATTGTATGCGCTCCAATTAACGGATCGCTGCACACAGCACTGCACCTAGTAAGGCCGCAACAATTGACCAACAGTAGTGTGTGCTTTTTAACACGAGATTAGATCGCAGTCGCATGACAATGTAGACTAGCCCTAAAATAGGAACTAACCCAAATATCATTCATTGCAGAAATGCACCTGTCTGGCAACAATTAAGCAGTCAATTAAATTTTTAGGGAAAATTACAGGCAGCAACAGTGCTCTATTTGCTGTCTTAAAGCTGCACTAACCAATTTATGAGTGGTTGCATGTGATGGTGGATAGGTATCATAAAAGACACCCAAGCAGCTGCCACAACATATTTAAAGGGTATGTCCACCTTAAAAACAAAGATTTTGTGTGTAGCTTCCCCCTTCCAAACCTAACCACATGGTTTGTTTTTTAATTAAGTCCCCAGAACCTTATTTATGACCCTTACTTATACCTCGGCTTCAGCTTCCAATGCAAATTCCTGGAATGGAGTTGCATTGGGGGCTAGGCCGGCAGCGGCTGACTCTCAGCCAATCACAGATCAATACTAGGATTGCAGGGCACTAGCTAATGATTCCCTTATGGGTTGGTGCCATCTGAAATAAAGAATATAGAAAGAAACAAGAAAGAAGAAATGTTCAGAAGCACTATATATAGTATAAAACTCCTTTATTACAACTGGGAAAGTCCATAATAAAATCACTTATAAACAAGGGCTAAATAGCCTGGCATGGTGTAATAAATAGACCTACTGATACAATATCTATCTTCCCATCAACAAGGTAGTATATATATAAAGTGCATCAAGTACATAATATTAAATAGTAAGCAGCATAATTTAACTATGGGAAAGAGTCTCCCGGCGGACTTAGGAGGACCCGATTGAGGTAGGAGCTTCACCACATGATGGGGATCACTTATATGTTTTATCTTGTGCACAGGGGTGATTTATGGGTATATTGGGCCATTCACTGTATTTGGGAGGCGGGACTGTATGTTTATATATAAAGCCGTGTGGGATTCAGTGTTTTATCCTGATGACGGCCCCTGTGAGGGCTGAAACATGTTGATCTAGTTATAATAAAGCAAAGGGCAAAGGTTGTGACAAATCCTGTGAGTGCATCCGGATTACCAATATATATATATATATATATATATATATATATATATATATATATATATATATATATCTGTAGGTCTATTTACTATACCATGCCAGGCTATTTAGCCCTTATTTTATGTGATTTTTTAATGGACTTTCCCTGTTGTAATATATATTATAATATAATATACTATATAATTTTGAGTGCATCTGAACATTTCCTCTCCCTTCTTTCTTTTAGCCAATCAGATGTGGCTGTCAGTTTTTGATTTAGCCGAAGGCACCTGGCTTCTTAAGTAAGTTTCAGATGTCTTTTTTTAGAAACAAACCATGGGGTTAGCAGTGATGGACCTGAACTCAAACCTGAACCCGAGTTTGGGCCAAACTTTATGAGTTTGGATGAACTCGAACTATTTCGAACTATTCGAATTATTCTGAACTCGCGACTGTATTTTCGATAACAATTTTAAAAAATTTATTATCGAATTTAAGAGCTGATCGCTAACCCTAGAATGTATTGTTCGACTTATAGTAACAATTAAATGTAATGTTCATTTTCGCTAACCCTCGAATGTAATGTTCCTTTTCGATAACCCTCAAATGTAGCCCTTGGCTTTCGGTAACCCTCAAATGAATTGTTCCTTCCACTAACCCTCAAATGTAGCCTTCGACTTTCGGTAACCCTTGAATGTATAATTAGATTTTGATAACCTTCGAATGTATAATTCTTTTTTCTGTAAATCTTGAATGTAGCATTCGGTAACCCTCAAATTGGCTGTAACACTTAAACCCAATAATTGCCTTATCATGAAGAAAGAACAGGTGCATGTTCCCCAGACCATTTCCTAGGTACCACAGCCATTTACAGTAAGTTACCATTGTTATTTTATCTGTTATTCATCCAAACTTTTCGAACTATTAGCTCCCTGTTGACTTTAACGGGTTCATTCCCGAACTTCTAAACTTTTACTGAAGTTCGGAAGTTTGAAAGCAAACCGAACTTGAGTAAGTTCGGCCATCTCTAGGAGTTCGAGTTGGAAGGGGGGAAGCTACAGTACAGAAATAGGGTTAAATGTTAAAGTAAATACACTGCGCAATGGATCTTGATGGAGGGAGGGGGGAAATCAGCTCCACAGCGCATGACTTAGTACCTCCCGGAGGGCATAGAAGAGGCAGAAACCTTTTAGCAAGAAGACAGCTCCTACTCTTCAGTTTCCTGGACTTTGGACAAGCACTGAAAAGGAACCATTTGGAGCAGAGGAGAAAGGTAAGGATTGTTTAACACTACACAGTGAGACTAGCATGGGGTTAAATTTTAGTTTTGGGGGTTGACATTCACTTTAATATAGTAATTGTGGCTGGAATCACTCATCAGACAGAACTTGCACAGTAGTTACAGAGAGTCTCAACGACCATATTCAGAGCCACAGAATTGCACAATTGCGATTTCATCATAAGTTACTGCTACACCTTTATTAACTAAAAAAAAGCAAGATATAATTTGACTATTTATAAATTAGCAAAAAGGCACTGATGTCATATCTCATGACTTTTCTCTAAAAATAATTACCAAAATGTTTCAAAATAAATTCATTTTTCTATACCTTTTACCTTACCACTTCTTTAATACATTTTTATTCTGATTTAAATTCACCATACCTACTACATTATAAATAGCTAAATCAAGGAGAATTCACATCTTTATAAATAGGCTCCTTAATGTCACAAGATTTGCATCTCCTCCTTTGCACATTTTAGAGAAGGTTAATGTAGTTCACTTGCAATTTGCTTAAAAAGTTAAAAACTCCAACAAATAAAAAAGCCTCACATGCTTTCAAATATAATTAATCAACTATAAGTAAGTACATGCTTATCTGTTGTATTCAATTAGATCAACTGGACTTGAAGTTTAGTTCTTGAAGACATTTCGCTAGTCATCCGACTGGCTTTCTCAATTCAGAATGACTTGTATAAGAATCTGTGGCAATTATGTACCCTGGAAAATCCCAATTAGCATATCACAGCCAAGTGTTAAGGGCGTGATTGGATAGTGGCTAAGAGGTGTTATAGGAACGCCCAGAGTAAGGTGTCAAAACAGCATTGTACATGGCAGACAGTTGGTGTAGAACCCTCCCACCTCTATTTAGGCTTGGTTTCTTTATTTTCACATAAATGGCCTCCTTAACACCTCTCTTGAACCAGTCACATTCCTTTGCCAATATGTTAACATTACAATCTTCAAAGATATGTCCTTTATCCTTAAGATGCAGGTACACGTCTGAGTCCTGACTCAAAGAATTGGCTCTTCTGTATGTTGGGCCATACGTTGATGCAGTTGCTGCTTGGTCTCCCCCACATACAAATCAGAGCATTCTTCACTGCACTGCACTGCATATATGATGTCGCTTTTCTTGTGTTTTGGTATTGGGTCTTTCTGATGTACCAATTGCTGCCTCAGTGTGTTGTTCAGTTTAAAGCAGACAGGGATACGGGGTTTTTTGAAAATTCTTCTTAATTTCTTGGAGACCTCTGCTACATATGGGATGACCATGTTCTTTCTCCTGTCTTGCTTTTCCCCTTCACTGTTGGTATTTGTGTTCTTTTCTTTCCTTCTACTTCTTTTGACAAAGGCCCAGTCTGGATATTCACAAGTTTTAAGGGCTCCTCTAAGATGTTTCATTTCTTTAGCCTTCGCCTCTGTGCTAGTGGGGATGTTCGCAGCTCTGTGTTGCAGGGTTCTGATGACACCCAGCTTGTGATCTAAAGGGTGGTGGGAGTCAAACATCAAATACTGATCTGTGTGTGTTGGTTTTCTGTAAACCTCTACTTCCAGTTTACCATTTTCCTTAACTTCTACCAAGCAGTCCAAGAAAGCCTGTTTGTTGTTTTGTACCTCTTCCCTTGAAAATTTGATGTTTTGGTCTACCGCATTAATGAGTTCTGTGAAAGCTTGTACTTCCTTCTGGTGGATTTTAACCCAGGTGGCTGGGTGCTATGCCCTTAAAGGTATTAAGAGCCTGTTTTTCTACCTCCTCCATGTAAAGGTTGGCCACAATGGGTGAAACTGGAGCTCCCATAGCACATCCATATTTTTGCTTATAGAACTTATCCCTGTATTTGAAATAGGTGGTATTCAGGCACAAGTCCAGTAAGGAACACACCTTTTCTGGGTTGAGATCAGTTCTGCTGGTAAGATTGCTGTTTTGGCCTAGCTGTTTTCTCACCATGTCAACAGCCTCCTTGGTGGGTATACAGGTGAAGTGAGATGTCACATAATAGTACACCATGGTTTCTTCTGCACCGAGTACTATATCTTCAATCTTGTTGGTAAAATCCTGAGAGTTCTGGATGTGATGCTTAGAACTTCCCACCAATGGTCCTAAGATGTTGGCTAGGTATTTTGCCACCTTGTATGTTACAGAGTTGATGCTGCTGACTATAGGTCTTAGTGGTGCCCCTTCCTTATGTATCTTTGGGAGTCATAATATGCATGAATGTGCCTCACCAGGGTAGAGGCGATGATACATTGCTCGATCAATGGCTTTATCCTTTTGAAGCTGTTGTAGTAAGTCTATGACCCTTTTCTTGTAACGGCTGGTGGGATCTCTTGTTAAAGCCTCATATGTGTTGTTATCGGCCAGCAGCATGGTCACCTTATCATGGTTGTCTAAAGTGTTGAGTACCACTGTGCATCTTCCCTTGTCTGCCGGTAGAATGGTGATACTGGAATCTTACTTGAGGGATGTTAAGGCTCTTCTTTCCTGTGTGGTCAGGTTAGATGAAGGAGTTTTAGCACTGGCTAAGGCTGCAGATACCTTAAGGCGAAGTTGTTCTGCCTCACTCTGTGGTACCTTATTATTGTGGATTGAGGATTCTTCGGCTGCTATAATATCTACCACAGGCATGGCTTTAGGAGAGATGGCAAAATTCAAGCCCTTAGCAAGGACTTCCATTTCTGGCTGGGTCAGGGTCCTGTTAGACAAGTTTCTCACCCATTCCTCCTTGTACAATGCTGTTTTGACACCTTACCCTGGGCATTCCTAAAACACCTCTTAGCCACTATCCAATCACGCCCTTAACACTTGGCTGTGATATGCTAATTGGGATTTTCCAGGGTACAGGATACAGATTCTTGTACAAGTCATTCTGAATTGAGAAAGCCAGTCGGATGACTAGCGAAACGTCTTCAAGAACTAAACTTCAAGTCCAGTTGATCTAATTGAATACAACAGATATACCATGACCTGGATGAATGAGAACCTTCACAAGCATAAGTACATGTTTGAATGTTATTGTTTTTTTTTTTATTTTTTTGTTAAAACAATACTTTCTTACAAATGTTTGTGCAATTGCATGTGGTAAATAGGTAATGATGCTTTTTAAACTTTTTAAATCTGATATGCCTATTAATTATGCAGTAAAAAAACATATCACAAGCATCCCTTTAAGTAGAAATATGGACTATATGAAGTACGAAATAGTGGATAGTGATGGGCGTGTTTAGGGAGAGGGGGTTAAAAGTGCCTGGAATCCCCCCTTTCTGTCTGCTCAGTGCAGTCAGCTGTTCTACATCTCCTGGTGCCCTTACATTGTTACATTGGTTGTTACAGTGTGTTACATAGATTGTTACATTGTTAATTGAGCTATAAGTGAGAAGCAGCAGTTTTTTGTTTCAAAAATGTATCCAGTCTGCCCTGTGATTGATATCAGCATAGAGAACTGTATCAATATTTATTAACCCCGCAGCTATATTTATATATAAAATATACCACATATATACAACCAGCAAAACACCGCACACAGGTCTTAGCTGCAAATCCTTTATTAGCACATATGTAAATGCACTATGTTTCGGGGATCACACTCCCCTTCGTCACATAATGCTTAACCACCAACAATCCTATATACCCTCCCCCACAGGAAGTGACCACATAGTCCAACCCCTATCGCAAAACACACTCCTTTAAATTAACCCTTACCAATTTAACATCATAAAAAATTCATGAATCCTACAGGAAAAACAAACATGGTTTAGAAGCACTATTTATTTAAGGAAGTTAAAGAGGTTGTATTCTTTGTTTAACCCATTAGGGTATAAACTCTTAACTTGGTGTAACCACCATACTTCTCTTTTTTTCAATTTGAGACTATGGTCTCCCCCCCTACTTGGACACCTTCTCCAGTACCCTAAATATTAACTCACTATCAGTGAGTCCTGTCTCTACGAAATGTTTGACAGGCAACTTTGTGTCTTTTTTCCGTATGTTGGAGCGGTGTTGGGAAATCCTTGATTTAATCATCTGAGTAGTCTCCCCAACGTATACAAGTCCACATGGACAACAAAGTGCATAAACCACGAAAGTGGATTCACACGTACATAATTCCAGAGTATGGTGTTTTTTGTTCATCCCTGGATGTGTAAATATTGGACCCTTATCTATAAATTTACACTGAGCACAGTGCAGACAGGGATACATTCCAGGTTTCTGTTTGCCTAGGAATGTAGATCTGTCTATACCATCCCGTCTGAACATAGCCCTAACTACACTGTTGCCTATCGTATAACCTTTGCGATAGTTAATCAGGGGTGGTGACTTAAATTCCCCAATCTCAGTATAGGAAAGATGTAAAACATGCCAATTTTTTTTGAATAGCTTCCCCAATGAGGTTGCTCCCTACAAAAAAATCCATAATTAAGGGAATCCGTCTAGATTAGACTTTGTTTTTCCTAATTTGTTTCTCATTAGCTTTTATTAAAGATGCATCTAATATATATATATCTATATATATAGATATATATATCAAAAATAAAGAGGTTCCGAGCACTCCTTCTTCACACGAAAAATGTTATTAACGTTTCGGTGCTTCACAGCTCCTTCATCATCTGATGAAGGTGCTCTGTGAGCACCGAAATGTTAATAAAACTTTTCGTGTGAAGAAGGAGTGCTCGGAACCTCTTTATTTTTGATTATTGTATGGACAGATTTGGGCATCTGTGTTCCTTGATGCACCCGTCATATATAAATATATAATAAAGAAGAGTGCAGACATCATTATATGGTTTTATAATATATATATATATATATATAATATTATATATATATATATATATATATATATATATATTATATATATATATATATATTAGACAAAAGTGTGCCGTTGGTGCACAGTGGAAATTACGAATTATGTTTTGCTATGTGTGGAAGCAGTGGATATAAAATCTTTACACAGGTATATTTTAAACTGTTACTCAGTCACCAGCATCCAGAGGAACCAAACAGGATAGTCCTGCAGGTTTGAGAATAGACCCAGGAAATCCTGCCACACTATGTGGTTCAAACTAAACATGCTATGTTCCAGACATCCCACCCTGACGAATCTGGCTTCCATGCATGGTGGGGAAAAGGGGGCATGATGGAGTGACTTCCTCCCCATCCCTCCCTCTTGATCCCGCCTTGGCTACCCTTCAAATAGCATTAAATTTTTTATATATATTGCAGGGCATACCCTCCCATCCCCAACTGCTATATAGGAAGTGTAAAAATAGAATTGAAACTGTACGTACAGATCATCGCTCCTGCTGCGTTCTCTATTGCTGGCAGCCATGGCTGTAATTGGCTGCCTCTCAGCGAATCACAGCCACGGCCCCCGGTCCACCCCCCTGCTTGTACTTCCGGCAAGCAGGGAGCCGGATCAGAACGATGCTGGAGCGAGGGGCTGTAAGTAGAGTCAAAAAATAATATCGAGTGTGGAGATGCCCTTAAATACAGAGTAATCACCCTTCGTTGCTTGCATACTTGTTTGATCGTGATATCTAATGTAGTTGAGTGCTGGAGACTTTTGTGTAAAATATATATATATATATATATATATATATATATATATATAAACATGGATGGCAGTGGGCACACCTTGTATAACAACTGCCTGGGTGCACAATCCCATAGGATACATGTATAGGAAAAAACGGAGGCACCCGCAGGACTTGGTGAATAGACTCTGTGTTTAATCACACAAAGTGGTTAACATGTTTCCGCCCCGTGGGTGGGGCCGTCTTCGGAGCTGGGGGTGGGCCGTCTTCAGAGCCGTCTTCCGCCCCGTGGGTGGGGCTGTTCTGAAGACGGCCCCACCCACGGGGCGGTAGGGGAAAACAGGGGGAAACACGGGGGGGAGGGAGGAGGGGAGGGAGGGGGAAGGCAGAGGTGGGGGGAGGGTGAGGAGGGAGGGGGAGGAGAGGAGGGGGAAGAAGGAGGGGGGAGGGGATGGGGGGGGGGGATAGAGGGGCGTAGGGGGGGGGGAGGGGGAGGGGAGGAGGTGGGAGGGGGGGTGGTTGTAGGGGGAGGAGGTGTGGGGGGGGGGGGTGGAGGGGAAGGGGGGTATGGGGGAGGGAGGGAGGGAAAGGGGAGGGAAGGGGGAGGGGGTAGGGAGGGGAGGGGGGGCAGAGGGGGAGGGTGGAGGGGAAGTGAAGGGGGAGGAGGGGGGGGCAGGGGGAGAGGGGGGCGTGAAGACGGAGGGGAGGAGGAGGAGGGGGGGGGAGCTAGAGAGGGGGAGGGAGGGAGGGAGGAGAGTAAGGGAGGGGGGGGGGAGGGGAGGGGGAGTGAGAAGGGTAGGGGGTGGGGGGGGGAGAAGGGGTGAAGGGGGAAGGGGGGGAAGGGGGGAGAGGAAGGGGGATGGGGAGAGGGTGTGGAGACGAGAGGGGGGGAGAGAGGGGAGAGGGAGGGAGGCAGGGAAGGTGAGGGGGGACGGGGGGGTAGGGGGAGGGAGGGAGGGAAGGGAGGGGGATGTTGGGGAAGGGGGAAGAGGGAGGAGGAGGGGGGAGGTAGGGGGGGGGGAGGTTGGACGAAGAGGGGTGGGGAGGAGGGGGGAGGGGAGGGGGGGGGGGGGGTGAGGGGAGGGGGGGGGGGGGGGGGGGGGAAGGGGGAGAGGGGGGTGGCATGGGGGGGGGGGGGCGGGGCGGTGAGGGGGGGGGGGAGGGGGGGGGGGGGGGGGGCGGGGGGGGGGGGGGGGGGGGGTAGGGGGGGGGGCTAGTGTGTGAAGGTATGAGAATGAGAGATGAGGGGTGATGGGGCAAAGAGGTGTAGATGGGAAGAAGTGTTTAGGGGGGGGGGGATTTGGAGAGGAGGGAGGAATTAAACAGGGGGAGTGGACTGGGGGATGGGAATTAAGGATTGTGTAATGAGTGAGGGGGGAATGGAAGGGAACCTGACCCCCGGGTGATTTGTAGTAGGGCAGGAGGTTGGTGGAGAATCTGGGAATGATGTATGGAAGATTTGGAGAGTGTGGGGAGGATGAGAAGAGGGGGAGGTAAGACGGAAGATAGAGAGAGAGTATGGGAAGGGGAGAGGGGAGGGGGATGTTGGAAGGAGAGGGGAGTAATTTGTATTAAGATATTAATTATTTAATTGTTAAATAGATTATTTATTTTTATTGATTTTTTTTAGTAAATTAAAATTATATCTTTTAAATTGTTCTATTTTTAAATGTTTATATTTGAAATTTGTTTTTCTATTATTTTTTTTATATTTTTATTTATGAATTTAATTCCTTAAATTTTTTTATATTTATTTTTTATATTTTTAAAAAAATTTTTTACTAGAAAAAATTATTTTTATATATATCATTAAACTGCCGGTTGGGGGGTGGTGCGTTGGGGGCGGTGGTCCGCTGTCTGGGGGTGTGTTTTGGTGGGTGGGGGTGGGGGTGGGGAGGGGGGGGGGTGTGGCCTTTGGGGAGGTTGGTGGGGTGTGGGCGGGGGGCGTGGGTGATTTTATGTCTAGTAGAGAGTGGGGTTGCGGGTGGGGCTGTTCGTGCGGACGGCCCCAGGGGCGGGGGATTTAACCACGTTGTGTTTAAACACAGAGTCTATTCACCAAGTCCTGCGAGTGCCTCCGTTTTTCCTATACATGTATCCTATGGGATTGTGCACCCAGGCAGTTGTATACAAGGAGTGCCCCTGCCATCCATGTTTTATTATTATATATATAATATAATATATATATATATATATATATATATATATATATTACACAAAAGTCTCCAGCACTCAACTACATTAGATTACACGATCAAACAAGTATGCAAGCAACGAAGGGTGAAACCTGCACTAAAGTTAAAATGGATACGTTTAGTTACATAGTTTGTACAAACTTGCGTCAGCTGATGCGCCACTTCAAGGCAGTATCCCAGCATCAGTCCTAACCTAATGAGTAAAGTTCAATCCCTGGGGGAACAAGACCATACCTGCTTCTCTCTTTATTTAGTATGACCTATACCAAGGAATCATGGGAGCTTACAGAGCTTCTAAACCTTCTTTTTATCTGGACTGCCTTAAAGGGGCGGGGGAATAAATTTACCCAGGGAGCAAAGCATATAAAATCGAGCTTAGCCGTATTGCTCTTTATTATCTACAAATACAAGAATATGCAGCTCAAACCTTTATTTTAAATTACTTTCAGATGCGGTGCAAAGGAGTACCGGCAATTAATACATTACACAAAAGTCTCCAGCACTCAACTATACATATAAGCATAAATTAATTAGATATCACGATCAAACAAGTATGCAAGCAACGAAGGGTGATTACCTGCACTAAAGTTAAAATGGATACACTTTACTCATTAGGTTAGGACTGATGCTGGGATACTGCCTTGAAGTGGCACATCAGCTGACGCACGTTTGTACAAACAATGTAGCTAAACGTATCCATTTTAACTTTAGTGCAGGTAATCACCCTTCGTTGCTTGCATACTTGTTTGATCGTGATATCTAATTAATTTATGCTTATATGTATAGTTGAGTATACTCCTTTGTACAAGACTCTGTGGCAATTGCCACAGAGTCTTGTACAAGTCATTCTGAATTGAGAAAGCCAGTCGGATGACTAGCGAAACGTCTTCAAGAACTAAACTTCCAGTCCAGTTGATCTAATTGAATACAACAGATATACCATGACTTGGATGAATGAGAACCTTCATAAGCTTATAATAATGAAGTGCAAATGTGGATTTCTCAGTAAAGCAGAACGTTAGGCTGGGTACACAAGGACAAACTTTTCATCCCAACCAGTTGCCACTAGTAAGTCCAGGCGAATGTCTCCTATGGACCGCATGCCCGATCACCCATTTGTCTGATCTGCCAGCAAAACCACCTCAGATTTTTTTAGCCTGACATACACAGAAATATCAATCAGTTGGGTCTGATTGTGTGTACCCAGCCTTAATAAATATACTTTATAACAAAGTAAAGGGGATATCTGTATTTCCCAACTATGATAATAATCATGGCAAGTAGAGAATATATATAATATAATTATATGATCCAAATATAAAAAATAAAATAAAAATATATATAGAATATATGGATGAATTTGGTCATGAATGTCCTACTGTGCTTGTTCAGTGGTAACCCATTCAGGAATCCCCTCCTAGAAAATCCTGCGCTTGTCCCTGAGTGACCACAAAATGTGCATATCTTGGTCACCTGAACAATTTTCCCCAATTTTTTCCATATCAGGCCTGGAATGTTCATTTGCTGATTTGAAGCAGACTACACACAGAATTCAATGCAATCTTTCAGGCATCTGCTACTAATTGCCAAAATGGCAAAATATAGAACTGAAAATGCCAGTTGAATTTCAGCAACCAACAACTTTGCATATCTCTATTAACAATTTTTAGAAATTGTGTTTAATCTGTTATGTCTTTGCTTTGTTGGCCAATGCTGCAGTATTTCATAGCATACGTATACAAAAAAGCTATTAAGGGTACTCCACACCATAAGCATTATAAAATGATTTTATTTTTAAAGGGTATCTCCACCCACAAAAAAAAAAATCTGTAGTGTAGGGGACGCTAGCCCACAGCCAACCACTATATTTGTTTAGTTAAAAAAGCAGCAGAACTCTACTCATAATCTTTTGATCCCCCAGTGCTCTGATCCAGGCCCTTTTGCTTTCTGGAACAAATCACAGAGGCGACTTCCGGAACAAATCACAGAGGCGACTGCCGGCATTGAAGAACGCCGGGGGAATGAAGCAATGTAGAGTTGAGTTGAGTAGAAGTAGAGTTCTGCTGCTTTTTTAATTAAACAAACATGGAGCTTGGGGGTAGGCTAGGGTGCCCTACAATACAAAAAAATCACCAGGCAGAAAAGATAGATCCAGAGCGATGGAGAGTGGTGGGGCTCATTGGAAATGTGTGTAGCACATTTCCAAGCGCCCCCAATGTTGACAAGAGTTGATTGTTAGCCTCGCAATCACTTGGAAATCCCTGAAAATTCCCCTCTGCTGCGGTCTTCTCCCTCTACCTAAAGTATAGGAAGTCTGCCATGGCTGAGGGAAATTTACAGTCCTGAGCTTTATATAGGGAAAACGCTTGGGACTGTGTGTAGAGGGATCTTTAGAAAATGACAGAGAGAATCTTGCAGATCCTGCCTGTCAGATCTTTTATGTGTGTACACCCCCCTTATAACTTCTGTTTACCATAAAGCCATAATTGCATATTTTGATTGAATGGATGAGAACTACCAAGACTATGAAATGCCATGTCTGCAGGTTGCTGCAATGGCTCTTCCTTCAGGTGGTATCATAATATTAAGACAGTAGCTCTGAACACTAGTCTATAGTGACATTAATAATAACCTTTTTATGTCTCCACCAAAAAAATAACATTTCTATTGGAGGCTTTGCAGAAAAGCAACCTCCTTCTTTTTTAAAGGGCTCCCTGGAAATGTTTTCCACTGCTGAAATGATACAAGGCATATATATGCTTCTGTAGCACTGCCCAATTAGGCACAGCATTAAAGAAGGACTATTTTATTTATGAAGTTAAAGTAAAAACTCACACATGTCATCCTGTCATTATCATTTTTATTTTCCCTTTCAAAAGGGTATCTAAAGCCTATTTCTTGACTGCTCCTTATCATCATAGATATCTTATAGTTCCATTTGTGCCTTATGATTTGCATTCTAGTCCACAATAGTTGATGTAAAGGTAGGTGTAGATACTAGCAGCTTGGTGCTAATTCACACAACATAACTTCCCTTAACATCTGCCTGTAACTTATTCATTTAATGCTCTCAGATGCAATTTTCCTTAAATAGTCCGTTAGCAATAATATTCCTCGAGATCATTATTCATGCTGAAAAAGGTAATATTTCAACCCTCTGCTTAAGAAAGAGGTTAATACAGATGTTAGGAGGCTGATATGCTGTGAGAGTTATTTAATTATTCCCTACAGTACTGCCCCAGCAATCTGCTGACATTTAGCCTCGACCTTGCAAATCCTCAGTAAATATTAATATATCAACTCAAACAGGGACCGTTGTTTTATTGGTTCACAGAGCTAAGAGAGATTCACCACAGCAGTGAAAAATAATGTGCAGAACTGAGGAAGAACGGCTCCTTTGATATCTCCTTCTGCTCCACACATGTGCTGGGAGCATCAACAAAATGGAAATTCTGTTACTTTGCCACAGCTGTAGAGTGACACTTCAGATGCCTTCACTTCCCTTTGTACAGTCTGCTGGAAGAATCCCAAAACCACAGTGGCAGGAGATTAGAAAAAAAAGAAAGGAATAGAATTCACTTTTTATTATCTGACACAGTGGAAATTTTAATAATTGGTAAACCTCCATCTTAAAACCTAATAGGCTTTACTCAGTGTGTTGCTTTAGAAGAACCAAAGGCCATTATTTGACAGTAAACTGTTTATAAATGGTGGCTGTGCTAGCTTTTTTATTGCTGTTGTCTGTGCTATGAAATCACATTCACACATCAACAATTCTTTACATTAAATGCCAGAATGCTTTGTGTGGAAAAGGGAATACATTTAAAATAAGACATGAATATTCTTATGGCCTGGTTTTTAGCCTGTGAATAATTCAATTAACCATCCGCCCCTTTAAAAGTGTGAAATTTTAAGTAGCAGGGTGTTTGATGTGGGTCAGATCTGCTCCCACAATTCTTGGGTGTCAGAAGAAGGTGGGAGGTGGAAGGGGGAGACTGCTGTGTAACATTTGCTATTCAGATTTACTGAGCTGAAGAGTTAATGCGTGATTAATTTTATTCATAAAAATGTTAATCACTTCATCGCTCAATCTTTTTAGCATTCCAGGCATCACCCTGTAATTAGTTTTTCCAACGAGCTCATAAGCTTATTTAACTGAAAGCAGCCATTTTAAGAGTTTCAAGTGTTCTCCAATTTTAACACAACATTTAAAAATGTAAATAGACCTGCTGTTGGCAACTGCATTGACAAGTAACTAAAACATACTAGCCCCTAACTGTTTAACACTTTTGTTGGATGTTGTGGACTGCAAAATCTAACAGAAGCAATCTTCAGACCACATTTGTTTAGTGTGTTATCATCACCAAATAATAGTACTTCGCAGCAGGATATATAGCAAATTGATGCTTCTGTAGAATGGGACCAAAAGATCCCCATGCTTTTCATCCTATTGTTTCTAAAACAAGTAACAAAACCCTAGCTGAAAGTGGCAGTGTTAGGCAATGGTGTGTATGCAGGCTGCACTATCTGACTTGTTTCCAGCTGGGTTTACCCATTGTGAATGTACTCAGCAAATGCACTCATGAAACTGGATAAATGGATTAGGGGATCAGAGACACCATCGGCACCTTCAAAAGGAAAAAAAACACCAGCCTGCAAAAAGACTGACATTTGAGGACTAGGGCAGAGGGTGTGTGAATGCTCTGCTTCTGCCAAAGGAACAAGACAGTGATAAACTTTCAGAACTGACCACCTCACTCTGTGTAGCAATTCACCAACAAAATAAATGGATTGCTTCATTGTGTCCGAGCAGTGGGCAGCAGTGCTTGTGTAGCAACAAAGGACAATGTATTGTGTGGGGCCCACAAGGCTACATAAAACCTTTAATTACCTATCTATCAACAAAAAAAGCTTGCATACAAACAAAGTAGCTATTTTAACAAGCATTTATACACGCCCCCCCCTCTCCTCTTGGGGGGGGGGTCTATGAAAATGATGTAAGCTTTAAGGAAAAAAAGGAACAATTGTGTGTCAATATAAAATCGAATGGCAAATACATAATTAAATTGTAAGGGATATTAGTCTGTATCTGTTTTTAGTACTTGAACACTTTATAATGCATTTTTTATGCAATGTTAGGCCTTGTACAGCTCTGGCAAATGGATGAACAACACTTGGGCATCTTTCCATCTTTCCTCATCCACTCGAGAGCTTTTTAATGCTATACAACATCACAGGGAAACAAAATTCAGAGGTCCCCCCCCATGATTAATTATCACTGAACAATGATGCGAGGTAATTGATTGAATATATCTATTCTAATATAAATACAGTATACATTAGGAACCTATAGCACAAGATAAATGCACTCCAGCAGAGCTTTTTTGAGGCAAGTTTATTTAACATCTATCAACGCATTTCAGCCTCAGCGAGGCCGTCATTAGGATGTATACATATTAGCAGCATACATTTATATCTTAAATAGATACATATATGGAAAATATATTGGGCATGTTTAATGGTCTTTAAAAAAAAATACTTCAACCAGCTGCAACAGGCGACTGTGTACCGTGTACTGTATTTCGTTCTATATGTTATAGTCAATTGGTATTATTAAAATTTCTAAAGCTGAGTGCTCTATTAACTTGTTCATCTGCTTTATTTGCTCTGTATTATAAAATACAATACTTTTTTTAATCAATACAACTTATATTCTAAATATAATAAAAAAATTATATATATATATATATATATATATATATATATAAAATCAAAAAATCAGTTTTCCTGAAATAAATCTAAAAAAGACAATTATGTAAAGGGAATGTAGACATGTAGAGAGCTCGTTTTTACGGGATATAAATAATTGAGAGATAATGAGTGACAAGCCAATCCATCATCAGCTCAATGGGAACCAGTTAGCATTCATTGTATTAAACCCCACCTCTAGAATTCTTTCTATTTTCTTACAATGAATCTCTCCCCAGTTAGAATTAAGGACAGAACAAGAGTATTCCATTTGAAAATGGATGTTATAAGTAAGTGTTCCAAGAACTACTTAGCCTGCACAGAGGACATCTGAACATAATATTTAGAGCAAAGGGCACTAATTAATAATGTAGTCCGCGTAATTCACAGTTACTTTGCACTGATATCATATCAGTACTGCATTTCTTTGTGCACTGGGTTATATTTATCTTATTTGCTGATATTTTAGTTTGAATCATGGTTTCACAACCTGCACAACACTTACTTAACATGTTCTCAATCCAAATTATAGTTTTCATTCCTTTTAGTGGAATAAACAATAATAACAAGGCCTAAGCCCCACTGCAAATGCTTTGGTCTATTTTCCCAGCAAACCTTTACTTTGCAAAAATTGCCATACTAATTATTATATATATTACAGCAACTATATCCCAATATATGCATGTGCAAACACAAGAGATCACCGTTTGTTTTCTGTTTCTTTCTTGATCACAGGCCACTTAATTGGAATAGGAAAACACAAGAAAAATGTATGCAGGTGTGTTGTATTTTTTTTCATCTAAATAAGAAATGATTACAATAGACGAAAAAACCTTTCTTAGAATCCTTCCAGTTTAATGTTAGAATAATAATTGTCACAAAAAATGAAAGGGTATGTCCACACCCAAATTAAAAAGTTTAAATCTAACCTAATTACCCCCAAAAAACCTAGACCTCCCTAGGTTTAAAAGTGTGTATGAGGCTCCTAAATATACTTAAGCTAGGTACACACAGTCCAGATTTCTGAAAGATGACAGACAGGATCTGCAAGATCCTGTCTGTCATCTTTCAAAGATCTGCATACACACAGTCCCGAGCGTTCTCCCTATGAATTTCATAAGGAGAACACTCGGGACTGTGTGTTTCCATCAGCCGCGCTAGACTCCTCTATAGGGAGTCTAGCGCGGCCGATGGAAATTTTCGGCCTTTCCCGAACGAGCGATTGGCCGACCCGATCATTTGGCGGCCGTGCGCTCGTTCGGGAAACGAGCGTACACACATAACGATAAAGCCCCGATACCGTCGGATCTGATGGTATCGGGGCTTTATCGTTAGTGTGTGTACCCAGCTTTACCAGCACTCATTCCCAGTGTCAGACAGACCATTCACCCAAGAAAACAAAGAAAAGTTCTAAAATTTAAATACAGAGCCAAAGAGACAATAAGAAATGCATTTCAATAAACAATAGGAGTCAGTAGGAGTAAGATAGATATGTAAATAAGTGATAATCGAGTTATGAAACTTGTCTTGTTGGGCCACTGGTCTTACATTTTCTGGTGAGCCTCAAAAGTCCAGTCTGACACTACTCGTTCCCTCGGGTCTCTGCTTTTGCTGTCCTGGGCCATTTCCGTGAATAGCAGCAGCAGAAGGGGCTAGCCCGGCAGTGACATCAGTGATTGACACCACTGACGGTACAGCCCTTTTGCTGCTGCCATGCACGGAAAAGGCACAGAGCAGCATTAGAAGACAGCCGAGGTAACGAGTGCTGGTAAGTATATTTCAGACTTTTAAACCTAGCGAGATCTGGGTTTTGGGGGGTAATTAGGTTAGATTTAAGTTTTTGTTTGGGGGGTGGACATGCCCTTTTTAAATTGATAGACAGCGTCTATATCTAGAAAACCATTTCATACGTATGGAATGGCACTTACAAGTTTAGAGCAATAGCCCAGTCTGCCCTATTTACCTGGCTTGTGTTCTCTTTTTTAACTTTAAAAAAATGAAACATTTACATACCCAAGCTATTAGTGGTAAGTGCTGTAGTATTACTGCTATACATGCTGAATTGGGAGATGTTGGCACCAATTACTTTTGTGATAGATGAAAAACAAGAAAAAATTCAAACATTAGAAAATAACATCTTTTCACTTGCCCATTATGTTTCTTTATATTTGTTTAGAGTGTGAAATTATGGGCTCCAAATCAACAGTAGTGCTCTGTTAGGGCTGTTACACATGGGTGATATTTAGAAACATTTTAGTCAATTGAGTTAAAAGCAAAAATGATTTGTTTTTCGCAATAATAAATATTTTTATAATCAGAATTAATGCATTGAATTTGTGACAAAATATTGGCTGCAAAACAGACTACCAGTCTAGATATGGATCAGTAGATCTGTCAGGAGAGATTGTGCTGAAGTTGGCCTATGTATTCCAGCCCTTAGTGATTGTATGTTACTTCTCTTTTGATCATTTTTACATAAAAACGGGGGTAACTACTGGGGAGCAGCCCCTGTGACCACTGGGGCCCCCCAATCTTCTTATTTTCCCTACGACAGATACAGCCTACACACAGAAAACCACTGTAACTAAAACAGGAAAGAGGCCACATTACAGTTTTGCTGGGGGACAGTGATTCCTACATATAAATGTATCTATAATCCATGTTGTCATTTGTGTTTTAAATGTCACTTTTCATTATTAAATGTATTTATTTTTGCATGTCAGAGACTATGAGCAATGTCTGGGGTGTGAAATTTCTATGCTCTTGTGAAAAAACAGTAACATGCAAATGTAATTGCTACATCCAGTTGTATTACTACAACAGATGTAAATAATGTACATTAGCCAAACCTAATACCTAGCCACTGTATTTGAACACTAGCTGCTAACAACTAGGGCTGGACATAACACTAAACTGAATTGTAATTCAATGGTTAGTGATGGTCACCACTTGACTTTTTACACCACAGCAATCAAGAGTCTAAATAACTGCTAGCTATTTTCATTCCATTTTGAGGTAACTGCACTTTTCAATTACTATAAACAATTGCAAAACTTGACAAATCATGCTATGTGTATAC
Organism: Hymenochirus boettgeri; assembly: GCA_019447015.1. Classification (NCBI taxonomy): domain Eukaryota; kingdom Metazoa; phylum Chordata; class Amphibia; order Anura; family Pipidae; genus Hymenochirus; species Hymenochirus boettgeri. The sequence continues at coordinate 140,799,682 of CM033474.1, forward strand.
TGGATTACTTAAGGGCACTAATATCCAGAGTATTGGCGATGTCCAAACATATAAAATGAATGTTAAAAAATTGCTAAAAGTTTTATCTCTTCTAAATCAAATAGATTCTAATTAGTTATGTTAATCAGCAAATCAGTGTTTTGTTGCAAAACAAGATATATTTTTTAAATTTATCTGAATGAAAAAAAAATATATTTTATAATTTTATAAAAGGGAACTTTATTAATCATCATTGTATTTAAATACCATAGTTTTCAGGAAAGAAAAGCTTGTACAGCACTTAAGTGAACTGTATGCATATTACAAATATTTTGTCTTAAAGGGATGGGGGACCTATTTGATAAAATAAAATTGATAAGAAAGTAGGAAGGATTGTTCCTATCTCCCTTGCTTTCTTGTTGGAGCCACTATGGGTAGATGCAGTGTTGACAGCTCTTGCCTCTAGCTTTTCTTCCTTTCTCCCCTTCTTTAACTAGAACCCAATGCATGCTTATGTTAAAGATGGTGCACTGCAGTGCAAAAGGTGTGTGTCAGAGTTGAGGACCGAGGAGAAGCTGTCAAACCCTGTATGAGTGCTCTCTTCAATCTAAAAATATTGATTGCTACTGACTCCCTTTCATTTATACTTTTAAGTCATTATTTTCTCATTGGTGACTTTTTAAAGGTTAACTGTAAACTTAATATGTACAATATTATTTGTCTTATATTTAGTTCCCTAATGCATATTTGGAAGTTTCGAACTTTCACCTGCTTTAAAGGGCAGCAATTCTGAAAAAAAACAGCCCTGGTTAATTTGGTAGGGATTGTTGTATTTCATTGAAAACCCTCTTTTGTTTCTACCCACCCCAATACCAAGTTTCTTGCAGCAAAGAAAAGCACTTAAGTTCTGCCTCCCTTAAAGACCAGACTCCCAAGCCCTGACCGACCCCCAAGCCCGACAAACCCCCGTACGTGTGCATGCGTTCATCGGGGGTCGTTCAGTGATCCGCCACCGAACCGACCCCCGATTGAACGCATACACAGGCGCGACTATCGCCCATTTTGGACGTTCATCGCGAGTGTTCAAGACTCCAAGCTTCTTGTTATTGGGCATGGAGAGTGTGTCAGATCTAACCTCACTCTCCAGCCTCACTCGTGCTTGCTTAGAAATGCTTACTTCCATATTGGTCTAGTGATATCTGTATAGAAAATACTCTTAGGGAGATTTAATAAAAGTTCTTATCGTTAAAAATGGTGCTTATTTTGGGCCAAACAATCAGATCTTATTTAATATTTGAAAGCTAACATCTGATTGGTTGGGACAAAATTATCAACATGTTGAACAATAAGAACTTTTATTGAATCTCCCTGTCTGTGTATAAAGACAGTGCATTCTTTGGTCGTGGACGTGGCTTTTTGTTGACTATATGGGCTGTGAGATGTACTGGAAACAACACAAAAGCCTTCTTAGTTATATAATCTATTACTTACATGCAGAGATGGACTAGAACTCGAACTCAAACCTAAGTTTGACCTGAACTTTAATAGTTTGAAGAACCCAAACTATTCAAACTATTAAGGATTTCAAGCTATTCGAACTTTCCGGATTTTTCAATAATTATCTAATTTTTGATAATTATCAAACGTTCATATCAATATCCATCGACTTTAGTGTCCCATAACCCTAGAATGCGTCATTCAATAACCCTTAAATTCGGCAATAACCCTCAAATTTAGCACTCCTTAACCCTTGAATGTGGTGTAATCCTCGAAATTGGCGATAACCTTTGAATGTGGCATTCAATTTTGGTAACCCTTGAAAATTCAATGCAGAATCACAAAATTTCCCCCAATTGTGGGGAAAGTTAGTGTTTGAACACATTTTTGTGATATGTACATTTTCCTCAGAACATTTCCCAGATCCCAGAGCCATGTACAGGAAATTACGAATGATCATTTTTACAGATTTTAAACCAAACTTTTCCAACTTTTTGTCCCCACTTTTTGACTTTAATTGGAAGTTCAGCCATCTCTACTTACATATAGCAAATGCAACTTACTAGAGAAGAATCATACAATGTATTATTGTTCTGGGGAGAAAAGTATTCACATTAGGATTTTTAAAAAATATGTTTAGTTCTCCTTTAAGGTAATTTAAATGTGAAAATACTTGTTTTTGCTCCTGAAAGCATATGTAATTATACTAAACTTTACATTAAAAATTTTTCAGTCTTTTGCACATATAAAGGCTTTTCATAATACATTGAGCTTAATGCTTTTTGTCTCATCTGTCCTACCTTAGCATATTAGAAGATCTGTGTACATTGCTGTTGCCTATAACATAAGAAAAATCATTTCTCAAAATAAGTACATTTATTAGTAAACTCTTGAAAGTGATGTTCCTCAGTTTACCTGGCAAATTTTACATAGAAAAGAGTAAAATTGAAAAAAGTTCTAGAATACACATACACAAGCAATATGACAGTTACTGTTCATTTGTATAAATACTATTTAAACAAAGGGTGTATTCCAAAGTAAACAATATTTTAATCCTGGTCTGTAAATAAATGAATGAGCATTCATATTTACATTACATGACATGACTTTTTCTTGGCAACAATGTAGCTGTAACAAGTGCAACACGTCTAATTTTAAAGGTGTTTAGGGTTTTCATACATAATTTTGCCTTTTCCTCAAGCCATATAAAGCACTTGGAATATGGAAAGATCCAACCAGCAACTCAAAACAGCTGCTTTTATTGACTGAACACTGTTAACTTAAACACCAGTGGCCTTTGAAGCATGATAGGACATGTGTAAAAAGAGGTGCAAAGGTTTGCCCGTGCTGTTAATCTCCAGCAACCAATCAGATGTTAGCTTTTTACTAGTATACAACAGTGTTATATATTGTTATTGGTTGCTACTAATATTTCAAGCAAATGTTTGCATCTAATATTCTTAGTTTTACTCAGGGTCATTAAATCCAAGTTAAAACTGCTATTAACAAAAATAAAAAGGTATCAACCAGAATTTAAATTGTCTTTCTGTAGTTCTCCTTTTTATAAAGAAAAAAACATTTGAGTAAAGCCACATGATGAAATCTGGCAGTTTATTCCTTGCAGACTGAAGCCCTGATTTTGAAATAGCAATCACTGATTGAAGCAGACAAAATAAAATAAACTAGTTCATTAATTAATAAGTAATATGATGCATTAACATTTGAAGTTGACAAATATACTCCCAGCATTAAATGGTTCATTTGACACATTGTATACAAGATATTCTTTTGACTGCTAAGTTGCACATTTTTCTGCAAAAAAACCCGAAAAAAACCCCACATAGCTCCTGCTCTGTTCCCATTGGCTCACTGTTGCTTGAAAATTGTCCAAGAAGAAACAATTACTGGATACAAGGCTGAAATTTGTGAGTGTAGTAAACAGTATGCAACATGCCTCTATACCTACATGTGGTTGCAGTAAACATATTTGGGGTCATTTAACAGATGGTGCTGCTGCTCTTAAAGTTGCGTTTACCAATTCATTATCTGCTATAGAAGATTTGCCCAGAGCGCGTGTGGTTCTGGGTGAATCTCCCTGTTTATATACTGATTGAATAATACAGGGAGATTTCCCCAGAGCCACACTGGACGAGTCTCACCCACACGTAAGTATTTACGTTAAATACTTATGTGTGCACAGCCTCTGGTAAATAGGCTTGCATTGGCTGCACAAGTATTTCTTCCGCATGTCCTCCACAAAATACTGGTTAAAATCGCAATAACCAATCGTAATTCGGTTATCACAATTCTAACCCCTTAAAAGTGCGCTGTGGCTCAGCACTTATATAAGCATAAATATGTACCTCAAATACACTCACACCTTCTTATAAGTATGATGATTTATGCACCAAGTTCATTGATAAACTGCTTCATAGTATATAATACAGATTTTGGACTTTAATTCTCTTGGTGGTGTTTTTTTTTAACAAATGCATGGGTATTTCTAATTATTTTTCTACTTCTTTAGAATTTTTTCTGGGTATTGTAGATGTCTTTACATTAGAATAGTTCCAGAGAGACTCTAGTAGTTCTAGGAAACATATGGCTTGTGCGATTAAAGGAAAATGGCAAGTGAGAGGGTCCCCTCCCTTCTAACTAGGCAGCCCAGTAAATTAAGTGAATATAATTCCTTCCCAGGAGTGCACTGAATGCTGCTTAAACTGAGGCCTCCCATAAATGCATTAGCAGCATGCACAGCTCAGTAGCACATAAGCTTGCTTACTTTAGTTTTCTTTAGCACTGAAATTCTTTGGATTTATGGATTTATTTGTGTTTTAAAGTGTGTTTAATTTGTACCAGTATACCATTTTCCTTATGTAGATACTTTTCATAGACATAGTACTTTTCCCCAAAGGGTAAAACACTGGCATCAAGATGTTTGTTTAAAATGAATCTGCAGTGCCATGTGTTCTAGTATGCATTACTACACAGCAAAAATATAGTGACGTGTTTATTTTTAAGGAATCTGCACCCACATATGGAAGCACATATACTAGAAACTGTCCAAGGTTCTTTTTTTACACATTCAGAATTTCCCCCTTTTCCTTCTCTAATGTGATGTCATTTGCAGTTATATTTAAAATACTATGGGGCAGATGTAATAAAAGCTGCTAATGGGGCAAAAAAGTTAAACCTATGTTACCCAAAGTAGCGTAGGTTTAACTCTTACTTTGTGGGGCACTGATGCAAAAAAGGAAGTTGTTAGTTTTTGTACTAATTTGTAGATCGAAAAAGAATGACTTTTTCAGTGAAGGCGTTATACCTGCTCGCCTCATCTTCCGCTATGCAATAAATGTTGCCGTCCCGGAAATTAAGCAAAGCGCCGAGACAAATATTACACCTCCTTGTATGACTTAAAAAAAAGATGAATCAGGAAATCATTTTTACATGGAAATTTACACTTCTTTTACAAACTAGTATGTACCGTAAAATAATCCTGCTTTAATTGTACAGATACATAATTTCTTTTGAGGACAATTCTAAACAGATGGAAAAACATACAAATATTTACATGCTTACTGAATCCTCTGTCACCATATTGCCAGAAAAAGAATTGGGACATGTATTAGCAAGAAAAATATTACAGAAAGTAATATAACCATACAATGATGCCGAATGCACTTTGATTTACTTTACATATGCTAATGAAACACCAAAATATGGAGGCAATGGCTTCATAAATTATACTCAACCTCCATTTTTCTTTGGCTTTCCAGTTCTAGTAGTTTTGTGCAAAGGTGATCAGTTTGTCAATTTATAGTTTTTTAAATTTACACACAGATTTGTATACTTGTAAATCTCCAGAATAATCCAAAACCACATTTGTTTTACACAATGTTTAGCATAACGACTGATCTGTTTGATTTGATTTTAAAAAGTGTTTGTCAGTATGGAGATAAAGGTTATACTAAAATAGGACTGCACTGATCCGCTGTAAACGGTAATGTCATTATATCTCTAATGACAAAATTCTAACTGAACTACATAATATGGAAGCTGATGGGGATATACAATATTTATATTTGCATATATTAGCTCATTAAGGAAGTCCGTAGACTAGCTAACTGACAAGTTAATGGATGAAAAAAAAGAACACATCACACACTATAAAAGCAGAACAGGATGTACTGTATTTTTGGCATTGGTTTTTGTTTATCATAATGGAACCTATTCCTCTTTCATACTCTGTGCTTTCTTCCAAGTGTTTATGAAATTGTTTAATTTGTAGAACTGCATGTTGTATCAATACTTTGAAAAGAACTAAATGTGCGCACACAGACCTTTATAGCAGGGAAATACAAAAATACAGGATGTAGTCTTGTAAGTTATGCTGATTATTCCAGGAAGAAGGAACACAGAATCGACAAACTGGGTTACTTGTGCTTGTATAAAAGTTTGCCCCAATAAGCGTTTACCTTTTTAAAGGCAACTGATGTTAAATGAGCTACTAGACTAGACAAATTGTGGAAATTCTAATATATAGCACTAAAATTGCATAAAGAGCAGCTTGTTAATGTAAAATGTGGGTTATATAGGGAGGGGCTTCTGCACAGAACACCAGGGAGTCTTGTGTTGGACATAATGGTGAAGTAAAACCTAAAACTAGCATGGTCCATGGATATTCCTTTGATGAAAACTGTATATTTCTCGATTCCTAGTGAAGTTTTTGTAATACTATTAATATTCTTATGTCACCATTCAAATAGTTTTTTCTATTGACTATTATTTTCACAAAATCCAACATGATACAATAGGATTTTGCTTTATATTCTCCCAGACAATACATTAGGGAGCATCGTTATAAAGCAGTGGCATTCTGAGATAGTGCTTTTAGTGGTATTTATTCATATTTAGGGTAGTAATTCTTATTTACTGAGGCACGCTGGGCACATTCCTGTTAAGTTCCCGTTAAAGTCGCGTTTACCAATTTTCTTTTGGTTAGCGTGACTTAAACTCCATCTTTGAGGCAGCATTTGTTCGCATTTGTTAGATGTACAAACAGGCCAAAAAAAAGTCTGTCTACATCTAACTTGAGATGGTAGGTGCCCTCTGTGATATCGGAGATCAAACTCCTCAAGCCCAGCTTTCAGTGTGGAGATTGTCCTAGCATAAATCATATAAATGTGTACATTTATAGTAAATCTATTTTCTAAGTAATCCTTAAAGCTGCTCAAGCATTTGCAGTTACACTTCTTTAGAGTAAAAAAAAATATTATTCCCAAATTCATCCAATAGTCACTTACTGCTTCCTGATTTGCACAGGGAATTGTGGGAATTGTAGTTTGCAAACATCTGGAGGGCCATTAGTTGGATAGCTCTGAACTATTTTCAAAAAGCTTAAAGCTGATTGTGTAGGTTTGCAAAATGTTTTATATGCTCTCTAAGGCATTAGGTTTAATTATAGTAAATCACCCAAAAGTAATGGGTTATATCATATTCAATATTTATAATTCAATATTTATAATTCAGAAGCAGTATTTCTATATAAGCATATTTTACATATTTTACATATTTTACATATTTTACATATTTTTACATTTTACATGCCTGGCTAAAAACACAATATTATCGGATTTTCTTTTTCAGTTTTGTGTCACGAGTTATACCTCTTCTTTTGAGTTCCAACTAGATACTGGGTCTAATTACTTGAATTATTTTGTTTGTTAAGCTAACCATATACTGGCTGGATCAGGCATGTTTTTAGACATAAGCGAACTAGGCTATCTGCTAGGGCACGGGATCGATAAAATTTCGATAATCATCTAAATTGAAAATAGGCGATTATTGAAATCAAAACTGTGAAACGAAAGTAATGATCGCTTTCAGTAACCCTCGAAAGAAATGATTGATTCTGGTAACCCAGGAAAGCAAGAAACAATTACGGTAACCCTCGAATTTGTAATATCGGTATCCCTCGAAAGTAACAATCAATTTTCGGTAACTCTCGAAAACAGAATGCGGAAGCTTAAAAACTGCCCGATTGTGAGGAAAGATAGTTTTAAAATAAGTTTTGGTTATATTTACAGTTTCCCCAGACCATTCCCCAGGTCTCTGTGTCATTTACAGTAACCTACTATTACTATTTGTCCCTCAAAATGGACAGAAACTTTACATTTTTTTTCTCTGATAGACTTCTATAGGTTCGTTTTTCGAACTTTTGAACTTTTAAGTTTCGAAAATTCGAAAACGGAACGAAACTCAACAGTTTCTAACATCTCTATCAGCCATAAAGCCACAAGTTGTTACCGATCTAGTTTCCTGAAGCCTCCCCCATTGTGCATACAATATAATCATCCTGGCTGTGTTTATTCCTTACACCATGAGGCAGAATCACTCAGGGTGAATTTAATCCGATGAAAGTATTTAACGTCAGCAATCACCTGGCATTAAACACTTACCTCCAAACAGCCATTGGCAAATAGCTTATGGCAGCTGTGCGAGTGTTTCTTTTATGATATTCGTGCTGAAAAATCTAAGGTGATTTTGGCAGCGGCAATCGGATCGGACTAATGGGCGATCAGACATGTTGCAAACATTTTTGCAGTGAACGGTTGGTACCCTGCCTATGTATGGATAGATCGTTGCTAGAAGCATGATCTTGGAGTCATTTTAAAAAGTAGGAGTGTGCTCTTTTTAATAGAGGGCATTTGTATGGAGACCACAGTTCACCTTTAACTCTGCTCTCAGTGTAAATATAAAAATGTGTCAAAAAAGTAGAACAAAAAAAAAAAAAATCTGAAAACATAATGATTTCCTATCGCTTTCAAATGCTTCCCTCCCCAAGACCAAAATATTTGGGTTTGGGCTTAGGCATACTCTGTGGCAATTTGCCAGTCACTTAAAGGAGCTACGTCAGCCAGTCCTCTACCCAGGGATTATCAGCTATAGCACAAGCAAGAAAAAGTACAGAGGTGCACACTCTTAGGGCTCGTTCACACTACATCAGCTTGTATCCATTTTTCAAATGCAGGTGCATTTAAAAAAATGGACAGGTAGTAAAACCCCATAGGATTTCATAATATCGTTCACACCTGCTGCGTTGTAATCCGTTCCAGTCCGTTTAAAAAATGCACTGCATGCAGCATTTCTGTCTGTTTTTTCTTGCATTTTCTATAGAAATCTATGGAAGACACATTGTGAAAAAATGGATACAAATGTATGAAAAAAATGGATACAAACTGACAGTAACGAATGCTGTGCGTTACTGTCAGTTTCTGTCAGTTTCTAGTGTGAACGAGCCCGTAAAGTGGATTTCCATTTATTAGTGAATCACAAAACACAACGTTTTAGGGATCACATTGTCCCCGAAATGTTGTGGTTTTTTTCTTGCTTGTTCCTTCCCCAAGACCTGTATCCCTCCATAGACTTGTGGCAAACGGCAATGCATTTTTCTCTGTATTTATTGTGCTACATTGACAGTCCATTGAAGATTGCACAATCTGATAAAATGTACTGACATGGAAGAAGGACCAACATTGGTTAGTCATAGATGAAAAAGACCCAATCAAACAAAGTGCTGAAATATCGGTTGTTCCCACTGAATTAGTTGTCCATGTGTACCTCTGATGCTTTGGTTTGTCCCTAGCTTAAAGTTTTCTGGTGAGCCCTAGGAGCCCAGTCCTCGGTTGTTCACTTGTGTTTTAATCTACTTTAAAATTCAGGATTTCTATGTGCTAAAAGTGAATGTAAGAGGTGGTTGCTGGATGTTAGAGTTGGGAAGGGTTACATCACTGTCCTAAAGGGAGCCAAAATAGGCAGAAATGGCCCAGGTCTGGATGTAACATTGATTTAACGTTTAATCCAACATGAACATCAAATAGATTTGTAGCTTTAAGCAGAACAACAGTTTTATTTGCTTGATGTTCACGCAACATTTTCAGACCAGATCTCAATATGTGATTTACATTACACTTGGAATATCAATTGCAAAATGATTGGGCCAGGCGGTTTTTTGAAATGTTGCTGAAACATCGGGAGGTACGTTGAATAATATATGACCATCTTAAGGTAAAGTAAAATCTTGTTGTGGGAGTGGGTCCAAACAACACTACACTTCCACTGGCTGGAATGGTTGGCCCTTTGCTATTGCTATACTGCAGTGTGATCTGTGCTCCCCACCAAAGCCCCATCTGGTACTCTTTTGATGACAGCCCTGGTAGATTTAAAACAGGAAAATATAAAGAGGCTCTCTTAAATTCACAGTGCTTTAATATTTGTCCTAATAACACAACACATTTTGAGAGGAAATGCCCCTATCTCAGACACCTGAGGAACGGGGCATTGCCTCCAGAAACGTTGTGTAGTGTTATCAGCACAAATATTAAAATACTGTGTGCTTCTTTATATTTTCCTGTTTTATATATACCCACTTGTGGCACAGGTTCAATAGTGCACCTCTAACTTTCCTGCCTGGACACAGCCTAATCTTATACGGTTTGCTGGTAGATGTAAAATTACCCATACAGTCTTTTCACAATGCTATTAATCAGTGAGAAGCAATTTCAGCCATTTTGTTGCCATTTGTCTGGGACGAAGTAATAGCATTCAATTTCCTTTGCTGCATTTTGCATTCCATTTGCAATTTGCAGTTTGCAATGAAATAGGAAATCAGCCCCTCTGTGTGCATTGCAATCCATTGCACTTTTCTTATGCATGCGATAATTATTTTTATGATCAAAATCACATTCAATATATAACTCTATGGAAGCAGATGGAAAATCAGACACAAGTGAAAGCATATCAATAGGCCATGTGATTTTTTGAAATGCTTTTCTACCAACAATCCCCTGCAAAACGCAAGCACAAACGTTGTGAGTTGCAGCGGGACTCAGGCTTACTGGCCTTTCTAAGATAATTCCCTAAGGCTAGGTTATGCTGTTGAAGTTTAATTTAAATATTGATAACAGATATTGACATTACAAATACAGTATGGCCCAAAATGTTCATATTAGCAAAAAAGAATACCAAATAGCTTAGAGCCTTACAATTAAGAGTTTGGCAGTTTACCTTTGTAGTGATGTCAGAACTGGTAGAAGCAGTGAAAAACCCATGTCAGTTTACCTAAGGCCTAGGCCTCACTGCAGTGCAGACATTTAGATCATGTTTGGATATCCATATGCCAATGATTTGTTATATAACCAGCCTCACTGGGTGTGTTGAGTTCCTGTCGGATATTGGAACACATGCAGTCGCCATGTTTGATGCCAATTGCTTGCTTTTCAATATCTGAAAAAATGGAGAAAATGCAACCAGTAGGGAAACCGCACAGAAATGCATTTTGAAAATGGGACATAAGTCTCATCCCCTTATCCTAGTGATGCCAACCCTGAGTAACCTAATGTATTAAAGTTTCAGTAATTTTTTTTCCTTTAGGCTTGTACAATTTCCCCTTTAATGAGATCTACAGTTTAATATACCTGATCTGTGCATTCAGTTTCCGATTGATAAGTTAGCTGTATTTCTCACTCCAATGAAACCGTGCAGGTTTCACTAGCGATTTGGGCAATATTCCCTTATCGTAATGCATGCGATCCGCACAAAAAAATGGTGATTGCATAAAACGGTGATCACACTGCGTAACGCTAATCAACAAGAGGTCAACCAGCGACAATCTGAGAAATCATTTTTAGGTCCTAGACTCAGATTCACCAGGTAACAGCAAAATTAAGCAATTGACATTAAACCAATAAATTAAAAGTAATCAAAATATGACAAAAATTAAAAAATATGAAAAAATTAAAAATAAAATTAAAAAATATTTAAGCAAATATGACAAAAAAAATCCCAGGTAAATTTTAGAGAGTTAAAGGAGGCTGGAGGCCTCAGTTAAATTAAAAAGGTAGATTAATTGCAGAATTTTCAGTGATAGAGAAATATAGCAAAAAGTGTACAGTATAGTTAAATGATAACATGAAACCAGTATGCCTTAACATTTTTTGTTTTGTTTTTGCGGTACAAAATCACATTTACTAGATCTCCGAGTAAAATACAATTACAAAACCACACCCCAACTTGTATTGGGACATTTTCAGGGAGATTCACTAAAATGTATTATCGTTAAAAATGGTGCTAATTTTGCCCCAACCAATTAGATTATTATTTAACATTTGAAAGCTAACATCTGAATTAGCACCATTTTTAACAATAAGAACGTTTATTGAATCTCCCTGCTTGTGTCTACCTCGCAGCATTCCCACTATTTACTGTATTAATAAACTAACTATTTTCAAATCTTGTCAAAAAAAAAATAAAAGAAGAAATGAAAACAACTATAATGGTGTAAATAAGGACATCCAATGAGATTATTTATTAAACATAGACCTGTACAATATCTCTCTGTGCCCCCAGAGCTAAATGTAAACTGTAAGCAAAATGTGTTTTGAAACCAGACCTGGATAAATCATTTCTTCTAAAAAGCAACCTGAAATTTACAGCTGTGTGTCAGTTTCCTGCACTGTACTTACCCACACAGCACAGCAAACATGTAGTATAACTGTAAACACAGATGTGCACATAGTCACAGGCTGTGTGTAACCTTTACCTGTGTTAACATATCTTCAAGCAGAGATCAAGAGAGTGGCATTCAGGTATCAGTTGAATGAGCACATTATTCATTCCACATATTTTTAGTGTGTTGTTTGTAGTTTAAAGCCACATTGTGAGCTTTTTAACATTTCTTTCAAACCTCTGTAATATAGAAAAGACTTTGTATGCTAAACTGTACAGTCTGCCTTTTAAAACTGCTTTAAAAGAGCCAGCCACTCTAGCACAGAGGCCTGTATGTACAAAAGTGCAAGGGTATCCTGGGAATTTTTTTTTTAACACAACACTAGTGGCTTTTTTTTTAGCTCATTTTTTTTTAACTTCTTTCTTCCAAATGAATTTCTCTTGTGCCATAAACCTTTCCTTTTTTTGTTGCTTTTTAAACGTTCTCCGCCCCCTAGTCTCCTTTTAATCTGTCTCACCCTAAGGCAACAAGGAAGATATTGTGAGAAGTGACAGTATAATTATAAGCACTCCTTCCTCCTACCATGATTCAAATCTTGTCATTTGAAGTGTATGCTCGTTACTAAATTAATTTTGTCTGTATTTAAAAAAAAAATCATCATCTTTGCCTAAGGTAAAACTGCCACTGGTATGCTGGCTTGTCACTATATAAGGGAACAGTGTCAAATGGTTAGCTATGTTTCAAAATACAAGGCAAAGTGTTACTGCCCACCTGCTTGGAATCTATTCTGCTTTTGTCTCCCAGTGCAGATCTAATGATTGAACTAATGAAGGGCTGTTATAGTCAATAATTACCCATCGGTTATTTAAATCAGATTGCATTTGCCATGCAAACATTAGCCCAGAGCTAAAGGGCAGGACTTTAACTCCCCCTCCTATTCTAGTCTTTTTCTCCCACTCCTTTCCCCCTCCCTTTCTCTCTTCCTCACTCTCTCTCTCTCTGCATTTTCCCTCCCCTTCTCTCATTTTTATTTTCTCTTTTTTGCGTTTCACTTTCTACTTCTCCATGTCATATTTCCACCTCTCCGTGATTTTGCAGAAACCCTATCAGTTTTTGTACCCTCCACCTCCACACACACACTTGTCTACAAGGACAAGTGAAACTTTATAGTGTATGATTCATAGACAGAACCTGCACTTGAAGCTATGGTGCATATTACATTAATCAGTGTCAGAGCACTAAAACAGAGATATGAATATGAGTCTGACAGTATTGCAGACGGAAGAAATGTTCTGGTGATTAATTGATTAGTTCCTAAGTAAGAATTTAGCAAAGAGTAAAATGTTAACTGGTTCTAGAGGTCAGAAAGAACCTTTATAGAAGTCCTCACTATGAAAAAAACTATTAGAGCAGAAATATGTATCCAGGTTTAAAAATAGTGGCAGATATTGAATAAAACGATATTATACTCTATGAAACATACATGAGAGATCTGCATTAAACACAGGATACCTTGTGTTTTCCTATAGGTTGAAATCTACTACTTGCTAGTGCTACCAGTTTGACAAGTAGCTATCTATAAACTTAAAACACTATGTGGACACAATTACTGGGAAATCTACATAAATCTACATTAGAAAGTCAGAACTGAACAAAACAGTGGAGTTACACGTTGTCATATGATGTCAATGCTAAATAAAAGAAAATAATGATTCCCATAAACTCTTTCTTAATGACAATAAAATATAATACATTTGGATTTTGTCTCCATGCTTTTTCACACACCCACTGAAGATTGTTACATTGTGATCCATTCCTGCAATAGTTCAAACTTCTATAATCTATTATATTTACTTTGTTTAGCAGTCATTATTGGTATTTTACAGCAAAATTAGGAAATCGAATTAAACTATTGGGGACTACAAATTTAGGCAAATCCACCCCCATTAATGAATGTGCACACAAGTGACAAAAGGTTCCTATTAATGTGTAGGAACTGACACCTATTAATGTTTAGACATCCCAACATGCAGGTTAACATTGTGTGTGTGTGCCTGTTGGTGAAATATACAATCTGGTGCAATTCAATGACTGCACTTACATAAGATAGAATTGTAAATGGGGCTGCTCTGTATACAAACAAGAATTAGCAATTCAAAGTGATGGGGAGAATGGTCAGGGCTGGAAAGCTACAAAGAAAAGCAACGCCCTTCTGTCTGCAATTTGTTAAATCTTAATTAACCTCATTCAATGGGGAAGCACAGTACAAATATCCATAATGATGTCCATAGAAAGACAGCCCAGATATCTAGTGTGTGAGCCCTGGGACATGATGGACCCTCAACGAACCCCATCACTAACCCCCTCTACATAACCAAAGATAAAGGGGAACTAAAGCTAATGGAAATAATATTCCAAACAATAAAACACCGTTCATCCCAAATTCACAATAATAATATATATTTAAATTCACATGGAAGTTTATTGCATTTTGTCGATGGTGGATTTTAGTATTTTTTTATGACAAATAAATAATAAGGTTTTAATTGTTACCTTACCATCTATTGGGATCCGTTAAAGATTAATATGAGAAGGAAAGTATTAACAACACAGGACCAAATGGACAATCGCTGGCTTTGTGTGCGCGTGATATTACCGTACAAAACCTATAGAGGGAGCTATTGTACTACACTAGAACTAGAACGTATTACTTGGCACCTATACTGTGAAGTACTGCTGAGTTTGCCACGATTACACAGAACTTAAAGTTTCTTTCCACAAATTGCAGCAATATGCTGAACTTCCAAATATAGAACAACACGTAATTCCTCTCAATCCATATTAACATTCCTTACAGATTAATAACCATCTATAGGAATACAGTAATAAAAAAAAGGTCTATACTGTACATGTAAAAAGTATGTACTGTTCATGTAAATGTCTATGCTGTTCATGTAAAATGTATGTACTGTTCATGTAAAAGGTCTATACTATACATGTAAAAGGTATATACTGTTTATGTAAAAGGTCTATACTGTTCATGTAAAAGGTCTATACTGTACATATAAAAGGTATGTGCTGTTCATGTAAAAGGTCTATACTGTACATATAAAAGGTTATGTGATGTCTTCAGTAAAGGTTTCTACTGTCACAGATAAAAGGTATGTGCTGTTCATGTAAAAGGTCTATACTATACATATAAAAGGTATGTACTGTTCATGTAAAAGGTCTATACTGTACATGGGTGTTATTAAAATCTCTCTATATATATATCATATGCAATAAAATTATCATTTCAGTTAATGTAGCACTAGCCCCTCCGTAAGGGGAATCAGGGACCCACCCAGTGGGTAGCAGGAATTCGCTGCAGACGAAGAGCTCTGGGTTTTTGTCCTGATC
This sequence comes from Hymenochirus boettgeri, assembly GCA_019447015.1. Classification (NCBI taxonomy): domain Eukaryota; kingdom Metazoa; phylum Chordata; class Amphibia; order Anura; family Pipidae; genus Hymenochirus; species Hymenochirus boettgeri. The sequence goes on from CM033474.1 coordinate 140,815,064, forward strand.
TCCAGCCTCGGCCCTGATGGGGGTTTTATTAATATTTTATTTACACATCGAGCTTTACTTCCGACAAGTGCTTGTTCTGGGCCAGTTCTGTTTTAATAGGGCGTCCCCACATTATTCCTTAATGACTATCCCAGCTGCTTCATTCCATTTACCACCATGAACAACCATCTGGCATCTTATTAGCACCTCAATGCTCGTTTAGTGTTCTCAATTAGAAATTAAAAAGCAGGAAAGATTGGAAAAAAATATTACAGCTTTTTACCAGATTGTCTCCAGAAGATTAATGTTTAAATAAATCCATCTTCACTCTTGGCTGCCATACACGGATCATATTAAATCTACCTTCCCCATTCAATCCATTTCAATTGTAGAACTGAATGAGGAATTGTTGCAATTACTGGGAAGCAAGTTAGAACAGTTCGTGAAATTAAAGGGCAGATCTAGGTAAAGAGGAGTTGCCAACGTGTTAACTGCTTACTCCTAAGGGAATTCAATCAACAATTGGTTTGTTTTGTTTGGGATCCATTATATGCAATCTATAAAGCCAAATTGTAATCAATATTAGAAAGAGCTCAGTAGGAAAACAAATTCAACCAGAACTAAAGGCAAAAGAAAAAAAACAGTTGGTTTGGGTTTGAAAAGAAATGATACAAGAGAGCAGATTGTTCTAACTCCTGTGTGGGAGTGTTAGCCACAAAATCAACCATGACAAATTGTTTCAACTTATCCTTTCACTTCATAATGAATGGCATTAAAATGGAAATTGTCTGCTTAGCACCAACACATTGGACAGAAATAACCAACCACCTTAGGGTTAAACCAGGAATTCCCTCCACTTACTTCATTCACTACAAATATGTTGAGATTAAAATTCTAAAATAGAAGGAAAATATTTTTTTTAAAAAAACGGAATATATATATATATTTATAATTCCAATTAGTTTATTAGACAAAATATATATGCTTTAGACAAGTTTTTGCAGGACTATTTACAATTTGAAATCACTATATACAGAGGGGGGGACAAACAAAAATGAAAATAAAATAAAAAACACAAATACTTGAGAAACATTGACCAAAACAAATATTCCGATCGCAATTAGATATAAACGATTTGGTACATGGAATCCGTGTACAGATCGGTAACAGAAAAAAAGTCGTTCGTCTGGCACCGTACCACATTATTGCAAATAAAAAGGGCTCAGGGCCAATTAGAAGGTGTACCCCATATGTGTCCTTATTTTGGTAAATAGTCTCTTTAATCGCTGTAAGGGATTCAGCAATCAGGCAGAAGGAAGTGCTGTTAATATGCGGGAGCTGCCATCTTGCTGTGAGAGAGAACTAAAGAGGAAAAACAGTAAAATAAAAACTGTTAGTATTGGGAAGATATACGAATTATTCATTCACAAAGTTTTACAGAACAAAATATATATTTAGGATTGGGCACTAATTATCTATCTATCTATCTATCTATCTATCTATCTATCTATCTATCTATCTATCTATCTATCTTCCTGACTGTCTCTCTCTCTCTCTCTGCTCACAATCTATTTACAGTTCAACAACAAAAAAAATATTTTCTTCAACTGAAAATTGTTTAACAATCCTGCATTTGTGTTTTTTCCCTGACACTTATAACTAATACATTTCATTTAAATTAAAGTTTATGTGAGAAAAAAAAACTTAATAGGGATAGGAATAAATGAGATATTTTGAGGTTTAGAGGATTGTTTTGCATAATGTGTTTATCTTTCTACCTATCCTTTCTGTATATTAACATGTATCCTGCTAGCCTGCTAGTCTATATCGGTGCCTTTGCCTTCCCTGTGTGTCTGTCCAGATAGGAGACATTTGGATCATTTTACTTACTTTTCCCGAATAGCTTGAAAGGGGGATTTTAATTGAGGAGGAGATTCGGTTCTTGGTAAATTTTCTCTGTCTGTAAAATAAATAACAGGTGACCATTAGTTACCATTAATAAACACTTTGTTACATTAGGAGACTACTTGAATGTTTTGTTATTGATAGACACAGATGGATGGCATCAGACTGGGCATTGCTGTGTTTTATGGTCTATTCAGACATTGGTAGTAATAGTTATCACATTGAAAGGCTAAGCCAGGATAGACAATAATATGAATCCACTGACAAAACTCTACAATTAATCTCTTACCTGAGTGTTTGGGACTTGTCCTTTCTGGCGTTTTTTCACTGCTTAGGGCCCCCAGGTTTGTTGCTAACAGTGGGGTTTGTTGATGAGCCTGTAGGTGATGATGGTTATGGTGCGCAGAGTGGTGGGGATTTACTCCTAGCAAGGACCTCATGTTTAACAGGGAACTCTGGGTAAGAAATGCCCCATTTGTCCAGTTGTGAAATTTGCCAATTTGGCATGTGTATAGTCCATGGCTAGGTAGGAAGGCTGGGTGCTGGATGGGTGGGGATGTGTGGTTGGCTTGAGATGGAGGAGGAGAAGACTTCAAGGCCCCATCAGGACTTGTTGCTGTTTCTGCTAAGGACCAGATTTTTGGTTTGCTGTGAGGTGGAACTTGTAAATTACCCTGAACACCCGGACTTCTGATTCTGGTGTTGCTGGATTCCGAGTTCTCTTTAACCAAGGACAAGGTGTCTTTTGATTTAAGTCCATCTGTGCCTGGTACCATCACCTCACTCTGCTTTTTCAAACTTTCTTTCTCACTCTGTCTCAAGGGATCCAACTTCTCCTCATCTTCCTCATTACTCTGTTCTCCGTCGTTCTCGTCGATTTTATCAATATCAATGCTTTCCAAGTCTATTTCCTCGTCATCTTCATTTTTTTCGTGGTCTCCCTCGGTATCACTCCCAAACAAATTGTCATCTTCCTTACTCCTTGCTCCCCATGTCACTTTATTCTCCTTCTTAAGCCTCCTCCTGGCATTGGCAAACCACGTGGAGACCTGGGTGAGGGTCATCTTGGTGATGATGGCCAACATGATCTTCTCACCCTTGGTGGGGTAGGGGTTCTTCCTGTGCTCATTAAGCCAGGCTTTCAGGGTACTGGTACTCTCCCTGGTTGCATTCTTGGGCCTCCCTGGGTCTCCATATTGAAATTGCCCATAGGGGTAATAGCCTGGAGTTGTGTGAGCTGCAAAAGTGGCTGGGTGGACACCAGGGTTATCTTTCAGTTCGTATTGTGATCCCTGGAAGACATAAACAGACAATAAACATTATTCCACCGATTATCCTCATTGATTTTAACATGTAAGATTAGACATCAGCTCCTAATTAAGTATCATGGAAAGAAATAAATACTGTTTTAACTAAAACCCAAGTCATCTTAATCCCCTCTACACTTATCCCACCAGGCAATAACGGCCTACACTAAGCAATACTTATTACAAAGCTTTAGCCATGAAGGCTTGGTCCCATTTAGGGGAAAAAATGTTTTTAATAAAGTGTATGATGAGCTCTGGCACCTCTGCTACTAACAACAAACACAGATATTGCCTGGTGTACAATATAGATCTCAAGTACATGATACAGAAAATCTAATTGTACTAAACAAACAAGGACCTTATTCCTACTGCAGATTTCACAGGTGCAGTGATAGACTTTATAAGGAAAGATTACATTAATGGTAATCACTTACAAATGAATTAATAATCCCTCATTATATATACATATACCCCTGTTTTAAGAATTTAATGATTTACAGTTGTATCTCTACGTTTATATATAAAACATGTTTACAATTCAATGTGCAAACTGCTTGTCCTTTGATACATGATACTACACACTGTACTATAAATACATACATGTGTTTTTTTCTAAACAATAATTGAAAAATTATACTCTCTTAAATAAGATCATAGGCCTCATTATTTTGTAACCTTCTAATATAAATGCATTGTATGGTCTTTAATTTCATAATTAGGGAGATTACAGTGTCCTCAAATTATAATATTGTAGTCTGTATATATATATATTATATATATTGTATAATCTGTATATAATATATATATATATATATATTATATATATATTGTATATATATATATATATATATTATATATATATATATTATATATTGATATAAATAATATAATCTGTATTCTGGCATCTTATAGTAGCACCCAGGCTATTTGATCACTTCCCCTTGGCAGGAGCCAGTCTTTTGGACTGTTTGTATTGTATAATTTATATATAGAATTTCTAAGTATATCTTTGAATGTATGTCTATGTATTCTAAAACAACATATCAGCACCTGATACCTTTAACATTAAATATTTTTTGCTAGTCAATGTGTCATTTTAGTCTGAAAAGTGCATTTGCCTTGTTTGCTTAATGGTAAAATATAGAAGTTATTGTCTGTGATTGCAGAACACAAATAAGAAATCTTTCAGCACATTAGTAAAAAGCTTAATTCATTATCAAAATACAAGGGGGTCATCCTTTAGTTAGCAATACAAATTTGGTAGAACCCTTCCCATCGATTTCTTTCCAATAAAATTCTTAGTGCATTAAACAGAAATGACAACTCATTCATTCGTTTATGCACACAGCACTTTTACACATAATGTCAGATTGGTATTTGATTTAAAGACAATGAAATGAAAACGTCTGGAAACGAATAAATAAGATTGCACACAGTTATTTTGTATGTGCAGTTTGCACTACACTAAAGTGTGTAGGTCAATATTAGTCGTTATATACATACATTGTTTGCATACCTTATAAAGGTTTTAACAATGTTAAGCTCAAGGAAACTATGTTAAATCTGATGTGTTGATTCCAGATCACATGCTGAGAGGGAGAAAGTTTTAAATATAGTACAAAAGAAGATGTGCAGAAATTCTCTTCACTTAGACAGTCTCTAGGGAAATAATACTTCTTAGCCTGTGCCAACATTAAATTGTCTCGTTTCCCGTGATCCCATTTTTTGGTGTGTGTGTGATGGATACACAACTATCTTAAAGACTGCAAAGACAGGAAAGTTGGGATCAACAGCACAATTTCTAAATAACCAAAAAACATATTGCGATCAGAACCCAATGCCAATTCAACATCAACCTGAATAATCACTGATGTGCACAAACTATCCAAGGCTATGATCGCATCGAATTAGCAACCACCGGTGTCATCACAGGTCACACCAACCTCCACTAATGAATGGGATCATTAAATAAGACAAGTGACCTTCTATTTCACACATTGCAGGGCACACCTGGGCACTATACATCTGATACACAGTGCCCACATACACACTAACCAGCTTCTACAGATTTGTGCTGGGAGGTGGAAGTTTCGTTGAAGTAGAAATACAATAATGATTAGAAGTTTGGGGAAGCTGAGAATTCTATGATCATTAAGTTTATCTGGGAAGCAACATGAGACCGAGTTGACAATCTGCAGTCTACTCCTCCAGCTAGTAATATTGACTACAACTCCCATCATCCTCAGACAGCCTGACACTTACCATCTGAGAAAAGAGGGCGAGATCGGTGGTGTAGGGGAGGAAGGCGCTATAGTTGGGGGCGCTGTACGGATACATTCCCAGCACCGAGGTCACTGCCGCTGTAGAACCACTGCCCAGCTCCGATCCCCCCGGCCTTCCAGATCCGGCTGCTGCTGCTGCTGCCGCTGCTGCGGCTGCCGCGGCCAAAACCCCCGGCCGTTCCCCTCCATAGACTGTGGCCTGACCAGCGCTGAGATACTGGGGATACCCCAGCTGTGGGAAGGACATTGTCTCCCCTGCGGGTACAGGAGGTGTGGGGGGTTCTATGGAGAGAACGAGGAACGATAGAGAGACTGGCCGAACCCTTGGAAGCGGAATGGTAGAAAGCCCTCAGTGTGTGTCTGTACAGATAGGGAGAGAGAGGGGTGTGGGTTCCACCGGGTCTCTCTTTCCCCTTCAAATCTCGGCTCTTCTTTGCCTCCTAAAATCCCTTAGATGTGATCTGATCAACAATTGAGCTCCAACTGATGTGTCTGCCCTTAGGTCCTGGGCTGATCTTTCACAAACAATTTGAAGTTGATGCTTTGATTGGCACCCACTTGAGCAGGAGGCCCCTCCCCGTTTGGAACATGTGGCCTGAGCATTGGCTGGGACACTTCACTGTGTGTGTGCAAGTGGATGTGAGTGAGGCTCTGTCTCCCCCCCTTCGCCTGGACTGTGTGGATTTCATGTTTAGCAATGGGCTCCATTCAGTGAAGCCCCCACTGCTGTATGACAACCTGTCTACACGATTTTACAGCTGTCCGACATTGGGGTTTGCTGTTTTTCAGCCCGTAGTGTGTCCCCCCTTTTAACAGAAACAACTGTGCTGCTGTGTGTTACCTTTACTACTGTGTGCAGGGAAAGTTCTATATGCCATGACTTTAGATATGGGACAATAGCAGATAATCAGACTGGCAGGATAACATGGAACACAATGAACACACAGACTCAGCATGTTTAGAGATCTTTGGGGGGGGGTTATTCCATTTTATTTACCAGTGACAATAACTGTCTGTGATGATAATAAAATATTCTGGTTATGTTACAAGCACATCATGGAAACTGGATCGTTTTGGTTGATGATTGGCAACTTGAGAATATTTCTGGCACATCACCATGTATTGTTCTGTGTACTAATAACCCTTTCCACACCAAGGCACAGCCCTTCTGTGCCAATCACTGCAAGTGTAACTCATCAGAGAACATGACAGGATTACCTGATCTGAACTTCCTCTCATTCAAACTAACAAAACTCATGGGACAGCCTACATCACTACAGTACAAAATGCTACCACTCTGTCTATGGCCAAATTGTCATATAGGGCAATATATAACAATGCTGTTTGGGGATGTTACATTTTTATATTTCTAATCTATTAATCCAAACCAAACGTCTCTCTCTCTCTCTCTCTCTCTCTCTCTCTCTCTCTCTCTCTCTCTGTGTCTGTCTGTCTATCTATCTATCTATCTATCTATCTATCTATTATCTATCTATTATCTATCTATCTATCTATCTATCATTTTCTATCTATCTATCTATCTATCTATCTATCTATCTATCTTTTTCAATTATATACTATGTTAAACACACATGCTTATTTTTATACGTATATAGTTTTAAATGTAAATAATTTGAAAAATTGATCTCCATAAACTCCATAATGTTTAAAATGTGAAAATTACAAATGAATATAACTTTCCAAAGGGGTATATAAATCATTGTCTTAACGAGGATTCATCACAGTTAATGTAGGTATTTATATATTTCATAAAGCTATACATATATGTTATATATAGAATGTATCTTCCCAGAGAGTATACTTGAAAACAGCTATTCACTAATACACTAGCTACACAACTTCTATTATTTTATCTTACAAATTATTTTATTTATCTGACAACCCTACATTGTTGTTTCCATTTAATTCCTTGTCTTTAGTTGACTTAAAGGTGTAATTTACTTCCTTGTTAGTGAATCAGCTTTGATCTACTTGCACCTATTAAAACGCCTTTAAGTTGCATTCTGGAATATACTGTAAATCTGCTTAATTCATCCCCTAATAATTAAATCCACACAATCTCCTCCTTTTCATTCTGTGCTTTCTAACCCTACAGAGCACTTGAAAGTACAGAGATTAACACTGTGAACTCTCCCAGAAAATGACAAGGGTGTTTTGCAAACTAAAGTGTCACATTACAGGGTTCCAGGTAAATAAAGGTGGGATCAAGGAATTGACACTCTGGAAATTGTCTTAATGTTTGTAGATATTGGTGGAATGTTCATCCAAAGAGCTTAGGGAATGGCACCTTTCAGCCTCCTCTCTCCTCCCCTGTATCCCATGAGAATGACAGTATTCCTTTACTGTACAGGATTAGTAAACTTCCCTCTACCAGGTAAAGGGGAATTCCCTATACCTATTCTGTACTTATGTCTGCTTTAAGGGAGCTTCATTGTAACTATATTGCTTTAAATATTTTTTCTCCATTTATCCTAAGTAGAACACATCCTTTTTTTACACCAGCAAATGTTGACTTTTTATTAATCAGACTGTCATGTGTTTACACTCCCCACTTACTGACCATTTGAGAAGAAGACCCTAATCGAAGTAGAAACATTCAAAATCCTCCTTGTAGACCTGAAATTGTCCTTTTTGATGACACAATAATAAATCTGCCCAGTAGCCATTACTTCCAAATAAATTCTCATTTCCCCCTCACTGTTCTCCTATTTATTTTGTACAAGTAAAGCCAGTACCAGCCTGCAAGTGTAAGCTACTTAGCTGGAAATCAGTTTACTGTAAGAGGCACGGTCATCTCTAAAGGCTAAAAAAGCTGCACTTTCTAAATAATATCCTACTGGAAAATTTGTTTGCTTTGTTTGGGTAGGTTTAACCCCATCTGTGCCCTTGTGTGGGGAAATGAGCCGTTTAAATGGAAGTATTCTAAAGCAGACACATTGATGTATCTCTCAGTTAATTACTGTCATTAAGGAATTATTCCAATAACTTACACTTACTATTGGATCCTATAGATCCCTTTTATTCTGCCTTTTTATTAAACACTGGATCTGAATTCTTTACATCATATGGCATCTCTGCTGTAAATCCAAGTGCCATTTCATTAGCTAAACAGACCAATAGCATTCTCAATCTGCCATTAGCTAAACAGACCAATAGCACTCTCTCTCTGCCATTCAGTGACATAGGATAAGACTGGAACAAGCAGGGACACCTTTATACCTTTATTTTTATTCCATGATGGAGAGAAGCAGGGAAATAGCTCAGAGCCCTGCTGTAATGTGATTACTCCCAGTGTAATTGTTTGAAATAAATTGCACACTGTTTAAAATACATTGACCTTAATGGCCAGGGCTTCTTTTAATTTAAAGATCAGCACACAGATAAAGTTCAGCTTAAAAGAAGAGAATTTGCATATATGATAGTGATCGGGGCAGTTTCTCAAGGCGATTCATAGAACCTGCCAAAAAGAATTTCTTTCCCTTTTCTTTTTTATTATTAATAACAAATCAGCTGAGATAGACGGTCAGATAAGGAATGGAAATCCAGACATAGGGGTCGCTGCTTGGCTGAATTGTAACTAAAAGGCTGAGGAAGATTCACAGAACAGGCGCTAAGGTCTCTGTGTAGAGGAAAGGAACGCTGCTCTCTTAACAGGGACCCTGGGCAAAATGAAGGCAGTGATTGTGATCTGATCCAGATGTCCTGAGAGTAGCTGGGGCAGCGGTGGGAATCTGTACGGATATCTCCCAGCACTGATGGGAATCAGCCGGGAGTAGGGGGTGAGGGGGTTAGGGCTGGAGATACCACTGATAAACCGCTATAATACCTCAAAGTGGAGATGACAAAGATGTTGAAAGAAGACACCTAACAGGGCAACGGATAAGATGCTTTTAGAGAGCACAATATGACAATGGTATTGACTTGGCTTGCAGCTATTGCTTCTATCTATCTATCTATCTATTATCTATCTATCTATCTATATCTATCTATCTATCTATCTATCTATCTATCTACTATGTATCTTTCTTTCTATCTATTCTCTATCTATCTATCTATCTATCTATCTTCTTCTTTCTTTCCTTTCTTTCTCTTTCTCTCCTTCTTTCTATCTATCCATCTATTATCTATCTATCTATCTATTATCTATCTATCTATCTATCTATCTATCTATCTATCTATCTATCTTTCTTTCTTTCTTTTTCTTTCTTTCTTTCTTTCTTTCTTTCTTTCTTTCTTTCTTTCTTTCTTTCTTTCTTTCTTTCTTTCTGTCTGTCTGTCTATCCACGCATCAGTCAAATAATCTGTTTAATCTATAGCTACATATAACAATCCAAACTACAAAAAGTGGATGCCCCAAACACATTGTGGATTGATTTCCACATACTAAACCCTACTAATTGGGATACATTTAAAATGTAACTACACATGGACATGTAAGTTACATGGGGAATATTAATAGGAGCCACTAAAACGAAACGAATTTATGAATTGCTGTTGGCTGTTCCACTTTCCTGTTATTTACTGATATATATATATATATATATATATATATATATATATATTATCAGTTAGTCTCTGTATAATTATATATATTCCAGATCAAGTTCCTATAACTGTTTAATGAATTTATGTCTGTTACAGTTTAAGTTGTGTAAATAATGTAAAAAAAAATATGTGTAATTTTGTATATAAAAATACACTATATATATATATATATATATATATATATATATATATATATATATGTGGATCTTTTCCCGTTATGTTCCCAGCAGATCTCCTTATTCCTGTCCATCTGATTTCATGTTCTGGGCAGTAGTTATTAGTGGGGACCTGGTGATGGGGCTGTTACTGGTTCACCCACTTGACAGCCAGTAGCCTCTGCCCATTCAGCCCTTGTTCACCGTTTCCCAGCCCTGATTTATGATCCTTGTTAAATAATCATTATTACTTAGCACCTTTCTCCAGCAGGGATGGTGCAAACATCCTGGTTTGTGACAACAACGTCTGTGTCAAGTAATTAAGGGAAAAGCTTATCAATGGAAATCTATGTAGTGGGCTTCCCTGCATTGCTCCCTGGCTGCACCAGACACAGCACACACTGCTTTAATAAATACTATATCTATAAATAATATACTAATATACTTTTACCCAGCTGGAGCGTTGCCTACAGATCTACCTGCACATTTACATTGGCTTCAAACATAAAACAAAATAAACAACAGCAACAAAAACCTCATAAGTATAAATGGGAAGACTGTCTCTCCGTGTATATTGCTTCACCGCATATACACACAGGCTGTCTGTGTAATCCACTCACTTAGTATTAATTAGTAGAACTGGGGGTTTTATAGGAAGGCTATAAATGGGACCAGTGTGGTTGGTAAACTCCATGGCTCCTTAATTAACCAAAGGATTCCCATTAGATCTCCCCAATGCTGAAGATTCCAGGATTTCTTCTCCCACTGATGACTGTTGTGATTCTCTGTTCCCAGTATTTGGCTTGGGGGCTTGTGCACAATTGCTGTGCCAGCTGCAGTTGTATTTATTTGTCGTCCCCCCTCTCCTCCCCTCCCCTGTTCCTGTAGGGCTGCATTATACAGTTTTTAATTAGTTTGTGTTTGGATTTCACCCTTCCCAAATCAATGCCATCCTGCAGCCATTCACTGTAAATTCCTGCAGTACAGGTGTAGCTGCTAGCTCTGGAACACTAGGAAAGTCGTGTCTTACAAATGAAAGCACTGAATGCTATTCAGCCCAACTGTCAGCTTTAAACAGCCAAGAGGAAGGAGATCAAAGTACAGAGCAGGAACTTCTTCTCTACAGATTAGAGTCTTTATGGCTTCAACTTTAAATGCTATTAAAGGGAACCAAGACATACAGCAGATCATCGACTACAAAGTTCCTTGCATTCTGCCTATTGACCAATGTAAGCCATGTCAGAAATGTGAAGATTCCCCATTTCTCCCTAAGACCTTGAAGATGTCTCACCTCAAATTATGCAGAACTAATACCCAGAGAGACACATTTCTATTTGTGCATAGATTTCTAAAAGCTTCAGATCTGCATTTCCATTTAGTCCAATGCCCTGTGAAAGGTTTTAATAGAAGAGCATTAGAAATGGAACTGGATCCTGGTATCTGCAGATAGGAAAGGTCCATACTAAGTCATGTGTCTGACCTCTATATGTGTGTGTGCAAGTGACAAGAACAATCTTTTTTTAAGCTAAGGGGATCTTTAAGTCATGTGGAAATTAGGATTCAGCAGCATACATCACTACATTTAATTAATCTCCTTCCACTTTAATCACATAATGAATTATTTGTTTTAAGAAAAAGAGCTTGTTTGCCCAGTACAATGCAATCTATTGTTAATAACTATTTACTAAAGAACATAATGGATACAAAATGATTCAGTCAGTAGCTGTGTGTGGACACTGCATACCTGAAAGAAAAACAACAAGGCTCACAATGTGTATTTTACTAATGTTAGTTATTGTACTTGTTTATTTTTTATGTTGCTAGAAGTAGCAGCTATTGCTCTGGAGTGCAATAAGTGCCAGCAGTGAAAGGGTTACATTTCTCCAATGTGAAGGGATGTCTCTGAATAGCTTTCAGTTTTGATTTAGCTCATTTGAACAAACTGGAGTTGCCTGGGATGTCTTTCATTGCTAGTTTCAGAATAACAACAGATTATTTGGATGCCATTAAATTCAACAAGGAAAACAAATGGCCTCTAGTCCACTTTACATGTTTGGAATCTGAAATCTGATTCAGAATCAACAATGACATAAACAAATCTAACAATCTATTATCTATCTATCTATCTATCTATCTATCTATCTATCTATCTATCTATCTATCTATCTATCTAATCTATCTCTATCTCTCTCTATCTATCTATCTATCTATCTATTATCTATCCATCCATCCATTCTCCCAACCACTCACCCAGCTATCTATCCATTTATATATTATCTATCTATCTATCTATCTATCTATCTATCTATCTATCTATCTATCTATCTATCATCTATCTAATCTATCTATCATCTATCTATCGTCTATCTATCTATCCATCCTCCCAACCACTCACCCAGCTATCCATCTATTTATCTATCTATCTATCTATCTATCTATCTATCTATCTATCTATCTATCTATCTATCCATGCATTAATCCATCCATCCATCCATCATTTATCTATCTATCTATCTATCTATCTATCTATCTATCTATCTTTCTATCTATCTATCTATCTATCTGTCTGTCTGTCTGTCTGTCTGTCTGTCTGTCTGTCTGTCTGTCTGTCTGTCTGTCTGTCTGTCTATCTATATATCTATCTATCATCTATTTATCTATAATCTATCCATCCATCCATCCTCCCAACCACTCACCTATCTATCCATTTATATATTATCTATATATCTATCCCATCCAGTTACAGTAAAAAAAAAAAACTGAAATTTTTTAACAATCCTGCGTTTGTGTTTTTGTGTGTGGTTTTATCTGAAAGTTCTAACTAATACATTTCATTTTAATTGAAGATGATATGAGAAAAAAACATTAAGAGATAGGAATAAATTAGGTATTTCAGACATTAAATCTTAGAGGATTGCTTTGCTTGAAAAAATAAAAAACGTGCACAATGTGCTCTTTATATTACAACATGGATATCTAACTGCTTTCTATACATGGTATTATGCACATATGTTTTTATAGTTTCAATTTTACAGTACATATGGCTTGCACTGTGGAAACTCTGCTATTATCTTGCTTTTCACATAGTGCTGATATAAAGCTTGTTTGATTGTTTAGACACTTGCAAAAAAAAAAAGTAGATACAAAATACAATAATGCTATGCAATGCTATAAAACTCTTAAGGAATGGGGAATTTTAAAGGTTACAATATATGTAAATATAATTCTAACCTAAATAATGACATGACTTTAAATAAATTAAGCTGACAGTGCTGTTTTTTTAAAGAGGAAAATAAATCTACCTGTGCTTGTACCTCCTGATGCTACAATGTGGAAGATTCGAAATAAGTGCCAGTTTAATGTTTTTAGCAGTGATCTCAGACAGTGATGGATTGTTACTTGTAAAGAACATACAAATTGCTCTTATTCTAAAGAGCTTGCAGTAACAAGTCATATGTTGCAACAGTGTAGCCAGTTAAGTACTATAGGAAGAACTGAAAGTGAGATTCAGTTGTTAACCCATCATTTAAACGGATTTAATGCAGTTTTATAACAAAGACAAGGCATACCCCTTCCACAAGAACAATGAAGCTGTGATTCTGTTCTTAAAGGAGAACTAAAACTAAAGTCTAAGAGATAGTAAATGGTTTCTATAATACATAACAAGCAGATAGTTGTAGCTATCACGTCTAAAAGAATATAATTGTATTGTATAACATTGTGGAGAGGCATTTTCTAATTTTTCAGCCCTTCTTCATAGTGAGTCCAAGAGGACAACATTTGCAAAAGCATTTTTTCATGAACTGCAGTGGGGTGCAGACCAGACAGTTGGGTTTCTGACTGCTTAGTTTACATTAAAGAGGTTACTGAGATCTTGACAGTGTTGATGGTGGTCGCTTGTAAACTCAGTAAACATGTGCAATTGTATATATGGGTCTGGAAAAGACAGAAATCTTTACACTTAAATACACAATTTCTCCAAAAATCTGATTATTTTAGGGGTGATATCTACAGCTATATAGAATCGAACATAAACGTGCACTCAAGGGACTTTAACATTAAATTCAATTCATAATTTTATTCTGACCAACGCGTTTCCGCCTATAGCCAGGCCGTCATCAGGGTGACGCTATAGGTGGTCTGACTATAGGCCGAAATGCGTTGGTCACAATAAAATTATGAATTGAATTTAATGATAAAGTCCCTTGAGTGCACGTTTATGTTCGATTTTGTGTACCCTATTGATGTTGCACCAGGGCAAGTGGATCTCTTCTAGTGGAGTGCTATCTGTTGACTGTTACAGCTATATAGATATATGTTGTTAAGGCATTGTGTAATCCATTTGGTAACTTATATTACAGATTTAGTTTGCTGTATTTCTGCAAATCAAAGGCCCAGAGAAAACTAAGCTTGGGGTCCTACTGATCTAATGAGAAATATTTTTGTAGATAAATACACACTGAGGGAATGCTCATTTCTAATTTTGTTTAAAACTTTTTAGCATTTTCCATGTATTCCAAAACTTATTTGCAATACCAACATGTTCAAAACACCTGCTGAAAATTATTTTATCTGCCTTATATTATGAAGTCATTTGAGAACTTAATGGATTAATATTTGTAGCAGATTTACTGAAATTTTAAAGGGTATGTCCACCCTTAAAACAAAAAAACGGGGTCTTGCCAGTTATCTGCCCGCAACCCTAGCAGGGGAATCAGCAGTCATTGGTTGTGATGTCAGTAGTCACGGCTTTGATTAACTGCAGGAAGGGAGGAACCAGCTTACTCTGCTGTAATGAAGGCAATAATTATACTTAACCGAATACAATATTCAGTTAGTAATACAGGTAATAATGTGCTGAATATGTCAGTTGGGGTTTGGGGTGGGTAATACATATTTGTGTTTTGTTCTTAAAGAAATGTAACTTCTGCAAGTTTGTGTGCATGCTCAAGATAAAACAATCTAAGCTGATAATTATTTGCCGGCCATGTATCATCTTATTGGCCATATACTTCACACGTTTAAGAAGAATAAGACTGGTCAGCCTAGTGTGACAGTGGCAGACCTAGTATAAATGTGGCAATACACATGGTCAATACTCTACAATCCCATTGGATCAACAGAATTTGCTGAGTATTATGGTGTAGGGCAGGGGTGTCAGACTCAATCACATAAGGGCCAAAATCAAAAAGACAGAGAAAGTGGTGGGCCAAATTTTTTTTTTTAAAGATAAATAGCGGTGCAGGATTGGGACTCTATCATGCTTGCTGGTTCTTGGCAGTTGAATGTGTGTGAAGCACACTGTTTTGGACTGGGACCTCTGCGTATGGCGCAATCATGTGCAAACATTGAACACCCACCTTACTCTTCTGGCACAGCAATGGAATGGCCAACTCCAACAGAAGGCTCTATGTCACACCTCCCTGCACTCCCCAGTGCCGGTCTAGATAAGTGATCAATTGTTACAGCAGTAACTGCATCGACTTGCCTGCTAGATATTGTGATCAGCTGTTTTTAAATAGCTGATCAAACCTATGTTAGTAAAGATGAGCCTGATCAGCTGTTTAAAACACTGATTGCGCTATCTAGCAGGCAGATCTATAGTTACAACATTATTTGGGACTGCACAAATAGATAGCAGCGTGATAGATCTTAGATGCTGTACAGTCACTGGGTGCCACAAACAACAGCCAGAAGGGCCGGATTCGGCTGACAGGCCTTGAGTTTGACACATGTGGTGTAAAGGCTGAAAATGACTGACAACAATGCTAATGAACTATTGCCATCAGCATCACTGTTTGTTGTCCTTGAAGGAAGATTTGTGTTGGTCAGTATTAGTTCCATCTACTTTAATATGGGGATCGTTCAGGGCTGAGTTTGCAGTTACCACTGCATGTTACCAACAGATTCCAATGGAATCTGCCCATACACATGGGTAAATTTCTCCTATGGCCTGCAACAAACTGTTACCACAGTGACTTTCACCCCCCCCCCCCAGCTGGACCAAATTATCTGACTGTGTGTACCAGCCCTAGTAGTGAGAAGTGATATTGTTTATATTAATGCATCAGGAACAAAAGATACAAAATAACATTTCATGTTCATTCCATAAAATAGCATTGCCAAATTAAACCCCTTTTCCAGAATTATGGATGGAGAAATACACAGTTACTTATTTATCCCTCTTTAGCCAGTGTATGTGTCCAGAACATTTGGCATTGCAACAAGGAATACTGCTTAAATAAACAGGGCCATTTATCCAGCTTGCAGACATGTTATGTATCAATCTAGTTAAATCTCGCCACGGCAAGATGCTGAATAATAGAGTGTATGAGGTAGGACTTGCAAGCAAAGGATAATCATAAGCTATAAAGCTTGTGGTAAGATGGGTTTCCATGGAATAGAAAGTTATCCTCTTCACAATTTTATTTTGTTCAGCTAATTGTATCAGTTGTGTTATTGCATGTTGTTTTGGTGGTGAATGGAATTTAATTCATTTTGTTATTTTTCTTGTTAATCTACTTATCAACTACTATCTTTAAATAATACCCAGGGAGATATCCAGATACAAAGGTAAAACTACTGTTAGCCCGATGTCATACTGAGTTAATATGGGGTTTACAATTATTTTGGGACAGTGCGCCATTTCCTAATCTTTTTGGAAATAGCCCAGTGCACCCGATCCAATTTCCCATTAGTTACCACTCCTAGTGAAACTTAAGGTGAGGTTTACTATGTGCATTCAAGAGTGCTAACACCAGCGCCAACTTTTCCGTGGCCTTGCGATGCAATACTGGACGTAATTGCATGAGGTCTTGTATTGCATCACGGGATCATACAAAGATAAGGCGCTGGTGTTAATGCTATTGAATTTCCATGATAATTTACAGGTATTATCTAAGAGAAAAGGTATGGCAGCTACCACATATATATATAAGCTTGAAGCAATGGCTGTGCACTCCTTTATAGATATAAAACAATATATATATATAGTAGAATATGTGCATCTTGCAAAATGCATCTTTCCATTGCCTAGGTTCTGGGTATGTAGTGGAGGCAGCAGGGGACATAGCATTCAATCATTGGTTGTGATCATTGAGATGCTTGAACTCCCCCCCCCCCATAGACCAGTCTGATTTCGTATTTTATAACTTCTGAAAAAGTTTTAAAAATTGGACCCATTAAAGTCAATGGGGAGAAATAGTTAGAATAGTTTGGATAAAATAAGGTTAAAATAGCAATGGTAACTTACTGTACATGGCTCTGGGACCTAGGAAATGGTCTGGGCACACATACAATTATCCAGAACTTGAAATCACTTCCTTCACATGCACGCTATTTTCAAGCTTTTACATTTGATAATTATCCTGGAAGTTGATATTTCTAGAATCTGTCTCTGAACCTCTTAAAAAGGATTTATTGTATTATACAAGAGGAATCATGCCCAGCATGCAGTGGTAATGATTCCTTGTTGCATACCCCAACAAAAGGGGTTAAAGGGCATGTCCACCCCAAAAACTAAAATTTCCCCCACTACTGGCCCCACTCTGCAGTGTTAAAAAAAATCCTTACCTTACCTATCTGCTCCAAATGGTTCTCCAAAGTCCCATAAAGTGAAGGCCAGGAGCCTGTCTGTGAGTGAAAGGTTTCTGCCTCATACCTTTCCTCTGAGAGGTTTCTAGCATGGACAGTGAAGGCCCCCTATCCCTCTGGGGAAAAGTTTTTTCTGTAGTGTAGTGCCCCTATCCTACCCCCAACTGCCATGTTCATTTGCCAAAAAAAAAATCCAAAATGTACTTACAGAGCTCCGTTCCCCCACCACTCTGTACTGGTGGGGGAACGGTGTTTTTTTTAAAATAAAAAAACAACAACTTTTTGGCTGTTAGATGGTTCAAACACACTTAGATCTCTACTGAGCAACTGAATCAACCCAGGCACTAGGTCAAGGGCAAGACCATAACTAACTCTATTAGGGGTCCAGCAAACAGGAAGTCAGTATTTCGGAAGCATTTATTATGACAAAATGCTGAATGGGCAAGTTAAGGTCATTAGGATGAAAAAATACTGCTCAAGTATATATTTGCACTAAACTTCCCCTTTAATCTAACTTTTTGCAATTTGCATCATATTTGCATCATATTTGCATCATAGGGGAAAGCAGACAAAAGGCTAATACTTTATAGTATCTGCACCATTTTGGACATGTTGATTTATCTTGAAATTGTCTAAATTCTAGAAATTGTCAAAAGTTTGAGATCTGAAAACTTCAAAAAGTCCTATTTCGTTCAAACTCGGAAAATCTGGTTCAAACTCGGTTTTAGTCCATCTCTAGTCACAGCCTTGATTGACTGCATGGAGGGAGAGGCAAGTTTTCTCTTTGAGAATGGAGGCAATAACTATCTGGTTAATAATCCATCTAATAATGTGCTGAATATATCATTTGGGACTGGGGGTAGTTTTAAGGGTTGACATGCCCTTTAAACAAATAATAAAACACGAATATTCATACCACACAAGCATAAATAAAGGGTACACATGTGAAACAAACAAATCCCTATATTTTACTTTTGTTAGAAAAAAGAACAAAACTAAAATTCGGACTATCTGCCCAGTACAATATTTTTGTCAATTTGTTTCAGTATTTTGACCCATAGCTAGCCTTAGGGTCGGGCCTTGATGCCACCTTTTAAATTAAGTTTTACAATACAGGTCAATGAAGCAATCCAGAAGGACAGGTGGTAAAAATGATAATTGCAGTGACCTGGCCCAATTATAAGGGAGATAAAATGTAATAAAAGTATGTGAGGGAGTTGTAATAAAAGTTCTTATCGTTAAAAATGGTGATAAATTTGCCCAAACCAATCAAATATTATTTAACATTTGAAAGGTAACATCTGATTGGTTTGGGCAAAATAACCATAATTTATAACGATAAGAACTTTTATTGAATAACCCTGTAAGTGCTTTGCCTTTTGTTCTTTTTTTTTTTCTTTGAAAATTAACTCATAAATGTCTGAAGAGCAGAAGATAGTTATATTATATGATAAAAATATGTATACTTTAAAGGCCTGTAAGCAATAATGCTTCATGTTGGCCAGCAGTGGGTATCATCACTACACTGATGATGGCTCAATAATGCTTGCCAATCACTATCATCTAGCACTGAGAGATGGAATTCCAATTTTTTCCCCCCAGTCTTCATATCCTTTAATGCCTCTAAGGGCTAAGTCCCACTAGGTGTGTTGTGTGCGAGTTTGGATTTGCAATGCAAATGAAAATATAACGGAAATCACAAGAATCAGTTCTCACTATAAAGTTTGGGTTTCAAATCTAAGGGCTGTTGTTTATCCACATGCATTCATGACTTTTGTTAACAATAATATTCCCATTCCATAAGTACCATCACCGTTGTCCGCAAGACGAATTATAATTAATGGATCCTCACTGAGCGACTTCAATGCAATACGCATTGGGATGATTTTTTTTATCCTTTTTTTTATGCAACAATTATCTGACACTACAGTATATGAAGTACTACCAACAGATCCTACATCCATTTTATAGATCCGGTTGGACCAGATACGTATTGCACAGAGATGAACAAATGTATTGGATTACCCAAGCTGAATTAAAATACCTTATCACTGATTGGCCTAGGAGCCCCATTTTCTATACAGTCCCCCAAAATTCATAAGTCCCTCAGTAAACCACCTGGCCGACCCATAGTAGCCTTCCAGGGGTCTTTGAGTAAACCAGTGTCAGCTTTTGTGGACCACCATTTACAAGCAGTCGTTAAAGGGATGAAATCCTATTTGAGGGATGGTAGATGCTTGATTAATTTTGAAAGAATTTAAGGGCTCTGTTGAAGACACTTACCTAATTACGTGTGATGTACAAAGTGCTGTACTGTGATCCCTAAACAGGGATCATTTTCATTTCGATACCACCTATTTTAGACAGAGTTTGGGGACAGCTTTGGGCTCTAATGTAGGACACTATTTTGCTAATCTCTACATGCAAAAATTTGAAGAGAAATACATATACTCCAATTTTGGTAATAATCTTCTCATCTGTCAATGATTTATAGATGATATATTCATACTATCGAAGGGTTGTGAACAACAATGTATGGATTTCCTGACCTTTATTAATCAATTGGACTCCCCTATAAAATTAACCATGGCGTGTAATACTGAATTTGCTGACTTCCACGATTTGCGGATATGCAAACATCAGGGTAAGCTGAGCACTACTTTGTACACTAAACCAACCGACCACATTACTCTTTTACATGCCTGTAGCTTTCACCCATGGCCCCAGAAAAAGTGCATATTATTCTCGCAATTTTTAAAAAATATTGGAACAAGTAGAAACTATGGCAGAGAAATTCCTAAACAGGGGGTATACAAAAAAGGTTATACAAAGTGAGCTGGAACGGGCCACTAATAAATGTCATTGCATAACGAGTGGTGGAACAAGAGTAAACACCTTGAGACTACCATATAGTACCAATTTTACGCCAGCCACCCAAGCATTTCGTTACAGCATTTGGCACAATTGGCAAATACTTACACATGATACAGCCTTACCTTTTATGAATACCAGTCTACGGAGTTTCCTAGTTAAAACGGATATTAAAAATAAGGAATTTGACCCTAAAATACAGTGGATGCGCAGTGGTAAACATGAGTGGATTTATATATATAGAAAAGATAATCAATGCACATTTCTAGGCCCCATACAATATCATATTATCTGCACACTGGCATACTTTAGAAACAATGGGGTTTTAGTATACATTACTGTGATCACATGAATGAAAAGCCTTCCAACCACGTCAAGGTAACCCCAGTCTGGAAGGTCCTAACTTCTTTGTGTTTCCACAATCCTTCTATTGTATATACATACATAAATACATATATATATGTGTATATATATATATATATATATATATACACACACACACACACACAGGTGTGGAGGACCACTTGCTGGCCCAGATTTCACATGAACACTCTACTGCTTGACGTGCTCACATGTGCGTGTAAGAAGGGTGTTCCATACCAGGCCATGGCTTTGGGAAAGGCAGATCCAGCTGGCCCAGGTATAACTTCTTCCCCAACAGACTGTGCTTGAACACGCTGGAGTCACTACAGCTACTGTAAGAACCCACATCTATGTAGGTGAATCAATAGTCACCATCCACCACAGCGAGCAGCACAATAGAGAAGTACTTCTTATAGTTGAAGTACCGACTGCCATTGCTGGGAGGCATAACCATTCTTATATGCTTCCCATCAATTGTGCCTACACAGTTGGGGAACTGTAGTTTGTGCCAATACTGATGACTGATCTTTTCCCACTTATCCTTGTTGGGAAAGTCCATGTAGTTGACAAGTGTAATGGACAATCATCTGAATAGTTGTCTTGCCCAATCTGAATTCAAGGTGAAGAGACTTGAAAGACTGTCCAGTAGCCAGAAATATGTACAAAACAAAAAAGGTGGCAATCTTTTTATTTTAAATCCTTCTCATCCATATTCTCTACCAGCCTTGCTCCCACCCTCTTCCCTTACAAGCCTTGCTCCCAACCTTCTTCCCTATCAGCCTTTGCTCTCACCCTCTTAATTACCAGCCTTGCTCCCACCCTCTTGCCTACCAACCTTGTTCACAACTTTCCTAACTACAAGCCTTTGCTCCCACCCTCTTCCCTACCAGCCTTGCTCCCAACCTTCATCACTACAAGCATTTTATGCATCAGACACTCCTCAATATCATCATTCAATACAATTTAAATAAATAATTTTTTGTGTAACACACTGCAAGGTGATCATCAACCTTTCAGTTGGTGCGATACACTTCTAAATGGTGGTATCCTCCTTCTGCAGGACCTCTTTCATGAGCTCCAACAAATCATCGAAGCTGCAAAAAAATAAAACAAATCAGGATAGACAGATATATAAGGTAATTACCTCTGAATAGACATAGGCCCTTCTCCTCCCTCTCTCTCAACAAAGGATGCACCCAGAATCTTCAGGTAATCCTGCTGTTATCCACCATAGTAGCTATTAGGATCAAAGCCAACATTTCCAGAATCTTATACATAAAATCATCCTCTTGCAAAAACATTTTGCCAAGAATAGTATTGCACTATACTAACCGCTCTTCAAAACATGACTGCTTTCTCCAAAACGTACCAACAAACCCACAAAGACAGGAAGTGACACCACAGGATGTTGAAAAATGCGTTTTAAAAAAAAATGTCATAAGAACGCAGATGGAGCAGAAACGTTGACACATGTGGACAAACGCATAGGAAATCGCATGTCTTTCACCATGCACACGGCCTGGAACGCGGACAAAACACATTGTCCTAAAAACACACTCAAAACAGACTACACAACGAGACGCATGTAGTGGGACCTCTCCCTATGAAGGTGTAGCATTTCCTGAAGGGCTGCTATGGAAATTACCCAGAAGTCTCCACTCCTTATTTACATATGAGTAAGGGGAGATCTAATGTCTTATATTCTCCCTATAGTATTTAATTTCTTAGTGATGTCTGATCCTAGGTGCTTTACATTGCAAAACCAGAGGACTATACTTCACTGATCATGACCAAAACTGGTCTGTAACTGGCTCTCTGGTTTTGCATTCAGCTCATGGATTGGTGTTAAAGGTGTAGTATTTCATAAAGGGCTACCCATTTACCCAGAAGTCTCCATTCCTTATTTGCAAAAGATTCTCAACCATCCACTTCTGATGACAATCGTACATGCATGGGGGGCCCATCGGTGTACTTGATTGATCTAT
Organism: Hymenochirus boettgeri; assembly: GCA_019447015.1. NCBI lineage: Eukaryota > Metazoa > Chordata > Amphibia > Anura > Pipidae > Hymenochirus > Hymenochirus boettgeri. Next base: position 140,838,070 of record CM033474.1, read on the forward strand.
CAGAATGAATCACAAACTACAGTGAGCTGCCACACATGTACAATTGTTGGCCTTTCCGCAGATGTTCTCGGATGACATAAGTCATATGTGTGTACAAAAAGTCTAATATTCCTATCGCCTGTTCTACTGGATATTACTGGGCGAAAATATAATGTGTGTATAGGCAGGCTTTAACTCAGTCCAAACACAACTTACTTTTGTACCCATATCATGAAAAAAAAAATACATCAATTAATTTTTTTTTATCTTGAAATTAGGAATATTTTTTTTTTTATTTACAATACAAGTAGAATCGTTAAAATGGAAAATGAACAGAGAGAGATAGCTCTAGAGACGTATAATAGTATCATGGAGATGCATGTTTAGGTTTCATTAAAAAGCTTTCCCTTTGTGTAATAAGATCTGCCCTCTGCAGCATGGGGTTGACATATGCTGTTTGAAGTGTATTGTTGTGCTAATAATTCTAAGAAGCATATTTTCTATACAACTTGCATTGACTAAATTAAAGTTTTAACAAAGTACATATTGACCATATGCATTAACATTAGGTATTTGGTAATGCAGCAGATATTTAATAATCTAAAGATTCTAAATAAAAAATCTATCCAGAATCACAGGATTACAAAAGAATGATGGGTTTGAATGCCAATAGTTTATGTTTATTTTACATGCATACATTTGGCGTGTTCTAAATAAAAATAAAAATAGAGCTTCAGGGGATCTTTTCTATAAACTCCTATAATCATAAAGATATACTGAAAGATTGTGTGTGAGTGATTAGATTGTAAGTTCTTCAGGACAGGGCCTGATGGGAACAGATTCAAGTGCTGTGTAATATGTAGCTATATATATAAATATATATATATATATATATATATATAAATACATACATTTACGCATACATACACTGTACACAACTATCAGGGTTATTCAATAAAAGTTCTTTTTGTTTAAAATGGTGCTAATTTTGTCCCAACCAATCAGATGTTAGCTTTCAAAATAAAATCTGATTGGTTGGGGCAAAATTTGCACCATTTTAAACGATAAGAACTTTTATTGAATAACCCTGTATGTGTTTTAGAAAGATTTCTGCAATGTTAAAAGATAGGATTCTTTAGTAATCCATGCTATTCAGTGGGGTAGTTGAGAGCAGATTGCAGCAAGGGTCATTTTTTTTCATTGTATGGGTAAGGGCAGGATTGTACATCCTCCTTTTATTGTCTGGCATAAGAATAAAGACAATTGGGCCCATTTTGTAAGATCTGGTGTGTAAGCCATTATTCTTTAACTTTTGTGACTCTTGGATCTTTTAATGTCTACTGACCTGTGCTCTTATTTTTGGTTTAAGATACAAAAAACAGTAATTGAAAAGTTAATAATTTTCTAAAACTGGGTGTCAGATTAAGGGATATATTTTGCAAATAAATGCTACTTATCATTTTGTTTTTTAATCAACCCAATTCTATTTATACAGGTGTGTGTTTATTAGACAAGATATACAAATGTATGTGTTAAACTGAAGTTGTTTTAAATGACACATTGCCTAGATTCATTATAATTTCTGTGTTCCAGTTGTTTGTAAATATTAGAAATGAAGTGTGAAATATGTGTGTACTTGTGGAACTTAACACTCCTTGGCAAGCAGAAAAGAAAATATCTTTTCACAATGACCCAACATTGCTGAATACTGTAATTGTTGTTACATAATCAGGGAGATACAATAAAAGTTCTTATCTTTAAAAATGGTGCTAATTTTGCCCCAACCAATCAGATCTTATTTAACATCTGAAAGCTAAAGCTGGATACACACAATGAGATATGCATTGTGGACACGGTGGAAAACCTCATCCGATCGTGCGGTCCTCTATGGACCGCACGATCGGTCACGGTAACTGTCGGTCACGGCTGCTTTTGCCGCGACTGACAGTCGAAATTATCGAACGGTCGGTCAGGAGGAAAAATTGCTAGCTGTGTACCTAGCTTTAGGTTGGGTACACATGGAGGGACTATTTGTCCCAACTGGCTCGATCGCTCGGCCGGGACAAATGTCCGTCGGTCTCGTCAAATTCGGCATCGGCCGAATTGGCGAACAATTTGCTATTCAGTGGGGTAGTTGAGAGCAGATTGCAGCAAGGGTCATTTTTTTTCATTGTATGGGTAAGGGCAGGATTGTACATCCTCCTTTTATTGTCTGGCATAAGAATAAAGACAATTGGGCCCATTTTGTAAGATCTGGTGTGTAAGCCATTATTCTTTAACTTTTGTGACTCTTGGATCTTTTAATGTCTACTGACCTGTGCTCTTATTTTTGGTTTAAGATACAAAAAACAGTAATTGAAAAGTTAATAATTTTCTAAAACTGGGTGGTCAGATTAAGGGATATATTTGCAAATAAATGCTACTTATCATTTTGTTTTTTAATCAACCCAATTCTATTTATACAGGTGTGTGTTTATTAGACAAGATATACAAATGTATGTGTTAAACTGCTAAGTTGTTTTAAATGACACATTGCCTAGATTCATTATAATTTCTGTGTTCCAGTTGTTTGTAAAATTAAAATGAAGTGTGAAATATGTGTGTACTTGTGGAACTTAACACTCCTTGGCAAGCAGAAAAGAAAATATCTTTTCACAATGACCCAACATTGCTGAATACTGTAATTGTTGTTACATAATCAGGGAGATACAATAAAAGTTCTTATCTTTAAAAATGGTGCTAATTTTGCCCCAACCAATCAGATCTTATTTAACATCTGAAAGCTAAAGCTGGATACACACAATGAGATATGCATTGTGGACACGGTGGAAAACCTCATCCGATCGTGCGGTCCTCTATGGACCGCACGATCGGTCACGGTAACTGTCGGTCACGGCTGCTTTTGCCGCGACTGACAGTCGAAATTATCGAACGGTCGGTCAGGAGGAAAAATTGCTAGCTGTGTACCTAGCTTTAGGTTGGGTACACATGGAGGGACTATTTGTCCCAACTGGCTCGATCGCTCGGCCGGGACAAATGTCCGTCGGTCTCGTCAAATTCGGCATCGGCCGAATTGGCGAACAATCGATCACACGGACCCATAGGGAACAGCACGATCGATCATAATTTACCGACACGTCCAATCATTCCTTAGTCTGATCCAGACGAATGAACGATCGAGCCCTACACCAGGAGATAGTTTCGATTCACGAAAGTGCCGTGAATCGGCCGGTCGGCCGAAAATATCTTCTGGAGTGTACCCAGCCTAATATCTGATTGGTTGTGGAAAAATTAGCACCTTTTTTTAATGATAACAACATTTATTGAATTTCCCTGAATATCTTTATTTACTCTAATGCACCAACAGCTACCCCCCCCCCCCCCCCAAAAAAAAGTAGGCGTTTTAATTTTCTGGCAAACATTTAGAAAATATTTTTTCATCTGCAATTATAGTTAGTATGTGAAATATGCATGTAGTAAATTGTTTGAAGTAGTAAAGTAAGCTTTTATTTACAAAAGTTCCCGTCAACAGTCTTTTAATTACAATTACTTAAGATACAGTATGTAATGTTTTAGACAAAGGTACAGTCTTTATAATGTAAATGACCTCTCTATCTTGTAAATGCCCCCTCTAACTTCCTCAAAAGCAGGCTTTGTAATGCAGTAAGACTGAAGGTGTGGAAATGGGGTTGGCAAGTCAGTTAGAAGAAAGATTAGTTTATTGGATCTAAAGCCTGATTTCAACACCCTGCAACAAGGCATATACTGTTGTATCAGCTTGCTTTGCATATGAGTCCTAATTAAGCCCTAATTAAGTTAAAATGCAAAGAAAATGATTATTATCTACATGTAGCTAGAAAAACACCCTTGTTTATTAGAAAAACAAGCATCCAGGGAAGTTAAATGGGCAAGACTGTTTTATGTATGCAGAATCAGTTTCATTATTAAATGTTTTAACACGCGATCCCAAAAAAAACAACTAGTGTTGGCCAATTGTTGTGGCCAGACTAGGTGCGCTGCTGTGTGCTGCAATCCGCTAATGGGAGCGCTTGCAATCTGCATTTTTTGCACAATCACATGTGCTCTGATTGCACAATCACAGCTCAAGGCAATGTGCACAAGTGCACTGAAAACATGCGCTTGAGTGTGGCCTCAGCCTGAATGAGTAAACTGGAGTAAACCATACATATGAGCTAAATTTAGAAGTCTGCATACAGTCTGATTTTAAAGAAAAAAACATGCATTGTAATACTGTAATATTGTTAAAAAGTTTTTTTGTACCACACACTAATGTAAATGATAAAGCAAGTAATTCACATCAAGATTACTCTTATTCATAACTTAATCTTGGGTGATGCCTAGCATGATAGGACAGCCATTAGTCAATAATGGCAGTCCCTCAGCTAGATCTGTTGGCATGCAGGCCTTTAATTGTATTATAGCAGTCAACACATGGATCAATCTTACTAGCAACTTGTTAGCTTAAGGAAACTTTTATCTCAACCTCATTAACTTTCTGCAGAGATGAACAAACTGACAGCAGTTGTTTAAACACCAACATGCACCCGAAATACTTTTTCAGATGACAATACTGGTGCCTGTATGGCCACTTTAACAGCATGTCCCAAACTACAGTCTTGACCAAAGTCTTGTACACATGTCAAATTTCACTCAGACAGAACAGCCAAGGGCCACCGCGGCAGAGAACTGCCCGTATTTAGGTGGTCGTTCTTTGATCCGCCAGACAAACTGCATCTTTTTTAAAAAAAATAATCATTATAATTTATTGATTTTAACATGAAAGCAGTTTACAGTTATGCAATAGAAAAAAAATAGTATCACATTAGAACATATTTTTTTTTGTAGTTTAACAGTGTATTTAAATTTCAAAATATAAAGTATACATATTACAATGATAATAATAAGAGAAATACATTTTTGTTAACACTGTGGGTATAATGATAATATTGGTATTACATATCATCTCAACATTATTTAAAGGGCATGTCCACCCCCCAAAATCAAAATATAACCCACTACTGGCCCCACTATATAGTGTTGAAAAATCCTTACCATACTCCTCTGCTACAAATGGTTCTCCTGCAGTGCCTGTTCAAAGTCCTAGAAAGTAAAGAGTAGGAACTGTCTGTGAGTCATCCAGATGTCTGCTTCTTTCTTGTCCTTTTTGAGGTTTTTGGCATGCCCAGAAGAGCCCACCACCACCCCACCCCACCCGCCGGATCCCTCCATGCTGCAGTGTTTATTTTAAAAAATAAAATTGTTTCCAAAGGGCAGGGACCCCTCTCCAAAAAAAGTACACAGAAACGTACTTACCAGAACATGTTCCTTCGGCATTCTCAATAGCTGGCAGCCGCGTCTGCCAGTCCGGCCCCAAATGTTGCTTTGTTCTCAGGAATAACATTGCAGGCCGAGGCCATGGAAACGAAGACAGGTAAGTAAGAACTTGGGGACTTATACAATATAAACATGGTAGTTAGGGTTGGGAGGGGGGTGCCTACACTGTAGAAAAAATACAATTTTGGGGTGGACAAACCCTTTAAGGATATATCCCATTGTGTAATATACCTTTTTGGCTTTAATATCCTTTAGTTACTGAATTTAACTTTTGGTCAATGCAAGTCTGCTGGCATCACTTTGTCACAAAAAAGCAGTTAAATTTTAGTGGATATTTTAAAGATCCCTGTAAAACTCACTGGAAGAAACACAACTTGTTTTTGTAGATAGTTCTGTGTAAATTCTTTAATACACAAGAACATTTTGCGCAATAATTGAAGTTACTGGGTATCTATAGCAAATCAGAACACCAGAGATGTGGGTCCTATCCATGGGACTGCACAACTCTGCACTAACCCGCCCACCTTCCGCCAGCACCCTCAAAAAGCGTGTGACACTGGATGGTTAGAGGATATTCCACAGTCATTTCCTTGTCCTAAAAAGATATCAGTGTCAATATCTTTATGAAAACATAAATGAAAAGTAATTGTATGGAATCATATTTTGCATGACAATATCTTTATTTATTATAGATAATAAACAACAACAAAAAACTGCTTGAAAGGACAAAAATAACTGCTGAGACACACATTTTTAAATATAGAAAAGGATATCCAGAGGGGCACTGGTGAAATATATCTATTTTTTAGAGCTATATGTAGACAAATTAGAAGGTGCTCCATCCATCAAAAAATTGAACATAGACAGAAAAAAACTGAAGATGTAATAATGGATATAAGGCACGGCACACTTCTTAGTATCAAAAATATAAAAGCTCCTTTATTAAACATGTGTGGGAGTAAATAGATACAATGTCTCATATATATTAGGCATAAAGAAAACCAAGAAAAAGGTTAAAAACACATCGCATATAGAGTGACCTGTAAATAACTGGATATAGCATGATCACAAAAGATTATTACCATTAAATATACCGGTATATCAATCCAAGGTCACCATTATATACTGAGGAATATCCCAGATGTATATTGCTCTAATGTATATAAAAACAGTGTCCTGGTATCATTCAAATAAATTGACAAGGTAAGTCATCCAAGTTTGGTGTATCAGAGAAGTAGTATAGAGGTTCAAAAATATCCAAACAAGTAAATGACACCACATTGCATCATACAAACAGCCATAGCAGGTAAGTTATGTTGAATTTTGTAATTATCTTAACAGGTAGTTGATGTCAGATTATTTCTTATAAATAACCATAAATATATTGAACCCGAATAGCTATGTGGCAGATCATACATAAGCCTCAGAACATAATAGCAACATAAAGTGATACTACACCAGTGTATGTCATATTCGGTACTCAATGGGAGCAGATTAAAAAGCAAACTGGACGCGTTTCGTCTCTGGGAAAAGACTTCATCAACAGCCACAGACACACATTTTTGACATTTTTATACCTTTGTCTACATATAAATAAATATTTTGTATATAAAAAATTTAAAATATATGTAATATGTAAGGGGACAAGCACTTAAATAAAAATGAGTATATACTTTCCTTATTCAAAAGTTATATTTAAGGGTAACAGTTGAAATATAACATACTTGTGTTGGAAAGTAACTGCCAAGAGCGAGAATACTGTGTCAATTACAGAACAGCTTGTAGTGTACCCTCTTACATTACGGCGCTGCTGTGAAAGATTCAGCATTGAAAAGGCTGCATTAAAAACAGACCAAACCACTTAACCCAGCAATGTCAACAAACCAGCAAAACGGCTGAATATTAGGACTGTCATGAACTATTTAAACTATGGCAGGCTTCTTGCTGGAATTAGGACATACAAATGACTGTTTTAGGTACATTTACAAAAATTTTTATGTGAAAGTACACTATGTTATTTAATTTTTTTTTAAATTTATAGAAAAGACAAGCTAGATGCCCTTCAGCTGCTGTGATGACCTTTGGCTCAGCTTGATAGGAACTGCAGTTCACAGTAGGAGATAATCCCTGAGATATACAGTATCGCTTTTGGGTTTTTGGTCTCACTGCACATCATAACAGGGCAAAATAAAGACAATTTGGTTGTGAACATACAATAAATGATGATACAATTGTTTGACTTGTTGAACCTTTAAAAAGAATTGTATTAGTAAAATGAACCCTTTTTATAAATGGAGTCAGCTAGGAAACACAGTGAGATGTAATATTTATTGGGGGGGGGGGGGTCAGCTCATAAAACTTTGAACTTGTACATACTGGACAACTAAGGCCCAAAATTCCTGTTAACAGACATACCTATTGATATATCAATATAACTTATGGTAGTCTGTTGGTTGGAAATTAAAGTAGCTACATCAATATTTTGATATTTTGGCCCAACCAACTTTGCGGTTCATTAAATAACACAGAATTGGCCCTGATTTGCCAACATGTCCAGGGAAATTATGCCTGATCTTTCATTCGATCAAGCAAAATATTGGTCCAGATGGTCCATTAGGCTCAAATATTGGACTGTTTTTACTAGTTCTTTAAAAGCAAAAACTAAAAATCTTCAGGTTACCATATTCAGAAAAACAGTTTTATCTTGTCTCTTGAATTATCTTCATTATCCTTATCATCTGTCTAATTTTCAATATCTACGGTACATGAAAATCTTAAATTTAAGTGTGTATGATTAAAGGAGTGTGTCAATCAGTGGATATTATAATTTACTAAGCACTTTTGGAAATATCTATTTAATTTGTAAGCTAAAATAATGTTTGTAAAGTGATTTTCAAATTGTAAAAATCTGAAAAACGTATTGTCATTATAATTCAAGTAGTGATGTTCCTAACAAAAGAAGACTTATCCATAGCCTGCAAGGTATTTTGAAACCAGCTTCATTAATTGACATAGTGGGTTATCGGATGACTTCAGTGAGATTTAAGATACAGTTCAATTGCAATGCTTTTAAGATGTGTGCTGACCTCCCTGATGAAGGGCAACAGACAGATGATTACTTGTTATGTGACTCCTGTTTTACTGACTGTACAAGTACTTATCATGCAAGAAAATCAGCTAACATCACTCATCCCTTTTTTTCTAAGAAGATGATTCCACATCTACATCTGTGAGGATGCATTTGTAAATCCCTTTGTGTTTTTAAGGGCTCTTTCTTTTTATTTATATGTTTCATTTGTACGTTTACAGCCTTTCATCATAAAAGAAGTATGACATATAAATAAAATTATTTTTACACAGTTTTAATGGAGATAACATATTGTTAAGTATGCTTTTAGCTCGAATGCTCGAAGGCCTGTTGGTATCCATAGCTCACATGCCCCTTCTAAAAACAGATATTTATCTGGTTTATCTGGAATGTAGAAGCGAGTTCTCCTAGCTCCCATTTTGGGTAAGGGTTGATAAAAGTGCTTACTCTCACTGGTTGGCCAACAGACAAAACGGCAGTTCCAAATCAAAAGCGGGTTTCATCATTAGTCTAAAGTAGGATTGGGGTTGCCACCTTGCAGACAGAAATACACCTGAAATACACCTTAGGTTTAGGAACATGGTATTGGTGTGGTTTGCAATCATTAGAAGTATAGGAACTCTAAACAATCTTGTTCTTCTGGCACTGGTATACATTTACAGGTTGTGGTCATGAAATACCACCTGTGTAACAATTCTAATTGGGATGATATTTTAATAGTGGGTGCAAAATCTCATTCTTATTTAAAAATGAAATGTCACAAAAGGTTAAAAAAGATGATTCAAAAGGGTACTATTGAGGCATGAGGCTACATTTGCAGTGTCTGTAACACTGGAAAAGCATATATGAGACTCAGAGCAAATGAAATGGTGGTAGAAGAGTGCTGGACTAATTCTGTCAAGCAGGGCAAATTAATTCAAAGTACCACTAGAATATTTATAATATATCCTTCAACCACTTTCAGTACTAAAGTGAAGTCAAGGCCACTGTTCAGAAGTAAACTTTTTTTTAACTTTTTGAGGTATGAAATGCTTTTGCAAAATCAAGATAAATCACATTTATTGACTCCTACAAGGTCTAGATTATGAATCACATCTTTGTAAATGGTAATTATGTTGGCTTAGCAAAATCTATTGTACACAAAACCATGCAGGAACGTATATGCATTAACTTTATTATCAATATACTATGTCTTAATATTTCTTTTAAATATTTTCATACAACAAATGTCAAATTGACAGGCCTGTAATTACCTGGCTGAGAATCCTTTTTTAAATAATGACACCCTCTCAGCAATATACTATCTCTTACTAAAGAGCATACAGCATGTCCTGTAGTCTTAACATTTTAAACGCCGTGGTCTAGCAACCATAGAGTTATCTCTTTGAGATCTATGGTGTGAATGCCATGCAGGCCCAGACCCCTGTTATTTTCTAGCTTTAGATACGTTACACAGAAAGCAAAATACAGTATATTCATGCAAACATTCAAGTATGCTGACCAGTATGGTTTAGAAATCCCTAAAACAATTAAAAGAATGCAGTGAACACGACTGTTATCAAACACGCCTAAGATGATGTCTCTAGTTGTTGTGAATCCAAAATTGTTGGTATTCAAATGTCACTTCCTTGTGTGCACTGTCCCCAAAAGCTGATCTTTTTGTAAAGCTCGTTAGAGGCTTGCAACTATTCTTTGTGTTTTCATTTGCTTATAGACCCTTAAGGGAGGGAGAAATATTCCTTTTTAGATTTGTAACCAGCTTTAAAAAAGATCAAGCATTGTAGGGGGGGGGGGGGGAATTTGTGATGTGCAATCTTCCCTCTGTCCCAGCAACAGACCCACCCCTTATACTGGTGTAAGTTTAGATAGATTGCAGCTAGAAGCATGACCATGGAGTCATTTTAAAGGTAGGAGTGTGCTAGTTTTAATATTGAACAGATACTTCTGGGTAGTTTCAGTGGTACTAATGGTAGCCTTTGTGTTGCCCAGAAGTCTCTGTTTCTTATTTTCATATGAAAGAGGGGAACTATAGCCTTAAAGTTTGCCTGTCTTACTTGATTCCTTAGAGACCTCTTGTAATTAGGAGGGCACTTGTATGAAAACCACAATTCCCCTTTAACAAAATTAATTATTTAAAATGATTGACAGCATAGACAACCAAAGCCAAGGAGTTTAGTCCTTCCATATGTAAATGTAAATATATGTGCATAACTCAGCAATGTATTATCTAACTGTTTGTTCTCTGTTATAAATTAAAACACAAGTAAATATGAAAAAAAAATACTTTACCTATACAATATACAGTTTATATTACTGTCTCTTCTGAAAATACTTGAGACATTTAGTAGAGCTAGGAATACAAATTATTTTTCCATATATAAAAAGAAGCAATCTGTAACCATTTTAAGTTATGCCAGTTCTTTTTGTGAAATCTGAAGATTTACAGTTTGTAAGCATATTTAAAAAAAAAAAAAAAATTATGTTGAGATTCTAAGTACCAATGCACAAATGGTAATCAGCTGCATTTGCCAATATTCCGTGTTGAACACACATGCTTAAATATTACTAGTTATATCATGTATTCTCCTGGCTGGCATATGAACATACTTTCTTTAGTATATAAAAAGTTGGTCTAATGGGTCTAAAATATATTGCAATGTAAACAAGCATAATACTTGATTAGATGACTCACTAAACACAATATTGGATATCCAATCACTTTCCAGATGATAGCAAGGGAAATTAACCAGATAAGTTAACAACCCAATAAAATGTATTGCTAAAGATTTATTTAAAATGCAGATCCTAATTAGGAGAGATATACAGCACTTTTCTTCATAAAAGAGTGGAATTCTATTCTTTAGGGCCAAACTATGAGAATATTTAAGTGTTGGTTTGAAAAGGGACTAGGTTAAAAGTTCCATCACTTAAAGGGCATGTCTACCTCATCACTTAATTTTACATGCAGGATAAGCTCTCCAGACACACATTTTACTATACTAACCTTTACCAAAAATGCTTCTTTCATTACTTACACACTCTGATCTCTCACTGCGGCTTTACTGTCTCCTCTGCAGCTTCTGGGTCTGGAAGTCAAATTTGACCACGATGCTTATATCACGGCCACTCACTGACTTCCATTCCTGAGGTGCAGCATGTATTTCATATTTACAGTAGAAGAGGAAGTTTCTACTGGACCGTAAGAGATTGGGCTGTGTAAGTAATAATAGAAACATATTTGGAAATGGTACAGGGAAATTGTGTGTGGTGTGAGGAGACTTGAAAGAAGATCCAAGATGTCAGGAACTTTCCATCAGCACAGGTAGGCTCAGGAGGGACCTAGAAAAAAAAAGTGTGGGGGGGGGTGATTAGTTACAGCTGCTGCTTCCAATTAACCTTAACTTGTTTTTAGAGTTTACTTATCCTTAAGGTGCCCATACATTAGTACTTACCCTCTGACCGATCTGTGACATTCAATCAATATTCCTGAAATCCCCTTCCCAGTTCTTCTTTTGTGACTGACACACAATCGCAAAAGAAATGGAGCCAGATGAGACCTCATGAAGGTATGTCAGTTGTGAGGTAGAATGGGAGAGGCGGTTTCAGGAATATTAGAGCACCTTAACACTGGCAGTACTGCATGTAGAATTATGCTATCAATTCTAAATTCAAAATTTTAGGAAAAGCATTGGCTGTTTTTTTGGTTGGTTGGAAGGCTGGCCAGCTACTGGACTTGCTGTTTTTCAGTATTATAGACCAAGACAGGATAGATCCAACCTAAGAAAAATGCCTCCATGCACACGCCACTGCTGTTGTCTATATGCCGATTGGTAAGAAATATGTGGTGTCAAAATTTGGACCGGCCTCCCATATTCAGGGATTGGTCACTGGCTTCTTCTATTATTTTGGCCAGCCATTTTTGACCAATACACATTGCTGATATGTCAGTTCCAATAGGATATGCCAAAGATTGGCAAAGTGTATTGCCTTCTTAGCTATTTTCCAGCTGAACCAATATTGTACAGTCAGTCATAACTGGGTCGACCAAAAAGAAAAATGAGTGCATTTATAGCTATGACAACATTGTAGAGCCAGACAGTATTGAGGCTACCTAAGAAAACATAGCTATTTTCAAGCTGAGCCAAGAATGTAATGTCAGGCAGGATTGACCCTACCCAAGAAAACACAAAATTTACCCTACCCCAGAAACCTTATATATTTTCTCTCCACCCAAGACAACTAAGAAAGTTGAATGCTGAGCTGAGCAATTGGATTTATATATGGCAAAGTAGGCTTGACCCTACCAAAGTAAAGTTAGCTAGTTGGTATCTGAGATGGCTTCATTATAGTGAGAATTCATCTCTGTATAGTAAAGGATTCATCTGTGATCCATGCAAAGCTACAAAAGCTCCACCGTGAAACCAACTTTGAGGTTATATAACAATAATTGATCTTTAACAATAATTGACCATGCAAGTCTTTCCCAGAATTACAGTCCCCCAGGAACACCCACCATATAGTAACAAACTATTGGAGACGTGCCTGTTGTGTTATTTTTACACGGGGTATAAAGTTAATCATTTTACAATGGAAATCAGTTGTTTCAGGAATCAAGCAAGTTAGACATTTTTCACTCGTAACAAGACAAATTTCCTTGCACTCAAATTGTGCCAAAAGGAAGAGAGACCTGCATTAATAGAGCATAAATAGAGACCTAAATTACTAGAACCCCTACTAGACCCATTTGAAGCAACATTCAACTTTTAGGGCTGTTATTGATCTTCAGTTTCAGAGGCTTAATAAGTGTCACAGAAATAGTCTTTGGCTGTCTAACCTAAGATACTGTATGTTAATATACCATAAACACCAATTTCTACATATAATTTGCCATATGGGTATTTTATATTTTATAGTATAAGAGCTTGTAAAGATGACTTACTTTACAGGGGTTCTTGTATCCTGTCAGCAACAACTGTTATACTTCAACACACTGGCCTACTCTTTCTATCGCTCTCTAAAAAGTGAACTAAAAAAATCCCAAACAAGGATTTCTTTCATCTCTACTTTTTTGCTTTTCTTTTCTCATGGTGCAAAAAGTAAAAATATGTATAATATTAACAATAAATCAATCTTCACTTGTGACACTTCTCCAGTTGGAAAAGACATTTATCTCTCTCTGACTCTGTGACTAAATTTCAAGAGTATTTTTTTCAGCAGACACAAAAAAAATGCTGATTGCTTGTGTTCTCATTTGTCTTTTTGGATGAAAGGAAAGGTTTATATAATTGTTGAGGAAAACATGTAAAGATAAAAAAACACATTTTAAAACCTGTACAGTTACAAAGATCCAGACATTTGTTCCAATATATTTAACAACCAGCTTTTGTTTTGTAACAAAAAATGTTGCTGGAACATGAATAACATGTGAAAATGTATTTTCTAAGTGTGCAACATCAGCAAATGGTTTAGCTTTCACAGCTCTAGTTAAGGCATTACAGTCCTTGTGTTGATTGACATAGACATGGCTTCTTTAACAGTTCTTTGATCTGCTCAATGAACCAATAATGCTAAAGTGACCTATCGGGTAATAGGAAAAGCATGTTTGGTAGACATGATGTGGAGCCAGATCCAAGATTTTACACATTTCTTGATCTGTAATTGAAAGCATACAAAATTAGGTATATGTCTCTCCTAAAGCACCAAATCAAAAACACAAAATAGGATTATTTATTTATAATTTAGAATTGCAAATGTATCCTTCCTCTCCATAAAGCTGCATTGGATACAACTATTCTTTCTTGCAATCTAATTTTACAAATTATGCAGCAAACAACTCAACAATAAGCCCTTAGTCTCTGCACCTTGGTGAGGATTTCTTTGGCTATAATCTGCTTTTTGTTTTATTTAAGACTCTGGCAGGGCAATTCACCTAGGAGCACTGTAGCCGGGCAGCACTCCGTTCTCCCCTTAACGCCGTGCTAACCAATTTAGGATCGGTTAGCACGACATTAAGTCTCACTTTGTGGGGGCTGCGTGAGTCCCGGAAGAGGCACCGGCGCAAAGCGATTTACCAGAGGCTGCACTGGTCTTACCACGGAAGCATTTGCGGCTCTGGGTGAATCTCCCTATGGGAGTCTTTATAGTTACTTTCCATGGGAAATAGTTACTTTAAATGGGAAACCAGCTAGACCACACTTTAAAATCATTTTGGGTCTAAAAGAATAATAATATATGTAATATGTAATATTATGTATATAATATCTTCCAAATAATTAACATTTTGTTGTAGGTTGAATAATAATAATGAATGATTTTCCCATAGTGTTTATGTCTAGGGCGTTGGCTAGAATCAAACAAATTGTTGTAAGGAATATTGGTTATGGCATTAAAGTATGCATAGTTATATTGATACATTTTATAGGAGGTTGAAAAAAAGACGTAACAAAAAAACAGCACACACTCATCTCTTGGCACCAACGATGCATCAAGAGTGAAATAGTACCATGTAATACTACTAGCAATAAAGAAATCTCTAGTTCTAACCAGGAATATTCCCTTCAGCAGAACTTGTGCTCAGGAATGTCTTCATTGGTAGGTTGAATAAAGACAACAGAGACCTTCTTCTCAATACTTGTTAGTAGTAGTCCCTGAGGACAGGAAGGCAGTGCCCTTGGTCTCCTAGTGCTCCTGTCGTTGCACCATCATAGTCAACAAAATATAAAGTGAAGACTCTGGGCATAAACAGGTTTATTTGTGCAATATACACAACATGTTTCTGGTGTAAAACCCTTTCTCAAGTGTACCAACCACAAGTGAACATACAATTTAACAGGAAGAACAGGAAGTGAGGTCAAAGCCCCACCCCCAACAATTGGTAGAATTAACAGGAGATTAGAACAGTATCCCATCCTCCAAGTAGGGAAGCATGTAGTAAGGCCCAAACAAATCCCTCTCACTAGTGCACATATAACAATACACACTTCTTCTTAATACTTATTTTTAAATCATTTATAAACATATTAATTAGCAGTGTCCCTACTACAGAACCATGTGGCACCCCACTTTGAATAAAAACAAAGATTTAACTAATCTCTACAGATTATAAGAATAAGAATATTTCTTCTACTAATGCTATGCCAGAATCTAAATGATGATATGATATTTATGTTATAATTATTTTATTCTAAGTAAAAAAAGATTGGTGGAAATCCTAATTAAAATGCTCTGGAAACTACTAGTAAAATTTAAACTTACATTTTTAGTTTATTGGTAACACACTTGAATAAATGTTTAAATATTCTTTAGTAATATTGTAAATTTCCAGCTCCATTTTACAGCATGGTCAATTCTGGTTTGCTAATTAATAGTTTCTGTTGCATTTGTTATTACATATGTTAGATGTCTGGCAAAAGCATTGTTTTATTGGTTATTTCTGTTTAAAGATATAGGAATGGTACCCATTAAAACAACAGAAGAGTTACGTTGCTTCAGTGTATGCTAAATATAGCATAATAAATGGTAGTTCAAACTAAGAATGGTATACTTTCTTATATGAAAGAAATGCAAAGTATTATTTGAATTATACAATGGGAAGAATTAAAAAAATTAAACTATTAAACCCTTTGTTTAAGGGTAACTGTGGTCTCCATACACATTGAAAATATCTCTCTTTTAACTTTTAAACATGCCAAGGATGATTTCTTTAGCTTCTCTGGATCTTAAGCTATAGGCTTGTAAAGTTACACTTACATGCCTGTTGTCACACTTAGACACTTTCTGTCTAAGTGTGACATACACATGATGAGTTATATAAAAAGCCCTCACCCCATTTGTCTGAAGATAGTTACAGACCTACTCCCCCCTTTTTTTCTGGAGATAGTTAATGACCTGCAACCATTCTTTGTAATTTCCTCTACCTATGACCACTTTAGGGACAGAAATACAATTCATCCAGGCTTGTGGCTAACTTAAAAAGATTAAGAAGTTTGAGCTGGGGCTTATGATGCAGCTGATGATAAAAAATGGGCTCAAACTTAAGACTCAGGACAAAGCAGTGGTGCTGGTGATATCACAGCTCCAACAGGAAAAAATACCTTTTATACTGCTGTAACTTTGGATAGACTGCAACTAAAAGTGTGGTTGTGGGGTCATTTTAAAGAGTATGCTCTTTTTAATTAAGGCAACTTAATTAATTACTCCATGCATGAATCTTTGTAAACTAACTCTTGCGATAGCTTGGTATTAATATGGGCGAGAACATGACACAAGCTAAGCCTATAAAGATTAACCCCAAATATCACTAATAAGTATAATTAAGCAATGACACACAAACACAAATGTATCCACTTTTGTATATACAGAACAACCAGTGATAATGTAACCAGTCACCTCCACAAGGCACAATACACATTGTATAGTATAAATTTGTAAATAGTATTAATTTATGGAGAAAAGTATGAGTTTATCTGCACTATAGAGTTTCACATGTACCTAGATGCTGAAATATTATCCTAATAAAATGTGAAGATATAACATTTCAAAAGGGAAGTCATTTAAAAGACATTTCATTTAAATTAATTTTCATTTAAATGATCTTGATGTAAATATAAATATAAATGTTATTGGTGGGGGCTTTCACCTCAGCTGGACAGAATGAATTCCAGCATATATAAGTTGCATATTGCCAATTCCATTGCAGAAAACCTCTTCATAAGTTGCACATAATTATATTTGTATCCAGACTGGCATTCTATGTATCCTTAGGGAGAAAAATTAGTGATGAGTTAAATATATACACTATAATGGATTTCTTTATTTAGGCCCAGGGCTCGCCTTTGATATGGGCGATCTGTACAACTGCACAGGTTGCATTACCAGGGGGGCGCCAGCCAGGAGCCTTAGGTAACAGACCTGTAGGTCAAAGTTGTGCAGTCCTACAGATCAAATATATGTATCAGCACTACCCCACATTCAAAGCCCAACACACATAAGCCTTACTTAAGATGTATGTATGCTGTTCTGTCTGTAAATTTAGTGTGTTAAGTATTACGTTATGTACGCACAATATATACAAGCAAGCACTGAAGATACTGAAAGACAGTAAGTGCAGGTGGTGAAATTGATTTGAAACAGGCCAAGGCAAGCAGCATTCAGCAGCATAAAGTGTGTTACCAGAGGGGGTGTTTTGGAGGGGGTGCTAGGTGCCATTAACAAACCATGCACAGGGTTCTATTTATAAAAGGCCGCCCTTTTTAGGCCCAAGGGTGCCAGGCACCTGAGTTGAAAAATCCTCTCTAGTTCCGTTAGAGAATCCCCACCTCTAATTCCTTGATAAATATGTTCTATTCCATGGCATCTTAAGTATCCTGTAGAGAAATTGTGATAAGCCAGGGCATGTTCCACAACTGAGGACATTTTTTTCCCCATTCTCTTGATGTTTCTGTGCCAATCTGATGTTGAATAAATGTTTACAGAGTCATTCTTTTAAACTCCCGGATGTCTGCCCTACATATAGTAGTGGGCAACTGCACATTAAAACAAAAATAACATCAGCACAGTTACAGTTCAGATACTTTTTTTTTTTTTTTTTAACAAAAAAACTGGTTGTGTTTAGAAGTGGTTCTAGTGTAATGGCTTTTAGCCAAAACTTCCCTCAAATATTTCCCCCTTCGGGCATTTAGCTGTGGATAGTCAGCAACAAAGTGTGTCAAGATGGGATTGTTGTTTAAGATAGGCCAATAGTCGAGGAGAATTTGTTTAATGTAGGACCATTGTTTCCTGTAGGTCTTAATAAACCTTAGTTTGTTTGACTCTTCCCTAGGACCTTCAAAAGGTCTGGTTGACCCTGATGTAAAGCTGAATGCTTACACTTTTTGATAATCAATTGTGGATAGCCACATTTTTTTACTTTATCACTCAGTATAGTGGCCTCATTTTGAAAATCACTCATATGGGTACAATTATATCTAGCACTATGTAATTGGCTTTTAGGGATAGCACATTTGAAGGGTTCTGTAAGGGCACCTTCAAAAAGTAAGAACAGATTGGTAGCAGTTGGCTTTCTATGCATTTTAGTGACTATCAACCCTGTTTGAGACTCTATAATGTAAAGGTCTAAGAAAACAATTTCTTGTGGTGGATATATCAAGGTAAGTTTTATATTGGATCGTTAGTATTTAATAACTCAATCCATTCTAGAATGGCTTGTTCTGTCCTCTTCCAGACAAAAAAATATATCATCTATATATCTGCACCAGAGGGCTGCCATGTCCTAAAGAACATGTTCCCTCTCTAACCACTCCAGAAATAAGTTGGCATAAGCAGGGGCACATTTTGCACCCATAGCAGTCCCTCTGGTCTGCAGATAATAGGTGCAATTAAACAGAAAGAAATTGTGAGTAAAGGTAAATCATAAAATACGTTCCTAACTATATCCTGCCCATTCATGGCATGAGTCCTGTTCACACAAAAGAGTTGTCTAGGACATCTAGGACACTGTAAAAAAAAATATTTTAAATTGACTATTATGGAAACTATGAAAACTATTATGGAAGTCCATTTTTCAACTTTAGTCAGACAGGCCAATATTGTAATATGTGTGTTTGAAGTAACCAATTCTGAATTTTGTAAACATTTTATCAGATCTATAGATTTTTGAAACCACCAGTTCCAAATTGAAACCAAGTTTGTTTCAACACTGAAACAAATATTGCTTTCACTTACCAAAATAAAAGTTATATTTTACCCTTCTTTGTCCACAGTCACAGTCCATTCTTTCAGTTATTATACATTTTGTCTGGAGTGCTCTGGATACTCCCAGGACTGACCCTCCCGAGGGGTGGCAATGGTGGAGTAGTAGAGGTAAATCAAACACACTTGTGATTTGTATATGTTTGTTTCAACACCAACACTTATTAGTAGTACGAAGCCTTTCTCTAACTACTCACACAGTTTATATGCTAAGTATTACTCGCATATGGTTATTATCTGTCATTGTTCAAATACAGCTGATCACAGGACCATATGGTACCGATATAGTAAATGCATATATAAGTAATTTACAAAGACATTTCCCTCTGCAAAACAAAAGTTCATCTCTATTTACATTGAATTAAAAGGAAAGGTAGTGAAATTGCAAAGACCAGTACAGATGTCCAAATAAATTCCTAAAGCAAAATAAGTTAACCCCAAGAATGTGCTTTTTAACTTTATGAACAGGGTAATGTTTTATTTACTACATAAAACAAAGAATCACCATGACATGCATTAGTTCTCTCCCCTGGCTAATCGAAGAAAACTGTATGAATTTGAAAAGAATGCTTGAAAACTATTTGTTCAATTTTTAAAAAAAAAAGATTGGAAGAAATTAATATTAGAAGAACTCTAATATTATATAAATATCTATGATCATTCATAGATGAACATTCCAAATGAACAAAAAAGTGTTTCAAAAAAATTATCTTAAAATAATGAACAATAGGAGTGGCTCAACTTGTGATATGACAAGCGCTTTTTAAAAGGATGACAAATTTGCAGAAACTTTTAATTTTATATGATTAGCATTAAAATAAACATTAAAAAAATCCCATAGGATTCACCCTTTTTTTTACAGTTTAGCAGCTGCCAGTCATGGATGTGAAAGTTGACTAACTGAATGCTATTCCCCTAGCTGTCTCCTCTGAGCATGTGCAAGCTTGCTGCACAGGATTCAGATATATTAATATAGAGAGTAAAAATACTTAAAATATAAATAAGCATGAATGGATTCTCTAATTTCTAACTATCTGACTTTAACTGAATCAGCAGCATAAATTGATTAATCTGTAATTCTGGCTTCTGGCATTTCCTGACTCTTCTACAGTAGGTTCTAAAATGTTAATGCTAATGCTAATTATAATGTACGTTGCTAAAATCAGAGACCAAGGTTTTATTTCATGATATAAACTAGTAAAAATCAATTTAATAAATCACAATGGTTAATTTTTGGGGGGAGGTTTTAGCTAGAGGACTTTTCTCCAAATGCAAATAAAGGGAGGAGAGACTTTTGGGTAATTCAGATTTTTTCTATGGCATCCCTTAATAAATGCTACACTTTTTATGTTGCTTTTGTACACTCAGCTTGTGTAATGCCATAAAAACCTCATAGAACACAAAACATTTACTTAAGGGAAATGACCTAGAAGATTTCTTATTTTAAGAAATAAACCAAAAACTCCAGAAATGTGGAGTTATTCTTTCATGTCCCCTTGACCAATGCATATGTCCAGAGCCATTGGCATTACAACATACAATTCAGCCTAAATGTATAGTCATTTATCTAGTGTGTAAACATTAGCAGGGAGATGTAATAAAATTTAGTGTTGAAAATGGTGCTAATTTTGCCCCAACCAAAATACGAGCTTTCAAACAGTAAATAGCATTTGATTGGTTGGGGCAAAATTAGCACCACTTTTAAAAATAATAACTTTTATTACATCCCCCTGTGTATGTTTCAATCCTATTAGATTTCATCATCCCAACATATGGATTAATGAGATTGGACATGTAAAGACACCCAACAACTTTAAATGTTAATGTGAGGGTAGACCTGCATTGCTTTTGCTATCGTTTGGTCCTTTCCTCTGTACCAAAGAAGTGATGGGAAAGGGAGAAATAAAATAATAAGTGCCTTATGGGGTGATGTCCTGTTTTCTGTGCTACTTACATGTATTAATTTATAGATTAGTATATTTTCTGCGTTTATTTTCCTGTGTACAATTTCTTTAAGTATTGTAAAAGCTCTTTGCAAGTTTTGAAAATGCATTTCTGCTAATGGAGTTGGGGCTTTGGTCACAATTAATAGTGTCATCATTGTTAAGAAATAAGAAGATATTTACTGTATCCTTCATGTAATACCTTCAGGGAGTTGTATGTCTGGCCCCAAATGTATTCTGCAACAGGACAATGACCCCAAACATACAGCCAATGCTATTAAGAACTAGAGATGTCCGAACTTTGCAAAATCCGGTCCGCTTGAGGATCCGCGAATTTTCGAAAAAATTCGAAAATTCGAAAATCCGCAAGCGGACCCATTAAAATGAAAAATACCCTAGAAATTCCGAGATTTCTCGTACGAGAAAAACGCGTAATTTCGAAAATTTTCGAAAATATGCATTTTCGAAAATACGAATAATCCTCGTAATTTCGAAATTTTTCGAAAGTACATATTTACGGAAATAAGAGAAATCCTCGTATTTTAGAAATTACGTGTTTTCTTGTATTTTCGAAAATTCCAAAAAATACGAGAATTTTGCAATTTTCGAAAATACGCGAAATCCGCGGAACGGAAGTTCGGAAGGCGGAAAATCCGGAAAAATCCACCATTCGTGAACGGGATAAATCCGCGGCAGGATCTGTGTTCGGATCCGCGAACCGGCCATCCCTATTAAGAACTATCCTTGGTGTAAAGAAGAACAAATGGTCCTGGAAGGGATAATATGGCCTACACAGGGCCCTGCTCTATAGCAAGTATGCATAGTATTTCATGAAGAGACAGAAGGAAGAAAGGCAGCCTACATCCACAAAAGATCTGCATTTAGTTCTCCAAGAAGTTGCCCTGTGTGCAAGTGTACTGGAAGAACTGAAGCAATTTTGAAGGCAAAGTGTGGTCACAACAAAATTTTATTTGATTTTAGTTTCTCTTTTGTTCATTCACTAAATTGTTAATTGATAAAAGTATACTTTGACAGTTCTAGTTGTGAAAAGGGCAATACATTTGCAAATCATTTTTATATATTTCAAACAAAACTAAATCCAACGAACAAGGTTAAAACGTGAGTTTAGATCATAATTTCTTTGAAGCAGGGAAGGTAAATGGAAAATTCATAGTGAAGTGGGATTTTAACTGTCTAGTTTTAGTATAACTCTGCACATACAGGTGCAGAACAAAGACTTACTGTAGTTTGTTACAAATGGAAAAATAATTCATGTAAATTACCAAGAGAAAGGATAATGAAGTGAAATATAAACTGCGTCCAACAGACAGAGTGCACCCTATGGCAAGAAGGTCTAAATTATCAGTTCCCGCAGATGATCGAAATGGGCAAATTCTGTTCCGATATTGGTTAGATTTTTTTAATAGATATTTTTTATGAAAATGTTTTGATTTTCGAAGTTTTGAATGGTATTTTTGAGTTTTTGAAAATGTTGAAAAATCCATTGGATCCACAGATTTTCAAAACCAGCAGTTCTGAATTGAAACCAGGTTCATTTTGAGACCGGAATTCATCACTAAATTAGGCATCGATTGATGTTGGTGAAGATACCATGGGTTCCATAAACTTTATGGGCTTGCTTGAATTTGTCCTTGAATTTGTCCTTTATGACAGTTTGCTGATAGGTATTACCTTCAGCTTAAAGGGACAGTCATGGGATCCCATCTTGCCCCCTCATATGCGAACACAGGAAAGGTTTGTCTATAGTTCCTTTGTCTTCCAAAGACATTGTCTCAGATGGTGGATGTATATAGATGACGTGTTCCTCTTGTTCAAAATATACACCTGCACTTTGGATAGCCATAAGTTTTCTGTTTTAGACGTTTTGGTAATTAAGAATGGATAAAAAATATTAATAACAGAATCATATACGAAGATAACAGATCACAATACAATTTTAATGTATGATTTCAGTTTTCACCCTGATCATATAAAGAGATCAACACCACAAAGTCAGTTTACAAGGGTCAAAAAAGTTGTTACAGAACCAGCCCTTCAAACAAAGGCGACTGAGGAAAATGCAGGCCTGCTTTGAAAATCCATGTCACATATTATAAAAAGAAAGTTTGGGACTAATAGAAGTTAAAAACAAAATGATAGACAAGAAATTACATAAAAAATTAAACAGATTTAACCTCAAAAAAGGTTGTCAATAAAATGTAAACAAACATCCTTACCAGTGCCTAAGAACAAATACACAAATTAAAGAGAAGTGGGGACAGAGAACATAGGTTAAAACAAAGGGTGGTTTTCTGGGTATATAAATTGAATACACTGTGGCCAAAGGAATTAAATAAGGATTATGACTTGTATGTTTACCCTAAAAGAAATAATTATCCCCCTTAATCCAATATCACTTTAAGGTATGATGATTGTTGTTACAAGTGTTGCTTTTTAACCTATAATGATAAGCTTATAAATTGTTAAAATACTAACATGTTTCATTATGCTTGAGAAAGGGGTAGGATAACCTTGAAATGTTGCTTTGCTATACATAAGAATATAATTATCTAATAAAAATAAATTTGATCCTGAATCTTTTGGACTTTTTTTGAATGGATAGTGGAGCTAGGGGGACCCACCGGTGCGTGCATCTGCCATTCTGATTGGAGTGCTATCTCTTTATTTTATAAAATAAATAGATATTCACCTTTATAAATATTCATCATATTTATGCTTTCAATTTCATTTCTTAATGTTAATTAACATCTAAAGAATATGTTTTCACTATTAAGGCAATCATTCCTCAAAAGAAAAGTACACTGCAAAATTGTCATTAGTGCAGTGCAAAAGCAGTCATATTCTCATTTTCAAGTGCCAGGCACACCATATAAATGTGTATATAACAATGGCTCCTTAAAATCTAATGGTTACATCCACTTTTAAAAGTGTAGAAATTTAAGGTCTTCAGTCTCCACTGAGGGTCTGTTTTGTACTTAAATTAGTTTTCTTATAAACCAATAAAAGAGCAGTGTGAAAAGGTTTTGATTAAAAAAAAAAATTGGTCATAAAGTTAAAGATGTAGGCTTTTAATAGCATTTGTGTCCTTGTAACATATGATTTTCACAACACCATCTCTTTACTTTTGATAAGGTGTACTCTAAACGGAGAAAAAAGTACAATATTTCTGATTGGATGTTTTGCCTTTTGATGATTGTGAAAAAACAGTGACATGTATCATAAAATGAATAAGGGCCTGATGCAATAAAAGATGCAAATATTTGCTTGTGCTATTAATCTGCAAAAGCCAATCAGATGTTGATTTTTTTTAGTGGGTAACTGTAGTAAATCTGATTGGTTGCTGCAGATTAATAGCACAGACAAACTTTTGCATCTCTTTTTGCATCAGCCCCGCAATATTAATAGGGAGGTGTAATAAAAGTTCTTATCGATAAAAATGGGGGTAATTTTGTCCCAACTAATCAGATGTCATTTACCATTTGAAAGCTAATTACATCTCTGTGTGTTTCTTATATTTTGTGTTTGCACTTTTAAGCAAAAAAAAAAAAAATTCAAAGCCCACTTTTCATTTGTGGGTATTACATCCTGTTATAACAATTTCTAATTTACATTTTAAAAGTAAAACCTGTAAATTCATATCCGGGTTGCTCTATTGACCTGCATTCCTAATCAGTTACCCCTACTCATTCCTGAACAGAACTAAAAGATTTACACTGCTTATGAAGAAAACTATTGCCAATGAAAACAGATGGTAAAAAATATCACTTTACAATTTACACAGTCTGTAATAGCAACAGCAACTATAAATCAAGATTCTCAATCTACTTTACATGTTTTCATATTATATAACATTCTATTTGAAAGCAATAATAGATTTCTGCTGTTGTAGTTACATATTGAAAATGTGCACCTGGGGTTCTATGTACACTGCAGTCATATCATGTAGATCTCATGCCGATAAAATACCAATATATTTCAATATATTAATCTCTATTCCATTATAAATTTTGTATTTTGAAAATTCATCCACATCACAAATCTGTCTAGGCATGTACCAGGTGGGAAGGAAAATAATTTGTAATAAAACTCAGATATACAAATGTGCTTACAGAGCTTAATCATCTGTTGCAAAGCAGTGCAACAGGGCCCATGATAAACCCAATTATAGTCAAAGGTTTAAAAAAAAAAATCCTACGTTTCCAAATTTCTTCCTGTCTTTTCTCTGTATTTCATCACATTACCATTTTCATTTCATTTTAATATGGTTGGTCACTGGTCTCTACCCTAAGATTGCACTCCCAAGCTTTGTGCATCATTCCATACTTTCATTATTTTTTCTTTTTAACATTTATTTTAATTTCCTTTCCTTTCTCTATTTTATATTTTACACCTTTTCACTTTCACAGCTCCTGCCCCCTTCAGATATTGCTAGTTATTTCCCCAGGTATTGTGCATCATCTTCAGTCTCCATTTCTTATGGGAATTGACAACATTTCCATTTTCAACTTACAGTGTTTAAAGTTCCACATTTGATCCCAACACTTGTAAAAATCTTGGTATTAGAAATTTTGTCTGGCCAAAAGTCCATTACTCATTGTCTTCAATTTAAATATTCTCCCTAGTGATAAGTCCCAGTTTTGAAATAAATGTGGTTTCGATTCAGAACTGCCAGTTGGGAAAATCTGACGGAATGGAAAACATTTTTGAAACCCAAAAACCAAATGTTAGAAAATTGAAAGTTTGATTGAAAATTGAAAGTTTGATTGAAAATTGAAAGTTTGATTGAAAATTGAAAAATTATGTTCAAAAATTGAAAATTCCGAATCAATTAGGTTCGGATCAGGTTTTATTCCAATCTGTGGCATGATAATAATGGTAGCTATTTTCCGGGGTTTACATTTCTATGTAAAACTACAACATTTACTATTTAAATAGCTTGTGGCAGTTCCATGTGTGGATTTTTTCAAAACCCATGCAGCTGCCATTTTTACTTTGGTGCAAAGAGTCATTAGATGGGATTTTACTGTTGTGCCTCTGAGTAAATTCTCTTCTTAGATAACCAGATTGTTAATGCTCCGTCGTTTCCCCCTAATCCTTATCCTATAGAACAAGCAATGCCAGCCCATCCTGGTTATGGTTGATGCTACATAAATATTTGGTTAACTGCAAGTTAAAATCAGCAGCAGGAAAGCTTAGGAAGAACAAAAGGAGCAGCAACTGCAATCACATGACATTTAAAGTAAGTGCATTTAAAAAGTTCATAATACAGAGGTTAAGATCCTCATTACATTGTAAATCACCTGAACTCTAAGGGTGATATTTTATATGAATATAATTGCTAAAAATGGGGATTTCTTTTCCTTTTTTGAAGTTTTTACATTTTTGTGGTAGATTTTTTTTAAAGCAGAATACATCATTAAGTCCATATAAATCTTGATTTGTGTTATTGTGTTATAGTCTGCAAATTAATTTTTATTGGCTTAGTGTTATGTTTGTATCAAAAAGGTTTAATCAGATTTTATGATAATGCAATTCCAAAAGCAATCACATATACATTTACAAGTTTCTCATCACTAGGCCTGTTTATTCAAGATTTAAGCAGAAATAGCAGCTATTGGAAATCACACACAAAATGTGTGACATAAGTAATCCATGCTCTTTGTACAGATATCTGACATATATATATATATATATATATATATATATTGTCTGCCATTTTTAATAATTAGTAATTATACCATATATACTCAAGCATAAACTGAGAAATTCTACCTTTAAAATCATCCTGGAAGTCTGCCTTAGGTTTTCTACTTGGGTCTGGGTTGATCTTGATGCCTTAAAGGAGCAGCTGGACAGAAACACATAGCCCTGGGAAAACATCAGCCCAGACTGCAAGGGAAATGGAAAAAGAATGAGAGAAGTAACATGATTCAACAAACTTCTCTAAAAAGGGATCTTTAAGTATTCAGGCTGAACAGAAAGGTATGCAGGGCACACCTGTGTATGAGGCTTGGAGTGGAGCTATGTATGGGACTTTCTATGGGGCTGTGTATGGTGCTACATATTGGACTAAACTTCAAGTCCAGTTGATCTAATTGAATACATCAGATATGATGAATGAGAACTTTCACAAACACTGTTAAATTTTGCAATACGGATTTAAAGGTGAATGCTGGAGGCCGGACCCGGGGACAGATCAGGGGAAACTGTATGCTTCTGAGGAAGTGTCTGTTGCCACAAATCTGTCAAGCTTTAGCTTTGCCTACTGTCCCTATGCCATTTTGATAAATTTTTCATTAAAGTTTTTACCCATGTGTAGCTCAATCTGTCCTTCTTTTTCTCCTATTTATCCGCCTTGTTGGAGAGCTTTTGCATTGGACAGGAGAACACCACATGTTTTTTTGCCTCATCAGTGAGAGATCCCATTACCCACTGCACCTGTTCACTTACCTGTTTTAAACACACGTAGTATTGCTGAGTTAGAAATAATGTTGTTTAATTGTAATCACTTTGCAATCAATGCAGCCCTACTTATTCCTTTTATTAAGTATGCCTAGATCAGATCTAGATCTAGATCAGATGACCTGACAACAAAGGTTGGAGGGTAGGATGAGTGTTTTCGTTTTGCTTTATGCAAAACTACCCACAGGCAGCCTCCCAGTGGCATCATTTGTGTGCATACACTCCAACATTTCCATTTCATATGTACTCATATTGAAACAACATGGTGCAGAGCTGCAGGTAGATGACAATGTAGGGAATTGGTAAACTAGTTATCCTTTAGTCTTCTTGTTCTGGCAGGATTTGTCCAGTAGGGCCACTGTGTAAAAGTATAAAAGTGGAAGCAGACATGTGCTTAGCCTGTTTCTAACTTGGAGTTTCCCCAGAGGAGCCACGGACTTAAATATCAGGTAGGCCCAGTTAATATGAGATTAGATCCTGTTATAGATCACTCTAGGAGTGAATGATAGGAGTAGGGTAGCCAGTGAGAAGCCTGAGCTCTAACAAGGAGATTTAGTAAGGAATAGATACCACCCAAGAATAGGGACATAGTGCCAGACATAGGGGTAGAAGATTCCACTACAGTGATCTGAGAGCTGGGCTAGCATTTACAAGCTGATTGTTATTTATGCTGTTTTTGGTCCCTCTGGTTTGTGAGTATTTATGTGATGTCTGTGCCATGCTATGTCCCCTTTATTGAGCTACTTGCAATGTTTTATTAATATTGTACTGTTAACAAATAAGATAGTGTTTAAGTTTAAGAACCACTGGTGCCCATTTATTGCATTCTACCTCCAACATATGCGTGGGCCCACTCCTGATAAATAAGTCTTGTGCATAGAATCTGGATACAGCTGACAGTCTCTGGATCAAATTAAGTACCTCCATTTTACTATTGCCTTACAATAATATAGTCACCCATATCTTAGCATAGTTCTGAGCAATGCATTTCTCAATAGCCTTGTTGAAGAAAATGATGTGAACCTATTCTCAATCTCAACAGTGTACCTATTTAAAGAGAAATGTTGGAGGATGTGGCATAAACATACCCTACAACATTTCCTTCGCAAATGATACACTTATACAAACAACATTGTGCAAAGCTGCAGGGGGTTGGGTAATGTAAGTGAACCTGATCTTAACACATTTCAGTGCAATATATCTATAATGAGTGTAAC
Organism: Hymenochirus boettgeri; assembly: GCA_019447015.1. Lineage (NCBI taxonomy): Eukaryota > Metazoa > Chordata > Amphibia > Anura > Pipidae > Hymenochirus > Hymenochirus boettgeri. The sequence continues at coordinate 140,866,884 of CM033474.1, forward strand.
TCATTAATGTTACATACATATTCTATAAAATTGATGCAGCAGGAGGGATGGAACATGTTGCACAATCAAAAAAACACCCTTTCTACCCTCCAACATTTCCCTTTAAGAAGGTGCACATTCCCCCTTAAGAAGGTTAAATTGCTGCACTTGACAGGGAGAGCTAGAGACATCCACACTAAAAATCTGCTGCTAGAAATGTGCAAATCTATGGATCTCAATGAAGCTCTCTGCACCTCCCAGAATATTCTGCATTTTTTTTAAATGTAATATGTTCTTGAATAACAGGGGCTAAAAGATAGGGGTTTAGATCACATGTGCATAAATTGCAATTAAGTCAGACAGGAAATGGCAGCCTTTACTTTTTGAAACAAGCAGTGCCCATGAATGGAGTCTTTCAAGCTGAGCAGATTGCTGAGGCATGTACTTTCTTTCTTAAATGTCAAGCCTATTGGCAACTTTTGTGACCTTGAGAAGATCTTGTCCACTTACCATTACACATGTCACGCTATAGGGCAGAAAACACGTCTTGGTAGCAGTCAAGGTAAATTCAACATCACTGAATCATTTATGTTATTACACATTTGATTTCTTTAATGCAAAGTCATATTTTTATTTTGTATACAAAAATAATATTTTACAAGCTTTTTAGGACAGCTTACATGAAGCAAAACTCATTTTTCAATTCAGATCAAATTCTGAATCTTTTTGAAGTTTTGCTTTTTGAAAAAAAAATTAATTTTTATGAAGCAGATAGAAAAGTTAATAGGACATGGAGATAGTTTATTAAACTGCAAACCTTTATTAATATTGTAGAATTAACTTGAAAGAAATATGTGAAATGACACCGGAAATTAATTAGATTATTTCATCATTTTTTAAAATTATAAACTTTGATACACTTGCATAGATATAGAGGTACACTGATAAAAAGACACAAAGACAAACAGAATTTTAATGAGTACGGAGCTTTTATCTATTATCACTTTGTGACTTCATTTTTTCTGTTTATACCGTCTATTGATTGCTGTAGGAACCTGCTGTTTTAATGTTGTTATTGATATTCTCACTGGGCTTGCCTCTAATTCTAGCATTGATATTACCTTGATCGGATTTAGTGTATTTGAATTGCCTGTAGGTTTATGTCTCTCGAGTCTTTCACTGCTTATAGACATGCAAAATAATTTCTTCCTTTTTATTTAAAAAAAACTGGTTCCTCTTGCAGATTCGCAGAAATCCGAAAATTCGAAAATCTGAAAGCGAACCCATTGCAGTCAATAGAAGTTATAAAAAACCTGAAAGTTCTGCCTACAATTAAGGTATTAATAGCAATGGTTACTTACTGTAAATGGCTCAGGGACCTGGGAAATGGTCAGAGGAACACATATTAATGCCCAAAATCTTAAAAAAAACAAAAAAACATCCAGTATCGGAAACTTCACACGCTTCCTGTTTTAGCATTCTGCACAGTTTTTTTGATTTTGTAAATTCTAAATTCTAAAAAAAAAACCTGGTTCCTATTGCAGATTCGCGGAAATACGAAAATTTGAAAATCTAAAAGCGGACCCATTGAAGTCAATAAGAGTTATAAAAAACCTGAAAGTTCTGCCTACAATTAAGGTATAAATAGCAATGGTTACTTACTGTAAATGGCTCAGGGACCTGGGAAATGATCAGAGGAACACATATTAATGCCCAAAATCTAAAAAAACCCCAAAAAAACCATCCTGTATCGGAAATTTCACACGCTTCCTGTTTTGGCATTATGCATAGTTTTTTTAGTCCAAAAATTGCTGAAAATAATTCCATGGTTTGGAAAACCGGAAAAGTCTGAGTTCTGGCGAATATATATATATATATATATATATATATATATATATATATATATATATACAAACATAGAGAAGATAATCAATGCACATTCCTAGGCCCCATACAATATCATATTATCTGCACACTGGCATACTTTATAAACAAAGGGGTTTTAGTATACATTACTGTGATCACAATGAAAAGCCTTCCAACCACGTCAAGGTAACCCCAGTCTGGAAGGTCCTAACTTCTAACCTATTTAAATTTATTTTACTTTAATACGATTAGCAAACTTTTGCATTTCTCATTCTTAAACACTGGATCCATACAACAGGCTCTCTCACTTCCCCCCAGCCCTTTGGCTTTTTAAAATGAGGGAAGAGGCCATCCAGTGCTTTATATTAAAGGCATAGGACCTCCCATAAAAGGGGCATGTTGGAGGTGCTATTACCACATGGAGGCTTGACCAGGCCTCCCAATAAATACATACAATACAAGGATTGTGGAAGTACTCCAATTAGGCTAATTTACAACTACATTTAGCGGAAGTGCTACTGAAGTTTGAAAAGGAACCGAACTTCAGGAAGTTCAGCCATATCTAGATATTAAAGATTTCTCTGTTCAAAATAAAATATTGGTTGAGCAGTACATGCAAATAGATATGTGATTTTAAACTGTAGGAAAACTGCATTTTTCTGTTGTAACCCAAAATCTGCAAATCTGAGTAACGTTACTGTGGATATAACTGAATTATATTCTACAAACAGCAAAGGACAGGTGATGGGGGGAGTTGTAATTTAAAAGCATTAAGTGGTTAAATGTTTTTAATCAATGCAGCAAACTAATTATAAGGATGCCCCCCAATAATTATATAAGCTAGCAAATTAATATATATTCTCTAACAGTACAAGCTGGTTATAGAACATCGATATCCAACTAAAAGTACATAGATAAGAGAAAAACACAGTTCCCAGCATTCTCTGCCTTCTGCTTTTTGATAAAGAAAGGATTTTTTTTGATAGTAGAATATAGAGTGTTACAGTTAAGTCTTTTCTTTTCCTTCTTAAAAAAAAAGTTAACTTATTTTTCTCAACTAGCACCTCCTATAATAAGAGCATTTCTAGTGCCCTGCCCTACCTATAATATTGTGTCCCAGTTTTTTGGGGGCAAAAAAAATCAACCCTTGGTTTTCAATAAAAAAAATAGTAATAGGCACAAACCTCAATCTCGCGAGGTTTTTATCTCAAAGCTCTCCCCCAATGTACTTACCTTTGTTCCCTCACTGCCTTCTGTTTGTTAGAAGCAAGCAGAAGGGGCTCCACCGGCATCCGCTCCTGTGATTGGCTAAGATGTTGCGCCTCGACCAATTGGCTAATCGGTCGAGCCCCTTCTGATAGTTTTCCGTGCACAGAAGACAGGCAGAAGGCAGCCAGGGAATGATGGCTGATAAGTACATTTGGGGAGAGCTTTCAGATATATAAACCTCACGATGTTGAAGTCTGTGTCCATTTCCTGACACATATTAAAGTTTTTTTTTTTTAGGGTGTGTGTGGACATACCCTTTAAAGCAAATACGTCTGTAAGTCAGATAAATGGTTGTATACCATTAGGTTGTATTGCATGTTATTATGCCAGTGGATCTAGACACATGCATTAGCCATAGGACATGTAGGAGAATGTTTGCATGCCTCTGCCCATTTATGGAAAGCTGGGAGTAAGAAATCATAGTTTATTTTTTTTATTGTATAAGCAATGCTGTTTTTATAGCATAAGGCTGTGAAGTACCTTCGGTTTAAAGGGCATGTCCACCGCCAAAAATACACCATACATTGACCACTGCCCCCTGTGTATAATAACACTCATGTTTTTGCCATAGTGCTTGTAGTTTTCTAGGATGGGCAGAGTAAAGTTTCAGAAAGCAAGCAGTAGGAGGCTGAGAGGTGCAAAAAGGTTTCTGCCTCTTACCTTACCTCTGAGAGGTTTCTGGCATGTGCAGGAGAGCCCCCCACACTCTCTCCCTTCCTCTTGGTACCTTATGGTTGCTTGGTGCCCTACCGTTAAAAACTATTTTCTGTGTGTAGGGCACCCCAACCCACCCCCAACTGTCAATTTAGATTTCTAAAAAAAAAGCTTCAGAAAACCCCCCCACAATTACAGACCTTTGTTCCCTCGGCTGTATGCATTGCTGGCAGCCGCATCTGTAGTTGGCTGACGGCTCTCTTGAACAATATACACGATTACATTGAAGTGATTGTGTATACTGTTCAATACATTTGTTGTATCCAGAAGAGTGAGCTAATTTCCACTGTTATAATTTATAGTATATATTATATAATATAAACCCCTTTGTTTATAAAGTATGCCAATGTGCAGATAATATGATATTGTATGGGGCCTAGGAATGTTTATATAAATGTTTGACCAGATCAGTAGCACTTCTGCTAAATGTAGTTGTAAATTAGCCTAATTGGAGTGCTTCCACAATCCTTGTATTGTATGTATTTATTTGGAAGCCAGGTCAAGCTTCCACGGGCTTATAGCACCCCCAACACGGGGGATCCAGTGTGTAAGAATGAGAAATGCAAAAGTTTGCTAATCATAATTAAAGTAAAAGAAATTTAAAAAGGTTAGAAGTTAGGACCTTCCAGACTGGCGTTACCTTGACATGGTTGGAAGGCTTTTCATTCATGTGATCACAGTAATGTATACTAAAACCCCTTTGTTTATGGGGGTTTCAATATTTATCCAAACATAGAAAGGTTCAGAGCACTCTCAAATATATTCCATTTTCAAACGACTTAGACCTTTATCAAATATGTATGTACTTTCCCTAGGGATAGAGATATGAGATAAACAAGGGATTACGATTATCATATATTTTAAACTACTGTATAGAAATGTATTTTATTGTATTGATAAACTTATTAAAGGGGAACTGTGGTCTCCAAACAAGTTAAGCTTAAATGAAAGGCCAGTTTCCTACCTTTAAAACGAGCCATCGACCTCCTCTCTACATGCTCCACAGATATACAGAAATGACTGACCAGAAAGTTAATGGGTGGGAGGCTTACTTGTGACATTCCTGAGGCTTCTCCTGCAAAGTGCCACCGGCGAGCACAGCCTCAGACTCCCTCAGTGTGTAAGAGAGACAGGAAGTCCCTCCTCCTCTCTGCTGTGTGAAGTCCTGACAGAGAAGGTAAGGGAATCTACAGCCCTTCTCTTTCACTGTGTGAAAACAGCCTTTTCAGGCAGAGTTCTCACTCTGTCTGAAAAGGCTTTTTCTACAGAGTTTTCTGTAGGGGGGGTCCTGACACCCGTGAATGGGTGGGGCTTAGACACTGTGAGTGGGCGGAGCCACATTACCTGCAAGTAGGCATGGCCACAGCACCCACGAGTGGGCGGGGCCACATGGGGCTGTAAAATAATAGGCCATGGGGGACCTGCAATTGGAGGGACCATGGGGTCCATGAGTGGGAGGGACCAGGGGGGCTGCAAAGGGGAGGAGGAGACACAGGACAGATTGACTGAGAGTTTCAGAGCAGGAAGCAGGAAGTGCAGGGGACCTGGTGATGCTGCTACCATATCACACACAGAAATGTAAATATCTTCAAAACTATGCAAAATAAACAATGGAACTAAATTGCAAAAATTCTCAGGGGAGCAATTCCTATCAATTTACCTCAGTCATTTTTGGACCACAGTTCCCCTTTAAGATTGAACTGTTTTAGGATGAGATAATATGGGAGTATCTATGTGTTTTAAGGGGCGTGCAATACGTATCACTTTAAAGATAAAGATTAATATATTTTTTATTCACCTAAATGTATTAGATATGGAGTTTAAGATATATTTGAAAATATAAAGAAAAGTTTGGGTTGACACGTGTATTCTTAACAGCACAACCATTTTATTGAGCACTTGTCAAGTTAAATGTACAGTATTATGATGTCACATATTATTGGCAGGAGTAAAGGTTATATAGGTACATTTGTGTATACACAGTTTTATGGCTTGATAAAGATCAAAAACGTAGACCGAAACATTGCTATCTGTTGGAATATGAAATAAATTTCATTTACAAGACCTGAGAGTGCTTTGAACCTTTCTATGTTTGGATATTCTTTAAAATAATTTGTAAGTTTATAGAGTTTGCACAATTTATGTGACATGTGAGATGAGTGATGTAGCGCTGTTTCACACATGCAGATATTATTACAGGGTGTGAAATGCTGTTTAGGCAAAAAAAAAATTTGTGTAAGGGAGACATGAAAAGTGATGATGTATTGAGTTTAGAGAAAATATACAATATATTTACAACTTACACTTAATGTTTTATAGAATTATCTCCCTTTCAAAGATGGTCTGGCTTAATCCTGTCTACCTAGAAATAAAGAATATTTGCATGTAGAATCCTTGGATAATTGTATACATTTGGGCTGGCAAAGGGCATGGGGTTTAAGTGATGTCAATGATGACTAGAGCTGAACAAACTGGCGAGTTTCATTCCAATAGCAGTTCCACAGAACCCATTGAATTTTCTCAAAGAAAACTCCATTGTATCCCTGGATTTTCAAAACCGAAAGTGCTTCCATAATAAATTTAGGTAAACCATAGTATAGTATAGTATTTGAGGTTGAATAAAGACATACGTCTATCCAGTTCAACCCATCTAGCAATATCCTCATTTCCTGCCTAACTGTTGATCCAGAGGAAGGCAAAAAAAACCCACCAAATTTATGAAGGGGGAAAAAATTCCTTCCTGACTCCAAGTGGCAATCAGAAATTTCCCTGGATCAACTCTACTTTATGTATCAATACCAGTAACTTGCAACATTCCTTGTTTGCAGAAACTCATCCAGCTTTTTTTTTAAACTGACCAATGAACCTGCCATAACAACGTCCACTGGAACGTCCATAGCTTTACCGTTCTCACAGTGAAAAACCCTTTCCGAGCTTGAAGCCTAAACCTTTTTTCTTCAAGTCTTAAGGGATGTCCTCGTGTCCTTTGACATGTTCTATTGGTGAACAATGCCGCAGATAGTTTATTGTATGGTCCGTTAATGTATTTATACTCAGTAATCATATCCCCACCAAGCACCTTTTCTCCAGCGTACATAATTGTAACTTTTTCAGTCTCTCTTCATATTCAAGTTCCCCCAATCCCCTTATTAATTTAGTTGCCCTTCTCTGAACCCTTACACAGGGTTCCAAAACTGCACTGCATATTCCAAATGAGGCCTTACCAATGCTTTGTAAAGAGGGAGAATTACATTTTCCTCCCTTGAATCCATACCTCTCTTTATACAAAACAATACCATGCTAGCTCTGGCTGTTGCTGCCTGGCACTGCTTGCTACCTTTAAGTTTGTTATCCACCAAAACTCCAAGATCCCTTTCCAACAGGAATTCACTTAACACAGAGCCATTTATAGTATAAGCAGCACAAGGATGTTTAAGTCCAAAATGCATCACTTTACATTTATCAACATTGAATTTCATCTGCCATTTAGCAGCCCAATGTGACAATCTATCTAGATCCCCCTGCAACGATTGCACATCCTCTGAAGTTTTTAATGGTCGACAAAGTTTTGTGTAGTCAGCAAACACAGAAACCTTGCTGACAATACCCACTTCTACATCATTAATAAATAGATTAAAGGGTATGTCCACCCCCAAAACTATAATCCCCCCACTACTGGCCCCATTGTGTAGTGTAGTTTAATCCTTGCCTTACATCCCAGCTCCATATAGTTCTCCTGTAGTCCCCCCCCAAATTCCCAAAAACTGCCCACCAGGAGGATAGCAGAGTCCATATAGGACTCTGCCTCCTATCTGGCCTCCGGGAGAAGTTTGGCATGCGTACTGCAGCCCTTCTCCCCCTCCCTCCCCCTCCCCCTCCCTCTCCCTCCCAATTAGGATTCCCTCCCCCTACCATAAAACCCTTTCCCCCCCCCAGCCCCAACCGCTCTATTAGTAATATCAGAAAATGCCCAAAACATTACTTACCTTCCCTCTTGCCTCCGCCACACTGAACTCCCGGCAGCCGCGTCCGTGATTGGCTGCCGCTCAGCCAATTACAGAGGCGACTGCCAGTCCTGCCCCTCTGCTTGCATTTTCTCACAAGCAGAGGGGCTGGCAGCGCGGCGGAGGAAAGAGGGAAGGTAAGTAAAGTTTTGGGCATTTTCTGATATTACTAATATAGCGGTTGGGGCTGGGGAGACAGGGGGAATGTTTGGTAAAAATTTTTTCAGAAGGGTGGACATACCCAATTCATTAACCAATTTTCTATCCATGTACAAATGTGACTCCCCAGACCAACAGACCTTAGCTTATACATTAGTCGTCTATGGGGGACAGTATCAAAAGCCTTTGCAAAATCCAAGTAAACTACATCTACTGCTATGCCAGTGTCTAAATTTCTACTTACTTCCTCATAAAAGCCAAGCAAGTTAATTTGACAAGATCTATTCCTCCTAAATCCATGCTGGTTACTACTTATAATTTCAGTCCTTGAAACATACTCTAGAACATGTTCCCTTATTAAACTTTCAAGGATCTTCCCTACCACTGAAGTTAAACTTACAGGCCTGTAATTACCCGGTTGTGAACGACTACCCTTTTTGAATATTGGAATAACATCAGCCTTTTTCCAATCCAGTGGCACACCACCGGACATGAGGGAATCAGCAAAAATAAGAAACAATGGCCTAGATAAAACTGAACTTAGCTCCCTAAGTACCCGAGGATGTATTTTATCCGGTCCAGGAGATTTATTAATATTAACCTTATTTAGTTCTTTCTGTACCATATCTTTGGTTAACCAAAGTGCACTTGAATCTTTTATACCATTATTGCTACTATACTCTATGATATCTGTACTTGGATCTTCTATAGTGTATATAGAGGGGAAAAAATTATTCAAGACATTTGCTTTATCGTCATCCTCCGTAACTAACTTATCCCCATTAATTAATGGTGCCACATTCTCAGTCCTCATCTTCTTACTATTAATATACTTAAAAACTTTTTAAGACTTAGTGATGCTTTGTTCAGCTATCCAACTTCATTATAAATTTTAGCTCGTTTGATTGCTTTCTTACACTCCTTGTTACAGTTTTTATAATCCCTAAAGGCCCTTTCCATTCCCTCTGCCTTAAAGGTTTTAAATGCCTTAAACGCACATAAATAATTATAATATTAAAAACTGTCCCATTACACAAGTCCAAACATCTGCCCATACATAATTATGCCTTGAAATTTATGAATGCCTTGTACTTTCCTTATCTTATTTAATTAATTAGTGATATCTGTCTATAGGCGCTTTACATTGCAAAACCAGAGGCCTGCACTACACTGAAGAAGGCTCAATAAAGCCAAAACCCGTCTGTGGCTGGCTCTCTGGATATGCATTTAGCTTGTGGAATGCTGTAAAACCTTTTAATAAGTATATCTTTACTGAGAGCTGCCATGGAAACATGGAAATTACCCAGATGTCTTCATTCCTTATTTGCATATTCTAAAGGGCAGCTATAATGCCTTGTACTCTTCCTATCTTATTTAATTTATTAGTGACGTCTGTCTATAGGCGCTTCCCATTGCAAAACTAGAGGCCCACACTACTCTGATAATGGCTCAATAAAGTCAAAACCTGTCTGTAGTTGGCGCTCTAGTTTTGCATTTAGCTTGTGGAATGCTGTAAAAACCTTTTAATAGCTTTAGCTTTCCTGAGAGCTGCCATGGAATCATGAAAAAATAACCCCGAATTCTCTGTTCCTCATATATATATATTTAGTAATAGTGTCATATAATGTCCCATACATTAAAGAAGGTTTAAAATACAATATTAATGTTTGGATAACAGAATGCCAATTCAGTATTAGTGTACAAATTTAAATAACTATCTACTGTACAGAGTTCAAATCAGCATTAAAGGTAAACCTTTTGTAAGCATATAATAAATGCAGCCAAAGGTACATATACACATTTCTAATGTTGGCCATATGCGTGCCCAATATTATTATTATAATTATTATTATAGTAATTTAACTTTAAACATTGAGTTGATTAGAATATTGGACAGGCCAATATTATTCCTCTTGGCTTCATACAAAAAAGATATAATCTACAAAGAACTTTCAAAATATAAAAGGGATTTAATAAATATAAGGTACTCACAGTTCAGGTACTCCTGTACTCATTCCTTAATAAACTATAAAAGTCCAGGTGCCTCCAGGTCACACAGCTCCATTCACTATGTCACATAGAATCATCTTTGTCCTGATGAAGACGTCCTGTGTGACGTTGAAACGTTGAAAAAAATTATTGTTATTATTATTATTGTGGATTTATATATCGCCAACATCTTCCGTAGCACTTTACAATTACATGTATACATTCACATCACTCCCTGCCCCGAAAAGATTACAATCTAAGCAAATTTATGTGACACATACAACCTATCAGTATGTCTTTCTTATTGTGGGGGAAACCGGAGTGCCTGGAGGAAACCCACGCAAGCACAGGGAGAACATATAAACTCCTTGCAGATGTGTCCAAGGGTGGAATCGAACTCAGGACTACAGCGCTGCAAGGTATCAGTGCTAACCACTGAGCCACCATGCTGCCCTAAATTTAAAGTTATTTTCATTATAAACAGGATTTCTAAGATATAAATATAAGGTATTAATCAAGATAAGAATAAAAAAAAAGTATTTAATGATTCAAACATCTTCATCACAATGGAGAAAATTCTTGACAGTGACTTCCAGAGTATGGGATGTGCACACTAATGTAATGAAGATTTGGTAAGAGTTCATATTTTTACTGTTTATGTTATATCTATCTAAATTTTACACTCTTTCCACATACACAAAAGTAGTAGTGTAGTAATGCAAGTGTAGTAATCAAACTGCCTATTCCACCCTGAATACAAGTAATACAAGTGTAGTAATCAAACTGCCTATTCCACCCTATCTCCACCCTGAAAACAAATTTTTAACACACTGTAGGGCACTAATGCCCAACCCCAACAATTAAGTTAGATCTGTAAAAAAAGCAACAGAAATGTACTTACACTACTTTGTTCCTCCATGGAAGCAGCAGAGAGAGGCTGAACCAGCAGCCACATCTGTGATTAGCTGAGAGGCAGACAATCACAGATGCATCTGCCAGCTATGCAGACAGCTAACGAAAGAGTGAAAGTACATTTCTGTTGTCTATTTTTGCAAACCTAACTTGGTTATTGGGGGTGGGCAGGCATGTCCTACACTACAGGAATAGCATTTAAAGGGTATGTCCACCACCAAAACTGAAATGTAACCCCATACTGGCCCTACTCTGTAGTTTAATAAAATCCTTACCTGACATCTCTGCTCCAAATGGTTCTCCTGCTATGCCCCTCCAAAGTCCAGAAAACAGCAGTGTAGGAGCAGGAGGTCTCAGTGACTCATCCTGTGCCTGTCTCTGCCACAACCTCGTCAAGGTTTGAGGCATGCTCAGTGCAGCCCTCCCCCTCCCTCTCCCTCCAATTTTGCACTCCCTTCCCATAGCTACAAACCCCTTGGTAATATTGTAGTGCTTCCTCCCCCAGCCCCAACCACCATAATAGAATTTTGAGAAAGTCCCCCGAACTCTACTTACCTTACCTCTCTCTGAACCTTTCTGAGCAGCCGGCAGCCACACTCGTAATTGGCTGCCTCTCAGCCAATTAGGGATGGGGCTGCCAGTCCGGCCCCTGCTTGCAGTTCCATGCAAGCAGAAGGCTGGGCAGTGCAGCAGAGGAGAGAGGGAATGTAAGTAAAGATCAGGGGACTTTCTCAAAATTCTATTATGGCAGTTGGGGCTGGGGGAGCAAGTACTACATTATATCAAAAGTTAAAATAAGGGGTGGACATGCCCTTTAAAGGTACGTGGTGAAGCAGCCATGTAAGGATCTAAAGGGTGGGAGGGAGGGGGGGGGGGGATGCTCTCCTGTGCATGTCATAGTCCTCAGTGAGGACAAGGAAGAAGCAGGGACTGGATGACAAACAGACAGCTCCTACTCTTCAGTTTCCTGGACTTTGGACATACAATGTAGGAGAACCATAAGGAGCTGAGAAGTAAAGTAAGGATTTTTTTACACTACACAGTGGGGCCAGCACTGGGGCAAATTTTAATTTTGGGGGTGGACATGCCCTTTAATTATTATTCAAATTATCCAATTGCATCAACCGTATCAACAAAACTTTATACTGTAGATGATAACAGACAGAAATAAAATCATGGGAGATGTTCAATATACATAAGGTAGTATACATAAGAGCCTTTATCTATATACCCCTATAAAACAAACAAATAGTGACTTCCCTCTGATTATCCTCTGCATCAGGTTGGTTGTGACCGGATCCAACCCAGGTGGTGTGTGCTAGCAATGGCCAGTCGTCTCACCCATCATTACAAGCACAAGTAAAAGTGGTGTGAGGAGGAGGCTATGCTGAATAACATCCCAGTGAAGAAGATGAAGATGGAAGAGTCCGCACTAGATCAGCTCAAGCAGCATCCAGTAGTAGAGGCTGACACCGGAGACTTTAACGCTATTGAATAATAGAAGTCTCAGGGTGCCACTACTAATCCATTGGTGATATTGCGGGCTGCACAGATGCCAGGTTACCAACATTTAGTAAATTATGCTATTCAGTATGGAAAAAATTTAGGAGGGCCTGAAGATGACCAGATTGACAATATCTTGGACAAGATTTTTGTCTCATTTGGTGTAGAAAAAAATCTCTTCCAATATGTCAGCAGCACCAGGAGCAGCTGAACTCACACACATGCAGTCTCTTCTCCCGCCATGAACTGGTGGGGGGGGGGCTCAGGGGTGGTGGTACAGTGCTTGCCACTGCAGATGTTTGGAAACTACATCTCCCAGCAACTAAAGCATGCTGGGGGTTGTAGTTTCCAAACATCTGGAGTGCCAAGGAACTGGGGGTTACTGTGTGGGATTACTCTCTATTAATAGGACAACTAACTCTTTAATACAATACAGAATCAGGAGGATGGTATCTATTGTTAAAAAGATTGCCTTATGATTCTGTATTGCTTTGAGGCTTTAGCTGCCCTTTAAATGGACAGCAGTATTCCCATACAGTAGCCCATACTGGATTTGACTATTACTGTATGGGACTACTGTATGGAAATACTGCTGAACATTTAAAAAAAATACAGAACCAGAAGGCAGTAGTGGTCATAATTTCTACCATCAACTTATACTCGAGTCAATCATGTTTTAATCATTTTTCAGGTAAAAATAGGTACCTCGACTTATACTCGAGTATATATGGTAATGACAGCAAATTGATTGTTTTTGCTTAATGATGATTCTATTCTCAACATCGATTACTTTTGGTTGATCAAAAGCTTAAAAAAGAACTGATATGAAAAGCTTTACTGATCGATCAAAAAGAAAAATCGACCCATGTGCATGCATATGCAAATGCATGTATATGCAAATGTTGTTCTGTGTTAGAGGTTCTGTTAGGTGTTCTGTGTGTGAGAGTACGCCTCTATGTGTGTGAGTGTATGTGCGATTGCATGGGAAATTTTGTGTGTTAAACTGGGTGTATGTGTGTGATAGAAAGTATGCATTTGTGTTTTGGTGTGCAAGGTGTAGGCATCTGTGTGAGAGGGTGTGTGGGTATATTTGTAATAATATGTAAGAAGTTTTTTTGTGTGTGAAAGAGTATAGGTATGTATGTGAAAGGCAGTGTTGGTATGTGTGAGTATGTGTGTATTTGCATTATGTGAGAGGCTATATATATATATATATATATATATATATATATATATACCTTATATTATATAAATATATTTATATCTTCATAGGAGATTGCATTGAGTTTTTAGGAGCTACCAATGTGGTGGGGAGGTATATGATATTACATATAGAAAAGGTGTATATGTATGTGTGTACTATCTCACTATTACCATTTAAATGACGATCAATAAATGTATATAAAGTATAGCACTGACTTATATTAGGTACAACACGAAATATACAAAATACATAAACTTACTTACAGAGCTGAGATCCCTATTTCAAATGGAATGGTCAAATGGCATCTTAAACCACACCCCTGTGTTTGCCCCATGTGAAAGGATGTGCAAGACAGAAAACGTTTCTGTCTGCTAAACATGTGATGTGTATTGTAATGGACATATACACCAAGGATCCTTATATAACATCTCCAGCCTGCAGGTGGTGTCAGTGAGTAATAAAAGACAAGACATCCCTGCTCTCTATGGCTAGGTGAACAGAAAGTGAAAGTAGATTGTGCTGTCTGCTTTGGAGAGATATTGCCTGCAACACAAGATTCTGTGTATAAGATCCTGTGTATAAGATCCTGTTACCACCTGTTGGGAGGACAGATTACTGGACAGACAATTTACCTTATTGGATACAAACTCTGAGGTAACAGATAAGTGTACACCAACTTACAAGGACACACAATATACAGGCCTGGTCAATATTCAAAGTGGTGCACCATAGACAGTGACACCCCTGATTACTGCACATGTTATGTGGGGAACCTGTTTATGTGCACTGTTTGCTTTGTGCCAGACCACCAGAGTAACCCACTGAGTGCCATGCTACCCATACTCCTTCCATAAAGCAGTGATCTGGTACAAATTGGTGTTGCAGCGGTGCTTGTAATACCATTTATTCTCCCTGTTTTCTCTGTATATTTGTTCTCTGTATTAAAGGGCATCTATACCAAAAAATAGGTTATTTTAAATTGACCATAACTGGAAACTGTATAATTTTTTTGTTGGTCTGCTCCCTTTTTCTTTAGATAAGAAAGTATAGTTAACACTATAACATGGGTTAGAACGAGTGCCGGTGATTTATTTCTGTGTTTTGGGAGTACCGTAAGCATGTGTTTTTGTGGGGTTGGATGTCAAAGCTGCAATTCATGACCTCTCTGCTCATGGCTATGCGGCTATTTGCTTAAAATAAATAAGCCCAAGCACCCCCTTAACAGTGTACTGGGCTATAGAATATGAAAAGTGTCCTCTATTTGGAGGTGTTAGTTGTGTTTTTATCCTACCTTTTGTTTTTAAAAATCTTGTAAGGGCTAGGCCCCACTTACGCGTTTTGGTTATAATGGAAATTGCGGGAACGCAAAAATCCCTGCGATTTCCCATGCACATGCGATTGTGCATCCGTTTCTGTTTTGGTAATGCATGCGTTCACCATTTTTGGTGCGTTAACGCATGTGTTGCCATAACGGAAAATGGCTAAATTGCATGCGCAAAACGCATGCGCAAACGGAAAACACACAAGAATGATGCACGCAACCATGTGCGATAACGCTCACTGAATATCATTTGAAGGAAATGTTTCTTTCTTTCTTATATGTTATCCAGATAACACCAGAAAGTCTGTCATTCAAGTTAATTCATGTTTATTACACTGAAACAATATTATATATATGCACATATTTTTATGAGCTGTAGGAACTGTTTATAACATCAAATACGCATGCAACTGCCAAATGTTTACCATATTATAAAGCAGTAATAGAGTCCTTTACAAAAAAAACTCTAATACCACTTGCTGCTTACTTTAACAAAGTCACACATTGATAGTATGAGGATAAACATATTCACCTTCAAGAATAATGCACTTCATCTATCATTTGAAAACAGTGCCGGATATACCTTATTCAAATCCATTTTTATGCATGAAACATGCTGTTCTAAGTACACTACCTTAAACTTTGGAATGCACAATTTGGAAAATGATTTACAATAATCAGGGCCATAATGTAATAAAATGAATATTGGCTGGTGCTTTAAACAAAGTAAGAAGTAAGCAGTGTTAAGGTTATTGCTGTTGGCTCAGTCCTTGAGTCTACTAGTTGGGTCTACTGAAAATCATATTTATTCCTTGTTGACTCCTTCTCTTTATCATTTTATGATGTAATATATATTATATATATATGTCAATTATATATTGTCAATATATAATTGACAATTATGAAGTGATATAAATTCCCTGTGATATTAAATAATTCTTCTTCTCTATTACTAAATGAGGATATATTATGGGTTTAAAAAGCTTTCAGGGAGATGCAATAAAATTTATAATCGAAAAATGTTGTTTTTTTTTAACTCACTTCCACAAGTGAAGTCCCAAAATTTTCAGACTTTTTGAACACAGCGCACCCCATGCATTGCACTTTTTGTTAAGTTTTGCATAACATAGTAGAACAAACCTTTATGTGTAATGCATCAGGATGTTTAACTGATGCATACCACGCTGTCTACCTAACCCCAATCCCACAATTTTGTTTGACAAGAGTGGGGTTAATATGCAAATAAGAACAGTCGGATTCTTCAGTGGATTGGTTACTTAACTGTATGAAAAAACAAACTTAAAGGCTCATTTCTTAAGAATCGCAATGCAAAAACCCCTTCTTAAAGGCACCCTAACCAATTTAAAAAAACGTTACCATAATTTTAAGAAGGGATTTGAGGCAGCTGCAATTGTTTCACAAAATCACACATGGAAGTTCATTTTATATCAAATTTGCACCGCTTTTTATGAAACATAAAGCTGCCATTAATGTTTCTCGAAAAGTACAGCTATTTATCGAGAAGCATACCGTATATACTCGAGTATAAGCCGAGGTTTATACTCGAGTCAATAGAAAACTTACCTTGATTCCAGTTGCAGCCGCGATTCACGAAGGAAAGCCGGCAGTTCCCAGTAGTTCTTCGCGGGTGCGCGATGATGTCATCGCGCACGCCGGCGGGATGACGTCATCGCGCAGCCGCGAAGAACTACTGGGAACTGCACAGAGCGAGCGGCAGCCGGAGAAGAGCTGAAGACTGAAGACCGGCGGAGAGCTGAAGACTGAAGACTGAAGGATGAAGACTGAAGACTGGACAGATGAAGACTGGAGAGATGAAGACTGAAGACTGGACAGGTAAGGTAAGTGAACTGGGGGGGCTCTAGGGTGGCCATACAGTAGCACACTGGGGGGTGGCCATACAGTAGCACACTGGGGGGGCTCTAGGGTGGCCATACAGTAGCACACTGGGGGGTGGCCATACAGTAGCACACTGGGGGGGCTCTAGGGTGGCCATACAGTAGCACACTGGGGGGTGGCCATACAGTAGCACACTGGGGGGGCTCTAGGGTGGCCATACAGTAGCACCCAATACCTTTCTACTATAGGTGTTTGGAAACTACAACTCCCAGCAACGAAAGCATGCTGGGAGTTGTAGTTTCCAAACATCTACAGTGGAATGGTATTAGGCAACTATCTACCCTCGGCTTATACTCGAGTCAATCATGGGTTACCCATTTTGGAGGCAAAAATGGGTACCTCGGCTTATACTCGAGTCGGCTTATACTCGAGTATATACGGTAATTGTCATATTAAATCAACACAAGAATAGATGTGGCTAGCAAGCCCTTGGTAAATGAGTCTGTATACGACTGTCTACTAAAACTTCTTGGAGAAATTGCCAAATGAAAAGGAAACATTTGTGGAGATAGGTTGAACTTAACATCATGACAACACATTTCTAAAAAATAAATAAGCTTCCCACTCTAACTTTATTGCCTTTCTCTGTCAGTACCTGGTCCCAGCGGAAAGGGATATTTACAGAGCTCTACTTTCTAAAATTATGTTGAGCAACCTAATATACCTAAAGAATTGACTAATGTACCTGAAGAAGTGAGAATCTACAGGGAGATTCAATAAAAGTTCTTATCTGTGAAAATGATGCTAATTTTGCCCAAACTAATCAAATGTTAGCTTTCAAATGTTAAATAAGATCTCATTGGTTGGGGCAAAGTTAGCACAATTTTTAACGATAAGAACTTTTATTGAATCTCCCTCCTAGTGTTTTAGGTCCCCATGCTGGGTACATTAGATTGTTAAATGTTTTGGAACTGAATTTAGTTTATCACCATACAAATCTGACCTACTTCTTGTAGCGCTGAATCTACCCTACTAGTATTACAGTGTTTGTGATGTCAAGGTACAGAGTCTACAGTACTTGATCCTGTGAACTATACATTTTTAATAAAGAAGCTAAAAAAGTACAGAGGTTTGAAAGCAGAGTCATCAGCTTTAATTATTTCTTAGTTCTTGTACTCAATGATTCAGTGCCACTTATAATTATTCCTTTCTCTAAATATCATTACAAAACTACCAAAATTAAGGGGTGACAGGTAAAAAGGTGTAATCAAAAGGTATACAAATAATTAGGAAAAACAAATGTATCCATTTTTATTAGAATTCTGCAAGGATAGAAAATATAATAAACAGATGCAAACCTAGGGCAAATCAATGTTGAAGTAGGTAAAAAAAATGACTGTATATACTCGACTATAAACAGAGAAATTTTACCTTTAAAATCATCCTAAAAGTCTCCCTTCGGTTTATACTTGGGTCTGGGCTGATCTGGAAGCTTAAACAAAATAGATCAATGTGCGATGGGGAAAGACCCCCTCCGCTGCAGTACCCCACTATAGCACTCACACACTTGTACCACTAGTAAACACACTCGATCCTGTGTTGATGCAAAACGGTAATTTATTATATATTGTAAAAAACACCCGTACTGATCAGTAGGATGGAATGAGAGAACACTGAACAGATTGATGGTGGGACTTTAACACACTGAAGCACAGCCAGTGGCAGACTGGGTGAAGAAACATTGAAAGGAAGTGTGAGAAACTTCCAATATGCTTGACAGGGTGCGTCTGTTATGTTTTAAAGTCCCGGTAGTTTACTAGTTGAAAGGACTGCGGCTGTTAGTCTATCCCCATCGCACATTGATCTATTTTGTTTGAGTTATGTAATAATATACCCCAAGCACCGTCCTAAGTGATGGGATAACACAACCATGATTACCTAATTAATTACCACTGTGCACTTACACATCAAGTATATATGAATGATCTGGAAGCTTGAAGGAGCAGCTGGACAAAATTACGTAGCCCTGGGAAAACAAAAGCTGTACCCTGTAACACACAACACCCTCTTAATTTTGTGGGTTAGGCAATTGTTGTCCTGCTTACTCAAATCAGCCCAGCCTGCAATGGAAAGAGGAAAAAGGATAGAAGTAACAGGATTCATCAAGTAGGCTGCACAGAAAGGTATGCAGGGCACATCTGTGTGTGAGGCTGTGTATGGGGCTGTGTATGAGACTTTCTATGGGGCTGTCTATCGGACTTTCTGTGGGGCTGTGTATTGGACTTTCTATGGGGCTGTGCATTGAACTTTCTATGGGGCTGTGCATGGGACTTTCTATGGGGCTGTGTATGGGACTTTCTATGGGGCTGTGTATGGGACTTTCTATGAGGCTGTGTATGGGACTTTCTATGTGGCTGTGTATGGGACTTTCTCTGGGGCTGTGTATGGGACTTTCTATGTGGCTGTGTATGGGACTTTCTATGGGCTGTGTATGGGACTTTCTATTGGGCTGGCTATGGGACTTTCTATGGGGCTGTTATGGGACTTTATATGGGCTGTTTATGGGACTGTGGTCAATTTACTTTCTATGGGGCTGTGTATTTGACTTCCTTTGGGGCTGTGTATGGGACCTTTTATGGGGCTGTGTATGGGACTTTTTATGGGGCTGTGTATGGGACTTTCTATGGGGCTGTGTATTGGTCCTTCTATGGAGCTGTGTATTGGTCCTTCTATGGAGCTGTGTATGGGATTTTCTATGGGGCTGTGTATTGAACTTTCTATGGGGCTGTGTATTGAACTTTCTATGGGGCTGTGAATGAGACCTTCTATGGGGCTGTGTATGGGACTTTCTATGGGGCTGTGTGTGGGACTTTCTATGGAACTGGCCTGCCTATGAGACTTTCTGTGGGGCAGTTTATGGGACTTTCTATGGGTCTGTGTATTGGACTTTCTATGGGGCTGTGTATTGTACTCTATGGGGCTGTGTATTTGACTTTCTATGGGGCCGTGTATTGGACTTTCTATAGGGCTGTGTATGGGACTTCCTATGGGGCTGTTTATGGGATTTTCTGTGGGGCTGTGTATGGGACTTTCTATGGGGCTGTGCATGGGACTTTCTATGGGGCTGGCTATGGGACTTCTATGGGGCTGTTTATGGGACTTTCTATGGGCTGTGTATGTTTCTATGGGGCTGTGTATGGACTTTCTATGGGCTGTGTGTTGGACTCTCTATTAGGCTGTGTATTGGACTTTCTATGGGGCTGCCTATGAGACTTTCTATGGGGCTGTTTATGGGACTTTGTATGGGTCTGTGTATTGGACTTTCTATGGGGCTGTGTATTGGGCTTTCTATGGGGCTGTGTATTGGACTTTCTATGGGGCTGTGTAATGGACTTTCTATAGGGCTGTGTATGGGACTTTCTATGGGGCTGTTCATGGGATTTTCTGTGGGGCTGTGTTTGGACTTTCTATGGTGCTGTGTATGAGACTTTCTATGGGGCTGTGTATTGGACTTTCTATGGGCTGTGTGTTTCTATGGGAAAAAGTCAACCCTTGGTTTATACTTGAGTCAAGCAATTTCCCTTGTTTATCAGTTAAAAATGTGTACCTCGGTTTATATTCAGGTCGGTTTATAAAACCAAGATGTACATTGTGTTGTTTTTAATCACAGAGGCAGTGATGTTTCTGAAGTGCACATTACAATTTTTAGTTAAGTTATCTCTATGGGGCCGTGTATTGGACTTTCTATAGGGCTGTGTATGGGACTTCCTATGGGGCTGTTTATGGGATTTTCTGTGGGGCTGTGTATGGGACTTTCTATGGGGCTGTGCATGGGACTTTCTATGGGGCTGGCTATGGGACTTTCTATGGGGCTGTTTATGGGACTTTCTATGGGGCTGTGTATGGGACTTTCTATGGGGCTGTGTATGGACTTTCTATGGGGCTGTGTGTTGGACTCTCTATTAGGCTGTGTATTGGACTTTCTATGGGGCTGCCTATGAGACTTTCTATGGGGCTGTTTATGGGACTTTGTATGGGTCTGTGTATTGGACTTTCTATGGGGCTGTGTATTGGGCTTTCTATGGGGCTGTGTATTGGACTTTCTATGGGGCTGTGTAATGGACTTTCTATAGGGCTGTGTATGGGACTTTCTTGGGGCTGTTCATGGGATTTTCTGTGGGGCTGTGTATTGGACTTATGGTGCTGTGTATGAGACTTTCTATGGGCCTGTGTATTGGACTTTCTATGGGCGTGTGTTTTCTATGGGAAAAGTCAACCCTTGGTTTATACTTGAGTCAAGCAATTTCCCTTGTTTATCAGTTAAAAATGTGTACCTCGGTTTATATTCAGGTCAGTTTATAAACCAAGATGTACATTGTGTTGTTTTTAATCACAGGAGGCAGTGATGTTTCTGAATGCACACATTACAATTTTTAGTTAAGTTATTCTTAACACCGGAAGAGAAAATTAGGTTTCAGCAAATCAATGCGTTGTTGTTATTTCAGATAATTGGTCTAATACTTTTACACAGGTACTACTTACCTGAACATGTAATTCTACAATGTGCAGTGAAGCCAAAGTTTACAAACCTAATTACATCATTTCTACATTTAAACATTGATTTGTGCAATAACGTAACATAGGGTCCTATTTATAAAAGGAAATGGCAAAATAGCTGTTTTGTGATACCCTGCATATTAACGCACAGTTGTAAAATTGGCTATGCCATGTTTTTTTATAAACACATCTTGTATTTTATGTTTGTGGCATAAAATAATGATCATGCCATAAAATACTGATACCTCTCAAAATGTACTACTTCCCGTTAGCGCCCACACAATACAGTGTAATGAAAATTAATGACCGTAGCAATATTATATGTCTGAAAGTAAATTTAATTTATGGATGTCTGTATTGATAGAGATTGATACTTTACTTGCATGGTTACTGGCCAGCATAAATCCACAGTCAATATTCCCTCTATCTCGTATTGTTTGTGTGTGCAGATTATATTATTTGTGTGCATAGAAATGAAATTATTAACATGGTATCGAATTTTTCCAAACCATGGGTTTATAAAAGCCTCATATTTATGCTTCATATACCCCTGATAATGTAAGGCCTGGTACATGCAGGTAGATTTTTGCCTGATAAGCGGCACTAATTGATAAAATATCTGCAATTGATCGATTGGATTGAAAGTTAAATGGAAACCACTGATATTTCTGCCCACGAATTGACAAAACAGTCCACAAAAAGGTGTTTGTCATCACATGAACAAAAGTCATAAATCAATGTTCTAATGTAAAGCCTCATACACACAGTTGATACAGTTCCCAAAGTTAGAAGAAGAGAAGACAATGCCTGTGCCATTTTGGGCCATAAGCGCACATGTGCAGCTGTTCGTTGGGCTTCATTCACTATCTGTTTGTCACCTGCTTTTTTGTTGGGCGCTATATTGACCGTGTGTATGATCCTTAAAAAGACTTGTTATTATAGCGCTTATGTAGGGAAAGGAAAACTCCCTTTAGAGCAATAAAGCTTTAAGTCTCAATGTCTACAACAGGTTGAGGAGGAATGATGTCATATTGATTTTTAGATTGACTAATGATTAATTACCCCAAGTGAATTGTTACTGCCAATGTGGCATACAAGTTATTAAGTAGAAATTAGGATAGTGTTGCAAGAATCTCCCAGACACAACTTTACAACATTCTGATATTTTTCTAATACACATATAATGTTTATGTACAGGACACAAGAGGCAACTGCATGACACCTGATTTAAGAATAATTCTACTGTGTCTCTTTAGCCCAATGTTGTTGATTGCTAGAATAAAAAAAAACTACTGGGCATTATCTTATCTCCTTACTTTTGGAGCATTAAATAATCTGTGTCAGAGCGCTTCGGACAGAAACCCATAGTATGCAGACTATACCACATGTGACTATGGGTAGGCCAAGGAGGATGGTTCACATATTTGTCCCAAACCTACAGCTTTTGCAGTGCTTCAAAGCTTGACAGATGGTGAGAAATTAACTAAAAGACTGGCATGTAAAATCTGAAATAGCCAAACTGTATCCTCAGTTTAGAAGCTTCTTTGCATATTACATAAAAATAATCTTTCTCTGAAGTTTATTTAGAGCTTTCAAGAAAGACTACCAATATATAGGTCTCAATTGCCTAAATGTAAACATAAATCTAGAAAGTCTGTAACTAACCCACAAGATTAGTTGACTAAATCTTTCCAAAGGCAAAATTGGTGTAAATTAATTTTGGTGGCTATTCTGTTTCCTATGCACATTAACTGATAATTATATGACTGGGTAATTCTACCTAAGTAAACTAAGTAAAATGTTTTTATTCAGTTCTCTCAACGGTAACATGAAAGCATTATACAATGAATTTCCAATTCAATGTGGTAATTTGGACAGGGCCTGAACAATTTACGCAAATAACTGCAGTTACACAATGCTTGGCAGTACTACTATGACAAATTACATAATAATCTAAAACAGAGTGAAATTGCCTTTTTGGTTTTAACAAAACCACGTGAAAATAGAACTTCCCTCGTGCTAGAAGGGTACAGCCACTCGGGCACTGTGCTGGGAAATCTATTTTAATTATTTTGCTATTTGTTTTTAATCAGACACAATACTTTGCAAACATAGTTTTAAGGAGTTATTTTTGTGTTCCAGTGTCTTCAAATCTTCATTGCTCTTCATTTTAGCATACACACTAAGGATCCCAAATTCAAATCTACTATGGGAAAGATATCTGAAAAAATAAAGACGATTTCACACTTGGTTTTCTCTAGGGGCATCTGGAGTAAAAACTAGGCTCATTGGAATGAGCAGCATGTTTCCTGTACTGTACACGTTATTGAACAATGGAAAAGCCAGTGTTAATTGAGTGTTTTTAAATACCACCTTTCAGCTGTCATTAAATTAAATGGGTCATTTGTTTTAAAATCAATTTGCAAAGCAAAATGAGATTCTTGCAATGGTAACTTGCAATCAGATATCACGCTAACTTTATCATAGTCTTCTAATTATTTGGTTTCTACGGGGTCAATTTTTTTGTGTGTTATCGTGATTTGTAGTTTAAAAATATGTAATTTTACATGTGTAATCCTGATTTTAACAATGCTTATATATTTCTTGGATTTTCTATATAAAAATCAGCAGTTATGCAATCAATCTAAACAGGCTTGTCCCATGCAGATAAATCATTTATATACAAGCCACAAAAGTATAGTACAGTTTAAGCAAGCTTTTATTTATTAAAGGGAAAGTTCAGTGGAAAATACTTCTTCTTCTTAAATGCCATTACCATGGAATGTTCCTAACAGTATTTGTACTGATTGGCTGTTGGATGGGTCAAAGATGCTCAGATCTCTCTGAGCAACTGAATTAGCTCAGGTGTTGGGTCAAGGGCAAGACCATAATGGTCTCTATTAGGGGTCCAGCAAACGAATGTAGTGCAACTTTACGCATCAAGTTTAATGTAAACTGTATGAAAGCTTAACATTCACAGGAGTTCGGCATTAAGCATTCACGTGTGCTGGGACAGAAATTTGTATTGCCAATTGCCACATCTGAAAATGTCTGAACTACTAATCTATAACTTTTTCTTGAGTTACAAAGCAAAACTTTCTAAGTAGTTTTTTATATGGCTCTACAAGTGAAAACCCAGAAAATCCTTCCCTTGATCAGTCTCCAGTCCCCTTAACATGGGAAAGAAGTACTGGTAGTAAAGAATTAAACTTTTCTTTAAAGCTTTTCTCCCCTAAACACCTATACATTGCGAGGTACTTCTCTAGTCAACACTATTAAATCTCTGTTCTATGTCGGAGGCAGGGTATGTTGTAACATGATCTGCAACTAACAGATGTAGGCTGTAATCTAATTGGCCGTCAGCTTCTAGGGGGCAAGGCTGCAGGTTCCTTGTTTTGCTGTGTGTGCACTAGAGAGCAATCAAGTGTACTACAACCACTAAAACTTCAACCACAACAAAAAGTGAATTATAGGAGCTGACCTATAGTGTTTGGTGATTTTAGTTCCCTTTTAAGTATTTGTTGTGTTAGTTCTTCTAGTTTCCAATGAGCTTTTTCCTCTCTGTAGAGTTATGTGAGAAAAGGGGCAATTAATAAATAACATGGTAACATATTTGCCAAGGTTTCAAAAAAATGGTCGTTTTTACATTTGGCCCATAGATCTTTATTTCAATATACTCATCTCTCTATGTATGACTTTTAATGGCTTATTTTCTTCAGTTACTTATATTATTTTATTTGCAAAAAAATACCTTTACACCTACCTAAATAATAATAGAAATCCACTTACTTACGTACGGTTTAAACTAAACTTTTTGTAATCTTGATATGAAAACATTTCTCCCCAGAACACCTATACATTGTAAAGTTCTTCTCTAGTAAGTTGCATTTAGTAATGTAAGTAATATAAACTGTAATTAAGAAGGTTTCCATGTTGCTGCCAGTACAACTCACAGCCCTTGTTTGTCACAGCTCAAGAGCCATGCCCCCGACCCCAGTATTTTCTATACAGATATCTTCACACCAATATGGAAATCCCTGATAGGACTTTGAAAGCTGCTTGTTATCCTGCAGTTTATTTACCAGCCGCATGAATTGCATACATCCGTCCTGGGGAAATACAAAATAGTCAGCTATTTTACTGATTTTTTTTTTTTTATGAAAACTTCTAAATGTACCCGTTTACCTTGCATTTGCTGTGGTGACCCCTGTATAGCACTTATTTTAGAAGCACACAGCACATAAGGTCACCGGTTGAAATCCTCTGACTTTTATTTTTTGTTTCCATTATGTTTGTTTCCAAAAAATACAGATACTACGTGTACTTGTGTTCCACATTGCATGCCTGTGGGGTAAGGGATAAAAGTATATCAGGTGCAGGTTCAGTTCCCCAGACGTACTTTTAATTTTTACTAAATGTTAATATTCTTTTCTTACTTCCATGCTAGCTATGAAATACACTGCAAAGATTACTCTTCTTTTTGTATGAAAGACAGGATCATTGTTAGGGACAGGATCATTGAATGTGTTTAAAAAACAACAAACCTGAAATCCCTGTTCTTGGTCGAAGAGGGGGAATCTCTGTGCTGTATATGATTGGCTGTCACAAGCAAGGCTGTAACTTCCTTGTTTTGATCGTTGGTCACCACAAAGCATTAGAAGTGTACTACGTGCTCTTAGTTAATCTGGACGGATCTTCCGGTTTCGGGACTTCGGAGCGCATTTTCGATTATTATCTAATGTTCAAGGCTATTTTCGCTAATTTTTGAAAATAGCCTTGAACGTTCGATAATCCTCAAAAATATGATCGGAAACTCGAAAGTAGTTTCTGATCGTATTTTTGAGAATATCGAAAAATATCGAAAATAGCCTCGAACATTCAAAATAATTTTCCTGTGATCCGGAAATCCGAAAAAGGAACGAAACTGGTGAGTTCTCTATTAATTGCTATATACAGATCTGTCAGAAAATGTAATATTTTCAAAAGAAAAATTGTTCACTATTCAATAATGATTACTAATTGCACAATAACATTGCTGCATAAATTATGGCTGAAGCTGTAAAGAGATACATAGAAGCTCTGTATCAATAAATGTCCTTTATTATTTTGCATTTCTTCAATTTAAGGTTGAAATACA